>OY288200.1:23288960-24581877 GCA_958449745.1 Ochropleura leucogaster
AGCTAGATTTTTCCGTAATGTTTATTTTCGTTGTTTCCTTGACTCATAATAAATACTCCTCTAAATGGTCACTATTTGTGCAAGGATTAGTCACACATTATCACAGTTTGTAGTTTTGAATGCGCTCCGATTTATTTATTGCTAATGGACAGCATTACTTTGCATCTTCTTCTTATACCTCGTGTCGTGTAGGTTACCATTTCCTTCTCTATTGATGGTCATTTTAGTTTATGAACCGACTACAAAAAAATAGGAGGTCCTCAATTCGCCGGAATCTTTTGTTTTTGTATGTTCACCGATTACACAAACATGCCAGGACCGATTTGCAAAATTATTTTTTTATTTGATAGGGTATACTATCCAGGTGGGCCCATATCAATTTTATTTATATTGCTTAGGTAGGTAGTACCATAGCTAAAATGCTAAATTAAAAACTTTTTTGTAAAAAATTAAACTGACTTCCACAACAAATCTATTACATGACTAATTAAGATGTAAATTTCTCGTTATCTTGTTTTTCGGGTTCTTTACCTAAAAGAGATAAAACGGAAACTTTATAGGATCGCCTTGTTGTCCGTCTGTCTATCAAGACCCTATATCTCAGAAACGAGTGAAGGTTTGCAGTTGAAATGAAAACCGTATTGTCAAGTCTGTTCGTCCATTGGAACTGTCAAAAAATCAATCTTCTAAGTTTATGCTCTACAAGATTTGGCCGTTTATGTCACAAGTTAGTACAGACCTATCGATGCGCGATTCCGACTCGCGATTGTGGTTTTTTTCTTAAATAGGATTTTATCGAAATCAACTAGAAATTATTGGTAACAAAATTGCAATTGTCCTCTTTGTGAAATCCAATGCATCTCTGTAAATCCCTACGTAGATGCCTATGTGTATTCTCCTTTCACTTATTAATTTGAAAGGCTCGTGCGTAAAATATAGGTACTTAATTAACGTGCAATTAATTAAACCTACCGATAAAGCCATTAGAATCGGTGTTCGAAGCTCGGGTCGGGTCGTGGGACCTTCGCATTTACACCTCATATGTGTGTATCTACCACAAACTGGTATATTTACTTCATGGGATGTCCCCACACATGTATGTACCATGTGAATTAACCTACATTTGGGTAGACTAGTTTACTGAGGTGTGCAATAGGGTAGTTGACACCACCAATCAATTGAAATACTTTTTATGAACTGTCAAAACGCGCTTCCCCCATAGATTTTGTATGAGACTCGCAACGATGACGTCACTAAGTTGGCAAGTCAATGATGCAACTATTTATTGATTTAAAAGCAACCAAAAATCGAATTTTAAAGTTATTTTGAAATGAATGGAGTTCTCAGGTCTAGAATAAGGTGTTCTTTCAGAAAAAATGAGTTTTTTAATTATTGGTTAATGGTGTCAACTACCCAATTGTCACAGTAAAATAAAGACTTCTGTTATTTTCTTCTGACTTTTTAAGAAGTTACGTATCAATAAAACGTAGATTATGAAACGGTAGGTATAAAGTCTAGCACACAGTCGGTTCGACAATCAAAGTCATATAATCTTATACTTGGTTATAGCACAGGTTTTATTGATCATCTTAATTGAGATCCGCGTCTTATATGTAACAGTTTTCCTTATAACAAGACATTAATTAATAATGACAAAAAAACAAAACTGTTAAGCATATTATGATGCAAACAATCTAGTTTATTTAGTGAGATTTAAAATCTAATATCTTCCTGTTATATACGAATAGTTGTATTGGAGGAAGATGTTAGCAGTATGATTTGAAAACAAAAACTTTTGTTCGCCCAACGTCAGACATTTTTTTTAAACGTTGCCCCACACTAGGAATTTCTCCTGCATCATGGATGCGTTTACAAACATATAAACTCACATACACAAACAGCCAGACCCGTAACAACTATCTGCAGGTCATACAAATATTTGTTCCGTGCGGGAATCGAACCCGCGACACGCAGCTCAGCAGTCAATCCCCCAGCTACTGCGCCAACCATGCCGTCAAACATCTGACAAGTTCGATGACTTTGCAACATTCTAGATACCTTTTTCATTCGCCATCGCCACCTCGAACTAGCCATCACAGTTCGCGTCCCGCAGGACATCTCGCCACCAGTTTTTGGGCTGGTGTCGGCGGCGACTTGCTCAGGCACCAGTACACTAGGACACTTTTGCTCAGTAATCGCGGTCGTTGTGAAATATATTTGACGTTTATTGCTTAATAGAATAGAAAGTTTTTACTTCACACATGTCAGATAAAATGTCTCAATCAGCCCAAACGTTTTTTGGAGGCGAAATGAATAATTTTAAGCGCTCAAAATAGCAAAATAAGGTTTAGATACCTGAAATCTCAAATGGGCTTTTTTTATAAATTGATTTGATTTTTGCAACATCACAATGTACAACCTGGTGTATCATTATTTTATTGTCGTGAAAAACACTTCTGTCTGATCTCTCTCTCTCTTCATCATCATCTCTGACAGCCTAGTTGCCATCCATCCTTGTAGTTGCTTCCTGAGAATGAACCTCTCTATTGTGTGATGCTTCCCTGAACTATGCGATACTGATCTAATTCTTATCCTACCAACCCTACGGCCCGCTTACCTCGTCCTTGCGTTACTATTCATTTTTACATATTATCCTGTTCTTGGCATATTTGCAGCAGCATCAATGCTGTCGGAAGGTATTGCCTTATGGACTAAACCTAAGCCCCTCAGATAATCACAGATCTGCAGACCTATTGATTGCGGAGCTGTAAATGCCGTCGTCGTGATGATACACGACCCGTTTGTTATTGGAACACCCCCGCCTTTCAACCATTAACGGGCAGTTATAACGACGGCTGATGCACGTAATTAGTGGCTGGCAATGGAACACACATAAACTAGGAACTGTGCGGTCTGTGTTGCTGTAAGTATGTCTACAAAATAGACAAGACGCTTAAAGAAACTGTGGTCAAGAGCCTCGATTGCGCTATTAAGATTAAACATCTGTTTAAATGAGGACTTGCAATACTTACTTATTAATAAAAGAAACTGCCACATTCGAAAACAAATATTTCCGGTTATAAAGGTTAAAACTTAAAAACTTCAGTCGTTGACCCGAACTTCGGTTTGCTTACCTACGTCAATCGTATTTTGGGAGCCAAATGCAACTTAACTGCTCCGCGAATGTTTTTGGGTGAAACTTACGAAAATACGGCAATCGTCTGTCAAACCGGCCTTCGTTTTGGAAACCAGTCATGGAAATTTCTTTTTCGCAAGTTGCTTGTCGGTGGAGTTAAGTAGCGGTAATTAACAACGTGGGCTCGCGGCCTGCGCAGGCGCGTCCGGAGAACGCATG
Source organism: Ochropleura leucogaster (assembly GCA_958449745.1). Lineage (NCBI taxonomy): Eukaryota > Metazoa > Arthropoda > Insecta > Lepidoptera > Noctuidae > Ochropleura > Ochropleura leucogaster. The sequence continues at coordinate 23,292,316 of OY288200.1, forward strand.
CGCGCCGCGCCAGTACACCAATGCAATGAAATCGCCGCGTACGCAGCTGGGGGATTCTGCTACGATTTTGTCTTGACCTAGAAAGTACTTTTTTGCAAAATATCGGCTTCCTGTCTTGGATCGAGCATACAAAATTAAGTATAATAAATCGGTTTAAGATTATGCTAACTGTTTAGAGTTTGAGAGATGTTTTCCTTAAAGTTTCAAAATATAAAAGTCGTGGATGCTGCGCAAATGTTACATCGTTTTATAAATAGCAAGACATAGCATTGAGCATTTAAATGACGCTTGCTCATTGCCGGTTCAGTTTTATATCATTATCTTCAGATTTCCTCAAGATACAAAACGTTTTCCTTAAAACGAAAAGTCACCTTGGTATTACCCATGCTTGGAATTCCCACCGCAGGCGCTTGAGCAGCTGTCCTGGTCAAAAAAATAAATCTTAAAAACATGGGTCGAATTTATAATTATCATTTTAAATTTTAAATTACCATTATACATATATTTGAAGTTAATTCGGTTCTGCCTGATACCTTTTCACACATATACCGTGGTTTGGGCGTAGGATACTTTGTCGGATTGACTTTGTGTGTGTGTGTGTGTATTTTTCGCAAATGGTATCGTAAGTACGCTAGGCTAGTCGATGACAAAATTAGAACGGACCAGTATCATTACACAAACGACGACGTCTGAAGGTGTACTCTAGTTTAGTTTTAAACGCGGCCTTGTATCATATAAAGTAACAAAAAATATTTGCAGAGGCATCGACAAAAGAGTAATCATAAAGGTACCTCTGTGTTACTGGTTTTAAATGAGGTACTCAAACCTTGTGTGAGAGATTTGCCGATGATGGCCGTCGCCATTTTAATAGTTTCTTTACGTCACCAAATTGTTTTTAAATTGCGTACGTAAATCGCGTAAACGGGACAACAATGTGAAAGATGTTTTAATTTTAGATGATTCTTACGCAACTAGACTGTGTGACGGAGAAGGAACCGCATATATTTGTAGTTTGTTTTTAATATTTTTTTCGCTTTCTGTCGGAGGCGTGTACCTATTTTGACAGCGCAGTGTTTATTCGGAACTCGTAAATCAGTAATATATCTGTCATTGACCGTATAGATACCATATAGACCAGAAGGGTTACCATGACATCTTATAGCAGTTCTTATTCTTGTGTTAGAAAGAGATGATGCTAGACACCCTGTATAGCTCTGTCTCTTTCTTTCAGTGGAATAAGTTCTGCTTTAAGACGTCAGGGTAGCTGGTTACCGTATAGATATGTCCGGAATTTCAGCTCGGTGTCTGGAATGCAGGCTTAACTGAGTATACAGTTTGCCTCTTTGAAATCCATCTTGTCATTTATTATACTTTACCTAAATATCGGCCAATTACGTTTTGTAAAAAACATGTGCCATTAAGTAGGTATAGATATGGTTTTTGCGTAGTTACCATACCTAGATATAATTACCATAGATATAAGATTTTTATTTTAAATTTAACTGCGCAATTTAAAATAAAGGGGCAGCCCCTATTGTCAATCAAGTTCTAATCACTTGTAGTAGATACATAATTAAGTTATGCGCAATAGTTGGCTATGCCATTCGTTTGTCTGCAATTATCCTTTATATAATCCTCTGATCACTGTAACTTGTTATTTCAACAGCTTAAAGAAATGAATTTTTTGACACTTCTTTTATTATGTTCAAGATTTTAGAAGAGATATTACTAATGTTTAGTAGCCCAATGTGGGGGGAAAAGCCTCCTCCAATACAAAGACAACATAGCCCAAATCTTCGCCATTTCCACAAGTTTCTCGGAGGCAGCACAGATGTTTTATTGACTACGTCATGACCCTCAAATCATGCATTAGACTCGTCATTTTTCTGCCCCTGTACCTTATTTTACCTGTGGTCGGCGCAACGCACTGCTTTGTTCCATCCGTAACTCCTATATCCGTGCATTTGACTTGTTATTAAAATTAAAATCTGAATTCCATGTCTAAGACACACCTTATTTACAAACCATCTTTGTTTAGCTAATAATTAAACGTTGTAACCTACATAAGCGAGGTCAAAATAAATCAATTAAAAAACGTGTGAATGTGTTGCAGAATTACCCGCCGGTAATAATTCCTCACTCTCAGTGAAATCCGGTCGAATCTGGTTTGATCGACGAATGCCTAAGGGCCGGGGCATGCTGGACGCAGCAGGGTTGACTCTTTGACCAATATTATTGTGTATGGTAGCATAAATGTGATGGATTGACTAAGATAGTTTGGTTACACCGAGAGGATGAATTGAAGGTGCAGGAGGTGATTCAACAATCTTAAAAGAGACGAGGTTGGCGAGATGAGGAGGGGAAACCCTTGAAAGATATACGATTTGTTTTCTGGTGTCCTGGTGGCTAGGTACTCCAAAATTTGAACAGTAAAAAGAAAAGTAAAGATCGCACCAAACAGGCACATTTATTTGGCAGCGAATATATATATGATTCCTAATGCCCAAGCTATGTCATGTAAGATTTATGCAATATGTATGTATACAATAAGTAAATGCCTAGATATCCACTGTGTTATGTGCATAGGTGCTAATTTTCGAGAGTATATTATAAATGACACAACATTCTCAGGACATTCACGGTAGTGGTGACCCTGCGAGCACCTGGCCAGCCGGTCTCTCTCGTCATATGGTTCACAAGTAGTTGCCGACACCATCATAAAAACAATATATTTTACCGTTCACTTGTTGTTCGTATATTTTAATAAAATCCCAATTTCAATGTCACATATTTTCAATTTTGTGTCAATGAGCAGTATCTCAGAAACATGCACTTAGTTATTTTTTGTGTGGTCAGTGCCTTACCTTTTTTTTTCTCATCATATAACTTCTTCGGAGAGTGTCAGACTTTTACTGACTTACTTACTGACCCACTTATGTTCCTTCTTTTGCCCTTTATGTTCCGGGGCCGCGGTATCTCCTTTGAACAACCAGCAGCCCTGCAGATGGTGGCCCTGACAGGCTCCTCTGCTTTGCTAACATTTCTTTTAGGCGCGCATGGCTCAGTACCTCATCTGATATCAGAGTTTTAAAAACTGGCTTCACATGTCGTCGAGAAATATCTCTGATGCATGTTTGGTTTCAGTACATTAATCCGATAAATCAGGGGTTAGCGGTTTAGATTCGAACTCGTGACCTTATGACTTGGCTGTCCCATGGTGGACAGCGGTGAGAGATATTTATCAGGTATATACCTAACAATAATCTAAGGTATATTCTAATAACTAGCAGACAACACATGTCCCCGTATAAACCTTACGCACTTGTTTTTTTATTCGACTGTTGTTTTGTCTGTTTAATTCGATTTCTCCGTTAATTTCCGTAATCCTTTTCCTAATCGAAAGGGTATACTATCTCACTACAAAAAAAATGGTACGTCCATTACGAGCTGCTTATTTATAATCAGCCACAGTACCTAATTATTAACCACATCAATCCTTACGAATAACTAAAACTGCTTTGTTTGAGACCAATGCACTTACCTCACTTAACGTTGTCAATATGACGTCATAATTGGACTAAGAGTGTTTTCTCAATATGCACCTTAAGACTGCGTGATAAACGTGATTTTGATTCGTACCACTCGGTTACTTAAGAAAAAACCCCATCATGAGCACAAATAATAATAGTTTAATATTTACTCTGCCGGTCACAGTGGGTGATTTTTTCCACCTTATGTACGTATTAGGTTTATTTCTGCCGAACTATTTACTGACATCGAATACATAAAACGTGACACACATGTTAGTTTTAGACAAAATACATCCGCCTCACTGTATACAAAGTAAAATCGAATTGAATGAACATAACACATAAAATAAACCTCTAAGAAAACTTAACATATTTTGTTTAACTTTGTAGCTTTGTCGTGGCAAAATATGTTGAATTTTCTTATTTTTTTGAATATCTTCATTGATGTGTGATTTCCATCGATCGTGCGGAACGTTTTAGTGTGACCATCACTTAAGAGTTGTGTAAAGACTAGGAATTAAAACTTTACCTAAAATAATCTTTACTTAGAACGATGGTTTTTGAAACTGATACCAACTTGTTTTTGCCTACGTCCTCTCCTGCAGATTATATTTTTATCCGGAAAATCAAAAGGATAGTAAGGCCGACAGCGACGATGGGACGAGCTATGAGAAGCCTGATAACTCTTGACTTAATAGATTTGGGTAATATGAACTCAGGAGCAAAGACGAAGGGAAAACCACTCGTTTTATTATTTTGATAATTTATGTATTATTACATTTTAATTGAATAGCCGTCCGCACGCCCATGACGCATGGACACCCGTTACTTAAAGTGTGGTATCTATTACATCTAATTTAAATCAAGGTTAAAAACTGTAACAATATAAGTAAATTTAAACAATAGTTCCGGTTGGAACTGTTAATAAACACGCTAAACTGGGCATACATCGAATACATGAACACAACAAATACATTAAGACCTGTCCTAATTAAGACGACAGGTCTTAATTTGGTGGTGGTGTTGTGGAAAAAATAATTAAATCGACCATTTGTAATTAATAGACATCATCATCACCTTTTGACACATTTAGTTGGGTTCCGTAATATTTTATACGGAACGACTGCCTATCTGACCTCCACAACCCCGTTAGTACTAAGTACGATAGGTACCGCTTGGTAAGACTGGTTGTCAGATATTTTACGGCCACTTCTTCCCACGGTGTGATTGCTTGTATCCCAGCTTCCCAGTTGTGGGCAGACTGGATGTTTATAAGGCTATAAGTAGGTACTATTTTCCATCATCAACTATTCCAAATAAAAAGTTGTTAGCCTTACAGTTGAAATGTTTGTTTTGTATGTCTAATTTAGTCACGTACAATATTGTACCACGGAGTGATGAAGGCTTTACAGAAACCAAGACTAACGCATGTCCGTTTAGGATAACGTAATTAGTAATAAAACGAAATAATAAGTAATTATTATGTATTGTCGTAATACTAAAGAAACATTAAAACATAATTAAAATCAAGTTTTCAATTAAGAATACAGAAAGAACAATACAGTATTAATTTATTTTGATACTAGCTTCGCTTTACTTACAGGTACCTGCTACCTGTAGTTTTTGCTCTTGCGCCTTATTTATTGTAATAGCAATGCTAAGTTTTCCCTTTTCTTCCCTCTTTCTCCCTCATATCTCAATCTTTTTTAAAAAAAAAGCTTATTTCGTTTTCCAGATTCCCAACTATCTCTGTACCAAAATGCAACAAAATCGGTTTAGCCATTTAGGCGTGAAGACGTAACAAACAAACACACTTTCGCTTTTATAATATTAGTAAGGATAGGCATGCCCGTTATAACTTTGGCTAAACCTTCACAAAATTCCAACGTTCACAAATCCTTTTCGTAGCAGAACCAATGGGACAAAATAAACTACGACATATTAGTCTATCAATTAACTTCAATTGTAAGTCTTCCCAGTATACCTAAAATGATATACAGCATGAACATTCGCTAATCTTATAGGATCCTCGGTCATGGAATCGTACAGGGGGCAATGTGTCAATTAGCTCCATGAATGACTGCATTCATGGTACCTTTACATCGCCCGCTGTCTTATAAATCATGCGCAAGCGCAATAAAAAATGTATTAAGTATTAAAGATCTGATTTATTGTTATTAGTACATAGTTTTCTATAGACACTAAAAACTTTGGAACATTTTACTATAGATACGCTTTTCCCTACATAAAATAAAGCCAATTCCCCATGGTTGTTGGCAGAAACCATAGAACGCCAGGTGTATGACCAAGGACGAGGAGTGTGTACTAAAGGGTTTCATTCTAAGTAGGTTTTAAAAGGTAAAAGGTATTTCTTTTAGGTTTTGATATCATCAAATAACATCCCCCGCTCTGAGCGGAGTGGAGGGTAGTGTCAGAATTTTATTGACTAAATCCATGTTCTTTATTTTGCTCTTTGTGTTCCGGGGCCGCAAGAAATACGTTTCTTTCGAACAACCCGCAATCCAGCAAGCAGTGTTGCTGTCGAGCCGCTCTGCTTTGCGGATATTTGTGTGTGGAACACTAACGCGCCGGCGACAAGGTCTGTCGTCACCGACGGACGGAAGGTGAGCAATGGGTACATTGCTCACCGTCCACAGACCCGCATCTACGGTGGCCGGGAGTCGTCTCACGGCGCCAGACGCCCGGATAGGTTTTAAAAGGCTTGCAGGTCATTCTAAATTTCATATAGGAGAGTACTAAAGAATTAACGTTTTGAATGTCGATTTATTGTTCAGTCAATTATTTTTGTCTGTGGCAATGTAGGTAATGTGCCAATGTCGACAATTCTGCCCTATGTGTTATGAAGCCACGTGTGTGTATTAACCAGCATCATTGTTTGAACGATTCTAAAGCTCATAGTAATTATACGTTATTAGAGGTAGGTTCATGATTGTTTTTGCATCGAATACATGTAATTTAATAAGTTTAAAATAAAGATGAGATACTAATTCATCCGTATATCTAGTCCATTGTTGGGCAAAAGCAACCTCTTCTCTGACCTAAACTCTTCTGTCTATTAAATATTGTTTCTTTTTTAGTGTCAAGTTTGATCAGTTTTGCGATAAAAGGTATTAAATTTCTTAAAAAATATCCGCCTAGTATAATTAAGTTTTTTCCATGACAACAATATTGTTTATAAACAGCAATTATGAATAAATAAGTCGTTGTAAGAAAAAAACAAAATCGGAATAATTAATTATTATTTTTACTAGATAAAGTAAGAAACGAGGACATAAAAGGAAGTCTGAAAGTACGCCGGTGACGAAAAAGTCGTGCGGTGATAAGTTGGTTTTGATTTGCATGTGTTTTGAGTACGATTGTGGATGGGTTGAGGAAGCCTACAGAAACGATGGTTGGAGTGGAAGATGCGGCAAGAAAGGAGTAGTGTCTGATGATGATGAAGAGGAGTGTGGAAGACAAAGACATGCTGCGCCGACCGCGAATGATTTAGGTTAGGAGAATGATGATTAATTAACCAGCTTTTTTGACGTTTGCGTTGTGGTCAGAAATTATCCCTCGAAAACCATTGAAATATGGCCTTTGCTTCTCGGGAATAATGTAGTTTCCCATTAATTAAACCTGCTAAGGATATGATACATTGATGACTCTGCCCTGGAGTGTAAATATGATGTTGTTCTACAACCAATTGAGCACTTAACCTGTGTCCTGTTGGTTGTCGAGGAACTGATGAAGCTACTGCGATAAACTGTGCCTTCTACTATGATTGAGAACCACTGATCCGATACTTACACTAATCTCATCTATAGTGGTAGTCCTGTATATCAAAAAATTACAATCAAACTTTATAATATTAGTGTTAATTAAAAAAATATTTGCAAAGAAATATTAAGGATAAGAAAATAAGTGATCAACAAAATAAATAAATAGGCGCTTATCATATCACGTCATTCAAGAGCCTAAACGAATATATTCAGTAAAACCGGATATATTTAATATTCTTCTCGCGAATTAGAAGAACTTAACATAATATCCCAAACGATAATTAAGAGAATATTCAATAAAGAGAATGGGATATTATCATCGAACTTTACACTTGTGAAGGTCAGCTGCGTTTTCCGAAGGTTAATAAACTTTTTAGCGCTACCAAAGAGTCGAGATTACTCAGACTGATGTATGTTTAAGACTTAATGTCCTTTTAACACTGTTAACAAACCATACTAAATTCTACAAAACATGAATCAGCTGCCCACATTTGGCAACAATCTATTTTTACATCCAGTTATTTTTACACAGCGATTTCCCAATCTGGTGGGTGTGATAATTGTCAATAGCTCATCGACCTAGGACACTGAGGATGTGGGGAATCTCACCGGAGTACGAACGTAAGACAATTGAGTCATCTGCCTAGCAGGCAGCGGGCAGGAAGCCGGTCGTTACTCGCCGTCTGATTGGGGACCGGCTAACTTTAGACGACATGACCTACACTTTAATTTAGCTCATTGAAGGAAAACCAGAATCCACTAAATCGAGGTAAATAAGTTATTTATTGAAATTGTGAAAATATTAGGAAGAAACCAGTTTACAGGAAGCTGTGTCATCAGTCTGATATATTCGAGTCAATCGATTACTTTAGGTCTGAACAGGCATAGGATTATTAGTAGCATATTTTAACCTCTAAATAGCAAGCAATAGGTACCATTTTCAATAATAATAATAGCTTCTGTCTTCTAAGGGTATCAAAGTCATTTGAATCAAAAAACACCTAGATCCTAGTAAATTGGGTTCATTTCATTTTTTTAATACTCTTTCCAATGATATTTGCATCGCACTGTCCTTCAAAGTAGAATTAATCTCTTGAATCTGCATTTCCTTTGAACTGTAAAGTGTGTCAATTGTTGCAAAATGCCACTGCACACTACTAATGGTAGCTTCAATGAAGCGTCACAGACGCTAACAATAGGGTCCTTAACAGGCAAAGAAAGACCTGTAAGTGCCAATGACGGCCATCCTTATCAACTGCTTCTGTTATGAAACTAACACGTGATAAGAGAGCAAGGTCTTAGATTATTAATGTGGTTTGAGAAGAAGTTGCTTTGTGACAAACGGGCTGCGTTCACTTGCAACCTCTTTTATTTGTGGGTAGAAACCGCGGACTGGGTGCCTAATGCCTGGGTGGTTAATGGCAAAAGGCTCAACCCCTATGACATGACCCTTTGGGGGGGGGGGGATCATCAGATAACTTCCCCCGCTCTGGGCGGGACTTAACGTAACTTGACAGACAAACCTACCCATGTTCCTTCTACCGCCTTATATGTTCCGGGACAGCGGTATCTCTTTCGAACTACCCGCAACCCCGGCATGAAATGAGCCTTAGGAGAATTTCTGTTTATTGCCTATAGCACGGCCAACGAGAAGCGAAACCAAATGTAAACAAAACCCATGCTAAAACCCCATCTAAAATGGCCGCCCGAATGTTGGAGAACCCGTCTTAACATTGTCATGATTTTGCCGGAAGAACGAGACATTACGACAAAGGCACAAGATGGAAAGAGCTAAATATTAGATTGTCAACGCCACAGTTGTTCTTTAGGTTAATGACCTTTCGTATCGCTTCTCGTTGGCCGTACTACGTACATTTTTGCCCTAACCCTTCAGGGATCGCACACGTGGTGTTCTTTTATCTTCATCAGCCAATATAACCCTTTCACTTCATTAGCTATCAGCTTGACACTTGAAATAAATCATTCATAACTAGATATGACTAGTATATAAAAGACGCGTGTAACAAAGAACTAAGTGGACTGAAACCGGTTTGAACCGAGCAGCAAGGTGAAGAGGGCCGGAGTACTGGAGTGCTTGAAGTAAGGACCCTGGTAGACACATGCTCTCGAGGTGGCTCTTATGAGGAGTGCTGGTTGAGGATAAGGATCTGTGATCAAGGATTGAAAGAAAGTTAAATTTTTGTTTAATCCTTGTTTTAGGGAATTGGACAGGATAGTCAAACGATCGAAAAGTTGCTCCCTTATTTCATCTAGGTACAACTAAGAACAGTCCACCTCTATTTTGTCTTTTTTTAATTTTCTTTTGATGTCAATAAGAAACGTGGGCAAAAACACAATCGTGAAGAAATCTGGACTTCACATACCGATTTGAGCAAATATGGTATTGAGTACCACGTTCATGAATTTTCTGTATAAGAAGTGATTATTGTCCTGCAGTGGAAAGGTTGTAGGCTGCTATTATTTATTAAAGCGAAAGAGTAACAATGTAGGTCTGTATGGTGCAGATTAATCCCTAAAAGCCTGAATTCTCTCGTAGTTGCAATGCATAGCTCAGCCAGATATGTTGGTAGCTGTTGTAATCTGTTGACGGAAATACATCAGACCAATCAATCATTATGAATTGGCATGAGATCTGATACGATTGGTTTTCAGTAAACAGCGGATAGATTCCTGCAACATACCAGATGCCGTAGACAATGTTATGTATGTAACGTACGTTACATTCAAAGATAGACTAGCTTTCGCCCGCGGCTTCGCCCGCGTTTGATTCGGGATAAGACAGTTCCCCTTTCCTGACTTGCAGCTACATGCCACCTGTAGTTTTTGCCCTTGCGCCTTATTTATTGTAATAGCAATGCTAAGTTTTCCCTTTTTTCCCTCTTACTCCCGCATTTTTAACTCCTTTTAAAAAAATAGCCCGTCTGTCTCCAGTTACCCAACTATCCCTGTACCAAAATTCATCAAAATCGGTTTAGCCATTTAGGCGTGAAGAAGTAACAAACAAACAAACACACTTTCGCTTTTATAATATTAGTAAGGATTGACATAACCTGCCTGTTCCACGCGCGCCTCAAATAAATGTCAGTAAAGCAGAAGGTCAGGGCCACCGCCTGCCTGGGGTTGCGGGTTGTTAGAAAGATATACCGCGGCCCCGGAACGTAAAGGGCATTAAAAGAAACATGGGTTTTGGTCAGTTAAAATGTGATACTCCTCCCGGCTCCGCCCAGAGCGGGAAAACATATTTGGTGATTTTCAATTCGAAAAAAAGATTGACATAACGTACCGAAAAGCGTGCTTCAATGCTGTTGAAGTCGTTACATAAATACTATACTCAATTAAAAAGACTGTCACTCACATTAGGGAAACTGCTCGTTATGATTGGCAAGTGCATCTAATCACATTACAAAGTAATTATAATATAATCATCTGCCTATAGCCTTTTACCAACTTTCTTTAGATCCGCTTCCATTCTAACCGTATGCACCTGAATACCAATTTTACATGGAGCGACTACCCATTTAACCTCCACAACCCATTTAGTACGGGGTATTACGATACAACTTGGTAAGACTGGTTGTCGGACTTTAGGGACACTGTCTACCTGGTACGACTGACAAAGATCTACAAATGACAGCGGGCACCAAATCTAAGCTTGTTGCTTAGATTATGCTATATTATATTATTAAATGATGATGATGATGCTTTACATTCCAAAGTAAACATTTTATAAAACGAACTGGTGCTGGTCTATAACATGATTATTGTTCAACACACATTTAATAGCCATATAATATTTTCTAATTACGAATCTTCATAAAAAAAGTGGATTCATGTAACCATTTTTTGTTTACATTCCAAAACAAGATTGATTTGTATGTACCTATTATAAAAAGTGGTTTGTTATTCAAATCAAAAGTGCATCCACTACAAAACGGGAATTCATTTCTGACGATTGAATTACCAAAAAATATTATCGTAGATTTCTTAAAATTATAAGGCACGGTTTTCAGGAGTTGTGAAATCAATGGCACACATTGATTCCTGAAAACTGTGTATCAATGTAACAAATTAAATTTTGAAATCTAACGTGAACGGTATATATATAATGAGATATATATATATATATATCATTGCTTTTGCAAATATCTCATTATCTATTTTAAAGTTAATATTGATTGCAAATCCACCGAATATGGGAACAGCAATAAACAATATACGCACATAAATATATTAGTAGGTACTTAATAAGAGAACATTACGACACTATTGCAACGAATGTCGAAATACAAACTAAACTGAATGCAATGCGAAAATTCACGAAATCATTTAACACGCGTTTATTAATTACTAACTAAATAATCAGCCAAGAAAGAGGCACACTAGCGCACCGAGGGTTCCGTACAAACTTGCGACATAAACGGCAATATTTTTTGACTGTGGAAACTTAGATGGCTGTTTTTTCACAGTTCAAAAAGGCCTCAGATTTGAGTATATGGTTTTAATTTCAATTCGATACCTCCACGCGAACCCGAGAGAAAAGGTCTTGACAGACACACAGACAAACAGACAGACAACAAAGTGATCCAATAAGGGTTCCGTATTTTTCCTTTTAAGTTACGAAACCCTAAAAATAAACAAACTAATAATCCTTACTCCTTACTAATATTATAAAAGCGAAAGTGAGTTTGTTTATTTGTTTGTTTGTTTGTTTGTTTGTTACCTCTTCACGATTTTATGGCTAAACCGATTTTGTTGAATTTTGCTACAAAGATAGTTGGGAACCAGGAGACGGACATAGGCTAATTTTTATTTTTAAAAAGTGGGATGTGAGGGAGAAAGAGGGAAGAAAAGGGAAAACTTAGCGTTGCTATTACAAATAAATAAGGCGCAAGGGGAACTGTATTACCCCAAATTTAACGCGGGCGAAGCCGCGGGCGAAAGCTAGTATAAATATGTATCTACAAGTATCAATATGGTAAAGATATCAAGTCATCCACATCGCTGTCAACAGGTAAAGTTCCCAGAAACATTACCACGTTGGATAGCAATGCTAATTCTTTGGCCATATCATACACGCGTATGATACCAACATTAGTTTCGATTCGTATCATCATCCGTTTACTGCGTACGACAATCATCTTGGCAATCATTACCAAGTACAGTCAATTAAATAATTTGCTACATATTCGCACAGTGCTAAAACACGTTGTATGCGCAAATTGAAAAGGCACGCCTAAAATGGCTGAAGGTGTAAATTCCCGTAACTGTAGTACTTGTGAAGGTTGAATGATAGGACCATATATTTGTATTTCCAATATCTTAGTTGGCTGCTTCAAAGTAACACTTTGGTGGAAACTAACAGAATTATTTTTATACGCGTTAAGTGGATGTTATTTGCTTTTCCATCAGTAAGGTTCAGAAATATCTAAACGTACGCGTGGGCTTCTAAATACACACTCGGAAATACCATGCGATTGTATGCAATGAGTGGCTAAAAGAAAAAATGTATCTTTCTCATCTCAGTAGCCACCTCCATTCCACCCATACCATCATTTTCACAGCCCATCCATTGTCTTTGGTCTCTCATTCTTACTCAAAACTCATGATAAGTAATAAAACTAATGTTTATTCATTATTAAACAATCTTTCAGCTGCGGCTTTGTAAGCATTTCTAAGGCATGAATAACAATATCTACTTAAAACATTGCGAACACTGGGTGCCGGGCATTGACTGGCAGCTGGTTGGTATTTGTGAGGTACCTGGTGTCAATGGCATTTGCTTGGCGGCTGGCGCATCATGTAGGTTGGTTAGCGGTTCTGTATTGTGTCTAAATCACAACAAGTTGCTCTGCGATTGTTAATATTTTGCTGTCGCGGTTTGTTCATTATATATGCATAATTAAGCCTTGCTTCGGCGCCAAGTTCTGCTGTGCAAGGGGTACTGGATCTGGCAAAGTGATTTTGATCTTTCCCATCAGAAAGCCAGCAACTCTCCTGGTCGGTTTGATTCTCTAGTTGAGCAAAGGGCGGAATTTGTGCCCTTATAAAGCTATAGATATTGATCAATAACCAAAAAGTTCTTACATTCTGATAATAAAATTCCTCGACTATTTTACAGGCTAAGAAATCAATAGCAGTTACAGTCAGTACTATAATATTATAATATACCAAGGCATAAATCATGCATTTATTACATTTAATTACAAATACATGCGCACACATGCAAAACAGGCAATTTTATTACATAACTAAATGTTTAATACGCGATTTATTATATACATTAACTTTTATAATAGAGATACGTTTTTTTTGTGGTCAACTGTACATTTATTAAACGTTCTAAACGATCCATCGTGGCTTCGGTGAGATGACAACAAATTTACATAATAAGGTGGATATGAAATGAATCATAGGGGCAGGTTATTATACACCGCTTCTTAAGCACCTTATCTGATGTTGACCATGTCTGATGTTGTCATGCTTTAGCCAAAGTGTCGTAGTAATTGGAAAACTCTTTCACTATAGGGTCTTTTGGTACCCGTACAACGATAACGAAGTGCCGTCATCATTAGAAGCGAACACAACGTGGTTCTGGAAAAGCTGAACAGCTGAATACCTGGGCATAGTCCAAGAGCTGTCACTGTTGTTTGTGTGTAAATAGGGCTGACGAGCAGTTGTTGACGGATAACTAATTGTAACAGCGACTGCCAGGAAATAGTTCTGGAGTGTTTTTACTGAGATGCCTTATGATAATCGCTGAAAGGCTAAATGTAGAAATTACCTCAATTAAAGTCTCCTCTCTGATTCGTCTGCCTCAATGGTTGATTGATCCAGCCTGCCATTTGTAGATCTTCGACAGTCCTTACCATATAAATATTAAAAGCAGCTTTTTTCTGATATCTATGGTCGTACAGTAAGTCCAAGTCAGTTTTTTTTTAATGGCATCTCGCAGACCTATAAGGTCTTTATCTGCTTAACCGGTCAACTCTGTGGATGCCTTGTAGATAAGACCTCCAGCCAGGGGACCAAAAGTCTGACCAGTCTGACCAAGGCTGGTATTGTTAACCAGTTACTTTGAAAGTCAGATAGGCAGTCGCTCCATGTTAGAAGTTGGTATACAGTCTTTAAAACTGACAGGCGAAAACCCTGAACACAAAATTCCGATTTCCCGGTGTACTTTAGAGCACGTTGTTTGTCATTCTCAATCAGTAAATAGGTAGTCGTGAACCGGAGGCCCACATGATTAAGTTTTATTTACTTGTCTCATAAACATCTTAAATGTATTTTTACATAGAAATCTAACTTGTTTAGCTGATTAAGAGGTTTTTACATATCGTCCGAAGGTGTCAATTTATGAAATAACATGCAAATTAAAAAGTTATCTATATTTTTTTGTATTTATTTCTAATAAACATACTTGTTCACTTTAATTTTAATCGTGACAATGTAAATGATAAACATTATTATATATAGGTAGGTACGATACTGTATGTGGGTACTGCACTAAAATAGAATCAAATAACCTTATATTATTATAGATAGGTATTTATGTAGCTACCACATTATAAACAAACAGCTATCCTATATATAGATTACTATATTGTTACACAGACATTTCTAAATTAAAATGCACTTACCTGCTGTAAATATTATTATTTAAATAGAAAATAAATAATATAAAAGGCTGTAATAATATCGAACAATGACAATTTATTTATTTTGTAAAAAATATTCCCACACTGTTGTGGAATGACGTATTTTATAAAATAGGTAAAGTCTTACCACAAATAAACTATTGGTAAATACCAAGTTTTCAGGATATTTACATAATAACGTGTAAATATTTCCGCGTATACAAATAATTTCCACTGTTACCAATTTAATATTAAATTTGCCATGCGTTGATGGCAAATTGTCATTGAAATATTACTCATAAGATTTAATTAATCATACTACGAGAATGTCCAGTGCACAAATATTTTGGTGATGACCCATATAGAAAACGGAATGATTTTCGTTGGCAATGAAACACACAAAACCCGCTGTTGGATTTCCAACGTTCGACGCAGCGTTCAAAGACGAAAATCCAACCGCAAACTTAAATGTTCTTGACGGCATTTTAAGATTCCACCGTCGAAAAAAAAACCATTATAAATATTCCCTTACGGCCATTTTCTTAGGAAATCTGTCTTTCACTACCAGAACGATAATTACCAAGATAACTTGTAACAAACAGAACCACGTGACTGCGACGAAAATACAGCGAAATACAAATAGATCACAAGTCGAGTCGTAAGTGTCTGATACTCCGGCGGACCGATTGCGTGGGCGCAGCTCTTATAATAAACAAATTCTAAGCCAATCTTAGTGAGATATCACAGATTTGGTCGGCTTCCATTTCTCGGTTAGTTCCTATGACCAAAAATGTAATTTTGATTTGCGCGAATTACTATTGACCTCGATGTGACCTGATGAATAAGGTTTTAGCATTCGATGAAAAAGCCCAGTTTTTCTTAGGATCAGGAAACTGATCATAATTTGCAATAGCAGTAGTTGGAGAAAAGTTCTTATCCTACTATACAAAAGCCTTGTTCAACCCTAGGACTCAACTTAACTTATGGACAATTGCAGCAACGTGAGGTTAAGTTTAATGGTAAAAAGTTGACCTAAGATGTGGTACGAGGCTGAAGGGATTTTTTTTGTCTATGTACTGTTTCGTGAATGCTAATTCTCTAGTTTAAGCCTTGTTCAACCCTAGGACTCATGTATCGTGTGTGCATTTATAACCATTTAAACTCACATACAGAAACAGCCACACCCGGAACAACTATCTGTAGGTCATACAAATATTTGCTCCGTACGGGGATCGAATACGCAAGACGTACCACAACAGCCAAACGCTAACGCCTCTGCGCCAACCGTCTCCTAAAATGTCTTTCAGTTTTAATGGCGAATGATGGCAATAGACTGGCCCGTATTACCTACGTGGCAGCCGAAGTCTTTGCTAAATCCTGCAGGAATACCATAAAACAATCATGTTATTTGTTGCTAAAAGCTATCGTTTATTTATTTCAGGAGCAAGAGGAATGGTCGAGGCGGCAAAGCGGGCCGATGATCAACCCCTCCTTCGAACCGGACGACTTTCTACCCCAAAGGTAAATATACAAACAAGCATAACCAGCCGAGATACCGCGGCCCCGGGACGTAAAGGGCAATAGAAATACGGGTGGGTTTTAATCAGTACAAGTCTGACACTCCCCTCCGCTCCGCCCAGAGGCGGAGAAGGTATTTGATGATTTCCCATCCCCAAAAAAAAAGCATAACCAGTCCATAAGAAACGTGTCCGCAGTTGGAACACAGGCCACCTCTCCAACCCAGTCAGTCACCAACTTCCAATTCTTCCGCTGTGGATATTCTAGTTTGATCATGATGTTGTCCTCCACTCTTTTGAGAGCCGTAGCCGATAAACTAACTTAAATACGAAGTAAAGTTAACGTCCGAATTTGAACTTAACCGAACCCCAGTTCCTTGGTACCTACTCCGACTGTATTCGCTAACCCACTACACTCTTGTCAGTCACTGTTACCGGCGCCATGATCTGTCCTAGTTCAAAATCAGAGGATTTCATGTTAAAATATCGATAGTTAAGCCTATTACTTGTGTAAATGTGTTAATGCATATTTGTTTTGGTGAAATATTACTACAAATATTAAAATGTAAAAATATATTATGTAATATATTTTTTTATTATTAATGTTTAAATGTTTGTTGTATGTGATTAGGCATGACAAGTTATTCCTAAATTAAAGGGTCTGGTGGCCTTTCGGTGTAGGAAAACCACAAAACATAGCGGTACCGAAAAGAACCAGGTTGTTGCAAAAAACGACCTTCATTTTACCACAGCTCACAAGTATACGGCATCCTTTCCTCAAAAGTGGTCGAAATACTGATGAAATTGTGAGTTCCTATTAGGTATTCAATTGTTATTTGAATAAGGTCAATTCTACTCTGCACTCCACACTCTCCACCTTAAAGATGTAGCAAAGGAACATGTAATAAAAACTACTATTCGATGTTGGCCGGGAACTAGATTGAGGCTCATTGACGTCGGTCCTTCATTACCCATTGTGACAATATGACGGTGTTAAAAACTATCTGTTTGTGCCATCTATGGTGGCGGACAGATTACTGCAACCAATCAGCGTCTTGTTAACTTAATTCATGGTACACGTTGTCGCATTTTTTTTCGTCGATAGTCAATTATCGCTCCCAAAAGATGATTAGAAAATTATCTGTTTTGCTCTTCGTTGTCCCCTTAATAGTAAGGATTACGATTACAAAATACGTATATTATAATATATAATAATCTTTATGAAATATGATATGCGCATCACAAATATCACAATGTTTCAATTCTGTGACGCGACATCATAAAGCGCTTTTTGTATGGTGCCATTTACGCGCTTACGAATCGCAATTTGATATCAGCATTTGAACGATATTTTTATGCAAATGCTTTAAGAAGAAAATTAATGAGCTCTAATGAACCCCATCGTTCATCACGGTTGGGTTCTAATCAATAAAGTATTTATGTAAGAATACAAGATTTATAAAAAATAAAAGTGTATGTAGAACTTTCTACATAGATTGATAGCTGACCTTTAAAACCCAGTTGTTGGACAGCACGGGTAGATTGACAGACTTTCGGAGTTTTAAGTACTCGTAAATAATGATTTCTAGACAAACAGTTAATAAAAGAAAATAAATAATTATTTCTAAGAGCCACTATAAATGTCTTCTTTATTCTACTTATTGCCAAAAAACCTGTTTATCAAAATATACATGCAGACATATAAGAATTTTGAATCAATATGCTGTTCCCAAAAGTTTAACGTTGATTATTGTGATCTGACAGAATCTAGTAAGCAAGAGCACCTTGAGAAATCAGACGGTTCACTTTTCCTAGCAATCGTGTAAACAAACAGTATTACTTAATAAACCCTAATGAAGAGCTTGTCGATTATCCACCTCATAACTACTGCATTATGACAATGCAATGTGTATTTTTAGTCGACTTGCTGACAAGCCGCTGACAGGCTTGCTGTTTTTGTGAAACATAAATCGATACTGAGATTTATTTGTGTTTGTATGCCACAACAAGCTGAACACTAGCGTATGTAGGTTCGCGCGCCAGCCTCGCAACCCTTTCGTGAGAGCCACAACTACCCCAGTCACTCGTTATTCCTGAAGGTTACTCGTTATAGTTCTCAGTGCGGTTTTATAAAACTTTAATACCCATGGACTATAAACAGTGGAAATGTAAATCGATAGGTAGCAACACCGGTCTCCTAGCAATGGCAAACTGAAACGGCAATGGAGGGGTACGTGCACTGCTTTAGCTTAACTATTTATTTACAAAGTTTAATTTTTATGAAATGGTACGTAAATTAGCAATTTGTTTAAATATAGTGCCTATTAGCGAGTGTTGGAAGTAAGTGACAATTTTAAAATTTTGATTAAAAATATTTGCGAGCTCTAAGTATCGAAAATGTAGTGTTGATGTGTGGGCATTAAAATCCATTAATGAACAATAATTGTCCCTAATGATACGTTTATTTTCTTTCAGTTTATATTAAAGCACACGTTGGCGTGATCTTTTGACCTTTTCATTAATTCCGTGCTACAACCCCAACTCAATGTTACTTGTGGTACGCCAACGGCATTTCTTCAAATATGGTTCTAATTATAGATCCTCTGTGTATCTCTCCACCACTAAGATGACTGATTGAAAAAGTCTACCCTTTCTATTTTTAAACTCATAAAATCTTGTTTTCCTTTACAGCCTATCACCGGTGAAGGATGAGAAGAAGAGGCCAGGAGACAAGGGGATCTTCCTCGTTAACATGAATGAGAAGAACATTCCTGAAGCAGAGGAATATGAGCCTTACGACAACAGAGTCGTGGACCGCCCTACCACGTAAGTGCCTCTTGACCGAACCAGTTATGATTTAAAAACCGTAGGTAACTGTAATGAATATTTGGTGAATATTATGAAATATCGAGAGACAATTTTGGCTGTTAAAACTACGCAGACTGAAAGGGTTGGTGGTCGCAATAATTGCGACCTTGCCTAGTGGTATAGGGCACGTATAGATTAGTTATACTATAATGGACAATATCTTCATTTATGCATTATGTTCGTGAACGGGCGCTGTCAGCTGTGACTGGTCATCTCTTAGTTGCCACGGCTTATTTGTTTCTTTTTCATTCCTTTTTGTTTTTACTATGGACACTTTTAACGTGCACGTCTTGCTACATCATTCTCACATAATTTACCATATCATCACCAATGATGTTACCAAGGTTTTGTAACAATATTCTGATTTTAAAGAGTATCTGTAGATTTTCTTGCCGATTCTTCTCCATAGAGATCTACGCTTTGGAATGGGCAACTGCAGTACTTTTACAGTTATTTTGCTCTGTGACTGGGACTCTAGCTGAATTTTATTGTTGTCAATGTTTCGACAGTTTAAAGGTGCCTGTAACTGGCCTTCTTGAAATAAATGATTGTGATTTCTTTTACTTGGTTCTATTTATTAATTTCTATTTTGAACTCTAATCAAGTGACCAGTTTTATTTAAGTTAAGAGGTTTTCTTGATCGCATTTAACAACGTCTTGATACAATGTGTGAGAACAGACAGAAAAACCGGCCAAGAGCGTGTCGGGCCACGCTCAGTGTAGGGTTCCGTAGTTTCCCGTCCGTCACAATAAGTGTGCCCACTTATGAGTTTATTATTTGTTTGACGTTGAACACTAGAGAATTGTATTTCCTAATTAATACTTTTTTTAATAATTTTGGATTGCGAGAACCGAAAACCGAAAGATACGTTCAGGATAATAAAATATGAAAACGAAGTTAAAAAAAATGCTTGCATATACGATTATACTACAAACTTAGTCCAGAAATTATTTTGTAAAACTTTTTGTCTTTTTTGTACAAAAACTGTTGTGTCAGTCACGTTCAAAATAATTTTCATAGAAAGTCCTTATAAAGTTCTACTTGTCAGATTTTTTTCATATTTTCTAAACTTATGGTTCAAAAGTTAGAGGGGGGGGGACACATTGTTTTTTACTTTTGGAGCGATTATTTCCGAAATTATTGACAATATCAAAAAATGATTTTAGTAAACCCCTATTCATTTTTAAATACCTTTCCAACAATATATAACACGTTAGGGTTGAAATTTAAAAAAAAATCACTCCCCACTTTACATATAGGGTGGCTACCCTAATAAAACATTTTTTTCCAATTTTTATTTTACCATTTTGTCGGCGTGATTGATATACATATTGGTACCAAATTTCAGCTTTCTAGTGCTAACGGTCACCGAGATTAAGCGAGGACGGACGGACGGACGGACGGACAGACAGACATGGCGAAACTATAAGGGTTCCTAGTTAACTACGGAACCCTAAAAAAGGAGTTGTTTATCTGATTTTTAATACATCCTTTACTATCGGCGCTAAAGTATTTTTTATTTATTTTGTTATAAATAAAAAAATACTTCAACGTTACGTTACTTTTACGTTAAATATTAGCACACCACATCTAATGGAATGTAAATGGGCCACATTAATGTTAAGATCATACATACTACTTGTACACCTACATTCTGGCAAACAAATTATTCTTATTCTTCTTTATTTCGTATGAAAGTAATAAGATTTTCAAATCGTAGGTTTAACTAATCTTCTTTAATACCTTACTTAGATAATGCCTGTGACCAAAAGCGTCTTCTATGCTTCAGGCTACAATCCTCTCATTGTTATTCACTTAATTACCTTTTTTTGCAGTAAATGCAATAGAAGTAGTGCCCTCTATTGTCTTTGGCATAAGGTTTATATCATACGTAAAATAACCTTGTAACGATGATTATATGGCAGCATTCTATTTACAAACCTTAACAGCCTCACTCTGTTCTTGAATATTTTATCAAGCTATTAGATACCGCAAGGCAGGCTACCGAAGGCGGACAGTTGCGAGGATGGTAAATTAAATATGTATGGCTGACATTTGTATGGCATGGAAAATGTTTCGCCCTATATTTGTTAAAGTTGTTTAATATTTTATGTGTATTGACGAATTTGTTACGTCGACAGTGCAAGCAAATATGAATGCAGAAAACTGCAGTTTTGGTAAAAGTTCTCACTCGAACTAACTCGGCCAAGCTCTATTAGATCTTGTGCCTTTCTTTAGATCACGTAATTATCCTTACTTAATATTATAAAAGCGAAAGTGAGTTTGTTTGTTTGTTTGTTACCTCTTCACGCTTTAACGGCTAAACCGACTTTGATGAATTTTGGTACAGAGATAGTTGGGAACCAGGAGATGGACATAGGCTAATATTTTTTGGAAAAAGTGGGATGTGAGGGAGAAAGAGGGAAGAAAAGGGAAAACTTAGTATTGCTATTACAAATCAATAAGGCGCAAGGGGAAATGTGTTACCCCAAATTTAACGCGGGCGAAGCCGCGGGCGAAAGCTAGTAATGATATAAAACAAAAACATTTATCAAATCATGACATCGTCCATCACTTATTGAACGTCGAATATAATATATACTCTTCAGCAAATAGACATGAACAAATGATGCAAGTTCTAAGTTTATCATCAACTAGCTATTACGTTATTGTCAGAAATTGACCCACGGGAAAGTTTTGAATACACCCTAAGACACTTGGAAAAAATGGAGCTCTCCATCAGTGGAACAATATTTGGATTCGGATCAGAAGTTCCAGAGATTAACAATTATGTGTAGAAGTAGTTTATTGCACTCGGGGATAATTTAGCTTCCCATTTCTCTCTTTTTTCCATTTTAGAGTTTCTGTACCTCGAAAGGAAAACACTCAACCCTTATAGAATCACTTTGTTGTCCGCCTGTCTGTCAAGAGCCTTTATCTTGGTAACGTATGGAGGTATCGAGTTGAAATTAAGACTAAATACCTACTCAAGTATGTGATCCCTTTGTGCTGTAAAAATCAACACGCAGTCAAAAGATATGGCCGTTTAAATCGCAAGTTTGTACGGAACTCTCGGTGCGTGAGTCTGACTCGCTCTTGGCCGGTTTTTTTCTTTTTTATCTACTATATAAAAATAAGTCGGGTTTTCCTTCTTGACGCTATAACCCCAGAACGCACGAACCGATTTCCACGGTTTTGCATTCGTTGAAAAGGTCTCGGGCTCCGTGAGGTTTATAGCAAAGAAAAGGTAGGGTAGGTAGAAAGGTAGAAAATTGCATAGCAACGCATACCAGGGCACTAGTTATACTATATTATTAGAAAAGAAGTATATATTGAAAAGCTAAAGCCTCAGTAATTAAGAAGCAAGTATCAACAATAACAACAAACAAATTGTTTAGCTTACTTTGATACTTCACGTGTTCCTCATTTATGATTAATGAACCTATTTGTCCGTTTGCCCCGACCTGCCAATAGAACAATAATATACAACTTGCATCTATCGACATCACTTAGGAACAATTAATGGAGGAAAAACGCAATGACTGGTCATTGTAGGGTAGTTGACATTGAGGACTGGTGTAAACAAAACAATATAAACCATAGACTTGTATACTAACTGGAATGATGATAAGCAGAAGTGTTCGAAGCGAGATAGCTTCGAGGGTGAAATCCTAATTTTTAAAAGAGCCAGTAAAAAAATTAAAATGAATACTACATCCAGCAAACCCCTAATTATTTCCCCCTTCACTTAATTACAATTAAAAAAAAAACAATTATATTACTCTTAATTGATTTGATATCGGCACTTTCAACTTTCCTCGATTCGACCCCAGGCGATGAATAAATAAATGAATGCGTCAAACATACAAAATAGTTACTTCCTTTACTTGCAACATTTCCTCTAAACGAGGTTTTTACCTTATTTATACTTACTTATTATTAACTAGCTTTTGCCCGCGGCTTAGCTCGCGTTGAATACGGGGTAACTCAGTTCCCCTTTCCTGATTTACAGGTATCTGCTACCTGTAGTTTTTGGCCTTGTGCCTAATTTATTGTAATAGCAAAACTAAGTTTTCCCTTTTCTTCCCTATTTCTCCCTAATATCTCAATCTCTCTCTCAATCTTAAAGAAAAAAATACCGTCTCCAGGTTCCCAACTATCTCTGTACCAAAATTCATCAAAATCCGTTTAGCCATTTAGGAATGAAGATGCAACAAACAAACTTACTTTCGCTTTTATAATATTAGTAAGGATGTTACTAATTATGCCAATAGTTGAAATATGACTGGAATGCTAATTATAGTACCTAACACATTCAAGTTAACCGCATTGTAGGTAAGTAACATATTATTCCAAACACTTCCATTACCTTATAGGTCTTATTACACTTCTATTAGGTGTAGAATGCATTGTATTAACACACTGGTGAATTCTTTGCTCTACTTGTTTTCATTTGACACATGTATACATTTTTCAATGTAGCCTTTTGTGACCTAACCTAAGTCGTGAAAAATGCAGTTAACAAAGTCACAGACTAAAAAAAGTAAAGTTATTTCACTTTGGGTATTAAATAGCATTGCTTGATTCAAGTGACATTAACACAGTAACTAGTTTAAACCACTTCCATCGTCATTCAAGAGCATCCTTAAGCAGGTTCTAACAAACAAAACTCAGAAGTCATTAAAATAATATCAATAATAATATCGTATCTGCCAATGGCTTAATTGCCAAAAGCCTTGACCAATACCTGAGGAGGCTTTCGTTAGGCAGCTGGATCAAGGGCTTGATACAGAAAGCGGTACTCCTGGACACGGCTCGTATTGTTAGGAGGTTCCTTTCTCTGGAGCCCTGACCGCTGGTAGCTTGGACCCTGTTCCCGGTACCGGAGGGCTACTATTTTTATATTTTTAAATGTTTTTAATTTTTGTGTTTAAGAATATTTAAAAATATAATTTTATGTAAAGAAAACAATAAATGGAATAATATCAATAAATAAGAAGCTTAATAGATTATTTTCAATGAGAAGATTGCATTGTTTCCATTATTAATAATATATGATTGACCAATCGTGTTAAATAAATAGTGTGGTTCTCTTCCTGATCTATTAAATAAACGCTTTTTCTGGGTTATAGCCTCCTAGTTGGCTTTAACCTTTTAGAGAGTGTTCAATGAAAACCCGTGCATTTTAATTAAGATATCCCTTGTAAGTTTTTCTCTCGCTTTCTTGTGCTATTACTAAAAGCGAAAAAACAATACTGCAGTTAATTATTATACCTTTTCATTAGGCAACAATTAGCCGAATTTATGACTCCTATATGTGTTTATTTATTACCTGTGGTTGTCAAAAGATATAAAATTGTTTCATATCCTCCCTTCCGCCACTGAAATCGTATTAAAGCGATTCGATTTCGATTCGGCAATTCTTATGTTTATATATTTTTCTCGTCTTGTCTCTTTTAAATTCTACAGACTTTAAAAAAGCGAGCGAAATCAACAATTTTTTCTTCCCGAATCAAAATCAAATCATTCAATCGAAGCGTTTGAGAAGCGCAGGGGCCTGCCAGGGCCACTGCCTGCCGGTGTTGCGGGTTGTTCGGATGAGATACCACGATCTCGGTACACAAAGGGCAAAAGGAACATGGATGGGTTTTAGTCAGCAAAAGTCTGATAATCCCTTCCGCGCCGCCTAGTGCAGAAAAAATTATTTGTTGACTTACCATCCAAAAGAAGCGTTTGTCAATATGGGGGCTGATCTAGCAGCTTTTTCTTTTCTATTTAATACGTACATAAGTAAAGCATGTATGTAGTACCTACACATTAGCACACAAACACGTGCACTTCGGAGCAGCTCCAACGCAGCTCGTTTCACATTCAAATCTAGTGTTACGGAAAAACACAATAAACGATGAATAATTTAATTTTAATCTACATAAATATCTATATACTGTAATATCTATTTATAATGTACGTTACTGTACTTAGCGTATAGCATAGTTGAAGTATAGCTTATGTTTATTATTGGCAGTGACTTATAATAATCCCAATTTAAGTAGAAATTATTATTCTTTATAGCCATTAACTTAGGTGGAAATAGAAAATCTTTTAAATTAATACCTAAATAGAAAACTAGAACTATTAATAAATGCACAGGCGAGTTGACCCCTAACACCAGCAATTTGAGTACTTTAAAAAAGTATCGGTATTTTCGAAAGGAAGCCTGTCAACTGTAAGTTGTAGTAGTGTGTACATTTAAGGTTAAGAAGATTAATAAGTAACATGATAGGTCCTAAGTCCTAGACCATGGATGGCCATGGCCAACCAATTGATTGCGGCTATTACTCCAGTCGATCGCTGCTAGGCAAACAAAATAAATACGCCATACAGATGCGCAACGTAATCAAGTATTATTTTTTGTGATTATTAATATAAAAAATACTACCTAATGACATACATATTGGTAGATTGCACCGGATTTCGTGCGTAATAAGTGATCTTAGGCGCGTCGCCCACACGACCAAGAGTCGAGGCGCGGTCGCGGCGCGGGCGCGTTAGGCGCGTCGCCCACACTACATTTGTAAAGAAAATCTCACATCAGAGTCACGCCGCAGCGAGATTTTCTTTACAAATGTCGACATTTGTAAAGAAAATCTCGCGTAGGCGACGGTCGGTCACCCGTGTCCTAGACCTTGCAAAAACCCCCTCTTCTCCACCATTGACACTACTATGAATTCAGATCAAGTCTTCAGACAATAGCCTTAACGTTGTTGCTCATAATCGTCCAATACCTTCCGTAATTCCATAAGAAACACCGTGCCTAGAATTAAACGTTATATTGATGGGTAATCTAACATCGAGGAACATGGCCTACGAATCCAGACCGGAACAGGAAATGCAAAATGCTGTGCTTATTTATATTATTAGGTTGTAGATTTATTTGTCACGATAATTGATACTTTGTTGTACCTAAAAATAAAATTCTATTCTACCCTAGTTTCTATATGGTACCTAATTTGTCATACCTTACCAGCAATAACGCAAAATGCCTAATGTACATATGACACTCAACAGGTTAACATACGTCGTCTACATATTTACTAAAGTTTATAAAAAAAAATGTTTAAGGAAATGTGGTTAACGTAATTAATATTGTTTGGAATTAATTGATGGTTCAATATTACTTATAAGTAATAAATTGACCAAATAACTTGCTTATAAATTTTAAAATAGACCAATGAATAATAGTTCAGTAATTCTTTCTTTTCAACTGTGAATATATGCGAACATGTCTTTTTCTAAGGGCCCCATAAAAATGGTGCCCCCTTCTACCTAAAGGTTAGCCATTTGCCCGTGGAACAGCTCAGCAGCACTCGTGATGCGACTAGTCCATTTGCAAATGTTTTCCTCCGTTCAACATCGAGATTCGCAGTTACTTTGCTGCAAAACTGGCTGATCAAGGTCGTTCTCAACGTCATCAATGAATTTTATATGACAGTAAAACCTGCATCCACGTTATTAAATATAAAAAAATAACCAACCTTTTCCTCCAACAGGAACATGGAAACCTTTCTTCACCTGATGAAAGGCAGCCTGGGTACTGGCATTTTAGCCATGCCGAAAGCCTTTTCCAACGCTGGCTACGTCGTCGGGTCGGTGGGAACTATAGTCATCGGTGTCCTCTGTACCTACTGCATACATATCCTGATCGACTCCTGCTATGTGCTGTGCAAGAGACGAAAAGTGCCTTCGCTATCGTACACGGCTGCAGCTGAAGCGGCGCTGCTAGAAGGGCCAGACTGGTGCAAAGCATGCGCACCTTATGCTGCGTAAGTATTTATTATAGAACCTTTTTTGATAACAGTAGTGGATATTCTGAAATGGTCAAATGAATAAAAGGACGATGAGCACAAAGTTTACCTCAGTGCTGAAAGTTGAAAAGCTAACTGTGTTCAAATGTGTAATGTCCCTTACGCCGTTGGCAATTTCCAGTAAACCACTTCAGTTGGTTGATATTATTTTTTAGTCAAATAAATTTTGTTCCATATTTTCATCAAGCCATGGACCATTAGAATTTAAAACAACAGCCTTTATTGTCAAACTTGCTTCCATATAAAACAAATAATAATTATGTTTTCTTGTAATCCTTGATTTTAACAGTGGCGTCGATATTTATGTTGATCTAACATAACTTATAGCTATCATGTTGATCTAACCCTCTTTTAGTTATAAACACTTAAAGAAAACAGATAACACATTCAGTTCGAAACAATGTTGTCGAGTTATCTTGAAATTCAAGTGTGATACTTGTATTTTGAACTAGCACCACTTGTATCGGCGAGGCGTTTAAATGCAAGATACATGTCAGTATATTACTCACGTGCTTGCAATATCGTAGACAAATCGTTAACGTAATTAGCATATGATTATTTCTATATAACTATTATCAAATAATCTCATTCGTAGGTAGGTATACTTAAGTGCATAATGAAAATAATTGTGTTGATGACGCAGACCTAGGCTATTTGTATTTGTGGGCTGTAGTGTCAGGTGCTAGTTCTTTTTTCCGATAATCAAATGACGCCGCCCGCTGTGGGTGGAGTGGAAGTGAGTGCCCGACTTGTACTGACAAATAACCCCTCCATGTTCCTTCTTTTGCCATTTCTGCTCCAAGGTCGTCGTCTCTATTTCGAACTATCCGCGAACCCCGGAGGAGCTAGTACCTACTTAGCAGGCTATCTGACATGATGGCTAGTTGTGCCACTTTAAGTATTTGCTTCCTGCTTTAATTGTTTTTGTTTCACTTCCGTTAAAGAGTTTTAGTTTCAATATAGGTACCTAGGTACATTAATTGCTAACTGTATAACATTTTTAGTATTGACAGTCACAGTTAGAGTCAGTTTAAATAATGTTTTAAACCGTGAGCTTAAAATAATGAATATTTATTATTTTTAATTTTGAATTGACTGTTTCTGTGTTTGAAACAAAACTGTTCTGGTTAAATTGGATAATCTGATGATAACGTACCCTAATAAAATCCTTTTTTGTTGACAGGCACATTGTGAACGCTTTCCTACTGGTGTACCAAATAGGAACCTGCTGCGTCTACGTAGTATTCGTCTCAGAGAACATCTACTTCGTGCTCAGTAAATACTTTCAGATTGAAATTACTGTTTCACAAGTGATGCTATGTATTCTTCTACCACTGATCCTGATCAACTGGGTACGGGACCTGAAGTATCTCGCCCCGTTCTCCGCCATAGCCAATGTTGTGACGATTGTCAGCTTCGGGATTATTTGCTACTTTATCTTCAGGGAGGCTCCCACCTTGGAAGGCAAAGCGCCTGCTGGAAAACTGGCTAACTTCCCACTCTTCTTTGGAACTGTGCTGTTTGCTCTTGAAGCTATTGGTGTGGTAAGCATTCTTACATATTAACTATTATATTAACTGTACTCAAAATATTTATCTGGAAACCTTATGAAAGTGGGTGGTTCCTTTGGATTAATAAATCGACTACCAAATTATGATGGTTTTAATCAACGATACCGTTATAAGCACCAGATTGTCCATTCTAAATGTCAAATTCCTTTCACAGATCCTACCTTTGGAGAACGAGATGAAGACTCCTCGTGACTTCGTGGGCAAATTTGGAGTGTTGAACTGTTCCATGATCAGCATCATTTTTCTGTACGTCGGCATGGGTCTTTTCGGCTACTTGCAATACGGAGACAACTCCGAAGGCAGCATCACTCTTAATTTGCCGTCCGAAGAAATGTAAGTGTGTCAAAACATGACATTTTTAAATTTGTCTGGGTGCTAACGTAGAATAGAGTTTCTATAGAATAGAGACCAGTCTGTACTGGCTTTGGCACCACCAACAAGCGGCTACCATGTAAACAGCAAGTGCTGATTATGCAAGTTTAGGTTTAGTATAAGATTTCTTCTTGGAATAATGCTTTTGACGCCACTAAATAAAGCGTCTGCTATAACCAAATCTACTAATGTCAGGACAATGAGCATAGGGTACAAGATTCGAACGAAATTGTCTACCTTTTTGTATCTCTATCATAGTGACTACTGTTTTGATCTGCCTATACATACTGATGCTTGGAAGAACCCCAAATAAATTGATTGATGTGTAATTTGTATGATGACAAAATAAACAGAACATAACATATTCTATGTATCTAGCTTGAACTTACGATATTTTATCTCCAGCCTTGCCAACGTGGTCCAGTGCTTACTTGCCTTCGCGATCTTCATTACCCACGGCCTGGCTTGCTACGTGGCCATCGATATCTTGTGGAACGAGTACATCGGCGTCCGTCTGCTGAACAGCAAGCACAGGCTCATCTGGGAGTACCTCATCAGGACTATTATTGTACTATTGACTTGTGAGTATAACCTACATGTTAATGATGCCACTAAATGTTCAAAAAAAAGTTATGTGTACTTAAAAAAATAAACGCATTCTGCCAAAGGTTGTGGAGATTGAACTAACAATAATATAATTTGTGTACAGTCGGCATCGCAGCGGCAGTTCCCGCGCTCGAGCTGTTCATCTCTCTGTTCGGCGCACTGTGCTTGTCGGCACTGGGTCTGGCGTTCCCCGCACTCATCCAGAGCTGCACCTACTGGTACTACGTGTCCCGTTCCGAGCGCATCCGCATGATCATCAAGAACGCCATCGTCGTGCTCTTCGGAGCCCTAGGACTCATCGTCGGCACCTGGACCTCACTCGAACGCATCATCCTGACGTTTGGCACCAACTCCGTAGATCATGCATCCAACCACACACTCACACACAACGAGACCCAAACACGCTGAATTCCACCCCCGAGAGCGCTAAACCCTCTCGCAACATAGTGCCATCGCAGAACCGTCCCGCATCACAATGCAGCGATTCTTCTTAGGTACACAAACATAGTATATAGATTTCTAAGTATTTTTTGATGGACGTTTTCCATGCAAACGTTAACATATAGTTTATAAGAGATGTATTATGAATTGTTGACTCATATTAATCGTAAGACAGCTTTATTTTAGAAGTAGGATAGTGTGATATGCTACGTGCGAGTATTACACGTACGTACAATATGATATGATATGCTGATAATTATTACCTCTGCACTCTTCTGCGTTGTGCAACAGTGGAGGCACCATGCAATCAAAGTAATCATATGTTTGCAGCGACTTCATTTAATGCAGCAATCATTACATTATTTTTTAAATGAAAATGAGTATTAAAAAAATATTTGAAAAAAAATAATACTAAGTTATTTGAAATAAATTATTTAATTTGAAGACACTTTTTAAATTAGAATTTTAAATAAAAGTAATAAACGAAATATAATTTATTATGCGGATGATAACCGTACCCGACGACTCTGATGACATTTAATCATAACATAATACATAATATTAAGTTGTTGCATGATCTGTATGAAGCTGTTCGATGGATCAAAGCATTAGTTTTTATGAATGTGATCTGCACTTGGCAGCTGGATGTATTATCATTTTTATCACATAAACATTCAATAACTATTTAAATCAATATTATTGACATCTACAAGTAATTCCTTGCCTTGCTATAAATGTTTAATATCATAACAATGTAATATTTCCTTCATGTAACTTTATTGTCTATTACGTGCATTTAGTTTGGTATTGATAATGTTGTCTTTAATATCTAAAGTATAAATAGCAGTCTCATTGAAGTTGTCGGGTTTAAACAACAGTAAGCGGTTGTAACTCGTTAGTGTTAGTGTTCGTAGGTAAGCGTTTATCCTAATTCAGTGAGATTGAATGTTAGTTAAAAAGTGGCATTTTGCTAGAGTAACGTAAGTACAATCAGAGTAAGTATTAATTTTATATAGACACGCTTCTTCGATGTTTGATAGGAACCTAATACTCGGATTACTGAAAACAAAAACAAGCTCAGAATTACCGACATTTTATAAATGTACGAAATTATCACATAAGTTTCATGATTTCAATCAAGCAATAATATTATAATTATTATTTAACTTATGAACATCGATCAAGTTTTACTGAACGCATTATATTTGATTTAGTCATGACTTTTTTATTTTTATACACAACGAAATGTTTGCAGCTTTATAAAAGTTCTTAAAATACGATTTGGTTTCATTGTAATTCATTTGGCTGGAAATTATGCTACGTTTTTGAACTACTTATCGTAAAATTGTTCATGCTCAAGAACTAGCAGAATGCAACTATCACCATTAGTCACTGAACGCGTTCATCGTTGAACATTATTTAAAAACCGTGTTGTTTCTGTCAACTTGTGAAGCTGGCTGAGATAATGTTGTTTTGATTACGTTCTAAATAAAAGGATCCCGTGTCTTGTGGTCCACGTGGACCTAACAGCGTAGCACTTTTTTCAGCTTTAGTGAAATTTCATATGTATGAAATGATTTACCAAATTTTCCATGATTCGCCTTTGTCTTCGGAAATGTTGTTATTTTCGTTCTTATATAAAATTGGACGTTTTACGTTAATTTTACTATCAAATAGACAAAATCTAGTTGTAAAATTCTACCCTCGCTAAAATTGTTACCGATAAAACTTTTGGTTGTTTGTGACCGGACTAAAAATGGACAGGATCCTTTAGGCCTTACAAATCAACATTTTGTTGCTACTATCTAAATTGAAATTGTTAAAAATATATTTGTTTAAAACATGTATTTTTAAATGGGATCTCTTTTAAAAACAGTTCCTTTGTCATTTCTTGGGCTGATCCACCACTTAAGCTTTATTATTAATTTTAGTTCAGTGTGGAAAAGTGGAGCTATACATCCCGCATAGCTTCATACTCTTCTTGTTTCACCAGCCTTTTCCCAAGTATCAGGTTGCCTCCCAACCAACCGGATGAATACCACAACTTTAAGTGGGGCTGCGGCCTATCTAACCTTCACGCCCATTTACTTGGTACATTCGCACACTGAAATAAGATTACAATAATGCATAAGGTGTTGGCACCTGTAGGAAATAATGTACAAATGCCAAACGTGTTCCGGTCATGCATATTGATACAAACTGTGATGTTGTTATAATATATTTATTAGGATGTATTCATGTAGTGTCGATTATTTGATTGTTGATCTGTGTGTAGAACACGACAGTGATAATGTGCTCAGATGTGTAACTAGGTAAAACCCAATGTAATAAAATTATTATCATATTTAGTGGTTTTTATTTCAATTCCTTCACGTATTTAGATTTCTGTACGAATTTTCGCGGAGTTTGAGTGAGTGGAGTTACTGAATGCAAAACAGATTGTTGGGCAACGACTTTTACTGGGTGAAATACTCGGGACTCAAATTGGGCAGTCTTGTTGCACAAATATGTAGCTTTTATTTCACATAAGCCTAGGGTACTTATAAAATGTCGCGAAAGGGTGCTCGGTTCGGGTTGGTCATTTCTTATACGGAAGAATCGACAAGAAACACCATGGTTACAATGTTGTTGTTACACCGTTAGTACTTGTTGAGAGTTGTTCGAAAGAGATACGGCGGCCCCGGAACATAAAGGGCAATAGAAGGAACATGGGTGGGTTTTAGTCAGTAAACTCCTCCCCGCTCCGCCCAGAACGGGGGAAGTTATTTGATGATTTCCCATCCGCAAAAAAAAGTGTTAGTACTTAAATATGAGAGGATAGTGTAGGCCCGATCATAAGTCATTACTTATTTTACATAACGTATAATAAAGTAAATAGTTAATAATAATCTATGAATCTACAAAGCCAAGTGTTCACTCGTCGTTAAAGACCTACCAAATCTTCTGTACACGTCGGAAACGCGGTGCCTCTATCGTAGACACATGAGGAACTTGGACAAATTTCATCTTATATGGCTCAGCAGCATAATAAACATCAGAATGTCGGACCATATTAGAAATACGAACACCTAAGGCAAGCTAAAGTTCTTGGCATAAGAGTCTACTTGATAAGATGTCAGCTAAGGTGGTGTGGACATGTCTTTAGAATGTAAGATAGACTAGCGACTTCGCAACTTCTGTTTTGAACTCCGGGAAGGAAAACGGAAACGTGGTGGTCAGTTTTACTTTTCAATCATCATCATCTGCCTAGCCTTTTCCCAACTATGTTCAGGTCGGCTTCCAGTTTGACCGGATGCAGCTGTAAAATTGATCGGCCCAAGTGGAAACGTCATGTGCAACGGCGGTTTACGACTTTTAAGAGAGAAAGAAGGTCGCAAATGGATATAAAGCCTGATAACCTTAAAGTAACCTATCCTACATCCTACTATGTCGTGAATGGTCAAAACTGACATCCCCGCTTTGTTAGATATTATTATGCATTTGAGTGCACATAATAGAGCCACATACCAAAGCTGTCTATAACCATCTTAGAAAGTTATTGAATGCAGACGCAGTGGCCTAAATCGGCTTTTTTTTATTATTGATAGTCTCGCGTTTGACCACTATCTCACCTGATGGTAAGTGATGATGTGGTCGACGATGAAGCACGCTTACCTAGAAATAACCTATTCACTCTTGACTTGAAGACCCCCAGGTTATAGCTGTCAGGAAATACAGGCTCCGGCAGGGAATTCCACTCCTTAGCAGTACGCACAATGAAGGTATTCCCAAACCGTTTAGTGCGTGTGGGTGGGATGTCTACCATGTAACGGTGGCGCATCGCCGTACGTCTTGTAGTCCTATGATGGAACGGGCTTGGCGGAATTAGGCTGTGCAATTCCATCGCACACTCTCCGAAATGTAACCGATAGAAAACCGAAAGGCTGGCAACGCGCCGGCGATGCTCCAGGCTCTGGAGCTTTGACTCAACCAGCGCGTCGTTGCCGATGAGCCTCTTGGCTCGTTTCTCTATAGACTCTAGCGCTTCAAGCTGGTATTTAGCGGATCCGTCCCAGAGATGAGAACAGTATTCCACACACGATCGAACTTGCGCTTGATATAAGTTCAGCAACTGTTCCGGTGTGAAATACTGTCTCACCTTTGCTAGGATAACTTCTTTAACTTCTTTATCTTCAACGTAGTCCTTTTAATGTTTTAATATTCCTTCCTCCATGCAGAGGCGAGGCTCTTAAGGAGGACACAGTGAAACTAACAATAATATCATGATGGGTGCATTAAATAGTTGCCATGGGCGTATTTAAAATAAACGAATGGTAAACTATGGCTCAGCATAGATGTATCAAAACAACTATTGTAAAGATTACAATTTCAAAAATACAGCCCCCATCTGATAATTATTAATCTTCATGTCGTCGCCCGAAATCGGTAAGGAGGACAATAATAATACTAGGTCAAAGATGGAAAAATAAAACACAAAAATTATTATTGAACATTGGTTTTATTAATTAAAATTATCATAATTAAATTACAAAAAAAAAACAATAATCTTAGTAATATAAAACAAAGCTTAAATGCATGTTTTTGGAATATTATCCCGAAGCTTTACACTGAAACCTCTTATTTCTGCAAAGAAGGACTATTCATGTAATCCACATTGACATTATAAATATTAACATTACATTATCATCTATATCGCTTTTTACCAACTCTGTTGTCAGTTTCTAGTCTAACCGGATGAAGCTGAATTCTAGTATTTTACATGGAGCGATGGCCTATCTGCCGTCTACTACCCAGTTAACACTGAATAATACGATAGACTTTGATAAGGACTAGTTGGACACTCGACAACTGGAACGATAGTCAAGGAGATCTAGCTTAAGCCCCATACGCTTATGGTCTCGGCAAACATTTGTAGATACAAATGCCATGATGACCTTATCGTGCTTACCGAGGCACGGAGAGAACTCAAAACCTATGTACCGGGTTAAACCTGAAGATAAACTGAAGTGGCTGCTATTATTTAGCCACCAGCTTGTACTAACATTGACATTTCATCATATTTATTGTCACACTAAACCGTTTCATCATATGACATTTATTTAACATTTGCCCGATCTTTTAGAATAATGACAAACAATGGCATTGCAAGTCGTCAGCATTCATACCAGATGCAATTAACCAAATAATAGGTTATTTGGTATTCAGCTGTTTCCGGAAAGAATAGAAGCCGAACCAAATAAAGTTGGAAAAAGACCACGCAAATTAAAATACTACTCTGCCTGTTACAGCCCAATTGTGGGCAATGTTGGCTTTAGACAAATCCCTGGGCTCCGTCCATAACCACTTTACAAGAAGTGATGACTACTTAGCACTTAAAATTAATTTTACTCATAGCAGTAATATCTAATATATAAAATTCTCGTGTCACAGTTTTCGTTCCCATACTCCTCCGAAACGGCTGGACCGATTTAAACGAAATTTTGTGTACATATCGGGTAGGTCTGAGAATCGGCTAACATCTATTTTTCATGCCCCTAACTGAGCAGCGGGTTAAACTGCTGGGCACAGCTAGTTACTGTATAACGCCAGCATATAAAAGAGACCACTCTTATCGACGCCGAATCATGTGAGCCGATCATATAATAATCTTCATATACATAACTAACGTGTCTTTCATGTGGGTAGGCAAATCAAAAAAACGCTACCTGCGACGATCCTTACAAACTTCTTTTGCCACGTCTGACGTGACTTCCACCCGCGCCAGTTGCGAGCACCTGACCTTTGGTCATCATTAAGGTCAAAATATGACTTCCTAGGGCGTCCCTTCCCGGTGTACCCACTCAGCTTGAGCCTTGACAATACTTGTATGTACGTCGTATATTAATGTCTTCCAACCGAAACGAGAACAATGATGTCGTTTTTTGGCTTTTATTGCATGGATTTGAAGATTTTGCTGATCAACGCATATCGATTCCGCGTCGATGAGTTAGCTCACATTTAAAACTTTCATCAGTACTGCGACAGCAATCGAAGGAAAATTAAATAAAACATACATGATTTAAGGTTCTCATTTCAAATTGGTTATGTTCGCTGTTAATTTACCTATTCGTAGATAAATTAGCAGCAAACATAACCAATGCAGGTGGAGAACGACTACTATTAAAATATCATTCTATTAAATTATCTACAAGCAACTAAAAACTACATAATGAGGTAGTAATCACTTACAAAGTATTCATGTAACCACATAATAACTATTAAAACTTAAACACGATTTTACGTCGCCTCTCAAAACACATGTATGTACTTATAAACTATGAATTTATATACAATTAGTATTTAAAAAAGCATTTAAAAGGCTCAAGTATTTAAAATTTATTGATAAAGCAAACAACAAAGTAAAACTACACGTTTACAAAAACAATAATCACAGAGAGTTACAAGTTTGAGTAATTCACATACTGCACTCATTATAGTGGAAGTTTATTTAAGCATTAATTGCCACATCTACACGGGCTGACGTTTAATGTCGCTTTAGCATTTCATAGTTCACTTCTAAGGCTACGTACGCACTGATAGGTGCCTTCAATGAAACGATGGTTCTAGAATTTTCGCATCTGCGTTCGCTGCATTGCGTGCCGTGCCTCTCGCGGTCGCTTGCCAATAACCAGATGTTCAGTAATTAGGCTGTAGGCGCCTGTGAGCGCGTACGTAGCCTAAGCCATTATAAATAAATGGTAATGTAGGTAGTATTGGCATATGAATAGGGTACGCAGCATCAAAGTGAATGCTGTTTTATTTCCTTAGACTTACTGAATATAATAAAATATCGCAGTAAATAAATACTAGAACAATAGTTTGGAGTACAAAGCGCGTACGATCTAATCTTTGTAATACATTAGATACTTAAGGATTACCTAGTTTAGCCAAAATGAGCCAACTCACAAGCTCTTATTAATTGGTGTTTTTGGTGAAGATTATAAATAAATTATTCCCCATGCAGTAGCCATTTAGACAGACCACAGCTATACATTAATACAGGTTTTTCATGTACCCGCTATTTTGAAAATATAATAATATAAAGGAATTTTGCTTAGTTTAGGTTAACGATGAGGGTTGGTACGTTTTGGCAAACCTAAATCGAGTT
Source organism: Ochropleura leucogaster (assembly GCA_958449745.1). Taxonomy (NCBI): domain Eukaryota; kingdom Metazoa; phylum Arthropoda; class Insecta; order Lepidoptera; family Noctuidae; genus Ochropleura; species Ochropleura leucogaster. Next base: position 23,329,671 of record OY288200.1, read on the forward strand.
TACCTTTGGCTTCTGAGGCACTTAATAACGAGTATATCCGCCTTTCATTAAGGCATTGCTTTAGTAAGTATTATATCAGATCAACTAAGTATTGTATGAGGCATTGCCTGACAAACAACAGTGAAAACCTTAAAGACTGGTTATTTTAATTAATTGGGACTAAACTAAACTAGTTTTCGTGGCTAATTAAGTAGTTGTTCGTACCACAATTTGTAATAAACATTCTTACACTCCCATTGCATCATTGCTTAGAAGCAATACTCACATTATCACAACGATCAGTCTATTTCTTCCCAACGTCGTAACCAGCCATGATACTCTGCAGCGCTGTCTTAAGCTGTTCGTTCGGCTCCAGTTCATATTTCGCGAGGCTGTTGCGGCAGCAGGGGCACTGCTGGCCGGAGGATTTGAAAGCCAGCTTTATACATGCCTGAAAGAGAAAGAAGTCTTTTCTAAAAAAGATCTAAGAAGGAAGAAAATACAGCATAAAAAGCAGACGGCGAAGCGCTTGTATGGATTCTTCATTTATTAAGGAGTACAGCCTATCCGAACTTTTTAGCCGCAAAACGTGCTGCCGAAGAAAAAGATCAGCCGAATATCTAGCCACCGACGACCGACGCGCAACGACCCGACCCCACTAACAAAATATTAGACGCGTGACACGAAGAACAAAAAGAACGAGAAAAGGCGCAACAGTTTAAGTTTCCTTTCCGGGAAGGACCCAGAAGTGATCAGATCAACGAAAAAAAAAAACTAAGGTAATTTTGGATTGAGCTCATAGCTAAGAGCTGACGCAGTGTGGATTGCCAGGCAGGGGAACAAGAAGATAAGTTATATACCATACTAGCTGTGAACAGCGGTTTCATCCACAACTCAGCTCTAACTATTCTTTTTATTGTCTGCACAGTCCTTTCGCTTTTACAGGTAATCTTGTGACGACGTCCCTTGCCGTATTTCCCATTTGCGCATAAACTGTTTAAATTGTTATGAGCAATATATAAGCCGGTCCGTAATCACTGACTAACTCCGCCAGTATACCGTGCCGCGCAACAGTTCTTTCATAAACGAAATGACCTGCCTTGAGCTGACACTTGACAACTGCCCGACCTCAACATAGTTAGAAAAGTAATTGACTAAAACAATATTATTGTTTTTCTTATATTCGAAAGTGCCTGAAACTTGTTTGTGCCAGGGCACTGTGCTGCTGAAGCGACTGGCGGCGCGGGCAGGCCCGTGCAGCGCGTACGCCGCGCACGAGTACACCGCGCGGTCCACGTACTCGCACATTCCTGGCCAGAACATAACGTCAACGCACGCCGTTTGCATCTTTCTAAACCTAAATGTGATTCATGAACACGTGGCAGCATATTTACCCGTAACGCACGCGGTATAAATACACATTCCTCTTTGGAAAGTTCACATCACGTCTATCTATAAGCCAGCCCTTCGCTATATACTTAATTAACCATCTGCTGTCATAATCTAGCTCAGTTTCTTTTTTGATGGCTTCTATATTTGGTATCTTTTCTCATCGTCTTTCGTTGTAACCGAGCTGGAACCGAAACTAATGGTTTGCTATATACGGCTTCCAGTGGCTTATGGTCGCTGTTCAATGGTGGTTGTGGCATCAGACCTGCTGTATACTGCCTGAACCGCTCAACCCTAAAGAAAATAGCCAACATTTCCTTTTCTATTGGTGCATATCTGGTCTGAGTGTCGGTGAGCTTCAGTGACCGGGCGGCCTATCTGCAGAAGCACGGCGTCCAATGTATGTAATATACTACAACACATTGGATCCTTTTCTATCCCGCTTGTATGAACCTGCGGCACAAAAGGCTAACCTCAAGCCCCAGTTCAGCCAACCCCAAGGTCGAAGCCGCGGGCATAAGCTAGTAGACAATAAAAATTAAAACTAAACAGCAAGAGAAGACTGAGTAACTTACCATACAGAAGTTGTGCAAACACGGTGTAGTGACAGGACTCGCAGCTACTTCTTGACAAATGATGCAGAGGAACATTTGGGTCACATACTCGACGAACTCCTAGGAAAAATATTATTTTTACGTTTAGCATTGATGTATGTAAAAATCACAAGATACACTTTAGCATACAATTTCCATTTCAAAATCGAAAATTATACGCAAATACACGATATTGTACTAGGAGTACCTAGTGATACCCTTTGTGTTTTGGAATTAAATTAAAAACTTGATATAAATTGCGATGCTCGTGTTTAAAAAAGCAACTTTTTGTGGTCGATGTAAATACGAATTTGTGTTTAGTTAATCAGAGCTTGTTATATTTTGGTTTGATTTGACGACAACTCTTTTTGATATGACAAGTGTAAGAAACTGCATCGAGAATTCTGCCTGGCCAGGCCAGAAAGAGCTTACGACTAAATGCAACAAATGTGGTCAGACATGTTGAGGTCTATCTAATTCCATGCTTTACTACACTCTCATTTTCTCACTACTTGATTTGTACCTAATAGTTGACGATACGCTGGCTCCACATTTTATGGAACTTAAACGTAACTGTTGAAATGTGGGTGTACACCAACTCTTTGGGATTTAAGGCCTGACAATTCTATAACTACAGGTAACCGCAAAAATGCACCTTCTTTCCCCTCGTCTCGCACACAATAAGACATTCGTCCCATAGCTTGCAGTTCACTGTGTCTGCTTTAATCGCCGCAGTCTCTTCTTCGCTGAGCGCATTCTCCATTTTCTTCCTCGGAGACATCCTATTAGGGCTTTTAGTGAATATACTAGCAGTCTTCATCTTTGGACTGTCTGTGGCTTTGGTTTTCGTTTTTGTTGTAACTGAAATGGTGTTTTGATATTGGTTAATGATTACAAGGAGATACAGCATATTGCTAGTAAAAACTAGGATGGAAAATAATCAAAATACTAAGTTTTTTTTGGGAAAAGCCTATTCAAACAATACTAGCTGTTCCCCACGGTTTCACCCGCGCTGCTCAGCACCTGTTGGTCGTAGCGTGATGTTATATAGCCTATAGCCTTCCTCAAGAAATGGACTATCCAACACTAAAAGAATTTTCCAATTCCAACCAGTAGTTCCTGAGATTAGCGCGTTCAAACAAACTCTTCAGCTTTATAATATTAAGTATAGATTTGTTTAGGGTGCTAACGAAACCACCCCGATTCTGTTCGCAAGTACACTATTTGTATATTATTATGCAGGATTCGAGCAGCATCCTAACAGTAGGAAAGGTTTAAAAAACTGCGTCGAAACCTTATAGAACGAAACTTTCCTATAACATCCACATCAGCATCTAAACTCAAAATCTTTGTTCACTATTTGCTTAAGATAAGTTATCTTCAATATCCCGCGAAAATTGTACGAACGTTTTGAAAGATCTGCTTACCTAGTTTTGAGGTCTTTCGTTTCTTTATAGGCGGCGACGCTTCGCTTTCCGACTCTGTAGTCTGATTGCTTTCCCCCAACGCACGCTTTTTACTGCCCTTACCGCCTTTACTTGCGCCTTTCCCACTTTTCTTCTCCTTTAGAGCTTTCTTTTCCGCTTCCGCTTCTAAGTAGCCGTCGGGGTACTGTAAGTATTTCATAAAAGTCTAATAACGAGCAAAGCTTCTTTAAAAAAAATTGTTGGCCACAGTAGGAATTTCTCCTGTTTAATGGGTGCGTTTACAAACATTAAAACTCTACACAAACAGCCAGACCCGAAACAACTATTTGGAAGCCATACAAATATTTGTTCTGAGGACAATCGAATCCGCGACACGCAGCGCAGCATTCAATCGCTCGGCTGCTGTGCCAACCGTCAAAGCTGGTGTTCCATATTATGTATAAAAACGAGTTATTTGCTAGTCAGAGTCCCGAACTGAGGGTTCCGAACAAACTTGTGACGTAAACGGCCATATCTTTTAGGGTTGATTTTTTCGGGGGAGTGTCTGACCAAAACCCATGCATCTTGTTTATTTTGCCCTTTATGTTCCGGGACCGCAGTTTCTCATTCGAACAACCCACAACCACGGCAGACGGCATACATCTTTGATGGCGTTATAGTGGTGAAAGTCGTCCGTAGTCTGATGGAAGTCGGGAAGTGGACGAGTAAGACGGTAAAGGATTGCTTGGATTGGATTACTGGGTAATATTGACACTCACCCATACTCTTTGGTTGACCTGGTTGTCAAGACTTTAGAAATACTTACAATAATAGGATACTCCTTAGCGCCAGGCTCCCACGGCGCAGGGTTAGGGTCATCTCTCCTCAACAGGTACTTCCACACACGGTACCCCGATAACCCTTTCTCAGGATAGTATTTCACTACTTTGTATATGCCGTCGTACCTGAAAAATAAAAACATTTGGCTAAAATAGCTCCGTAAATAAATATCAAAATGTTTTTGGTTGGCGGTTCACTGTGTTAACTGAACTGAAAGCATAAGGTGTGACGCATATGGTATAGTTTCTCATGTACAATAATACTAGAACAACGGTCCCACTGCTAGGCAAAATCGGGTTGGCGATTTCAGACTTATGTTTAATAAAAGTCCCAAGTTTCCTCAACATGTTTACCTTCACCAATGTTTGTAATATCATAGATAAACTTTTATAAAGTACATATGAATTGAAAAAATCACATTTATAACTGTCCGGATTTGAACCCACAACCTCACACATGAGAGGCGAGGCGCTTAATCTCTGGGTCATCACGATATCAGTCAGTTTCTCATACTCTCTAGGAAATCCTCCAACCAGAAGGGTTTTGTGCGTGTTCGGTTTTTGTTTTTTAATTTAACTATGTCATCGTGTTAGAAAACTTAGGAAGTTAAGACAGCTGCCTAAACGCCAATCGCCCGACAGTTTATGACAACTTTACAAATTCAAACTTTGGACTACTGCTGCGCTTTTCGTAGTAGAAAAAAAAAATAACACTTGGCCCATGCCATCTCTATTGTGATATTTACTGTACATACTCGTATTGTTGACTAACAAGGCGGATATGAGTGGCAACGCTGGAAGAGAATGGGGACACACGCCTTACTCGTGAGGTTCTTCAGATAAGTCTTCAGATTAGTTCTCGACACCAGCGTGCGAGTATGGCCAAATGTATTAACGCAGAGTAGGCGAATGGAGTATGTAAGGATCCCAGCAGGTGGCGTTCTGTGGTTTCTGCCTACAGCCATGGGGAAAAGGCGGAGTTTATGTGTGTATTAATATAACATAAACCTAGACGGACCTTATCCCTTCCTTGGGCGCGTACTTGGGGAAGTGCTTCAACATCTTGTAAGAGCGCACGACGCGGACGGGCTTGCCGCTCCGCCACTCTTCGCCCGCGTCGCCGCCCTCCTCGTTCACTTGGCTTACTGCGCAGTTGCGCGCTAACGCTCTGAGGACGAAAGTTTTGTTAGACTAGTATTTTATGGGCTAAAGTAATTCTATTAATTCTTGTTTCTCTAACTTAACCAGAAGTATGTGTTGCTGGGGACTTCTATCCGCTATTTGTTCTCCCAACATGATACCAAAATAGTTATCATGAAGTTTAGCATGAAATACCACCATGTCGTGAAATGGCCACGACACGAGGATGGGAAGAAATCGTAACGTTTTTGTAAATATTTAAAGGAACTCACTTATTTTCTCTGGTGAGTATTTGGTCGCAGGATTGCTCTGCGGTGCGCTTGTTGCCGGAGAGGTCGCGGCCACCGCTACCGGTGTATGTGAACTCGTAGCCGTAGTCCACGTCATCTTCATAGCCACCTGGTGAAGATTGAACGTTACGTACAGTTGCAACAAAATGGTTGTTTTACTTAGAAATGTTACTGTGAGGGTAATTGTTTTTACGTGAGAAGTTTTTAAGTTACTGCCACTTACATCTGGATTTGTGCTCGGTTGATGGCAATAGGTAGCCTCCTTTTACATGGGATTTATAATATAATAATAATAATTGTTTATTTTTATAAAAGGACATAATTTACAATAAAATTATCTTGACATCTAAAATAGATCACAGTTTGCACAGTTGCCTGAACTAGGTTGAACCTGTGTCTCAGGCTAGACAGTACATAAAAAATCTTATTCGAATTATAAATAAATAAACAGTGTAAAATACTAAAATTAAAACTAACATAGCGGAAAACTAAAGTGGAACAGAGTGTTATTAAATATTTGCTGACATAAAGTAAAAATTGTCTGGGCGTACATGGCTCTAGGTATGCAACGCTGCGCAAAAAAGTAATTGCTGTCTTTGTACATAATTGTAATACATCAACTTAAAGATACATGATTTTCTACGTAACCTAATTAATACCTATTACATTCTAAATACAATTAATAATTACAAATTACGATAAGCTATAAACTAAAATCGGGCGTTCTTAGTAGCCTTCATAGTCTATCGAGTTAATATAGCGATACTCGGCAGCTATTTTAGCCGGACATGCCGCGTCTCCCGTTTTGTGATTGGCTTGCTTCTTGAAGTGTAAACAAGTTGCACATTTTGGTTCAGCAGCTTTCTTTGAGCAGTCCTTACTAGAGTGTCCTTCGTCACCACAATGTCCACACGTAGAGGTAGCGATCTTACATGTCTTGGCTGCGTGACCATACTGCTGACAGTTGTAACATCTCGTTACTAGCGTGAAGTCTCTTACCGGGCAGTATGTCCAATTAATAAATACCCGTTCCTGGGTGATGAGGGCTTTACGTATTGCGGCTGAAACTTCTATTATGTAATTGCAGTTTTCTGCATCTTTCCTCCCCGATTTATGGCTTAATTTTAATGAGGTCATGAATGCTTCGAGGGACATTGTAGGCAGTTTGTCAACTACATTTTGTTCAAAGAGACACTTAAAAACCTCATTTTCGGACATTGATGTGGGCACGCCAATAACTACGATGCGAGGTTTGCGCTTCCGGGGTTCGTCGACGGTCAGCACTGATGGAGCGGTTTGAACTGTACGCTTCAGTTTTTCTAGATCATCCTTAGTCTCAGTGCTGATTATAAGGCCTCCTTTTCCAATTTTGCGTACGCCTCGCACTTTCAGTTTCAATTCACCGGGGCAGATCATGTTTTGAACCATGTTCTTAGTTTCCTCACTGGTCTTAGAGTTGTCACACGGGAAAATCGCAACGGAGCTTAGTTTGTTAGGACGGACAAAATTGTTGGACCCCTTTTTCACCATATCGGCAAAAGATGTAGTACTGGTTTCCTTTTTTGCAGATGACTCTTGAATGGTTCGGTTCATCTCTGTAAGACAGTCCGCTAGGTCTCGAGATTCGTTCATGGTTTTTAAAGCAGTATGGGTTTGTAGGGCTCTTGATTTTAGCGACTGGTATTGAACAGCCAGTTGTGAAACTCCGTGGCCAACTTTCCGGCAAAGGTTGCTTATTCTTAGCTTCTGTTCAGAATTCAGTTTTCCATCCGAAGCAATAGCGCAGACCTCATTCAAATACTGCTCAATAGATCCCAACCAGTTCTGAATCTCCGGAGTGCTGACTGCTTCAACGCCTTCATCTTGAGTCTGCTTGGGTTGTTGAGGTGGTCTTGTTGTTGTAGACGGAGAGCTGTGCTCGCGGTTAAAGGCTATATTTTAGATTATCACTTTGAATTAATTTTATCAAGTCAGTACATTATATTACGTAAAAACACTCTGAGTCACTATAAAACTAGGCCAATATTTTTGCTCACGTTAATTTATTTATTTTTAATAATGCATTGATGTGCACGTCCGAATGCGTTGAGCGCTATTCGACTATCTATATTTAAAAGATAACTGGCGAAATGTGGGGGTATTATTAGTTACCCCTATATCATCACCTGCCTAGCCTTTTCCCAACTATATTGGAGTCGGCTTCCAGTCTAACTGGATGCAGCTGAATATCAGTATTTTACATGGAGCGACTGCCTATCTGACCTCCACAACACAGTTAGTACTGGGTAATACGATACCTCTTGGTAAGACTGGTTGTCAGACTTTCGGAACATTTGACTATCTGTAACGACTGTCAAAGATCTTTAAATGACAGCCGGGACCAACAGCTTAACGTGCTTTTCGAGGCACGGAGGAAACTCGGTATGTAACGGGTGGTCACCCATCCACAGACCAACCTAGGCAAGCGCGGCTTAACCTAAAGATCGACCCGAGCGGCTGCTATTATTTAGCCACGAGCTCCTCGTGTTATTACCCCTATATACGTATTAGTTACCCCTATATATATCTGAATAATATGTTTTGTTAATTGTTGCACATAACACTGTAAAATCTCCTTTAGGAGAGGGCACTGGCTCCTGTAACACAAGTCTTTCACCTAGCACAGGAGTCAGGACTTCACAATTAATGTTACCACTTTTCTGTAATAAAGATTAAACTTATACACCTCTACCAACTCCTCCGGGTGACGAATTACAGTTGAGTTATTGCCACGAAACCCGTAATATTTTACTTTGGTAATCTTTTACTAAATCGCATTGCAGAAGTAGTATGAAAGGGATTTTTGAGAAAGTATTTTAACTATAAACGTTTTACTGTTACTGTGCTACTGCATTATTGTTTTACTATATGTTTACCTATTAGTTTTTATATTCATTAAATAAATAAATTATCATCATGTATGTAAACTTTGTCAATTTACCTAAACAGTTTCCGCTGAATACTAGTATTTTACACCGAGCGGCGGCCTATTAGACATCCGAAAAAAACAATTTGAAGTTGAGAACAACTCGAAGTCTACTACTTTAGTTTTTTTTAGTAATCCATTTGATAAGGTCGCTCCACTTGTTTTTAGTTGCTAGTCGCTGGGAATGAGAGCCTCGCTAATAGCAAGTTAAACACACGTTTGGTCCACGCTCTTACCTGACAACACGATGCTGTATGCTCCTTCTACGTCCCGCCCGTGTATACCAGATACAGGCGGTCGGTGAACTCCCGTTTCTGATAACTGGAATCATAATAATAAATCGTTTATTTGTTTTTGTTTTATTTAGAAAACAAACGTTGACTCACACTAGGATTATATTTCTCCTGTATCGTGGGTGCGTTTACAAACATTTAAACTCACATACACAAACAGCCAGACCCGAAAGAATTACTTGTCGGTTTTTTAGATATGGAAATCCTCATTGGAGGCCCAACTACGATGACGTTGGTTCCAGTCTAGGTGAATGCAATTGAACCAATCATTAACAGGTATCGACTACTCATCTGATCTACACAAACCCGTTTCTGGGTAATTCCTTGATAAGACTGGTTGACCAACTCACAGTTTGTCAACCAGTCTTACTTTGACTTTCCGACTACTCGGAGCACAGCATACCTGTGCACCTTATCTATTAATGTACTGTATCAGTCAGCGGAGTGTGTTTTGGATATACGTTGAACTTTGTATTATACGCTAATTCGCATCAAGGTGTTGAAGTCCGGTGGCAAGTATCCACATACATTCGCATCGCAAGTACAGTAACGCGCGATTGGACATTTTAGTGAGTTGTAATTTATAAGTGACAGAAAGTGAAAAAGACGCAAGAAAGTGCTGATCTGTGCATGTAAATGCGATAACTCCCTTTACTTGACTGTATGATATAACTGAGTATTACCTGTATTCTAAATCTCCAGCACATACCCACTTCAATGCCAGGGATGGGACCAAAGTGATTGGGAGGCATTGCACATGTCTTCGTTTTACCTGCAAAGGGGATGCGGTTTACAATTAAAGGTGTCCATGGAGTTCGTGACAATTCGTCTCCATAGGATCTCTATGGAGACAAATGGGACAAGAACAACATTCTTCATATGGTTTGAACTGGGCAGCTATATTACTTTCACAGTTAAAAATTACTAGCTGTTACCCGCGAGTTAATAAGATTTTTTTTTCAATATTCAAATCACATAGGTATTTATACAACTGTTGTTCTGAATAATTATAGTATTGACGACTGTTTTTTTTTGTAATATTTTTTTTTTCTATTCGCGATCTGCTTTGCCTTATAGACGTTCTATTCTAATGAATATCATGACAGTTGTGAAACAGTTGAATATGGACATAATGGAATATTGCTCAGCATGATAATGACCTATGTGCTTCCCCCAAAATATCGTTTCAAAGTCATCAACCAAATACGGCCCTGTACAAAACACATCAAGTTGCTACACGTAAAAATTACTGCTGGGAAAAAACTATTTGTTTTTGGGTGAATAAATCATGTTAGAACTCAAAGTAGCGCACTCAAAACATTGTGTTAATGGATACATGACTTGTTGTTTTAGTACAGAGTGGAGGTATATAAAATAAAGCTGTAACGTCTGGGGTGGATCATTGGAGAATGAAATTCTCAGCTTTACGCAAAGTACGTGCCTTCGACGTGAAATAGGGTAACTCGGCCCGTTATACGACAAAAGATAACTTTTTTTTTACGTCACAAGTGTGTAACTACAATGTTTAAATATGGTGCAAAATGACGACCTGAGTACGAATTAGGTTGCTCAGCTGAACGCTAGCGAAACTATGAGGCACTCATAGTGATGTAATTCAGCAAATGTATTAAAGAAACACCTTAGTGAGATTATTTTTTTAAATACACTATCCATCTACCTCACCTGAATACATCACTATCGACTGTCCAAAGATTGAATCTCTGGCTACGCTCAGCAATATTGTTTTTGCACAATTCATATGAATGATGGTTTGGGCAGAAATTAACCCTTTACCTCACCATATTTAAGCCTACGCAGTGGAGGGTGTGCCTATTGCCATCAATGGGCCACAGGTCCAGAAACCATTTACATACGTATATAAGACTGTCTGACGCGGGAATCGAACCCAGGACCTCGTCGATTACAAAGTTGTTTTTATAATCACAATTTCACACAGCTTTTTAGCATCGACTTTTAGCCTTCTTACGTCCAAAGACGGACATCACTGGATATAGGCCTACTTCATTATTAGATAAAACACACGTGTTGCCACATTGCGTCGAATATAGCATTGGCACATTATTGAAATATATTATAGAAAATTAGCGTTCGCAAACATGTTCTTAGTAAAAGAATCAGAGTATGCAGTAACCAAGTTCGACAGTCTTTCCAACTACTGCATCTGTACTGTAAGCATGTGAACTTTATTTCTGTGACGATAGGGTTGCTGTTGTCAAAGATAAAATATCTGAACATACTGTAATTTTATGTCGTCAGTCAGTAACAAGAAATTACTGATAAAGTTAATTTGTTGCCAACTTGAATCTACTTTGTAGGTGTTTAGTTAGTATTGACGCCACAGCAGAATGATTGTACTTAGTTAGATAACAATTGCAATATGGCTTCCTTGAGCGAGCATTATTTTGTAGTTGCATATATAACAATATGTAAGTATTCATGAATAAATACAGTTTTATCTCCTTATTAGAAAATGAGTTATAAAATTTCCCTAAGGTAGACTGGTACAAAATCCCCAAGGCATTAAATCCGCCTTTGTAAAGTGTTTTTAAACATGTGCATAAAGTTTTAATAAATAAATAATTACGCGCATAAGCATTTTGACACGAACCGTGGTATATACACAGCTTTTATGGACTCTAATAAAATAGGCCTTATAATCAGAATGAATTTATAGGAGGTACATAGCTTATTCAGCTAATAATATCACCAGTACTGCCACACCAGTCTCTCCATGAGAAGTAATCTGTAATACCCCATTGAGGCTCAGTGTGGGTAAAGATTTGGAGAAAGAGTGTTTCCTAAAGCCACCATTTTCAACATTGATCACAGTTTAGAAACCCTGAGTTGAGCCACCTCCCCATAGACACAACTAGATGATCTAGCTATAAGTATATCCATCCTAAAAGGTTTTCTATGGTAAGACAATATTTCCTGAAGAGTGCGATTGCAACCAGAACAGATATCCTTTTTTTTTCAATTGATGTTATTCCGGGATACAAAAAAGCCTGCTTTCTTATAGAGCCGTATAGCCTCTGGCGTGATTGAGTATCAAACATTCACCCACTTTGCTACTCCTGGGAATCGAACCCAGGACCTTAGAGCGTGGTCTCCTCGACCTCATATTAACAAGTCGCTAATTAAAGGCAAAACAAATCGCAAAAGAAGGTCTCTAATAATGTCGGAGGGACACTATCGGGACAGGAGTTTTAGCCGGTTCGAGCCCGGCACTTCCTCGACTGTCTCACAACCTGTGAGATAGTCGAGGTGTCCGCGGGACTTTCCCACTCCTGCCAAGTAAAAAAAGCCCAGTACCTAATGACCAATGAAGCAGGCTTTTTATTTTACCTTAGTGTGATAGTAAAAACACAGCACATCCTAAAAAATCTATTTGTTCGCAAAAGCCAATAACTCAGTCACAGTGCACATTATAGTTTTAGTATAAATAAACTGGCCGCGACTTCGTACACGTGGATACCACACTCAAAAAGTGTACCACTTCCTTTGCTGAAAAAGGAAGATCCTCATCTGGAGATATTTGAAATTACTTTACTTTAGAGCTAACTCCTAACTGTGTACGCATATTTAATGTATGTAACGTGTTATCGTTATACTGCGTCATAAAATATGACGACTTCTCCCGTCGTGTTTTTTAATATTCCTTTCAAAGAGATCTGCTCTGAACTATTTGTATTGGACATACATAATTATCTTAACATTGTTTAAGTAGATTAAACAATCTGTATTACTGACTCATTACGCATTCTTCCTTATTACTTATTTCTGTATTCCTCGTGCTGCTAGTGCCTCACATTATTAAAAAAAAAGAATTTTAATACTAGAGGTCCTATGTTTGAAACGTACAGCGTTCATGAAAGTAAATTAATTGTTGAAGTGAACATCCTAATAAACCTCATCTGGCAACATGGAATAGTTTTTTTTCCAAGCTCCTATCCTTTTCTGTGATTCAGCTAAAGCAAAAATCACCTTCAATCCTTTCTCTTTCATATCATTCCATACACAATCCATCCATCTTTCCTTTAGTGTTCCTCTCCCTCTCCATCCATCAACATTCAAGACTGTCCTGATCTAAAAAGCGCAAATTATACTGACCAACACAAGCCATGCCTCTGCCCCAATCACGCTTAGTCTTAGAAATCTTTTTAGTCTGCATGGCCGCTCCAGGTGCGATGACATCATTGGGATCTCGCTTGCAGGAGGGACAGTACCAGTCTTCTTCAGGCAGCTCTGTGAGTGGAGGGTCTAAGCAGATCATGTGGTAGCCGTTGTTGCATTCGTCACAAAGAACTATCTGTTAAAAGAGAATATTTAGTCAGTTTGTTGCATGTTTTGTGTGCAAGCTTTCATTTAGAAAAGCATGCCGCTTTTTAGTGTTGATCGTGCAATCTTAACATTAATGTATTGCAATTAAATTCATTTATTTACATTTGTACTACAGACAATTTATTCACAGACATTTTAAAAACAGAATAACTTACTTTTTCTGGAAATTCCTTCCCCGAACACAGATAGCATCCACAGTCCTTGCATAGAGTGTCTTCGTCGTCGCGACAAGTCAAACAGTTCAGTGGGACAGATCCTGAAATTAGTAGTATCCTCAAACACAGTAGGACAAAAGGGCAACAATTTTATGTTGTATCTTTGATGATTTCATTCATAATATTCATTTGTAAATTATCCCAATGGAGAATCATGTCAGTAGTTGCAAAGATTAACCCCTACACCCAAACTATACAACTTCATAAAATAAAAGGACTATTGATAATCTCTCTTTGATCCTTACTTTTTTCAGGAGCTGTAACCATCATCTTCTTGTTCTCCGCACTCCTCTGCGCTAACGGCACCACCTCCTCGATGGCATAGATCTTGTCATGCACCCTCACTCTCGTGTCGTTCTGAGGTACGGCATCCGGGCCTAGGTAGAGGGTTCCTATCAATTCGTATATGGCGCGCAATTTCTTTATCTCTGCCACTTTGAAATCATACCTGTGGGTAGAACAATAACAGGATTTGAGATAACACTGTCCCACAGCTACCCAGAATCACATAGAATTTTGACAGAGATGTTGTTTACATCACTGTCAAAATTCTACTTGATTCTGGGTCAGCAGTGCTTCCCCATTAGAGGTGGAACAAGTGCTTTAGACAGGGATAATATTAATGAAGAAGTGAAACCAAAAAGACAGAACAGAAATATAGGTCAATTATTAAATTTCAAATGAAAGGTTTTAAAATTATTAATTGCATTACCAGTATCCTCTTTCCAAAGGTTCATCTGTGTTGTGGTTCAACATCACCTTCTGTCCCACTTTAAGATCCTTGATATCTATTACTGTTCTAGCTCTAGGCCTTATTTCTTTTAATTTACAATACATATTGGAATCTTCTTCACTGTAAAATATAAAAATGTTTTTATAAAAGAAACTTGGTGCCTCTAATTGTAGGCAAATAATAGCAGCCACTAGGGTCGATCTTTAAGTTACGCTGCGTTTGCTTAGGTTGATCTGTAGAAGGGTGACACCCGAGTTCCACCGAGATTTTTCCGTGACTCCGAAAGCACGTTAAACTGTTGGTCCCGGCTGTCATTTGTAGATCTTTGACAGTCATTACAGATAATCAGTGACTCAAAAGTAGGACAACCAGTTCGTATACCTAGTACTAACTCGGTTCTGGAGGTCAGAAAAGCAGTCGCTCCATGTAAAATACTGGTATTCATCTTTTTAGAAAGTGTTTCTTCACCATTTTGAGGGCAGTAATATTAATGAGTTGCCTGATAGCAACTAATGAATTTATAATCTACAACTTCTTTTATAAGTAAGAAATTAATTAACAAATTCTGTATTCTACTTACTCAGTCTCCAGTTGAACTTTATATAGTAACGCATCATTATCACCCTTTGGTTCCTCAGTTTTACTGATATCCTTATCACTTTGTTTCTTCCGCACAGCTTTAGGTGATTTACTAAAATACCTTGCTATGCCTTTACTTTTGCTCCTACTCAAGCTATCCCCATTTGTAGTCCCACTTGGTGGTTTGTTCTCGACATCATTCTCTTTATCAAAACTCTGGTTGCTAATGTCAGAATGAGTATGTTCTGATGAGGCATTTGTTGAAGTATTTATACTATCTGGTATATGAGGAATGTCAGGATCACAGACTATTCTAGTTATTTTTGCTTCTAACCATGAGCCATTTTGACGATCTCGCATGTCTACCAAGTCACCTACTTCATATAATGTGCTTTCTGCATCTGTTAAAATAAGATAACAATCTAAATCTCCACTAATATTACAAAGAGAAAAGATTTGTATGTTTATAACAAGTAAACTCATGAAGTACTGGATTGATTTTATAGATTATTTTACCAGTAGAATGCTACATTATCAGTAACATAGGCTATTTAACATCATGCTATGACACTGCGAAGCTCAACAACATGTGAAACCACTAGTTTCTACTCGGTGGCACAGCTAGATTTATTATTTATTTATTTACTTAAAAGACTATAAGCTAACAGTACATGAAACCAAAACACTTATATTCTAAAATTTAACACATACTTAAATTAAAAAAAATAACTTACTAACTATTACTTAAAAATAAATATATAAATTTACAAATTACATATGGTTTATCATGGAAGATATCCAGATGTACGTGCTGAGTGAGCAAAGAGTTGAGCAGTGTGATAGCTCGAGCTGTGGGCGCAGCAGCCGCTCGACGTGTGCGCACTCCCGGGGGCGTGGCGAACAGTTTTCTCCGACGACGAGGACCCTCCCCGCCTTCACCTCCCACAAGAAAACGACTCGGCACACCCGCTAGACCTACCCGCTAAAACGTAGTTGGGTTATCAACTTTGTTTGTCAGGAGACGGTGGTAGTGAATTAGTAAAAGAAATTTCCGCCTAAGTTCTAAAGTGTCTAGTCCCACCATCCCCATAACAAACAAAGATGGGTATAGATACGGGTAGTACCCGTACATACGCCTGTACATAAAACGAGCAAACTTCTTCTGGACTCGTTCGATTAAAAGAGAATACTTAGCCTCATGGGGGTCCCATACTATGGCATTAAATTCCAGCCTACTACATACGTATGCTTTATATAGAATTAGGGGAGCTTTTATTCCCTTAAATGCGAAGGAAACCCTCATGACAAACCCTAGCATCCTATTAGCACTCACACATGCAGATGTTATGTGGTCCCTAAAGTTTAGTCGTGTGTCTAATGTCAGCCCTAAGTCTCGAATTTGGCTGACCCGATCCAACGGAGCCCCCGCCAGGCTATAGTCAAAGTGCAGAGGTGAGCGTGAGCGTGAAAATGATATTATTTTACATTTAGTAATATTTAAGCGAAGACGATTTATCCCACTCCACTCCTCTATGGCGTCTATATCGTCTTGCAGTCGACGGCAATCATCGAAGTCTCTTACTGAGTAGAAGAGTTTCAAGTCGTCGGCAAAAAGGAGACATTTTGGCAGCCCTAACGGTTTCCGGCAGATCCATGGCCATTATAATAAATTGGGTTGGTCCGAGTGTACTGCCCTGACTCACACCAGATCGAGTATAGTAAGAACTAGACTCAAACCTGGCTAGTCTTACATACTGGGTACGATTACTTAAGTAGGATGCAAAAAACGCTAGTAGTTTTGGTGTGAATCCAATTGACGCCATTTTTGATAATAGGATATCATTATCAACTTCGTCAAATGCCTCAAAAATGCGTCAAATTTATGGTAAAACTGATGTCCACAGATCATAAAATGAAGGCCAAAGCAAACTTACTCAATCAAATCATAAGAAGCTTATTATAGTACACCTCTCGACATAGGCCTTTCCCAAGTTGTGCTTATAGCACATCCACGTGGTGGGTACTTTGCTGTAGTAACCTGAATTATCCAGCCTGTCTCTGCACCTCCAGCTTTCAGCACCAAACTTACTTGCATGAAGGTTTTATCTAACTTCAATTTAAATTCAAGCCAGCTAGCCTACCTTTATACTGTATGTCTTTTCCATTGGACGCCCCTGAATCTTGTTTGTTATCTTCAGTCTTAGCATCAGTCTTCTTCTTGGGACTGTCTTCAGGCTGTGCCCGCACCATGAGCTGGATAACATCATTGAGTTTGATGTTGTAGTCGTAGAATGTGTAACCATTTTCAAGCTGTAATTAATTATTTGAGCACATTGTATAATTGTGAGGACAAAAAGGAAATATGTATTTTTAATTTACTCAGGATTAGGCACAGAATGACTGCTGCAGGACCATGAGAGAGAAGGAAGAGACTTCACCTATGTTTATTCATAAACAATATTATTTACTAGTGACCATGGAAGTGGTGAAGCTCTGAGCGCACAAATTACAAAAATAACCATGCCAGCAACATTAGAAGAATAATATCTTTGATTGAAGAGATTAAGATTGGTTGTCTTGAGCAAAAACTATAGCTACAACCTGGGGGTCTTCAAGTCAAGAGTAAATAGGTTATTTCTAGGTAAGCGTGCTTCATCGTCAACCACATCATCACTTACCATCAGGTGGGATAGTGGTCAAACGCGAGCCTATCAATAATAAAAAAAAAAAAAAAAACTTTAAAGAAGTCTAAACAAAGAAAAGACAATTAGTAAGTCACTTAGATTGTTTGTCATGAACATTGATTGAAATAGATACAATGAGACAGAGACTGTGATTGCAATTTTTTAAATTGTATGTTGAGAATTTTTCTAACAACTGCGACTTCATTGTTGCTGTGTCTTGCTTTTATAAATATATTTGGTATTAAAAAAGAAGTTGGCAAACAACTTTAACAGCTATGTCATCAAAAAGCATTGAGGTCAGGCACTTACTCATTGTAAGCACAACATAGTGCAATTTGGTGGGATTTCATGACTATTTTTAATATCCCTCTTAATTAGGATTTAATCTGCAAATGTAAGCAATAACTATTGAGGTAACTTAATTAAATCAAAACATAAGTTTTGTAGTGAGTATCACATAGTAACAACGGGGTAAGGCACTTCCAGAAACAATAAATAAAATTATTAAAAAAAATATTGTTGCTGCTTTAAAACACAGTTAGTTTTTAAATACATTACAATATTACACAGCATACTCAGAAAAAATTGAAAAAATAAATAAATAAGTATTTAAAACATAACAATGTTTATTATTGTCAGATGAAAAACATTTGATTATAAAAACTCATAAATCCAACTTCCCACAAGGCTTGTTCATATTATAGAATGTTTACACTAAATTACACTACCTATTACACTACATATTCTCACCAGCTTTGCTTGAAAGATCTTTAACTTAGGTCACATTCATTACACATACATTACACAACAATGTTAAGTAGCTTGTATAACAGAACAATGGATAAATGAGTGGCAAATCTTTTGTTATGCAAATGTAATACATACCTACTCCAATAAGAAATTTGTAAAATAATATTTTAAATAAAGTACAGTATGGTAATCCTACCACTATTATAAAATCAAAAGTTTGTGAAGATGGATGTTTGGATGTTTATTACTCTTTAACACCATAACAATGGAAAGGACTGTGATGAAAGTTTATAGTATTACTAGCTGTGCCCAGCAGTTTCACCCGCTGCTCACTTAGGAGTATGAAAAATAGATGTTGGCCGATTCTCAGACCTACCCGATATGTACACAAAATTTCGTTTAAATCTGTCCAGCCATTTCGGAGGAGTATGGGAACGAAAACTATGACACGAGAATTTTATATATTAGATAAAGTTAAATAAATAATTTTATCTCTTGTAGTATTTAAAATGAAAAGACATAGTTTTGTCTGTGTGAATGAGGCAAAAGTTGTTTAGTATAAGTAGTTTCAGCTCACCCCCACGGGGAAAAGGCATGAGCTTATTTATGTTAACTTTGTCTTATATATAAGGTATTTGGACAATTCATTTACAAGTTACAACAAGCAAAATGTTGCTATGAGGATCACAACAGAAATTATGCAGTTTGATTTAACCAAGGTGAGGCCATGGGTAGATGTACTCAGTAAGTAATGCTCTCTGAAGGAGCCAGAACACAAATGCTAGATCAAAATTAACTTTATAATAAAGTTGTAAATTGATGTTTTATGTCTAGTATAGCTGAATTGTGTTACATTTACTTCAGGTTAATAACTTTGAAGAATAAAAATTTGGGCATTTATGAATTTGGATAAATGGATATGATTTGGATAGTACAACTTGGACATCTTTCACCTTAAAACAGCCATGTGGGTCTAAAATTTAGCACGGATTCAATTATTCAAGTTGCTAGATACTATCAGTACATATAAAATCATGCCTCTGTGCACTTAGCATCGCGGCATTTTTAACCGTCGCGATGTGTTGTGACGTCACAACTACTGGCTTACGTGAATAAACACTGAATACAGCATGATAACACCTGCATACGATTTGACCTCGATTCTTGTGTGATCATGCTAGGCCTTCTCACACAGCTAAGAATAGATTTTAGAAACAAGCTTCCATAGTTTTACTCACCAACTTCCCGCCGTAAAATAATCTCTGTAACTTCGGTTGGACATCAAACTTCTCCTTTATAATACGCCGGAATTGATCAATCTTCGTTAACTTAGACTCGACCACTACTATGGTGTCTGGCTTACCAAATATACGTATTCGCACGTGCATTTTGACTAAATGAATAATTTATGACGTTATTTTACAAAACGCAACAGGTATCCACTACTTTTCATCATTACGAACCGTGCGTGACAAAAAATTTAAATGACATGACATAACGGGTAAAATGGCGCGAAAACTATGCTAGTGTCAATGTCAAATCAAATGCGTGTTTTTTGTTTTCTTTATTCATCCCAAAAAAAAAAGTTTGAAAATTAACATTCTAACATTATTGTGGACCATTTACTTTTCTGCTTTTCGAAACTGAAACGGTTTACCAACATTCAATTGCTCCACGAACCGTTGGTCATCATTATCTTTAAACCATTATCTTTAAAAATTAAGATTTTAAATTAAGATTCTCTTTACATGAAATTATTCCCCCTCATATCTCTCGTCCCACATCCGTTATATGTCTCCTCTTGTATTTTCTTGTTTTGTAAATAAACTCTGTTGAAATTAATAAAATAAAGTTGTAAATTTTAACAACTGCTACCTTATATAATTATTAATTGTTTTTTTTTTCTTTTTTTATCTTAGAACACTGTGTCTGAAAAGTCTGCGCAAGTGCGCATAAAAAAGTTTATTTTTGTATGTTGAAATAAATATTTTAAATTATTTTTAGTTACTAATATAATCTCCAGCGTTTGATAGTCTACCATGGCACCTACGTAATATTGGCAAAATTGTGGTGTCTCTTTCCACAAACGCCCTTATTTAAATAAGTTAACATTCTAGTTCAAAATGGCAATGAAACCGACTTATATTGGATGTACACAACTAGCGTTGCCCATCAGTTTCACCTTCTACACAACTCATAGGTGACTTAGAGCGATGTTATTTTAGCTCATGTTACTCAGTGATAAACTGATAATGTAGCGTTAAAATAATGGTTTTATATTAATTGTTGTAATCACTGCAGTAATTTTTGAGTTTATTTTTTACGAACATAAAAAAATTCAAATATTTCCTCTTTGTGATATTACTGTAGCATATTATTGTGAACTAGTACATATTGTTTTACACAACATTAATTTTAGTCGAATATTTTTAAAATTTTGATCAGACTCAGGAATGTCATAGAGGAAAAAGCCCCTGGAGTCGGTATAATTAAACCTAACATTCCCGTACTATACTGTGTGTGTTATTAACTATGCAAACTCGTGCAGCACGAATGTGTTTACCATGCCTTTTTAAAAAGAGGCAGTTATTTTTCGGAGATTCGCTCTGTCTTCTCTCTAGTGGCTATAAATTGTGTTGTGGTTTTGTCTCGATGTTTTGATAACCCACATACAAATTGTACAAATGTGGATTTGTAATAAAAGAATTCATGACATCTGCTATTATTCTACTTAACAATCGGAACATTTCTCATGACTAAAATGTATAAAAATGTATAAAATAAATCAAAGTCTTGTGCAATTATAAAATAGTTAGCAGTGGGCAGTTTAGCGATGTCTTTAATTGACAGATTAAACTATAAGCCATAAACTGTGCCAATTACTGAAAATCCTAATGGGTTTTGATTTCGTTATTTCGATATTTTTTTACTAGTAGTAAAACGCCAATCATGTCTGTCGTTGGGTTACTCTTAAGTATTTTAGCAATATTTTGCAAGAATGCAAGTTCAAAGCTGGCTTCTTTGGTAAAACTTCTATACAAAAAAATCTGCTATATTTTACAGTTTTACTTTATTTATCGTTTTATTCTCTTTTAGCATCCTGTTCTTGTGGCCCGTTCGTCCCTGGATTGGATGCCAAGCAGAATTAATTCTCTGTATTCCGATGTCGGAGCTTGGAGCGGAAAATTTGTATGTTTCAACTAGAAAACAAATACAAGATATATTTTTATATATTACTGACTGTTTTTAGTAGATATAAAATTATAAATTACTTTTCAGAGGCCAGTCATGGACGAAATAGAATCGGATGAGGCTTTGAGATTTTACCAATTTCTAAATTACTTAGATGGCTCGAGCTTTGGAACAGGTTAATGGATTTCGAAATCAATTATTCAAAAATAGAAGTTAATATCTTTCATTATAACAAAGTATTCTGATTGCCAGGTCCCATTGATGAATTTGTAGATGCGATGGGCAGATTAGCAAATTATATGAAGCAACAAAACAGCAGAGAAACACAAGCACGTGGCATGCGTGAACTCGAAGCAATAAATGGTGAAAAAGGTAACATCTTCAAATACAACATTACAAAAATAAATAGTCATAATTTCAAAGGAATACGGTGCCCTTACCTGATATAATGGACACACTCACGTTGGATACCCAAGAGGAGGCTCCCTGGTGTATGGTATTTACCGACGACATTGTGTCAGTCGCAGATAGTGGTACAGAGCAGATTGACGATGTATTGGAAAAGACTGGTGAATGTTGGCCTGAAATTAAGTAGGACCAAAACAAAATAATGATTCAGTCATTTGGGTAATCTCCTTGACTTGACCTGAGATCACATACTTAGAAGATGAGATTGTTAACGTAGATATTGGAATCGATTGTCTTCATATGGGCATGTAATGTAGAAGGACGAGCCAAATGTGGCTAAAAGAATGATGAATATAAATGTTGAAGGATGGATAGTTAAAAGAACACCAAGGATACGATAGGTAGATTGTGTGAGAAATTAAATGAAAGAAAAGGAGTGAATGATGAATATGACGTCATCAAATCGAAAAAATCGTTTTGCATTAACCAACTAACATGGGCAGGAAGATGTTGACAAATTCCATAGGAAGGAAGACGTGAGTAAAAACCGCATCACCATTATCAGCCACAGCCTGTGTTCAGCCACTGGGTATTAGTATAAGTTCAGTTCGTCCATAAACCGAATAATACTACTTAATTCTTTATTTTATGTTTAGGAAACAGTATCAAAACTGTGTTAGAAATCAGTACACTAATAATGAGAAAAAAACGCAAGTTCTTTTGCACGGGAGAAGTAAAGGAGCCTATTGTGAACAACAAAATTATTTGCAAGGTAAAGCTTCTGATATCAAAAAGCATACTTTATTGATAAGTGGGATTAAAGTAAATTTCTTTGTTTAATTAGGATAGGATACTACTTCCCATTGCTGGTGCTTCCTGCAGAGATGCTATTATGTATTGGCACCCGGACTTGACGGAAGAACATTACTGTGTTGGCGCTCTAGAAGCTAAAAGTGCCGTTCATATTATGGATATTGAAGGTATTTTTTAATAAATATCTGTTCGTTTAAATATTCATTCTTACGTTCTTGTTCATGATTTATTTTGTTTTCAGGTGATATGTTTTGCAAAGGAGACGATTATTCTAAGCGAGAGTTTCTTCTGGCCTGTGATTTCTATGAAGACCAAGAGGCACCAGTTGCTGATTTACTTCAGTATTATCCTGACCCTGATCCTGAAATTACTCCAAAATTATTCTAATAATCGCTATTGAATTAAAATTTTCGTTTTGAATCCCTTTAATTATTGTTCTTTAGTTTATTCGTCCTATCACCGTCAGATTTTTCTATTTCTTGGATTTTTTTTCTCACAAAACCACAAAAAACACGAAGTGGATGGTTATGCCAGTGACCAGACTGTATCACAGGCGCATTTGTGTGTCACTCGCGCCTCAAAGAGATGTAAGCAAAGCCGTCAGGGCCACAGAGGAGGAGTGGCGGGACGGTGCTAATAGAATTCAGTGGCTTCGAACAACAAAGAGCAAAAGAAGAAACATGGATGGGTTTTAGTCAGGGGTTGATTAATCGAAAAAATTATTCGGTGATTTCCAATACGAATATAAAGTGGTACGAAGCGGTACACTGAAGAATTAGGAAGCAATAATCATCGGCCTAGGCCCTAGCCTTTTCCTAACTATGTTAACTAAAGAGATACTGATATCAAAATACTGATTTCATATGACAGCGACTGCCTATCTGATCTTCGTAACCCAGTTAGTGCTGGCAGACTTTTCATGGCACAGACTACCTTTAACGAGTATCAAAGATGTACAAATTACCGTTGGGACCAACGGCTTTACGTGCCTTCACTGGCCACTCATCTACAGATCCACCCTAGACAAGGCTGAAGATTGATTCGAACAGCTATTATTATTTAGCCTTAAGCATAAGCAATTTATTGGTACTTGATGGTACATCTTTGTGCCAGACAATGCATCCCTAAATTGAAAACAGGTTTTTTTCAACTTATAGTGAAAAGCTTACTAAGTTCAAAAGTAATTAAACGAATAGTAATTAATCGACTAAAAGAGAATTGTTTTTTTTTTTTAATATTGATCCATGTGCAAAGATAAACGAAATGTCTGTAAAATTGTATACATCTGTATCTTTTTTTAAAAATGTGCGACCTAAAACGAGGTAGCGCGAAAATTTTCTCAAATTCGTTCGGTCTGCGCCGCAAGCACGCCGCATGTCTAGTTCGTAATAGATTGCGGGCGCCCGCCGTCGCCAGTAATTTATAAATAAGCGCAATTTTTTATCCAATCGTAAATAATAAACAATTCAATTTAATGAAGTAATACAGTTAGTTGGAAAAAAAAACTGACGTGGGTTTTTATTGAATGTTAAGTAGAAATGAGAAAAGCATTCTGTTCTGTTAGGTTAGTTATGCCTAGGGTTGGCTAACACTGCGTTTGTCTGAAGAAGATCGTTTTTAATTGCACTTGTTGAATAAAACTGCAAAAATGAGTGATGAAAAAGTGAAGATGCGCAAGCAGCTTGGGCTGCTCGAAGGGGTAGCTATTATTTTAGGGATAATATTTGGTAGTGGTATTTTTATATCTCCCAAGGAGGTTTTAGAAAAAACTGGGTCAGTATGGGGCGCACTCTCGGTATGGGCAGCCTGTGGAGGCCTAGCTACACTCGGGGCTATGTCCTATGCAGAATTAGGTAAGTATTACAACCCGATTATTTATAGTTTAAAAAAAGTACACTGCGACATAGACAGATACATCGCAATAACAAATATTTGCATTGCTTTGTTGCTATTAAAGTAATTTTTAGAAATACATTTTAGCTGGTTACTATAAATTTAATTTAGTGTTTGAATGTCAAACAGGGTGTCATAGAAAAATAAATTAAATTCGTTGCTCTAATATTATAATCTAACTTATTGCCACCTTTATTTATATGATGCGAATGTTTTGCTTATTTCCAAGTTTCATTAAAATTCTATATGCACTGTCTGTCAGGAAATGTAAAAATAAAAAACTGAGCTGATCTGAATTTAGAAAAGTTGTCTTTTTTTTTTTTGTAAAAGCAATGGCATATTCTCCTGCATTGTGGGTATCCTGTATCACATTTAAACACAGCCAGACCCGGATCAACTACCTGTAGGCCATACAAATATTTATATGTGCAATTTAAGGTCCAGGTGAATATGAATCATTCTATTCCATTAAAAAAGGCTATTTATAGAAATAAAGGATGGTGATAATGTATGAACTATTGTAGTGTTTAAATTTTGAGTTCTAGCAATATTCTGTCTAATGTACCTGGCATTCCATGCCAATGCAAGAAAATAACAAATCAAAACTCATTTACTCAAATAGGCTAATGATCAGCAATTTTTGAACGTCTTTACACAAGGTAGTCCCCCGAAACCCCAAACCCTTCGCCACTTCTTAATGTTTTAGCTGGGAAGAAGAGGTGTCTGAATGAACTCCACCTTTTGATGAACCAGACTTTATACCTTAACCTTTTGATAATACTTGCTAGTAGAATGTGATGCTGCAATCAACACAATATTTTCAAAGCATCATGAAAAACATAACATAGGAATTTGAAAGTATTTTTAGAAGTTAGTTGATAAGACATAAAATGCACACTTATTTTTTGCATATTCAGACAAATGGTGTTTTAATAAGTTTTTTGCTTATACTATGCTTGCTAACTAATACCATAAATGCAGAAAAAGCATGGAAAAATGAGTTGAGTGAATAACTCGACTTGTTTTTTAACGTTTGCCTAACAATTTTTCAATATGCAGGGAATTCATGCAAAACTAGGTTTCTCTATAATAAACACAGTTATAATGCCTTGTGAGTGAGACAAGCTTATCTTTGAGTAGTTCAACCGAAGGTTTTAAGGGCAGAAACCAATCACACACAAATAAACATGTTTTGTAATTCTTACCCAGGTACCACTCTGGCACAAAGCGGAGGTGACTATCACTACATCAATGAAGCATATGGACCCTTGCCAGCATTCCTCTACCTGTGGGATGCCAACTTAGTATTTGTGTAAGTAATATTTTATTTCTTATATTAACATAATATAAAACTTCCCCTGCCCTGTTATCCTGATGATTGATGCGATTGCTTAACTATTGTACAAATGCTTTGCTTTTGTTGAAGATTATTCTTCTTAACCCATCAAGTGCTGAGTGTAGGTGACTCCTAAATCTCTCCACTTGTGCCATATTTGTGTCTTACCAGTGTCTGGTTTATGTTATGGCAGCAAAAGTAAATCCTGACTAACATTTTTTGTTTTTATCGTCGTACGTCTTCACGCCTACATGGCTATCAATCATCCGATTTTGATGAATTTTGGTATAGAGATGGTTGGGACCCTGGAGACGGACATAGGCTAACCTTTTTTAATAAAAGTGAGAAATGAGGGAGAAAGAGGGAAGAATAGGTAAAACTTAGTATTGCTATTACAATAATAGGCGCATATAAGGCGCAAGGGCAAAAACTACACGTAGCAGGTACCTGTAAATCAGGAAAAGGGAACTGTGTTACCCCGAATTTAACGCAAGCAAAGCTGCAAGCAAAGCTGCAAGCAAAAGCTAGTTAAATATAAAACTGGAATTAAAATTAAATTTATAGAATTATAAAATCTATAGGGTTAAATAAATTAGCTTACTGAACTTCAAAAAAATAATCATGTGTGAATGTTGCAATAGTAGTTTTTTTATTTTATTTCTTAATTTATTAGTGTACCTTGTTAAAAAGTAAGTTAGTAAGTTGTTATTTTTGGTATCAAATCTTGTAATCATGGCAAGTGGTGTTGCAGCAACATTTAGTGTCATTGTAACAACAATGTTTGTGTTAATGTTTCACAAAGATAAAATTGTGTGTGAAAACACAATCAACAGTTGATTGTGTGCATTAGAGCCACTATAACGCAAATCAAAAATATTATTAATGCAAACTAGTTATTCCGGCAACGGGCACGCGCGCGGCATTTAGCACTTAGTATCGATATCGTGAGTAGAGCCTTAGTTTAAAATAATGCCCATAACTTCAATTGCACCCTGTATAGCATAAGTTACTCAGGAAAAATGTAGCTTTTCTAATAGTCAAATATACTTTTTAATCAGTTGAATTGTTTTTAAATTTTAAATTTAGCAAATTTTTATAAATAAATATCTTCTTCTTTCTCCCTCGCATCCCAGTTTTTTCAAAAAAATATTAGCTCATGTCCGTTTCCTGGTTCCCAACTATCTCTGTACCAAAATTCATCAAAATCGGTCTAGCCATTAAAGCGTGAAGAGGTAACAAACAAACAAACAAATAAACTCACTTTCGCTTTTATAATATTAAGTAAGGATTCCTCTTTATAAAGTTAATTTAGATAATACATTATCATAACACACACAAGTTAGGTATAAATATAAAAAATAAAAAAAGTTTACGTTTTCTCTTAGAACCAGACATTTCTGGACTAATATCATGAAAGCAATCAAGTATAGTAAGTAAGTATAGTATACCACATTACAATTCCTCCTGCTGATTGGTTTTATTGATCATGAACTGAATTGATCTTGTAATTTGCGTCTTAGTCAAATAATAATTAATCCAAGGTTTGCATTTTGCGTCCATATCTCTTATTAAATGGTGCAGCTATAATATACATAATATGAATGTATGTCGCCATAGCGAAATTTTAAACACACTAAATCTTGTTTAATGAAAAGGGCTTGAATGAATTGGCCTGTACGAGTTCCGCCGTTTTAATAAGATACGTCCGATATGTCCTGTGTAAATCGATAGTCAATACAAACTAGTCGTAAAGCTTCATGTTTCCAAGATATAATCTATCAAATTTAAAATCTATTTACTTATTGTATCTACCATCAGTTGATCATAGTTACACATAATACCTGTATTAATCAATAACTGGCGTCAGTAAATGCAAGTAGGTAGTTTATTGGAAAACAAAAATTGCTAAAGCGTGGCGTTTCAGAGAAATAAGCTGAACAGAATTATCGTTTGCCTAATTCAATTGCAGGGTCCAAGTGCTGGGGTTGCGGGTTCTTCGAAAGAGATACCGCGGCCCCGGAAAATAGATGGCAAAAGAAGGAATATGGGTGGGTTTGAGTCAGTACAAGGCTGATACTGGCCTCTCTCTGCACAGAGCGGGGGAAGTTATTTGATGATTTCCCATGTGCCAAAAAAGGTTCCAAAGGGGGGTGGGTGCAAATAACTGTGCACGAAAGATAAAAGAGAAGTTGTGGCTTATCCTGCGTTCGTATTGTGATCAAGATGGGACGATAATACCCCATCCGGCTAGAGAGGATATACCTAATCGCGCAGTCAGTTCAAAGATTTCCAAATTGGTCATTGTTCGAGTTCGTGACCAGAGGGTAGTTTTCGTGCTGGTATGATGAAGTGTGAAAACAGAGAAAATCTTTGAGTCCTTAAAGATGGTATGTCTGAGAAAGTATTATCGAACCTTCTAGCGGGATCAAGGGAGCATGCTTCAGCACCACGACTAATGTCTCTTTCCCGTTTACCCTATTCAATGCGAATTGTTATTCGACGCCGGACTGTGCGAGCAATAAACAATGCATAAATGGATACATCATCGAAAGGGAGCTGGGTTTTAAGCACGCCAGTACGATGCGGCAGGTTTCATTAAGTGTTATTTTGGCCTCTCGCAATGATGCTTCCCAGCTGGCGTAAGTTGGTGTAAGCAAGCATCATCATTCTCCCGCTCAAATTGTGCCGCGGTCGGCGGTCAGCATGCCTTCTTTTTTCATACTCCTCTCTAGTTTTCGTAATTTTATCAGACACCATCTTTCTTACCATATCATCCTTCACATAGTCCGTCCATCACTTCTTTGGTCTTTCTCTACGAAGTATGTTATTACCGGAACCAACGTTATGCTTGGTTCACATATAAACATCTTCAAACAATTTGTTAAGAACCAACACAAAGTACCTACCTAATGCCGAGGTTACGCGTTACAGGAAAAACTATGCATGAGCTGTAAAGATTCTTGTTTGCCTACCGGTTATGCAATCTATATATAGGACACATATAATTGAGTTTTTAATAGATTAGGTCGTAGGGCGTTTTGGTCATAGTGTATTCCAGACTTTGCGTTAATATTTTTTTTGCCTTTTTAAAGCTAAGTGTCTGAGCGGCAAAAGCGAGGTGGTCAGCTCATAAAGCTATTTTTTCTGGAGCGCAATTTGTGTAGATGTAGATTAGCAGTGTTCTCCACTTGCTCTAGTTTTGCTGTTTTTAAGGTGCATTTGAAAACTGCGATTGTTCAAGATTTCGCCGAGAATATGCACGAAACCAATGTTTTTCGTGAGGTCGTTGAACTTTAACAGGAGTGATAAATGACGTTTGTTTTGCAAGTAGGTTTTCACAAACACTTTTACGTCTTTTTTTAAACTAGATGAGGCCGGTGTTTCGTATCCGACTACTCAGAGAAGAAACAGCCGAAACAAACTCAGAGGTCATAGTCTCTTTTAAGGTCCAGGATTTAAGTGGACCAGTCAGTGCATTTCTCAATTCAGAAACACCAGACACAATAATTATGTTTTTACTATTAATAATAACTAGTTACTAGTACATGGCAGGAGGGAGACTCGTTCAGTGCCGCTGACACACCCTGCCTTGTTATGTAAAATCGTCCTCAAGTGCCACTAACAAGCCCCAGGTGTTTTGACAATTTCATTCGTATTATGTTAGTTTAGAATCCTTCCTTACTAATATTATAAAAGCGAAAGTGAGTTTGTTTGTTTGTTACCTCTTCACGCTTTAATGGCTAAACCGATTTTGATGAATTTTGGTACAGAGATAGTTGGGAACCAGGAGACGGACATAGGCTAAGTTTTTTGAGGCGGTACCTGTAACAAAATTGAGAGATGCACAGAACTGAGAGGTAGAGGAAAGGGTAGGATACCCAGCAATGGGTGATTCTACACTGAAATGATGATGATGATGAAATTGTCAGTAAACTTAGTATCTTTTTGTTCTAGACCGAGCACGAATGCTATAATGTCCCTGACATTTGCTAGCAATGTTCTGGATCCGATATTCCCCGACTGCCCCATCGATCCCATGTGTAAGAAGCTCATCGCAGCCGTCACAATATGTGAGTATTAACTTTTGAATTTAACATTACAAGATGGACGGAATTTAATATTACACTATGGAAGATTATTTTAAAATTTAACATTACACTATGGAGGAAGTTTGAAAGTTTTTAGAAGTTTGGAAGTTGGGAGTCGTCGGGAGTCGTATGTCATGGTATGGACATGTATGAATGAGAAGGGACGAAGCACATGTGACTAAAAGAGTGATGAATCTGAATTTTGATGGACGGAGAGCGAGAGGAAGACCTAAGAAAAGATGGATGGATTGTGTAAGTAATGATATGGAGAAAGAAGTAAATGATGCCGTGACGTCTGAAAGGGGAGAATGGAAGAACAAAACGTGTAGCGCCGACCGCAGATAGAATTGGACATGGGCAGGAAAATGATGAGTATGGATGGAATGGGTGGAGAATGATATGACAAGAACGTGCATCACTAATGCGATGACGAGTAGTATAGTATAACGGGGTGGTGTCCGCAATTCCAGAGAGGCTTACTGTACAAAAAACTAATTCAATCTCCGCATAAATGATTGTTGCAAATTTTATGTTTTGGTGTGAATAATTACGTTTTACGGTAGGAATCAATGTAACGCACTCAATACATTGTGCTAGTGGATGCATTGAGTAATATAGGAATCTTGAAGTCATTCAAAGTTAAATAAGTAATTAACTTGTATGTTTTTAAAAGTTGTGAGCTAGTTGATATTTTAATCTTCAATATCTAGGTAACTCGAAAAATTCACAAGTATGGTAAGATTCACAGGTATCTTACCATACTTACGTTCACAAGTAAAGAACATAAAGTTCATTCTTTTTTCACAGTCCCAAGGGACTGCAGTCTATGGATTTGATTTTATTTCGATAGCTCCACGTGTGTCTAAAATGATGGGTCTTGACAGACAGACAGACAGACTGAGCAACCAACAACGTATTGAAGTTGAGTTAGCAACAGATTTAAAGTAATGAATTTAGTTAATTTCCACAATTTACCATATCAGAGCTTAGTATGAGTGTTGACGATTAATATTACATTGTTGTTATGTTAAGACTTCAGGCACTTCATTACAATATATACTTTATAACAAATATAGTGTACTTAATAATACATATAAGTGTCAGTCAAGCAAGTAGATAGACGATTTTTATCAGGAAATTGCCTTGTAGTTAAAATTCATCTCATTCTTGATTCGCCTCTTTACAATACAAGTACGAGTATTTCTAGGAAACGAAAACAACGCGACTCTCCGTTAGTCCATGTCAGGTTATTTACCTACATTATAAATGCAAAATACTTTCTTCGATGCCTGGAATTAACATAGCGTGTTGGGCATTCAAAAAACAAACAGTCCAATAATCTTTGCCCATTTTAGTGTCATAAACAAAACATAAGTTTTCGCTTGTAATACTTGAAGGCTTTAGGTAGAGATGTAGTATATACCGCCTAATGTATGTATAAGTGTAATAGGGAACGACCCTAATGCCAGGTATGGTAACAAACTGAGCTACTATTGAGATTTTATCTGGTGGAAAACCTTTGACCGAACCGAAATTCAAACTCAGTACCTGCGCGACCTTCAAACATATCGAAGAAAATTCTTAAAAATATTTCTCTTTCTAGGTTTCCTGACGTTCATAAACGCTTACGACGTCAGATTCACCACAAGGATTCAGAATGTCTTCATGTTCACCAAGATAACGGCGCTGCTCATCATCATAGTGGGAGGCATCGTCTGGATGAGCAAAGGTATGTTAAAATTGAATTTAACATTTCTGTATAACAAAGTATTATTAGACTCGACCTCTGAACGGATTTTGAACGAGTCCCGGAGGTCCAACGCGTCCGAAAACTAACTGCAGTCTTGGAAACACACTGCTTAAAGCCTATCTATATATGCGATAAAAAATCGCCCTTGTGATAAGCAGGGTTAACTTGAGCGCTGAAGAAGAATTGTCTTTTACCCGCCGTTGTCTTGCACCATGGAAAGTCATCTTAAGACCCATAACCAGAACCATTGGACGATGGGCAATGGGTAGCTCACTGTCCGTCCGTCTATTGACGACAAGCCGTGTCGACGACGTGTTAGTTTCACTCGCGCCTCAAAGAGATGTCAGCAAAGCAGAGGGGCCTGCCAGGGCCTCCGGCTGCCGGGGTTGCGGGTTGTTCGAAAGAGATACCGCGGCCCCGGAACGTAAAGGGCAATAGAAGGAACATGGGTGGGTTTTAGTCAGTACAAGTCTGACACTCCCCCCCGCTCCGCCCAGAGCGGGGGAAGTTATTTGTTGATTTCCCAACCCAAAAAAAGACCCATAACCATGCGTACTTGTTTTTGAAGCGATCCCCAAATTATAGTCCTTTCATAAACATGACCTTTGATTTTTTTTGCGTCATTGTCAATACCATAGCCGTTTCTATGGTCCTAGCAAAAAGGTTGCTATTGGGTAACTGCCACTAACTAGTCTCTTAAAACAGTGATGCGTATTCTCGTTGCTATTGGATTTTTCTATGATAGGTAAAATTACGGCGAAAAGGCTGTAGGAGATATTTTCTCTCAGGAATTATCGTTCAGTGATCACCGTTGTCATAGAGAGTACGTGTAAAAGGGTCTTGCTATTTTTTACCAAGATTTATCGGAACGGAAGCGGATGTCTGCTCCAGCTCAATCTTATCTACGGATGTTTTTATTTCAGCAAACGTTTTGTTTTGTCTTATCTACATAGTCTTCGAGTGTGAAATCTCTTATTTGAAATAACTTCAGGCATGCTCTCTAAGAGCGGAACTGAAAACTACATCCATTATTTAAATAACACTGAACGCCACACTAGGATACCCTGTGTCGTGCGGTTCTGTCTCCTTCTATGGTGGAAATATATACTATTTCTGGACTTTAAAAGGTTTTCTCAATACCAGGGGGTAACAAAAATGACAATAAAGTTGATGGGGTGTTTACAGAAAGACTATGGTTGTGAGTGAAAAAGTGAGGTGTGAGTATAAGTTGGTGAGAGTGAGGGTGTAGATGATGGTGAGTGGGAATCTAGAACAGCCAAGTGCGCCTCATATCCTCGTATATTCCGTTCTTAAATATTTGTTGGTTTCCTCACGATATTTTATCATCTATTCATCATTGATTCGATTTATAATTGTGTCTTAAAAAGATGTTTAAATAATAAGGTATTGGAAAGTGGAGAACAATGCAAGCAACATCTGTGGGTGTTACAGGTGTATTTTATGCGTTAATTAAACAAGCTGGTTATTTGCAGTTAGTGTTGTTTTTACCGTAACGTAATTGGTCATTTACATTTTACATGTATTCCATAACTGGCCTTTTCGATCAAATAAAATCATTTTTTTTTTTTTGTAAGAATTTTAGTACAATTTAGATGAAGTAAAAAAGGTTCATTTATTAACGGTAGCTGGCGACCGCGGCTTCGATCGAGTGGTATCGAAAAATGAAATCCTATGTGTTATTCCAGACTATAATCTACCTCTGTGGCAAATTTCATCAAGACCCGTTCAGCCGTTTTGACGTGAAAGAGTCATAAACATCCATACATCCATCCATCCTCACAAACATTCACATTTATAATATTACTGGGATTTGCCATTGAACTAAGATCATACTTAGCACATTCTCTGTATGATAATATTTTACCTTGCATTGAGACAACAAAAATATTCGAAACAAGATGAAAATGCAATACATACATATACATATGGACAGACAGACAGACAGACGGACAGCGTAAATCTATAAGGGTTCCGTTATTGTCATTTGGCAACAGAACCCTAAAACACCAGTCTGGCTGCGGACCTCTGCTGTAATGACCTCTGGGCTACCGACCACTGACTCAAGTCTGATGCCCACTGCTTTCTCTTCAAGGTTCCTAAACATATACGGGCGATACACGCCCATAAAAATATAACGAACTAGCTTTTGCCCGCGGCTTCGCTCTCGTTAAATTCGGGGTAACTGCAGGTACCTGGTAATTGTAGTTTTTGACCCAGCCCCTTATTTATTGTAATAGCAAAGCTACGTTTTCCCTTTTCTTCCCTCTTTCTTCCTCATTTCTCACTTAAAACAAAAGTTAGCCTATTTCCGTCTCCAGGGACCTAATTTTCTCTGTACCGAAATTCATCAAAATCGGTTGAGCAATGTAGGCGTAAAGACGTAACAAAAAAACTCAATTTCGCTTGTATAATATTAGTAATTCCTTACTAATATTATACAAGCGAAATTGAGTTTTTTAAGTAAGGATTATATAATGTACGGTTTTAATTACTGTTTTGTTAAGTGTCAATTAAGAGTCATGTCTTATTGTGTGTGAGAATTGAATATGTTTCTGGTGTACATTAAAGACTCATCTGTTTAATTATACATGATTGGGCTTAAGTGGATGTAAAGTAACTGGTATTGTTTGCTTGTATTACCACGGTTCGGCGAACAGACATTTTTAAAAAGATGAAGTCCCAGTTACAAGGGAAATAATAACTGAGAAAGAGGTGTAGTCGACACTACTTGTGACTTTCAGCTACCTTGACCGACAGCAAATTTGATTTTGAAGACCACTGGTCCCACTGCTAATAAATATGGCAATAACACAAAAGAGTATAAGTGATCTAGACAATTTATAAGGAAAATTGTTTTTTTTTTATTATAAACTAGCTGTGCCCCGGCATGCGTTGCAATGCAATTTTGTATCTTTCTACCTACCCTACCTACCCTACCTACCCTACCTACCCTACCTACCCTACCTACCCTACCTACCCTACCTACCCTACCTACCCTACCTACCCTACCTACCCTACCTACCCTACCTACCCTACCTACCCTACCTACCCTACCTACCCTACCTACCCTACCTACCCTACCTACCCTACCTACCCTACTTACCCTACCTACCCTACCTACCCTTACTTACCCCTACCTACCCCTACCTACCCCTACCTACCCTACTTCTCTTACCGGGATGAAAAGTATCCTATGTCCGTCTCCTGGTTCTAAGCTACCTCCTCACCAATTTTCAGCTAAATCGGTTCAGCCGTTCTTGAGTTATAAGTGGAGTAACTAACACGACTTTCTTTTATATATATAAGATATATAGAAGATGATTTGGTTCTATCCAACCCAGCTCCACGAGAAACTCCAGCAGCGCCTCGGTGTTGCTGAAGATCTTGCGAAGAGTACCTGGGTTACTAAAGTAGTACCTAAGTATACTCAGCATCTATTTAAAAAAAATGTCTTATCAATTGTTCTTATCCCTAAGCAGTTTGTCAGTGAATTAGAGGAAATTAATTTCATCATATTTTTGTGTTTATTCTCAAGGAAACTATTAATGGAGAAGTTGTAAGTTAGATTGCCTACTAAGAGTTCGTGATGTGACTTTTTTCAATTCATGTGTACCTACTTCTTAAAGTTAAGACACCACAAACAGAGTGAAGGAGAACTTCGTGAGGAAACCTGCACTTTACTAACTAGACTTATGTCTGAAATCGCCAACAAGTTTTGACTAAGCGTGGTGATAAATGATCGTACCTTCTCTGTATGCGAAGTGGCCGTTGCCCAGTATTGGTGAGTGTCAGTTATAATGTGAGTCGAATAGACTGATTCTCACTTGATAAAGGAGCTAGAACTCAATATTATTTACGAGAATTATTATTATTCCTTTATTCATTTTTCCTATCATCGATACATTTTTTAAATATTTCTTAAAAAAAAATATAGAAAAACATAAAAAAATAATTTTCCGCCGATATCGGGAAACTGCGTAAACTTAGAGGGTTGTTTTTTACAGCACAAAGAGACCACAGAGTTGAGTATATGGTTTTAATTTCAACTCGATACCTCCACGCGTTCCCGAGATAAAGGGTCTTGACTGACAGACAGACAGACAACAAACTGATTTAATAAGGGTTTCGCTTTGTCTTTTTGAGGTACGGAACCCTAAAAAGTATATGAAGCTTCTTGTGCGAAGCAGTTAACGTTTTTGCCGCCAAGTAAGACACAATTACGGACTTGTAAGAGTTTTAACTTTGTCCGTCGGTCACATTCACATTCATGCATCGGCTTGACCGGGTAACGACCTAGAGACCGGGCCCTCGTTACATACAATTGTGATGTCTGACCAATCATTTACGTAAGTCATCTTTAAATTGTCCGGGCTTATCAGAGGAGTTTGTCTAAGGCTTCGCTAGTGATACTGTTTATTATTTGTGCTCAGGCCAATCACCGAAGACTTCGCATGATTGCTAAGGGAAGGCGCGGTACAGCTTGTATAAAAACATGGCGGTTGTACTCACCAAATAGTGTAAAAAAATCGAATAAGTGGGAGTCAGGATTCCCGAACCAAGGGTTCCGTACAAATCCTTACTAATATTATAAAAGCGAAAGTGAGTTTGTTTGTTACATCTTCACGTCGAAATGGCTAAACCGATTTTGATGAATTTTGGTACAGATATAGTTGGGACTCTGGAAACGGACATAGGCTAAAAAGTGAGAAAAGGGGTGTAAGAGGGAAGAAAAGGGGAGTGAAATATTTTTTTTTCACTCATCAGGCGGGTTATAGTTAACGTTAGCCCAAAGTAATTACGTATCGGCAATGTTCGGTACTTTCATTACTTACATACAAGTACGGAACCCTCGAAACGCTAGTCCAACTCGCACTGGACAGGTTTTTAATATGGGGGATCGGATGTAACCTGACTTATTAGTATAAGGCTTCTCAAGAGATGTGCAAATCATTGTACTCGGAGCAATCACCGAAGACTCATTGATACTGGTTTTTCAGCTACGCATTAATGCTAGCCCTAGATTCAGGGGTAGCAAACCTATATTTCGTCAGCCATTTTATGCATCCTCTTACCAGAACTGTCAGCTATTACTAATCCTGATTCCTAGCGTTAGCGCTGGTTGCTAATGTAGAGCTCCTCAGTTTTATCATGTTATGCTTTACTCAAGTCAAGTTTATTACCTATAGTTGACCGTCAAAAAAATAAAGCCCAATTTGAGTCATCTCCTTTGTTAATGTTTTGTTATTTTTTCCTAAATAACTTGATGACATTGGTTATATTCTGACTATTGCAAGGACACGCCATCTGTTTTGAATTCGTCTGACCATTTCTCTTCTAATAAGTTCAGGAGAGATAAGGATAAAATCCGAACTCTATCGAAACGGAGAGTAGACGGGAGAAGATATAGTTGTAGACCACCAATAGAATTTCGTTTCATATATACGTCTCGGCTCTGCTTAGCTCTAGCTTTAGCATCTTTCCGCTCAGGAGACATGTTAATTATTTTCTAAGCACAGTTAAAACAAGAACAGGTGTGAGCGGTGTTCGGCGGTCCTTTTACTGGGCGTAGATCCTTTGTACACAAATCTCTGCTCCGGTTTTAGAAAGTACGCATCTCCGCACAGCTTCGGTAGCGAGCTCCTAAGCATCTCTTCTCCTCTCTGCTTCGGACATGACCGCGGGTCTCCTGGTCTACCTTCTTTGACGCCTTTACTTATGTGTGTTTATTTGTTTAGGTGGCACGGAACACTTCGAGGATGGTTGGGCAGACACAAAGTCCTCGGTCAGCGACTGGTCTGTCGCGTTCTACTCGGGCATCTTCTCATATTCTGGCTGGTGAGTTTAGTAGTACTAATATCTTTTCTAGTTCCAAGACAGTTTGATTGCCCTGTCGCGTCTACAGATTTATAAATAAATGTAAAGTGGCTCAAAATATTACCTAGAGCTACTTTTTATACATAATGTGGTCTACAGTGAGCTTCTAATTAGACTGTACAGTTAGACTATATATCTTGGGCTCGAGATAATAATTAATAACTGAAAGTACCTATTGTACAATCGAGAATAAATCGACTATTTTTCTGTTTCCTATTTTAAAATGTATTGGTGTGTTTTTCCCGTAATTGTCAAATTTCTGATCTCGGAGCCTTCCAGTTACGGAAATATTCCGAACTTTATTATACGTATTTTGTTATTTTATCACGTTCCTAATCTTTTCCCAACTATGCTGGAGTCAGATTCCAGTCTTTTCGGATGCAGCTGCTGAATGCCAGTATTTTACATGGAGCGACTGCCTATCTGACCTCCATAACCCAGTTAGTTAGTACTGGGTAATACGATACGTTAGTAAGCCTGATTTCGGGACACTGACTACCTGTAACGACTGATAAAGCCAACCACGTTCAGTTCATCATTCTGAACCCCCCACATGGATTTTTTTATCGGTAATTTGAATAAATTGCTGTAACAAACATAGAAAGTGTAGGAATTGCATTTTTTCGAAGGACAGCCAATTGTAAAATAGTACCTATGACAAATTTATTATTATGTGGGTCTAGAATGATGTACTGAATCGAGCGTGGTAATTGTTTGTGCATCGATACCCTTTTAGCCTGTTTATTTTAAACAAAATATCAAAACACGTGACATTAGCCAGTTGGGTCAGCTAGGCAACTATGGCCGTCTACCGCCTACGGAGAATCCTGTGCTAAAGCAGTGAGCAAACCGGCTAATTATAAACCTAAGATTGTCGAATCCTACATACGTATGGGGGTGTATGCGTGTGTGTGGGGGGGGGGGTGGTGTACTAGATGATTCTAATAAACTCTTATTTTTATGAGCTATATTGTTAGAAATATAAATAAAATAGCAACGAGACACTGTCTGGCAGTTTATAAAACGATCCATGTTGAAATGAACGTTCAAAGTGTTAGTGTCCAATTGCCTGAGACGCAGTTCTCTGATACTTCAACTCTAATTAAAATCTGATCCTTCTTTATTCGTTTAAGACTACTCTAAAAGAAACTCGAGAGTAAAAGGTTCATTCCTCCGGTGCGATCTCATAGTGGCATGGAGAGAGTCCGTACTACTGTCGCAACCCCGTGCAGGGCAAAAACTCCTCCCAGAGCGGGGGAAGTTATTTGATGATTTCCCATCCGCAAAAAAAAGAGTAAAAGGTTCGTCTCAGAAAGTATGTAGCGTGGTACAGAGAACTGTAGTCATGAACCATACTTTAAGATGCTTGCCAAAGTTGATTCTCTGATGGGTGATCATCCATAACATGTCCAGTTCCCTTCGTATCTTGGAAATCACATTAATCATTTGTCTTGGACATTCGTTGGTCAGTCAGTCAACCAAGGGGTATCGCATTATCGTGGATACTGGGTTTAACGGTCAGATTGGCAGTTAGTAAAAAATTGAATTTTGTTGTATCTGGTTAGACTTTAAGCTTCCGGCCTAGTTAGGAAAAGGCTAAGCAGTTGATAATGATTTGGAATACTCAGGATGTAAAGTTGACATTAGGCCTGATTGTTTCGGGCCTCATTTCTATGATGGGTGCGAACCCCAGTGCTGGTTCGTAGTGGTAGTTGGTGTTTTATTCGCTATAAGTTCATTGATTTACCATTAATTTCGGATAACAGTGATCTTAAATAACTTTGCGTTAAAATGCATTATATTTTGGTCAATTAAACAGTGAAAAATCTGTAGGCCTACATTTTCTTTGCTGACAGCCTCATGGTACATTCTGTCGTCAGGGGGTGTAGTGCGGGGGAGGGCCCGCTATTTACATATATGAGGGCGGCGAGACCTCCTAGAGGCAGCGTCAGTCGCACACCGTCGTCTCAGACAGCTACCCGCGCCCTTAGACCGTATCTAAGGGCGCGGGTGGTAGCGCTGAGTATATCATATCTTCTTAATATATATTAATACGTGTCATGTTGTTTGTCGCGATGGGCACTTAAACTACTTAACCGATTTTAAATTAAATTTGCACACCGTGTGTAGTTTAATCCAACTTGAAAGATAGGGTAGGTAGAAAGGTAGAAAATTGCATATAGGGCACAGCTAGTTTATAAACATTAATTAAAAATAACACAAAATAAATCAACTGTAATGGAGGAATTAGGAAAGATGCATGTCTGTGACATAAATACAACCAATAATAAAAAGCAAACCTTCTGTTAAACTATGTAATAACAAAATGCCAAGTAAGATCAAATGTAATTAAAAAAAAAATGCGAAATATACAGTTTGGTATGTTTTAATTCAATATTACTTTATGATACGGATCATAAACGCCAGACACCAGGCTGGATTGGTAACAGGAGAGGCTTGACACCAGGTGCGTTATTTTTGACTAAATACTCGAAAAATTTTGAAATCAAAGATCATTTATATTTTCTTACCTGTTGCTTGGCAAAGGCCTCTCGCATAACGTTCCACTCTTCCCTCCATGTGTTTTTTGTCCAATCTGTTACCAATGCCTCTAATTCGTCAAATATACAAAATTCGAAGACTTTTTTATTATTTCATCGTACTTTAAATTGTTACGAATCCTTAACGTATGTTTGTATATTAACGACTAAAACAAACACTAAAAATATTGATAATTAACTTTAAAATACACCTGAGTATGCCATCTTCTGGAGACATCTGGCTACAGTACATGCACTGCGCACAGGTGCCTTATTAGGAGGCCTTCAATCTTATTTGCAACAATGCTAAGGAGATCGCTGTCGCTGCCCCGCCACCAAAACAATAGTGATGCAAATCTTTTACGCAAAATTGCGTAAAAGTCATGCAGTAGTCCTAAAACTATTGTTGTATTGCACACGCAGTGCATTAAACGTTTTTTTGCGTATATGTGGCCCACAGACTGCAGGTATAAAAAACGTGGCAGTATATTGTTATTTTGACTCCACTCTTATGCACTGTGCCCAAGTGGTGTATGGTGTACAGCCCACTTCTTCTCATAGAGGCTGTTGGCCAGAAACTCAACTGTGGAAACGTTATATGATAATGATACTATAATATATTATAATATACCAACAACGCAAAACAAGTGTATTGTCTTCTTTGTCTATGTCTCAAACCGGGAATATCACACCTTCTCACAATAAAATCACACCTTAAAACTGTGGACGAAGTTTCAAATAAGGAAAATCGTAAATAGAAATGTCGATGAACTTCGGAAAATTACTGTGTACTTGTGGTTAAACGTAGTTAGGTTTCAAACATTGTTTTGCATACCATTCATGGATTGTCACAAATATGTTGGATGAGGTAATACTAATAAGTAATTGTAGAAGTACTTTGTGCTCGTTTGACTATTATTATTTAATTTAATTATTTTTACACATAGGTATTTTTTTTATATATTTCAAAGTATAAATATAAACATTTTTTTTTATAATTATATTAAAAAAAGTAGTAGTCCACTGGCATCGGGAACAGGGTCAGAGCTACCGGTAGTCCGGGCGTGTGAGAGAGGAACCTCCTAACAATAAGCGCCGTGGCCAGAAGGACTATGTATTATTAATTCAATTCAATATTTAATTTACTTCTTGATTGCTTATCTTGCCTGATTCTCATCAGATCTTATTTTGGAAGAAGGCTGTGACACGACATTTAAAATATTTAAATGTCGTGTCACAGTGTTTGTTATTGAACTCCGCCGAAAAGGGTTGTCCGATTTTATTTATTTTTTGTATATTTCGTTGGCCTCAAAAGAGGTTGTATAGGCTATGTTCTATACTTCAGCTGATAAGGGTTGCCCTCCAGAAAATAAGCTTAGCAGCAAAATATATATTTAAATAATTATGTTATGTTGAATTCATTTGATAACGCAAATGATTCAGTTTAGTAATAAAATAGAAAATATCATAGTAAAACAAAATAATAATCGACTATAGAATAAAATAATAGTCGAATATCACACATTTAATCTCACACAGACGCAA
Source organism: Ochropleura leucogaster (assembly GCA_958449745.1). Classification (NCBI taxonomy): domain Eukaryota; kingdom Metazoa; phylum Arthropoda; class Insecta; order Lepidoptera; family Noctuidae; genus Ochropleura; species Ochropleura leucogaster. Next base: position 23,371,348 of record OY288200.1, read on the forward strand.
ACAGCCAGACCCGGAACGACTATCTGTAGGCTCTACAAAAATTTGTTCCGTGCGGGGATCGAACCTGCAACACGCAGCGCAGCAGTTGATCGCTCAGCCACTGCGCAAACCGTGTAAAACATGTTCGGATTAATACTTTGACTTGTTTTTATTAATATTTTGCAATTTTCTGCCAAATTTATGCATTAGGGATTTTGGTGTCTGAAGTGGGGGTAGTACTGTGGAATTTTCGCTTTGCACTATAACTTTTTAAATCATGAACGCGGTGCATATCGACCGAGACTGGTCAGAGATGTTAAAGAAGATGTCTCAATGAATTTACAAAATAAAAATATTTTAAAAATATTTACATGATGGGTACTTATAAAACGTCGACAAAAGATGCACAGTTCTTTTTGGTTGTTACCTATGAAGAAGAACCAGCAAGAAAATCCAAGGTTTCTCTTTTAAAATCATTTGGTAATAAATACAATGTTCTTTAATGTTACTTAAGTACTTATTATCGGGCCAGAGGACAGCGTGTCCTCCCAGACAGCGTGGGCCCGACAACATGTCCTTGCTTGCTTTACATAGAACAAGATAAAAAGGTTAACAAAACAATCTATACAAAGCAAATAAATATATATAAACTAATAGGTAAAGAATCGAAATTTGTTTGTTTGTTATGATTTAACTAAAAAACTACTCATCCGACTTAAAACCATCTCACACCATTAGAAAGCTACTTTATTACTGAGTAACATAGGCTATATAGCATCACGCTGGGGATCTTCTAGCGTATGCCATTCACATTTGGAGTGAGGCCATTGAGAAACACGGGGAAGCGCTTGCCGTTTTCCTTGACATCTCTAAGGCCTTCGACAGGGTGTGGCATGAAAGCCTTATTAAAAAGCTTCCTTCTTTCGGTCTACCCGCTGGTTTTTGTACTTGGGTTGCGACTTCCTGAGGGATCGGTCCATTCGAGTGGTCATAGATGGCTGCTCGTCTGACCAATTGGCTATTAATGCTGGGGTCCCTCAGGGGTCGGTTCTCTCAGCAACTTTATTTTTGCTGCACATTAACAGTCTGCTAGTGCCCGGCACCTTTGGGTATGCAGACGACAGCACTGTTGCTGAGAGATATACGTCCAACGCAGGGGCTAGTGGGTCTCAGATCCGGTCTCTTCGCGAGGCCATGGTTGAGCTGTTGAACTTGTCCTTGAGGGCTGTCTCCGATTGGGGAGATGCCAACTTGGTCAAGTTCAATGCTGCTAAGACCCAGGCGTGTCTGTTCTCCGCAAAGAGGAGTGAATTTCAACCTGCTCCTTCTTTTCGTGATGTAACCGTGCCTATTACCGACCATATTGAGCTTCTTGGTGTAACGCTTACATCTACCCTCAATTTTGGTCCGTTCATCGAGGCTAAGGCTAAACTGGCTGCTAAGAAGTTGGGTATCCTAGCAAAGGTGAGACAGTATTTCACACCGGAACAGTTGCTGAACTTATATCAAGCGCAAGTTCGATCGTGTGTGGAATACTGTTCTCATCTCTGGGACGGATCCGCCAAATACCAGCTTGAAGCGCTAGAGTCTATAGAGAAACGAGCCAAGAGGCTCATCGGCAACGACGCGCTGGTTGAGTCAAAGCTCCAGAGCCTGGAGCATCGCCGGCGCGTTGCCAGCCTTTCGGTTTTCTATCGGTTACATTTTGGAGAGTGTGCGATGGAATTGCACAGCCTAATTCCGCCAAGCCCGTTCCATCATAGGACTACAAGACGTACGGCGATGCGCCACCGTTACATGGTAGACATCCCACCCACACGCACTAAACGGTTTGGGAATACCTTCATTGTGCGTACTGCTAAGGAGTGGAATTCCCTGCCGGAGTCTGTATTTCCTGACAGCTATAACCTGGGGGTCTTCAAGTCAAGAGTGAATAGGTTATTTCTAGGTAAGCGTGCTTCATCGTCGACCACATCATCACTTACCATCAGGTAAGATAGTGGTCAAAGGCGAGCCTATCAATAATAATAAAAAAAAAAAAAACGCTGCCACCTACGGGAGCGGGGCAGTAATGAAGGACGAGGGTGAAACCGCCCAAGACAGCTCGTATATTAATAAACAGACTGTATTTACTAAGTCTCTTATCATTGGGTGTTTTGTAATGTGAAAATTATTGTGAAAAAATCTGATCACAGAGGAAAGAAAAATTAAGATTGAGAATATTTAGAGACATCTAGATATTGGTTGATTCTAGGACCTCGCCGGTCTAGGTCGGTTTTAAGAATGTGTGCTTTGTTGTACCATACAGTCTACTTTATAAACAAACAAGTGGTGTAGCCACTTGCTCGACAGAATTCGGGAAGATACATTATCAAGTGGCCATAGCTCTGGTCTCCGGAGACTTAACTTCTAGTTGCAACAGTATGAACTGGATAACTTAGCTATGCCTTCGGTTTGACAGTATCATGATCCCAATGTGAAATGTTAATGTCAGTTTATGAAATGTTCTCGATTTCCTTGGTAAGATGCGGACCATCTGTGCATCGATTATTCCTCACGGAAAAATGTTGCAGCATGTTGCCCATCGCGTAACTTTTATTATTCAAAACATTTAGATTTTGCGTAAATTTATGTCGATATTTTTTTTCTGACTAACATGAAGGTTATCAAAAACATTAAACTTTTCACAGAAATATTAAACAAGTTTGTACATTTTTATAATCTTCGATTTTCAATGCTCGGTGCCGGCAATAGTTTTTCGTGATTTCATTTGGTAAAGCAAGCTCCCGCCGTCATGTCAATAAATATTAACTTTTTGAAAATAACTCCAAAAAGTTAAAAATAACTTCATATTCGGAGTTGTCGGTGGCAGAAAAGTTAAAGAAGCCAACAAAAGTCAGACTTCTCAAAATAAAAATATTTTCCACTTGGGGAGGATAAAAGTTTTTAATACAGCATTCAGCGCAGCCGCCGAGATTTGATCGTGATTTCACTTAGTAGTAAGTCCGCACCGGATGCAATTTTAACTTTCCTTGAGTATTTTATAAGATGAAGAATCTATAATGCCATTTTAATTAACGTCGTCTTGGTTATCGAAGTCTACAAGTTACCAATAATATGAAACGATAACAGAAGGGGTGAAAAGCGACTTCTAAAAAGTAATAAGTTGCCAAATAAATTGAGCTTCTGAAGTCCGTTTTGTTCACATTTTTGCCAACGACTTGAAAATTAAACGTGGTCAAAATCAGATATATTTAAGCCATATTATTGTTAGTAGTATGACTTAAAAACTATGTAAAGTACATTTAAACATTAAAAAATTAAGTATTTGCTGATCTGTTGCTCCGGGTACACGCGCTTGCGTTCGACTTCAGTGCCCCAGCAGGTGGCTATCCAGCATATGGCTGAGCAAGTTCAGGGCGCCGCAGCACAGTGTGAAAGCCGTATGAGTTGGCAAACATGGCAGACACACTACAGTAGCGTGGTAACCCCAACAGCACCCTAAACGCGTTATTTATGTTATATACGGAGAGCGTTGATGGCGTCTAACGAACCCACAGATTGCAGGTGTGCCCTGTGTGTGGTGGTGTCTTTAGTGACCAGGAAATGTATCGTCCGCATTTTTCAAAGCAATGAGACATTTTTTCATATAAAACAACAAAAAATATGGGAGCTATTCTGTCTGTCTGTTTCTGAGCGAATATATTATTATTTTTTATTTCTTAGGAACTATCTAAACTTCATGACTGAAGAACTGAAGGACCCGTTCGTGAACCTTCCCCGTGCGATCTACGTGTCTCTGCCGATGGTGACGGCCATCTATCTGCTGGCTAACGTGTCTTACTTAGCGGTGCTTGGACCTATGGGAGTGCTGGCTACTGAAGCTATTGCTGTGGTGAGTACATTATAATAATACCAACTTATTGTTCTACGGCTTAAGGACAAAGGCCTCTTTCCATACAGAGGTGTGGGCAATTTGGCACTACTAATCAATTGAGGTACTTTTTATGAGCTTTCAAAATGCGATTGCTCATAGGTTTTGTATAGCAATGTAATAGCAACTGATAACAATGACACGACTAAAATGTAATTATACGTAAAAAAAAACAATAAATGAACGAAAAACACGACTATTTATAAACAGATTTCCAAGCAACTAAAAGATCTTACAGTTCATTGAAACTTAATCCGATTTTCTGGCTAAAATAACATTATTTTAGCCAGAAACTCGGATTTATAGACAGAATTTCTATGAATATACACATGTATATTCATAGAAATTCCGTCTTAGAATTATTGATTTATGGACAATGATAATGTAACTGTCAAGTACCAAAATGCTTTGACGATTTCAGAATTGTAAATCCAGTTCTTTTCATGATTAGTCTGTGATTTCAACATAAAAATTGGACTGAGGAGATCATCACCTCCACCTCTCTTCAATTAGTAGCTTGACAGAAACCAAGTTATCTCTATCCTCACCTTAGGCATTAAGGTAGCTGACATGAACCAATCGTTGAAGGAGCGTTTCGTTGGTCGCCATCAGAATGTATTAAAAGAAAAAGAACTATATAAAAAAAAATGAAATATACAAACTAGTGTCGCGCTGGTACTGGGAGCCAGGGACCAAACTACCGGTGGTTAGTGTTATGTAGCAATGTAGGTAGGGTGCTCTAATGGGATATGTTTCCGAAACGTGACGCTTTACGCTAGAACTTTGTTTCACACAATACTTGATTGTTTTGATACCGGCTATTGATTAATGTAATAATACCTTTGTGCTAAACCTGCTTCACTAAAAACTAGCAGTCGCATGGCTGCCAGTTTGTGAATTTAGCTAAGGTCAGCCCAATTTTCGTAAAAGGACATCATCATCGAGTGTTTCATTGTTTAGCGGCAAATTTCTTAAAATAATGTATGTTTTTAAGCTCGATGAGGTCGTTGTTTCCGACCATTCCTTGAGAGTTCCTTGTGGTTCTCTAATTGATTTATAATTGTCCTTAGGACTTTGCTTCATCGTGCTTGGGTTTCCTGCGATGGGCGATGCCAACTCTGGTGGCTATCGCCATCTTGGGTGGGCTGTCAGTGCACATAATGACGTCTTCGCGTATGTGCTTCGCCGGCGCCCGCAACGGACACATGCCCGAGCTGTTGGCACATATCAATGTTAAGTGCATGTCACCGATGCCGTCGCTTGTGTTTCTGGTAAGTGGGATTAATATAATAAACATCGAATATTTAGTTTTAATTCATCCTTTTCATTTACACACGTGTTTGGGTCGGCACGTTCGATTATATATAAGACTAAGACGAAACGCAATTACTAAATTGGACTTCCATTCACCTTGTGGCGTTAGCCATCGCTGAAACATGCTCGTCGGTGCAATTCGAGCAGCTTCTTCCTGATTTTCGTCGCCAGGTTATGATGCCAAATATAATATGTGTACACTTTACTCACATTGTCTCGGTTGTGTGTTTACCATATCTCCAGTTAAATCTTATACATTTCGAACATGTTATCAATAGGTTATACATTTTTTCCGAACGATTAACGAGGCGCGGAAGCAGATTGCTGAGGCACTGATACCACGCCGCGGAAATTACGTCCGTCTTATTTCTCATTTCATATCTCAGGCACAAACCGTCCGCAGAAATAACTCAGCTGATATTGTCAGTTGAGCAACATCCACATCGAAGTGGAATTAAGCAGAGTAAAATAAAAAAAATTAAGCATTAATCTCATCTTAAGTCTCGAGCTGAGCTTGAGATGTTTCATCCACATCGTAGCTATTTATGTAGCAGCTTCGTAACATTGAGCAACTTTGAAGAGTTTGTAGTGAAATAATAACAGCAGCACTTATGGATCTTCAAGGTTAAGTGGCGCTTGTCACGGTCCCGGTCGGTCCTTGGATGGTTGACCATCCATTACATTATTCTCCCAACATAGCTGGGAAAAGGCTAGGCAGATGATGATGTAACTTTGTATCACGTTTGCGGTATAGTGTTGTTCCATTGACTAATCCATCAAAAATTGTAAACAAACACGTCAGTTAATTCCCCTTTTTTCCAGTCAGGTGGTAATATGTGACTAACCGAGGTTACCTATTAATACTGTTATCGCGGTTTGCTTTGTGTTTAAACACTTGTACAGCCGTAACAAAATTGTAACACATTTTTCCTTAACGAGTTTAGCGATATAAATCCGTACCAAATTCAAATAAATACTATTATCTTTAATACTGCTCACTATACCGTACCAAATCATGGCCGTGCTATGAACATATAAGGGCATGGAATAAAAGACATGAGATGGAGCATTATACTCTTTAGAAAGTATCAGCAGCGTCATATACCCGTTATCATATCGGGTTTAACTCAATATTCTTTGTATTCATGAGTTTAGGACCACTATATCGTTCTTCAACGAGTAGCACAACAGACAGACAGAGGAAGTCTTAGTAATAGGGTCTCTTAAACCCCTTTTTTTGAGGTGGGAAATCATCAAATAACTTCCCCCGCTCTGGGCGGAACGGGGGGAGTGTCAGACATTTACTGACTAAAACCCACCCATGTTCCTTCTATTGCCCTTCACGTTCCGGGGCCGCGGTATCTCTTTCGAACAACTCGTAACCCCGGCTCTTATACCCTTCAGGTACGGAACCTTAATTAGACCTCGAAACATCCTCTGACGATTCATTTGTATGTAGATGCTGATCTCAATTCTAATGCTGATCCCTGATAACCTGACGTCGCTGATCACATACTGCACGGTGGTGGAGTCTTTCTTCACGACGCTGAGCTGCAGCGCCGTGCTGTGGCTGAGATACAAGAGACCGGACCTGCCTCGACCTATCAAGGTAACTAGCTATTGTAGTCTCTAAGTAGGTACCATATTAGTTTCGCTTTTCAGAAATCTGATATCGGGTTATCGATGTGTTATCGATTCTAGATCATTGTTGCTCCATCTGCACCTAAATGTACGGCACAGACGCCGCTATTAATGTGGCTTCAACTGTGTCAAGAAATTTAAATAACGACTATCGATACGAAATAAGAAGATTTTTTTGTTTATTAGAAATTGAGCTATAAGATCACCAGGTATAAGTAAGGAGCTTCTGCCATAATGATCAGCAGCCCCTCAGGTAAAGTCTACAACGTGAAGTAACTATTGCCAAGGTTCAGTCCGTAGAAGAGCCAACCGTCAACATACCGAGATGTACGCGTGCGTATGAAAACATGTTTTTTAGACTTTCACGGGTTGCCAAAAACCCGTAAGTCTGTCAAGGAGGCTTGTATTCGGTAAAACTGAAAGACGGCCACAACAAATTTGTGAAAAGGCACGCAGATGGTAATGATTGCCAAGTAAATAATCTTTCCAGGTACAACTATGGATGCCGATAGTGTTCGTGAGTGTAAGCGCGGTTCTCCTGGTGGTGCCAGTGGTGAGCGAACCGGTGGCCGTGATATCTGGAGCTCTGATGACCCTCGCCGGAGTACCGGTCTACTTCGGCCTGGTTCGCTCCAATCCCAAGTGTGTTGCTAAAGCTTCCTGTAAGTATGATTTATTTTTTTCTCTTGTCAACTTAAGAGGTTATCGACTGTATAACCCGACTGTAAAACTGTATAACCCGAATATCCTGTAGATGAGTTTAGAGTTAAAGCCAGGGAACTAAGGGTATTCCTGTGGACTCCGAGTCTCAGCTAAGGTCGTCGCTAGGGGAGACAGAAAAGGACCGATTGCTACAATGATTGTTAATTATTACCAAAATATATATTACTAGCTTTCGCCTGCGGCTTCACCCGCGTTAAATTTGGGGTAACACAGTTCCCCTTGCGCCTTATTGATTTGTAATGGCAACGCTAAGTTTTCCCTTTTCTTCCCTCTTTCTCCCTCACATCCCATTTTTTTCAGAAAAATATTAGGCTATGTCCGTCTTCTGGTTCCCAACTATCTCTGTACCAAAATTCATCAAAATCGGTTTAGCCATTAATGCGTGAAGAGGTAACAAACAAATAAACAAACAAACTCACTTTCGCTTTTATAATATTACTAGCTTTCGCCCGCGGCTTCGCCCGCGTTAAATTTGGGGTAACACAGTTCCCCTTGCGCCTTATTGATTTGTAATAGCAACGCTAAGTTTTCCCGTTTCTTCCCTGTTTCTCCCTCACATCCCACTTTTTTCAAAAAAACATTAGCTTATGTCCGTCTCCTGGTTCCCAACTATCTCTGTACCAAAATTCATCAAAATCGGTTTAGCCATTAAAGCGTGAAGAGGTAACAAACAAACAAACAAACAAACAAACTCACTTTCGCTTTTATAATATTAGTAAGGATAGTAAGGATTGTTTATAGTACTAGCTGGCGCCCGCGGTTTCGCTCGCCTGATATCGAAAAAAAGTATTCTATGTGTTTATTCAAACTATAATCTGCCTCTGTGCTAAATTTCATCTATATCCGTTCAGCTGTTTTGACGCGAAAGGCTTACAAACATGCAGGGTGGTTCGCTGTAAATAATAATGCAATTTAATTTATTTCAGCCAAATTCACGCATTGCTGTCAAAAGCTATTCCTATCTGCTGTCGAAGAAAAAGAAGAATAAACTACAACTTTGGTTGATAACACTTAAGATAAGGTACTTCCCTACATGTACTCAGTATCGTAAAATATCTCTTAATCATAGATCTTATCATGACTCTTTAGCGATAGTTTAGAATGTAAACTTTAAGCGAACGTAATTATTAAGATATATACAACGTTTAACTTTGTAGAGCGTCAATTTTCCACTCTTAGAGTCAGTGTTATTCTAAAGTTTACTGCATACTGTCGTCAGCCCGGTATATCGGGGACGGTGCAGTTTATTATCGTGCGGTTGACAAGACTACCGTTACAGCTCTTGTAAAACCACTATCCAACCTGACAGACGCGTTCCTGTCCCTAGCAGTCTATTTGGTCCAACCATGCTACTACTTTTGTGTTAATTATTTATTGAATCTTGTGTAGAATAAAATTATGAGTAATTGTTGTACTTGAGTAAATTAAATTATCATTATATCTGAAACCCGTCCATATAACCACATTAGTTAAGTCGTTTAGGAGTCATTTAAGAATTACGAACGCACCCGTAACAGTTTTTTTTTCATAACGTTAAGTCTGTAATTCCCAAAGGGTTAGTCAGGGGTGTACCATAATGGTACTTCTAGACAAACGTTTATTTTGTCATAAAAGTTAAAACTATTCGATAGGTGGTGACAATGTGTCGCCTAATACTGTTTGCTTGCCGTTTTCATAAAAGAGGTTTCGCATCACAATACTTTTAACCAAAAATTATATTTGAAATAACTCCTGATACTTATCAAGTGGTAATGTATAGTATTGAGTGCTTGTATGCGTGAACATACATACTTCAGTTCGCTTTCACAATAATCATTTAGTAATAGAATCTTTGTACTCACTGTGTTGAACACGGTATTAGGTAAGGAGGCCCATAATTTGAGTCAGTCTATTTAGTTTATATTATATAAAAAGATTCGCAAATCTCCCAGTCTGGTTGATTCTGTGATCAGCTGTACATATATAGCCTTTTTCTTAATCATTTGTGTGCTTAATTCGAATTAGATATTGGATTGTTATGTCTTAGTAGCAGCCAAAGAGAAGAATTTGTGCCGGTTCTTTGCAATAGTCCCTCAATGTTTAGTTGCGATGAATTGCTTTTTTCTGCGTCGATTGAAACTTATATTATGGGCCAAAAGTAGCACTGTAGTGTAGTGTTACTACAGCATCTAGTATTACCCTTTTTATTAAGCGTAAACGTACGATGAAACATCTTTTAATTTACTTGAAATTATATTTAAGATCTTTAAACAAATATAGAGGCTTATATTAAAGTGTTTGTTCTTATATTTAAAACGTAGGTTTTAATATCATGTGTAGATTGGGTACTGTTGCGATCGACAACACTAATTGTATTACTATGAAAAAGAGGGTTTTTTTTTATTGGCGCCCAACAAAATTTGCGGTAGAATCGAATTTCAATTCACTCGCTTTTGTTTTTATTGTGCTTAATTAACTTAAGGTATTTTCACCTACTCTTGTTCTACTCGTATAAGAAACAACGTACTTATTGCCTACTAATCAAAAATAAGCTAATACATATAATGTACCCGGATAAAAGTATTTAGATATCTATTGAGTCTAGTTATATATCTAGTATTTGTGATATCTATGTATATATTAATCCAGGTAATGCAAAATGATATTTTCATGTATAATATTATGTACTCGCGATATGAATCCAATATATTGATATTACATTTGCATAAAATACTGTGATTTTTGTGGGTTGTTATAGTGGGCACTTAAATAAATTCATAGTGTTTTTTTTCTAACCAGAGGCAAGTAACACACAAAGCAATCTTACCTGGAAAAATTTCAGGTCAAACATCGATCCAGACTTATTGCCATTGCCCATGTCAAGTGCTTATGTAAATTAAATTCAATGTTACCCTTTTAAATATTTTGTACTAAATACTCTCTGTATCCCTACCTCAAAATTACAAATCTGACTGGCAACATTTTTAGACTTTTACATGAATATGGATTTAATCCGTACTTCACTATTGCTTAAAGTATCGGAGCGTAGTGATGTGTATTCTTGGGTACATACGGTTTTAAATCGACTAAGACTGAAGCAGATTTGACCTTTTGGACAAAAAAAAGTAGGAAAAATTGTAATAAAATGAAATATATTTTTCAGTGTTTACAGTAGCATTACTAGCAACCTAAATGCGCTATTCACTTGCTAGTATCATGTCGTTTTTGTAAAGCTCATTTTAAGTGTGATGTGATGGAAGTGTTTAATCAAAATTTCAGATTAGTGCGACATGTAGCCATTAGTTATTAAAGTATACAAAATTTGTAAGAAATTATTCTGAAGAAAGTGAAATCTTCATATCTTATTATTCGGAACTAAACGTTAAACTACGATAAAATCTAATCAAGCAATAATTAGAACTTATTGTGCTTTACCGTACATTTAAAACGCTTTTACGATTGCAAGTGAATCACACATTTAGGTTGAACGCTAGTGTTTAATATTAATGCGTAGCTTTTTGCTGTTTCCTTCAGATTCAGGATCAATCGGACTGAAGCTTTTAAATGTAACATTGTGCCTTACATTGTTGCGAAGGCTTGTAGCGAGTTGACGCTCCTAATGTACTCCCAATGAGGAATGCTACACATTATTCGGTTCGGCTTCATTCGGTGTGTATTCGTAATGTGTATTTCAGTTAAAAATTATTAGAAAAACATATTTTTTTTTTCAAAATTAGTCATCTAGCTTATTGCAGGCCCGCGATTATAATATTACGGTAATTAATACCGATCTTTATGAGCTGAACATCTTAAATAATCAACAAATATTGCTGGAACAAATGTGCCGAGCCCAATATGTGTGTGGCATCCCAAAAACTTTGTGATCATTTGTATCGTATCGCTCTCTTTCTATTATTATGTATACATAATAATATCTAACATGTATTCGGGCTAAATATAATGCAGTCGTAGATTTTAAACTTAGTATTTTATCTATATCTATAAGGATATTAGAAGAATCCTATTTAACGAACTTTTTCGGAGCTTATAACAGTACATTTGTAACAGTATATTTGTGAAACATTTTTGTAAGAGATATTTTTATGTGTACTGGACATATACAAAATTGTGTAGGTATTACATTTATCTATCATATTATGCACTCATTGAATGTCACTTGAGATGTTTAAAGTAATAAGCAAGGTTTCTATTTGGCTGTTCGTTTAAAAAGCGTAAAAAAGCCCCTGTCCAATCCAAGAGAGTAGATTCTATTCTTATTCTATTCTGATTATGTTACATTTCAACATGTATGCATTTTAAAATTCAATAACTTGTTTACTTTATTGAATATTATATGTTTCTTATTTTATTTGGTGATGTCATTGGTGTAATAAGCTCTTTTCGGATCGGACAGGCTTTTTTAACATATTAGCGTAAGAAATCGAATGTGATTGTTGTAATGTCAATAATTAATTGGTTATCATTGGTGGATAATTAGTAGGATTATCGGTTTAATTTTAGATCCAGTAACTGGTCAATTTCATGTATAAGATTTTGTGTAATGCTGTCTTTACACATAATTATATAATATGCCCTGTCAAAAAGGCTATGAACGCTTAGGCTAAATGGTAGTACTATTTAGGTACACCTGTATTATGGCTGATTTACATTAGAGTATTTTTAAGTACTGAGTATTTTCAAAATGGCTGTCAGATCTTTTAAATGCATACAAAACTTGCATTGTGCATACTATATTAATTATGTAAAGGAATAGGTTATCGAATGTAAACTTTAGGTCTTTAACCGGCTGCAAAACTAGAGGTGTATTCTTTATATATATAATTCTTCTGTGAGTGTGTATGTCACTGAACTTCTCTCAAACGACTGGACCGATTTTGATGAAATTTTTTGTGTGTGTTCAAGGGGATCTGGGAATGGTTTAGATTCACAATTTTGTCCGGCAGATGGCGCTGCATCACATTTTTTTGTAAATACGTAGCGAAGCACGTACCGGGCCGCTAGTTTCGCTATAAATTCTTAGTTTACCTTAATTTTACTTAAACGGTACTTAGGTCTCCTTCTGCTTGACTTCACAAGTGCAGTAACAGGAGTCAAGAGATTTTTGTTCCTATTCAATAGTTTTAATAATTTAATTTGTGTGAGTAGTATAATTCATTTTGTTTAATAGGAATCTATCAATTTGATTAACTGGCAGCACTGATCCAGGTTGGATTCTTGTCCCACCTGAATTGGTGTGATATGACCAATGTAAACACTTGAAACTGTTCGACTACCACCACATACAATCACCATTATCACCCACAGCTCTACTTTACTTACTGCTGGATTAATACCTTTGCTTTCGCCAAGCTTCACGTTCCCAGTTAGAATAAAAAATCTTATTAGTTCGGTTTAGAAAATTGAAATCTGTCAGAAATACTCTTAAGAAAACAATAAAGTTATGATCGTTTATCCAAAACTTCATCTTATATAGGGTTGGATAGTTAAAGTCCAAAATTGCGCAGACAATTTCGCGGGCGGAATGCTAGTTCTATATAACACTGGATACAGAATTGAACTGAAAATTATTTACTTTGGTCTAATATCAATGGTATGATCTACTTAGACTTTAGTCATCCATCCAGACCTTTACACCATCCATTACAGACAAACATCCACAATGGTGTTAGTAGTACTTAGTAAAAACCTTGGTAATATACCAATACTAAAGAAAAATCTACGTCCATAATTTGACTCGTGTAAATATGTATATTATAACTAGCTTTCGCCCGCGACTTCGTTTGCGTGGCATAGTTACTTTGGGCTAATATAACTTTAACCCGCGTGATGATCAAAAAAATCTTTCTCTCCCCCTTTTCTCTCTTTTTTTTTAGCCTATGTCCATTTCCTGGTTCCCAACTATCTCTGTACCAAAATTCATAAAAATCGCTTTAGCCATTTAGGCGTGATGACGTAACAAACAAAGAAACTCACTTTCGCTTTTATAAAATAAGGATTACTTTTGAGTCCGCTATTAATTTACCCTAAATACTAGTTCAGTGTAAATCGTCCATAATGTAGGTAGGGCAATAATAAATATCGTTACTGTAAGGTAGCCCTTGTAAGATTCTTTGATCTATTTTGGTTGGAGCAGACGCAGCAACAGCCGTGCGCTCTACACCCCTTCCTTTCTATTTCCTTTGTACATTGAGTACCCTCCTAATATGGAAAATGGCTAATCACCGCAGTGCCTATTACAATGTCAGTAGTGTACATTATTACATTATATACCCATCTTGGACGTGGGAATTAAACATCACACTTTATTCAAGTCTATATGCGTCTCAATGTTTGCATTAAGTTTTAATATTATTACTGTGTGGGTATTTGTAGCTACTAAGTCTTATGAACTATCAGAACATTGTAGTGATTAACGTAGCAAGTAGATTATTAAATATTGACTGATGATCGAATACATACTTGGACATGAGTTGCATTTTATGAATTACGACGTTATAGTATTTAACTTCTATTCGTAAAAATGAACAAACTTTGTGTAGTATTCCAATATAATATATTGTTACTTTCGGCCGAAACATCGTTGCTGTATAAACGATGCCAAAAATTAGAGTTAATATTACAGTGTATTTTTATCCAAATAATATAATTGATGTGTATTACAACTAATTTAGTATTAAAGTTTTAAAGTTAGATGTTATATTTAATTAATGTTTTCGTCTTGGTTGTACAGTGCAGTTTGGTTGTTTTCATATGTTACAAAAGTTTTTTTTTTCGTTTATATCGGTTTTGAATCTCGCGTTGTAATGATTTGATCTGTCCAGTGTGATGTTCGTGTATTTGTGCCAAATAACTTTTTTTTTATGATTTGGTTGTAAGCTTTTTTTTAAAAGTTCTAATAAAAAACGTTGCTTTATATTGTTGTTTTTATTTTATTTTACGAGTATCAAATCACAAAAGCAATAAAAATATCTTTGAACAGTTAGTTAGCCACAATTTTACTTAATTTTTGCCACATAGTTTTTTCGTTGGCCTTCAGGCAACGTACACGCTTACATGTGCGAGTATGTTTGTCAGAAATATAGGTTAGGATAAAAAAACTTTAACTTTCAGTCAGTGGTTTGGCTGTCATTAATGTCGAAGTATGAATTAAATTATTTTCTTTCGAACGAATTAGTGAATAATCTTAATCGTATTACGATTACGCTTGTGATTACGATTACAGGTGCAGCGCAAACAGTTAAATCTTGAGCATGTACAATCTGGATTAAATGGACTAAAATAGTTTAAAGCTATTGCATAGCTTCTATCGCGGGCCTTGAACGTGGAGACCGAATCCAGAAATTTCGTAACGAAAAAACCTAACACTTTCATTAGGAATATGGTCAGTTATTTCAAACACGATTCCAATGTTCTATTGGCGTTTTTGGTAGAGAATCGGATAGTCAATCGATATTACGCTGGTCAAACCCAAGGCCTTGTTTTTCTTTTTGCGAGTTCTTTTCATTGGAAGTACTTTTTAAATATTATATTCAGTTTTTTTTTATTTATTGCATAAGTTGATAAAAAATCGCTATGCAATGGCTTTACAGCGGCAGTCCCCGAGTGCCACACATGTTTTTTTTTTGTTTTAATCGGAATATAATTGCGTGATATTTGCCGAGACCCCCTCTCTCCAACGTAAGATTAGATGAGATTTGACTCGACCCCCTCCCGCCCTACGTAGTAGTAGCAGAAGGGAGCGAACCAATTACCATCATTCAACAAATTCACTTTGTGGCTATTATTGAGATATTTCTGATGGAAGACCCAGGAATCGAAACCTCTTGCTCAGCAGTGACCAATAGACCAATGTGGTAGTTATTGAGAAGTCCTTTAAATCGACAAAGTGCTGGAGATCGGATACCACTCAGCAGGAAATACTGTATATTGTAAATATAGTCCTCAGCTCGAAACCGAACACGCTTATCTTTATGAACAAATTAACATTGTTTATTTTAGTAGCAACAGCTAACAGGCTTCCCAATTGGCAATTAAAATTGACAGCCAATCAGGCTATGTTCAGCAGCGGCAGTGAAGTGCGTGCATTTGGGCCATACAACGACCACGATGGGGCCCATTGTACACTTGTTCGTCGCGTTATGTATGATGCAGGTAAGAAGGCCTAACTAATACTGAGTATCTGTAGAAAGAAATTGATCCTACATTCCGTAATTCAACACTGAAAGCATTAGTTTCGACGCAGTTAGCTTAAACTACTGAGATGCCACTTTGGGGCACTTTTTTAAGTCTTATAGTGGCATCGATGACTTAGGTGTAAGTTGTTAGGTGAGAAATTCTAAATTTAAAGTATTTAGGTACTAGTTTCAATCCCGACAGAGGACCGAACCCGTCCATAGTCCACATGTGCAACATACGCGTTCCGTTTGCACTAGAAACCCATTACGATCAACGAATCGATGCGGATGTCTTGCAGTTATTATGTCTTGTGATCGGGACTGTAGCTTCAACATTTTGTTTCTTCACATTCAAAAGTGCCTGTAATGGTCTAATTGAAATAAATGGTTTTGAGTTTCTTATAAGTTGCATCACCGCTCGCAAGCCTGTGCCTTTATTTTTGTAACGTCTTTTAGTCTTAATTAAATTCACATGTGGAATTAAATTCACTACCAATGTGATATAATAAGAAAAGCGATTAAGATAATGTAAATATATTTGCACATTTCGTATAAGGTTATAATACAGTGTAACTAAAAAATCTATGTAACATCTCTCAAACCTGCGTTATACAAATAAATGATATATTTGATTGATTGATTTTCCACTTCGCTAAGCACCTAAATAATGACAACAGAAGGGCATCATGTCGTCGTCGATGTCGTCCCATAGAGGTCGCTTCAACAACCTGTCAGCACACGAGTTCACTACGCCTTCTGATGAGATCTTGCCTATGGCGCCGGACGAGGGCTTCCAGCAGACCACCATCATATCCGGCCTCATGCCTGACTCCTTCGGCGAAATGTTTAACTTTCTCGATGGAGACAGTTTCGGCATAGGTTTGTATGAAACTGATATTATTGTTGGAGAGTTTTGAAGCAGAACCAAGATTACATAAGTACTACCTAGTACCTAAGTACCTACCTACATATTACAGCATCTACAGTATGACCATTTAAAGTTACCACAGGCGTAGGTAGGTACACGTACGGTCATCTGCGGTTTGAG
Organism: Ochropleura leucogaster; assembly: GCA_958449745.1. Lineage (NCBI taxonomy): Eukaryota > Metazoa > Arthropoda > Insecta > Lepidoptera > Noctuidae > Ochropleura > Ochropleura leucogaster. Next base: position 23,388,161 of record OY288200.1, read on the forward strand.
ATGGATTCTACCTGAAACTACATAAGTACCTACTTACTTATGTGCGGAGGTCTACATGGTTCGGTTACTATTGCCGTGTGGTCTTCAGTAGAATTAAAATGCGAAAATTATTAGCGATGCAATACCTATAGTTAACTATAGGCAAATATTATGTTGCAGCCATCTAGACGACCTCTCATATGTACTAATATATTATATTCTTGATTTCCCCAACTGAACTGTTAACACCAACCCAACTCGACAATGTCCAGGTCCAATGCACGAGTTCGTGTACGGTTGGCAAGCAATCGTGAACACGATGAGTATGAAGAACAACGTGGAGGTGCGCAAGCGGGCAGGTCTGCAACGTTTTGCGTTCGCTGGCATTAACGGCATCACGCTAATATCTCACATCGGAGTCACAGAGATCATGATCAACGGGACTAGGAGCTACTGTTTCGGTGGAGTGTCCAGGCCACCGGGCAGGCGAAGTGTCATTTGTAAGGTAAACCCGGACTACTTATGAAATGCACTAGCGTCCTACCACAAAGTGTGTACAGCGCTATTAGTCACTGCTTTGTCCCGTCTTTGGATCATAGTATTTATACCCGCAATGTAAAATATAACCCATCCCCTTTTCCTCTCTATTCACCTTGATATCATACCGCTTCTCCGATTACTTATTCTATTCGACACATTTCATTCGTCTATTCGACACAGATCGACCAGAACGGATTTCATTAAACTAAAGGGAGTACCTACTTAACACGCTTACTTGGCAAGTTGGCAGCATCTAGTGATTGCTGGAGCGTAACGGACCTTGTAAATCCACATTGCGGGCTGTGAGTAACTAAGTAATATACTTACTACGCATGTAGCGGTAAATTTAACAAATGTCTTCAATTTAGAGACTTTAGTTCGTAAACCTTTCTTTTCTATTTGCTATGGAATGTGTCTAACATTTTATTGTAACTCCAAGAAAGCTTCTTTTATCCAGGTAAAAGTAGGTATCCTTCCTCTTGAAAATGATCGACCTGGTTTCTAGTGCCAGACTTCTCAAGACTATAGACTTGTTCAAGTCGACACGACTTGTTTCCCGCAATGCGATTCGCGGTTTGATGCTACTCAAGTCGAAGTCAACGAAGAGAAAAAAAATCGCTTCAAATAAGGTCGTAAATAATACGTAAAAAGTCTGTGATATTTTCAGGGAGCCATGTACCAGGAAGGGCGGTTCTCGTGTAAAGTGCCGTACCTGCGATATCCATCACTGTTTGGGTACAGATACTGTATCGATAAATATGCCGCCGTCAACACCATCGATGGGACTTACAAAAGTTGGTAGATTATTTTATTTGTAGACTTATGAAGAACTCGTGGCTTATTAGTAACAGCCGCACAGGTCACTATTGGTTCAGGTTAAGCCGAGCTTGCCAAAGTCGATCCGCCGATGGGTGGTCTTCCATTATTTCCTCCGTGCGTCGAGAAGCACGTTAAGCCGTTGGTTTGTGGATCTTTGACAGTCATCGCAGGTAGCATAGTCACTGACCCAAAAGTCGTAAAGTTTCGGTGGTACTATAAACTTTCTCATCCTGCGTTTAATGTAAGAGCCCCTTTTTTTCCGCTATATTTTAGGTTTGTGCAAAGTATTTCCATTCCATGCTGATTCTTTCTTCAATTATGTCCGGGTCGGTCATCTGTTGAGTTGATCACCAGCTAACTATAAAGCGAAAACCTAATTAACCTCTATCACCCACATAACATTACGCCTCTGATATCTAAAAGGGATAATCAGACTCGCAGAAGTGTACAATAGTACACAGACACCTCCATGTTTATTTATTCCTCCTGACCGTTTTCGTGTAGGGCGGCCAATGTCAGGGAAGCCAATCTCAGAATTAAGTCTCGCGTAGATGCGGGAGATATTATAGTGCACAAGTGTGTGCGGAGGCACATGTACACTCTCTGTTCCCTCACCTTCATAGTTCTTAGGGACGGTAATCCGACACGACCGGAGAGCAATGAGGCGCTGGACCAACGGATTAATGTTCTTTCCGAAGCACCCCCCGTGCCTCGGAAAGAACAATAGTCCGCCTATATCATACCGCCTACTTCCAAATTCCGGGCTATTACTGAGTGGAAAACCTAATGGAAAAATCACAACTCTCGACCCGAGAACCCAGGAAACCGTAGTCAAAAGTCGTAGGTACTTGCGATCGCGAGACCAACGGAGTAGTATTGTTTATGTTTAAGACGTGTGATAGGGAAAGACCATATTGGCCAGACTATGGCGATACTGACAATTTCTTCACGGAAAAACCCAATAAGTAGCACTTTTGCCCAATCTGGAAATCTAGTACTTACGACTACAGCCCTGCAGTTCCGAAACATAGACATATACTACTAGTCATATAATACCGAATGACACTTGTAGAAACCTACTGCGCGAGGGGAGACACCATCCCCAAGTTCCATTACGATTACATTTGTGAAAGGAGGGACGTCAAGATCAAGAGGATAAACCTTACGGATCCCAACGAAAGGTTTAATATACGGAACCCTGTTGTACGAAGAGCAGAGTACTATAGAGCACCTTATGATATATTGAAAGCTTGTCCGGATTGGTAAGTAATCTTAAATTGTGTTCATCTTTTTTATGTAGGTAGTCTCTAGAATAGAACTACTACCTCCAGTAGGAGAGTTAACAAATGATCATGGATATTAGTGCCGCTACCATCGGATATCCAGCTTCTCGTTTGTCTCAGGGACGTTTTCGTCGTTCTTTCGTCTTGAGCTGAGCTATCACCCATTCGATGAACACCATCGGCTGACTAACTGCGTTATGGCGGTTAGCAAATTGAAGTCACCTTGGCCATCAGTGCAGCATATTATTATTATGAAGTCCTCAATGCACTTTCAATGACTATTCTAAAGTCTTTGGGCAGCTAAGACTTGGTTTATTTCTAGGTATGGATGCAACCTCCAAATATCCCAAGAAATGCTACATCAAGAGTTTCCGATGGGATTGATGGATGCCAATGAGACTGCTTTTGTAGGTCACGGCGGAAAATATTGGCTGGCCCTCTACTATACACAGGTATACTTTCCTCTTATTACCGTCATTGGCAATCAATTCGGAACGAATTATAAACCGAACTAAGTATATACAATGCACCTACCTATATTGTGTGTTAGGCCAAGTAAATGCAATGGCATACGATAAACATTTAAAACATCCTTCCAACTTTTGGAAGACGTGTGGTTATTTGTAATATTCTGATTACAGCTTTCGACGTACGCAATATACTTCCAAGCACATGGAGAGTATCCATGGCAATCTAACAGACCTATAACGTCAGTTGATAAAGGTAAGAGTCAGACTCTTCCACCTAATTAATTACCTACCTTTAACATTAATAATTTACGGTACCATGACCATTGATCCCCTTGGCAAAGAGTCTTGACTTTTGAACGTTATAGGCATATAACGTAACAGGCAGAAATTACAACTACTAACTCCTTTTGCTCTTTTCACGTTCATGAATCAATACACGCATGTTTGTCGCATGCACCATGCACGTAAGTCATAACCTAACTAAAGAACATCACCGATTAATGATATCTGTCTGATACCTCCATTGCAGGTGGCATTTGGGAACAACTGCTCAAGGCGAATATTGGGCCAGATATGAATCTCCACTACAATCTCAATGGCATCTACAATAGATTCCCTGGTTCTGTGTTCCCTGACCTGATGAGGAATGAGGGCCAGGTATGTGAGAGTTGACCTTAAAGCTGAACCGACTGACATAAGTAGAACCTTCGCGTGCGGCCACATTTATAGAATAACAATAGTCAACACGTCGATTAAATGACAAAGCTGTGCATTTAGCAACAGTGTGTGTATATAACTCTCAAAGCCAAGCGTTGGTTTGCTGGGAGTGTGTGTGTCTCGCTTCTGACTGTCGTCTGCTATTGCTCTGAACAGGTTATTAGTCGTCAACTTGGCATAGGAATACGCTATACCTAAGCGAAGCTTAAAGCTGCATTTGTTTTGATGTGAACTAGCCATCTGGAACGGACGTAAAGACTTTTTAATTTGATCACAGGTGCAACCAGCGAACTTTAGAACAGATGTTCGAGATGGCGGACCAGAAGATTTGATTATTGGCAACTCTCATCTTGGAGGTGATGCTGCAGGTAATATTTTCCTTTATTACGATTTATGAAACCACTGCGTTAGATTAAGAGAAAAAGAAGCTACCCAACTCCTTAAGCCATATCAATGTTATTAATTTTCTACCAACGCAATGGTGGCTTTCTTCTACCAAATGAAAAGTAAATCGTTACATTTATAGTGTTTTGTGAGCATTTATAATTAAATAAATACTTTACACTAATAGAACTACATGCTAGGTGAATTCCCGACATTCGAATCTACTCGCGGCGTTCACCACCATTGCTTACTTAAGGTAAACTACATAATATACTTTTGGAACTTACAGGTGGAGAACCAAATATTGGAGGGTTCAAGCTCATGCATGAATCTCAAGCACAGCCTTCTTTTGAGCATAATCAGAATTTGTGAAGCTCACAGGTTTTTTGATGAACGTTAATTTAAAGCAGATAATAAAATAAAACACTTTCTCACTAAACATTTATTTTTTTGTGTGGCTATAGCACTACGTTATAATCCCGTCACAGTGTCAATATGGCAACAAACAGTGTATTATTTTGTATTAAGCATAACCAAGTAATTGACATGAATTATCTTAATATAAGGCTAAAAGAAATTAGCAAAGCAGAAGGGCCTGCCAGGGCCACCGCCTTTCCGGGGTTGCGGGTTGTTCGAAAAAGATACCGCGTCCCGGGAACATAAAAGGCAATAGAAAGTTATTAGACGATTTCCCATCCGCTAAAAAATATATTGAAAGGACTTCAGGTAGGTACAAGCCCTCAAGCTCAAGACCATAACTATTCCCATCCAAACCATTCAAGAGAATGCAACTTGTACATAGCCAGATTCAATAGGGGCGACCATCAGAAAAGCGTGGTACTCGACGAATACCTGGGAATCGATTCCACTCTTTAGGTTTTTGCAACAAAAATAACGAAAAGAAGAAGAGTAAGAAATTACAATGATTCGACTTCTTTCCAAAGCAAGCAGGTGACAGGGCAGATTAAGGCTAATGTCCTGTATTTTTACGCCACCAATTGAAAGGATCTAGGGTCGGCACCCAAATCACGAACTTTCCCCGTTACCCTCACATGGTTTGTCATCGGGTTTTAATCGGCTTCCAGTCCAACGGGATGCAGTTGAGTACCAGTATTTTACTTGGAACGGCTGCCCATCTGACACTTGACTACACTGTAGGTATCTATTTATTGGAAATGAATTGGACATTCCGTACGAAAATTTTCTACTTTTTAATCTACCAATAAAACCACATTGGAAAAGCTTTTCCGTAAACCAATCTCATCACGGCCGTGACACAGACAACGATGAGGGTCTTGGCAATCTACGCCGCAGGGAACAGTGATTTCGAATGAAGGCAAAAAGAATTTTATTCCCAATGGCCACCTGATTGCCATACATGTAGAGGCGACCGGGAATATACACCATATCAAGTCACATGTTATTCCATATCGTTATGATTATGAATTATCTTTGAAGTCAACTGCTGGAAAAAGCCACTGAAGGTAATCTCCCATTATCACTAGCATGAAAACATAAAACAAAAAATAAGTGATAAGTTGAAATGAAGAAAATATTTACGTAGTTTTTCTTTTCAAATATTTACGGTTTTTCCAACAGGAATTTAAAAATATCAGGTTTTACGATTTTGAAACTGGCAACACTGTGCCATTCGATTTATCATCTGTGCACTGCCTGACATCTTTCTTTGTGCAATTTCTGTAGAGTCTCTCGTGAAAAATCCCGTTATTTCGCTTTCGTAATTCATCTAACAAAGGTATTATCTGTTCGCGAGTGTTAACCGCTATTTGTGGGACAACAATTAAAAATTGACGAGCGTTCCACGATACGGTGTTAATAATTTATTTTCATTAAAAAAATATCGATTTTAGTCATCTCGTCGAGAAGAATTTGTTTTCATGCTGTTTATTTATTAGTGCCGTCGGTTGACTGGCGATCGAGCAACAATTTTCGGGTCACAGTACAACCTAAGGTGAGTGGAGTGCATAGCGGGTTCTGCGAGAGGGAGCCAGTCTCTGCCGTGTGAGCTCCTTTGTGACGCAAAACCTCAACATCTCTCGCTCCGATAATTAGCCCAGTCTCCGAAGACATCAATCACCCGCCGTTATATATATGTTATGTGATGATTTGTGACTAGTGATGGATGCCGTCCATCAGTGATAAGCTTGTCACAGATAAATTACTGGTTGATAGTGCTGCAAGCAGCTGCGAACGTTGTCATTGTACCTAACATAACTGTATCATGTAATTTGACACATTATTACTGTTTTCCCTTTCCTAAAAGTTCCACAAAGTTACTTTTCGTAAATGTATCCCTAAAAGTGTTGGTCTATTTACACATGAAGTTTTCACAATATTTCCTAATGTGATTAGTAGCAGACTGCAAATATAATTATCATCAGCTTGTTATTATTGAAAGAGGTTCTTGTTAAATCTCTACCTAAATTATCTTTATTAATAATAATGGTTGTAGTGACCTAAAACTGTTGGTCAATGATAATTATTACCAATATTGCATCAACAAAATGAGTCATTTGTTAATTTGTATGTCTGAAGCAATCACTTTGTAAATAAAACAAATTTAGTGGTTAGGAAACAACAATAATGTGATATTTTGTGGCCCATACTACTGTGACACTAGTCTCTTTTCAAAATTACTGTTAACATCAAATAACTCCATGAGGAAATTTGCTTCTGAATTTTGCTATAAGTGCTTGCGACTGTAACTAAGTCCTAAACCATTGGTATAAGCAGTGCAGTAAGATAACTGCATGTTTTTATTACCTCTGCATATTACATTACAGTGAACATGCAATATGGTTTAATTACTTTCTGCTATTACCAAGGTGTTCTAGATTAACATCAAGATTGCAAGCAGTACAGCCAGTTAATTATTATTTTTAATTATAAACACAATCTGTTAACTAATATTCTGGGTAGAAATTATAATGAAATAGATTGAAAAATAATGTGATTATTTGATAGCAATTCTGTCTAGTAATTATACAGACCAACAGAACACAAACAACTGTTTTGGTTACACATTAAATTAAAATTGGTTTCTTCTAATTTGTTGTAAATATTTTTTATATTTAGAATTGGACAGTGTTTCCTATTAGCCAAGCTAAAATGTAACAACAAGTCTAGTCTAAAATCCAGTCGCCTTCATGGTCAGGCTAAATTTGGTCTTGTCCTTATAAGGGTCAATGAACATAACATTGCTCATATTCAGCTATAAACAGTAATGACTATGGGCTAGTATATTTTATCAGTATCCGTATTATAATATGATTGCTTCAAATGGTATTAAACATAAATACTAACATTTTATTGCTGTATTGACTACTTGCTGTGTTTAGTGTTTAAAGACAAAAGGCATGACAGCCTTATTAGAGTATATAATAATATATATTTTAAATTGAATTGAGTTGAGTTAGCATACACATATAATGCAATGTGAATTTTGTATTTAGTAGTTATAGGGTGTTGGGTAGTAAGTATTCTTAGGATTGATTCACGGATTGACTCACGGCAGTAAAAGAAAATAAAACACCTCTCCTCCGAATTCACAATTCAGTCTTTACATTGCCCATGATTTCCCAATTCCTAGTGATTTTCATTGGAAAAAGAAGTGGTGACAATCTGTATTAAAAACCTTATCTGCTTTGAAAACTTTAATTTACCATCATCATCATCTTTCCATTTACAATTGTTAGTAAACACATATGCTTGGTTTAAATTTCATACACTTATCTACAAATTATAAAAAATAGAGGCACGGGATTTCTTTTAAAGTTATAATTTTCTCTGGGTAAAAACACGAAATTTATATGCAAATATTAAATTGTAGCATACTATAGAAGAATCAATCTCAAATTAAATTATTTATTAAGACCAAAAATTAGCTTCTGATCCGGAAGGGATCCCTTCTATCCCCTGCTACTATCTATCGCTATAAACATAAAATCAATCAATACAGATAAGCTAAAATAAATAAAGAGCCCATTGCCCCAAGTCTTTAATAGGCAATGATGGTATAATTCATATCTTCTTCATCTGAATCTATTCGAAGCAAGATGAAAAAAATAATGACCTACAACTCGTCCAAGTGATTTTCGTATGAAGGATTGAAACAATAACATTTTCGAGATTGCCATTGCTCTTAGTAAAGAATATGCTTTATTGCACACCAAAATTTAAAAGCAACTTTTTTACCCAAATTACTAAGTTTTGTAGTAGAGCAAACAAATCTAGCCTGTAAAATCAAGAGTTTTAAAAAAAAATTAGCATGCTATGCTTGCTTTCATTTGGATCTTGACTTTTTTTTTTAAGTAACTCTGTATGAAATGGTGGCAAAATTTTACAAATTGCAAATTATTGAGTTCACCCTGTCAACTGGTTTGGATAGGAAAGTTTAAAAAAAAAACATAACAAAAATTTTAAAAATGTACTTAGTCTTTTAAATAACTCTACAAAATTAATGACTTCTACGTTAATATAACACTGTATAGAAATTCTAACCAATCCAAGTTGCTAATTTGTAACATCTTTAAGTTAGCTATAGCCATAGCATTTTAGATTTGTGGAAGAACTATTACTGCATCCATAGATAGTTCTTAAAAAAACAGATTTTTCTTTCTGCTCCACCTAATTCAAAAGCTTGTCCTTTGAGTCTCACAAATCTGGTTTTAGGAGGGGGCAAAAGAAGGACGTTTTGCTTCTCCCTAACTGAAAATCTGGCGACGCCCTTGCAAGTTTCTAAATTCTTTAACAAATAGCATAAAAGTTGAAACTGGATTTTTTACATTATTAACAACTTTTATCAATAAGTACCACTATTTATTTATGTCTGCTGACATTAACATAACTTCTGCATTTTTTTATTTTTTTTCGATTTTATATATATATTCGGGCACTTGTTATATGTATATAAAAAAATAAATCCCTATTTCCCTTGATCACAGCATTACGCGAGAACAGCTGGGACAATTTCTTTAATTCTTTTTTATTGCAAAGCCGGGCACAGCTAGTATTCTATAAATGTTTTTTTTTTAAAAGATCACATCGGCTTATTCACTAGATAAGCAGTCTGCACTAATTGTAAGCAAATGATGCAGCATGTCTTACCATAAAAGTAGATCGTATGCATTCATTATAGTCCTGTTCAAAAATTTATGGCGTGTCGGAAGTAGCGAGTGATGAACTTTGAAAAATGTTTCCTTTCTTCTAGAGCATTCTAGAGTCATCAATGTGGGTTGTCTGTCTGTAGATTCTGTTCAAACTTTATTGCAGCTCGGAAATGAGCTGCAAGTTGCGGATTATACTGTCAAGACGATGTTTCCTCTGCGCCCCGCTCATCTTCTGCCTAGCCTTTTCCCAACTATGTTGGGGTTGGCTTCCAGTCTAACCGGATGCAGCTAAATATCATTATTTTACATGGAGCGACTGCCTATCTGATCTCCATTTCGAGATGTAACGGCAAACTCGGTATGTAACGGGTGGTCACCCATCCACAGACCAACCTAGGCATGCGCGGCTTAACCTAAAGATCCGAGCGGCTCCCCGCGCCCCGCTGATACTCAATAATCTTGTTCTGCGCAGCTTTGCGTTAGAAGTTCCGAACTGATATAAAGTACCTGCGCAAACCGTCACTTGCAGCTCACTTCCGAGCTGCCATAAAGTTTGAACAGAATCTACAGACAGACAACCGACATTGATGACTCTAAAATACTCTAGAAGAAAGATGGAAAGATTTTTCAAAGTTCAGGGGTTGAGCATTAATTTCATCACATGGCTTGTATAATTAGCCTGTTAATGTAATAAGTCTGGGAGCTCCTTTCCGTGGGGCGGAATTGACCATAATCAGCCATGCGTTTAGTATGGATTGGTAGAAGTACTCATATAAGTTGTTTATTTATTAAAATTGACTATACAATTACGTATGTATGTATAGTGAACGGGACAAGCACATTATTCTTAAATAAATAACATATGTATTTCATAAAGTTAAAATGATGAATCTTACAGCCTAAACTACACTTCTATCTTACCCATAGTAGGTGACTCGCGTGATGTTATGATACTCTGAAGTTTAAAGTCCCATCCTGAATAGGAAGCCTTCCAAGTAACATGTCGTTTTATCATTATATCCCAAACAACAATGCCAAGTTCGACAGGAATCTTCCCTCGGCGTCGTCGGCACATAACGAGCTAAGCCTACAGGCTATTTCCCATACATCTAATGCATTTCGCCTTGTCTTGTCGATGCATCAGAAGAACTAATGAATTGATTCATATATTATTTTTCTTATATCCAATATTTATTTTCCAATTCGTGTCGCAGTTTTCAGCGTTGCGAATTCGCATCGCACGGATTTGCAGTTTTGACTTTTTGTCAACACTCAGTTGCGGTGTTACCAAACCATTACGATTTAGAGACTTAAGACAAAACGTTTACACCTTCTTAAAGGGTTGGCAAAACTCCCCTGGTGCCGCGGATTTCTGTGGGTGGCGGTATTCATGTCGGTGACCCGCTTACTCGTTTACTCTTTCTCATAAAAAAATATCGTGCCCGTGTACCGTGCTTTTCCAAATCATGCTGACCTAAACTTGTGTGTGGCACCTTCTTCGTATCATTGCCTGCTCGGTTCTATTTGTTACCATTCTCCTCTCAAACTTCGACGTCTGTACTTCATAATATTAGGTCTGGGAGGGACAAAGGAGAAATCAATGCGGACCATTGTTCTTTAAACCCATTGTCTAGAACTAAGTCTCAGTTGGTTAAAAAACTAGATATGTTATTCTTTGTGTATGTGCAGTAGCATCAGTTTATGGAATTTTAATGGATGCACTGTAAACATACATACGTCTTTTTCCCATGAATGTAGGCAAAAACCAAAGAAAATAACCAGGTATCTGGCGTACATAGGTGTAAATTAACAAAGAAACAATTTAACGATAAATACAAATTATCTATCGCAGTAGCGAAATGTTTGTCCCACATTACCAGAAAGATCTTAACAAAAATATTAAACTTGTTTCGTATTACATTACTTTTCAACCAATCGTAAATAAATATTTGTCATGAAAATAAATGGCTCTTGATTTTGACTGATGACCTTTAAAACCTGTAAGATAGAATTAGGTCTCTATTATCCAGGTATCATTTAACAAATAATAAAAGTAGAGACCAATAAACACTCTGAAAAGCAAAATGTTATAATGTGTCCCCCAAAACACCCCCACCCCTTCACCGCCCTCAGTTTTAGCTGATAAGTAACAAAACTCTAAAAAAATAATAGAACTGATTCTAGCTCCAATAATCTGGCAGACCATTTCAACCAATGTCAGTTTTATTATTAACTAGCTGTTCCACGCGGTTTCACCCACGCTGCTCAGCACCTGTTGGTCGTAGCGTGATGTTATATAGCCTATAGCCTTCCTCATGAAATGGACTATCCAACACTAAAAGAATTTTCCAATTCCAACCAGTAGTCTCTGAGATTAGCGCGTTCAAACAAACAAACAAACAAACTCTTCAGCTTTATAATATTAGTATAGATAATGATTCTTTTCACATCGACTTTATTCCCACCGACTTAATCCCGCCATAATGTGGCAACTGACAATCTCTCCAAATTCAGTTAAACGCTTCCAATTAGTAATATATTAAAATAATTCCCAAAAGCATCCAAAAAATATGCTTATGACAAAAAAAATCAGCGTCAGCTATCCAAAATCATTATAATTATTCCGGAAAAACGAAGAAAGTTTTGTGTGGTTGTCATCTCCGAAGATTGATTGACTCCAAAAAGTGATTGTAGTGAATACTGATGCTACTTTTTGTTTGTTGCAGAGTGAGCCGTGTCTTGGGGGAAAAGCACACCGGGCACTACGGTGGCCCCAGATACACCGGCCCCAGCGCCCCAGCCTCCGGGTAACGTACCTATATTTTAATCTAGAGATTGAAGATTACGGTATTTTTGGTGAATGTCATCCGAAAATTGAAATTTTACCCGAATGTGAAAAAAAATGAAGTGCCTCCGTTGCATTCCATCAGGGTGAACAATAGTACTTGGAATTAGTTAATCCTAATCTCCGACGAATAAATATTTATATTTTAATAGATTTTAGCACAGGTAAGGTTTTTGAAATTGCAGATTGGATAAAATCATTCAAACAAAATGCAAATTATATTATTTACGTTCTAAACAATAATTAATGGTTTCTTTTAAACTTGTTTTTTATTAATTCACCCTGAAAAGTTAGTGTTTGAAATGTCGGCACCAGCTGGTGTCAGTTTTGAGTGTCTAAATTATTTAATGGTCAACGTTGGATCGTAGAATCAATCCCCATCACAATCTAAAACCCATAATAATAGTGCATAAAACTAGATCTTTGTTATCGTCTGAACAACAAGGAAGGAAAACAGTAAGAATCTGATAATGTTAAAACGATTATTTTGAATACAGGAAGTCACATTGACCTTGTTTGAACTCAGAAAACCATAGTTTAAAGACATTGTTAGAAATCCGTTCCCAAATGGACAAAAAATATTCTAGACTTCCATTGTGAAAGGAGGCATTATATTTATGACAGATTAAGTTTAGCTTTTTTGTCCAAGGTTCATTTTCCTGGCGATTTCAGACGAAATTATTAACAGTTATTTTCCTATTTTTCTTTACGACCAACGTGACAACGTAAATTTTAACTCAAGTGTAGTTTCAATTCACTGCGCGTTTTTGATTAACCAGTATAAAAATTACAAGAACAACCCGAGTAATGGATGCCGCTTTTTTATTGAATAGCCGCATCTCGCATATCGTAACGGCAGCAATCCAAATAGGTACTGTATGAACTGCAGACAACTCGATACAGACCTCCGTCCCTTACACTACGTACTACAATTTCTAAAAGAATTCGAAGGTGTTTGACAGTCATTAGATAGTCAGTAGACCAGAAGATCTGTCTTGCTAGAGGGTATTATGGTCATCTGGTTGCTGGGTAGTGCAGGTCGGATAGGAAGGCAGTATTCAGCTGCTTCTGGTGAACCTGGATATTGACTCCAAAATAGTTGGGAAAAGGCAGATGAATTTTAATGCAGTATAGTTCTGTAATTTGAGGAAAAAGAAAACTTGTGCAATTAAATGGCCCACGCGTCGCCTTCGGCCTATTCGTATGTTATTAGTTTCTCTAGCCATTCTTTAAATTAACATTATTTTGGGACTGCGCAAAAATGACCTTGACCTTGCCTAAAGACCGCTTGCACCAAAAATCACGAAGTACGTTTAGCGATAAGTGTATTTAAGACAAGTTTTGTTTCCATTAATCGTTTAAAGGTGAGAGAGATAGTAGGTACGATGTTTTAAATACATACATTTGTATGTATTGCGTTTAACGTATCTAGTAAGTTGCGATTTATGGTGTAGGCGGGCTAATCTGATTAAAAATAATATATTTAATACTACAGTTGCATGTATAATATAAATACTCAAATAAATATTGGTTCATTTAGTTCGCTAATAAATTATAGTAGTTCGTATTCGGAACCTAGCGCTTGCTAGCCGCGCTTGCGAGCACTAAGCCGTTGAGGCGGATTTATTGTAAATCGTTCGCTAAAAATACTCTTCTGAGCACTGAGCTAGCGTTGTGATATTTTTATTCAAAATGCTTCAGTCAGGTTAGGACTCTCATTAGTTACCTACTAAACAATTTCTTCTCGTCTAGCCAATAGAATATTTTTTTTCGCTTTGTCATGACACCATACTATAGCAGCGATATAACGGTCTATGGTGATAAAGTGCTTTACGCCAACCTGATTATGAATCTATAAGCGGATAATACGTACTGCTCTGTACACCTTCGATACAATCATGTCATATCTGCCGATGACGCAACGCTGCAGCGACGTGCGATCGATGGTCTTCGATTATGAAATCCCAGTTTGATACGTGATGGTCGCACATAATTCTGGCGATTTCGTCTAAAACTTGCAAAGTTGAAATCAATATTAGACATTGGGATCAAGGACAATGGTTGAAAATTCAATGCGTCACTACAAAAATATAACTTGTTTGCGGTGTTTGTATTCTAAAGTGTCACCTCAAAATATAATTTGGGTAATCACCGGACTGGTCCAGTGTTATTGACCGCAGCAAAATATTGAGTGAATTAGCTTTGGTTGTATGTAACTGTACTCTCTAAGCCTCTTATTCCGAGTGACTCGATTCTTTATCGTGACCAATATTAGTATCGGTTGGATGCTTTTAAATAAATCAACTTTGTTAGTGACCGTACTAAATAGGTCAAGTAGAGTGAAAATGTATGTTCGCTTTTTCAAACTATTTTTATCTGAAGTGTTTTACGAACGAGTGCACTATAGGTGCTCGATACCGGACATAAGCTACGCGATAGTTTTGTACTTTTAATGACCGCTGTGTTTACAGAGTTTTAAAAACTTACCTTATGAAATATTAATCCCTGACCTAGGACTCCCCGGGTTGTGTAGATAAGGCATGATTTCTAAGTAACAAGCAGTTACCACAAAGATGCATAGTCAGTCAGCACACATGAAACCCTATGAGGGTAAATAATTGTTGTGTTATTTGAGAAGGAACCGTCATAAAATTCTAAGTCGTGCTTTTGTGACTCGATTGTAATACACAGATTTGTGATCGTTTTGACTCGAAATTGACCTTGTTCCTTGCGATACGCTAAGAGCTGATTCTATCCATGAAACGGAACGCAAAGACGTCATTAATGATCACAGTTTTGATGTGTTGGTCACCAGTTCATTAGCGATTTTTGCTACATGTGATTAAATGCTTATTTAACAAAATGTGAGTCCTTTCCTCGTTGAACGACAATCAATAAAAGTGCGGTCATCCGTTGGGTCGTGTGGGCAGCTGCCCAGACACCAGAATCAGCTCGCTGGACCGTCGACCGTCCAGACAAGCGACCGTGGGCCGACGCCGGCCCTTTACTGCTTCATTGTACAGCGACCACTAATTTGTCTACACGTAGCAACTATTAAATGATTAAGTACCTCCTCCTGTATTGTTTTGAAAACAGAGTTCATAAACACAGTTTTTTGGCAATCATACTATTACAGAATAGGTTTTAAATCTCAAAGTAGAAACCAGTTATTTGACGATTACATATAGAGCTTGTGACTGTACGAGAATAAAATGTATGAAATATTTAGCAATCGTAACTTTTATTTTGGAATAGAGCTACTTCAATACCGTGGTTCATAAATACTATATTTGTAGCAACATTAAGTTACTTATTTACTCCTTGTTTTGTTCTATGTATGGATGCTATTGATGTTTAAAAAATATATCAATAGTAGGAAAAAACAAAAACAACTTTAAAAGCTGCTAGGTGTGTAAGTCTAAGGTCTTGTAATTGCATTACACAAAAATGAACCTACCCTTTTATTCCCGGTACTACATGCATCGTATTATATTTAACTCAAACGAAACATTTCGTATCACATGATGTCATTGTTTTGAATATATCGGCGAATATTTAAACAACTGAGCCAACACTATTTTACCCAATAAAATACTATTTAGCCTTGAATTCAAAGCGTTGATTTATTGCCCATCTGCGGTGCAGTACCGCTCTGGAGTGCATCATTTATAAAATCTTGTGTTTACGAGTAGTTGCAGTGTGAATAAGCAAAGTTTAAAACTGTCTATTCATCGTTGGAAACAAGTTCATTTCCCAATGAGTCACATGAAAGCAATAAGCACACGGGCCAAAGTTTATTGTTGAACTTTTACTTCTGCATGCGGGTAAAAATACCGCAGCGAAATATTGCTGAAAAATACTCAGAAATAGTGACGCATTGTGTATAAATTTCCATGGTTGGACACCATAAGTCATTAGGAGCGTGCTATTATATTTTGAGTAAACATTAAATATATATTTCACGGTGTGTAAGTGCTGTAGTCATTAGCAAGGAGACTTCATTGGCTTATGTCAAGGTTGGCGTAACGTGATGTGTGACGTGACGAGGTGACTGGTGACGTCATAAGCTGATTATGCTCAGCATGTTATGTAGATTTTTGATGTTTTGTTATTAAACTTTGTCTGTATGTATACAAACAAAAATTTTGTTGGTATTGAAAAGATAAGAATGATAAATAATAATTTGTCATTCTGAATCTGGACCATGTGTATCACAATATTTTGTTGTACTATGGTCAGTTTAATCCTTTCAATGTAATATTCCTTATCTGATTCACTGACGGTATTCCTTACTTCTTCACCATCAGCTCGTAGCAGTCAAATGCTGGGCAATCTGAGCAGGTTTGAATGCCAGTTCGAATTGAACTAATTGTAACGAAATCATGTTTTCGTTGACTCCAGAAAGTTTTCTTGTTTCGTCGTCTTTAGACTTTTACCCTTTTGAAACTCATCATCGCATAATTTAATTTGCACTTATTTTTTCCACATTTCCAATGAACGTTGTCTCCGATTTTTTCATTTTTTGTTTTAAGCTCAAATTTTTTTATTGTGACACTTACTTATAGTCTTACTAGCTTTTGCCCGCGGCTTCGCTCGCGTTAAATTCGGGGTAACAAAGTTCCCCTTGCGCCTTATGGATTTGTAATAGCAATGCTAAGTTTTCCCTTTTCTTCCCTCTTTCTCCCTCAAACGTTACTCAAACGTTTGTTACGTCTTCACGCCTAAATGGCTAATCCGATTTTGATGAATTTTGGTATAGAGATAGTTGAGACCCTGGCGACGGACATAGGCAAATTTTTATTTTAAAGTGAGGAATGAGGTAAATGGAGGGAAGAAAAGGGAAAACTTAGCTTTGCTATTACAATACATAAGGCGCAAGGGCAAAAAGTACAGATAGCAGGTACCTGCAAAACAGGAAAGACGAACTGTGTTACCTCTAATTTAACGCGAGCGAAGCGGGCAAAAGCTAGTGTAATTATAAAATAACTGGAGTATTCAATGGTATAATCATTTTCGCCGTCGTTCGGTCGTGCCATGGCTGCCCTGATTGACATACAGATAAGAGGTATGCAACAATATGGAATAAACTGCAAACTGATAAAGCAGACTGGGGATGGACAGGGTGACTGTTGAGAGGGTGCACGTTTACCGCGTGACATTCTTTATTAAATAACGAGGGTGAATATGAAAAATGTATTGCATCATCACAAGCTACCGAACATTTGGCGCCAGTTAAAGCACGCGGATTTTCCCGGGTTTCACTCATCATCGTCTAGTCTAGCCGTATACAGGTGAATCCGGAACTTAGAATGACTGCTTTCCTGACTATCAAAATCCAGTTAGTACTGGGT
Organism: Ochropleura leucogaster; assembly: GCA_958449745.1. Classification (NCBI taxonomy): domain Eukaryota; kingdom Metazoa; phylum Arthropoda; class Insecta; order Lepidoptera; family Noctuidae; genus Ochropleura; species Ochropleura leucogaster. The sequence continues at coordinate 23,405,678 of OY288200.1, forward strand.
AACACATGATCCTTTTGTTTAGACTGTTTATCAGACTTTCGAGGCACTGACCATCTGCAACGAATGTCAAAGATCTACAAGTGACAGTCGGGACTAACAGCTTTGCAAGGCACGGAGGTAACTCAGTATGTAAAGGGTGGTCATCCATCCACAAATCAACTTAGGCTAGCGCGGCTTAACTTAAGGATGTTACACGAGTGGCTGAAATTATTTTTCTGGGTACCACATGGCCCTAAAACCAGTCGTGGTAAAAATCGTTGTGAGAATACGAAACGCTTTGAAACAAATGCCAAAGCTCTAATATGGAAAAAAGAAGTCGACAAATGAACAAATAATAAAAAAGAACAAAAAATACTGGCATACTTCGAAAAATAGAATATTATCAGAGGCCATTGATAAACAATTTTTGTTTTATCATGTTCAGATATCGTTATAGGAAAAGGTAGTTTGGGTAAGGAATGAAATGAAGGAGAAAGTAGTATATGAAGTGGTGACGTCGACAGGGGAGAATGGAAGAAGAAAACGTGTTGCGCCGATCCCAAATAGAATGACACAAGGGCAGGCAAAAGATGGGATATCGATATACAAATTCACAGAGGTTCCCTAACTAATTCCTGTATACCGTACCCGTGCCCATTCGGGCCATTATTCACTGATCAGCATTCTGTTCATATTCTAATAAAACAGTCATGACCTGTTTATTTGTTTGTATTGTTAACACATAATACCCAACAATGTTTTGGAAGAAATGTTTGTTATAACTGTATCGCTTTTGTTTTAATTTAGTATTTTATTTCGTCATGTGAAAGTCATCTGTACTTGAGTGGAAGACCAGTTTACTGTTTTAAATTATGTGGAAGTACGTTTACGTCATGAAAAGCAGTTCAGCTGCATCAGGTTAGACGACATCCGACTTCAATGAAGTTCGAGTAGATGATGAGTAGTTTGGGTTATTACTTAAAATGTTTGAGGGTTACTTTTGGAGTGGAACTGATGCCGCAACCTTTTCTGCAAAGACCTTATTATTGCTTTGTAGTAGTAGCCTTTCTTGTCACTGCTTGCAGCAATTTTGAGCTGTAATAAGAGACACTTAATTTTCTTATGAGCAATTCGAGAACATCAATCTATTATCGTCAACTTTCTAGGCGATTTCAGTCCTTGAGTTAACACGTCATAATCAATTAATTACATACGCCGCTTAACTCAGAAAGAAACACAAGTTACAGGCACTCTATCCACACACAGTCCCCAGTTGTTTGAACATTTTCACCGGCATACTGAAAAACTTTTTCTACGAAAACCATATCAGTCTGCACGCGAAAAAAGTAGCTTATCACTTAAACATAGAACTTTACTACTTGGATTTACAAGAGTTTCATAGGCAAGGTAATTGCAGGTGACAAAATCGCCACCTTGGACGTATGATTTTTTATGTATGTACACATATGCTTAATACTTAATAGAACATAAAATAATGACAGAAGTACACAAAAATGTCTTCCAGAAGTTCTGCTAGAGGACAGTTGGGTTAGATATATGTAGACACAGTGTGCCGTTTATAATATTCACTTACAACAAAGTGACAGTACAGTGGGATAAACTTACGGTAAACATAACAGCACGCTTGGATTTCCCCGAAAGGTTAGCGAGAGGGGTATCATAGTACACCCACATTTCAAAAGTTATGCTCTAAGTCCCACAATCCTTACTATAATATTATAAAAGCGAAAGTGACTTTGTTTGTTACGTCTTCACGCCTAAATGGCTAAACCGATTTTGATGAATTTTGGTAAAGAGATAGTTGGAACTCTGAAGTCGGACATAATTTTTTTAAAGAGAAAACTTAGCTTTGCCATTACAATAAATAAGGCGCAAGGGCAAAAACTATCTGCAAATTAGGAAAGGGGAACTGTGTATGGGACGAACCTATTGGCTCAGTTCTAGGCTTTGCTTCCTAATGGAAAAACTCACTAACCAAGTCGGACCTGGTTACTCAATCCAGGACCCTCATATAAGACATAGCGCTTGCGAGCATTACACCAACGAGGCGGTTCGTACGATAACGGCATTATGTATAAGTAGCGGGAGGGATGCGGTGCATTACCTCACGCTCCAAGTCCTCGACGTAAACGGGCGTTTCCTCTCGAGGGGTCTAAGTGATTGAATGCGATAAGAACTGCCAATACTTAGCTATGGCTGATGCATGTGCGTCATCTACCGCGTATAACAGGCACGGTGTTACTGCCCCATTTAATATGTCCACACCCACTTAATCCAAATGTCCCATACATTTGCAGCTGATTATTTTTTGCGATTATGATGATGGTTCATGAAAGTTCTTCAGTTTTGAGTCTGTAACGCCATTTTGTACAAGTTAACACCCTTTATGTTCGTATCTTTATTTGCATTCCATTATGTTATGTTTATCTATAGCACATGTCGGGTAAAAGTCCAAAAGTAGTGGTTGGAATTACGATTTTTAACAGTCACGGGAAAAGCTTTTAGTGGATAATAATGTGCATGAATAAAAGTTTAGTACTCTGTGACAGACAACTCAACCTAAACTACCGGCAGTAGCCTGTGGCGAAATTGTACAAGAGTGTCTTGTATGAGTGAAGTGAGCACTAACGCAGGGTTTGTTGAAGATTCAACTCGGTAAGGTTCATCACTTTGGTCGATGGGCTTTTACCGAATCTCATAAGTGAATTTTATAATCTCACCTGTTATTGAGTCTTCTTTAAATGTTACTTAAAATACTTAATAGATTTGAATATTTACCTAGAGTAGATTTGCATCCGCGTTCAACATAATCTTCCTGGCCTTGTTCTAGAATGTTTGGTATATAGTACTAGGGGACGGCTCAATCAACACGTTTTTTTTTCTTGTATTCTTCCTTGCCAGACTCGCTTCAGATCTTTTCTTATATTAAACTCATTTGACCGTTGATTTTGTTCGCAGGGGTGCTGGAGATGACAGGCACAGATAATATACGGTTTAGCGGGTCAACGCTAGACAAAGCCACCAAAGCCAAGGTCACCTTAGAGAACTTCTACACGAACCTCATCACACAACATTTGGAGAGGAAACAGAGGTAGGACAATGACATCTTTACTTTATAGATATTTCGTGGTTTGGGTAAGTTGGGTGCTAGCGCCCGACGATGAGAAGTAAGCGAGTAAAGGTGGCGAATAGAAACGAGCGAGTTGGTGGAATTCTCACTGATTGACTATGAACAACTTTTCATAAATGTAATTCGTGTAATTTGCCTACTTAAGATGCTTGTATACTATGCGATAAAATAACCGATTGCTTCATCGACACCTAGCTTAAGAGTGCTTTTATTTTCAATATAATGTTGTCACCAACAGGCTCGAAAAACTCGAAGAGTCTCTCAAAGATGACAGCCTTACAGAAAGCCAAAAGAAAGAGAAAAGACAACAACATGCGCAGAAGGAGACAGAGTTCCTCAGACTCAAAAGATCCAGGCTTGGCGTGGAGGATTTCGAACCGCTCAAGGTATGTCTATGTTCAAGTACTCTCAATCGGGAGCCATTGTCCGCCTATTGATAGAAGTGCGAATGTCTGGCGAACAATCAAAACGTCTCGTTGAAGGTCTTAATGCACTTCATAATCACATTCAGCGTTACCAAACGTTTCCTCTCGGGATTTATCTGAGCATATCCGACTTTTTGGGCCCTTTGGTTTACGGAGATACTCCGACCGTGTTTTGTTTTCGTGCATTCTGTAATGAGACTCTTACAATGGACTTAAAGCTAAGGTACAATTACGGACCCTGTAGGACACTTTAACGAGTACGAACTCTTCTAGTCAATCTACCACTCACCTACCCATTCACTTACACAGGTCTGCAAATTTGAACTCTTATTTTCCCCTTTTGGATTTGATTGCTGATCTTGAGGTATTTTGGTGCGCTGATTACGAATATGTACTTGGATTTGTCCTATCACCCTCAGTTTTTTTGAGAAATCCTTTTTTCCGATGTTGAGTTGATGAAAGTTTTTTTAAATTACAATGAAGTAACAATTATATTACTAAACTTAAAACATTAAAAATACACTGAAGGGGCAGTAATAAATAAATTAAAAATATTAAATACTTTTATGGTATCTTGCTTTTTTTTCACCGAAGCTCCGATTGCGAGATTTTCGCTTGAAATTCCGAGTTGGATCATCACGCTTTAATAGCCAACAGTAGTCTGCCATCATTACTTTATTCCACTTTCCCTGATAGCGACGTTCCATCTCCTTCAAGTCCTGGTGAAATCTTTCGCCTTGCTCTTCACTTACAGCTCCCAAGTTATCAGGAAAGTATTCCAAATGCGAATTAAGGAAGTGAAGTTTAATGCTCATCGAACATCCCATTTTGCCGAAATTTTCAATCATTTTCTTTACAATTTCCTCATAATTTGGACTTTTATGGTTTCCTAGAAAATGCCTCACTACTTCCTTAAAAGATTTCCAGGCTTCTAATTCAATTTCACTCAATTTTTCATCGAAATCTATATCTTTCATCACTTTTATTTTCTTAGTGATGGTGCTATTTATACAAAATAATATTAATCTACCCTCATTAACTGTCTTCTAACGATTTAAGTTAATTTCTATAAAAATAGCATTTAGCCTACAAGAAATGAGGTCTTTAGCAAATGACCTAAAAATCCACTAGCTTTTTTGATAATAAGGGTATATCACATACTTAATTAAAAGTTATGTTTAACTACCTACATTTATGAGAACTCATTCATTAATGTCTACTTCAACCATTTAGTGTGTTTTTTGTTCAATACGATACTATTAAAATAAAATAATTATTAAATTACTAGGAAGGCTTAAGTAATTTAGGCAAAAAAAAGAATGGTCTATAACTAAAAATCCTGACGTGATGGAATTTTTTAAATATTTTTCCCGTAATCAGCGCCCCAAAATCTATCCAAATCGCTCATCAAAACTGAAAGGGGAAAACCATTGCAGACCTGTGTTATTAATTCCAATCACTATGTGAATGAGTCATTATCATCAGCCTACAGCAATCTACTGCAGGACATAGAACAGTCAAAATAACTTCAAAACGGTCACTATTCTGTGCATTATTTGATCCTTATCAGCGATAATAGCGCTGAGTGTTAAGATACAGGATTTTTAAAGAACGGATTGCTATTGATCCCTAGCCGAGGCAGCTTTAAAAAAAATCGAAACTGCCATTTTACTATTCTTCGAAATTGCAATCATAATTTCTTACATCACTTTGTCGTTGTACCTATATTATGTCGTTTCGTATTTACACAAATGTTCCATCGATAATTCTAAGGCCATATACTCAGCTAACGTTTACTTCCTCACTTATGCATGCAGCTGACTATTTTTTTAGGTTGAAGGTGAAACAAACAACAAAAACAACAACCAACCAACATGAAATTTTATTGAACGATTGTATCGGAATTACGTTTTTGATCATTTTGTTTGTAAACTATTATTTGATATGATTTTTAGCCGGTATATAAATACTTCGTCTGATTAATGGTAACTCGTCCTATGGAATGCCCACACTGTAATGAAATGATAACCCTAACTAATACCTCTCCAATTTTCTTATTTCGTAGGTTATCGGACGAGGTGCTTTCGGCGAAGTTCGACTCGTCCAAAAGAAAGATACAGGGCACGTTTACGCTATGAAAATACTCAGGAAAGCTGACATGTTGGAAAAGGAACAGGTATGTCATAATCAGCTTATAATAATCTTCGTATTGTTCACATACGTAAACAGGAATGGGAAAATGAGGATAAACAGTAGGTAGACACACCCTGCTTTTGTTTGTGATATCCACGGCACAGGTTAAATGCAAGTTGTCGAATAACATACGTCGATCACTGTCAAGTTGGACGCGACGAACTTCCTGAAACATTGAATAAATAATAGGTACGATATTATGTTCGTGGTGGTTGCAGTTGGATGGTTCCACTGAAGGGTAGTTTGGTGTCTTGATAGATTACAGTGGAGGAGCTCGTGGCTAAATAATAGCAGCCGCTCGGGTCGATCTTTAGGTTAAGCCGCGCTTGCCTAGGTTGGTCTGTGGATGGGTGACCACCCGTTACATACCGAGTTTCCTCCGTGCCTCGGAAAGCACGTTAAGCCGTTGGTCCCGGCTGTCATTTGTAGATCTTTGACAGTCGTTACAGGTAGTCAGTGTCCCGAAAGTCTGACAACCAGTCTTACCAAGGGGTATCGTATTACTCAGTACTAACTGGGTTGTGGAGGTCAGATAGGCAGTCGCTCCATGTAAAATACTGATATTCAGCTGCATACGGTTAGACTGGAAGCCGACCCCAACATAGTTGGGAAAAGGCTAGGCAGATGATGATGATGATAGATTACAGTGCAACGTCGTGCATATTTAAGCTTACCAATCAAATACTCGGTTTCTTTCATCCACGATGCTGTGTGTTTTCAAAGGCTTGGTAAAATTCAAGATAGCCAGTCATCGGGAATTTTTAGCTGATTCATGTGAGAATTAAAATTCCTTTAAATTAGCATTATTCCTTTTGATTCAGAAACCAACTCTGAAACTCCAAATGCTATTGGATTTTAGTCTGTCTAGACTAGGTTCTGCATTAGCCCCTACATTGAACATGCATATTTGAATAGATTTCTGTAAAGGGTGTTTTATAATTCATGGTAGTGACAAGACACGAACGTCCGCGATACGTACACTTGTAGAGATAATAGCATGTTATTTCCATGTCAATTATTCAATGCAGAACTGAAATGCAAATTCAGTATTAATTCTGTTTCTACGTAAATGGAAATGGTTCGAAATTAACGTTTTAATTGTTGATAGGAACTAGAATTAACGAGTTTTGAATTTACAGATAAAAATAAGTATTGTATTTTTCAATATGGGCGATATACGTACAGAGTTTAAAGGTTTCAAGGTCGTAGCTATTATTTAAGATATCCATTTCAATCTGAGGGTGTTAAACTGTTCCACCAGACATGTCCATTATTGTCCATTAGTATATCAGTATTAGCAAGCTTACATTCAGTAAGGTGACATTAAGGTCGTAAATGCTACAACTTTGTCAAAGTAGACCGCGTTAGTGTCGGAATCTGATCTTGTTTCCGGGCTAACGTGACATTTTTGTTTTAAAGTAACGTTGTCCCTCACTAGGAATTTCCTCCCTATTAGTGGGTGCACTTACAAACGTATAAACTCACATACACCCAGCCAGGCCCGGAACAACTGTAGGCCATACAAATATTTGTTCCGTGCGGGGATCGACCCGCGACAAAGATCGTACAAGACCGAGACGGTTGAAAGGGAAAAGGGTTGGCATTTACCTAGTCTTGGTATACAAGATAAGCCAGGAAATTGATAAAAAATCTAATTCACCCTTTTTGTCTCATAGGTAGCCCACGTACGCGCAGAACGCGATATCCTAGTAGAAGCTGATCATCAATGGGTCGTCAAGATGTACTACAGCTTCCAAGACCCGATGAACCTGTACCTCATCATGGAGTTCCTACCTGGCGGTGATATGATGACCCTGCTTATGAAGAAGGACACGCTCAGTGAAGAGTGCGCGCAGTTCTATGTGGCTGAGACGGCGCTCGCGATCGATAGTATACACAAACTTGGCTTCATACACAGGTAAGAAGACGAATACATGTAGATTTACGCCATCGGGTAATACTATAGAAGTACTAGTTTATCTACAATGTGACAAGAGTTGAATGTTTCCACTGGAGAGATACAGACCTTTCCCTGGCACAAGCTCTTTGATTGCCCTCCGTTATGAAGCACGCGGGTTCACTGCTTCTAGAGCTACTGCAAAGTATGAAAAAAAAAGAGTGGCAGATCAAAGATATGATTTAAGTCTTGCGTGGAAATAAGTTATAGTTTTCAGGGAGTGTCCGTAAACTTTCCTGTCCATTCTCCGACATGAAGATCTACCCTTTAAACTGACAATCACGAGTTACAAGTTATTATGTCGTGTGACTGGGACTGTAGCACCTTTTTTGTTTTTATATCATTAAAAAGTGTCTGTAATGGTTTTAGTGAAACAAATGCTTACTTAACAAATAGTCTGCTATCTATACGAGTCTCTCATATTAGATTTAGAATGATGTCAATTAATTAACCATGCATTGTCAAACTGAACATGTTTGGAAAACTTCTGCTCAATCAGAAACCGGGACGGTTAATTTAACTGGAGAGTGTTTTTTTGACATTAACTCTGGTAAAACTGACAATAACAGCTGTGACATTGTGACTGCTTGTACAGATGTAGGATGATATGGTTCCCAAAAAGATGATGTTAAATCATCAAATCGCAAATCAATTTATTTCATTCGAATACTGCCACGTCATTTAAATATTATGTGCAAGACATTGTTTCATGAAGAAGAGCATTTCGTAAGTACCTGAGCAAAATGTGTTAAATGCGTAGATGATTAGATCACGGTTAAGATGCCGCACAAGTTTACAACTAAAACACAAGATCGACTCTCAAGATCAATTGTGCGGGTTGACTACCGGAAATACCGTCTGAATAGTTCTGGTGAACTTAGGAAGTCTGGACAAGTTGACCTGTTGCGGGTTTCCGCAGTGTAATTACGTCTTGACTGCACAAGTTAAACTTGCAACTCTCAATTAATTGGCTTTTGTCAAAGAGATGCCACAATGGTGTCAAAATTACTTGGGCCTTTACTGAAATATCTCTTGAAATGTCTTAGAATCCTCAATTGGCCGAACGGAAAACAGCTCTCTTCGTCTCTTAGAAAATGCCTTAGTCCCTACAGTGGAAAAACATACACATTGATAATATTAATAAATTTATATAATACTAGCTTTTGCCCGCGGCTTCGCTCGCGTTAAATTCGGGGTAACACAGTTCCCCTTGCGCCTTATTGATTTGTTATAGCAACGCTAAGTTTCCCTTTTCTTTCATCTTTCTCCCTCACATCCCACTTAGAAAAAATAGCCTATGTCCGTTTCCTGGTTCCCAACTATCTCTGTACCGAAAATTCATCAAAATCGGTTTTGCCCTTAAAGCGTGAAGAGGTAACAAAACACACTTTTGCTTTTATAATATTAGTAAGGATATAATTTTCTCATCCATCGCCATGTCACTCACTTCTCAAATGTGACTAGAAGGCCTGGACGAATGTAAACATTTGCACTCACTGCGTTTCCTATAACTACCACAAAATGGACAAAAATATAAAAATGGCGTAAAAAACAACTACATATCGGCTACATATCATTTAGTTATTGGTATTTTTACGTTCAATAAGGAGTTCGGTCTAAAAGTCTTTGTTGTCGCCATTTTGCCTCCGCGATGGCGTACCCTCTAGGAAAGTACTAAATAATTCATCTTCGTAGATAGTCTATCTGTTAAGATCGACACACGACATCCTGTGATCCCGTCTCGTTCATTCACTCGCGCGCTATTAGTCTTTATGAATAAAATTGATTCGACTTTGACATTCGCGATTCGAAGGTCACTACTAGTTAATATTGCACTGTCTAGATACTTGTAGTCTAACACTAAAACTTCCTTATTGTTTTTTTGGACTTTTGGCTAAATAATCAAATAGCCCCGCGGTGTCAGAAATTTCCGGTTAAGCAGCGCTTTTCGCGGTCGAGCCATGGATGGGTGACTGTTCGTTACTAGTCAAGGATCCTCCCTCGAAAAACACGTTAAGATTTTGGTCCTACTTGTCATTTGTAATGTGTTGTTACCTTGTTATTTTGTAGGTCATACATATATAGGCCGGTAGTCACTCCGTGTACAATACTGATATTCAGTTGTGGCCGGTTACTGTTAAAGCCTTCATCCAAATAGGACCTAGCTTACCACAATGTAGCTTTCCTAAGCGTATATTTGTGCGTGTTTGCCTGATATAATAGTCTATCCTTATCCACGTTTGGTTAAACCAAATGATTGCTGAGAGCCAGTCACTGAGCCAGCGATTCCGTACACTAGGTACTGTTTTACATTTAACACCATGTCATTACTGTCTCTTTTGTACATTGTAAAACGCTAATAAAACTCACTTAAATTTATCACATGTCTTGTTAGCGATTACACTTTGTCGTAATCACTCAATTGTGTAGCTAAATAACAGAGATCTTTAATAATGAGTTGTAGGTTGACGGTAATGGGTACTTTCGTTCCAAGCCGTGAGTTTGAATCTAATCATTAGGAGGAAACGGATCCTACTCCCCTCCAGAGAAACGACTACAGTAGTGGCAGCTGATTAATAACTCTTTAGTTGTGCATACCACACAAACCTTACCATTATTGTTTCGCGTACATGAAATCGATTGTATATCGAGCATTTTTTATAAGCGCAACAGATTGATTTCCATGGAAGGCAGAATTAGAGTAGTATTGTCATTTCGTAACCTCGAACGTAATCGAAATATTCATGTCTCAATTCGGTGAACGATATCAATTGTTATTTCTTTGTGCAATACGTTTAGTTTTGTTTCCTTGTTTTCACGGCCTTTTTTTTGTTCGATTCCAGGCCGTGCAAAGTGTGGCCGTTTTATGATAATAACGTAACTGGGAAAATAAGGTTGTATCACAGTCACATCTCTGTTTACCTTCAGGGTATTTCAGACGTGGTGTTTACGTTGTTAAGATGTAATTGAAGTGCCAAATGATTTTAAAATGAAGGTCTCGACCGTGGCGATTCGTTTTGGAGGAAGTAAGAGGGTCGTCACGTCATCTGAGTGCCGTGGGAGAATAGGGGATTACGTATGAGCCATCAGCCACACGCCTTCGGTTTCATTTCAACTATTTTGTACATATTACAAACATAGAAGTAGTTAATGCATTGTAGATTCAGGTAACGACATCAGACATTTTGCATCCAAAAAAATGCAGACCAGAAAGAGAAGACCATTTTTATGTCAAAATCATGGTTTTATTGAAACGGTTTCAAGTGTAATATTTTATACCGACTTTTAATTGTAAATAACACTGATCATGTTTTAATTAATATAGAATAGGTCATAGTAGGAGATCTACACATTGGAATGGGTAACTACGGTACTTTCATAAGTTATTATGCCTTGCGGGTGGGACTTTTCACTGGGAGCTTCACCTTTTTGTTTTTGACATTCAAAAGTGCCTGTAACAGTCTAATTGAAATAAATGGTTTGAGTTTGAGTCTAAAATTAACCAACTAGCTGCTTTTTTAGTTCAAAAGCCAAAACACTGGACATCCCTAAACGCAATCAAGTATTTATTAACTTTCAAATTTCAACTCTAAACTTGTTAGCTCATGTTAAAAACAGACAAGAACGTATTAAATAAAGTACTTTAATTTTCGGGTACTATTTGTTCAAACGTGAATTTTGATTTTTGATCGAAGTATCCATATAATACCGAAGTATTTAGAGTACAAGACAGTCAAGTTCCGACTTTGAAATATATGCAGTTTATAATTATATACATATTATGCAGTTTTATCCTATTATTAATTTCCTAACGAGAAGTTTGATAGGTGTGTGACAGAAATTAAATTTAGTACAGTATAAATACAGTCATAGACAATTATTTAAAGAGCTCGTGGATAAATAATAACAGCCGCTCCGGTCGATCTTCAGGTTAGGCTTGGCGTGCTATGGATAGGCAGTATCTCGTGTAAAATACTTATATTTTGCATTTGGTAAGACTAGTATCGACTAGACGACCTTATCAACATAGTTGAAAATAAGCTATGAGATAATGCAATAACTCAAAAAATATGTATTGAAACTAACAAAATTATATCTGCAAAAAATACAATTATAAAATTCTCTAGCGTCAAGCGTATTAAGCAGATGTTAAGAAGTTGAATCACTACAATTTGCACAAAAATATATTAAAAAAAACTGCAAATTTGAAGAGTATGAATCATAGTATTGGATATACTTGTGAATGTTTTTGTTGTCTTTATAATTTTTTTACCATTTGCAAAAAGGTAAGGCTTCCTAAAAAAAAAAAATTAAAGGTAAAATCGAAAACATAATTAGAATTAGAGAAGTCTGAAAGAGTCAGTCAAAGTACGTCCCGATAAATAAATAAGTAGACATTACTTATTACAAAGTGGCTTGCAGCAGTCGTGCAAAAGCGATCCAGCTTAGAACATAAATTTGTTTCATTACAAGCACTCAAACCATCACTATTACAATTTACGACTAGAGTAGTGCACATATTGCTGATTACCATATCCCCTATATCATGATTTGATATCGTTTCCTGGAGTGCGTGTTGACGGTATTGCTACTGACTGGCGTCATTGAAACTCCTTGGCCTGAAAAACGTTATTATCTTGTATATGTCGCTTATTTGACAACTTAACAGGCTGTTTGAAAACACCATGAGCTGTTACAAAAAGAGAATCTTCTAATGTTTGTCATTCCGTCTGTTGGATTACGTCCCACTTTCTGTCAAAGAGAGGATGACTTTAAGCCAGACCAGTAGCGTGCCCTAGGACCAATAATATGGCAAGCCCATTAGGTACGCAGACTGGCCAGAAACCCTAACATCTTAAAATCAGGGCAAGCCAAGCTTTTAGGCGTGTATGACAGTTCCGCCACTGGTAATTCCAGCATTGGGAGAGCATAATACTAATCATGTGGTACCTACTTATTTTGATAAAATTCGTTGAAGTAAAAATATACTTTTAATAACGTTACCCATTTTGACGCTGACACAGTATTTCGATTATTCCTATCGATATTAAACCGCTGAGCTGAACAAAGGTTATCTGATTGTTGGCAATCTGCTATCGTCGCCTATCGAGTTTAACAGTAAAATATGATTATACTTTGATCGACGTAGCTTTCAGGCTAACTTGCTAGTAACAAGCGAAGCAGTTAATTAGGTGTAAAGTCACGTGAGCCGTGTGATTTTCAGCTAATTATAAGCGGCCATATTAAGTACGAGCCTTTTGTACCGAACAGTTGATTAAAAAATAGATGGGAGACCAGGATATATTATAATAACTTAAATGACGACACGGTTGGCGCAGTGGCCGAGCTATCGACTGCTGCGCTGCGTGTCGCGGTTTCGATCCCCGCGTGAAACAAATATTTGTATGGCCTACAGATAATTGTTTCGGATTGTTTTGTTAACGCACCCACGATACATAAGAAGTTTCTAGCGTGGGGAAACGTTTAAAAAAAAATCTTAAACCTGCGTGCTCAGATTAGTGATTGGTGATCATACTTTATTTTCCTAAGCTGCCTGAATTAGAAACACACTTATTTTTTGGGGCAGTAACTAGTAATGTGCAATTATTTACTTCAAAAATGTATGCACTAACAGGACAAACATTTTGCGTTTAAAAATAAATGTAACGTACAAGTTAGGGTTCTTATTTAGACCAATTACAGTACCTATACGAACCAGTGTGTTAATAACAAGAAAAACTTCTTGATACCAGTGGGCTACTATTTTAACTATTCCTTTTTGAATATGTGAATATTTAAAAATGTAAAAATTTTGAAAAAAAAAATCATAAATTAAAGAAAAATTTCACAATCAAAATCAAGTAGTAGTACACCTTTACAATCTTTGGTAGTGTTAATAATATTTTTTACTCCATAAATGGGTTATGAAATTCAGAAGACAGTTCATTTAAACAACTGCATCCGGTTAGTTTATAGATAGTCGTAGCTGACCGCCACTTCTTCTTGTATCGCTGACTCAGATCTTGACCGATCATACGTCATTGAAGTCATTGATGATGACCCCATCACATTCTCTCCTCTCGAAGTGCATAACGAATTGTACTACGAGCAGGGAATGTGTAGCAACCTACTTGAAAAAACAACTGGGCAGCTTGTGACGATATCAGTGTATTAACAAATAAATCTTTTCTGTCTCCAGAGACATAAAGCCAGACAACTTACTGCTGGACGCGCGCGGTCACATCAAACTGAGCGACTTCGGCCTCTGCACGGGCCTCAAGAAGAGCCATCGCACAGACTTCTACCGGGACCTATCGAGAGCCACACCCTCTGATTTCAGTAAGTTAAGCCACATTATTTTAATAGAATTGATATTACAGTCTTTTCACAGTCGTTTATCTCTCATTAGAATCGTCATGTCAATCATAGTGATCCTAATTCTCTCTAAGATACGGTGTGGAATTATCGACGCATAAGATTGCCACATGATGAGGACATCATTCCAAATACCCCCATTTTGAAAACTGTCACCAGCAATTACAAAAAAAAAACTCTGTCATCGAGTGCAATACCTCTACATTAAACAGGCTAAATGTATGGATCAGCAGGTTCTAAAAAATATTGCCGATGATAAATATCCATGGGCCCGGAATGATGATGAACATGTGGTGAACGTCACTGCGTCGATATCCCCTTCACCGATAATAGTTCCTTTTAAGTTGTGGCTGCCAGAGGTAAAATTACTGTCAAAAGACTGTACGGTTTGATCCTAATTTAAGCGCAAAGTTCGCGTTGTTGGTGACGCTTTGGTTTGGCGTAAGCTTTAAATTGTGCCGTGCGAATTTTATGTTAGCTCGTGTTAATAAATCACTGTCAAAATGTTTCTTAAATGTATCAATGCATGAGTACAATCACAAGTATGCAGTGTAAAGGTAAAGTAAATAAGTCGATTTTATTATGGAAAATACAATTACCCTCTCGTTTGTAATAAATACCATCAGTCCATCATACATCGATATGAATAAATTCTAAAATTATGAAAGTATTATTTTATTTATTTGAATGTGATACAAACGCAGACTTAATACCATATGGCATTCTCTATCAGCCAACCTTTGGGTTAAAAAATGTTTAATTTTATATTATATGGTATTAATAATTTTGAAATCGATGTAAAGTAAAATTTACACCGCGCATTTGTTCTTGGGCCTCAGTAAAGGAATTAAGTTACATTTTGACGAAACTAACAAAGTATAACTGGATTCTATAATCCCGATCACAGCTGTCAAAGTAAAGGGGACTAGTATCTCTGATCATATGGAAAAAAAATAATTACAATAAAAATAATTAAAAAATAAAAATGTAAATTTATGCAGTCAGTATTTTATGTAAATATGGACGAATTACATTAAACTATAAAAACGTAGCCTTCAAAAAATTATCGGCTTAATTATTTATATATATATATACATCCTGACAGCTGTAATTGTGATCAAGTTAAACTTTAAGAACATTAGCGTTTGAAGAGAATCTAGATTCTATTTGACAGCGATTTACTTTAACCCGGCCCTTGCTTGCTTCTCATTTATTTGCTCAACGTTGCGTAACCAACACAGATTGGACAGCTCTAAAACTTTGGTGATGGACTTCAGATGACACTCGCTTCGCTTTTAATTTGCTACAACCGAACAGCTACGAGATTTACCCGCAAGTTCTGATTTGGTCATTTGAATGGAGAACTAGTCAAGCCAGACTTAAACGCTACTTATTCCATCAATGCATTTTAGCCCTAAATTAAAGTCTGACTAGTCTTAAACTTCAAATTCTCAATTCAGACGCCAGGAAATAATCTCGTGAACACAAAGCTTTTTCATCACAATACAGCAGCTATCAAGGATACGAAGATGGGTTAAAGAAGGAAGCTACATGACAAGATTAATTAAGTTTAAACCTTTTTATTTAAGCTCTACACTTCAATTTCTCGTATGCAGTATCGACGTCGTCGTCTGCAATGGACTCGAAGCGTCGCGCCGAATCGTGGAAGCGGAACAGACGGGCGCTGGCCTATTCCACAGTGGGGACGCCCGACTACATAGCGCCGGAGGTATTCCTGCAGACGGGCTACGGCCCGCAGGCAGACTGGTGGAGTTTGGGCGTTATCATGTTAGTATCTGCGTATTCATAGCGCTACATGATAAACATTACTCACAATTACGTCAATATAGTTCTGGCCCACGTTTTTTCCTGTGGTCTGTCATTTTACCCTACACTCGTTCACTAAGATTCTTTTTCTCATGAACTCGTAAAGGAGGTATAAATTTTTATTTGATTTTTATTCAAGAGGCTGCAACATAGAACAGTATAAAGTTGAAAATAATATCAAATACTGAGGTATGCGGTCTCTTGGAGCTGTGAATCAACCTTTGAAGTCTACACAATCAAAAGATATGGCTGTTTATGTCACATTAACCATATAATTATATTCGCAAAGGGAATCGAAACCTATAGGGTACTGAAATAGTGAAATTTACCGAGAAGGTATATCACAGAGCCCCGGTAAAAGTAAAAATAAAAAAAGTTTGTAGATAGACATTACAATAAAAAAAAATGTGATACAAACTCAATTCCAGTTAGTTAACTAACCGCTACCTTTGTCGATGTGTAGTGACAACAGTTTTTCAACGACAAAGTTAGGTTTGTGTGTTCACTACAGTTTATGTTTTCGTTAGAACAATGTTTGGTACTTTTATTAGTTACCTACAAGTTTGTACTAAATCCTTGGTGCGCGATTCCGATTCGAAATTTCATAAAAAAAATCAGGTCATGTCTGATTTTTTTTATGAAATTTTATATCCAGCCATTTTCGTCAATTGGGTTTTTTTTTCATAAAGTTTCGAATTTTCAAAGATTCTACTGGTCATATACATGGATTGTACTAGCTTATCAGTTTGCTAGTTATGCCTTATTTAATTTCACGTGCTATTTAAAAATGAACCTTTCTAAGGTTTTATTAGAGATCTATTTAATTTACAACACCGTCAGTACATTTTGGTTCAAGCACAATACTGTTGTACACAATGAGCAAGCGTGCTTTAGAAATAGTCTTTCTTTCCTCTGCGTCAGTGTCGCAGACGTCCCTTGTTTTGATATCTTATTTTATTCTATATTAGCATAATTATCTTTGAAACTAAGATGTTAATAGATTTAGACTAACTGCCCGGGGTAAGATAATGTTGAGTCTATACATCTTCTATAATATAAAAATGAATCGCAAAATGTGTTGGTAAGCGCATAACTCAACAACGCCTGGACCAATTTTATCAATTCTTTTTTTTAATATTTGTTGAAGTCCAGGGATGGTTTGTGTGGAGAAAAAATTGATAGGTAGTGTAGAAAAATTGCATTGCAACGGCACAGCTAGTATTATATATTTTTGTATTTGCTGAGCGTCGTATATTTGTCATGTCCTAGGTTCGAACTCTGTATTAGGCATGTTATTTCGTAAATTAGGATATGATGTGTGTGTAAAAAGTATAGATTTGTAGATGTACAGTCTAGCCCTTAGACGAAACAGGCGTTTGTTTTTTCTTGCCCCTATTATCCCACAAATTCGTACGTGTTACAACTACAGAGCACGAGGTCTTGGGTTCGAGTCCCAGGTAATGCAATGTTATTTTGTTTTGATTCGAAATTTCAGAACAGCAGACATGGAATTTGGATTTATGCCTGGTTGATGTCAAAAGGCTCGTTCCCAACACTTAAAACATAACTGATGACAGCTGTGCTTAACTCTTTAAGGAAATATGTGATGTTGTATTGTGTTAATTGTTCGCCTATGCGATAAAACGAAAACAGCAAATTTTTGTAGCAATATGTAGTTTTGCGTTTGTCTGCATTGATGTGAGCTAATTTTCAACGTTTGCGATTCATTTACAATACTTTTAATCGCTGTGCTAGTTCTATTTATTTTACGACTCAGGCAAATCATAAAAAGATTAAGTAGATTTTAACAAAATATTCTAAATGACAGAGAAGTGGCGGGTATCTACACGACCCTTATTGACGCCGAATACGTTTAGGGTTGAATTCGAGAATTCTATGTTATCGAATGTTGCCGAATAATGTTACTTTTCTTATTAAACAGATGAACTTAAAGGCAAAAAAAAACTGTTTGTGTCAAGTTTGACCAACTAACCCACAAAGAAATGTTCCAAACTCTTATTATGTTACAATCAACACGTTTGTTGGAGCCGATTTTCATACACCTATAAAATTATTTTGAAACCTAACCACGGTTAGCTGAAAATATCTTTGAATTGGTCGCTCCTTGAATAGAATGAGTTTCAGAAAGTAATCAAATTAAGAGAATTAATAATGTCTATATTAGTGTGATCACGCGAGACCATAGAAGCGAAATTATTTTGTGTTAATAGTTCTGGTTAAGCTTAAAGCTGTATAGTTGATGTCGGTAAATATCCCAACAAGATCGTACTTCCAGATCAAAAAGTATCCTATGTAATAATTTAAGTTCAAATTTTATACAAATCTGTTCAGTATTTTTTCGTGAAGGACTAACAAACACCGAAAGGATTTTTGTTGGTTTCACAAACATTCACAGTCGTATTAGTAGTGAGATACTTACATATTTTTATTAAATACTAGCTGGTGCCCGCGGCTTTGTCCGCGTGATTTCGAAATCCTATGTGTTATTCCAGATCATAATAATCTACCTCTGTGCCAAATTTAATCAAGATCCGTTCAGCCGTTTTGATGTGAAAGAGTAACAAACATCCATACATCCTCACAAACATTTGCATTTATAATATTAGTAAGATTTGTACATATATTTATAATTTGAAATATTAGTATTATAAATATAAATATGAGTGCTGAGCGTAAGGTCCTGGTGACGAAGTGTTGAAGTCTGAAGGTCATTGTATTTTGCACAATTTGCGTGTACCAGGTACTTAGTATTGTATAACGGACTGATGTCCTCAAACCCAGGTCTGAGGCGTGTACTTTGCGTACGGGGAAGATGTTATATCCTTTGTGAAACACATGCTTGATGTCTTCTATAATCGGGGCTGAATGACCGCCATCTCAAATGCTTTATCAATGGTGAATTTATGAGTTGAATGGTTTTGGTAAAATTATTGGTATTATGGTTGTAATATGGACAATTTTACACCCTTTAAAAGCACACGTCTTCCGAACTAATATTATAAATGCGAAAGTATGTTTGTGACCTTTTCAAACCATTAAAAAGATCAGCCTAATTTCATTCACATAAGTTGTTAGGTTTACAGTAACGGATATAAGGCACCCTTTATCCAGAAAAAAATACTGTTTCTTAGTTAAACAACAATAACGTTCTTGTGATACTAGATGGCGCTACGTGTCTTTCGAATTGATAGAATGAGCAAGCAGAGTACAACACGAATTGTTTGTCACATTCTAAATTAACACGAGTGTACGAGTAAACGCTGGTGTTATAGTATTTTTTAAGTCCATAGAGACGGCCTAGAAACTGAATGAATTGGTCTGATTGATTTATTAACATTCAAAGCTTTATGAATACTAGTTACAGACAGTCGAGTTCGAGAGCCAGTAAATGCGTTGAACCCATTTGACCTCATAAAAAAGGGTGAATACGGTTCCAATCTGAGTTGTTGTGTTCTGTGTGTAAAACTCGAGGCTTTTATCATTTCCTGGTGCATTTATGTGTATGTGTATGCTTTATGTGCACAACTTGTGAGTGACCCATAGATGCCCCTCAAGTTAAAGGGAAAAATCGTTACTTTAATAATATTATAAAAGCGAAAATGAGTTTGTTTGTTTGTTAGCTTTTCACTCTTTAATGGCTAAACCGATTGTGATGAATTTTGGTACATAGATAGTTGGGAACCAGGAGACGGACATAGGCTAAATTAGCCTATGTCCGTCTCCTAATTTGCTAGGCTAATTTTTATATGTAAAAAAGTGGGATGTGAGGGAGAAAGCGGGAAGAAAAGGGAAAAATTAGCGTTACTATTACAAATCAATAAGGCGCAAGGGGAACTGTGTTACCCCAAATTTAACGCAGACGAAGCCGCGAGCGAAAGCTAGTATTAGTTGTACTGTATGGGTCAGAATGCTGAGCTGTAAAAAAGGTGGATGAAAAATGTAGAGTAATGAGGAGGGATGAAGCACATGTGACTAAAAGAGTAATGGATCTGGATGTTCATGAACGGAGAGCGAGAGGAGGGCCAAAGAAAAGATGGATGGATTGTGTAGGAATGATATGAAAGAGAAAGGAGTAAATGATGCCGTGACGTCTGATAAAATAGAATGGAACAAGGGCAGGAAAATGATGATATGCTTTATGTGTACGTACTACGATCGATGAGGTTGGTTTTAGGATGGGTTACTGTTAGTTATATACTGTCTCTGAAAGCAGGTTTATAATGATTCCGGTTGATGCAGAATTTTGACAGTCGTTATAAGAACACTGAAAGTTACCCTATTCTAACCACTTGGTATCGTTTACCCAGTAAATTCTGTGTTGTGTAGTCCCTCCATGTAATAGTGGTATTAAGCATCTGGTTAGATTGGAGCCGATATATTGGGAAAAGGCAAATTAGATGCTGATTTATGATAAAAAAAAAACGAAAACAATGACAAAATGTTTAAAAAACATTTTGAAAGTCTTTATACTATGCGTCACGTTGCGACATTCAAAGTAACAACGTGATATTGTTTTGAAGCCCTAAAAGGGCCAAATGTTTTAATATTAATAAAATAATGGCTCTTTCTCCAAACTTTACCAAGTTCCAAACTCCTACAATTAAAAGTTTACTGAAAGAATAAATTCCCCGATGAAAATTTCGCAAGTCCGTTACTTGTCTACAACATGTTTATTTTTGGGTTCCTCTCCTGGGATACCGTACCGTAGGATCAGTTTGTGGTTCGTCTGTCTGTTTGTTTGTCAATATCTCGGAAATGTGTGGAGGTATCGAGTTGAAATTAAGACCATATGCTCAAGTTTGTGGACCCTCAGAGCTGTGTGAAATCACTATTCTACGCAGTCAAAAGATTGATTAAAAACGGCCAACCGTTTTTAACGCACCTTTGTACAGAACCCTTGGTGCGCGAGTCTGACGTAGCAAGTCGTGCAAATTAAAGTGTCCATAGAAATGACCATAATCATTTTTAAATGATGTTATTGTGTACAAGTCTCTGTATGGCTCGGCTATTGCCAGTAAAACATAATATATAATATAAAACAGCTAGCTTCACATCAGTATAGCCAAACTGCGATGTCTTGATATGTATAACATTGGCGGGCCTGTTGGTCTAGTGGTTAGTAGACCTGACTGCTGAGCCGGAGGTCGTGGGTTCGATTCCCACCCAGGACAAACTTTGTGTGATGAGCATGATTGATTGTTCTGTGTCTGGGTGTGATTTATCTATAATATGTATGTATTTATAAATTATATAAGTATGTATATCAGTTGTCTGGTTGCCATAACACAAGCTCTGCTTAGCTTGGGATCAGTTAGCCGTGTGTGAGTTGTCCCAAGATATTTATTTATTTATAACATTACCGCAATGCACATGAAATTTTCAAGCGACCAAAGATATTTAAAATAATCGTAAAGCGACCATTGTAACATTAGCGACATGACAAGCGAACGTATGACTGACATACCGATTTGTTACAAAGCAGTTATAAGTAATACATTATTTTATTTGTCGTGTCCTGTTATAGCTCGTAAATATTTTAACGTCTTAGTAAGTTAGCGTTTTTACTCACGGCTGGCGATGATAGGGAGGTACGCTTATCATAGAAGTGACTATCAAACAAATGACAAACAATGAATTTAAAAGGGAACAGTTTCTTTGACCAGCAGTAGGATGAAATACGCTCACAGTTAAAGGTTATAATTAGTCGTAATTATTTAGAATACGGTTGAAAACAACCACATATATAGATCGTTTTATCATTCTAAAGCCATAGAAATTTTCATAAATGACAGAATTTCTGCCAAAATCTAGAAAAGTATTATCAACCATTCTTATACAGCAACTCAATCGTCTCCTTACAATTTCAGGTACGAGATGTTGATCGGTTACCCGCCGTTCTGTTCGGAGTCGCCACAGGAGACGTACCGGAAGGTGATGTCGTGGCGGGAGTCCCTCACCTTTCCTCCGGAGATACCCATCAGTGAGGAAGCCAGGGAGACCATCATGCGCTTCTGTTCCGAACCTGACCGCAGGTAAGAAAGAAAGATACATTTTGAACTTGACGCACTCAAAAACCAGCATGTGAAACTAAAAGAACGTTTAAAAGGAGGATATATTCCGTCAAATAGCTGTCAGATACATCGCTGTTATACACACGCCATAAACGCCTATAACTATCCTAAATTCTGTGCTAATTTAATATTTCAATATTTGAGTGCAAAATAGCGCTATTTCATAATTGCATTCTACGTATAGCATTGACA
Source organism: Ochropleura leucogaster (assembly GCA_958449745.1). Classification (NCBI taxonomy): domain Eukaryota; kingdom Metazoa; phylum Arthropoda; class Insecta; order Lepidoptera; family Noctuidae; genus Ochropleura; species Ochropleura leucogaster. The sequence goes on from OY288200.1 coordinate 23,427,869, forward strand.
AAATAATCAAAACAACGAAATTTTTGGCAGCTTTTTGCGACGTTGCCAACTCTCAGAACGTAGGCTCGAATATTCGTTAAACTAAATTACATTAGCTATCACCATGCGACACAATGTCTCTGTGTTGGACTCAGAGTAGATTGGTGGAAGAAGTCAAATGTCTTCGAATTTTCTAGCACATGCTAGTTTTCCCACTATATTTTCCTTCAGCGTCACCTCTTCCTGCTCCCAAAGTAGGAAGAGGTACGAAAAAAAAAACGCTTAAGAAACTGCTAGTTTGGGTTTGTTCTCATGACTACACCACTAGTACTTCGGGCCCGTTATTACGGGGCTGCTACTCGTGTTTTACTGGAACTGTAAATCATTCCAACGTTCATTACGGACCATGAGGGAACTAGGCTAGGTAGCAGCTTGATAAGAGTTCGCAAGAGTAGAACTGAGGGGTGGAGTCCCATGTCAAGTAGGAATGGAAAGAGAAATGATAGTCCGACAGTGAGATGACACACGACATTTGAACTTGGATAAGGCTACGGTCCCAGCAGGAGAGTGAGAGCCAGCAGGAGATGGTGATGATTAGGGAACTATTGACGACATAATTATTATTTGCATTCTAGATTGGGTTCCCAGCGCGGCATAGAGGACGTGAAGTCAGTATCGTTCTTCCGCGGCGTTGACTGGAGCCACGTGCGCGAGCGCCCCGCCGCCATCTCCGTGGAGGTGCGCTCCATCGATGACACCTCCAACTTCGATGACTTCCCCGACGTCAAGCTCGAAATACGTGAGTCTAGTTACAACCCGCTCATTAACCTACACATGTTCAAATTCAATTATCTGCACCTTAGCATGGGTCATCGTATTACCTACATAATCCGTAAGACCATGGATACTGACTGGGTTGTGGAAGTTAAATATGTAGTCCCTTCATCTAAAATACCGTTAAATATTTTGCTGCATCCTATTGATATTTTTTTAAGTCACTTTATTGACTACCCTGTACCTATGTTTTTTCTTGTGGCTAGGTAATTATATAGACTAGGAAATGGATCACTGTCGTCCATGGATACTTACATAGAAATACAGCAAGTCTGGGATACTTTAAATCCATTGGTCTTTACCGAGACGTATATAGATGATACGATAGATGCACTTCAGGTGCGTTAGCATCAAACATCGAAAAACCTTGAGTTTATTTGCCCTAGGAAAGTAACATGTGGACAATACCTCTTCCATTTTCTATCTATTCGGAGATCCACCTGTTTTTTAGGTCCTTTAAGTTTAGGCATAGAGAGAGAAGAATTCTGCATTCATTCTGTTTTTGATTATCATATCATTAAATATGGTTTATCACACATCATCGGAGTCACCTAACACAAGCATCTCCTTGCTTAAAAGGTGATCTCCAAAACATGTATCTTAACGTACTATGTTATTGAAATAAACCTTCTTTTTTATCACGTCAAAACTGATACTACAAGCGATGCTTGGATAATTATCGCTGTTTTACAACTGATTGTTGTGACAATAATTAATTTGGAACTTTTTATCGGACGATTATTTTTTTTACTAAGTAATGAATTAACTCTCTGAAAGCATGATGCGCGATTTCACGAAAATTAGGCGTAACTAATAAACGCCTTAGCTCCAAGAATTGAAATCCAATAATATAATAACAGTTATATAAATTAATTAGTGTTGCATAATTCAAATGTAACGGGAGTTACAACCCGGACAAAATATCTGTACACACGGCGACGATAACCAAACATTACTAGTAATCAAGGGGAAGGGGGGGGGGTTGTTCAAATATTGCGAAACTATTGTTGATATGTAAGTCATCCCAGGTTCGGCATCTGTCACCCAACCGTAACTATTATGAACATTGCGTACATTGTTGCAGCATCAGCGCCAATCCCACAAGACGGCGAGGTGGCATACAAAGACTGGGTGTTCATCAACTACACGTTCAAGAGGTTCGAGGGACTCACCCAGCGCGGCACGCCCACCAAGAAGTGAACGCCCAGCTCTTACTGCTTTCAGTCTAAACTGGACCGCTACTAGCCTTGCCAAGCAATATAGATGTTAATGACGGTAGAACGGCGCTAGACAGTACGCTTCAATACTATCTGCTATTTAATAACTTAATTAATAATTATACGTAGGAAACTCCGCAATTAACCTTCGTAGTAGATAGACAAGGGGAATCGGTAGCAATATATCTGTTTAAGTCTAAAATCTCGATTCTATAGACATCTCCCTTTAAACTAAGATCATAAGCAGTACATCGCTAGCTTCTGTCCGGCTTCTTCGTTCGAAAACTGTATTGCAGTAAAAAGTGCAATTATTTCATAATGATGTATGATATGGCGTTAATTTAATGCTATAAGTCTCGTGTGCCTACCTCTGCATGTACGCGACACTTTAGTCTGAAAGCAGTAACTGATGATAATCTGTAGTCGATCGACTTAAGAGTGTACACTGATGAACTGGTGTCCTGAGAACGAACTTGCGTACCTGTCCCCTTACACGTCCGTGACTCGACTAACATATACAATTGAAAGCCAATATTGTTGACAAATGGAAATTCGATCAATTTATTTTTTATTGTTGCATCTAAAGGTTTATTCATTTGCGCAGAGATACTAGCCAGAAGTTGTGCTGTCGCTCAACCACACATGAATTTGACGTATATTTTAACAGTGAAACTATATTTTGAAATGTATATATTGCTCTTAGACTGTTTCTCAAGCACCTTCGAAGTTTCCACTTGGCATTTCTTCAAACTGTTCTGTAACTATGTATTCCCCCGAGATAGGCAATATAAATAGGACCGCTGCTACATTATATACATTTTAGTAACTTACGAACGCAAAGTTGACGTTGAAATATTTTGGTGTTACATTGTACAGAACGTAGGTCTAGGCTAACATTGGATATTGATATTTTTAAAGTTATAGTATTAAAGAAACCAAATAATTAATGTGAAAGAGAATACGTTAAATCTAGAGAGATCTATTTTGTTCGAAGCTTAATGGTATTCGATAAAACGCTTATTACATTGTCTTTCTCGGTTTTAGAATTTGTAGAAACGTTAGTGTCCCAATTTTTTTATGGTTTGTTTAATTTCTTGAGCTTCGTTCTGCTAAATACTAATAGGACCCACGTCGATATCTGAAATCGCAATATTTTGTATAAAAACTGTTTTTTTTTTAATAATTGTTGTAAGTGCATGATTTTGATGAAGTTGAACCGATTATACTGGATACTAATGTACTAAATTTAGATTATTGGATAATTTGGTTTTGAAGTATGGCACGGAATAATAGTGAGATTGTGGGTTATCTCATTTTGGCAGAACTAAGTCCAATATGTCTGGTAGACCCTAGTAGTGTAATTTGACCAAGTTGTCACCGAGCTAATATCGCGTGACACATTTTCTCTATGGAATTGCAAACACAATGGTAGCAAATTTGACGTTTTTATTCTAAATTATTCTAAATCTTATTTATATGACTATTTTCGTGAAATTAATCTACTTATACTATCAACTTTAGGCTAACTGTTTAAGGCCGACTAGTAGGGAGTACAGTCCTTTCACTGATATACTACCTCGGACTTTACAACACTACCACTATCACAGTAATCTCTATTGTCCTCATAATAAGGTTACTGTTGAGTAACTCACACGTTAAAGTCGAAACATAGCTCTGCGATCTTCATGTCGATAAGGTTGCTATTCGAATGTCGGTGAAGGGACTGTGGCTACAGCACCCGTGTTACTGGGTGAACATAAAATCATCGACGTTATATCTAAAACTTGTTATATATCATTTTATTTATGCTAATTTTACGATATCGTCTTTATGTTATTTGTTTTTGAGCGGCAATAAAGTATGATCTTTAGATTATTCATGTTTTGTACTACTGTAATGAATTGTTTTAAGCGTGGAAATTATTTGTTAATCTGATTTCTGAATGCTTTTGTATCTGTCTTACTGCAGGCAAGAATTGAATAGAGCTAGTAATTATAAACAAAGATTTAGTTTGAACGAGTTAAACACTCAACCAGCAACTATTAAAATATGTATTGTAATTCTTCACTCGAGACCTGGAATATTTTGGATGTTTTCTGAACGAGAAAATAGTCGATAGCTTCTCTTGTAGCTTTTGGTAGTGGAACAAGTGCTGCTATATCTTATGTGACGAGCTGTCAATGCGGACAACTGTGGAACTATTGGCGCTAGCATAGCTTAGATATGTCATTTTATATTCCAGTAACTTAACCTTATTGACCAGATGGAGACCTAGTTATGGACGCGGCAACAACGACCAAGCATAGAAAGCTTTCAGAAATCAGTGGGATGTTTTGGGGAATTGTATTGTTTAGCTATAAACGTCGATGTTACAGTTAGGTAACGGAGTTTGTGTATCACTGCCCACGTTTTGTGGCATTCCTTTAATCGCGTCTTGCCTTAACTTTAGAACTGCGGAAGGCACAACTCAAGCAAAAATGCACTCTGTACACTTAAACAACTAAGTAGACAACATAAAAATAGTTTCAAGTCGTTTAAGAAAATATTAGCCGCAATTCATTATTAATCGTATTATTGTAAAAACTATATTTTAATGTTATCATGTGGCAAAAAGTACCCACCTAACCAAATTAGACAGGATGAGTTTATGAGATGAGATCTGTCACTAATACAACCGTCGTTACAGAGTTCAGATAATTATTATGTAAATAATTTGGAAATTTTATTAGTTTTCTCCTAAATTAGTTGTAACGGGGTGATAGAGATACAGGCTTAAGAGAGTCAACACTTCGAAATGGATAGTTCAAATGTTATAAGTTGTTTTATATCATATAAGTTCATTTTGATACCATTTTTTGTATAAAAACAAACCATTTGTGTCGTCTATTAAAATGCATTTTGCAACGTAAAACTTTAGAAATAAATATATATTCTTGTTGCCCTTTCACAAGGTTAGATTCGTTTCCATACGAAGTTTGGGCAAGAATCTACATTGTCACGAGTAAAAAAAAATCTTGAAAGACTCTTTAGTACCTCCGTATATTCACCCCGTTATACGATAGTCCCATTTCAAGGACTCATCCTTCATTTCCAACACTTACTGCTGTTAATAACAATTACCTCTAGCAGTCTCGGTCACTTACGCATTCAAAACGTTTCTTAAGCATACTCATTATTATTGAAAACATATTATTTTAAAACCTATTCAAAATCTAATTTTCTCTCCAGTTTCTGTAGCAACTTGATAGAGTTCCCTATAAAATCCGTTGAAACAAACGGCTTTTTAAGTAAACACTTAGCCTTTCATTTAAAAAAACTACTGATTTTGTGTGATGTCGTGCGACTTATACAATTCTTTAAAATGACTCCGTCGATTCTCAGTTATTAATTTCAACGTATCAGGAATACTTTCCTCTCTCTCTTATAACCCGCCAGGGAAAGTAAATACTTACTTATTTATATTTATACAATTGAATAATAATATATTAAAAATAAAAGTATATTTTAAAGGCCGCGTTCAATTCATTCGCAATAGAATTCCGTCCAAAATTATGTTACTATAATAAAAAGTATTTTATTAAAAAGATATGGATATATTTACCTAATTAGAGTTGGCGTCATTAATTAACTAGGTTTTGCTTGCGGCTTCGTTCAGCTTGGGTATCCTACAAGAACGAACAAGCGGATATCAAGTCCTATGCACCCTATGTGATCACCCATAACAGATAGCTTATCAGTGCCGAAATCCGTTATTAGACGTTAGGTGTGAACTCACTATCACATTAATTTAATTAGTTAGAATGTGATTTCGAGGACTCTCTTTTCTTTCTTAGTTTTTTTTCTTCTGGGTAATAATTACCACGGACATATGATGAATCAAGACTTGTGAACAGGCACTTGTGAACTGTCGATACAATGAAAACAATAGTAATAAATTAAGTTACAGTTCCACTCACAAGCCATAATAACTGAGAAAGTTCTGTAATTGCCGATTCCAAAGTGTACTATTTCTCTATACCAAAAGTGATGATAAACAGCTTGTTAGGATAGTTTCGGAACCCGGTTTAAATCAAACGAAAATGATTCTTAATTAAAAATTCTTAAGGCACCAGCGGTTTTTTGTACTGTTGCCCAACGTATTTATGTAGAAAATCCCGGATATTTAGGCGCCACCGTCTGTACGTTTACCTTGCAACCATTCTTATGAATATAACATTGATACTATGTGCAAAATTAGCTTTTTACCGAGAGAGGCTTGTATTCCTGACTTCATTCTGTACTTGTAGCCATCCATTGTAGTTCTATCTTCTTTTATATTAAAATGTGTTACTGGCAGTTTTGTTCAGGGGTTTTATACATTTCCTAACTGCATTTAAAAAAGAAAGTAATATATATGTGCAGTTGAAATGTTATAGGAAGTTATGAAATGCCTCTTTATACTAATTGCCGGTATTATAATAATAAAAATTAAACCTTTTATTCACCACAGAAAATTAAATATAAAAAAGAAGAGTTAAAAATTACATAAAATATAAACAATAATCTAGAGAGTTTGTCTAGATAAAGCGCTTTGCTCGAAACGCGCAACGAATGCACTTTCACCAAAATGGCTTGTTAGCCGCATTACTGTGGTTATTTTTCTCGTTCTTTTAAAATTCATTCCATATTTCGACTGACGATCGGACGTGTCATTAAAGGCCACACAAGATCCGCACTGGCACTCGAGCTTTACCAAACTAGATAAAGCCAAAGTTTGACGCTTTGCTGGTCGTTTTTGTTTTTTATATGGCATCCTATTAAATGTTTCACTCGACGTGAAACGTCTGAACACAAAATTAAATGATAGTGCGCGTGCGATTACACAAAGGTGAACCGTTTAAGCGGTTATAGGACGGGAAGGAGCGTCAGTTGGCGCCACGAGCGCTTAAAACGCCTTACCTAGACATACTTCTGAATGATAATCCGACTCCCACGAATTTCACCGTGAGAACAAGTTGCTTCCATTTTCTCATAGTACTCTTGACTTTACACCAACAGTATACCATATACATGAATTAAATATTAATTATATACAAAGATACGAATATATATATTACTACCAATAAGTATATCATCATTCTCCTGCCCTTGTCCCAATATATTAAGGTACGGTGCAACATGTTCCATATGAGGAGTATGTCCAAAAAATGGAACCCAAATAGAAGAAACGTGTCGAAAATTTTAAAATTTGCTTTGTTACAAAGGTTTTTAGAAAATAAGGTAACACCTACTGGAACCCCATTTTCAATTATATAGTTGTAATAACTAATAGTCAAAAACTTGTCTAAATTATGAAATAATAAATAAAATACCTAACGGACCCACAACAATGCATGTATGATACTATTCGAGACGGGTGTAAACACAGTTCTAGTAGCAATAGAAAATACGCGCCGGAGAAATCGTTTGTATTCAATCTGTGCCAGCAATGGTCAACTCTTACAAGACCAACAAAAATATAGTCACTTAAGTCTTGGCGTTTCTCCAATTTGATTCATTGGGTATAGTTATCTTTATACCTCTCAACCTTCCTTGGAGTGCATAAAAACTTGTTAGGTACTTACACAATAATTTTAACAGCTTACCGTAACGTAAACAATTATTTGGAAACCAAAACTTACATTAATGGTGTTGAGAATTCCACACATTGCACTTGACAATGGTTGTCACCTTGCTTACTTGGTTTCTTGTGCACCTTATTTTAGGAAAAGGTTGAGGTGACATAGTAGGCATTTAATAAAATAATAAAAAGGTCTGTATATATTTTCGTAATTCCTCTTGCTTTAACACTCAATGTGTGGATTTCCTAGTAATACTACCGACGATAACAACACTATCTCAGCTTCAATTCAAATGATACCAACACGAAATAGGTTTTATACAAAGCGTGCTCCTAAGGGCACCACAGCCAGGTCACCAGTTTTCAAGCGATTAGGAACTCACTGACCATATACGTAAGTTACACAATTGTATAGCCGCGCGCTGTTTTTGTACACTAGCACAGGCGACAGCTTCAGTGCAAGGCTTGCCTCACATCACATAGCGACTACGTGTACCGGAGATTATAGATTATTTATATAAGATTAGGTGTATTTTTTGTGTCTGTTTAAAAAAAAAACCCTTAGAAAATCCCTGAGGACAGCGACAGGTCGCGATCTATTCGTACTAAGAAGATAAATGAAACTGAAGATTAAAATATCCTATAATATTTTTGCACTAACATAGGAAGCACATTATAATTCTCATTACGTAATATTAACTTGTACAAACTGACAAATTCTCTTTTTTATAGATATTATTAAATAGTACAACTTAGTTGCACACTACAATTGAACGTTGTTTGTATCTAGACTCATAGTGTGATAGTGCGCTATGATTGTATGACAACGTCGTACAGATATCTCGGGAAGTGTATGACGCGCCGGCGATCGGCGACAGATATACCGCGGCCCCGGAACACAAAGGGCAAGAAACATAGAGCTGTTGCAACCATGGAAGTACTTAATTATTCTGTATTGCAATGGTTAGAAAACTAAGATAAACAACTCAATGCAGTTCCAAAATCGGAACCGCCAAAGCGCGTACCTCTTCTGGTTTATCTGTACACTAAGACGTTTTAGACAAAGAATCAGAACGTTTTATCACAACGTATGTACGCAAATGCCTTGCGCTTCATTGTGTGTGTTTGGGAAATATTCTCTCTCGGAGTTGTCCTACGTAACGCGATCTACCAGATCTTCTATGAAGAGGCTGTTAGACTTGAGAGGCTGCCTAGCCGACTGACAAAGCAACGTTAAGATTGTCTTGTGAGTAGAGAGCGCATATTTCCTAAACAACAGTTTTCTTGACGACTTCCGCATGTAACGCCCGACTCCATCGGTTAGCCTCGTGCTTAGCATAGTACTAATATGACAAGTTTGGTGTTGTATAATTTTAATGTTAGCGATTTTGTATGATTAGTGTTGATTTAGTTGACACATTGGCTGCAGAGAACGCCCTGACCATCGCTTGAACTGAACATAGTGTGAAATAATGACGGGCTTTCCGCAGTGACGATTAGTGTGACATTGTGCGGGCTGTTCGAACGGGCGCAATAATACCATAATGTCAAGTAATGGCATATTTACCTATAATAATTGTAAAAGAAGCCACCACGAACAGGAAGAACGCCACGAAATTGCCAGACACTGTGTAGGAACAGCAATATCTCATCAATGTAATTGATGATTTCTAAGTTGCACAGCTGTACGTTTTGTCCTTTAGGACAGTTTGCTCACAATTGCCAAAATTATTCTGTCAATTATTTAAAGCTCTGTTCTTTACGCTTACGTACTCGTGTAAGCGCATTATATTTTACTTAAGAGAACTCACAAATGTATAGAGGCTATAAGTAAGAGAGTCTCAGAGACTTGAATGTAACACAGTGCGCACCGTTCACAAGAATAGCCCATTAGTGATGTAGATGTTAACTCCATTAAATTTAGTTCAATTATTTCGTTTTTGTCAATAATTCATATTAATTTAAATGTAATTTAATTATTTTAATGTTACTCGTTTGTCAACAAACACACATCACAGCTGAGAGGTCGCTGTTCGCGGTTCGCCGAGTTGCCGAGTTGAAGTTCATGAAGTATCACAATATAAATACAAGAATTATATTGTGATATACCGATGGCATCGTCATTTATTGAACTTACATCAACATGATTTTATTTTATTTTTTGTTTAAATTATCCTTATATCTCAAAATCTTAATTTAGCGGTAATTTGTTGATATCCGGACAGCTGCCTTCTCTTTCATACAAATGCATATACAAATGTGATGTGTTCGATATTTTCAGTCAATAAACGTAATTTTGTTGATATTTGCATCTGTTGGTGAGAAATAAAAGATAATAATGAATAGATACGTGTTATATGCTAGGATATAGAATAGTATCACGTGACAGTGACGCGGCACGCTAAGTTACCTTACGCAATACGTAGTCTTAAATGAATTATAATTATACGCGTGTAGACAAAATACAATATTAAAAATGAATTTAATTATATAAATTCTAGCATGTTACACGTGTCGTCTCGCTAATCATTTGACGACAAAATTGTGACAGAGTATCAAATCAAGAGATACAGCCCGTGGTTATCGAAAATGTTTTATATTGTGATTATAGAGCGTGGTTGTACCGCGCGGTAGTCGCCCGCGGTCAAATAAATCATAGCTATTCGCTTTGTTATTGTTGTTCGAAATGATGATAATGAAAAATAATTATGAATTATTTAATTTCTTTAAATGTAAGTCTTTGAAGTATTTTGTTTGATACTTTTATTGTTTCTTCCATGTGATTTAAGAAACTGGCAATATGATTAAGCATTAAAGCGATATGAACTTTGATCCATCTTTTATTCGTCTTTACTGAAAGCTTTTATGCATTGGCGGGCCGTAATACATACATTGAATATGGCTATGGCTTAATGTATTCGCTATTCATAATTGAATAAGCATTGAAAGCCATTTCCAATAAATTATAGTGTGAGATTCGAGAAAATTACCTTCTCTGAAAAGTAGATAATTTGCGAAAATCTCACACTAATTTTTATTAAACTAATAGTTTAGAAATCTAATACCTAGTAAACCTTCAGGTTTATTATTAGTTTTTTTTTTAATACTGCCCTTATGACGACGGCACGGTTGGCGCAGTGGTTGAGCGATCGACTGCTGTGCCACGTGTCGCGGGTTTGATCCCCGCACGGAACAAATATTTGTATTGCCTACAGGTAGTTGTTCCGGGTCTGGCTGTTTGTTTATGTGAGTCTAAATGTTTGAAAACGCACCCACGATACAGGAGAAATTCCTAGTGTGTCTGTGTAAAGATAGTCACAATGATAACGTCAGAATTCATTTTTTTTTAAATATTTATCTCTTATTATGACATTTTATATAACATTTTATATGTAAGAAGTGTTCGTTCACAAGGTCCGTGTTTACAGGACCGCTTTTAACGGATCCGATTCAAGTATGAACGTTCTGATAATAATATCTGTTCTGATAAGTCCCGTCCTCTGCGTTGGAGGAAGCCTCGTTTATTGGCAGCATCCACTTGTGGTGTAGATGAAAGTGCCTATAATTTAGTTCTCTAATTCAAAGCAATACGACAAGTTCTATTAAGGCCGGAAACCAGAACCAGAGCTAAGGTTAATTGAAAATGTTGTAATTACCTGCAAAATAAATGTTGGAATTTCTCAGTTGATTCCTGATTCACCTAAATTCCTGATTCACCTAAATTCCTGATACACCTAAATTCCTGATACACCTTAATTCCTGATACACCTAAATTCCTGATACAACTAAATTCCTGATGTAAAATAAATTCTGTGCAGCCGACTAATAGGAATTGAAGAAAAACTTCATGCTATCTGTGAAAAATCCTGCTTTGTAAAATGTAAGAAAAATAAAATAATTATTTAATTATTAGACATTCATTTATTAGCATTTTAAAGGGAATTAACATAATCTGATTATTCAAACATCTATCGTTCGGAAATCAAGTCTATTACGACACACATTAAAGACTATTTTAAGAAATTAGTTTTAGTGTAACTTAAAAAAAGTTTTTTTTTATTTTGACATTATTGTTGCAAGCAACACACATAACGTAACATCAAACCACGAAGTGTTAGACAGAAGTGAATCTTATTAAAATAGTACACACATATTTCGCACGTCGGCAAAAACTAAGTGATTAGTTATTTGATAAATACTGGTTTAATTATTATTTTAGATCTATTTTATGTTTATTAATAATGTACATACAGTAAATAGTAAAAAATACTGAGAGTCGTTAAAGAGTCAGTTACATTACATTCAGATACACGGCTAAGTCAATTATTTCAGCTATAAATATGATATCGTAATGAAAATATTACTTCGAATTGTTGGTTTTCAAAGACTTTTAGGTCTAACACACTTCAAAGTGAATATTTCAAAATTCTATGACTACAAATTTTGTATCAATGGTAAATTCTAAAATTCCTTAGGACTAAAAAAACAGGTACAGATTTTTTACATTGATTCAATAGTAATTTTGTGTTTCTTGCGTTGTAAAATAGGTACCTGTTTTGTATGGGTGCTCTGTAATATTGTAAGATGTTATAATACAAAAACTAAATGCAATACAAATAACATTTAATTCAACATAGTTGTCTTTTATGCACCTGTGTATAAAAAACCTTTTTAAACAGATTGTGTGCTCGTAGTAAATTTGTCTAGTATTGTTTAAATAATGAAATAAATATAAATTCGTTATGATAAATAAATAAAGACATGAAAAGGAATTTCCGAGCTTCAGAAACGGATACATTTAAACACGTATACATTTCAATGAATATAATAATACAATTACAAAAATAATTTCGAAACTCTGAATATCCCAATTACTGCGAGTCAGTGTTACTTATAATTTCTTTTACGGATGATGAAGACGATGATGATCGAGCTGGTGATGCTGGTGGTGATGATACTGGTGATGATGAGGAAGATGATACTAATACTATCGGATCAGAAGGTTTGGATACATCGGTTATTATGTACGAGTACTGTTCAGTTTTAGATGGTTTCTTACCATGAAAAGCACTGAACAAGCCGGACCAAAATTTAATATGTTCTTGCTCGTTCGGCGAACTACCGTCAAAGAACTCAACATCAGGATCAAGCCGTATTCTTTTCACCGTTGCTGTTTCCTCTATGCCAGCATTGAACTGTCTTTTGTGTGGTGGCTGGATGAGTCTTTCAACCTCACCTGGTTCAGGCTCACTTATAAATTTTCTGTGAAACGACAGTACGTTATGGTATTCCTGAGGAGGCTTTTGGTCCTCAATTGTCTTTAACCACGTCTGCCTAATACTCTTCCATCGTTTAATTATCAGTTTTCCTGAAACGAGTAATAACATTAGTAGTGTTCTTTTTCATATTTACAGATCTCTTTTTTGTGGTGGGAAATCATCAAGTAACCCGCTCTAGGCAGGGCACGCCACAATAGTGGCGGGAAGTCACCTCTTTGAGGAGTGGTTCGAGAGGCGCCATGACATCCTCACCTACCGCCTGACGCAGGTCCTCTGCGGACACGGAAGTTTCGGGAGGTTCCTGCACATAATCGGGCGGGAGGAAACACCCGGGTGTCACCATTGTGACGATCGCCCGGAGGACACGGTGGAGCACACAGTGGCGATCTGCCCAGCGTGGGCGGAGCATCGCCGTGTCCTCGTAGAGGCGATCGGCGGCGGCGATCTCTCGCGTCCGGCCCTGGTCAAATCCATCCAGCGAGAGGGGATAGGATGCGAAGGAGGTGGTCGGGCGTTTGATGGAGAGAACCTCAAACAAAACCAGCCGCCGCGGGAGATGCCCCGGGCGTTAGTGATTCACGCGCGCCTCAAAGAGATGTCAGCAATGCAGACGGGCTTGCCAGGGCCTTCGCCTGCCGGGGTTGCGAGTTGTTCGAAAGAGATACCGTGGCCCCGGAACGTAAAGGGCAATAGAAGGAACATGAGTGGGTTTTAGTCAGTAAGAGTCTGACACTCCCCCTCTCTCCGCCCAGAGCGGGGGAAGTTATTTGATGATTTCCCACCCCAAAAATAAAATCCGCTCTAGGCGGAGCGGAAAAGGAGTATCAGACTTGTACTGACTAAAACCCATCCATGTTCCTTCTATTGCCTTTGTGTTTCGGCCGCGGTATCGCTCTCGAAGAACTCGCAACCCCGGCAGGCTGTAGCCCTGGCAGGCTCGTCTGAGACTTGCAGCATCTGACCCATCACACTGAATGTTCATAAATTACATTGTTTTTTGTATTGTTCTGATCCAGATCACCTAGGCTAAAGCTTATAGAATATACAACATTTGTTTCCATCAAAATATTAAACAAAACACTTACCAAACTGTATTCTTTTTTTTTCTTCCATTGTTTCAAAATCCTTCATAAGATGGATGAATATTTCGCGCCAAGCTGCAGCTTGAGCGATTTTGTCTTCATGATTATGCACCATCGTGTTCCAGAGAACAGGTTTGTTTTTAACTGACGTAATTAAATCTACATCGTCTATTATATTCACAAGATCCTCCATGACTAGGTACGCACTTAAACAGTAAAATACTTATCCACCACTGCACTGAACTCACGTGTAAGTAAGGACGTATTACATAGGAAGCTTCGCTGCGTGTTAGTAAGCTGCCGAATGAAACTAGTCAATAAACGGCTACCGCGCATACCTCACCGCGCATCCCGCGAGTACAGTCGTACAGCCACGAGCGATGAAATGTAAAGTCTTAATACTGAGCTTTGAATTATTTGGCCTGCCAATCATCCGCAGATTATGATATTTTTAAAATGGCTGCCGTGCATCAAATCTGTATCAATCAATCGCTGACATGCCGCAGCACGCCTGGCGGTAGTTTTACTAGATACGCGGCGAGATTTAATTTATTAAACCCGTCCATACCCAGTACAAATGGTGTAGGGTACATAAATGGGTAGAATGGATATACCCCATACACTTTAAAATATAACTTACTAGCTTTTGCCCGCGGCTTCGCTCGCGTTAAATTCGGGGTAACACAATTCCCCTTTCCTGATTTGCAGGTGCCTGCTACCTGTACTTTTTGCCCTTGCGCTTATTTATTGTAACTTTTCTTTTCTCCCTTTCCTAAAAAAAAAGTCTTTACTTATCTCGGTCTCCAGGGTCCCAACTATCTCTGTACCAAATTTCATCAAAATCGGTTGCCATTAAGGTGTGAAGACGTAACAAACAAACTCACTTTCGCTTTTATAATATTAGTAAGGTTATATAAATGTGAATTTATTGTGGAGTCGTTCAAACATGCCACTATATTTAGAGTCACGTGGTGCTCAAATGACTGCACCGTCTTTAGGGTGGCCCCTAACTAGACTGTCATACAACACAATCCGTGTGGTCATGTTAGGAAGCCCTGACTGTCTCATTACATAATCCACATTTCTGTTCCCTATTGCTCATGAGAAGTGAGCTTCTCATGAGCAATAGGGAACAGAAATGTGGATTCTTACAACAGACCTCAGTCAGTAAGAATCGTTGCTGTTTCTACCCTGGCCTGAGAGAACGTTATAACCGAACATTTGTCCACATTGAAGTAGAATATATTCCTTTGACTCCACTCAACCAGTCTGTTCATGTCCCGCTGCTATTACTAACTTACCTCTAACTTCGAGCAGCAATCTAAGGTCATCAGCAAACAATAAACACAGACCTGCTACCCTACCATGACGTGTTAAATCAGAACTTATTCCGCTGAGGGAAAGGGACAGAGCTATACAGGGTATACATCACCACCATCTATCATGGGTGCACCATCTCTTTCACTCAGTGGAATAAGTTCTGCTTTAAGATGTCATAGTAGGCCTACAAGTCTACGACCATTGCGATCATTTTTATGTCTTAAGAACCTTCTACTTAAGGATTTATTATTAGTCAAAGTTCTAACTTTGTATTTTTTTATATATTTTAGCTTTATTTTAAACTAGCTGTGCTCAGCGGTTTCACCCGCTGCTCGGTTCCTCTTTTCACTGAGGGGTTTGAAAGATACATAGTAGCCGTTTCTCAGATTTACTGAATGTGCATAAAATTTTCTTATGAATTTTATTATATCATATATATTATATATATCCTATTACATTATATTATTATTATATTCGAGACTATAATATACCTCTGTGCCAAATTTCATCAAGATCCGTTCAGCCGTTTTGAAGTAAAACGGTAACAAACATTGATACATCCTTACATCCATCCTCACAAACATTCGCATTTATAATATAATATAACTATATTTATTAGTAGGACATATATTAATATAAATAATAACATACTATCATTCGCACAAAAATGTAGGCACATAACCGTTAAATTGGCGAATTTATTATTCAAAAACGCAGTCCGGGTTGGTTTATAATAATTTGGAAAAAAACAAGAATTACTGAGTTTGCCCTTAGTATTTATTTTGTTAAGTTGCCTGTGAGTGTACTAAGCTTGTGAAAACGTAAATCGTTAATTAACTCAGATGATGCTAAATGTATACAATTCATAGCTCGTGACTATACACCGCACCGTGGACCACGTACGCATGCGCGAGACTTTCATAAAATTTTCTACTTTCAACAATTGTAACACAGTTCAATTTTTAATGTACTCTGTAAATTGCACAACGATTCCTGTTATGTTTTGATCTGAACATTTTTGGGTTGAACTGACCCTGGGTTAAAATGAGGGATCTCGCGACTAAGTACAGGTTTATGTGTTGACTCTGCTCTGGAGTATAAATCCGTTGCTATTCATCAATAAAGTTATGGGGCACTTTAATATCGTGTCCTGTATGTCCTGTTGTTTGTTCATTACAGGATGGACTGATCGACGTTAGTGAAGGCACTAAACCCGTGGCTCAGTTCTGGGCTGATATTGCCATCTATAATTCGACACGTTAAGAAAAATACTGTGTATTTGATAGTTTTGCGAAATCAGGCATACATTTATGTAATAAGTTACCAAAATAAAACACTGGTATCGGATCATACGTATATTTCACTTATTTTTTTTTATTTCGTAAGATAAAATAATTATAAAAACTAATTAAGGCCGTATTTTCAATTTCCAAATAACACCTACAGATAATAATAAATTGCAAAAGTTAGGTCAAGAAGGAAGTAGTAAATTAGTTTAAAAAAAAACGTAAGTTCATAATTTGTACGGTACTACAGTAAAACAACAAAAATAAATTGACAAACTGCTTGCATGCAAAAATGATGGATTGTATAAAAAACAGGTTGGGTAAGGTTTGACATTAAAATAAAATAAAATAGCCCGGTAATTATTTGGCGATTGAAAAGTCGTTCATAAAGCTATCGTTTAAAAAACATATTAACAGCCAAGAATTAAATAAATCATAATTCACCATATCATTGTGAACAATATTAGTCTATAATCTATCTCGCGAGTTTATGAACTGTACGACATCAATAGATAATTACCGATATTAAATGAAAAAGTTGTAAAAATGGTACATAATATCATTTATTTAATAGTTGCAAATTGTTTGTTAATATATAATGTTAATTTTACGAGATAAGATCAGAAACTAATATATTCATAATTATACGACGACAATTTACAAAATTTACAATAACATAAAATTCAGTACCTCCTACTTATTGTGGGGTAGGATAAGACCATGCGCTCGAGAAGTGACGAATGAAAATAATTCAGTACATAGGTATATATGCCATAGAAGGCAAATATCCGAGGCCTGAAGAGTTGCTTTTTGTAGTCCAAATGCCTTTAGAAAAATTCGAAGGGTTTCACATATAGCTAGCTAATGTGACCAATATTTATCTAATACTAATTACTAAGTACCAAATCGGTCTGTCTAGTGTCATGCTCGCTTGTCCATTAGCATTCGTGTGTTAAAATCGATCATGTCCGGAATTAAATATTCTTAATGCCCGCTATTAAATCTCTTTGATACATTAAAAGTTTTTCTGCACGAACCATACCTGTGTGACACACATACAAAATGGGAGCAATGACAGGAAGAAAGCTTGTTCTCCTATACATTACGATCATATCTACAAAGATGAATGCATTTCTTGTCCATTCTTCTCCATAGTGATTTACGCTTTGGAATTAGCAACTACCTACAATACTCTCACAGTTATTCAGCCTTGTGAATGAAAATGTAGTAGTAGTGTTTTGACAATTCAAAAGTCCCTGTAATGCTTTAATTGAAATTAATGAATTGAGTTTGAATTTTCTAATTTACATATAATAGACAATATTTACGTATAAAGCTCTGCTAGCACATACCTGGTCTTGCCGATGTATGCATGATCAGACCTTTAACACCTAGCAATCGGACCGTAACAGCCTATAGGCGTGTCTAAACATTCACTTGGGTCCAGCGTGTGAGTGTGAGTGTGTAAAAACATACGCCAGTATCTCCAGGAAGATGTTTTGGTACATTGAAAGCAATGACGTAGACGTAGTGGGAACGAACTAATGTTACAACGCTTTATAATCGAGCTTTACGCTATGCCTATGTGTCACAGAGGTGTAGGTAGGTACATATCGGCCTAGTACAAAATTACACCCAGTTATTGCCAGTTATGTTTGAGTTTCATGTAAAAGGGGCCAACGCTGTGGCTATCATCTGGGTACAAATATAAACTCCGTGGCTGCTAGTCTTCTATTTAGAAAGTCACAATGGACGTACCCAATAACATCGAGAGGAAATGGGAAGAGATCTTCTGCGAAGCAGTCATGCTAGCGAAGGAGGTGGCCGGGCGTTTGAGGGAGAGAACCTCAAACCAACCCAGCCGCTGCGGGAGACGCCCCGGGCGTCGGGCGCCGCTAGAGGACTCCCGGCCACCGTAGATGCGGGCCTGTGGACGGTGAGCAATGGGTAGCTTACCGTCCGTCCGTCTATTGACGACAGGCCGTGTCGACAGTGCAACACTTACGCGGGCCTCAAAGTGATGTCAGTAAAGCAGAGGCGCCTGCCAGGGTCACCGCCTACTGGGGTTGCGGGTTGTTCGAAAGAGATACCGCGATCCCGGAATATAAATGGCAATAAAAGGAACATGGATGGGATTTTAGTCAGTACAAGTCTGACACTGGGACCCTGGAATTTATTTGTTGATTGACCCATCCGCAAAAAAGTACCCAATAACATTTTGCTCTACCTGGTAATCGAACCCAGAACCTCAGGCTTAGCAGTAATAATTGCGGCCTCAAGCAAATGAAGCTGATTTGTAGAAATGTTTGTATTTTTTTCATTATTTCTGACTACGGACAGACGCCAACACAAACATGACGTGGCCACGTTGTGTGCCCAAAAAAACGTATCAATCGAGCTTCAAAGGAGTGTTTTTTATTTAAAAAAGGATTTGTCATTGACTGGTTTTATTTTGTGTAGCCATGTGATTATACCCCATTCGAAAAAAGGAGTGCATCGAGTTTATGTTTTTTGTTTAAAAAATAAATTATTTCCTTTCGTCGGGTTCTTAATTAATGCTGAAGAGTTAATGAAACACCGTTTCAGTGAAATACTACGAGTGAAACTTTTATTGATAAATATTCCAATTTCTCGGGGCGTATGGTCGACAGCAAGCTCAATCCCTACATACAATGCATTGAGATCCTTTTTAGTAGAGTCTATAATAATAACTTACGAAGACCCACGTCATTCAATATACTACGCTAGTGGTTTTTGCTTACATTTGATTGGTTACAGGCTGCCTTACTAGACTATAAAACTTACCGAACGAATCACTCCGTGTCATTTTCCTTAAAAGTATGTATTAATTTATCTTTAAAAGAAGGAGTTGCAACCAATACCTATCGATGTGGAATAAGCCAGAGCAGATCAGAAAAAACATGTATGTATTAAGATTATAGAGGATATATTATTTAGAGGTCTGTACCTCTTTCTGATCGGACTGAATCCACGTCTATGCCTGACTGTGGAGGCTACCTCCTTTCCTTTCGCCTATCTACTTAATACCAAGAGCCTGGAACCGATCATGCGCCAGCAAAAATATAAGTCATGTTCTCTATACCTTAATTTAAATAACACCAATTATATATTGTAGTTATACAGTTTGTTCCAATTTATGCCGTGATACAACGAACAAAATATACATATACACTTATTCTTATACAGTCATACAAATATTCTACTAACTACAATAATGATAATTTATGATTTACTACGTGATAATACCTTAAAGGTGAAATGCTCAATTAATGCTAATGCAAACAAAAATATTGATGCGAGTGGGTATTTAGATAAAGAATAATTACATGAATTAATTCTTAATAAGCCTGCATCTCACATACTGGCTCAATCTTATGCATTTTTATATCAGTTGGCAAGAGATTGTCTTCAGTTTAAATCATTCAACATTGAGCAAACAAAAACATCTTAATAAATCACCGATTAGAAGTTTATTTTATAACTTGCGTTGAGAAATTATTTGACCAAAATATTTACGAAACTAACATACCTTACTCGTCTTTCTAACAGCCCTTATCTTAGCCCTACATTAAAACGAAAAAAAAAAACAAGTCTAAACACTAATAAAAACAAACAAAAAATAAATTGGGATTTGATAAAAGTAGCCAACAATTCATCAGCGGGTGTTATTTGCTTAGGGTTTGTCAAGAAATATGAATAAGGTGGTCCCATAAATATCGTAGAAATATCGTAGAGTAAAATATTTAGGTATCTGATAGAACTTATTGTGAAAAAAATAAAGGAAACTGAATCAAATAAAAAAATTAATTCGAACCCTTGATAATTACGAAACTACTTCTAACCTTATCAAGTAGAAATGACTACCACGCATTATACTAATCATTCCATCCCCAACAGAAATGGAGAAAATAAACTATAACACGAAATTAATACCTTACAATTTGTATAACATGACTTCGTCACTTAACTAAAAAATAATAAAATTGAACATATCGGGTGGCAAAACCTTCTCCTTTAGAAGTAGGTCCAAAGTAAGTAATATTAATTACTAATTTCAGAAATTATCTCAAATACAGTTAAATATCAATCAAAATACTTAGTCGAAAACTTAAGACACAACTTAAAATTACCAACTCCAACCATTATTTAGACGATGACTCAATTTAATTAAATGATCAAGAAGCTATAACCTAAAACAAGGAACAATTTGAATAAATAAACAATTACTTAATCATAAAAGCATAATTACAATTTGAGAAAGCGATATAATAGTATATAGTGATTTCTAGGGTCCGATCAAGAGTCGTGCTCGGGAGTAGTGTTGAATGAACAGCTTGTGACCAACTAATATCTAAGACTTCTATGACATTTACCTAAATATACCGAAAAGAAAACTTAGTGCGTATATTTTATACTTCGCATTTAGCCGTTTTCAATCATGTTAAAAGGTGAATCCCCTAATAAAAGACATGACGGACTTTTAAATACATTTGTTTGATGTTAAAAAAAATACCAATTAAATTGAATGGGAATAGTAATTACAAGTTTATTTATATATTCCAAAAACTCGACCTTATTAGTGTTTATTGAACACGTTGCGTTTAAAAACGACTTCTACGATTTCTGCTCATAGGAACTTTGGCGCTAGTTACGCTAAAAAGGTTAATGGTATTTTTTAAAGCAATGTGTCAGTCATGCCTTTTTCGGTTTTGATGTGCGTTCTGTGCGGCTCTAGCCCAAAGAGCTGATAGCTAGATTATTGCGGAGACTGGGATGATGAGCTCGCGGGGCCTTGTGCCTGGGCCTGAGCTTGAGCTGCCGCGACAGATCTCGCGGCCGTAGCAGCCACTGCAGCTGTAGCAGCCGCAGCGGCAGTTGCAGCTGCAGCTGCTACCCTAACGCCATCGGGGCTTTCGTCTCCTTCCACCTTCGGGATGTCAAAAATTTCGGAGAACAAAGCGGGGAGCATGAGGCGAGGCCATCGTTCACGAGGCCACTGCAACAAGACGCCATGGCGAGTTCCGACGAGGCGGACCTCATTTCGAGCAGCGGCGAATGCTTCGTAACGGGCGCGGGAAATGGCTATAGCTTCAGGACCGCCGTTGGCAATCATCTGTCGTAATAAAATATTGTTAGATGTGGTTTTACCAACTAATTAAGAGAGCCCTATCAAAGATAAACTCTAACATGCAGGCACTTATAGTTGGGCTGAATCCCTGACGTCTGATAGCCCATCTTCTATCTCGCGCTGCATGACCTGGTACCTACACACGTCAGGCCCTAATGGTTGATATGGTGGATTCCGTGGTTGCACATCACGATTGCCGACTTAGGATGGTACTTTTTCAATGGAATTAACATAAAATCACGCTTGTAACGGTCAGACACACAGACAGACAGACGTGGTGAGACTATCAGGGTTCCTTGTTGACTACTGAAACCTAAAAAAGTCTTCATGAAACTTAAAATAATCTTACGTTGTTCTGAAGCGCGTCGTTCAGTGCGTGCTGGAGGCTGCTGATGCGCTCGATGGCGGTGAGGCCAGCGCGATGCGGGCACAGCAGCAGGGTCGCGGTGTACACGGCCATCTCCTCCTGGGTGACCTCCATGCGTTGGATGTTCCATATGTAGGTACAAACAGCAGTCGCGAAAGCGGACTGAAAGAGTAAACATGTTTTCTAAGAAAACTTGCATAATATGAAGATATAAGGTTCATAGTATAAATAACTCGAAGTTCGTCGTAAAATTGTCAATGTATAGATATGGTTTAATTCGACTAATGCATCATACACACTAACAAGGTAAGTTAAATGAAAAGCTTCTCAAAAGCTTACAGTACCTATTAAAACCTTATAAGTACTATCAGCCTGTGCGAGCGCGGGCTTCGAAATGGATTGTTCTTCCCGGTAATATTTAATTATCTAGCTCTGATCGAATGCATGGATATTTCGTCACATGAAACTTTGGTAAAAGTTAGTCACCACGAACGTGAGCTGTTGCGATGCAAACATTATAGGAAAGGTGTACACTGGGAATATTGAAAGTACATTAATTGTTTATTAACAGTGTTCGTGTTTGTAAGCAATTATTTTTTAGCAAAGACTTTTAGTATCCTAAGATGTGTAATTGTGTATGAACCCTTCCGGTAAGATATTTTTTAAAAACTTAGCCTAGTTTTTAAACGACATTAACAAGAAATTTTTGGGTCTTTTATCCTTTTAGTGCATTTTTAATTTGTAATGGTCTTTGTTGTTTTGCAAATAGATTATTCGTAAGAAAAAAAAAACAATTTGATATTTATAAAGAGTTTCAACGACGTCGAAGAGATATGTTAGATCAACAATGTTGAAGAAACGAAAAATGCTCTCGCGTAGCATTCGTAGTCCGGCTCGTAGCGCGGCGTAGACACGCTCGTAGTTCGTAGCGTTCGTGGGCATAGTTGAAAATGCAGTCGCATTCTCGAAGGAATGGCCTCATATTTTTGTTTGTATCAGTTTTGCATAACATGAATTGAATGCGGTTAGACTGACCTCAACGTAGTTGGGAAAATGCTGGACTAGCTCAGTGATATGCTGTGCTTTATATAATTTCAAATATAATATATTCGTATAATTATAATTAATAGTTACAGTGTATTTCTATCATTTTTTTATATTGATTTAGATAATATGGAATTTAATACAGCATTGTACCGAAATACTACTCGAAATTTTAATTCGAAAAGTTGTTTGTAAGTTACAATAAATTTCGATTTCAAATAAAAAAACTGTGTTGGCAATATAAGCCTTTAGTTAAGATACTTTATAACCTTTATTTACCAAAAGCATGTAGGCCTTAATTAAATAGAAACCAAAAACTAAATGCTCTACATTTTTCATCCTTGCAACTTATATTGCTAAAAAAGTACAAACTAAAAACTGTATAATATTATGCATCATTACACGCATGCTTTGACAAATAATTAGATGATGACATGTCATCATTGCTCAGAATGGTCAGTAAAAATATCGAACCTTTTCGATTACTATTCCATTGTAATAAACTCACATTGGTGAGTGCACTTCATTGTGTCATGATACAATCTTCTTACAAATCTATTATTAAAGAGTTATTTTTACCTTACTTTGCAGAGTGAATATAGTTAAACATGGGGAATAATTACGGCTACCTTATTAACATACGCTACGAAATACATACTTCGCTATTTATAATTGGTTATTTATCGCCAAATTGAGATTTAATAATCAAAATATTTGACAAAACTGTGCAATGTTTTAGATTTTTTGTGAATACTTTGTCTTGTCTGACAATGTTGATAAACTGCAATCAGTTTGTGTTGTTTGTTGGTCTTTAACGTTGTGTTCTTACATCTATTGTCACAATAATCTACATGCATGCTGCCCCTACATAGTGCGGTACTTTCATACAAGACCAAAAGTTGGACTTCTTAGGGTCTCTGAATAGTCTGCTCGCGTTATTTTTCTTTTTGACAACATCTAAGATCTAAGTTTTTTTTGCCACTTCTTTTTTTCTTTATGGGTTGCCATGCCTAATGGTGTAGGAATATTCCGTTGAGAAGTGATTGTTTTCCTTATTGACATTTGTTGAAGTCATAATTTATTTAATTATGTGATGTTATTTAAATAGACGAACTAATATAATCAGCCCATGTACCAACTGCTGGAACACGGAACTCCTGGGAGTGGGTAGTAATCCACTAGGTGTGAATGGATGAGACACTTCTTCGATCATATGAAGATAAATTTGATTTCAAATGAGTTATACTAAAACTTACATCATAAGTAATAGTCAATTGATGGTGGCTGACTATGGTGCCATCCTCGAACACGATGCGCTCGGGTGAAGAGAGCTTTGAGATCCTCGTCAGCCAGACTTCGAAGAACCCTAGCTGCGGACAAAAATACACACTGACAGGGTCCAATCTTAATTGGTGATGCACAGCTTTGATGAGGATGAGTGATGAGAGAATCGCGTGGCGGCAATTCGCAAAATGGCTTACAACAATCGCGAATGAAACATAAATGCCTAGTTTAGAGATATAATGACGATATCTACTTTTTCGACGCCATAACTATTACACAGCACTGCAATGTTGCTAATTCATTGTTATAATGTTGGGCTCATCGGTTTAACGATATGTATAATTAACAATATTTACTAACCAAGTATTACATGACCTGAACATAATCTCTATTAGATCCTTTTCCTGATAAAATAGGTGAACCCCTTAGGTGACTTGACGAATTCATTATTTTACGCGCATAATCCAGCTTCAGGAAGTTTCAGTATAGTAAAATACCTTAACTACATCGTCCACTTTTAAATTCATTAACTTAGAACTCTCACAATTCCCTAGTAAACATGATTGAAAAGTGTAGGAAAACTCTGAGGGCGTCTATTAAAAAGTATGAATGAATAAATTCGCCAGCGCTGCTTATGTAGTTCAGGATCAGGTTGTCGATAGCAAAGCCTTTTTAGACTTGTTTCTTACGTTACCTTGATGAGGATGAGCTGGTCATCTTGCGGCAGCGTGTGGAACCCTGGCAACCGCTTTGCAAATTCCACAACCTGCTGCACGGCTGGTGTCATGCGGAGTGCGATGTTATGCCACAACAGCGAGCGCAAATCCGTTGAGCGGCCGGTCGTTGAAGTCGCGCCGTCTTCACCTCCGCTGCCTAATATTTACATCAGTTGTTAAAAAGCCAAAATAGTTCTCCGAAGGAGTACGCCAAGGTGTACCGAATAGTACCCAAGTTTCATCAGTTAAGTTAAATATGACAATCAACTGGGCATGAATTCAGATTTCAAGGGTTCTGTTGATAAATTTCAATAAGGGAAAAGCTCATTATTACTTTGCTTTTCCTTGAAATCGAACCCGGGATTTCGTACTCAGAAGTTGTGCCGCTAATCTTACGAGGCACTTACTTACGAGAAATACCTACTAACGTAAAAGTATACATGTGTGTGTGTGTATTAACACGTCTGCCTGGGAGACAACGAGTTTAGTCAGCGGAATGAAACTAAAGAAGACCAAATAATTATGATATTGTTAAGTAAATCGTGCAGTTTAAGTTTAGAAAAGGTGTTATATTATGAAAAAGAAGCTTTTGTTATCCACATGCTTCTTATCGTAACATGAAGACGAGTACCTATATCTTTTCTTTCTTACACGGATGTTTTGTAATCAGATAATAGATAGCAGATTTTATTACGTACGCCTTTATGAATTCGGTCAAACGACATGCCTTGCATAAACAGAGCATGCTATGCATGCGTGTTTATCACAAAACGTTATTAAAATAACATCATTCAATCTCTCTCATCAATCAGGATCAAGGAGAGCTGTCCGTACAGTTATTACTGCCTAAAAATATACTAACCGTGAAGGAATCAAACCTGCGATCAAAATACTGTATCACTCAATCGCTTCGCTCATCAAGCATTCGTACTTTGCTTATTTTGGAGAATTTGGATCCATCAATGTTAAGTTGCAAATATAAGTTTTAACGGGAAGACTACGCTTTCACTATTACTATCTTAAACTTTACAAACCGGTGGAAGCCATTAAACCAGAATAGTATAATTACATTATTTTTTTCTTTGTTATGCGTACCCAATATTTTTTTTTTGGAGAGCGAGATGAAGGCCAATGAAAAGATGGATGGATTGTGTTAAGGAATGATATGAAGGAGAGAGGAGTAAATCATGTAGTGACGTCTGATGAAAATGGAAGAAGAAAACGTGTTGCACCGACCCCAAATAGAATGGGACAAGGGCAGGAAAATGATGATGATTATGCGTAATATTTTTATCACCCAAGTAAAGCTTATTCGTTTTTCTTTGTAATTTATTGCATAATTTTTAAATAACGTCTGGCCACGAGATACACGATGCGTGCTGCAACAGTGAATGTAAAAAAAACAAATGAAAAAAATCTAAGAACATGCCACGACTCACGCGACATCGCTTGCACACCGTATTTTTTGGGAAGAAACAGTCGCGCTCGCAGTTCGTAATGGGGAATCGTTGTGGCAAGTAGTATGTCTTGTAGTCTCGCTCGGAGCGAAAGACCTGGAAAATGTGTTGTAGTCAAATAAGGTTCAAAACCCGCTATAGGTGAGAGCAACTCACGCTTGACGTTTTCTATATTCAACTTGATTTTCAATCGTTATTCGTGTTTTTCTTCGAAAGTAATACCCAAAGCTTAATAAAAGTTTCGGCTTTTATAAATTAGTACAGGAAGAAAGCTACCAATATAACCGCCACCCTTACAGTTCCTAGACTGCCCCTATTTTTTAATACCACGGCCTGTTTTAATGAATTACATTGTACTTCCTACACGTAGTGTAACTCGATCTACGAGTTTACAGTAGTGAAAAGAAACCGCATTTACACTAATCCGCATTAAAATGGTTGATGATAATGATGGCATCAGCCATTTTAATGCTGATAAGCTAATAAAGCATATTTATTAGCATAAGCTAATAAATGTGCAGCCTATTTAATTAGGTAGGTACCCTCTGCCTATCTATGGTGAAAAATGTCGATGAATTTATTCTTTAACTAGCGACCCGTCCCAGCTTCGCACGGGTGTTACATTTCTTTGAAAATCCCCACTTTTCTCTTCTATACCTACATAAAAACCGTATACGTAACGTAACGTAAACGTATTATACATAAAAACCTTCCTCTTGAATCACTCTATCTATTAAAAAAAACCGCATCAAAATCCGTGGCGTAGTTTCAAAGATTTAAGCACACAAAGGGACATAGGGACAGAGAAAGCGACTTTGTTTTATACTATGAAGTGAAGTTGCATCATCCGCCTATCTTTTTCCTATGTTGCCATTCAGCCTCACGGGATACCGCGGAACTCGTATAGATTTGCTCTGACATCACGTAGTTGAATTTTGGAGAGTAGATCCCTTACATGACCTGCTACACAAATATGGTGAAAATTAAAAAAAACAAAAACGTAAGCCTAAATAGGTCTGGCTCACCTGAGGGTTGAATTTTCTTATATATACTGTTTCTCTCAAGTATATGGTAGGATGGGAAAGAAATTATTAATGCAGTCAATACCTCGTCAATATTATACGTAAAAAAAAACCTAGACGAACTTTTTTATACACCTACAAGCGTTAAAAAAAAAGTGTGTTTTCAAAATTACATCTATATAATATTTTTCTTAATCGTCTAACTAGGCTGGCACTGCGGTTCGCACCAAGTCATTTGCTAAAACTTCAGCTACTCAACTCAATGCATTTATTTAAATAAGATAATTACAGGTACTTTTGAATGTAAAAAAAGATGAAGGTAGCTTCATCTTTTTTTAGTCCCAGTCACAAGACATAATAACTTGTCGAAGTATTACATACCCATTGCAAAGCGTTGATCTCTATGTATAGAGAAGAATGAGCGTGAAACTCCATCAACGTCATATACGAGTACAGTGGTGTAAGTTCTATCTTAATTTAATTTGTGTAGCGAGGGTCTATGAGATGAGTACCTAAACGCGAGTAACGTAAACGTAACGTAAACGCGATGCGCCGCGTTTCGCGTACCGCGCCGCCCGCACCGCTCTCTCAGGTCGCCAGTCGGCCCTACAAGCTCGTTGTTATAACATGTGCGCGCGCGACTGTGTCGCGCGGCGCTGATCTGTTTGCCTTTAACTGATTGTTGTGATTAATGTGATTATAAGTACCGCGTCATGTACGAACGTTATGTTGATTAATAAATAAACATTGTAAAACCGTTACAAATTGCGCCCAACTCGCGGCACGTGCTCGAAAATAGGTACCTACCTACGCGAGCGCGAACGTATCCCACGCTCTGTTGTGTACCTTCCTACTGTACCGTTGCTGTATCGTCGTGACTCGTGTTGAAGATGCCGAGAACACGCGGGCAGACAGCCAACGAGGATTCCAGTAGCGATGAAGAACGCGCGGACCCGCACGCCGCGGGGGCCGCCGTAGGTAACAACATCGCGAGCGCGGCGGGAACGCCGACTACAACGGACCGCCGCGACACGAACATGATCACAATGTCAGAAGACCAGCTATCTAGGATCCTGGCCAGCGTGATGAGGGGGTCGACTCAATCCCCCGCTACCCATGTAGGAGTGCACGCGGTGCATACTTCGAACAGCAACTTCACCCGGTGCACGGCTCGGTTTGATGGAACCGCCTGCAACGCCGACGTCGTGGAAGCATTCATCGAGAGCGTGCTTGTATACAAAGAGTGCGCCAGCGTCTCGGATGAACACGCGTTACGTGGCTTGCCTATGCTGCTGACCGGAGAGGCCGCCGTGTGGTGGCGAGGAGTGCGATCTACTGTGGAGACCTGGGACGACGCGATACGGCGGCTGCGCTTCATGTACGGCGCGCCACGTCCAGCCCACAGGATCTTACGTGACATATATGCGCAGGAACAAACCAGTGAAAGTGCCGATGTGTTTATTTCGCGTGTGCGTGCTAATATTTCGCGTTTACCGTATTGTATATCGGAAATAATGCAACTAGATATAGTGTACGGCCTTTTACATCGTAAAATCCGTAAACGTGTTCCGCGTGATAGTGTAAGTAGTGTCGACTGTCTACTTGAGAGAGCCAGGTATGTAGAAGAGACGCTGAGCGAGGCGAATCAATCTGGTATGTCATCTCATAATAATAATACCGCGAACACGAATTTACGTGGAAAAGATAACCCTTCATTTACGACCGGTAAAAATATTAACCCGCCAACGGTGACGGTGAAAAGTTTTAACCCTCAAACGGCTACGTCCGACTCTAGTTCGAGCATAGATAGCAGTAGTGCGACTTCTAAACGTGTTAGACCACGCTTCGCGCGCTATAAACGTTCCGGACACACGATTGAGAGTAAGTCGAAAGGTAGTGAGTTAGCTTGTTATGGTTGCGGTCGCGAAGGTGTTATTCGGTCGAAATGTCCTAACTGTAAAGATAAGCTTAAGGAAGATACTCCGGCCGCGGTCACCGACAGGAAGGTGAGTTTTCAAAGTGCTTATACACTCGACTCCTCCGTGTCGCGACCTACGATTGAGATCGAAGTAGCTTCGTTAGTAGGTGTCGCTGTGCTCGATACCGGTGCTACTGAAAGCTTAGCGAGTCCCGGTTTGTATACGATTTTGTTAAATAACGGGACGAGTTTTAATTCGGCCCGCCGCACTATAGGGTTGGCCGACGGAACCCAACATACACGTGACGTGTTGTTGTGTGATACGAATGTTGTAGTACAGGGACGTAACATACCTACAACGTTTATGGTTATTCCAGAAGCGGAAAATAGGACGCTTCTCGGACAAGATTTTATTACGAAATCAGGTATTCTGCTTGACCTTCAACATGGTTGTTGGTATTTTTCTGATTCAACAGAGGTAAAGGTACCTTTCGTGCGCTCTTATAGTCTTTTATCTACCAGTGGCGCAGAGCTGATGCAGGTTGACACCGCCGGCCTGGCACTGAGAGAGAACGAAGGGTCTAAGCTGTCACCTGCTCAGAGGACGCAGCTTAACCAGCTTATAGTGTCTAGAGCTGCGCGCTTCGCCACCGAGGGACCAGCTACGTCTTACGCTACTCATCACATTCGAGTAGGCGAGAGACAGGAGCCGACCGCCTCGCCGCCCTACCGGATGTCGGCAGGTAAGAAAGAGCTGCTGGAAGGCGAGCTCGAGAAGCTGCTGCAAGCAGATGTAATAGAAGAGTGTGAGTCACCATGGGCCGCGAACGTAGTGCTGGTAAGGAAGAAAGATGGTGGTGTACGGTTGTGCGTGGATTACCGCAAGCTTAACGCTGTGACGGAACCGGACAGATATCCACTGCCGCGCATAGAAGACGTTCTCCATGCAGCGAAGACTACCGCCTACATGTCCACGCTCGATCTCCATTCTGGCTATTTCCAGGTGAGTGTCGCGGAAGACGACCGGGACAAAACCGCGTTCGTCACACCTTCTGGTACCTATAGGTTTAAGAGAATGCCCATGGGACTGCGAAACTCAGGCGCCACGTTCCAGAGATTGATTGACCGGTTCCGGTCAAACTTGGCTGTACCGGCGCGGACGCTCGAGGTGAGTGACAGCGTCGTGACGTCTTCGGAAGGTCGAAGTGGGAGTAGGCCCGTGACTATCCTGGGATACCTAGATGATTTGATAGTTCTATCGCCCACCTTCGAACAACACCTCGAAGACCTGGAGGCAGTATTTGATAGATTGGATAAATTTAATCTGCGTGTTAATCGCAAGAAAAGTTGTTTTGCTTGTGATTCGGTGCGTTTCCTGGGGCACATTATCGTACCCGGTGGTCTGCAGGCAGACCCGGAGAAAACCTCAGCGATAGCTGACATGCCAGCCCCGAAGAATGAGAGGCAGCTTAAGGGTTTCTTAGCTACGTCAAGTTGGTTCCGGCGCTTTGTGCCGAATTACGCCGCTGTCTCGAAACCCTTAACCCAACTCCTAAAGAAGAACAGCTCGTGGAAGTGGCATGATGAGCAGCAGGCTGCATTCGAGGACATAAAGAAGCTCCTAGTCACCGCGCCTATACTTCGCCAAGCCGACGAAGGTAAGCCTTTTTCTTTAAACACCGACAGTAGTGGCTACTGTCTCGGAGCAGTATTGATGCAGGGGGAGGGCCCTGATGAGAGGCCTGTGGAGTATGCCAGTCGCTTACTGTTACCAGCTGAGCGCAACTATACCACCACTGAGAGGGAGGCCCTGGCTGTAGTGTGGGCGGTAACCAAATTCAGGGGCTATATCGAAGGATCGGAGGTATTAGTCAAGTCCGACCACCAACCCTTGCGCTGGTTGATGAACTTAAAGTCCCCCAGTGGGCGCTTAGCAAGATGGGCATTGACCCTTCAGGCATACAACTTGCAGATACAGTATACCCCCGGTAAAGTGAACGTGATTGCAGACGCGCTAAGCCGCCCCGCCTGTTGCGAAAAGGACCCAGGTGGAAGCAAGGTATGCTTAGTGACTGTAGATATACCGCACAGAGCACCTGCTGATGTGCGTGATAATCAACTCAAAGACCCTGAGTTGAAGACAATTGTAGAAGATGTAGAGGACGCCGATCCCTCAAGGGGGAGGGGCTGGTCAGAACGAGGATACCTAATGTCTGATGGCGTGTTGTACCGGTGTGCATCCGAGGCTGACGACGCTGATTCCGCCTGTCTCGTGGTGCCAAGACATGAAAGAGATGTCCACGAGCAGGCCCAGTCCATCAGGAAGAAGTATGCTGATGAAGGCAGACGTGCGCCTCCGGATTACAAGGTGGGTGACCTCGTCCTTCTAAAGACGCAGAGTATGAACGACACAAGAAGCGGGCAAACCGCCAAGTTCATCCCTAGGAGAGATGGCCCGTATCGTGTCCGGGAAGTGGTAAGTTCCACTACTTATGTTATCGAGGGGGTCACACGAGCTGAACACATTGGACGGTACCATGTGTCGCACCTGACTCCTTTCGTCGGCGATATCACGTCTCCGGTTCGTGAAAAGCGCAAGCGTGGTCGACCCCGTAAATTGAACGCTAGTCCGAACGCGAGGGCGCTATGTCCGAACTAGAGGGGGAGTGTGTAGCGAGGGTCTATGAGATGAGTACCTAAACGCGAGTAACGTAAACGTAACGTAAACGCGATGCGCCGCGTTTCGCGTACCGCGCCGCCCGCACCGCTCTCTCAGGTCGCCAGTCGGCCCTACAAGCTCGTTGTTATAACATGTGCGCGCGCGACTGTGTCGCGCGGCGCTGATCTGTTTGCCTTTAACTGATTGTTGTGATTAATGTGATTATAAGTACCGCGTCATGTACGAACGTTATGTTGATTAATAAATAAACATTGTAAAACCGTTACATTTGTTTTTTTTTTTTACTTTTAAAATGTTATTGTTTACCTGTGTTGAAATTTTGAATTTGATCTATTAAAATGTGATTATAATGATTGTTTAGTTTTTTTTCTCTTGTTTATAATTATTTTCTAATTTAATACAATTTAATTATTTGTTAAAATCAGCATGCTTATTATTGCTTGTGCCAAAAATATTTGTACACGCACGTAACTCACCTATAGGTATGTTCAACAAATAAAATAGTTGTAAGTATTTGTGTTTTTAACATAGTAATGTTCACATAAAGCTTTCGAAATTCAATACAATCTAAATGACAAAAACCGCATCAAAATCTATTACTTTGTGTGCAGTTCAGAGAAACAAAACTGGCTGTCATGTCATGGAAGGTGACTTCAGTTCACAACTCGGGGGTATAGATTATGTTGTCAGGTCTTGTTGAAGGTTCCACTGAAGCACTGATTGATATGGCACTGAAGAACTGGGTCACGTACCCATCAAGCTTATTAGATGGAGAGCCTCAATTGTAGTCCTAACATATTTATTTCATTTAAACGTTATTACGCAACCAGACTTATTACACTAACCCAGTACTAACCGGGTTCTGAAGGGTCAGATAGGCAGTCGTTCCATGTAAAATACTGGTATTCAGTGGCGTTCAGTTAGACTGAAAGAAAGATTGGGAAGTGGTTTTTACAAGGACTAGGTGGGTGAATGAAATTCAGAAAATTACGAGTAAGATCTGGTTGAGACCTGGTTGAGTGTCGAGCTCGCGCAGGTTAGGCTCGCATGACAGGACCCCTACAATCACCAGTGGATAGAAACAAGCGTACTTGTCAGTGATGTTAATGGTGATAAAACATTAAACAGCTGCTGGTTGAAAGTGATAGCCAAAATCCACAACAATACTGTTGCTAAGCTTAAAGCCTTTAAACGCTGCTTCATAATAAAGTAGAAACGTATTACGTTGTTCAGCCGGCCCCAATGGGTTCCACTGAAAGATCGATTAATATATTAGTATTGATGAAGTAGGTTAAGTTGCCATCTTGCATATTGGATGGATAACCTCAACTGCACACGTACCTAGGTAATTGCATTATTTAAGTAATCGATTTTTACATCGACCCAATTCTATGTGGTCACCACCGCGCTAGTTTGCATCTAATAAATGATGAATATTTGACCAAGTTTCAAATGAACAGAAATGGTTTTATATAGGTAATCGTAATGAATGACCTAAATAATGTTGGTTAGAGACCGGAGTACAAGCAAATGTATATTAGCATATTAGATCATTTTTTAAGATGTTGTAAAAATAAGGTCAAATTAAAAATGAATAAATAGGTGATAGGTAGGAAAAGATGAACTTCAACGAATGCCGCGCCACCAGAAAGACTAGAGAATTACCTATAAGAATACACTCCAACGGTAAAAATATATATATATTGGTTTTATTATTTTCATGGTACAGACAAAATACCTCGTGGCCCTTAGTTGTTTGTTTTGACTAGTAGTATATATATATTTAAATTCTTTAAAATTACACCGTGTAATTTTAGGCGTATCACAAGTTATAACGGCAGCCTACATCATCTACTCCTACTATCTTATAACTTATACATTATCTAATATATAAAATTCTCGTGTCACAGTTTTCGTTCCCATACTCCCCCGAAACGAACGAGATTTAAACGAAATTTTGTGTACATATCGGGTAGGTCTGAGAATCGGCCAACATCTATTTTTCATACCCCTAAGTGAGCAGCGGGTGAAACCGCTGGGCGCAGCTAGTATATTATAACTTGTATATCTACTCTAAAAAATATGAACGTTACAGTAATTTAAAAAAATATAACATTATTAACTATTATGACGCATGCCGTAGTGTTTGACGTTAGGTGTCGCCGTTTCATTACACGTCTCCATCGGAACTCCTGAACTCAGAACGTGGTGTTCGAAACTTCGTGGTGCGTTATAAACAAATAATGAATAATATTTGAATTTTTTATTTTAAAGAAAAGTCAATAAAAAATGTTTTCTTTCGAAAATATGTGGTAGACATTGGGTAGATGTTGTAAGACGATTCGAATTCCACGGTGTTCAATGTAAAGTTATGTTCGCTGACTCCGTTTCACTTTGACGAGAAATTACTGGCCAACATAACGGTCATTTGCCACTTCTTTTATACCTATAGTTTTGAGTAGGTATGTAACAGGCACAACAACTTTATAGGCTTCCCGCCTATAAAGTATAACACAATATGTTGTTTGACGAAAATATGTTTTTTTTTTTTAAATAAAAATAGGACATTATCGAACAACCTAGAATTTGATACTCCTACACGGGATCATTAGAAATGAACTGTAAGCTGAATTCGATACATCCGCATATGACCCACTTATTTAAATAGCTCTGCAGTTTACAAGTTACTACATTCTCGTCTTTTTTAATGTGTTCCTAATTTATGTGGCTAGTTGTTTTTTTTTTAATTATTTTAAAAGTATTTTACGTTGAAATTCGAACCTACTGAAATAACTGACTAGACTTTGACGTCTTTGACGACGAAAGGGGAATACACAAACAATTTTCAAGCCGAAATATAAAGGATAATAATATGACCTACCTTCTCCTTCAGAGTCTTCAGAGATGACATTGATGACGCGCGGAAGCATCATCGCCTTCACCTCGTCGGTACAGGTGTTGGTCTGGCGGTGCGCCAGCGTGATGAGCCTGACCAGCTCCTTAGACATTTGCTGCCTCATCACCACTGTCTCCATGGGGTCCGTTGGGGGATTTGTGACGCTGGCGGGGGCGGGCCGCTTGGGTTCAGGTAGGCTCTCGGCTGCTACGGGCTCACGGGGGCGCTTGGGGACTCTTCCGTACCTCACGGCTGGGGGAAAGGGGGCCCTCATTGTAAAATCAGCACCGTAGTGTGGGCTAGTGCATCCCGCGATGCAGTGCACTCGAATGGTCTCCACGCGACAATTGGAAAATAGGTGCGATCTATTTGTACATTGACACCGCTGTGTTTCGCGTCGATTATAATATCCTGTCTAATGTTAATTGCGATGCTTGGACGGATTGTCCTGGGAATGTAGGTTTTCGCCTGTCAGACTGGACCCTCACTGTGGTGCTGACCGGACTGGACTGGCGTCACGGTGTAGCTTTTAAACAAAGTGCAATATGATTGTTACTTGGTCTACTTTTAGTGCTTGTACATTTTGTAATGAAAAAATACTTGCCAAGTGCGAGTCTGACTCACATCGAGGGTTCTGTATGAACTTGTGGGTAACTAGTGAAAGTATCGATTAATGAATTTTAACTGCATTGAAGGACAAACTTAATTTTGCGGTTGGAAAACGATTCTTAACATACATCGATATAGATCGCGGTTAGTTTACCAACTGTACCTAATTAAGTTTATTATCACAAGTTTTTGGTATGCATCTATAAAATTTTAGGATTTGTCCCATTACTCCATATGTTTCTTGCC
The DNA here is from genome assembly GCA_958449745.1 of Ochropleura leucogaster. Lineage (NCBI taxonomy): Eukaryota > Metazoa > Arthropoda > Insecta > Lepidoptera > Noctuidae > Ochropleura > Ochropleura leucogaster. The sequence goes on from OY288200.1 coordinate 23,463,853, forward strand.
AAATGTCATGATTCTAGATCAATGAGTAAATATAGATTTTCATTCCCTCTGCGAATGTATGGAAAATGCGACATAAACGATAATTTTTTTGATTGCGTAAACTTATTCAAAACTTTTAGGGACTGCAGACTTGAGTAAATGGGTTTAATTTCAACTAGATACTTCCACGCGTTCCAAATGTCTTGAAAGACAGACAGACAGACACCAAATTGAGGATCACTTTGTTGTCCGTCTAAGGCTTGAGGGTTCCATGTTTTTCTTTTGAGGTACGAATCCCAAAAAAAATACAAAATGATAGGATATTCAGGAATAATACAGATATAGGGTAAGTTATTTTTTAGCCAAATATTTGACAATGAAAATAAAGAATTCTGATTTCTATAGAATTTGATCGCGTTTTGTTCTTTTATATCGATCATCATAATTTTTTGTCAAAATTGTAGTTTTCCCATTTATTTTCGCCCTAATATATTATGAATACATTTGTTTTTATTACTTGTGACAAAAACAGTGTAAGTGAGAATAATAAAATAATCTTTTTTTTATATTTTGACTAGCTTTTGCCCGCGGCTTCGCTCGCGTTAAATTCGGGGTAACACAGTTCCCCTTTCCTGTATTTGCAGGTACCTGCTACCTGTACTTTTTGCCCTTGCGCCTTTTATCGTAATAGCAAAACAACATTTCCCTTATCTTCCCGTTTCTCCCTCATTTCAATTAAAAAAAAATAGCATATTTCCGTCGTCAGGGTCCCAACTATCTCTGTACCAAAATGCATCAAAATCGGCGTGAAGACGTAACAAACAAACTCACTTTCGCTTTTGTAATATTAGTAAGGATTTAATCCTTAGTAGCATGCGTATTTTGTTAAGTTAATCGAAGGTTTCTCTACTTTAATGATTTCGAAATTAAATCCTTGAATTTTAAACAAAACAAAAACTACTCCAATTTACCGATTTAGGACGAAAAGTTAAATCTACCATGATTACCGCTTTTATGAATTTTTAATTTCTATAAAATCTATTTTTAAAGGTAGCTTTTTCCTTGTGTTTGGATTTTACTTTTGTGTTTTAAATATACAAAAGTATTAAGGACCCATTTTACTATTGAATAGTTTTCACGAGAAATATGCATTTGAATGTAATCTTATGTAATCCCACTATTCGCCGGATACATTTAATTCCCATTTTTGCATGCCGTAAAGCAAAATGTATCGGGACGTCGTAAAACTTACCATCGTTATTTGTATACCTACATTTTTAGCAAATAAATGATTTCTATTTCTATTTCCATGACATAGGCTTCGAGCCTCTTCCATCAAACGAATACAAATTCTCCGTGACTGCGAATGTGATTTTTTTCTTGGAAAAACTACATAACACTTTACTCGACCGTAATCGAACCCGGGTACTCATAGCCAGCAATGAGGTAGCTAGGTAGGCTAATTCTACATAAGGATGTAGATCATAACGCTAAAAAAAAATTCGGCGTATTACCGCCATCGTATCGACGTCTTATGTCTGATATGTCTTCATCGAATTTTTAGGATTTTTTTATTTCTCTTCGTATATGATCTTGACTTTACAGCGACCCATCATAATATGTTTGACCACTATAGTGTAATTAAATTACTGACTTCAGTTAGATGAATCATTCCTCTTTAATCTGGAACGTTAACGCGATTTACTATCATTACTTATTATAGCCTTTACCCTGAATATCACAATGGTAAAGGTCTACCACTCGCAGCAGTGCATCCCATCACTAAACATGTTATTTCATCTAGTGTCACCTACACCATGCTGCAGCGAAGCATAGTTCAGTAAGTACAGTTAAGTTGTATTCATCAACTTGTTTTTTACTTAATTCTTACTTAATATTATAAAAGCGAAAGTGAGTTTGTTTGTTACGTCTTCACGCCTAAATGGCTAATCCGATTTTGATGAAATTTGGTACAGATATAGTTGGGACACTGTAGACTAGGCTATTTTTTTATAAAGTGAGAAATGAGGGAGAAAGGGGAAAAAATATCTTTGCTATTACAATCAATAAGGCGCAAGGGCAAAAACTACAGGTAGCAGGTACCTGCAAATCAGGAAAGGGGAACTGTGTTACCTCGAATTTAACGCGAGCGAAGCCGCGGGCGAAAACTAGTAATTAATAAATAAGCCATCATTTCCAACGCCTACAAAAATTGCTATGCTAATATTCACATATTATCACGCTTGTACTTCCTCTAGGGTTAGGTAGAGGTGCATCTATACTCATACTGCGTCGGTTGTGTTTTTACTTTCATTGGTAGTGAAGAAATTAAGATAAGTGGTGAGTCCTTTCCGTAATCCTCACTTGAATATAGCTAACACATATTAGATCAAATATATAACCGCGCGCCTATCAAATCAAAAATAGATCGTCGTGAAGACAAGAAATATTGAAGAAAGTCTTTACTGTATGTACTCTAAATTAGCGCCATTTTAAGCTTCCTACTTTTTACTTTTTCCTAATTTTACTTTACGACAAATTATTACCTCATGTTAATCAAATCAATTTTTCAAAATAATGATGGAAGTCAATTTAATTTTATAATATTTATTTACTAAGATATATCAGATACAAAGTGATGCATAATAAAATAGGTAATGAATAACTAAGTAAGAGAATTATTAGTACCTACCATACGCCAAATAATGAGGCTAAGAAAAAATAATCTAGGTACTCACAATCTCTGCTCATGCCAACTGCAAGACACTTTTTAAATCTGCAGAACTGGCAGCGATTCCGGTTCAGTCGGATGACCAGGCACTTGCCGTCTCGGAGACAACGGTACTCGATCTGCTTCTGGATGCTACGGCGGAAGAACCCCTGGACACCAACAAAATAAAACCTCTTTATTACCACACACTTTACGAATTTATAACTTAAGTAATTCCCGTAACAACAAAAAAACTTCAAAGTTTTCGAAAACTTTTACGACATTTTTAAACCCCCCCTGTTGGATAAAATGAACAATGATTAGTAAAAATGTCTCGAGTTAAAAAATCTCAATTCAAATACTTTAAATTTAATCTGAAAACTGTTGATATCCACTTCACTGTAATTCAGGAGAGGTAGTAGAAGATGTCCACCAGCTAGCTTGGTCGGAGGCAATATGGCACCGCGCGGAGTGCAGCCGCCTTACCGGGGCGTAGGGCGGGAACACAGGGTGCTCTAACTGCGTTAGCGTAGGATGTTAGCGTTTTTCTACCCCACAACCGATGTACAAAACATTTATTTTACGCGATTTGGTAAATCACCTAATTTCCCAATTTTTCCAAAGTCTAGACATAACTTACTAACATTATTTCTGCATCGGAAACTAAAAGTTTATTAGATAAACCCATACTGGTAATTTCCGATTTATAACAGTGAAAATACTATTTGCCGCTTAAATCTAGTATCATTTGTTTTGTGGGCTACATATTTATTTTAATGGGCGAATTAAATGGTTTATAAACCTATTGAAAAATGGGGAATGATAAAATTGAAAACAATGGCAAAACACATAATTTAATATTTCAGAAGATCTGTAAAGGACCTTGAAAAATACATTAGTCCTAGGTATTTAAGTAGGTACAGCTGACTGTGATCCCCGCTGTCTGCAGTCACGCGGACTTCTTATTGTCACGGTATTGCTCCCCAACGCTCACTCAGGTGAAGGGGTGAAAGCAGAGTATATTTTTTTGATGTATTGCCCAAGCTAGCCTTCAGCAAGCTAAGTCAAAGTTTTAGTTATAAAATAACATGAACCCATATAAAGAGGAAAGTTTGACTTTTCTTCTTGTTTTTTTCTTTTCTTAAGTTACTATGGTGAAGAAATCAAACAAAACTTAACAGGAAAATCATTTTGAAATCTTTTTGCTGTGTGTGAGTGTAGAATACTTCAAATTTATTTTTTCTATGTAGCAGGTGGGAGGCTGACATTGTGCTCGATCGTCGGCAATGAGCTCACCGCCTTAAACTTGGGACATATCGTAGCAGGCGGAATGCTGGAGTACCTCGGACGTTCCTTTCGGGGAACAGCACCTTTTGACACATTTACTTATGACACACTTGTGTGCCTTATTAACATATTTTATTATTTTCATATCTCAATTAATGATCTAATTAGAATCAGTGTATAGGGCAGTCTAGATAAAGTTTGTACCGCCACAATTTGGCTGCAACCGTAACTGTAAACTAAGCTTATAACATTTAGTCCGGCACGGTTGGAACAATGGCTGAGGGACCGACTGCTGCACTGCGTGTCGCGGGTTCGATTCCCGCACGGAACAAATATTTGTATGACCTGCAGATAGTTGTTTCTGGCTGTTTGTGGATGTGTGTTTATGTGTTTGTAAACGCACTCACGATACAGGAGAAATTCCTAGTGTGGTGCAACTTTTTATTTTTTTAAATTTGTCTCTACACTTGATTGGATGTTTAGTGGGATCCACAGTCCAACAATGGTCTGTGGCAGGCCGATCGTAGTTATTGATTTAAACGTTTATCACTACATTATATATATAAGAACTAAAAACTTTATTTACCTGAGTTGATAATTTAAGCTGGATGGATATCACTTTTCTATTAAATGTAACAACAACGCTACACGGAACTCACTTTGTATTTTTATATTGTGGAAACTAGTCACATGCGGATAGAATTTGTTCGTATACAACTGATATTTAAAAGAGGTCTGTCTGTACATCAAATCAATTTACAACTATCCTTACGTACATCAGCTGACCAAGACCTGAGTCGACTTACTGCATGGTGAATAAAACTTACTCGATTTTCGCAAACTCCTGCACAACCGATTGAGGTAATCCATCCCCGCGTCCTATTACATTGACATGGCACATTTTTCATTTAATGAATCAATTTTTATGTATGAAGTGTTGTCTTTTATTTATTTATTGGAATAGATTTGATTTAGTTATATAATGATTTTGATGTTTTATAATTCTCCGTGAATGATGGTTGGTGCTTATTGTAACGTTGTCCACAGCTTTTCGCAGATATGTAATGCTTGAGTCCCAGCAGTGGGACTGTAGGTCGTGCTAATATAGGATTATAAAACATTTAATCTCTCATGTTTCCGGTTTTATGTCGGGTTTATCTGGGTATACTAGAATAGTATTGAATAATTGTGGATTTGTTTGGCCTTGGGCTTAAATAGCCGAAGATGGATAATTCGGATGTAGTGTCAGATAGGTTTGCTGCCTACTCGGTCTACCTGATGTTTAACCTTTATTTTGTCGTCAAACCGATAGACGAATATCGCCTAATTGGGTCAAGTATTACAAAAATCGAAGACATTGTGGATTCGTGAAAACTTCGCCTCGCAGAGATAAACATTCGAATGATCAAAAAGGAAACAGTTAGTATTTTCTCAGACTGCTGTAACTTAACTCATTTATGCGGTAAGTTACAGTTGGTAAGTTAGTTTCCGCTCTCGGCTGCTACCCTGGTAATCAGGATGGAGGTCTGGAGCCTTTACCTTTCAGCTGCAAATATGAATAAACAACCCTTTATTGGCGTGTGCTTTGCTCGTAAATATAGTAGTTTACCATTTTTACGGTTCCGTACCATAAAAAAATAAGTGGAACCCTCATTTGATCACTTTGTTGTCCATCTGTCTGTATGTCTGTTAAAATCTTATCTCGGCAACGCGTGCCGCGTGAAATTAAAACCACTTACTTAACACTGCGGTTCCTTGGGGTTGTGAAAAAATCATTTGTCTAAGTTACGCAGTCAAAAGATATGACTGTTATTTCGTAAGTTTGTACGGAACGCTTGGTGAACTAATTTGATTCGCTCTTGGGCGGATTTTTGTTATATACTCTCGTATAGGGTCTGATCGGATCCACGTTGTCATGATCATCCTGTTTTTAATTAAGGGTCGATGCAGCATGTTTTCCTCCTCCATACTTCTACTATGAATCGTCATCACATGAGGCAATCCCTGTTTAGCATACAGCGCTCTGCGCGTCCAATACGATGATGCATTCAGGGTGTAGATGGGGTTGCTGCGTTACTGCAGTGGTTCCGGCATGTTTGCAGTAGCCGGGCATCGATGGCTCTTAATCAATCCTGCCGCAAGCGATGCGCCTCCATCATGAGCAGGGTACGCCCCAATAGCATCCTACGCACTATAGCGGACAGGTGAGACAGCCCTGTATTGGGGCATTGGATACATGTAAGTAAATGCGACGCAATTAATGATTGTTTTCCTTTTGTTTTTTTTATATATAATTTTGGTGTTTGCTAGCTGACAAGTGACAATTAATGAATAATTTCTTATTTTTTTATAATTTCTTGTGATAAACGGAATTGTATAAAATCTGGTTCTTCTAACCTGGCAGACAGATGTGTTGCTGGGGAGTTAGTTCCGCCACTTCTTCTTCCCAGCTAAAACACTAGGAAGTGGCGAAGGGCAGGGCGTTTTTGTGGGACTGTCTCTTGTAATCTGACGTTAAAAAGTGCTGATTATCAGCCTAATTTATATAAATGACTTTTGATTTTGATTTTCTTTTTCTGTCAGATCTAGATACTAAGATTAGTTTTTAAGTTGTGGGTTGTACTAACCAAATGGACTTTGTATGTAAAAAGAATTATTTTTATTTTATATCATCTTTCCCACAGTCCATTCATCGTGGCATTAGTCTCGATGGAAAAGAAACACATTTACTTCATCTACTAGATCTCGCACAGTTCCCAGTGTAGAGACACTTGCACTTTGAAACAACTTGATAAGAGTTATCAAGTTTTTTCAAAGTGCAGATATACTATTAATAATGTCAGTCCTAACAAAAGTTATTTCAAAATCTATTGCGTGCATAATTATCTGGACAGCAGACTTTGTGGAAATACTGCACTGTATTTTCTTTTAGTATCCTGTGCCAGCTAATCCTCGGTCTGTAAGTAACATATTCACTGATCCTACAGATGGAGAGAGATCCGAATCGTCATTTTCATAACAAAATACTCTACAAAAATGTCAAACAACCACCATCGATCGATTTCTGACAAATAAACAATAATAGGCTTCAATGACTGCAACTTACTGCTCGCCCTTTGCATATTCTATGGGCTATTAATTTAATTGTCGTACAAACTAGGGCATTGTGTTTACGTAATTTACTTAGCTTTTTGAGCTGTAAATTTGTGGAGTTTAGTTTATTTTAACAACATATTGTTATCCATGGAATCAACCAGTCAAGCGGTTTTTTAGTTACCACCTTACACACTTAACCTCTCGTGTCGTATCGTAGATCAACGCTCAAAATAAGTCAGTGTTAGTCTGCCGGATCGTATATCTAAGAGTAATTACGTGATATCGAAATTTACGTTGTTATTTTAAAATATATTTTTGCGCGTATTACTTTCCGCAGCAAACGGCGCCTTCGTTGCGCATTGTTAAAGGGGGAGGTTAAAAGTGGGGGGCGCGAGGGGTTAAAAGTAATTGGTGAATCCCAGTTGTCATTAGGAGATCTGTAATAGTAATAGTAACCTCTATTGCAGGTAGTTAGTGGCCTGAAAGGGTGACCCCCAGTCTTCCCAGGCTGTATCGCATTACCCGCTCTTAACTTAGTTGTGGGGGTCAGATAGGAAACTGGTGCATGTAAAATACAGGTATTCAGCCGACTCCAGCATAGTAGATGAAGACTTCAGTTAATGTTGAATTATTAACCTTGCATGCCTTGAATATATGTAGTTGTTTAGTTCTGCATGATTTTTTGTTTTTGCGTTTGATTGATAGTTGCAGTAAACATTTGTTTGTGGTAAGTTATTATATTGAAAAAAAAAACGATAGCGGCGCATTGTACAAAATGTAGGTGAAAGTACTAATATGTTTTTAGTTCAGTTTTTTCAGAAACAGTGCATGAAAGAAAGAAATCCTAACGATATCCTACGTTATTGTTGGTGTACCGGGACGAGGGGTCCTCAACCCAGATTTATCAATCTTTAGTAATAATCATTTCACTAACTATTGTTTGGAGCTCACGTGGCGTGTCTGTGGGGCACGTGTTGGCACATATTGGATAATAGGCCCTACGCCCGATGCACTGCTGTACCAATGCGAAAACGTTCCTAATATTCGACAAGTGCAAGTCGGACTCAGCACAAAGGGTTCCGTAACATTGAACAATACTTTAACGTTTGTTTAGAGGGCAATTTACACTTAATAACATAACTATAATTGATTTCCTTAGTATGATCATAAAAACAACGTTACTCGAAAACGTCCTACAATGGCGGTTGGCGCAGTAACTGAGCTATTGACTGCTGCGGTGCGTGTCGCGGGGTTCGATTCCCGCACGGAACAAAAATTTGTATGTCTTGCAGATAGTGTGTGCAGTGTTTCGGGTCTGGCTGTTTATGTGTGTGACTTTAAATGTCTGTAATCGCACCCACGATACAGGAGAAATTCCTAAAATCTTGCCTAGGGTTGCGGGTTTTTCGAAAGAAATACCGCGGCCCTGCAACTTAAATGGCAATAGAAGGAACATGAGTGGGTTTTAGTCAGTAAAAGTCTGACAAACAACTTCCCCCGCTCTGGGCGGAGCGGGGAGAGCGGGGGAAGTTGTTTGTTAATATCCCATCCGCAAAAAAAATGGAAAATGAATGATTCACAACATCGAAACGGGTCAGTTTCAATGGGTCTAGATACTGAAAGAACTAGCAGAGATCCACAGAATCAATGTCAGCTAGTAGTTTATCATCCCCCGATATTCCAGTCTATTAATTCATTTCAATTTTACCCTGCTACAATGACTGGACAGGTGCTGTCTAAATGCTCCGGATATGTGAAATGTGTGTGATATTGTACAGGTAACGTCAACGGTTTATGGCAGGCGCAGTTATCGAACCGTCCACAGTGACAGCCGTTCGTGCGACGATGTATTATTAAACATATATTAATCATGGACATTCAAAAAGGTGGATGAAAAACGGTTGCATGTAGCGGAGATGAGAATGTTGAGATGGATGTGTGGACTGACAAGAATGGATAAAGTAAGGAATGAATATATTCGAGGAAAGTTTCAAAGTTGCGCCTGTTACAGAAAAAATGAAAGGGAGTCGTTTGTCTTGGTATGGACATGTAATGAGGAGGGATGAAGGACATGTGACTAAAAGAGTGATGGAACTGAATGTTGATGGACGGAGAGCGAGAGGAAGGCCTAAGAAAAGATGGATGGATTGTATAAGGAATAATATGAAGGAGAAAGGAGTAAATGATGCCGTGACGTCTGAAGAATGGAATAAGAAAACGTGTTGCGCCGACCCCAATTACCGAACAAGGGCAGGAAAATGATGATGGATATTCCACAAATTTTCTGCGTGATATAGCGCTATTGATAAAAAAACGTGAGGAATAGCACCGTGAAGGTTATCTTCATCAGGAAGCTGGCTGTTACTGTGGTGTTATGTAGTTGAAATTGTGTTGTGGTTGGGGTTGCTACCCACCCTTTTACAGATAGCAGGCGTGACTCCCAGCTGTGCGAATGAACTGAATGTCTGCCTGCGTATATCCTACTAGTATTATAAATGAGAAAGTTTGTGAGCATGGATTTATGTTTGATCCTCCTTCAAGTAAAACTACTGAACGGATCTTTATGAAATTTGGCACAGAAGTAGATTATAGTCTGAAATAGTACATAAGATATTTTTTTTATCATCACGCGGGCGAAGCCACGGGGCGCAGCTAGTGCTTAATAAATCAGTGTCTTTTTGGACACAGCTCTTTGTAATGAAAGAGTTTTCGAGCTTACCTTACATCCCTCGCACGATGTTACGCCGTAGTGATATCCGGAAGCCTTATCGCCACAAACTTTGCAAGGGGTCGCAGCCTTAGAGACTGCTCCGGTGTTCACGCTGTCGGCTGCGTAAGTGGGGTCTGTGGACAAACAAAAAGAAATAATACATTAATTTACACAATGAGTTATATGTACCAATGATAGTATGTTCTTTTTGAATTAGTTACGAAACAATATCCATGTAATAAAATGAAAGGGAGTCGAATGTCTTAGTATGGACATGTAATGAGGAGGGATGAAGGACATGCGGCTAAAAGAGTGATGGAACTGAATGTTGATGGACGGAGAGCGAGAGGAAGGCCTAAGAAAAGATGGATGGATTGTATAAGGAATAATATGAAGGAGTCTGTGAGTGTGGTGGAACGGCACAAAAAGATGAACTTTTCTAAAGGAGTTGCGAGTTTTTCGACACAAAGAGCAAAAGAAGGAACATGGATTGGTTTTATTCAGAATAAATCTGACACTTCCACCCCTCCACCCCCAGCTCCGCCTAGAGGAGCGGGGTAGGTTATTTGATGATATACCTACTATCACAAAAAAAATCCTGTCGTGTGAGAATCACCTGACACTTCACACGAGTAATTTTAGGTACAAGGGCGGAATAATACCTTTATGATAATGTAAGGGTGACACAATAAATTAACAAAATTAGTGGTGCAGCTAAGTTCTTAATAAGCAGCATTGTGATTGCACCGTATTCTCTAGACACACTTATATAAGAAAGTAAACACCCCGCCTCATGTTTGCTTGCCAGCACTTGAAACTCTCTTGAAATTCCCGCTCAGCAAGTATGTGCGGCCGTTTGCTCCTCTATAAGTGAATCCACCGATGGTCCCGAAGGCCCAACTCCGCATCGTCTTAAGAACCTAATGTGCTCAGGCGCTGGGGGAGCTGGTGGTCGTTTTGGAGGAGCAGACGGCCCTCATCTTTCTCAGACTCTCCGGCAGTGTGAATAAAACCGTCATCAATGATATTTTGCTCGTGGCCAAAATTTGTGTCCTGCGCAAAAAAAAATTGTGACATTCGCGCCATTGCCGTAGGGTCAACAATTCTAAAATGTATTGGTCCTAGAATTAAAAGTGTGTGCAAACATTTGGCTCAATCGAATATCCACAAGTGGTCGAAAATGTTTTTACAAATTTTGTAGGGTTCACCATATATACATATTCATATATAGGTACGAACAGTTGCTAAGCAAGCTTATAGTAGTAAAAATACAAACAAATTATCTGTAATACACTTACCTCAATCTTCGATCCAACCAACCTTACCAAAGGGTATCGTATTACCCAGTACTAACTGGGTTGTAGAGGTCAGATATGCAGTCGCTCCATGTAAAATACTGTCATTCAGCTGCATCCGGTAAGACTGGAAGCCGACCCCAACATAGTTTGGAAAAGGCTAGGCAAATGATGATGACACATATTTCAATCATCTTTTTCAAGTTCTTACCCGCCTGGATGGTCTTGGACGTGGACTTACTTAAACTTTTATCTTCCTCACTGATTGATTTTGATGTACCGCTTCGACTGATGCGTTGACTGTTTGGAAATGGTTTGACCCAATATAATTTAAAAAAATTATATATAATACGGATATTTTTAATAAACCTGACTCCCAACAGAGACACTGTGATGTTCTCAGCAGTATTGTAGGGTTTACTCTGTTATTTACATCGGCTAGTACTACGGAGCGTGGACGTTTGCTGGTCGTGTGGGAATGGGTTTCGGGTATTGCCACCGTGATGGGTGACACCTTGTTGTGATCTTTGTGTGACCAAGGGCTTTGACCAATGAATGACAATTCTCATTCAACGTGGTAGTGTTGTCAGTCTTCTTGACATTTTCCCTGGTGAGAGAGTTGTGGAGGATTGTTTTGACGCTTAAGCGTCTTGATGTTTATTTAACTAGTTAACTTAAAATAAAGAGTATTTTTGTTGTTGTAAAAACATGTTTTTACAAAAATGTGTACACTTGTAAGTATTTTAACAAACAGTTAATGAAAACTATTAATAATGTAACCATTGCATTGTCTGCTCAAAGAATTGCTTGTCCAGTTATTCATTCATATTTTAAATGAAGTTCGTATTTACGATTTTCAAATAAATGACCATGGATGGTTTTTATAACATCCATGTTCGTTTAAAGGCATGGCTGCTCAACTTACTTTGAAGGTAAACCAAAACTTTGATTCCGCGTCGAACGGCGGGCCATCTTCTAGTAAGACTTGCTTTAACTAACTTTTTATGATCCAATTTCTAATTACTGTAGAAAATGTGATTTATTGATAGAGTAGAGAGTAGGGCTTTATATGGAGAGAGTATTATTTTGCGCCCTGGTTTGACATCCTAAAATTATTTTAAAATACAATCGTCAGTTGGTGACTATTGGCGCGACATACTGTGCCTCGCGGGCCTGACGTTGAGCAGCATTGTTATAAACAACAGATAATTATACGTAGAATAACTGATAAATTAGAATCAATAGTTATTTTCTGAATAAATAGCCCGTAAATAAGTCGATTGACTCAGAGCTACATTCAGGAGCTAATAACATTCGAGTCTAATATAAAAAAACTGTCTTGAATAACGGAACTCGCGGAAATGAGAAGCCAAACTCAGAGACAGGCTTGCATCGTGTAGATAAATCTTTTTAGTAGCAATTTTTCTCGTTGATATTTGTGGTGGTAGTACTGGTTATCTATATCTATACTAATCTCAGGGACTACTGGTTGGAATTGGAAAATTCTTTTAGTGTTGGATAGTCCATTTCTTGAGGAAGGCTATAGGCTATATAATATCACGCTACGACCAACAGGTGCTGAGCAGCGTGGGTGAAACCGCGAGGAACAGCTAGTGCATATATAAAAGAGTAATCACAGATACTGCAAGTGTTCCCAGTTTAAATTTTTAAACTTGGAATTCTTTTAAAATGTAGGTGCTTAACAAGACGGAATTTTGCAAAATTCAACCCATAACGGTAGCAAAGGTATGGGAAAATGAAATTCCTTAGACGGATTGACTTGAAACTTTGCATAGCCATTTTTACGGAATTAACAGACTTTACAACATCACGCTACAACACTAATGAGATGATCAGTGGGTGAAGCCGCTGAACACAGCTAGTAAGCTGTTTATTTGCAAAGATACATTACGTCTCTCGTCAATTTATTTGGCAACTGTTTTATCTGAAAGCATTATAGACAAATATGGTTTCAGAATATGTGTATCTGTATGTTACTGTTAATTAGCAGTTAGCTGGCATCCCTCGTTACAAAACCCGCGGAGGTTTAAAATCAAATCCGGCAGAACACGTCGTTAACATAGGCAGTCTAGCCAGTCAAAAATGGTCCGGCACCGTCAAATATAATGACAAGATCGCTTATTGCAAATTATTGATTTTCTAAAACTGAATTTGGAAAATGACCCCATAATGGATTTTGTGATTTTGGTAATATCAATTGAAACACTTTAGTAGGTACTGCGTACGAACTAGATAATTGAAAGCTGTAGTTTAGCAAAGCAGTTATAAGTAGCAACTAGTAGGATGTTATCTAGATATTATATTGTTCAGAGAGGTCAGCTGCCTTACCACGACATCTTAAAACAGAACTTATTCCACTGAGGGAAAGAGACAGAGCTATACAGGGTGTCTAGCACCATCTCTTTCACTCAGTGGAATAAGTTCTGCTTTAAGATGTCATAGTAGGCCTACAGGTGTATCAATCACCGCTCACTTATACTCGTATATTAATGTGGACTAACATTTTGGACAGTGCAGATGGAGCTGTGTAGGTTTTGGTTACTTCATGGCAAAAAGGGCTCAAGTTAGGGCATTTTGTTTTTTTTTAAGTTGACTGTTACTGAATGCCTGGTGGCATTAAGTCCGCTTGTGTACCACTATTGTACATGAAGTTTTTTTTTTAGATTAAATTAATTTGTTACAAGTAGATTTAGTTAGCTTCAGGGTATTATGTAAGTTTTCCTTCGTGCTCATGCTTTTGGAGATTAATAAACATACTCCCATAGTGTGACGACATTGACTTAATAACCACGAGCAAACTCTTAGATACATTCTGAGGTTTGAGGGTAAAAGTAAGAATTGAATTAATAATAATACAAAATAAAATGGCGCCGTAGAAAGCTCTGATATATGTGTCGTAGCCATTTTGTAAGAATGATCTTTTTACATATGGCGTCGTCATTTTGCCTGTGTTGCACCAAATATACTGAATGTGCACCAAAATATGTTAATTAAAATATGTCATAACGAGCATCAGGAAAAAGACAGCACTACAATAAAAAAGTGTTATATCTTTATCCATTTTCTATTAATTCAAGTCGTTACTGGCACTCGCCGGCCGCTGCCGCGGCACCGCTCGCTCCGCTCGCTCGGCTCGTGCGTTGGGGGTCGCAGTTTTAACCTAACCTAACCTACGCATTTTTTTAGTATTCAGGAAAGAATAATTGGTGCACGATCAGTATTTTTGGTCTCTTTTTATTCATATCATGGTCACCCTGAAGCAGACATCATATACAAATAACGTGTAGATTGACATCATTCAGTTCAATAACAAATATGCCTTCGGCAATTTATAAAGCGCTCCGCGTTTGCAAAATGACGACGCCATTTGTAAAAAGATCATTCTTACAAAATGCCTACGACATATGCACTAGAAGACAGGCTAAAAGGGCAGGTTAGGCACTGTCCCACAATCAGCGAGGACGCGATTAGCTTTTGACTATTTTACTGTCAGTGTGGAAAAACATTATTATCCTAATCTATCTGGAGTCAACTCAAAATTTCTTCATTTTAATCGCCATCTTAGTAACTTTTACCCAAATCAACTTTGACACAGACAATGTATCGTTTCTCTGGCTTCCCTCAATAGACATTTACATACTCAAGACATTCCTATGCGATATTTTTCTGAATCTTTCACAAACAAAACAAACAGCTTTTGTCAGCAACATAAATGCACAAAATATCATAAAAGATTGATTGCCGATTGCTTACACCGCCAACATTTAGTTTTTAGTTGTTAACACTGATCGTTAAAGGTTTTTGACAAGCGTGAAGCAAAAAAAAAGAAAAATGGCGAGTTTGGTGCTTATGCATGTCACGAAACAAACAGAAAATGTTATTCTTTTTGCTCTATTTCGTCTCGTTAAAAATTTTGCAACGAGCTTGCGAGTAAATACGTTGTGTTTGATGCCACGCGGAAAAACTTTTAATTGGTAAAGCTAACCTTCGTGCATCGGGGAGTATTTTGGTCAAAATAATATTGATAGTAAAGCCGTGTTGGGGAATATTTTGCAAGTAAGACTCTTCTTCATACTGGGTTTCAGTGGAACCAGGAAAGGTAAATTTCTGCTGTTTTGATAACAATGCAAACAGTGGTGTCACACAGAATAATCGGCAAATCTTACGCTATAACTTCAAATGGAATATGCTAGCATTTTACATAGTTTCATTGAGCACCATACGTACTAATATTTTTTTTAGGAAGGATATTTGACACAAGTGTTCAATTATAAGTCAAACTTCAAAGTCATTGTTTTTTATTTGCTACACACAGTGTAAAAGGTACATTTCTTAATTCTAAGTAATAAACTTAAACTTTCGTTAATAATTTTTAAAAACTGTGTTAGTTTTAAAACATTTTCGTTTAAAACTAAAAAAAATGTTTATTGAACATTTAAAAATGTAAAACAATTTAATTATTATTTTTTATTGTATTAATACAATAAAAAATAATAATTAAATTAAATAAAATAATATTGTACAAATTCATTTCTTACACTTTTAAGTGTTAGAAAAAAAACATTTATTTGTTGTTAAGCATTGAGTTGATATTAGGTGCATGTTGTCAATAATAATGATTTCTATTATTATTTAACAACATGCACCTAGCATGTTTTAATAACAATAGTAGGAAACATTTAATGACTGATACACTAAATCTTAATGGTCATTTCTCCTATATCTTAACACTATAGCTTGCATTATCTTTGAAAATGATATCACAAGAAGAAATATCACATTTAAAAAAGCCTTATAATAATGATGTTTTTATATCTTATATTTATTTTGCATAATACTGTTAAATTTACGAAAAACAATCTATTTGTCGGGACTTATCAATGTTGGCGACCACTAGCGCTTCGGATCTATGGGGATACATTGAAGGCACATGGAGTTGACTAAGGTAAATATCTACTTGGACAGTTCTTGCTCAGCAGCTGTGAGAACTTCTTATTTAATTTCTACGAAAAAAAGTACATACATGATTTAAATGACACTGAACCCCACACTAGGATACACTGTGTCGTGGGGTTCAGTCTCTTTCGTATCTAAAGGAACAATATACAATCGTTTATTTTTTTAATAAACCTTGAGAATTTTAACTTAAGAAAAATAAGAAAAAGATTAAAATAGAGAATTGTATGAGGGTGTGACTGATGATGTGTGTTTAGCGGCAAATAATGCCTCAATTCTGAGGGGTCTACTACAATGGGAGTGAGTGAGGAGGTGAAGTGTGAGTTCTGGGTAGAAAGTGTTGAGTGTGTGTAGGTGGAAGTGTGTGTGAGTGGATTGTGAGAGTGTGTGTAGATGAGTGTTTTGAAGTTAACTAAAATATTGCTTTGCTTTGCTACATTTTCAATTTAATTATAATTTAATCGTTGAAGCCATTCCGTAACAAGTTTTTTTATAAGTATCAAATATTTTTGGATAGAAGTAAGTTAACTCTTCATGTCCCCTGGAGGGCTCAAGTTTAATTTGGTCATTAAGCTATTTTGTTATTAAATTATCAGCTGCTGGTGTATCGGATTAAGCTGTTCTTCTCCTTACTGTTTTTCGCTTCTTGGTGCTTTTTTGTTGGTTTGTCTCATTGTCTCTGTTATGCCTTTGCAGTTTCACTGATTGTCCGATAGTCCTCTTGTGTGCTTCTTTACCATTTTGTCCCGTTTGTTTACAAGTAACAGCTATAAAATAAATGATAAACTAATTAAAGGCATTTTAAAATAACATTACATGGGCGTTAACAATAAACTCAGAGTATAGCATCCTAAATATTCAGAGCTTTTTTAACTTTGCGATTTATGTATTTTATTTTATTTCTCTAAAAATAATGTAGAAACAAACGTTAAGCGTTGATGTTCATTTTATGGTGCAGAGTAAGTGTGGTAATTAGATTGCTTTTTAATTGATAGAGCTTACAATGATGATATGTCGCGCTAGCGCCTATGGATAACTTAGACAGATATATTAACTATACCATCAACTGTGCCTACGTGGATGCACAAGCTATGTTTCTAATAGCATTTTAAAATATGTCTTATTAGTAACGCAAAACTTGGTATTGTATGCTTCAATACACGCAGCATTGGCGTACAGCGCAGACGTACTATGTATTCCTATACTCTTCATCATTGCATGTGGTGGATGTCAGTCTCCTATGCTGTTAACATGTTCCCACTGCTGGGATTCAGGCTCTGTGTGAGGGTGGATCAGTGTAAACAAGTGGCTGTCACTATCTAATTAAGTTTAATCACATAATGCCTACATCTCGGCACCCCGCCAATACTTATTTTAACACATCTGACTAAGCAATGCCAAGGGCGTTGTTATGGCGCCCAGGGAAGGTAAGGCTAGTAACTCACAAATGTTTAATGAAACAAAAGGTCAGGCTAGAATCGATTCTCAGAGTCTACGTGCATCTAAATATCATTCTATTATACTTCTAATTGAATAAGTTTAACAGTGGATTAAGAAGTGTAATAATACGCGTGCGAGCCAATTGCTCTTAACCGAACTCAAATCTAGACTCCAGGCTGTTACCAAGGCATTCCTGGTAGTTTCTATACCTGGGGATCATCAGGAAACAGATCTCGTGCTTCAGTATAGCTGCCGGCAACTGCACTTACCATGCCGTGGTAACTCAAAATACAAGTCGTTACATAAACATGAGCAGCTTAAAGCACGTCTTACGTCTTAAAGCAGAACTTATTCCACTGAGGGAAAGAGACAGAGCTATACAGAGTGTCTAGCACCATCCCTTTCTCACACAGGAATAAGAGCTGCTATAAGATGTCATGGTAACCCTTCAGGATAACTTTGTGAGACTACGGGTTATAGGGAGACTATAAATCAATCCGCTGGGTCCTCCGTCGTAAACTAGCACATATTCGTACAAAGATCTGATATCTTCGATGCTAAACTCCTGCGCAGCAAACTTGAGATAATTAGACTAAATTAGATCACTAACAAAAGACATCAACGACATACCGCTACTATCTTGTCAAATGAATTGCCGAGTGCGCCATTGGTGTAATGGTCCCAAGTGCTACTGCTAACCATTATGTCCTAGGTTCGTTTCCAAGGTTCTATAGCGCTTTATCCAGGATATTCAATTAAAAAAATTCTAATCAGTTGCGCAACTCCAATTTATAAGCGATCGCATTATTTCAACAAATAATAAAGTCAGTAATACAAAATTGCATGAAAAGGGCACATCGTTAGCCCCTAATTATAAAATGGAATTGTCTTAAATATGTACTTTCGCGAAAGATGGTTTATGTTTCGTTTCACGGGCGCCTCAAATAGATGTCAGCAAAGAAGAGGGGTCTGCCGCGTTGTGGGTTATTTGAAAGAGATTCGGTGGCTCCGGTACATAAAGAGCAATAGAAGGAACATGGGTGAGTTTTAGTTAGTACAAGTCTGTCACTCCCCCCTCCCCCGCTCAGAACTACAGGTAGGTATCCATTTTACATCGCCCGCGCCCCTCGGACACGTTGGTGAAGCTTACACTTCCAAACCAAGGTTGAAATCTTCTGGTTTTCTTTGCTATGTTATTGTGACACTGGATAGCTAAATATTTTCCTGTCAGCGATCAAACAAGTTTTCTTTTCAGGTTTTGTTTAAACGTTAAAAATAACCTTAAGATTGATGCTTTCGTTGCGAAAGATGCTGTTGCATAAATGTGGCAGAAAAATGTATGTGGTAACATTGAAAGTTTTCTTGCTACTTTTGTAATGAAAAGGGAAAATAAATAAGCGTTTTCAAACGGTACGTTAGGTTTTAAAATTAATACTTTGAGTTTAGGCATGTGTACGTACGTTTTCCATTCGCCTTGAGCCAGCGTGGCGATTAATACTGAATGAGGAGAGAGCTTAACCCTGCAGTAGCAGGCTGGTGTTATTACTATTTTTTTAAATTACATAACCGTGTAATATTCAAATACAAAATATCTAATAATCCACTTAGATCGTATAATCAATAATTTAGGGCAATTAACATTTGTTGCATTTTTTTAAAATCATTAAATTACTGAACTTTTATATAAACCATAGATTTTTAAAGTTGAATTTGTAAATTTAATGTATATTTAAGTTAGGCAAAACACTATAAAGTTGGAGTTTTGTTGGCGCGCTTTTTATAGGCACTTTATTTTTCTAGTTAGGTATAGTATTTTACAGACGCACTTTCAAAACTATCAAGTAAACAAGGAAAACTAGTATATTTTAAATATTTAATTAACTGCCTCTAATTAAATAAACAAGAATTAAAAACAAAACTCTAAAATCTTAGACAATTCTTACCATCGTGTTTTTCAAGAGCCGGAAGAACGAAAGTTTCTAACATTACTGTAAGCTCAAATCGGTCCGCCATATAAACTTGCATATCTGCCGCAGTCTTAGATGGTATGTCCCAAAGCTGAGCTGGCATCGGTGGTACATGATGCTGGTTCATGACGGCATGGCATGCACGAATGGCGTTACTGGTCAAGAGGCTTGTTAGCTGATGAACGTCCGTTCTCACACTGCATATGTTCTGTGAATCTACTAATACTGTGTAACCTACATTTGAAAGGTTTTCATGGTCGAATGGAATCTAGTTCATTTGCGTGGTAGTTTTCATAGAAGCAATCAAATAGCAAGGTATTTTAAAGGATTGTCTTGAGCTTATCGTTTTCATAACAAACTGAATCTTACCGATACTTACAAATTCAGGTTTTAAACGATTTAATTCACGAAATACTTTAAATAAAAACATGATTTAAGGTTTTTTTTTTAAATGAACCTGAATTATCTACAACGTTCTTTAAAATTGATAAACTCGCTCTAGTTACTGACAATTAAAACAGTTGGTTAAATTGCTATGTGACAGCATAAGTGATATCCACTGTACGGTTCGTGTTGGACGATTCTATTTCCGATTTAAGAATTTTCCTTCTATTCATTGAACTATCATTACATTTCGTATCATTACATTAATTCAGATGGCAAAGATAATTGATTTGTTTCGTTCTAATACCAACTATAAATACCAATGTCACTGGTGTATGTTTTAACTCATATTTATTTTTTATAACGAACCTATACCATTGTTTAAACTTTAATACCAAAACAAGTTCAAAAATAGTAAGTACATTCAATAAATGGAAAGTCGGTAAAAAGGCTTTGACGTTATTTAAAAAAAAATAGGATCCCTTTGTTGTCCGTTTGTCTGTCTGACTTTTTAGTTGTAAAATATATATTGATAGATATTGCTGAACATTTAGACTATTATCAGACCTATTTATTTTAGACGTAGGTTGAAAATTAAATAACAATTTTAATAAATAAGCCTTCATAATTTATTAGCCACTTTATTGACATCGATATTTTGTGCAAAGTTGAAACCGTACTTTGTCGCAGGCGCGATTGCTGGGCTCGCAGTCTCGTAGTCGATCCTTGGGCAGAACAAAGAATTAGTTGTACCTATTTAGTGTTTAGTTTTCTTGGTTTCTTGCGATAGGCAGAATATGCATCAAGCCAAGGAATTAATGGTAATTTAGAAAAGAATATCTAACACATAGTCTTTTGCAACCGAAAAATAATTGAGCACCTATAGCACCTTAGCTTTTACTTCTGAAATGAATTACTTAACTGTCACGTTCAGCCATAATGTCATTCAATCTTTTGTTTCGGCAAGTACAGTAGGGTTTAGGAGAACTACTAACGCCCGAAACGCATAGTAGTATTTTGACATAAGTTCTATGAGACGTATGGCAAAATACAACTATCCGTAAGCAAAATGAATCGTTTTTGTTTATTGGAATCGGGCGTAAGAAATCCCATTTTTCATGGAATGTCCTCTTTTATTTTGCTTGGTGTGAGCCGATCGTATATTTTTTTAAGCTTTGCTCCACTCTTGGAATTTCTTCTGTATCGTGGGCGTATTTACAGACATTTAAAGTCACATAAACAAACAGCCAGACCCGGAACAAATATCTTTAGGCCATACAAATATTTGTTCCGTGTGGGGATCGAACCCGCAATACGCAGCGCATCATTCGATAGCTCAGCCACAGCGCCAATCGTGTCGTCAAACCACCTACATACCAGCACATTTATCGCAACTGATTAGGTATGGCATCGACGTCACGTCATCCGAACTGAAGCTTCACATCGATCCACATCGATTAGCGCGTTCACTCCCCACCGCGGCTTCATCAGACAAAAGCAAACGATGAACCATACTCCCTTTGTTATAACATTAATGGCATCACCACCTACGGGATAAAAACCCATTGTCGAAGGGAAGAATGTGTATTTGAAATGACCTTGGCTGGCAGACAGTATTGTTTAGAACTACAAGATAAAAGTCTAGGAAAGCTGTTGACGATAAACTTGTTACTTGTCAATACATCTCTATTGTAAAGTATTATGGTGGCTTTCACACGAAATCTGAAAGATTTTATGAACAGTACACGTTCAATTTTTTTGATTGTTTTTTTTTATAAGACTTCGGTCGTGATTTCGTCCGCGTTGTTATTAAGGCATGAAAGCAATCTGCGTCTGAACCCTCCTGGTTAAGAATATGTTTTAGCAGAATCATAAGAGTATAATTATGCACTGCTATGCATAAAAACGGGTAGGTATCTAAGGATTTTTTTATTCTAAGAACCAACAGAATAAAAAGTGGCCAGCAATGAAAATGTGATGATTTATATGGTTTTTCTAATGAAAGGAAGTAACAAATTAAAATCTAATAAAGCGTGTGACTCCTTGCCAAAATCACAGCTTACATTATTCAGGGCATACTTTCAGGATGTTTCTACGTCTCTCCGACGACTTAATTGCTGCGCAATAAGGAGTCATTTCTTCAAAACACACTTCCGCATAGCATATGTACATAGTCTTCGCAGCTGTCATATTGCTTATCGAAAAGACATCTAATGACATTCAGTACAAGCTACAAGTTGATTATTATATTGATATTAGTTTGTTTTGGACTAATAATTAGCATTGCCATTTAACGTGGCAATGCTGACAGCCTTCTGGGTACTTTTCCTAGTGACAGCGATGTGGTTAAATTTTTAGACGCCCTGTAATTGTTTTTTCTTTGGACATTGGACTTGTACATATTTTTAATAGTAACTCTAAATTATTATAGATTGTTTAAGTACAGTCATATTAGAGTTTGACCTCGTAAACTCGTATACACCTTCATTTTGACTCATGTTAAAAATGCGTCGTAAGTTATTGAAGGACAAAAATCCACGGCGCGCCGGGATCACCCGTGTAAACCGGTATAAAAAGTGTTATCCTATAACCTATGTGTTAATACTATAAACATAAGAAATTTCATCTAAATCGCCACAGTCGTTATAGCGTGAAGAAGTAACAAACTTTCGCATTTCTAATATTGGTATGGCACATTTAGATGGTCTGATTGAGGAAGGATATGACAAGAACGGAGATTTCTTATGAGATGAGGAAGATACAGAAGTACGGAAGAAGAAGACATGCTGCGCTGCCAAGTGAATTTGGATGATAAAATGATGATGATGATATAAAATGGTATTAAATGTAACGTCTTAATAAAAAAATAAAACACGATGTATTTGTAATTCGTATAAAGCTTATAATCTCACATTCCGAGGATTACTCGTTTTTTTGCTTAACTGACTGCACTAATTATGCTTGGCCAAATCAAGAACGTTAGGTTTATATAGGAAATGATAATTAATTTGAACTGTGAGACACCGCGCGCCGTGAAGATAACCGAAGTAGTCATAAAATTGACAATGGCAGCATTAGTATGAGCTCGGAGTGTACCCAATGTACCCAGTGTACCGGGTAGGAGCAGTGTGGCTGTAGTGATTGGCGATAAAACGACTGGTTACGTAACGAGCCGCGGTGCTTTCTTCCGCGTCGTCTCGGCCCGCGCGAGACATGCTCGCTGCCCGGAGATTGCGCGCGCGCAGGGCTGCGAAACGCCACGCTTCTGCGCAGATTATAAATATTTGCGAGTTTAGATTAGGTACTACAACTCATTTTTTGCTTGATGTTAATTTTTTGTGCCTTTCAAATATGTATTTATGAAAGGACCTGCGACTACAGTAATCAATGCTTTTGATAACGTTATCGAAGTGAAAATGTCTGGGATTCGGAATTTTGTGAAAACAGTGACAGCTGGCCGAGCTAAAAGCAATAAAAATCACTGTGATTTTGATAGCTATGAAAAGGCCAATAGACCGTGTCGATTTATGACATCCAAGTAGAGTCGTGTCGTCGTAGTAGTCCCATCCGACAAAACATTCGACTTCGTTTCTGACAAAAATGAGGCGAACTTTAGATTAAAGCCGAACATTTTAAGCAAGCGCCAAAAAAGAACAAACTGTTGTTACGAATGCGCAAGAGCACGATAAAAAGGTTGGGATAAAGGAATACTAGTGTGGTTTAAAAAAAGGGGTCCCACATTACGAAATGTTATTATTTTTTACAAGTTCAAGGTTTAATTAATCGTCATCTAGCTTGTAATAGCATTGACATTGCATCGAGTGTATAATCGTATTTCCTGTACTCTATCACGTGCGTAAGCAGTGTTCACTTTTGTTTTGAAAAAAGGTCTAATTGATTTCTTGCGTATTTTTCCGCCTTTTCTTTCTTTTCCTCTTCCCTAAAACGACTTACTGACCGTCTTTCTGATTTGTCTTTATCATTTATTTTTCTCTACTTTGTCTTAATACAACTTTGCTGGGATAGCTGACACATTGGAGATAAGAAAGACAAATTATAAGGTAGATATCGGTGGGGTCGCGGTTGATGGTGATATCGGACCAAAGGTTTAAAAATAAGATTGAAATGAGTGACTTTATTAATTGATGTCCTGCGAAAAATAAGCTTTCGTTCGTGCGAAAATATGATTCTAATACTTTTTGCCAGCCCTAACAATTTTCCAAAGCAATGATTGCAGTTCAACAAACTGCGCGCGAGTCGATCGTTGAACCTGCACTAACCGTTACTCTGTCCCTCTCGCACGTGCCGGGCTCTCATCGCCCGTCTCGCTCACCGGTGCAATATACCTTCCTTTAAAGCAACCATTGAAGGTATTGTCTTGTGGGAAATAAACTCTCTTTGTATCACCGAGCAATGTACATCGCTATCTAGCAACAGGCAATAATCAATGTTACGTCGTCCATTCTCTTTACTTTCATGTATTAAACATAGTTAGCAAAATATTCAATTGTTTTTATTGCGAACGCTTATGCGGAGCGAACTTTTCCTACTTGTTTATGTCGATAGTATTTTTTGTTTGCGCACGATCGGTGCCTGTGTTCGTTGGTTACTGGGATCCAGTCATCGGAGCATTAAGTCTGTGCAGTTGCTTCAAGGAATATTGGGATAGCGTGGCAAGTGAGCTGTTACTTATTTGTACAAAATATAAATGGCGTTTGAGTGGTCAGTCTCAACATTCTTCTTGAACTCCGTTTAGTTGTGATGATCGAGTTCACTTTTTATGATGAAATTCATCCCGTATCTTATAACTACAGATGGGATGATCGGATGCATATTTACCTTAAGTTAATATTTGGCTAACAAAGTAAGGAAGCAGCTTGTTAGGATAATTTAATTAAAACTAAATTCTCGGGGTTTTGGATTGCATAACTAATGGGATGTAGGTATGTATATTTACTTAATTTCATTATTGACTTATATTCCCTTAGGTTTTATAGGCGCGATTTCACATCTGTTCCGATTCTCGTCAAAAATCACTGACAATAAAGTAACCATAATACGTTGTAACAGGGCAACAGTCGCTGTTTCGAATTAGGTTTACAATATAGCTCACGGAGTAGACACTTCGATTGAATTTTCCAGAATTCCGAGTTTTTTTTCGATAAAAAAGTGATTTTCATAATAGCCTACTGCATCCAAACATCCCATCTGTAGTAATGACGTATTGTCGTACTAATGCGTGTTTGGCAAATAGCAGTGTTTGTGAGATAATAAGTGGAAGTATCAGTGCGTACAACAAGTTTTCCGGGCAGGTTTGTCGCGATTGCAGCCGCTATGCGCTCGCGCATCTCTCGTTTTAGTCAGAGAAACTCATGAATGTTCGTTTAGTTGATGCAACTCTTTTGGTCCAGTTTAGTTTTACGGACGAGGTGCAAGGTACCGTCGCGTCGGTTCGTACGCGCGAGCGACTCGACGGATGTTAATCGAGGGTTTTGGCCATTAGTTGGCAAATATTCGATATTAATTAACATAAAATAAATCTGCTGCCCTACAAGTAGGAAAGTATTGTTGGACAGGAATGCATAATGGTGATTTTTAATAGCTTTGATTCCTTGATAATAATAACATAACAAAATACACTGTACGTGTATCCAAACGCGATTTGCCGCTATCGTGCATATCTAAACATGTTAAATGTCAACTAAAAAAAATATAACAAATATAGGATTGGCTTTAGACTCGACTCTATAAAAAAGGTGCAGTTTTGCATCCTCGTTTAATTCAAGGTAACAATGCCGAATGATTTCAGCAAAAGCAATAAAAAGAATTGAGTGTTTTGTACTTATTTCTCATTTTTGGAAAACGGAACTTAAGTGCCAAATCAC
Organism: Ochropleura leucogaster; assembly: GCA_958449745.1. Taxonomy (NCBI): domain Eukaryota; kingdom Metazoa; phylum Arthropoda; class Insecta; order Lepidoptera; family Noctuidae; genus Ochropleura; species Ochropleura leucogaster. The sequence continues at coordinate 23,489,583 of OY288200.1, forward strand.
ACTCGCCTTATAATCACACTTTCATACACACATACGCATATCTACGCTTATAAAGCGGACTGAAAAATCATCAAAGTATGTCATTTCGATCACCAAAAACATCCGAACGACGAAACGAAACCAATTTTGCGTGGAAAAAACTTGCAATTTCTCAATAGATAACCAAAAAGAATAACACATAGTTTTTCCTGACGTTGGTACTGACAACCATTGAATACTGAAACAGCCTTCCTAACTATGAATTAGTTATTTAGGTTTGTAACCGATTATTTCGTGAACGATCAGACTGACATCCAACCTTTTACATGTATCTCACCTTTGACATATAGTACATGTAGAAAGCTGTCTGAGGCTAGTGCATTTGTTCTGATTTATGCATGCTTGCTCGTGCTTCTAATAGCTTTTGTTTAGGTATCTACTTTCCGTTTACAACGATCGTTGTTGTACCGAGACGATTACCTCAAATCTTTCTTAAAGGATTGACCGAACATCACCGTAGATGGCGAAACTGGAAAGACGGAGGGGGGGTCTTTGTCATTATATTAATAGACACGTCATTAAAGTACAAACGAGTCTCTGTCTGTTACCTTCTCATGGTTGAGCCGATCTTTATGGCATTTCGCAGGCTTTTCTCGGAGCACGCTTGAAAAATACATAAAATAAATTAATTAACTTTGTTGATAGGAGTTCGTTTCTTCAAGCTGTTAACTTCGGTGTTTTGAAGCTTTTACCTTAAAGCGACACATTCGAACTAATATTTTCAATTCTGTGTAATTATGAATGAGTAACGAATAACTAACGGAGATTTATTGTGAAGGACGACGCGGTTCACATGCCGGCCATGCCACCGTGTGAATCAATCCGTCATATTATCTAACCTTATAGTTGGCATTATCAATCAGCAACTAGCTTTGAAATATGACCTGTAGAATCGGAAATGCCGGACTGTAGGTATGGGACCGACCCAGTTAGCAGTCCGTCATCACTGACGGTAATATTTTGGCTAAGACCTGAAACTTCGTTAAACGGACGCATGCGCGGTTTCATACAAATGTGCAAGTCGCGGGGGCATGCGCCGGCCCCGCCACCGGTTTTGTTCAGTCAATGGCGACGGGCTCTTTTAACGCAGTTTTACGCCCTAATAAGCCTGATATAGTGGTGGTGAATAGAGCGGCGCGCAATTATTGTTGTCAAAAAGCAAGCCAATCAAGTAAATAAATATAGATCGCGAGGTTGTCGACACACGATTATGTGCAGGAACCTCCCAAAACTTGAAGACCTGCTTCAGGCGGTATGTGAGGATACCATCGCGTTTTCCAGCCACTCCTCAAGCCAAGAACCTCCTCAAATTTCGGGTATTAGAGATAGATTGTAGATAAATTGTAGTAGTGCCGTCAGTCTCTAGTCTGGATGTGCCAATAAATTGTGTCGAGAGGAGGTGCGCACGCGCACGCGCGGAATCGCCTATTACCCCCAATTGAGTGATGCGACACGAGGGGGGCGGTTGATGCACTCGACGGTATGTTTTATCATAATTGGTTCAGTTTGGAAACTAGCACTATGGGCCTAGCTTATAAGCGGTTACAAAATTTTATAAACGACATACGAGTCGCTGTCGTATCAAATGTGTTGCGTGAGAAATGATACAGGCTTTTCACTCAAATTATTTTCTTGATATATTTTCAGCGGTGGTAGGAAGAAACTAAAAGTAGAAAGAAACGCAGTGCAAGAAATAGATATAGATACAATTAAGTTAATTTACTTCGCAGTAGCTTTTCCGAGGCATTAATTACATGCATATGTGGTTTTCACATGTGAACTTTGACAACTGATCTTTGTGTGTTTGTGAGAAAGATATTTACTTATGGAAGTATGATAAATAGTGCCCTTGGCATTAAATGTGCTTCTGTGCATTGTGAGTGCCTGTAAGATTACATAAATAAACTAAAAAACTGTAGAGAGCGAAAGGTGAAAGCGGCTTCATTTTATGACTTATATTGATTCGTACAAAATAAGAGTTACATTGATCTGTACCTATAGTCATAAAAATAATTAAACTGACTTCAAAATACATAATTATCATCACCATCAGCTTAGCCTTTTCCAGATTCAGCTGAAAATCAGGATTTTACTTGAAGCGACTGCCTATCTGGCCTCCACAACTCAGTTAATAACAGGGTCCTCCAAATCCTTCAAGAATTTTTGAATTCTCTAATTCCGAGTGGCCTTCGGGATTGGATTGCCAGCTTTTCATTTGAGTGAATGTGGGAACATTCACTCAAATGAAAAGCTGGCAATCCGATTGTGTTGCTAAGAAAACTGAAACCACCAAATTTATCTAACGGAACCAGACTCCAAGTGAAATTTCTTCGTCCTTCATAAGATTGGCTACCCGTGACTACCCGTAACCAGACTTTCGGGCTACTGACTACCTGTAACGACTGTCAAAGATCTACAAAAGACAGTAGGGACCAACGGCTTTACGTTATTATCGAGGCACGCAGCGAATGACAGCGAATGAAAATCAGTATTTGATGGGTGGTCACCCATCCTTCAAATAACCTCGGTAAGCGCGGCAACCTCAAGATCGTCCCGAGCGGAAGTTAATAGCTCTTACTAGCACGTCAGCCAAGCAGTCTTACACGTTTTTCAATTTCATGTTTATATCCTTTACAAGTCTGAAAGTTGAGCCTGTTACAGAAAAATTCAACAGAGGTCGTTCGAGGAATGAATCACATGTGACCAAAAGAGTGATGGATCTGAATGTTGACGGACGGAGATCGAAAGGAGTGTAAGGAACGATATAAAGGAGAAAGGAGTAAATGATGCAGTGACGTCTGACAGGAGAGAATTTAAAGAAGAAAACGTGTTGCGTCGACCCAAATAGAATAGGACAAGGAAAATGATGATTTTGTAACCTTCACAAAATATTGTCATAATAAAATGGAACCAAAACATAACTGAAAAAGGGGATACTTTTCATTTAAAGTGTGCAAGCATAATGAATGTTATTTAAATTGAATAAAAGACCACAAATGTCGCTTATACCTTGGGAAATCATAATGTATGAAAATGGATAATTATGTTACCTGCATGGTTCGGGTGCATATATTTTGGCTTTGCAACGTTCAGTGCATTTTGACATCTCGCTTACATTTACGCACTGATTTTGTTGTCATTTAGTGTTAGTACATCAGGCTTTATTAGTACTTGTCATAGTAAGTGATAAGACTGTAAATCTTCATGCAGTTTATTTTATTTATTTATTTATTCTCTATCTTCGGAATGAATATACACGGAGTGCGAAAAACTGTTAATGAGGGTATTACTGTGTACCTCCATTTTTTTAACGACTTCTTAAAAAGGTTGTGTCAATGTATAGTACGACAACGAGAAGCGATACGAAAGGTCATTAACCTAAAGAACAACTGTGGCGTTGACAATCTAATATTTAGCTCTTTCCATATTGTGCCTTTGTCGTAATGTCTCGTTCTCCCGGCAAAAACATGACAACGTTAAGACGGGTTCGCCAACTTTCGGGCGGCAATTTTAGATGGGGTTTTAGCATGGGTTTTGTTTACATTTGGTATCGCTTCTCGTTGGCCGTGCTTTATTCGATCAGTGTCTCATTGTTTTTATCTATGCACACAAACAATTCCGTACGCTATGTGATTATTTTTCATTTGGTAGAATAACCGCGCGCGGCGCCATTTAAATAATTAACTTTGCTTTGGTACTTGACTTCTACGATTTATTCTCTACTAGATTTTTCCCGCGGCTTCGCTCGCGTTAAATTAAGGGTAACGAAGTTCCCCTTTCCTGATTTGCAGGTACCTGCTACCTGCGGTTTTTGCCCTTACGCCTTATTGATTTAGAATAGCAAAGCTAAGTTTTGCCCTTTTCTTCCCTCTTTCTCCTTCACATACCTACCATTTTTTTAAATTAATTAATTTAGCTTAAATCCGTTTCCTTTGTCCCAACTATCTCTGTACCAAAATTCACCAAAATCGGTTTAGCCATTAAGGCGTGAAAAGGTAATAAACAAACTCACTTTCGCTTTTGTAATATTAGAAAGGATTATCATCTTCTTGTTTTTTGCTATTTCCCTAAATTCTAATAAACTTTTAAAACGATGACAACACCATTGACGGCATTAGTATGTTACGGTCGTCAATTGTTTGTGTATGACGTCACATACCGACAAGCGACCGAAACAATTCAAAATTGGAACAGACTCAAATTACACAAGCACAAAGACACAACTGGCCACACCAAAACGAAAAAAAAACACCGAGTGTACTGTATGATCCAGTAGGTAGACAATTTTTTAAATTATGAGATCAATACTCAACATCAAAGCGGCTTTTCAGTATTGCTTGCAGTCCGGTCCCTGCTACATTTTCGATTTCAATCACAGCTAACTTAGTATTTTCACATGGCGTAGTCGAATAGAAATCAGTAATGTTTTATTTTTATGTGTAACCGTGAAATATATACATATCAGGTTTTATTTCGATTGATTTATTTTTATTCCGCACCCGACTTACCGGACTTTCTTGCAGTAATTGAAGTATGAGACTGCCACGGACTTTTTGCTGCAAAAATGGTTCATTATTTGTTTGTTAAAATATTTTAAATCATTTAAACTCTTTGTTGTGTTCTATTCTGTTCTCCAGTCTCCAGCGTTTGATTGTCTTCCACAGTACCTACGTGATATTGGCAAAATTGTGGTGTCTCCTTCCACAAACGCCATTAAATAAATAAGTCAAGTCAAGTTTAGAAACCAATATATTGTATTCCAGTATAAATATGTGACATAAATTAATATTTTTCGTTCTGTTATTTTATTTCTATGTGGGTGTATTTGGCGCTGCATTTCTCGGCTACATATCACCTTCATCTGCGGCTCGGGTATTAATACCAATTAGACTGCAATGACATAGTTTATTCTCCTGTGTCAGGATGTATGTGTATGTATCAGTTGGGTATTGTTCTGCACAAGACTACAACGCTAGGCCAGATCAAGGCGGTACGTACCTCCGATGTGTCGTCGATTACATAGAACTGCAAACTTATTTTTACACTAAACACTTATTCAGTCAATTGTCACAACCAACTCATATATTACCGTAAATATGTTTATGTATGCAGACCTTGATTCCAGAGTTTATAAATTAAATGCAGTTCCTCTCCTTGGTGCAAAAAACTCATTTATTTTTAACCGACTTCAAAAAAAGGAGGAGGTTCTCAATTCGACTGTATGTTTTTTTTTTTTTTTTTTGTGTTTGTTACCTCATAACTCAGGTCTGAGTGAACCGATTTTGATGATTCTTTTTTATTCGAAAGCTGGTGGTTGACGTTTGGTCCCATAAAAAAAATATCAAGATCCGACAAGTAGTTTTTGAGTTATCTTTAATAATGCGTATTAGATTGACTTCGTGTACGTTGATGATATACTCATCCGTCGATTATATTTTAGAAGTTGTCGAAGACAAATGATCAAAAAATGCTATGTACTACTATGGTTTGGAAAGTCATCGCAGTTTTTTGAGGTGATTGTATTTTAATTTGGTGATAGATCTTCAGTGATATACAACGGCACTCTTTAATAAATGACAGCAAATCTGTCGTGATTGCTGTAATCACATGTATAAGTATGGGTTTCGCCAGGGTAGGCAGGCGAGTGGGAGCAGGGTGACCGTATCCCCTAGGGGATGATGCATATGATTTCTGAATTGGTTTAATACTAAAGCATAATATAGATACTTAGTATTTAATCTATAGCTTGATGTGGAACTAAAACTTGTATCTAAGACGGGACTAAAGCTAAAAATAAAGACTTTTTAACCGTGTTTGTGTATTATATCATAATACTATAACTAAAAATGCTGAAATAAAAAATTTTTAGTAAAAAAATAAAACCGACTTCTAAAAAAAAAACTAAAAACTGGAAAATAACTTTATTTCCGGAAGTCGGTGGCAAATAAAGTCAACGAAACCAACAAAAGCCATCGACTTCCGGAAATAAAGTTATTTTCCAGTTTTTAGTTTTTTTTTTAGAAGTCGGTTTTATTTTTTTACTAAAAATTTTTTATTATTCAAATGTAATTTTTTGACGTATGCAAGGAGAAGGGTATCGGATAGAAATAAACTATTTAAGTCGCACCGATTAAATGATAACAAATACCTGTGGTGGTGGACGGAAGTATGTCCGTATGATAAAATGTTTAACTTCGAGAACAAAGTAACTCGCTGAAAGAAGTTGTGTTTTTTTGGAAAAATCGGTTATTCTATTAACTAACTTTGAGTCGTGATGTTTCAGCGTTACCGGATGCAGCTGAATACCAGTATTTTACATGGAGCGACTGCCTTTCTCACCTCTTACAACCCAGTTAATGCTTAATAAAACCAAATCCCTTGACATGACTATATTCATGACATACTAATTACAATATCAAAATACTTACATAGGATGTAGAGACTAACAAACAATATTTTGCCACTCGTTAGTGTCTGGGAGATGTATTGTCTGATTGCAGTCACAGTGCACTAGATCTCCAAAATCACAATGCAGTTAAATGCTTACATTTATTGTTTATTTCGAAAAGAAAAATTACATAAAAAAAATTCACAGTAGGTAACACTCCGGAAAATTATGAGAACACTTTATGAAACCAGTCTAAAATGATCACATATTAGGCTACAGGAATTCAACACACAAAATCATTGTTCAGAAAAATGTATTCTTTATAACGAGCAAGAGTTTTAAAGGCTACTGTCAATGTAAACACTCCCATACTATGTGTCTATTTTTCTATTCATAGTTTTCCTTCTAGGTTCAACTACACAAAGCCACTCTCAGATGTTATCAGGACCACGTGTCGCGGCATACTTCACAGATCCACTCCACCAGGCCGAAGATCATCACTGAATTATTATCAGGACAGTCTGTTTATCACAATTCATTGTCATGATGTTTGTTTCACGGACACACAAACAGGGAAGCACGCTAACCGTAACAATACCGTAAGTCGGCCGTACTAAGTAACTACGTAACTGCTTTATAGCCATATTTACGATTAATTTGCGCACCTCACTGGCCAGAACGCGTTGTAAAGTGTCATGGTTACAAACAACACTAAGTATTAGTTAACACACGTGTTCACAACGACTGCAATGATGCACCACTGTTCTATTTTCCACCACCGCCTTGTGAGACTTTCGTCGATAGTACCGGGCCTGCTCTCCCTGGCTGCGTGGTCACTCACTCGTGGAAACGAATATGTGAGTGTGGGTAATAAGTAGGGCATGCTCTGGGTGGAAAACCCTGGTCTCAGAAGTACCGGGAAATCCCGAGTTTTATCAAAGTGTCACCTGTTCTGAAAATAACTTCGTTTTATATCTGTGAAAAAATAAACGTGAATTTGAATAATATTTAAACGGTGAAAACGTTCTCTCGGCGTTTTGATATTATTATTCACTTTTTTATTCATTTATTTCAACAAGAGGTACATCATCAGATTAAATCTAAGATACGATTAATGGTATCATCTTTTGAACTAGTTAACGTATAAAGTTTCATTTCGATACAACAACTGGAAGTAGGTTAAAATTTACTTCCAAGATTTGATTATATTATTGTTAGTTACACGCAGACCTCATTAAAGGATTCTCAGAATTATATTAAGATTAGAATTAAAAAGACAACACAGTTTTTAAACTATGTATAGGTACAAAATAGGGTGCTGTGTGAAATAACTCATCGGACAAAATAAGGCGTCCGCGGTTTTGCTGACATATGCACAGTTTCCCCCATTTAATATAAATATGTTTGGATTTAATTGGCTTTGACTTCAAAGAGTTTATGCCTAGGCTTAAAAAACATAGGCTACTTTTATTCCGGTCTACGCGGGTGAAACCTCGGGGCGCAGTTAGTAAACTATTACTTATTGTGAAGTAAACTAAACGGAAGCTGCTCTTTATAATATCACATATCTATACCTGACCTAGTTCTCATTACAACACCTACATTAATGACCTAGTTCTCATTACACAAACACACACACTGACACACACGTGGTGTCAAACGTAACGTGCTTCGTATTATAAGTACCAATGTTAATAATCATGAAAGTATATAGTTATCTTCAAAATAAAAATAGTTTTCATTGATGTTCTTCCCAGAAGACATAGAACATAGATACTGTTACCTGGAGTCTGAAGCAGCAGAGATCAATAGTATTTCTGTTGTGACTATGTATAAATAAGTGGAACCTTATTGGTTTAGCTAACTAAACTATGTCACATAGGGTTATTTTTTTGTCTTTTCTTTTTAAAAAAGCTTTGCCCCACACGAAGAATTTCTTCTGTTTCGTGGATGCGTTTACAAACATTTAAACTCACATACACACAGAGCCAGACCCGAAACAACTACCTGTAGGTCATACAAATATTTGTTCCGTGCGGGAATCGAACCCGCGACACGCAGCGCAGTCGATCGCTCAGCCACTGCGCCAACCGTGGCGTCGATTGTTGATTCTTAGCCAGGATAAAATGGATAAAAAATTACGTTCAAAGACAACTAATTTAAAATTTCAGTTTGTAATACGTAAAAGGACAATGTCCATTGACGGTGTAACACGGACTAGCTGTATGCCAAAATGTACATTTTATAGTATTTTAAGAGACTAATAACATCCGACAACCGCCATTTACACGTTAATGTTATATATAATCCAAGAATGCGCGTCGCCGACACGACATTTGTAAAGAAAATCTCTTTGCGGCGTGCTTCTTATGTGCCTGCGTCTCAACTGCACCTCGACTGGTGATCTTGTGGGCGACGCGCCTTAGGCGTTATTAAAAAAATACAAAGGTACCTACTAATTAAGTATAGCTAAATGTATTATGATATCATTATTCAGTTTCTTAAAAATCACTCGGAGCTATGAAATCAATAAGGAATTCAATAAGAAATCATACATAGTATTCCTTGTTATGGTTAACTTAAAAATCTAGTGCATTTTTTAAATACATATATCTATTCTGCAACTAGTCAGCTAAAAAAATAAGTAGTACTAATGATAAAGAATACCATACATTATTTTCCGATGTTCTTGGCTCTAGGGCCAACAATGTTTTGGCGCAATGTCCTTTACAGTTTCTTTTTTTGCGAATTGGAAATCATCAGATAAATTCCCCCTATCTGGGCGGAGCGGGGGCAGTATCAGACTCTTGTATTGACTAACCCCCCTCCGCATGTTCCTTCAACGTCATAATCTTTGTTAACCACCAAAAAACGCTGATGCTTTGGTACTCACCAAATCCCGGAATAACAATACAATCTGTCAAGTGTTATAAAATTCGGCTGTTGTTACAAAATTGGCGCGACGACGACACAGTTGGCGCAGTGGCTGAGAGATAGACTGCTGCGCTGCGTGTCGCGGGTTCGCAAGGAACAAACATTTGTATGGCCTACAGATAGTTGTTTCGGGTCTGGCAGTTTGTGTAAGTAAGTTAAATGTTTGTAAACGCACCCACGAAACAAGGGAAATTCCTAGTGTGGGGCGGTCGATATTAAATCTCTCACTTCTCTCAGGATTCTGGTCTTTACTCTCTTGCTGCCGTGGCGTAAGACACCAACAATCTACTATCACATTAATTAAATCATAGAAACGATAGGTTTATCTTTAATTTATGATTATTTTATTGTGTTTTGTACTTGTGGAGAGAAAAGGCTCCATTAAGGCTTTATCGATTTTGGTGAATTTATAGGGAAATCTGTCTAGATTTCTCTAGGTATTTTTGGGTTTATTTATTATAAAGTTTTACCCTCTTTTTTCATTTGTGTAAGTGCCATTTTGTGCCGACTTTGGTAGATACACTTGATAAGAAGTTAACTGAGTATACTCCCCAGTTATAACTTACTGAAAACACAATAACTCCGACTGAAATAATGTTCCACTTCCATCGACCCGTCACAACCGTCACATGCATTTACAATATAGATTAATCGACATTCGACCTAATCAATTTACCCCTACAAAAACAAAGAGCACACGTCTATACAGTAGCGGCGGTAAGCCTAGCTAGGTGCTATGAGTCATACGTTACAACTAGTTCAGTATCCGCTCAGCTCTGTCATGCGTTACTGGCAACATTGTGGCGCTTAATTCAATAAATGCACCTGGATATGACTCACTGGGTATACTTTTTGTTTTTTTTTCGGGTGGGATATCATCAAATAACTTCCCCCGCCCTGGGATGAGCGGGGGGAGTTTGAATTGCACTGACTAAAACCTCCGGCGGCCGCGGTATCTCTTTCGAACAACCCGCAACCCCGGTTGGCGGTGGCCCTGGCAAGCCCCTCTGCTTTGCTGACATCTCTGAGGCGCGTGCCACACTAACGTACCGTATCGTATCGAGGCCTGTCGTCAATAGACGGACGGACGGTGGGCTACCCATTGCTCACCGTCCACAGCCCACGGTGGCCGGGAGTGTCGCGCTCGACGCCCGGGGCGTTACCCGCGGCGGCTGGGTTGGTTCGAGGTTCACTCACTGGGTATTACGATAAGACTGGTTGACAAATATTCATCTTACTGTTCTTAACGATTGTATAGATTCTGAGGCACGTAAGAAAATTGGTTAGTTAGGAATGATCATATACGGACTGACCTGAGCAAGTGCAGCTTAACCTTAAAGATCGACCCGTGCGGCTGTAATGATTTAGCGACGAGTTAACTAAGCTAGATATTATTCTCATATTATTCAGATATCGTAGTCAAATTAATAAAAGTCTAGTCAGTTTTTAAATTGGGTGGCATGATGGATAATATTTCCGTCGAATAATGTTAAATTAGACGGAAGTAGTATAGGTAAAATTAATTCGATCGGAACTTAAAAATCGTACCGGAATTTTGGGGACACCGGTCGTTTCAGTTATGATATAAGATAAAATATTTTAAATATATTGATAATTAATCATCTTTCTCATTTTTGGCCCAGTCGTACTTACAGTATAAAGATAAAAACAATTAGGCGTTACCTATATCTTGGGCATCAAAGTTGTATATGTAATTTATCTAATGTAGATATCTGTTAGAAATTGGGGTTAGGGCAGAAGAAAGGATTCAAATATTCAACTTTAATTGGAGAAACATGAGCGGGCCACACTCACGCATCGAGGGTTCCGCACAAAATTACGACATAAACAGCCATATCTTTTGACAGCGAAGACTGAGAGTGTTGATTTTGACAGGATAAGGGTCCACAGATTTGAGTATATGGTTTAAATTTCAACTTAATACCTTCACGTGTTCCCGATATAATGGTCTTGACAGACAGACGTACAACAAAGTGATCCAATAAGGGTTTCATTTTTTTCCTTTTGATTCACGGAGCTCTAAAAACGATACTAAGTTATTACAGTAATGGATGCATACAACCTATCCATCACATTCGCCCTAGCTGCGCATTACAATCACATTACCCCTGTTCGTTACAATTACATAGTGTATCAATGACATCCATTGTCATATGATATAATGGTTAATTATTTCAAATCAACATGGACAAGATGGACAAGGTGGGACAATTTGACTGTCATCAGTGGCCCTAATAGTGTCCATTAGATACGCTGGCTGTTCGATGCTAATTCTAGTACTCAACTTTTGAGTACTAGAAAATTGATGACTGATTTCTCTAACTCAATGATGGTGATAACGGAACATGGTAAGTCTCTTTCAGGGATAAATCTACAAGTTATCCAGTAGCTCACGTTTTAAAGTTTAGGGAAATTGCAAACATAAAAGAATAAGGATCCTTAGATCTAACTGAAGGTTGAAGAAAATGTATTTCCACTATCCATGCATTTAACTGTGTGAGTGGATCAACAAGTTCCTTAAGTACTTTTTCAGAGAACCGAACCTTAAAAAAAAAAAACGGCTTCCTTCTAGGATATCTGTTTTAACCGGAATGTGGAGAGGTCTGCGGTCCCTTGCAGCAAAATTATTCAAACTATATGGCTATTTATGTCGCATTTTTCATACATTCGCAAAGAGAATCAACATCTGTTGGGTACATACCGTTGACCTAGAATCACCAGAAAATTAGCTAGAATCAGTACCATACAGCATCAAAAAAAGTTGTGTTGTGTTTTTTTCATTACATCCACACCGTACATAAAGACACCATTAAACAAATGTATACAACATTTGTTTAATGGTGTCTTTATGTACGGTGTCCTGTTTATGTGTGTTAGTAGATATACATATTTATAATCTTTTTTATAAGCAGCTTTTGTCCCATGGCTGGGCAAACGCCTCCCTTTATTGCTTACCAACTGCCTCGGTGTTTTACCTTCTTTGGCCAAACCGGCAAGAACGAGTCCAAATCGTCACGGTAGCATTTTTTGGGCCTTCCTCGGTAACGGTGACCGTTTTCAGGCAACTTAGTGACAATTTTGACCCATCTATCCTGACCCATCCTAGACATTGTTAAAGTATGGCGTGGTATATAATATAGTTTCAATGATTGTTTAGATGTGCATAGGGTGCTCATAAAAAGGCGTTGGAGTTTTAGTTTTACTGTTTTGTAAAATGGTTTGTTTGTTTAATGGAAGTGGTGCGCTTTTGATGTGTGGGTACTTTTATTTGTGTCTATGTTCAACAACAAAACAGCGACATTTTTATGTGTATGCTAAATATATCACTATGTAAGGTAGGTAAGTGTTCATTTTATGTAATACAATAATAGTTTTAAATAAATTGTATGTTATAATTATAGCGGAATGTGTCCTGTACGAAAAGATTTTAAAACATCCTTTTGTATGCGAATAAATATACTTACTTGCTTACATGTAAAATAAATCGACACGTGTATGGTAAGTATGTACAGTTAGCGAAAGAGATACTTTTATCTGTATCTGTGGTAACTTACCTCTTTTACTGACTGTACATATTTTCAACAAGTCTTGCAAAACTAAAGAACTCTAAATATTATTTTTCACCAACTATAATTTATACTATTCAATTAAAGACAACATAGACATAGACCAAGCGGTTGGTCAACTCTTCTCGTGTCCAGAGGGCTGGCCTGTTTTTTGCACAAAAAATAAGCATTGCCATCCAACGCGGTAATGCTGCCAGCCTTCTGGGCACTTTACCTGTTGACTGCGATACGGAAGAATTTTTTGACGCCCTGTAATTTTTCATTTTTTATTTGTATATATTTTTATTATTAGTTTGTGTCTATTTATAGTTTGTATATAGTAATTAATTTAATTTAATTAAAGCATCTCTAAGTTTACCCTTATTTCAAATTACCAAATCTTATGAAAGTATGTTAAAGACACGTTGCTATTAAAGTTAAATACAGTAGTGGAAGCAAAATAGGAACTAAGTAATCGTTTTCAGTCACTAGTTATGAATGTATTACCCGGTGCAGCGCCATCTGCCAGCATTTTCCTAAGGCGCCGTGTTTTTAAAGATTAAATATTATTTTAAATGCACGTATTATGAGACACTAAATTGAAGATTCTGATAGAAATATGTTGCATTGTTGGGAAAAAGGCTACGTATATCACATAGATGATTCAGCTTTAAATGTGAAAACAGTCTTTATTTCAAGAACATTAATGATATTTAAAAAACGTTTCATTAAAAAATCTTCTAAACATATACGTTAAAAAAAGAACAACTCATTTATGCAAATTATAATGAGCACTTTATGAAAGTCAAAGTTTACAAGAGACAGCCCCCCTAAACGATGCCCTCACCACTTCCTAGTGTTTAAGCAGGACAGAAGAAACGGCGCAGCAAATCCCACAGCAATACGTTTGTTATAAAAACTCATACATCTGAAATCTACGGTCGTAAAAAGTCTGATAAAGATAACGTATGAGATGGGATGTCCATTTTTTTTGCGATAACAGTATTACTCCCCCTAAGTAATTCACCAAACATTTCTGGTACACTGTTTAACTATGGTAGTATAATTAGGTAAGTACGTATACCAACATAAACGAGGAAATCGTGTCAGATGTTTACATAAGATACTCAGCGAGGTCTGGGGTCGCGGGTTCAAACCCGGTGCACGTCTGATACGCATCGATACTTCCTGTGAAAGAAACTAGAAACTTTCATGTCTAATAAATCAACTACAAACATTGCCCTGTTTTATTAGATCTGGGAATCGCTAATCGCTATTAGAGTTTTTCTAAAAGATTGATTTTTATAGTTAAGCCGAACTTGTCATGGATGGGTGATAATCCAGTAAATACTATAAAGGTTTAATAACATTAATTCAACCTTAAAGAGTGCTGGCTGGTTTGCACGTTTGCACTGACGTTCGAATACTCAAGTTGTTTCAAAAGAGAATAAAAATATATAGAGAAGAGAAGACTTTTTTTTATTATGTGAAGCACATTGTGACTAAAAGAGTGATGGATCTGAATGTTGGTAAATGAAGATGGACAGGAAGGCTAAAGATAAGATGGATGTATTGTGTTGGGAATGACATAAAGGAGAAAGGAGTAAATGATGACGTCTGACAGGGGAGAATGGAAGAAGAAAACGAGTTGCGCCGACCCCGGCAGCAAGATGATTATGATATGTGTTGCTAAACTAAAGCCTCATTTAGACGATACAATTTTCTTGAACATTCAAGTGCCATTATTGAATGCAATAAATGAAGTGCAATAATTGCCCTACAAGAATTGTACGCAACTGTTTACACGAGGATACAAGTAAAAAAATTGAACGCAATTATTGAATGCAAGTCTTGACAAGAAATAGTTGCAAATGTCTTTTAATAATCAAAAATATGGTCTAAATGTTCTATGCTTCTCTTATTATGAATAAACGCCCCTATATTTTATATTATAAACATTACAATACCGAGTTTCAGCCGTGACTCGTAAGACCCGCTCAGTATTACAAAGTACTTAGTGAGGTGTGGAGGTCAGATAGGCAGTTGCTCTATGTCCAATACAATTTCGCTACTTCCGATTAATATGGAAGCCGACTTTATAATGTTGTGTAAGGGTTAGGCAGATGATGATGATGAGAAGTACCAATGCCTCGAAAGCAGCATGAGTGCAGCGAACACTATTTAAGAGACTTGGATTGCTAACTCTCACTAACCTGTATATTATGCAAATGGGTGTATTTGTTAAAGAACACCCAGAGTTATTCGAAACTTTTGGAGAAAAAAAATTGTACTCTAGTAGGGATCCAACAATGCTTAGAACAGCTTGCTGCAAAAGTTCCTTGTATCAAAAAAACTGTAGCATGATGGCAATACGGGTCTTTAATAAAATACCAAAACGTGTAAGGTAGATTCGATTACTGAGACTATTTAGAATAACATTACATGAGTGGTTGTTAGAGAAATGCTGTTATAATTTAAATGATTTTTTTAATGACAAGAATGACTTTACAAAAACTTTTTAATGATTATAACCCAATGGTGACATAATAAAATGTATTAATTAAATTAATTATCTAATGAAATTATGAAATTGACTAGAACTGAAAATTTATGAATGCCAATCAATATTGTATCTTAAAATAATTAGGAGTAAAGTGTATGACATAGTATTTTTCAATCGCAATCTGTATTAAGTAGTATAAATTAATTTTAAATGACATACCCAATATTTGTATACCTAGTAATGGTGAAACATGTTGAACTTTCCATTATTGTATGTACCATCCTCCACACCATGTTTTTGACAAATAAATTACTTTAACTTTGACTTTGAAATATTGCCGTTTTCGAATTTGAAATATTGATAACTATAACAAAATGATGAAAATCCAACGGTAATCGTAGTTGGCGCAATAGTGAATTATCTGTTGCCTTATGTTTGTGGTGTGTTGGGTTTCAGAAAGCATGCATTTTTTTTAAACGTTGCCCTACACTAGGAATTTCTCCTGTATCGTGGGTGCGTTTACAAACATTTAAATTCACATACACAAATAGCCAGACCCGGAACAATTATCCGTAGGCCATACAAATATATGTTCCGTGCGGGAATCGAACCCGCGACACGCAGCGCAGTGTCGTCGCATTGTACACTGTTCCTTTTGTTCTAATTTTCAGGGGGTCTTAAACGTCAGCTTTACCAGAATTAGTATAGGATAATAATACAACAGTAACACATATTTCATAATTTGATACCGCGTTTATCGTTTTTGATGGTTAAAGTAGTAATAGAGAAAGGGATTTTAAATAAATATTTCACCTGCAAGAATTCTATTTCATTTACTTCATTACTTAGAGACATTAGTGAATGTTAGCACGATGTTAGATAGGGGAGATTTGAAGAACAAAACATATTGCGCCGACCTCGAAGACGTAACTTGGGGTAGGCAGAAGGATGATAATGAGTTATAGGGATTTGTAAAAAAACATATAAATTCAATTAAATAATTAAATCCTTGCCCCCTTTACACAAGCTCGCACAAACAGTCCTGGAGTATTGAGGTCAATGATTCAGGAAATTAATGTGTGAAAATACTCTAAGTGACGTCAAAAGAAAAATTTAATATCGCACGGCTATTGAATTCCTTGCGCTCATAATGACGCATCGAGGAGGCACGTGCCATTGGGAGGCTGGTCGCAGGCATGTGTGTTCCGATGCAGCTTAGGTCAATGGAGAGGCTGTTTAGAGGTAGCTAGATATCTAGCTCGGTGAGTCATTTTCTAATTTTTATTTTATTTTTGTTTTTAGAGTGCCTCAAAAGGAAAAACCGGAAACCATATTGGTTAAACTTTCTTGCTCATCGGTTGCGCTTAATCTCAGGAACGCCTGGAAGTATCGAGTTGATATTAAAACCAAATACTCAATTCTTTGGTCATTTTGTGCTGTATAAAATCCTTTTAAGCTTACGCAGACAAACAATATAGACGTTTATGTCGCAAGTTTGTACGGAACACTCGTTGCTTGAGTCTGACTCGCTTTTGGCTGGTTTTTTAGACATTTTATCACTATTACAATGTTGTCCTATTTAACCTAATGTCGCTCAGGTAGGTGTCACCATTGTTTATGAAGTTTTAATCCTTACTAATATTATAAAAGTGAAAGTGAGTTTGTTTGTTTGTTACCTCTTCACGCCTTAATGGCTTAACCAATTTTGATAAATTTTGGTACAGAGATAGATGTTTCTTTTTTTTTAAAGAGGGAGAAAGATAGAAGAAAATGGAAAACGTAGCTTTGCTATTACAAATCAATAAAACGCAAGGGCAAAAACTGCAGGTAGCAGGTACCTGCAAATAAAGAAAGGGGAACTGTGTTACCCCAAATTTAACGCGAGCGAAGCCGCGGGCAAAATCTAGTAACTAAATAAATTCGAGAGTGCTTTCTGCAAAAAAGAAAATTCGATTCTATATTTATACTATCACCGTATGATTGTGAGTGTCGATCGTTTATAATATTAAACAATTTTGTCATAGATCTTGTCTTTACTATAATTTAAAAACATGCATTTCGATTTTGATGTCCTTCTGCACTGGACGTCGATGCAGCGCGAGCACTCGCTTGCACTACAGCTCACCCCGGAAGAGACGAGCGTGAGAATACGAACATACGTAATCGCACGGTTACGATTCCCTAGCTTTAACAGTTATGTAATTAGACCAAGCTGTTTCATGGAGTGGAGTGAGGAGGAGGACGCGCTAAATTTATTTTTTGCAAGACAGTGTCAAAGTGTTATACTGATTAAAATATGATTTGCGACGTTGCGTTAGTTAATCAAATAATTAGTGGTGCTTTACATATTGTGAGTACCCCTACCTTGCATTGTGAGCGTTTGAAGAGAGGATATTAACTTGTAGTCAGGTGTGCGGTAATACCAACGTTACTGACAAGGCCGTATATTGCTCTATTATGAGAGTTTATGATAAGGTCAACGGATTCGTACAGTATTATTCATACTAATGTAAGGAGCTTTGGAGGGCAGACTGCATATGGCAACCGTAGTAAGAAAGCTTCCCTCAGCTATAATTTTATAACCTCGCTTGCCTCCCTAAATAGGTAAACACGGCTAATTGTGATTTATTTTTTGTCCGCCTCAGATACATGATTTTATAGACAAAATAATGAGTTTTATCAAAACAGTAACATCCTTACAAATATTATAAAAGCGAAAGTGAGTTTGTTTGTTTGTTACGACTTCACGCCTAAATGACTAAACCGATGTTGATAAATTTTGGTACAGATAAAGTTGGGACCCTGGGGACGGACAAAGGGAATTTTTTTTAAGTTACAAAATGGGAAGAAAGAGACAGAAGAAAAGGATAGAGAAAGATATTTTTTTGCGATCATCAGTGTTATCCAATAAAATAAATCTTAGTCTTTCTACGTATTATGTTTCCAACAGGGGGTGCCAGCACGCCCACTCGCACCTTGTTGTCGTCGTCCCATGTGCGCACAATGCATTTCCACTTAGCCAAACTGTCAGTGAAGTTGTTTACTAACACTGGATACTTATCAATGAAACAACAGCCATTAAAAGCCGCGTCAACGTGTAACAGTCGCGACAACAATGCCACTTACTGTATCTTTAGACCCGTGCACAAAGAAACTCTTATCAGACAGACGTCCAGAGCGACAGATTCAGAAAGGTTTTTAAAAGCTCCTCATTTAGTCATTATTCTAGTATCATTTTACAAGTCTGGAGGGTAGGTATTTCTTCTATATTTTATAAAAGATAAAATCAATGAGTCACTCATTACGAAATCTCAGAAAGTACAAGGCATGCGGGATTCTTTTTGGAAGTAGAAGACGGAATTTTGCAAAATTCATCTCCTAAGGGTATGAAACAGCGGGCCTGTGGACGGTGAGCAATGGGTAGTTCACCGTCCGTCCGTCGATTGACGACAGGCCGTGTCGACGGCGCGTTCGTGTTTCACACGCGCCTGTAAGAGACGTCAGCAAAGCAGAGGGGCTTGCCAGGGCGTCCGCCTGCCGGGGTTGCGGGTTGTTCGAAAGATATACCGCGGCCCCGGAACGTAAAAGGCAATAGAAGGAACATGGGTGGGTTTTAGTCAGTACAAGTCTGACACGCTCTCGCTCCGCCTGGAGCGGGGGGAGTTATTTGATGATTTCCTACCCCCAAGAATAAAAGGGTGTTAAACAGGGTGACAAAGTTTGTGAAGGAGAACTCGATTCCTTGGCCACATTGACTTAAATCTTGCATAGGCATGCTTTAACGAAATTAACAGACTTTATTCTAAATATATTTTTTCTACATCGTTCTCACATGTATTTATAAAAACAACATGAATGATGTATCCATGACATTCAAAAGTGTCTGTAATGATCTAATTGAAATAAATGATTTTGATTCGATTTCATTTATAACATCACGCTACAACACACTAAGGAGCTGAGCAGTAGTTGAACCAGCTGGGGACAGGAAGTACAAGTATAAAATGAAATAGTGTAATAAAAATAATTATTGAACTATTCATACTAATTAGACACGAGCTTTTACAACGTACGTCTTATTAGTGCAAATAAACATTTCCATATCTTTCTGAGTAAGAGCCAGCGTAGTTATGGTTGCTAGGCAACGATGTGCAGCCTCACAGACTCTTTATCAATGTGTTGCATAACGCCGGCGGTCGTTGACTGCTCCCTCCGCCTCGCCCCCCCCCCCCCCCGCCCACCGGCCACCCGCCACCGCATCCTCAGGCCGCATGGTGTCCCACCAATCCCACCATGTCGCCACCGCGCTAGGTTAAGGTCGCGTCAGACGAGACTTTAGTCGCGGCAGCTAATAGATCAAGTTCAGATCAGCTGACTGTGAAGTGACTTATGTTGTACATCATGTGCGCACGATTGCATAATTTTATAGGATTAGCTTAGTATTTTTAGTCAATTAAGAATTAAATAGTAATGATTGAAAAACACTGTCAACGAATTTTTTTCATACGAACAATACAAACACAAACGAATATCGGCGCCACTAACTGCCTAAACTAAATCAAGCGTAAGGTGTATTTCTATGATAGTTCAAGAAATAATTGCTACATGGTATGAACTTACAGAAAAAAAATCCGAAATATGTGGTTAGCGTAGCTAACCATTGACCCTGAAAGAGTTAATAGGTAATCCTTACTATCCTTACTAATATTATAAAAGCGAAAGTGAGTTTGTTTGTTTGTTACCTCTTCACGCTTTAATGGCTAAACCGATTTTAATGAATTTTGGTACATAGATATTTGGGAACCAGGAGACGGACATAGGCTAATATTTTTTTGAAAAAAGTGGAATGTGAGGGTTAAAGAGGGAAGAAAAGGGAAAACTTAGCGTTGCTATTACAAATCAATAAGGCGCAAGGGGAACTGTGCTACCCCGAATTTAACGCGAGCGAAGCCGCGGGCAAAAGCTAGTTCTTTATAAACAAAAGTATTAACATTTAACAGGTCTTTTAATAACTTGCTCTACAAGAGCATTCGGTATTAGCTGTTTAATTACATTTCAGTTTTTAAAAACTGTTCATTTACATGTAATACATTATTTATGCTCTCTAATGTTTAATCATATAGAGTGATGTGAAATTACTTCAAATAAATAAATAGACACTGCAAGTAGAGACGCCATAGAATTTCTTGAGCTTACCACAAAGGTACGCGAGAATTGCTGGAATCTGTCTGAAGGCGCCCTTACCTGTGCAATAATTTCCAAGCGAGCTAGGCTTGGTAAGGCTAGGTAATATTATCTATAAATGCAACTTAACTGATCCAACTTCAACATAGTTTTTTGAACGTTTATGTGTGTTACAGTCAAAACTGTTGACTTGTCGAAATGGTTTTAGTCAAAACTATTTTTTTTTTAATATAATTCTTATTACGACTCCGCTAAACCGGCCTTTTACGATACCTGACCACACCTACTCCAGAATCATGAAATTATGGTCAAACATAGGAACGTTTATGAACACACAGCTAGAAATATTAAAAAACTAATTTCTGATAACTATGGTTGAAATGTATTGATGTCTAATGGTGAAATTTTTGACGCCGTGTAATTATTTTACCATATTATACTTGTACATATTTTAATTAATTATTAGTTTATGTATATTTTAAGTTTACTAGCTTTTGCCCGCGGCTTCGCGGGTATCCGTTCCCGTTATCAGTTCCCCTTTCCTGATTTTCAGGTACCTGCTAACTGTAGTTTTTGCCCTTGCGCCTTATTTATTGTAATAGCAATGCTAAGGTTTCCCTTTTCTTCCCTCTTTCTCCCTCATTTCTCAATTTTTTTTTGAAAAAATATCCTATTTCCATCTCCAGGGTCCCAACTATCTCTTTACCAAATTTCATTAAAATCGGTTTAGCCATTTAGGCGTAAAGACGTAATAAACAAATTCACTTTCGCTTTTATAATATTAGTAAGGATTAATAATTGTTGTTATAAATGAAATTAAGGTACTTACTTATAACAAAAAAAAAAACAACAAGAAAATCTTTACTCATCATTTTCAATCAACTACACTGGCAGCGGTCGTTGAACCCGAAATCAGCTGTTGTGAGTGGTACTTGAAATGTATTATAAGTTAAGTTACATTTTTCTTGTTTTATCAACAATAGTTGTCGACACTTTCCTTTCGACAATGAACAAAGTTTATTGAATACAGAATATAAAAAGCTTTTGGAAAATTTCCTTTAAAGGGGTTAATTTATTTATTTATTAAAAAGGTCACCAACAGCTTCTGTATAAAAATATCTTAAAAAATTAAAATTACGTAGTATTGGACTTATACAGTTGCCAATTACAGGTTAACCAACATTTTTACATAATAAGTAATAACAATAATATTTTATAAATATATATCAACAACAAAAAATACTATTTCTTTAGGGTATAACAGAAGACACTTAAAACGAAAAAATACAAAACTTGTTACAAAAGGAAAACAAATGAGATCAAAATTAAAATTAAAGTTAAATAGGGGATGAAACTTTCTCATTCTAAAAACAAATTACCAATGGGTATATGAACTGTAAACGAAGTAAACAGAAAAAAACACGATTTTCGTTGTGTGTTGTTAACTGCATATTTTTAATACCGTAAAACCATTTCACTTTTAAGCAAGCTAAGGGCCTGGACATGTGCATTGTATTGTAACTGCTATTAAGATGAAAGATAAGTCTAAAATGCAATGTCCAATGCCAATGCTTATGTGCCAATCATGTTTTTAAGAAAAGCTTTAAACGCGATCGTCACCTCACCACTAAACACTAAACTACTTCACTGATCTAAGAACAATAACAAAAACATCCAACACTTTTCCTCTAACAAATAAAAAAACAAACAGCTTTCGCCAAGATTTGCCCCGCGATCTTTACCTCGATACCATTTCCATTGCTGAGCGCCAATGAAAATTTGTAGATCAGTTCACTTGTAAAGCAGCAATGTATGAGGAATAAGTTTAGAATGTATTTTGCATTGTAATGTAATACATCGTTCATAAATACCTAACGGTACCCGCA
Organism: Ochropleura leucogaster; assembly: GCA_958449745.1. NCBI lineage: Eukaryota > Metazoa > Arthropoda > Insecta > Lepidoptera > Noctuidae > Ochropleura > Ochropleura leucogaster. The sequence goes on from OY288200.1 coordinate 23,512,083, forward strand.
CGAGCGTCGGAGTAAATTTTTGTTTAAAACTTACTTCCGTTGCTTAGATCTTTGCAGGGTTCGAAATTAAGAACATTTTCGTTGATTTTTATTGGATAATTACCAACGATAATTATCACTTCGAACCACGGATCTTTGAACTCTGTCATGCAATACATAAATTCTTAAAAATATGAGGTTTAGCCATGGGTGATTCTTACTTATATGATGATGCTATAAATTCGAAGACATATTATGACACCTAGCACCCTGGATTGAGCCTGCGGAGTCGTGGCTCATAAGACTCAGCTGATGACATTGTCCCTACTATATTCTTAAGACAAAAGATCTTCAACTGTTTAATTTATTCATGTTGATTTTATTGTTTACTAGCGAGTGCCACGATTTCGGGTGTATTTCGTACGAGTTTTTGTGTCTATTCTAAATAATTAATTCATAAATAAACGATTTACATTATGGTATGTATTTTATTAAACAGACTAACCCTTAAAACTAATCAGATTAATAACTGTCTAAATTTTCATCCCGGGAAAGATTTGATTGGATCCAAAAAAAAATATTAATAATCGTTGATGTAAATGTTTGTATAGGGCTAGGCGTCGTTGAACTTCTTCATAATAACAGAACTTTTAAGATGGTAATCATGTAGACAAAGATATCCGAAGCAGATGATCGAGAGCACTTAATTATATTTTAACCAAATCGCGGTCTGGACGTGGTCCTCACACACCGTTACAATTCCCGAGCACAGCGGGATATGGCCACGTCCTCGGCGCTCGCTACTTACATATACATCACCTACTATTACCATAATCACGACACCAAGCTGAATATCAAAATAGTTTTTAAAACTTCAACACATGATCGACAGACTGAATTAATTTCCTAAATCTTGGATTATTTGCAAAATTTGACGATAGTATACCAAAACTAACCAGTTTCCGCTAGCTGCCTGCAACGACTCTTAGCAGTACTTACATGTACATGAGGAGGCTTACTTACAAGATACTGAAATAATCCATCATACCCACACAATTGCTTCGACAGCTCCTAATACTAACAACTCATGGAGTGACCAAGCAGACGAGATTGTGTGCTAACATTCGCATAACGCGTGTGACGCGCTGTCGGCGCGTACGCATGCAGCAGTAATAACATAAACAACACACCTTGTTTCGGCGGCGGCAACGGCGCTTGCTCTTTGCTCTCGAAGAACGTGAGCGCGAAATTGTCGCCTGTCTCTATGGTGAGGGGCGGCGAGGCGCGCGCGCACGTAGCGGGGCGACCGCTCCACACGTCCATATTCCGAACATGTCCGGCGTGCTTCGGGTGTCGTCGGCTCGCGTCCGCCGGCCCTCGATACGACCCGCGCACTGAGCTTTCTCGAGCTTGACTGCTTGTGCCTTCGGAATAAGTGGACGCTGCCGACGACGCCCGCGCACCGCACCGCTAAACGGAGCAGTGAGAGTTTTTTTTAATTCGGTATGGTGTCGTTTTTGTAGCCACAACATAAATAAGATGTACTCACTCTTGTTACGGGCTGTTTTGATCGCAAAGCTTCACGCTCGCTGCCAGTGCTAATAGATTACGAGGAGTTAATGAGCTATTTAATTATAACCTCTGATGACTGGTAGCAATCTGCTTGTTGTGAGGAAGGAACACTTACTGGTTAGCATCAGATCGACTATCTGGATGTAACCTAAATAAGTGCCTACTTAAATTGGACTAAAATATAATTATCTTTGTTGCCAAATGAAAAGCCATAAAGAAACCCCAAGAATAAAAAAAATCTTAATAAGACCCCTAAAAAGAAGAAAATAATATCGTCAAAAAATCGTATCTTTACTTTTATAAAAAAAAAAATAAGTCAATATTTATTTCATGCTTTTTAAACTGGTAGACACCCTCGCATCAGTACAATCTCAGAGCCTCGAAATTTTTTTTGGTTCACTCCTGATACATGGAACCGCTAAACTTGTCACGGGAATACAGGCTTAATATTACCTTTGGTATAATAGTTCTATTTATGCACTGGGATAAGCATCATAGTGCTGACAAAGGAACTGACGAACTCCTTTGTTCGCAGTCAAACGCGTGTCGTAGATACTTGCGTTTGCGCAATTTGTGTTCCACTCCTGTATCTAAGACGTAGTACCAAATGCCGAAGTCAAGACAAAGTTTGTATTATAACTTTCTTCTTGCGAAAAATCTTTTTATGCTATAATATGGCGAATATTTTCTTGTTAACCTCAAGTACCTACACAAGAAATAGTGCTGAAAAAATACCGAATCTAGTTTTGTGACATACACTGTTTGTCTAAACGAAGCTGTCAGCCTAGCATTTTTGTACTTTAAACCCAGTAACTCTACGCAAAAATTATTGCTAGGAAACGATTTTTATTTTGGGGTAAAAAAAACGGCATTGCGCTGGTGAATATCATGGAATAGTACGGTTGGAGTGGGTTATTAAAAGTAATGTCCAAGATTTAAAAAAAATGGAACTCCGTTACTACGAGGTTCTCAGGGATAGTCTAGAACATATAAAGCCTTTTATCTTATGCTTTCCTTTCAGCTTATGTTTTTCGGTTAAGGCTTCTACACGCTTAGTAGCGAAAGAACTCTTTTTGATTTTATCAGGTTGAATAAGACACACTGCAAAAGACATCGACGAGCTGTTTGCATAATCACAGCAAAATTCATATTTTACCAAATGCGGTAGTTATAAATGTTTTTATTCAATAACCAACGAATAATTCCAACGCTGCTGGTAGGTCTACAACCCAAGTCAAGAATCATGTACTGCTTGGTAACTGCATAACCATAATATACATTACAGTTTTAGGTTTTTCCGCACCTTTACAGCACAGCTGAGTTTTTTGACTGAGTTAACATCATGCTTGTAGTGCTAGGAGAGTTGGACGGAGGTGTCTATAATAGTATATCCTCATGTCGTCAGTTATGTTCTAAATCCCATGTAATCAGAGCAGAACCAAAACCTGGACTTCATACCCAACATTCGCAGACCAACGAGGCAGCTGGTGGACGGTGGGAAGAGAGGGAGGTGTCAGCATTTCAAAAACATTTTCTCAAGAAAGATTACGATGAGTACACACACAGCCTGCTAGTATACGCGTCACACCGTGCCCTTGGCGTCACGTCGTCTATCGCTTGCACTTGACCGATTTCCAAAAACCATGACTGTTACTTACTAAACATGAGAGTCCGATATATTCAGGCATTTCAGTTTTTGTGCTATGAATCTAGTTTAAATGATTTAATTCGGGTTCCTACCGACGTGGCGAGAATGACTTACATAATATTTACATTCAAAAAGATATGGGCGGAATTGGTTCTTAGTTTATTCTTGGAATTGATTTCTCATTGCTACAGTGCTCTCAAGCGTTATATCAGCATGAAGTCCTGGGTGTTGTTGGGGAAATTGACATTGGATTTTTCATCAGGAATTTACTGGAAAGACTGTTGGGCTCGGCTTAGCTTCAATAAAGGTATGCTGTTCCATCCAACAGAACTGTGTACAGAAGTAATGTGTTTATGCTAAATAGGTTTGCGTTGGGCCGCCACTCGCCCGATCTGAAGCGATGATGCCGTTTGGAGAGGAGTACGTTTGCCTAGAAGAAACCAATTCACTTGGACTTTGACTAGATCCACATTATAATGACCAGGGAATAGAGATAGCCTGCAGCGAATTCCACAGAGAAGCATATCACTTTATTCGGGTTCGTAGAACTAAAATTATATATCGGTGACGCTTCGCCGTACCTCTGTCCGGCTGGTGATAGAATGGGAATGGGGGAGTTAGACAGCGCACTTCCCGAAACGCATCCGATAAGCTTGCAACTTTGCGGTGATGTTCAAAGCTTTGGAGCTTAGCCTGGGCAAAAAAAAACGTTGTCAATAAACCTCTTGGCTCGTCGCTCTATAGATTGGAACCTGTAAGAAAGCTTTGTTATTTGTCTGGGTATACAACACCATCTTTCCGCTTTTGTCCCATTCTATGTTGGGTCGGTACAAAGCTATTTCTTCTTCTCTTTTCCCTTGTTTCTTTCAAAAAATGCCTTGCACAATGCATCCAGGTTTTCGCACAATTCGTCCATCTTCTCGCACAATTTGACCATCTTTTCTTCAGCTTTCTTCTTCTTCTCCACCATTAAAGATTCGCAATAGTACTCGACATTATTAATCACAGCTGCCGATGTAAATTTTGGCGCTAAGACTACGAGACCAATGTCGATAGAGTGTACGATGAATAGTTTTTGGGGTTACGTTGCCAAACGGCGAAAACGAAACCCTCATAGATTGTCTGTTCTTATGTCACAACCATTTTACTCCGAGACTATTTACACGACATAGTTGACATTTGGAGAGTAGATGCCTTTTATAAACCGGTATACAATTAAGACGTGAAAAAAAAAATATACAACTAAGGGTTGAAAAAATTATCGATGAACTTATATAAATTTTCTATAAACCAGTAAGCAATTACGACGTGAAAAAAAAATACATGGACTAAGGGGTGCAAAAAATATCAATGAACTTATATATCTGTGTGAGGTATCCATCGATAGGTATTCAGAAACGATATGCTGTTTCTTAAATACTTTCTTACTCAAGGGAATGGTTAATGAGATATTTCTTTAAAGACGTAAGAATTGTGGCCTAATTTAGAGGGATGATCTTCAACAGTCGTAACAGGTAGCCAGTGCCTTGAAAGTCTGACAACTAGTCTTACCAAGGGGTATCGTATACTAACTGGGATGAGATGATTATGTGTGTCAAAATACACAAAACATTCTTCATTATTTGGAGAGTAGTATATATGATTAAAATAAAGGAGACTGTTAATATAATTTCTCAGTAGCAGCTTTCCCCCTTCTCAGAGACTGGATGTATGCCCGATTGATGGCATTATATTCTCGCCCCCTTCTACATACAGACTTAAACATCATTGGCGAAACGTGGGTGTACTATCAGGTGCACCTCTGTCTTACCCTCCTGAGATTACTAGCGTTATATTACGTTATTGACATCAGTGTGCAACAACAAACCACTACTGACTTCGAAACGAAACGAGGAAATATTTCGTTGCGCCACATTACCTAAGGTTTCTCTTATATCGTGCATGAATTTAAAGACAAATGCCACAAACCTTTACCTAGAAGCCTTTAAGCGAGTACGTTGAGACCAGCTTCCAGTCTGGACCGGGAACAGCTGAATACCAGTATTTTACAATGGAACAATTGCCTATCTGACCTCCACAGCACCGATAATGGTTATAAAATACGCCTTGACATGACTCGTTGTTAGACATTTGGGCGTCTGACTAGCTACTGTAAATTATCAACCAGGCCGGTCTAAAGGGTCTCTATATGTAATGTATGGTCACCCATCCACGGATTTACCTCGGCAGGAGTAGGAGTTGAATCTTCCATAGGCCCACAGGGCTGATATTATTTAGCCGCGAGGTGTTCATTCTTGGGATTTCAACGGCTTCCTCGACTTGTCAAGGTTGTTTCAAAATGCATCCTTGGAACAACTCATTAACATACACACAAGAATGATACAAAATTTACGCTTGGTTTCACTAAAACTAAGTAATGTCAAAATGCGTTGGAATTTGATATCTAGGAAGTAAACTTTAAATGAAAAATGTAACAGTGCAATGCATGATTACGCAAACAATCTTCGTCATGTCTCCATAGTACGTTTCGTAGTAAGAACCCTTGCAGTCATTCCTTCCAAATAACATATTCACAATAATAAATAAAGTTCCCACTGCGCCGGCGCATCCTCGGTAGCCGATCGCGTGATACAAATCGTGCGTTCAATTATACATACTAATGTAATAAATGCGATATTTACTTCGGTCTGTCGGTCTGTTACACTTTTATTTTATTTTTATATAATTTTTACAGGAAACATACAAATAAACGCTGTCCTTTTTCTTTACCTTACACAGTCATCAGCTACGATCCTTACATAATGACTCCGTTTACTTCGTCCATGTTCACGCATCCGATCGATATACCACGCCTTTATTTATAATCTCCCCCAATCCATTCATACTGAAATGATTTCGATGGAATTTGGCACCCAGGTAGATCATGACTTTGGTTAGTACCCAAGGTACCTTTTGTGCCGGAAGAAAGTGTTCTTTGCATAATTTCTGACATCCAAGTAGACAAATCCACGGGGTAAACCTCTAGTACAAAGAATCACTAATAAATCAAACGCAAGGGAGACAGAGCGTCTACAGCTTTTTGCTTACCTCATCATGAAGTCACATCTTATCTCTACGAGTAGTGGACGTAAGATCTAAAAAGAGAGAATCTTGTGGACCCGTGAAGTGACTTGAACGCAACGCAAAAACCACTGGATGGGTAGTGATGTGCAGTGATGTGCCGAGTGGCGTATCATTCGATGCCTCCGTAAATCGATTAATGAGTTTTGTAGTTCGATGTTCTTTTCCTGCCACCTTAAACTACTATCGCTTCAAATGTCTATGCCGCTGCGGTGGTATTTTAAAACGCAACATTCACATCTGACATCTGTTTTCAGTTACGCAAAATATAATATTTAAATCAAATAAAGAACTAGTTAGTGTAGACAGTCTGCGCCTGCATTTACGGAAGTATTTTCAAACAAATGTTATTCGGCATTGTTAAAGCGGTGTCCCTTAATTTTGGCTGGCTTTCCCGTTTCGGTTTCGTTCGAAGTTATACCTATATTGCTTATCAAACTTATGTTTTGTTCCAATTTGATCGTAAAAGAAGGCCGGTCATAAATATTATTTTAGTGTACACACGGTGACACACCAAGCTAAACTTTTCCAGTATTAACATAGGTAGCCTTGTTTTGTACATATTTCTAGTACAATGAGAGATTTTCATAAACTGGTTATTAAAAGATTGATAGTTAGTCAGTTTACCGAGTTATTTGCAGAAGATTTGGTCGTTTGTTCCAAAGGTTTCCTAAAATATAAAAGCCACAGTCGTTTCTTTGTATAATCAAAATTCAAATGTAATACAAAACTATCATATATCCTTCTAACCACAATCAAATTTCTATTTATTTCTACGAAAGTCCGTAGTTCACAAATTATTTTGCTATTTACGCCGCAAACGAACTGATTTATACCTAAGTGATTTGGACAATGATCGAGTTGCAATCAAGCTTGATCACGGAACTGCTATGTGACTACGATTAGTGCAGCACTCGCATTGAATTATTACATACTAGCTGCCGCCCGTGACTTCGTTCGCGTGGGTTAACGCTAACTTAAAGCCGCGTGATGATCGAAGAATTAACCTTTCTCTTCCCTTTTCTTCCTTCTTTCTTCCCCTCGCCTCACTTTTTATTTAAAGTTAGCCTATGTCCGTCTCCAAAGTCCCAACTATCTCTATAGCAAAATTCATCAAAATCGGTTAAGCCATTTAGGCGTGAAGACGAAACAAACAAACTCACTTTCGCTTTTATAATATTAGTAGTATCTAAGCATTTCGGAATAATTTAAATCGTTATGGCATACCTACAGTTATTTTACAAAAATACAAAATCTTTATTTCTGAACCAAAAAGTTTTACATTTCTAGGTGATTGGAGCCTCTTTTTAAGCTAATAATGCCTGTGTTAGGAGACTCCGCTCTTCCATAGCAATATACAATTTTATAGCAACTTAGATATAAAGCATGCTTGTGTGTGTGTGTGTGTGTATGTGCATTTGTGTATTTTAGAAGCTAGATTTTATTTTTTACTTTCATTAATACACATTCATGTATGAAAAGCATTGACACTCATGAAACCGTGTTATTATTTCTTGTGTTAGTTTATGTTTCGACCAGAAATAGTGAACCTATATTTTTACATCGAGGTTTATCAACTGAATTAGGACTTAATCTTGGTCGGAACTATCAGATGTCACTTTTATCTGATTTGTTATCTCTATTTGTTTGGGATCGGCGCAGCATATCTTCTTTTTCCCTAATTCTCTATTAAGTTCTCGTAATCTCATCAAACACCGCTTTTCTTACCTAGCTCGCTTGCCTTTAAAAAGTTTATCCTAAACAATGCCAGTTAAATTTCAATTTATTCAAGTGACAGTTCTCCAATATTTTGCAAGACATCACTATCAGCTGAACGATGCGGCGCAGGAAGCAAACCTTTGCTCGGGTCGCTGAACCAGGTATAGCTGTTAGAAACTGTTAAACAAACCAAACTATACTTTACTTACGCAACTCACGCTTTAAAATGCCATGGCATGGGAACTGGAGAGTGTTAGCATCTAATCAAACATGTTTGTATATAATGTTGATCGGATTCCAATCGTAAGATTGTGACCTAAAGTCTTTTTTCGAATGTCGGGGGTCTGTGGAAGGTTTTGCAAAGTAGTGCCATTAGCAGATAGGCCTGGCTGTCTCATAAGATTTGCTGATAAGTGGGATTAACTCCTGAATTAGTACAGGAGAGTGGAATACCTCGGCCGGGTAACAAAGGGTGACTGGAAAGTATGTCGTTAGGACGAGCTTAAAGTGAAAAGCTCCATATAGCGTAATGAGAAGAATAAATATCTGACCTCCACTTCCCAGTTGGTACTGGGTAATACAATACCTTTTGGTTAGACTGGCTGACAGACTTTCTGAACTCTGACTACTTCTAAGGACAATCAAAGATCTAGAAATGACGGCCGGCACCAACATCTTAACATGCTTTTCGAGGCACGGAGGAAATTATATATGCAGCGGGTGGTACTCCATCCATAGTCCAACCCAAGTAGGCGCGGCTTAACCTGAAGACCTGAGCGGCTGATATTATTTAGCCACGAGCTCAATAATTAAAAAAAAATTATAAACAATAGTTTTCAAAGTTCATTACCCATTAAAACTTGACATTGCCGCGTAGCGCTAATTCTTTGCCGTAAGCATAGCCTATGGGTTGCGGGTTATTCGAAAGAGATACTGCCGCCCTGGAACATAAAAGGCCAAAGAAAGGAACATGGGTGGGTTGTAAGCAGTAAAAGTCTGACATTCCCCCCGCACCGCCCTGAGTTATTTGATGATTTCCAATTTGCGAAAAAAGTATAGCCAACATGTGTCTACGATCACATTCAAATCTCTACTTGTGAGTAAAGTGGATGACACAAGTACTACTGCTGAACGTAAGGTCTTGAACAAAAAACGCAGTTTAATAACAATGTATCGTCCCCTTTAACATGAGACTTAATATTTAACGAAAAATAAGCAGTGGAATTACAGGTGTGATGTCGCGTTTTTTCAATAACTGTATCACGTGTGGTTCTCAGTTTATTTTTGATGCATGACATCAAATCTTGCGTCAATATCACAACCCGAGGGAAGCTTAAAACTCCAAGTTTCCATACAAAGTGTGAAGTCGTATAACTTTGTTGGAAGGTCTATTCCTTGAAACTGTACAAACTTTTAAAGTGCATTGCGATAAAACTCCTAAGTTATAACTCTAGAAGCTCAAAAAAACCATGAGTGTGTTTTAGATAAGTTTGTGTCATAACTTCGCTGTTTAATCAAAAACCTTACACTAGTCATATTTATTTTAGGTCATATATTCTCTCTCTCTTCTTGAAACTTTGACCACCTAGTCCTGAGGTCCTATCTCTTCCAGATCTCTTAATTAAAGCAGTTTTCTTTTTAATTAGAAGAAGAGAAGAATAGCATCTTATCCGCCACATACAAACAAGTCTAATATTTATATCGGACATCGCGCTATTTTAGATATCCGCGCGATTATAATATACTAGCTGTGCCCAGCGGTTTCACCCGCTGCTAGGTAGTACCTAGGTATGAAAAATAGATGTTGGCCGATTCTCAGACCTACCCGATATGTACACAAAATTTCGTTGAAATCGGTCCACCCGTTTCGCAGGAGTATGGTAACGAAAACTGTGACACGAGAATTTTATATATTAGATTTTTGTCGTCGTCCCAGTTTTCGAATTAAGAAGAAAATTAAAAAGAAAATAGTGTTTTTGAGATCACGTAGCGCTCTCCTTGTTTTATGAAATATCAGAAAGGCTACTATGACATCTTATAGCAATTCTTATTCCACTGAGTGAAAGAGATGGTGCTAGACACCCTGTATAGCTCTGTCTCTTTCCCTCAGCGGAATAAGAACTGCTTTAAGAGGTCATAGTAGGGCTACAGTTATCAGTCTCGTTCTTTAAGAAAAATTGTGAAAACTTTTTTCACAGCTTTTCTTTATCAAACTTCTATTTGAAAAGTGTTTGGCATAAATTACAGACATTCGGAAGTTTTGTCAAATCCAAATTGTTATGCCCGGTGATAAATATTTTCGGGGTTGGCTATTTTAGGAAAAAATTACAGTGTTTGTGGTTTGAAGAATAGTTATACAATACAAAATACAAATAGTTTATTTCGTTAACAATATTCATACAATAAGATTGTGATTGGAGCCTTCTTTTAAGCAGAAAAAAGCTTGTAGTAGAAGACTCCGCTCTTCCATAACTAAGGAAAACACTTCAAAATTAAAGTTAAACGAAAACATAACCTTGTTAATTTATACATAGGAACTTATTTTAAAACAGTGGCAATAATCTACGCTATTATGTTGTGTAAGTACAAGTGTGTATGTGTGTGTGTTAGTGTGTGTGTGTGTGCGTGTATGTGGGTGTATGTAGTTATGTATGACTGTATGAGTGTGTTTAGCTGCTTATTTTATAAACATTTCCGTTTCATCATAGGAAAGCTTTTTGATCCATTCAACTACTATTTTTTTGCAGTCAGCGTATTTTTTGGCATGAAATAATATTTCTTTATTTATTTTATTATATAATTGTGCTGATCGTGTATTATATTGAATGGATGCAAAGCAGGTTTTTGTGTGGGGGATTTGTGCTATGGCATATTTTCTTCTCTTGGAGAGTTTGGTTGCATCGTAAGGCAGGGTTTTGTGTTTTTTAAGTATTATCTGTATAATATATAATTTTCTCACAGAGAGTAGTCCACTTATTAGATATAAGTTTTCTGTAGAGTGTCGTCTTTTTTTAAAGTACATAGTTTTTATCAGTGCACGTTGAGCACGTTCCACTTCAATGAATTTGGTTTTAGCTGTCCCTCCCCAGATGGGGATACAGTAAATTAAGACAGATTGGACCAAAGAAACATATATTTCGTTTAAGAGATTTCTGGGGTTTTTTCCGTGGGTGATCATATTCTTTGGAACAATATGTCTCAATGTGCTGAATAACCAGCTCAGTTTCCTGATCCTGTTTGCCACTAACTCTAAATGCAGATACCAGTTGAGGTTGTGGTCTATTATTATTCCCAAGTATTTGGTATGCGTTACTTGGTTCAGTATGGGGCAGTTACAGCAGTTATTACTCACATCACCACAGTTGTGTAGTTTTATTTCAAAATTATCAACAGGTTGTGTCCGTTTACTAATATTAAAGCACATGAAGTTAGTTTTAGATGTGTTCAGGGTGAGGAGATTATGCTGTAGCCATTTGGCTATGGTTGCCATGCCCACTTCAGTATGTAGTTTAACTTCTGGCCAGGAACAACCAGTGAAGACGATGGCGGTATCATCGGCATAGGAGAAGATTTTGGCAATACACCGCTTATACATTAGTATTAAAAATGTAAGTACCTTCTAAATTTTTGTATAAAGTTTTTTCAATGCTTGTATTAAAATAGGTATCAAAAAGGCGACAAAATCAGTACTAAGTCATAGTCTATAATAGATATGTAGATTTGCCTACACACATCTGCATATCTCCAAACTGCAGCCCCAGCAGGCAGTGGCCCTGACCAATTGTTGACATCTCTTTGAAACACACGTGGATAACGAACGCGCGGTCTACACGGCCTATCGTCAATAGAAGACGGGCGCAACGGTAAGCTACCCATTGCTGCTTACCATTGTTAGTTGTGATTAGGGAGCTTGTGGATAAACTCCAACTACAGACAAATGCCGTTCTAATGATTACCTGCGATAACGGTGACGACGTTAAGGAAACAAAACAGTGACTAGACCATAAGCTCTGCCGATGTACCACCGTGTGAGTCTTTCGTAGCGACGTATACACTGACAAACGTGATTTATACGGTATAAAATATCCTTATTTTTATCCACTGCAAAAACCAAGCATTTTCAAAACTACTAAAGAAAAGGTAAAATAGTATAGTATTGTTATTGTTAATTGTTTTTTTTTTAATGTTTTTTAACCTATAAATTTTGACGAAGATACTACTCCTTGTTTAAGATGTATGTGATCATAATAAGTCGCACTTTGCTTACGTCTCCACGGGTCCAAACTATCACTGAACCAAAATTCATCAAAATCGTTTAAGACATTTAGGCCTGAAGACGTAATAAACTCACTTTCGCTTTTATAATATTAGTAAGGATTTATCAATATTGTACCAATGTATCACTGCGGCGTCAACGTGCTGGTAAAAAAAACAAATACATTTAGCTAATTAAGATAAGAATGACATCAAATTAGCCAATAAAAATGATCTGATGGTTTCATAAAACCCCAAACCGTCTTAACGACCGCATTTGGTACACGTTATGCAAAGGAGCACATCAAATATTAATAACTAGCTGTTCCCCGCGGTTTTACCCACGCTGCTCAGCACCTGTTGGTCGTAGCGTGATGTTATATAGCCTATAGCCTTCCTCAAGAAATGGACTATCCAACACTAAAAGAATTTTTCAATTCGAACCAGTAGTCCCTGAGATTAGCGCGTTCAAACAAACAAACAAACTCTTCAGCTTTATAATATTATATATAATATATTATATAGTATAGATTAATAATTTCACCACCATTATTAGTCCAGTCATTGTAAGTTCCATCGGCAGAATAAATGCTGGTAAGCTGAATTTTGGTATGTACAAGTCCCGTCACGGTTATATAATGATAATTTGAAATATCGTCATTAATAACAAAGTCATAAATTTTCAAAAAAAATTATTAAGGGATACAATAATCAGATTTTCATAAATTAAGGTTTTATTTTTAGAGTTCTGTACTTCAAAAGAAAAACGGAACCCTTATTGGTATATTTTTTGTCTATCTGTCTGTCTGTCTGTCAAGACCCTTTATCTCGGGGACGCGTGCAGTTATCAAATTGAAATTAAAACCGTATACTTAAGTCTGTGGTCTCTTTGTGCTGTGCAAAAATCAACCCTCTAACTTTACGCAGTCAAAAAACATGGCCGTTTATGTCGCTTTTTTGTACGAATTTATTTAGCATTTTTGTTCGGTGCTCGAGTCTGACTCGCTCTTAGCTACTTTTTTTTGTAGATAATGTGGTGAGAAACAATTTCACACAATTTTATTGACTTCCAAGAAATAAGATATTTGACCTTTAATACAATTTCTACCTTTTTTTTACTAGTGTCGATTTTTAGAATGATCATTAAAACATCGTAATAAAAGGTGTCTACCAAAATTTGGTTCTCTAGGGCTTATTCCTCAGATAGAGGTTTAAAAATGTTAAAACGACTAGACTATATTGAAAAAAAAAAAAAACGAATTAACACAGCGTGATAATAAAAAACAAAGCAGAGTTAAAATAAAACGGCTTAACTAAAAGGCTTTCTTACCTGAGGAGTAGCCTGCAATCGGAGAACACGGCTCTTCTTTGAATCTGCAAATGAAAACAAACTTCAGAATTAAATGAAGGTTACAAGGTGATGGAAATACGAATGACCGGTATCGATAAAACATCCGGCATAATGGAACGACCGATTATGCACTATCACTGACAAAAGATACTTATTCTTTCCAAATCTGAAAGTAATTCCCAAAAATTGACAAAATACTTCACTATTACACGATTTATAATAACAAGACTTGAAGGAGTAAAATGACAGATGTGGCAAACGATTCGCCTTGGCTAGCAACCCACATATCTAATATACTAGTTACAAAAACACGGCCACTAGGTTACTGGGGAGCCTGTAGGTACTCCCAAGGACGGCATCAAACTTTTTATTCGTATTTTTTATCAGCACTGAGCAGACGAGGGCCGGACGCAAAGTTAACATTAGAATTGTAAAACAAATTGACAAAAATCACGTATGCATCGCCCGCCCCGTCCGACAACGGAGCGGGGTGCTATTATATTTACAAATTTGCCCGATACTAGGAATAAAGAAGTGAAAATACGAATGAACTTGATGAATTTTGTACATACAAAAATCTCGTTCAGCTGATCCATGAATGTCTGTCTTGTCCAGCAGATCAAGTTAACTACTACTAGACTGAAATGTGAAACACCTACATAAGTTTTCTTGGTAGGTCATATGGAACATTTTTTCAATATTTCCCCACACTAATTTCTCTTGTGAGTTTCTCCTATGTCGTTTATTTATTTATTTAACGATTTATGTACATACACACTGAATACAGAAACATAAAACACAGGAACAGAAAATAGGTACCAAAGGTAATGCTTATTTCTACAAAAATCTCTTCCAGTATACCTGTCGTTTGTTCATTTACATATATTTAAACCCAGGCAAACAATAAGACAGACCCGGAACAACTATCTGTACATACAAATATTTATTACGTTTGGGGATCGAACACGCGACACGTAACACAGCAGACACTCTTAGCCACTGCGTCAATCGTGTCAGTTATTAATAGGATTCTGAGGAACCAATTGCAATAAGTTTGGAAATGCTTCATGTGTCTTAAGATATTAATTAATATTTCTAAAGTATAATTACTACGACTATTTATTGGACTTTCGTCATCCGGCTGTATTTTATTTTTGAAATTAATTCATTTAATTGACACACACCAGTTAGGTAACATACAGCAAAGTTAAAAGTGAACAATTACCGAAGTAGCCGTGGGCCGCACACTAGCCACGGCCTGTTCCTGCCGGGGTTGCGGGTTGTTCAAAAGAGTTACCGCGGCCACGGAACATAAAGGGCAATAGAAAGAACATGGGTGGGTTTTAATCAGTAGGTGCAAGTATGACACTCCCCGCCGCTCCGCCCACCCGGGGAAGTTACTTGATGATTTCCCATCCGCAAAAGAAAAGGCACAGCCTGTTTCATGGTGGCCCAAAATAGACGGTTAAGGTCGATTAAATACTCGAATGCTCAGTGTGACACAGCATAGAATAGAATATAAGTAACAATGGTTATGAAAATTATAATATTAATAAAATATTGTAAATTTTAGTTATAGTATGGTGATATCTCACTACTTTTATTATCAAGTAAGTATTAATTTCCCGTTGTTACTTATAAAAATATATAAGCAGATCATCCCTAAAGATATAGAAGATAAAAAAAGTATCATTGACGATTACTCATAAATTACCCAAGCAATATAAATAAAATTTATAAGGCACACTTTGGAACAAAACCCTTTCGAAAAAAAAAACTAATTATGAAAATCGATCTACAGTTGGCAGAGTAACCGGTGAACATACATAAAAAACGGTTAAACGCAGAACCTACTTCTTTTTTGAAGTCGGTTAATCAATATACAATGTGGTTTATAGGTATTTGCATCGTCTGTTGATGTTGAATTTTCTTTGTGCAGGCTCTCTTATTAAATACATATTACTACACCCTTACAAAAAATAGGTACTTTAAATACGCTGGAAATAATGTACATAAACAAGATAACCCTTTGATAATAAAATCGGAAAGGCAAAATAAAAACATTGCCATTCCATCTGCATTCTTATTTTTACCATTTTAAATATCATCATCATTTTCCTGCCCTTGTTCCATTCTATTTAGAGTTGGCGCAACACGTTTTCTGCTTCCATTCTCCCCTATCAGCCGTCAACGCATCAATTACTCCTTTCTCCTTCATATAATTCCTTACACAATCCATCCATCTTTTCTTTGGCCTTCCTCTCGCTCTTCGTCCATCAACATTCAGATCCATCACTCTTTTAGTCACATGTGCTTCATCTCTCCTCATTATATTTTTTTTGACGGGCCTGTTGGTCTAGTGGTTACTGGCCCTGACTGCTGAGCCGGAGGTCGTGGGTTCGATTCCCACCCAGAACAAACTTTGTGTGATGAGCATGATTGTTTGTTCTGTGTCTGGGTGTGACTTATCTATAATATGTATGTATTTATAAATTATATATTAGTATGTATATCAGTTGTCTGGTTACCATAACACAAGCTCTGCTTAGCTTGGGATCATTTTTCTGTAACAGGAGCAAACTTCCTCTAATAAGTATACTCATCATTCAAATCATCTCAAAATTCTCATCTCCGCTACATGCAATTTCTTAGTACTGATCGTAAACCTAAGTTTTATTACGATTAAAAAGTTGCATTCAACCTAATCGATAATCGTAATATAGTAAACTATAAAAAAAAAAGTTTTGGGACCATTGAGGAATTCACCTATGGAGATGGTATACCATTCTTCTATAGATATATTATATCTAACGTGACCGTATCGCCATGCTTCTGCAGTAGAGCATTTTTTTTATAGACAGGGACTCTGTACACTTCGGGGCTCTAAACTATTGACAGTTAATAGTATTGGCCTATTATAAAAAACCGGCCAAGAGCGAGTCTGACTCGCCAAGGGTCTCGTACAAACTGACGATATAAACGGTCATAACAAGCTTTCCCATTTAGGAAAATTTAAAATATTAAAGAGAACTTGGAACTAATTTATAACGACTTTGAAGATTGTCCCAACATTATGTATACTGACTAAATTTTGTTTACACTGTCGCAGGGTTATTTTTTGTCTGCATATGTATTAGTATCTGAAAGGGTAAATCAGCGGTCGCGATCAGTTCCACGTCACTACTCGTGTGGGTCACACGTTGAAGAATGATTTGGGGGCCGATTGTAACCCATCTTAATCGTCCAGAAATTGTGTTTCCTAAAACCGATCTTCTTAACGTTCGAGCTTCCCGCGGTAAGTCTATTATTACAATTTATGATTTTTATGAACTGTCGCCATTTTATATCTTTGTATGAGTAAACTCAGACTGAAATTCAAATCTAAAGGAAATTGCGTTCAAAGCACACAACCGTTGTATACGGGCCGAGTTTGCGTTGCAAACTGTTGACAGTAGCAAAACAAAGTTTATGCTGCACAAATTACATACTAGAAATATTTAATATTTGGAACAACCAATCCTCATTTGTTTCTCCTTCTGGCTAACTATACAGGTAAAATAGACGTAAGAATAATAGAGATAATTGCAATATTTTTATGGAAGGATAACAAATGACAGGTGCACATGTTCTTATTCCAAAATAAAATTATTTAAAAAGTATTTTGGTATGGTGGGTACTATTGTCGACTGGTTCGGTGGTCTCGCAGTCGCAAGCGACTGCTGAACAACGGTATCATAGCTTCGATACCAGGGTCGGGTAAAAATTGATTTTTTCTTTTTTTTACTGGTTTTTCCATTAGGAATTTCATGGTAGTAGTCCCGGAGTTTTGAATTTGGCTGTAAGATAAACCGGTTCTTCGTAAAGCACGTCAATATTTTTATTTTATTTTTATACTAGCTTTCGCCCGCGGCTTTGCTCGCGTTAAATTCGGTATAACACACCAAGCAGACCTGAAGTTTTTGCTCTTGAGCCTGATTGATTTGTAATAGCAACGCTTAGTTTTCCCTTTTCTTCCCTCGTTCTTCCTCATTTCCCACTTTTTTAAAATAAAAATTAGCCTATGTCCGTCTCCTGGTTCCCAACTATCTCTGTACCAACATTCATCAAAATCGCTGTAGCCATTAAAGCGTGATGAGGTAACAAACAAACAAACTCACTTTCGCTTTTATAATATTAGTAAGGATATAAGCAATTTTGAACAATTTTTTAAAATTCATATGGGGGTGCCCATATGAATTTTATCTGTATTGATTAGGTAATTTATGAGTTATCTTCAATAATACATATTTTTTCTTCTGATACTTATGGCCGATCATCATTTTCCTGCCCCCATTCTATTTTGGGGTCGGCGTAACACGTTTTCTTCTTCCATTCTCCCTATAGACGTCACGGCATCATTTACTCATTTCTCCTTCATATCATTCCTTACACAATCCATCCATCTTTTCTTTGGTATTCCTCTCGCTCTCCGTCCATCAACATTTAGATTCACTTTTAGTCACATGTACTTTTGGACGAAAATATGCTAAATATCTCTTTTAGCAATGATTTATTAATACTCAATAAGAATTTCTGTGAGATACCATCATACCACAGCAAAAAAAAAGCTGAAATAAATGCCCTCGTTACAGAATAATGATTTGACGGGCCTGTTGGTCGAGTGGTTAGTGGCCCTGGCTGCTGAGCTGGAGGTTGTGGGTTCGATTCCCACCCAGGACAAACTTTGTGTGATGAGCATGATTGTTTGTTCTGTGTCTGGGTGTGATTTATCCATAATATGATTTATTTATAAATTATATAAGTATGTATATCACTTGTCTGGTTACCAAGGATTTCGTTCATATGGTATTTTTTGGGGGGGAAATCATCGAATAACTTCGCCCGCTCCGTGCGGAGCGGGGGCGAGTGTCTGACTTGTACTGATTAAAACCTACCCATGTTCCTTCTATTGCCCTTTACTTTCCGGGGGCGCGGTATCTCTTTCAAACAACCCGCAACCCCGGTTGCCTATAAGCTTGACATCGTAAAGATGATTGGAACGTCGTGCAATGATCGTCGCAGAGAAATGCAGAGAAAGATAAGCAATCCAAGTAGATCTGAGTACAACAGTCATTGTGCCAACATCTGATAAAGCTAGGCAGGTGAATCAAGGGTTTGGTTCCACCGGACACTGCTCCGAAGCTGGTGGGCGCTACTATTTAAAAAAATGTTTAATAGTTCAATTAATTTCACTATTGTAAAATATTTGGTGTGTTTTTTGACATTTTAGTACTAGCCCGAACCGTCATCGCACGGGTGCAATTCCAATAATAATATACTAATATAATACATATAAACCTTCCTCTTCGTTCACTCTATGTTTTGCTGAAATTGCATTAAAATCCGCTGAGCAGTTTAAAAGGTCCAATCGAACAGACAGCGGAAGCGACTTCGTTGTATATTATGTAATTGTGTCCAAAAAAAGTATAGTGTTTGTTAATCCAGACTATAGTCTACCCCTGTGCCAAATTTCATGAAGATCCGTTCAGTAGCTTTTTCGTGAAAGAGGATCAAACATACATCCATACTCACAAACTTTCGCATTAATAATATTAGTAAGAGTATAATAATTAATTTCGTAGTATTTTAATATTTACGGAAGTATAAAGCTTTCCGTTGTAACAGTTAGGTAGCAACGCAGGTATATATATACAGGGTTACAGGGAAAGTCGTACTGAATATTAAAGGAGGTTATTATTCAGGTCATTTCTGATGATTTTGATTCTGAAATAAAATGTCCGAAACTTAACCGTTATGGAGATATTAAATTTTAAAGATTATTTTAAAAAATCCTTTATTTTTTGGCTTTTAGTCGTTTTCTTTGGGATTAGAGCTCCTAGAGTCGGTTTTTTTTTATGTATCTAGTTAGAGGACATGTCCATTGATAAAAATGATCAACAGAAACTGAACCTACTACTAACAGCTTAAAAAACTGCTCGACAACGGTTAGCAATATGAATTTTCTAATAGAGCGTTCTTAACTTTAACAGGCTTTTAATAATAAAAATTGTATGGAACTTATTCTGCAAATAATTTAATAAAGTTCTACATCTCTTTAGCTATTCAAAAAGGTATAACACTTGCTATTAAATAGGCAAAACATTGCCCAAATAACAGTTAAGTTAGGAGAGGGTACATTTTTAGTTTGAGGTAAAAGTAGCTAAAACACGTAAAAAACGACAAAAAATTTAGCAATAGGGAAGTCTTGCATTAAAGAGGGTAACTCCTCCCTCAAAAAGTTTTCATATGTCTCGCCATTCAAGTTAGCGGGCACGAAGTACCTATGGCCCTATCAAGTTATTTGATATTATACCCATCCACACATTAAGACTGAATCTCCTTTGTGACCCTTTTGGTCTTTTTTTCTTGGGGTTAACTTGCGCTTTGGGAGCCCAATAATGGGTGTTATGATAGTTTGTGATGCCGTCTTTGTCAAACTTCGACTCATCTGTCCACATATTTTCTTTAAAAAATCCGGATCTTCTTTATCGGCATTGAGCATAAATCTGCAGAAGTCTAGTCGTCTCAATGGATCCCCTTCTTCAATTACTTGCACTGGTGTGTAATGGTAAGGGTATTGCCCAGAACTGTGCATTACGAACCAGACTTTCCACTGGGAAATACCAAGCCGTCGAGCGACAACGTTTGTTGACGTGGTTGGGTCGGCTTCAAAGAGACGTCGTATTTCATTATCTTCGTCGTCGTCATCAAGAACACGAGGTCGTCCCATGTCAGTCCGACGTACTAGCACAGAACCAGTTTCTCGTAGTCTTCGATAAACTCTGTCAAATATGCCAATATCAGGTACTCGGAGAGTAGGATACCTTAGCATGTATTGCCTGTAGCATAAGAAATAGCAGCGGCCATGTAGAACATGAATTATAAAAATATTGCTAAAATTTTTGTCTTTTTTTACGAATTTTAGCTACTTTTACCTCAAACTAAAAATGTACCCTCTCATAACTTGACTGTTATTTGGGTAATGTTTTGCCTATTTAATAGCAAGTGTTATACCTTTTTGAATAGCTAAAGAGACGTAGAACTTTATTAAATTATTTGCAGAATAAGTTCCATACAATTTTTATTATTAAAAGCCTGTTAAATTTAAGAACACTCTATTAGAAAATTCATATTGCTAACCGTTGTCGAGCAGTTTTTTAAGCTGTTAGTAGTAGATTCAGTTTCTGTTGATCATTTTTATTAATGGACATGTCCTCTAACTAGATACATAAAAAAAGCCGACTCTAGGAGCTCTAATCTCAAAGAAAACGACTAAAAGCCAAAAAATAAAGGATTTTTTAAAATAATCTTTAAAATTTAATATCTCCATAACGGTTAAGTTTCGGACATTTTATTTCAGAATCAAAATCATCAGAAATTACCTGAATAATAACCTCCTTTAATATTCAGTACGACTTTCCCTGTAACCCTGTATATGTGTATAGAGACAGAGCTGTAGAAACTCAAGGACAAAACCAAGGCCAATGTTACAGCGGCTTACAGCTGATTGTATCGATCTTCCGTCGGCTTGTTTTACCTAAGTAGACCTAAAATATGTGTTTTATGAGAAGCTATGTATGTAGATATTTAAATATAATTAGAAGAATGATATATAAAAGATCTAAGGCGTGATTGTCACTCGCGTCTCGCGTGGAGTAGGTCACGCTAGGTTGCCAGAAATTTCTGTCAATTATGATGATGATGATGAAATATGTAGTTATATATTGTCTTACGTGTACAAGTCGTCTTCCTCCGCTGTAGAAGAACTTGTAGCCTCACTTAACACCGGTCTACTCATCATTATTTTTCACTTATTC
This sequence comes from Ochropleura leucogaster, assembly GCA_958449745.1. NCBI lineage: Eukaryota > Metazoa > Arthropoda > Insecta > Lepidoptera > Noctuidae > Ochropleura > Ochropleura leucogaster. The sequence continues at coordinate 23,533,582 of OY288200.1, forward strand.
ATCGTCCCATTGTCCATTTGCACTGTTTTTCTGTTTATTTCACTTAAACACCCGATATCTTTCGGATTGAGTTTTATTTAACCATTTTGGTAATTTTCACTAGGACAGTTCGTATGAAACATGTTGATATAGTTTGTTTTAACTTGGACACGAACGGAGTCTGTTGCCTCATTTGCGAGTACGTATATTATACACTTTCGTGGAAATCTCTTTAGGTACGTTTTTAGGGAGGTCTTTGTACGCACGATACAACCTTGCACGTGGGAGTCACTTTGTCATTAGAAAGAAAAGCAAGTCAATAGTTACGTAAACTTTTTCCATTGTTTTTATAATGTTTAACTAATGAAATTTAGTTTTATGAAGGTATAAACATTTTCCTTTTTGCAATATTTTCTACCGTTTATAACATCTTCAAAACACAAACAATGTAAACACAGAGCAATCTAGAACAATACATAGCTTTTATATATAGCTTGGGTTTTTAAATAAAAGCTTCTTTTCACAACAACCCGAAAAACTTTTGTTTTGCCGCACAGCGATGTACTGAGTGAAGTCGACCGCGCCACGTGACAAGGTTGAGTCGTTGTATAAGGGTGCAAAGCGCGCATGCCTCGCTTTGACCTTGGGCATACTTCCTGGTTCACGGGCAGCCCTCTCGCGCTGTCACCTGACTTCTAGGTCAACCCACTATACATACTTATACAATAGGTAGCAAAGTAAACTTTCAGTTCAAATGGAAACCGGAGAATGGATTTTAAACTTCAACTTTCTTTGTCAATAAAGTCAGTTAGTTGTAGGGAGTGTGGGTGCACTAAGAAAGGATTTCTTTTATAAATAAGAAAACGATTAGTTTGAGCAGAATCCATTTCTTAGCCATATTTTCCATAGCTTTTTGCGGATGTGAATTCATCATATAGTTTCCTCGACTTTGAGCGGAGCGGGTTAAGTGCCAGACTATTACTGACTTAAACCCATTCATTTTCCATCTTCTTCCCTTTATGTTCCGGGGCCGTCGTATCTCATCGAACAACCCACAACCCCGGATTTTCCATAGCGTAGTTTTACCTAAAACTGGTCAAGTTTTTAAACCATGTTTCAGCCAGAGTCATCTATTCTGACTATTGTTTTGTTTACGTTCCATTTCTTTCGTGAACGCGACCCGAAAGTAGCTGATGAAATCGGTTGGACGTAAATCGACATCAGTATTGAAATGTTTAGTAAACTAACACATACTTAAAGTTTATGAAGAATATAATTTATCAAAAGAAGGTTTTTTGTATCACGATTTACAACCCAAATATTCGAAAGTATAGTCGCGAACACAAAGGCAACTTACGTTAGTATTCTACAACGATTCTATTCTACTTACTCGGGAGTTAATTTCAATCTAAAACAGCTTTATTTGGCCCCATTTTAATTTGGTTGGTTCCGATTCTGACTCTCGGAAATAAACAATGAAACTCTTCATTATCAGACAGTAGTGATATAACGATGTGTACAGTTCAGTTCAGACGTACGTCAGTTATCTTTGAGCACCATTTTATTGTGCATGCGCCAATTACCATGATGATATGTATTGCTATTTGTGCAAGTAAATTTAAATGTTTGTGAAAGCATCCACAATTTAAAAAAAAACTGAGACATAATGAACTGTAAGCTGGCAACATCTAACTTTTATTTTAAAAAGATTGTAATGAAAGGTGCTTGGAGGTCACCGTGAAATTAGTGAATGAGGTTGCCTGATCGGGACCATAGCTCATCATATTCTGCCCAACCTTCTCAGATTTGACTTCTCCAGATCCCACGGTGATAGCCTCAAAGAGATGTGAGCAAAGCAGAGGGGCCTGCCAGGGCCATCGCATATTTGGCTTTTAGTCAGTAAAACTCTGATACTCCCCGCCCAGAGCGGAGGAAGTTACTTGATTATTTCCCATCCGCAATAGAAAGGGTCCTCTTCTAGTCCAACCGGAAGCAGCTAAACCACCACACATACTTGATAACACTGATAAGACTGATTATACCTCGTCGTAGTTTCCACACACACGTGGGTGTGGGCTAGTCACATAGTGGTATGTGACTGTGGAAGCCATACCTTCACCTACCTTAACTCCCTGCGGACAATGTAACTTGACCATCAAAACTTGGAAAAAGAGTGAATACTCACACGCCGATGTGTTGAGACTTCTCAGTCAATTGCAGTTCTGTCAACCAGGCGTCAAATAGAGATGGCAGTTTGATTCAGTACCTACGTTTCTTTTTTACTTTTGCAGTTAGTCCTGTTCTTCACCACACACTTTAGTTCCTAAACCCGATATATCTATAATGGATATTGATAATAACACAGCGGTTAGTCACGTTGCAGAACCAAGTAGCTATTGGTACAGTGACGCCAGTGGACTGACAATAAATGATTGCTGTGAGAGCTCTCTTGCACATCCGCTAATGCCATCATTGTGCACCAATTAAGACTGGCGTAGAACGATGCAAAATGGCTGGTGCTATTGCAAAGGGTTGTTGCAAAATGAGGACAGAAGATTTAACAAGTTAACTGAAAGCTTTATTCAATTAATTTGGTATCCAGCCAATGTTTTTTTTGGACGGGCCTGTTGGTCTAGTGGTTAGTGGCCCTGACTGCTGAGCCGGAGGTCGTGGGTTCGATTCCCACCCAGGACAAACCTTGTGTGATGAGCATGATTGTTTGTTGACCCATGACCCATGACCTCCGGCTCAGCAGTCAGGGCCACTAACCACTAGACCAACAGGCCCGTTTATCTATAATATGTATGTATTTATAAAGTATATAAGTAGGTATGTATATCAGTTGTCTGGTTACCATAACACAAGCTCTGCTTAGCTTGGGATCAGATAGCCGTGTGTGAGTTGTCCCAAGATATTTATTTTAATGTTTAAGATAAAAACAATTTCAGCTATCATCCCGCCTTCTGTTGCCCTGCTTTACGGCGAGAAGTCTTCTGATACAGTAAAAGTTGAGCAGAGTCGCATTGACAATGTCTGGCTAATATTAGTACGTGTTTTTCATAACTTTATCTAGTACATTACATCGGTGAATCAAAACATCGCGAGAAAGCCTGGTCCAACTGGACTTCAAGAAGTTAAGAAAGAGAAAGATAATTAGACTGAAAATTTATTTTTGTGCTGTTATTTAATTTCTCCGTACCTAAGTGAATTTAAAATCGTTTGATTCACGTGAGGACTTGTCAATGCTGTTCTCGGCTGTATACCGCCCTCGCCTGGCGGCTCGTGGGTTAATTCCGCCTCGGACGCAATCACAAAATTTCCTCATTTGAAACAAAAAAATAAATACACTCTTGTCAAAAAATATATTAATCCATTCTTCTTTTAGGACACAAGCAGGTGGTTCTGCCGTCTATACCTAGTCAAATTGGGTATAAGGATATAAGCATCATCATTGACTGTCTGATCTCGTGTCGTTTGTGTAGTGTTGCAAGCACTAACACCGATTTTGATTAATTTGTCGATCTTGTTAATGTTATTACATTTTTCCATGAGTTTCCAGAAGCAGGTTGATGAAAATCTTTAGATAATATTTCTTCTTATTACTCTGCCGTCCTTTTGTGACGGATATAAATAAAAAAAAATTGTGTGTTAAAGTTAAATTCTGTTAACACAAATACTTGGTCAAGAGTGTTCTTAGCTATGATAAAATAAAATTGAAGATCATTAGATATTTTATAGTTTATAAAGAGTTGTGAGCAGCTTGCATTTACTCTCTCGGATCGATTTAAAATTATCTTCCTATGACTACAATTATATTACAATAACCCCCAGACCCAACACCTGATGCTGCAGTATCATTTGGAGTACAGTAGAGGTATTGTGTTCCAGGCCGTTGGGATGATCTTAAAGAATGGATAAGAGGAGGCAGATTTATCAATCTCATAACTATGTTTAAAAACCAGTATTATTGTTTTGAGCTTCATTCTCACTGAACAGCCAGCTAAGAGTGAAAACTGCATCACGGCAGGTCAGTATTCCACAGAATAACAAGTGATTTGCATTCGACCTCGAAATAAAACACTGACTTCTGAGCATGGCTGTAGGAATCCTACTAATATTGTAAATGCGAATGTTTGTGAGGATGTATGGATGGTTTTTACTCTTTCACGTCAAAACGGCTGAACTGATGAAATTTGGCACAGAGGTAGATTATAGTCTGGAATAATACACTTATTTTTTATATCACGCGGGCGCCAGTTAGTTATTTGTAACGTGTTTAATGAAAATGTAAAGGGCTCACCTTTTTACATTTTCATTTTCCTAGTGTCTTGAAACACAAGCCTCGAGCTTAACTTAGGTACCAATCTCCCACAATATATACTTATTTGAATTATATATTAATATCAAAATTACAGACTATTAAATTCTATTAAATCTATGGTTAGGAGACCTGAAGGGCTACTATGACATCTTATAGCAATTCTTATTCCACTGAGTGAAAGAGATGGTGCTAGACGCCCTGTATAGCTCTGTCTCTTTCCCTCAGCGGAATAAGAATTGCTTTAAGAGGTCATAGTAGGGCTACTGATTTCTTGATAATACGATTACGATTTTCATCCGTTAATTCATTTTCGAAACAACCTTTTTATCTTTTTATTCAAAAGATAAAAAGGATGTTTCTGTATTAAAAAAAAAAAAAATGACCATTTAAAAATACAAAATTACTAGCCCACCTGTATCGTAAACAGGGTCCAAGCTTCTGGCAGTATGATTCCAGAGAAAGTCACCTCCAAACATACAAACCGTGTCCAAGAGTACCGCTGTATGTATGTATGTCTCAAGTCTTTGATCCAGCTGCCTAACGAGGGTTTCCTCAAGTATTGGTCGAGGCTCTTGGCAATTAAGCCTTTAGCAGACACGACTATCGGCACAATGATCGCTGAGTCCAACTAGTACGGTTGATATCCCTAGTGGAAATGCATTCTATAACTTCTGATTGCAGATTATGGAATCGGAGTGTAATGAATGTCTACCGGCGGAACTTGGCGAACCGGTTGCTTCACTTAGCGCTTCCAGCTTGGAGTTATCACAAGTACCTGCAGCGCTACAAGAGTCTTTCCTGCAGTTACCGGCTGCTGAAGCTGCTGCTGTTGAAAAGGAGGATCACAGTCAGGACAATAATGGGCTGGTACAGTACATAATATTAATACTTACATTTAAACGATTTAGAATTTAAAAGCCCTACTAACAACCTAGAATACAGTTCCTTAATTATTGTTAGGTTAGTTACAACCTAATACAATCTTGAAGTAAACAACAAAAAAACTAAAATCATACAATTATTTAAAACTTACAAAAAAAAAACAAACGCTATCCACATTGAAGAAGTTGAAGAATTCAAACTGTTATGTATAGGTACTATCAGACTCTCATTTAAATTGGAAAAAAACATGTCGAAAACACTAAAATAAAACTGTCACAATTTTTATATGGGTTAAGTGTTCAAATTAAACACAAAACCTCATTGCTCTCACTGCATACTACGCCTACGCATGGCTACGCTCTATGTCTATGGTATCATCATGTGGGGACACCGACACACCGTGCACCAGATGCCAATATTTATTTATTGCACAAAAGAAGTGTATTCGAATATTATTTACTTAATATAAAACCAAGATACAGCTGCAAACCCCACTTCATAAACATTTACTAGAAACAGTCACTTTTGTTAAAAAAAACAGCTAACTTTGACAACATTTTGCCAAGAACGAGCGCCGTAAAACTAAGTAAATTAATTCTACAGCACCTAGACGCCAAATGTACAAAAATAGTTCAGAAAACCGAAGTATTCAGATATAAGGTACAATAAATTGCCTGGAAATATACGATCCACAAAAACATTGTTAATATTTAAAGCCACATTAAAGTCATTGCTCTTAGATAAAGCTTATTATAGTATCCAAGAATTTATGGAAGATTCAAAGTTAAAATAGAAATTTTAAAATATAATTGTTTATGTGCTAAATGTTTATGGCTAGATATAAGTTTAATTAATACAATATTGTGAAAGTTCCTACCATACGTGATATTAGATTCTGCAATATAATTTTATTGGAAGTTATGTTTTTGAGCCGTTTGGGGTTGAAACACTAGGCCCATGGGGTCCGAGTGCCCATGTATTATTTCGAGAAATCGCCAAGCGGCTAGTCGACTCTTCTAGTGACCAGAGGACTGGCCTGTTTTTTGCCCAAAAAATAAGCATTGTTATCCAACGCGGTAATGCTGTCAGCCTTCTGGGCACTTTACCTGTTGACGGCGATGCGGACGAATTTTTTGACGCCAGGGCGTCAAAAAACTCGTCCGCATCGCCGTCATTTTCAATTTTTTTACCTGTATATGTTTTTATTATTAGTTTGTGTATATTTAAAGGTTATATATATTTAGTAATTAATTTAATTATATGATGAATAAAAAGAAAGTAGCAAGCTTAGTAATTAAGAACTCTCATATAATTTTATTAGTTTTAAGACATTTTGCTTGTTATTTCAACATTTTTAAATAGGTTTCCTAAAATGCTTGACTGGTTTAGATTAGGTTTTCTGTAAATGTTTGTGAGTACCTAATTGGTGACGGTTCGTGTAGATATATGTGAAGGTGTTTACTCACCAGAGGGTGCTGCAATAAATCATTTTGTTATGTGCTTTTGCGATTTGTCTACGATTTTCTGTACCTATATATATTTTTTGTGATAAATTGGTGATGGTTTGACGACACGGTTGGCGCAGTGGTTGACGATCGATTACTGCGCTGCGTGTCGCGGCTTCGATTCCCACACGGAACAAACACACGTAACACAATTCCCCTTGCGCCTTATTGATTTGTAATAGCAACGCTAAGTTTTCCCTTTTCTTCCCTCTTTCTCCCGCACATCCCACTTTTTTAAAATAAAAATTATATGTCCGTCTCCTGGTTCCCAACTATCTATGTACCAAAATTCATCACAATCGGTTTAGCCATTAAAGCGTGAAGAGGTAACAAACAAACAAACTCACTTTCGCTTTTATAATATTAGTAAGGATTGATAATTATGCTTTTGTCTTTTAGTAGCAATGGAAAATCTGAATTCGAAAATTATTTGTATCAAATTCCATCTTCCATAGAAGGACATGTGACTAAAAGAGTAATGGATCTGAATGTTGATGGACGGAGAGCGAGAGGAAAGCCAAAGAAAAGATGGACTGATTGTGTAAGGAATGATATGAAGGAGAAATGAGTAAATGATGCCGTGACGTCTGATAGGAGTGAATGGAAGAAGAAAACGTGTTGCGCCGACCCCAAATAGAATGGGACAAGGGCAAGAAAATGATGATGACCATCATTATAAATAAATAAATAATAAATAAATATCTTGGGACAACTCACACACGGCTATCTGATCCCAAGCTAAGCAGAGCTTGTGTTATGGTAACCAGACAACTGATATACATACTTATATAATTTATAAATACATACATATTATAGATAAATCACACCCAGACACAGAACAAACAATCATGCTCATCACACAAAGTTTGTCCTGGGTGGGAATCGAACCCACGACCTCTGGCTCAGCAGTCAGGGCCACTAACCACTAGACCAACTCGCCCGTCAATTATATAAGTATATTACAAATAAATAGGCTGAAATAAAGTTATTTAAGTACTAAAAAAACCGACTGCCAAAAAACACTTAGCGCCGATTTTTCAATCGCCAGTAAAGTTTTATCCGGCGTATAATTCTGTCATTTAGACAGAGATAAAAGTAATTATCTAATGATTGAAAAATTGGCCCTTAAAAGACAAGAAAATAACTTCCGGAAATCGATGAATCAAACAAAAGTGTTTCTACTTCCGGAAGTAAAATTATTTCTGTCCTTTTAGTACTTTTTTTGCAAAATAAATAATGTTTATTTGCGAATGAACCAAAAGGAACGATCCAACATTACTGAGTCATTAAAATAAATTAAAGACGTTTCCTGTTCTATTATTTATATTTATTTATGTGTACACACAATCAAAATAGCTTATATTCTGGATTAACACATAAATAACCTTTGATGCCGGAAAATGCGGTGTTCCTGTGGGAAACCCCTCACAAAGCCGTCAACTACCTACCTATGTTTTTTATACCTACATCAAACTAAAAACTCAGCGCAAAAAAATACTGCTGAGTAACGCTTATTTGTGGGATGAAAAATTACGTTTTACGGTAGAACTTAAAACATCTGATGTATTGTATAGTGTATTGTTAAACATCAAAAACTAATACTTAATAATAAATAAAAAATACAAGCGTAAAGGTTGGATCTTTGAACACCATTATATCTGTTATTTGTACCCAAACGTGGCCTAGAACAAAACAAAATATCCCAAAGACGGGGAGAACACGTGAAAACTTTTTTGAAACAAAATGTAATCTGGCTCACTGAAGTACTTCAATGCTGCAGTATATAAAGCACCATCCGGTACTTCTATCTTCAGTGCATTGGTTAAACATACAACGCCATCTCTCCGTATCTATGACCAACTAGCTAGTACAAGGTAAAAGTGGTCTTTGAAAGAGACAATCGTTACAGATGGTACGACACGAGCAGTGGGAACTCTTTAAAATGGTTTCACAATGAGATCAGATGGTCAATCGAACATAAAATAAGAAAAGAATTTTACCTTTATCTTTGATTCACGTTTTGTAAAAAAAGCTCACAGAAAAACTGAAACTAACTCATTCGTTTTAAGAGTTGACAAAAGGTGGCAGCACAATTGACAAACATTGGTCTCAGGAAGTACGGTATATGTCACGTGTTTATTGTGTAATTTATAAATACATTTTGTATGTTACTTTGTTTGAAACAAAGATTATTACGAAAATAAAGGAAATCGTAAATGATAATCCTTGTCGGCTAAACTCTCAAACATGTTAAGATTAGAAACATGAAAAGGAAAAATAAAACACGTTCATTCATAGTTTTCAGTCATTCGGTCTGTCATTCAACAGTTCAATCAAACAAAACGTCAAAAATGTCCACACGTTCACAAATATAAATCTTACAAAGTGTTGTAAACTAACAATTATTTAAACTTATTTTGTGTGTTATTTTTTTTTTACTATTTTCATATTATGATACGACATTAAGTGTTGTCAAATGCAAGTGGAACGTCGTCTGAGCGTACTGAGCCAGTTAGAGTATGAGGACGACAAAAACGGCAAAATCAGCTTGATGACCGCTAAAATGATGGAGACGCGTTACTATGAGGGTTGCGGACGAGAAGGTCCTATCAGATGCATATTCCTCGGCGAGTTCCATCCAGTAGCGGGCCCGAAAATATCGTGTCAGGTATGACTCAATAATATTGTAAGGTCAAATTCCTGTTTTTCTGTGTATAATGTGTAATTTTCACTATAAATGAGTATTATTTGACGAGTGCGCATACATAGTGCATACGTTGTGCACACAGATGCGGCATGCATAGATAGTATATGTTGATCTGTGGATTATTGATCTAATGGCTGTGTATGGGCACCTGTACGTATGTAGTGCGTCTAGACAGCGCTATAGTAGCGGCGTGATTGTATACACGCGCGCGGACCCCCCGTCTAGACAGCGGCCGGTTCAAACGAAGTTAGGGTGAAGCTTGCAGAGTAAGCCCCTCCCCTGTCTGCTCACACTGCCCACAGCCAGCAAGCAGTGCACATGTGTCCAACTAAGTGTTCTGTCTACTTTGTCCATAGTTCCCTGAAGACTACATTTCCAAGGAAGTGTTTGATTCAATCAGTGCCTACATCATTCCAAAACCACAAATCCAGAAATGTACAATGACTATGTAAGTACTTGCATACACTTTTACTAATTCCTTTGTACTAAATTGTATTTTTTTTATTATTTTATATGATGAAGTGCTTTGTCCAATTTAAAGTTGATGATAAGTTTATAAAAAATGAACTCAAATATTATAATTATAAAACATTGTTGACTTAGATACATATTGACACAATATTATTTTTCAGAAATGCCCTTGGTCACAAGATAGTGGGTTACCCAATACGGATCGACAACCCCAGATATGAGAGAAATGTCTATTTATTCAACCTTTGCTTCGTTTGTGACAGCTGGTCCAAGACAGTGCAGTATGAGCCAGTCGTTAAGAAGCTCGGGGAACATCTGGTAAGTAATTTACCATACATAAACTCTCTGTTCAAACACATTAGCAAAGGTGCCAAACAGTCAGCCAGCAAGATCAACTGGTAAGTAGTTTGTTTTATTATTTCACCCTAGAAGTGACTTCTCCGTCTTCACTTCAAGATTTATCTTGTAGGTGCCAGCGAGTCAGCCATCGGAATTGAGTAGTACTTCATCATCAGTATGTTTTCCTGACTGAGTTTGTTTCTGACATAGAGTCTATCTCAATACAACATCAGGGTGTTAGCCAATTGCATATTTTAGGAAAGTTCCTACTTTACCAAGTTTCCATTTTCAAATAAGGTTGCTTTTTGCATCATGCAAAATTCTTTATAGGGTAGGTAATAATATAGTAATAGTTAAAAAGGCATACTGTAGTAATACCTACATGTGTTCATAATGAACAATTGCTACAATCCTAAGATGAGTATGACATAAGAGCAATTGAAAGAATATATACAAAAAACAAAATCTGATCATGATTTGACGATGGTTGAAAAAGAAATTTGAACTTGGTTATTCATTTACAAACATTTTTTCTTTGTCCTACACAACATTAATCACTATAATTAACCTAAAAATTGCTGTTACTAAAATTGCGGTAAAATAAAGTTTTATATTCTAACGCCACTTTTCTTTACTGTCATACAATCATTCATCTATGTCTGATACATAACCAAGTTGCTGTTAATATCCGTGTATATATTCTTCTAACTTAAGGGTACAATTTCAGCAGCAACATGATTACAATAGATTTTATGAAACTACTAAGCTTGATAAATCGCGATGTTTCATCAGCTGGATTGGATGTACTGTGTAACGGGCAGGGGTGGGTCGCTAATTCGCAATAAATCAGATCTTTACGAACAAAAATAAACTTAGTCCTTGAACTCACCATTTATAAACGTCTCTTCTCACCTCTAGACATCAAAATAATTGACAATATTGTTCGTTTTCGGGTTAATGACACATAGCTTTCCCATTTTCACCGGTTTTTTATGTTGTATATTGAATTCATATTGGATTGACTGGACGTTTAAATAGTCAATAAAACTAAAAATAGGAAAAAAATGGAAAATTATTAACTACCCACATGGTTCGTATTTAAACAATTCATTTTTCTACGAGAGCTAGTTGGTATTATGAAGACTAAAGCGATTGAATAAAGTCGTAAATTATTTCAATTTGTCATAGGCCCACTCATTCCTTATTATAAGAAAGTTTAAGCAGCATTCTTAGTTAGTCTGAAGTAAAATTAGTCTGTTGACCAACGATTATACTGCTTGCGCACGAAATGGCCGGCCCGCCGGGGGGATGGGGACGCGTCCGACACCACGTGGTTCTTCGCGCTAGGAAGCAGGTGCAACTTGAATACTTGTTTTCTAGGGTTTTACGATAGAATACTACTGTAAATAAATTATATTTTCTGAAAATATGTAGTTTTTAGAAAGAATGTGTCTATCGTCAGGGCAATTTAGTGTTTATAAATATTTCTACTCTACTTGATTTGTCCGTGTTATAGCTGTTCCATAAACTGCTAATTCACAGTTGTGATTTGAATATACGGACTATTCAAGTTAGTATTTTCTTAACAATAGCATTTCTTTAACAGACTATCATGGAGGAAGAGACTCGGTTCGTGTCGAGCGGATCGAGTAAGCTGCCGACCCTCCTAGCCCATCTTCTTCACGACCTGAACACCCACAGGAAAGCTACGCTTGTCGGTAAGTATTACACGACACCATGTGTAACACGCGTACTCCCGTGCCGCCCCACGTCCTCCATTTCGAATACAAACATGTACAAATGTTTGCATCATTGTAGGTACCTCAGTCACCCTAGCCAGACAGACAGGGGGACTGCATAGGATCGATCGATTTAATAAGTGCGAGCGAGACCCCAATAAAGGGGGAACTGAATGTACCTAGCTCTGAAATTGGTACTCGACAAAATAAAACGGGAAGGTAATCATTTTGGGGTGAGGGATGGTCGGCGGTGGGGTTATCTGCAGTCCATCTATAGTTAGTTATTCACATGTTATGAATGCGGCAGTCCGGAATTTTCGATGCTTTGATCCTAGTCTAGACAGATTTGATTGATTTTGTGTATGGGGTGGCGCGTGCCGCTACTCGCGTACTGTGGACATAGGTAGACGGATGCGAAATGCAGACCTTTGATGGGGGTGAAGCCGGAAGGGGAGCTGTGCTTTTAATTACGAACAATGTTTTATACTTCTATGTTAAATATTGCGGATTTTGGTTTTGTTGTACCCAAGGTTTATTAGGAAATAGTGATTTGATACTGAAGAGGGACAGACAGCGGGTTGGATGCAATCGTTTTGTATGTAATGACTAATGAGTTTTCCCGTGGCGCGCATATAGCAATTTAGCGCAAAGCGAATATTATTATTAATCATGAAGATTAAGATAGATATTTTCATCTGGTATTTAGGGTACTTGTCCTTTCGGAATACTATAGGAAAATATTTATTCTATTTTGTTGCTCGAACTGAGCTTAACCATGCCAAATGCCTGCCTGAAGATGTGTTAAGCACCTCTGTTTTAGGGCAATGTATGCTAGTAAAAAAAAACTTTTTTGAGCCTTCAGGCTCGGTGAAGATTTCCGATAGGTGACTAGTGCTAGCCGCTGGAACACAGTTGCCGAAAATTGAGTTAATGTCGTGCAATTGTAGTATTATATTTGTCCAGACTTATTTAAGGTCATGTTGATGGTTTTAAAAGTACCCTTTATGAAGCCGAAAAGCTCTTGTTCTCACCGCCATTTTTCTTTTGAATCATTTTTGGGAAACTTTTAGTTACAGTAGGAGTCAAAGTTCTCTTTCTCTGTCAAAATCTTTTTACACTTTTTTTTTAAAACCACGTCGAATGTCGACCCCCGTACTATCTATGCGTCTATCAGCGCTTTGTTTGTTGTGTATTTTGCATCCAAAAACAGTCCTGATCTCCAGAATAACATAATTATTGCGTAGAGTTACTAACAGTTTGATAATTGACACCCTTATCGGGGAAATTTTCTACCATAAAGTTAATGGGGTTGCTAATATATACTTATAGTTTACTAGCTTTTTCCCACGTCTTCGCTCGCGTTAAATTCGGGGTAACACAGTTCCCCTTTCCTGATTTGCAGGTACCTCATACCTGTAGTTTTGCCCTTGCGCTTTATTGATTGTAATAGCAAAGCTAAGTTTTCCCTTTTCTTCCCTCTTTGTCTCATATATCCCACTTTAAAAAAAACCTATTCCGTCTCCAGGGTTCCAACGATCTCTGTACCAAAATTCATCAAAATCGGTTTATCCATTAAAGCGTGAAGACGTAACAAACAAACTCACTTTCGCTTTTATAATATTAGTAAGTATGTTTCAAATATTGCATAGCGAGTTTTTTATAGACATTGATTACTCGCTGACTGCATCTTGTAGTTTTATTACACAGTTTAAGTACGTACGCATCGGACTAAGTACTAACAAACATCATTGTTTTATTGATTGATTCTAAACGTACAATTTGTGTTTTGATTTAGAATCAACCGGGATCGTCGACCGCTTTAACGATACGATTCTATTGATTAGTTCAAATAGCAAATACTTTATTTATTCTTAAGTAAGTAGAGGTCATGTGTCTTAAACTTCTCAAAGAAATGTTTCTAAAGTGCGTGACGAACGCGTACTGATTGAGTAATCATGTTTACCTTCATTCATTATTGTGTACAAAATGAAGGAACAAGGCTTTGAATTATTTATTTGGCCTGCCTAACATGCGCCATTTTATTTAATTTTAAAAATAGCGGCCATGTTTTAAACTGGTATTAATTAAAAGCTGGTATCAATAAAAAGTTGTGTGCGAGCATCTCTTCGTATGCGTCACGTTACTGAAATATAAGCCGTTAAAGTTACAATCTTCTGAAATCTGATAATTATCACTGTTTATTCAAAATTTCATGTCTTAAGTTTTGGTCTCAAACCGCGTTTTTGTTTGAATTCAGTCTAATTAAGGGTTTACTTTTAAATTTTCGTAAATATCAAAACATAAATGTAAATAGCGACAAAACTTTCGCTTTAAACCGACTTAAAAAATAGAAGGAGGTTCTTGTTATTATATCTGATAATTATCACTTCAAATCCTGTATTTTGGTAAACGTTAATATCCTTTTATACAATGCATCATCGAAACAGTTATAGTGGAACACCACTCTAATAAGTTTATAAGAATAAATAAACTTAACCGGAATATTTTGAAAATCGACCCGCGCGAATCCCACGCTCACTACCTCTGGTAGAAAGGAAGGTCCCACCTGTGGGATCGTCATCGGCCGATAGTAGTATAAAACAACAATATTCAATTTCACTGGTAAGCGCAATTGCTGTGCGAGTAGGCCATAAATCCACGATTCGATTCCCATTGCCGTTTATTATATTTCCCTCAATATAAATTTGCCAAATAGCAGCGCAGGATTGTGGTGAATTAGCCCAGTTCATGGTAGTAGGCTCCCTTCTCTAAACAATTCTCTAAACTAACTACAAGGCGAAATACTCACATATTTTTTTCTGCAAGAATCAGCTTCATAATGATTGTCTAATTAATTTATTATTTTGTCAAAACTCAAAAGGTATAAATTTTGATGACATAACTCACGCTTGTATGCCTCGAAAGTGTAGGCTAGGCAGGGATGTATTTTCCCACTTTATCCTTGCGCACATAGGCACTTGCAAATTCAAAAACAATTGCTAGCACGTATTTTATGACCGGAAAAGCAGTTTAAAGTGGCACCAAAATAATCCAACAGAAGGCGAAACCGTGATGCACCTCAAAGTGCTAGAAGTGCGCAAAGATCCACCACCTGTCTTCGACCACCACGTCCCAGTGCTGATCGCATCCGTAGGCCTGCCGCGACCTGGGCGACCTCGACGCACAGCCCCACCCGAAGGCTCGGAGACCATCCAGAGTCAAGAACACCTTGACATTGATGATGAAGAGCCTTTCGAGATCGACATGGAAGCCGACTGGGATTTAACAACTAGACAGGTAGGTTTCACGCGGAATTATTACTATCACTTATGTTGTATATGTTCTAGAAAAGCCTAGGATCAAACATTTGAAGACTTGGGTGGTTGAAGACTGCACAAGAAAGTAATGCGTTTGGGGCTAATCATCGATTTACTTCAATTATTTCTTATTTTTAATTTGATGGTCTTTTCTAAATGGTCATTGAAAATCTTAATTATTTCCAGCTACTCCCCTACATTGACGGGTACAACCACGTGTCTAAGATCGCCGCGGACACCAACGTCGAGAAGACCCTCGTCAAGTCTTGCATACAGAACTTGGTCTACTACGGCGTGGTAAGTACATATCTTCAAGTTTAAAACCTTCCTGCCGGGGTTGCGGGTTGTTCGAAAGAGATACAGCGGGCCCCGGAACGTTAAGGGCAATAGAAGGAACATGGGTGGGTTTTAGTCAGTAAAAGTCTGACACTCCCCCCCCCCCGCTACACCCAGAGCGGGAGAACGTATTTGATGATTACCCATCACAAAAAAAAGTTTAAAACCTTATACCTACGAAGAAGATGACATGATCCTGAAGGATGTACCTTTCTCCATAAACATTAACCCCTTATTTCAGTAGAAATAAAATCATTGCCATGATTTCCTAAAAAAACACAACAATTGAATGTCCTTGTCATCGGCGAAATTATTAAGCATTTAAACGTTTTATTTCAAAAGTTCCAAATAGCTTCCACGCTCTAAAAAAGGTACAGACACAGGCATCTTTTTGTATTATTAATATTCTTGTCTTCTGGAACAGGTAACCCTCCTCCCGGTGTTGAAGTTCAGCAACATGTACCGCGCGACGCCCAACCTCAGCCGCTTGTTCAGTGATCTGGAGCTGCAGAAGTCCTGCCTCTCGTTCCTTGACAAGGACACCGATACTAAGGAAAAGGTAAGTTATCTAACACGTTGGTTTTTCTTCAAAATCGGAATTACTGATAGTCGTGAGGCAATGAGTGCCAGGAGACGGGCGCTGTAGTCGAGGCAGGCGTGAAAAAAAGCTTGTATAATGAAATATAGACATGGAACATTATGTATTATTTTAACTTTTTCCTTTGTGTGGCCGGATACTTTTACGAAAACTGTTATGTTATATTGTATAGACTGTCTTATAGGTCCTAGGTCGGATCCAGGGTCGGGTATTTTTTTGATTTTTTCATCCGGAATTTGTCAAAGACTTAAATATAGCTAATGAAGTGTGGGAGTACTTATTAGGTGCACCTCTGCTTAACCCTTTATATTACAGACTTGAAGTAATGTTATATATTTATAAGTATCAACTTGACAAAAAGACGTGATAAAATAGCCTGACACTCTCCTCCTTCCTTGCCAGGCATCGATCTCTGAAGTACTCGAGATCCTGTGCGCTCTGCAGCAAGGCACGACCTTGAGAGCCGTGTGCGAACGGTTCTCCCCAGCACCCGGACTTACCTTCGACATCCGACGCCTCGTGGTCTATGCCCAGATGCATGGACTCATCAAATGCCTGAAAAAGTAAGTGTCTGTAGTACATTTGTTACTTTTTGCCTTTTTCCTAGCTCTAACAACTTTTGCCATTGCACCTGTCAGTACTTTTTTAAAGTCAGGTTCAAGTAACAAAAGTCTCTTTTTTTTTGCGGGTTTGAATTACTTAGAGCCAGCTACATGTTATCTGTTGAGTAAGAAGAACTTAATTCGATTCAAAGTTACTCGTAATATGGGGATGACCGAGGCTAATTGAAGGCGGTCGAAGGGTAGCCTGATATTGATTGGACAGACCTTTATACAGCAATATTTTACTTTGACTAATAATTCTGAATGATGAACTTGAGCAATCTCCACACAAAACGCATGACGTCAACACTTTCTGACGCTAGTTAATAGTATTACAAAATTAAACATAGTTTCTCACGTCTCCTCAGGTACCCCGTATTCCTCCGGAACCCACCACGCCCCAACGGGTTTACCAACCGTGTGGATCCCATCTTCGGGATCCGTAGACTTTTCAACGGACGCCATTGCGCTGACGAGATCTGCTGCATCGCGCGCATCGACCTTCCGACCCTGGACCAGATCATAGAAGATGACCCTAATGTAGCCACCATATGGAGGTAGACAGAACCTTAGTTAGCTGGCGGTTGGGTGTGGTTTTCATTGCAGTTTTTTTGGAGGTTTGGTGATGACAATTTAATTTGTTACCATCTAAAATAAATAATAAACGGCACGGAAAAATAATTTTCTAATATATCAAAATGAAATATTTCAGTAAATTAAAACAGGCAAACCAATTAAAATTAGCAGGTAACTTTCCGAATTTCAAGTAAAACTAAAATAAAACGAGTTTTAGGTAAACACAGTAAAAAAATCATGGATAATGCAATAAAAATGTCTTCCATTTCGTAAGATGTTGCCCTCCGCCCAAAAATGCAAAATATGGTATTCTTTTTTAATCTTACAAATTCGTTTTTCGACCCTACTAAAAATTAAGAATAAATCATTAGAAAATAAATAATAATATATTTAGCAAAATCGTAAAATATTATAGTTTAGACTTAAATGTCATTGATCTTAAAATCGATAAATATGCTGACTCCCGCTACGTTTACTGGACTTTGACGACTTTGAACCGGTTCACAATAACCTATGGCTCGTGTTTACTGGACCCCGCATTTCACCTGGTAGATAATACCCTGACCCAAGCTCTGTTTACTGGACTCCGACGATCGCCAGTTGGATATACCCCGACCTTCGCGTGCCTACCGGAAAAGTACCGATTACTCCGACTCTTTGCTTTGTTCAATTTTTCGATGTATGTCTCTACTTTGTCCTTTTTCAACTGATAATATTAACACTCGCTTTGTGTTTAAGGACTTGATCTGTTTGTAATAGTTACCTCTCCTAGATATTTGCTCACTTAATGGACTTCGACCGATTGGTAACATCCTGGACCGAATTATGTTAACTGGACATCGTACTAGTATCGTTTCCTCACAACCTGACCCCAAGCTTGTATAATGGACTCCTTCCGATCTCCCCATGGAACAAACCCTGACCTTCGCTCCGAAAAAACACTGTCCGGTTTTACCTATCTTGCTATCAACTACAACATAGGGTGGGGCAACATCTAACATTGGAACCAATTTTCTTCTTTGCTCTTGTTAACATAAATTTTAAAAGTGAAAGAATTTCGACATCAGTAAATAAAACTATATTATTTTAGTAATTCATCTAAATTTTAAGAAATTTTAATTGATTTCAATCATTATTTGGTGATTACTTCTTATAATGATATTTTTGGATCGCTAACCCGTCACCTGCTAGATAAGTGAACTGCGATCTTGAGAAACGGTTCAAACAGAGTACCTCGGATACTCTTACATACTCTGTGGCAAATATACCAACACTGGTATCCTCGACAGATCGCCGTCCTAGCAGAAAGAAGTCTCTACGATGCTCCACTATGGTTAAGTAGACACAATGTACCATATATAATATAAATAAGTGTCGTTGAAAAATAGTGGAGCATAGAAGATTTATTTCAAACTGACTGCAATGAAACTGCACTCAACCTGTAAATAATGTACATATCAATGTTGGGGTGGATCGACACGAACTTGAATAAGTCATAAACTGCGAACAATATCACTTTCTACTCTAAACTGGAGTCGTGACTCGAGCACAGTGTGTGATGCACAGGCCAAGCCTTACTCAGATCAGGTCGAATCCATCTGTAATATTAAGAAATTATAAACTCGATTTTTCTTACGTCAGATAACTTTAATATGATAAACAAAAACGGCTTAGACCCACATTTATTCTTCAAATAAAAGCTGTCTAACGATGGAAAATCTGGCGTTAACCAGTAGCGTGCTTTAATGTTATTTCCATAGTTACCTTTATGGTATGTTATCGAATGATGATGATAATGATAGATTACGTTAAGTATTGATAGTTGGTTACGTTAAGTAATGATAGTTCACTTTACGTATCGTTTGGTATCGTTGGCATTCACGTGCTTTTACACAGTGATCGGAGATGTGACCACTGATTGCTGTAATATATAACGACTATAGTTTGCGGCTGTTGGGCGTTGATAGGCTAGGCGGGGCCTTTATCATGGGTACATACAAGTAGGTGCAAAAAAATAGGCCGATTGGCTCTTCAAATTGAAATACTCCATTTAAAAAAAATAAACAGGTAACGTTTTCACTGTTAATATTTGTGTTTACACATACTTCGGTCAAAACAATATTATTAAAAATAATGACTTGGTTTTTAGTTATGATTTGCATCAAGGGCTTTCCTTTAATCATGAGATTGTTTTCGCCAATTTAATAGTTTACAATGATATATGAATACAAAATTAAATAAATAAAAAATGTTAAAATAAATATTTCACACTGAAATCAGATTAACTTTAAAAAAATATAAATAAACATTTTGATGATTCTTTCACTAAAGTTATGCACATTCGATATACTTAATATTGCTGTAGGAATTTTATGAGTATTATTATTTCAAATTGAAGAGTGGGGACTTGATATTTTTGCACTTAATTATAATTAGTTAGCAATCTTATCACAGGATTTGGACTACAGTAATTATTATTAAACCGACTTTACAATTACTCCAAACAATCATAGACAAGTAGAGTAAATCCACCATCTTTTTTAATCTACCGCCATTCTTTCCATTTTATTACTATGTACCTACAACATTCAGAGAACACGGCAAAAACGTGTAAAGGCGGAGTAGATCATCCAGTTTTCACCATCCAAAACTAAATGCAGGTTATTAGAATTAAAAAGTCACCATGTAGTTTTAACATAACTCTTTATCTGTAAAAACATCTTAAAGCAAAATAGGTCTACGATATTCCACGATGTTCTTGTCTCTGTAGACGCAACATTAAAAAAACAGCAAATATCTAGATAAATAGTGAGTTAGTCCACCATCTCCGTTCGCCTATACATTACAAGGCGAGTTTTCATGATGGGTACCCATTGGTCTTACCGCCTAGCCTGTCCTTAAACGAGTTAGATCGCACTGTAAGTCGGCAGTCGCCACATTTCTGGTCATTCACCCATGATTATTAATTACAATAATTATGCATAATTTTAGGTATTATTATTATCATCACATTCAGTATCTTTAGTAGTTTGTTCACTGCCATTTCGGGCATTTACATTTGCTGTTGATTTAAATTACAAGTTACAAATACATTGATTCTAACTTTTGGACCTTCAATCGAGTATTCTCTAAGATCAGTAGTCATGTTTATTGAATACAAATAAAAAAGTATTTGAATAAAAACGTTTGCAATAAATTTATCTTTAAACAATTACTTACGCTTTGTGTTTGACAATAAATAATACATTTTGGAACAAGTACAAATAAATTTATTTTTAGATAAACTTAATGTAAAATATATTTAATTGCCAAAAATATGTATTTGGCGCACACTAATGACTACAATAAATGGCAATATGCTTTATTTTTCGGACCGTCATTCTATTTTCTAATGTATGATCGAGAACGATCGAAGGTTGAAAATCCGTAGATGTAACTGTAACTTTTAATTTTCGTCAATGTTTTGCGTTCAGTTTTTATTAAATATAGTCTAGGTTAAGATAGTAAGTAGGTTACGGCGGAAATACGCCTGTTTATTTATATCGATCACACTCCCGAAGACTTTCAGCAGAGGACCAGATTAATTATTAAAACTATTTCGTTAAACATTTGATAAAACTCGTGTCTTAAATTCATTATTGTAAAGGACCTTTTTGGATCAACTGGGGATACTTCTCATTCGTCTTGGATATTGATGGCTTCACAAATAAAACAAAATAGTTTCAACGCATAATTTAAAGGGAGTTTATGCCGCCTTTTGATCTTCTGAAAGAAAACCAATAATTGACATCTCACAATCAAAAGATCTTCAAAATAAACAGAAAAACATATATTACGGATGGGACAGGAGCTTTTACTCTTATTTAATTTAAAAAACAAAAAAATACTGATTTAAAAATCCTTGCAGAAATACAAATTCCGTGCGAGGCCAAAACACCCCCGTCCTCTTTTCATTATAATTTATATTTATCAGTCTCTTGAACTACTCAGCTACTTAAAAAGCTCCTTATTTTTTTAATGTTTCATACCCAAAAAGTATTTCAATAAAGTCCTGCATAGCATACGGGGTGGTTAACCAATGCCCGCGATCTGTTTATTTCGCGATACAAGGCCAAATGCATTTTTTTTATTATTTGAAAGCTATTTATTTGATATTTACGGTACGTTTTCGGTAATGGTAAAAACTATCAACTAAAAATTTTTTTTGTGTTAAAAATGGCATCACCATGATCATCATTTTTCTGCCCCATTTTCCTAATTATTTGGGGTCGGCGCTGTATGATTTCTTCATCTAAACTTATATTCATATTTTTTAGCATTCCGTAATGTGAAAGAAGGGTACATGAGGGTCTTATAGCTAAATTACAATTATGACCCTGTTAGGGCACAGCAACATAATATTTCATAAAAAATAATAGTCATCAATAACAAATTATAACTTAACAATATGTACATATTTAATTAATAAATTGTATTTAATATTGTTTGTACATCACTTTGCAGCTATCGGTTTGTATTATATTGACTATGATGGGAACTATTACGTATTTTATCAGTCAACTTCTTGCTTGCCTTAAGATCGTTCACACATTTCATCCATCGTTTCTTTGGTCTTCCTCTACTCTTAAACCATCCACATTCGTACTAAAAACTTTCCTCACGAAATGACGTCCCGAATGCTTAAAATATATGTTAGTCTTTCTACCACACACCCTGTCTATATCAATTATGAATGTAAGGTATATATTTTAAAATTATTATTGTGTCGTACAGAGATATATTTGAGTTGATTACAGTTTAAGTGTTATCTATTTTTTACTGTAAGAGTTTACGCATTCATCAACTTTGCATTAAATTATGTGTATAATCCAGTGATAATTATTAAATAGATGGCAATAGCTAACTAGCGCTATTTCTGTGTTTGGTACCTACACGCAGGCGGATTTAACAAAAAAATAAACTTAATTTAACTATGAGAAAAAAAAACAAAAATATTGCAAGTTAAAGTTAAAAAAGTAACATTTTTATACAATTATTTTACATTATAACTAGTTATTTGTATATATTATATTTATTTTGACCTTGTCAACTCCATTAACCGTATTGACTATAATCTATTGGCCGCTAAAATAACAAAGGTAATAAGGAAGCAAGCTTTTTATTTTGGTTATGCTCATATCATCTTAGACCAGGCAAGATCCAACTCTAGAGTAGTATCCCATAAGTCAGAGAAAAATATTCCACAAGCAGGGGAGTTTCACTGCCATACTCCACTGGTTTGGACAGACAAAATGTACCATATATGATCCGCGTAAGTGTCGGAAGAAAGCAGTGGAACATGGGAGATACCTTTCTGCAATACTGGGAAAAAAAATGCAGCGTTGATTTTTGGTAAATCACTCACTCGCTGTCTGTAGAAAATTAACTTTAAAAAGTTTTTTTTTTTTTTTTTACTAGAAAATGAGCGTGATATGGCCAAATAATCTTTATTTATTAAATGTTACATAATTCGTTAAAGATATTTTCAATTATTTACTTTCTTTAAAAAAAAACAAACATGAAATTCTTAAAGTAATTCAAAAATGTTTAAACAAAAACAGTTTCCTTTTATTGTTTTTGACCTTGTAAGCTCCATGAACTGTCACAAAAATATTGCTTCTGGTATGCTCATTCCAACCTTATTCGCAACTATCCATCAGATAGGACAGATCCCACCTGGACGTAAAGAACAGTAGGGTCGCCCACCCTTTGTTTTGCCGCTCATGATTCAAAAATTGTACCACGAGCCATACTCCACTGTGGTTTGGCAGACAAAATGTACCATATATGATCCGCGTAAGTGTCGGAGAATAACAGTGGAGCATGGAAGATATTCCTGCAATTTTCGAATTAAATAAAACTAAAAATAATGCTGCATTCATTTATAATTAATTTTAAAATCACAAAAAAAACAACACTTTAAAGAAACGATTTAATTATTTATATAAATATTGTTTTTTTTTATCTTAAATAACAAAACAAGCATCTCTTCTGGGGATGCTCGTTTCATCGCAGAACTTGTTCGTAAATTTCCAACAGGTGGGATCTAGGTCAGGGGCAGCCCTCCCCTTTTTTGTCAGTAATTAATGTTTTACAAGTAGTGTCATACTCCACTGTGGTTTGGCAGACAAAATGTACCATATATGATCCGCGTAAGTGTCGGAGAAAAACAGTGGAGCATGAAAAATATACCTGCAACATTTGTAAAAATAAAACATAGATGCAAAAACAATGCTTCCTTTAATAACTGTCTGTAACTTTTAATTATTTATAAATATAAAATGAGCGTGCTAAGGTCAAATAATCATTAGAAGAAGTTTTTAAATTCGGTAACTAAAAAACTCGATAACTTTTATAGTCAGTATATTTATTTATTTATTCTTCTTCTTACCTTGGTTCCAACTCACTTCCAAGAACTGTTAATAATTTTCCCAAAATTCAAACATAAAAGTTGAAGCATATTTAAAAAAGTGAAACTTGAATCAATTTATTTGCAATGCACTCAGCTCTTTATTCATTCAGGCCCTTTTACTTAAAAAAAAATACAACTAAAATTTAAAAAAATGCTATTGCAAACTTATTTCTTATGTATTATTTTTTTAAATTTCAAAATTATTTTGTATTAAATTTCGCATTATGACCCCAAATTGTCCAAAACCCTCAAAATAGCTAAAATAAAATCTTGTTCCGAGTCACACCTCTGCAGCTTGGGCCATAAGACCAACCACTTTACCAAAAATACCCGCGATTACAGCATGAACTTAGATAAACTGTACCAAAGAAGTACTTTCAATCCGCCTGCCCTTAATTATTGCCATCAGCAACTCACCAATTAAAAACACCAATTAGTTTAGTTAGATTTATGAGATTTAATCAATATATTATTAGATTACGCCATACTTTATAGTTAGACTAAGTTTTGCATACGCGTGTTTTAATCAGATTGTCCCATTGATTTACAAGGGGTTATCAGAATAAAATTGTGCCTTGATTGTACCGCATTAAGGACAGTTATTACTTTGGGACAAACAAAAGACAACAAAACCATCAGCTTCTCCATGCATTTGTGTTCGCATAGTCAACATTAAAAAAAAGAAACAAAAACTTTATTGCTGAACACAACACAATACAATAATATTAAATACATTTCTGGATATTATGTGAATATTAGGCATGCAACATTAATAAAATTTATATACAAAACATTTCATAATTCACAAATTAAAATTAAGGTGCTTACGTAAGATGAATAATTAAAAAGAAATAAAACATAAATTGAAATGAATTAAGTAACATAGAAAACAGTACTTTTTTGCAAGACGTGTTGGTAGTATTATCATAAGCAACTCGTAAAATAAATTCAAGAAAAAACAAACAAAATTAAATTTCAGCAACCCAAAGACACAGCAGAGAAAGCTCATTAGCAGGTATTTCAGTTCTCGTTGTTGTTTTAAATTCTACACAAATAAGCTTTTTGAAATTTCTGCTTTACGGATTTTTTTAAGATACACAAACATTTTTTCTATTAAATCAAATTCCAAATAGATTTATAAAAAAAAATGTGCTATTCCAAAATTTTACTATAAAATGATACAAAGCGAATTACAAAAAAAGGCATTCTGTATTTTGGATTGTTTAAAAACCCGCTTTATGTTCGTTGGTCTAGACTTCACGGATCTTCTTTTAATGATCGCAGACACATTTAATTATGTATATATAAATGTATTATAAGAATAATATATTGATATATACATAGTTACTATTTTAAAATTTGAATTAAGAAATTTGATTAAAAATACGCGTATTTAAGTAATACTAGGTTCAATTTGTACATTATGTCATGATGCGCGCACCCTTTCTTATGAATTAGATATAAGTGGCGGCCATCTTGGTCGGCTCGAGAGAATTTTGTACATTTATATTAGTAGTATTACATGAGTGTGACGATATAAATAAAACGGAAAAATACCCATTTGACAATAAAAAGACCCATTATGACGCTGAAATTTACGCATTCTGATAATAATATTAGATATTTATCAGAAAAAGACGATGCAAATGTAGAATATTTTATCTCTCTATAGTGGGTCTTTTTACACTTGTATATTATGTGTATATCCGCCATGACGTACTTTTAATAAACAGTGGTCTCCAAAAGTTAGTTGACGTTATTCACTACAAATGTTTTATTTTTATTTTGCGAGATGACGTACTACAGAAAAAGGTATTAGAAAGCTATGGGATCACTTACTCCGTAAGAGATGCAGATTTGTTTTTCACCTACCTTTTTGAGTCTTTAAAAATTATGTATTTTATAATTATTTATTCAATGAAAAATTTATCAGAGATACATTTGAAAAAATAAACTAACTTTTGATGACCACTTTAGTAGCTCTCTATGGTACATATAGCTTAGCTTTTAAATATAGTATTAAGATTTACATTGATTTTGCGGCCTAGTTTTTATTTTGGATGTTAATGACTAGTTAAAATCGTTTATTTCGGAAACAGCAGTTCGAAATTAAAATGAGGGGCCATACTTAAATTTAAATTATAAAAGTATTTTAATTAATGTACTCTATAAAACTGTCTCCCTCATGGTCATGATTTTTGGCTACCAATCCGGTAACTTTCCAAATGTGAATACACTAACATATTAAAAACCAAACATTTTTCGTTCTTTAAAGTACAGGCGTCAAATATAATGCCGAACGTCTCATAAATTCTATTTGACCAAGTATTAACGTAACGTCACTACCAATATCACATTCCTTTTTTATTTATTACTATAATTAGGATAGGCATTGAGTTAGGTGCATAACCACATTTATATTTTCAATAGCTAATGCTGTATGTGCCATAGAATTTAACATTTTATTTACCGGTATTAAAACTTATTTTTTATCAGTACTTACGACTACGTTAATAATTATTTGTATTATGAAGAGTCTTTTTGACTCACAGCAAAAATCTTAACAATTTTTCAATTTTTTGTCGTTGTTTTATTTTTAAACACGTATTGTGTTTAAGGAAGTTTGTGAGTTATTTTGAAAGAATGGTAGATGATGGATATAATGATTGTATGCACTGATTGACCATAATGACGCTACATGTGAAATAAAATGACTGGGCAGCTTCGGCTGCTTTTCCTTGGATTTCGCGTGGATGGCATATCAGTGGACACAAACATTTGGACCGAGACTTTAATTTTAGCAACACCACCGTTATAATTGTCTTCTGAAGAGCGTTGTCAATGGTTGAAACAGTAGATTAGGATTACTTTTGGACACCCCGTGTCCCACAAGAAACCCTACGAAGGAGAGTCAATAACTTCTAAAATTTCTAGAAGTTTAATCAGTTAATTTAACATTTTAATATGAAATATCCGCCTCTCTTTGGAACTTATAGCGTGTTTTACTTTATAGGCTGTGCGCGGCTAAAAAAAAATTTTATTTTTCAATCATGCGGGAAAGTTGCTTCGTTAATTAGAAATTATTTAAATATGCAGGAAGGTTTTATCAATGCATCGATAGTTGAAATTATTTAAATATGCGGGATAGTTGCATGAATGCGTAGATAGTTATAAATTATTTAAATATGCGGGATAATATTGTGTCGATTGATGAAAATTATTTAAATATACGGGATAGTTATGTCGATGGCTGAAAATTATTTAATTATGCGGAATAGTTGCGTTGATAGTTGAAAATTAATTAAATATCTAAGCGGGACAGTTGCACGAATGCGTGTATAGTTGGAAATTATTAAAAAAAATATGCGGGATAGTTGCATCAATACGTTAATACTTGAAAACTATTTAGAAATAGTTGCAACGATGCGTTAATAATTGAAGTTATTTAATATGCGGCAAGTGCAAAAATGTCGCTTTCGAAGCACAATAACTCGATGTAAATTAAATACTGCGGCATTAATGTGAAATGCGTTATAGTTCCTGTACGTCATCGGTTTACTACTACTAGGTTATTTTATCTTAAATTTTGGTTAGTGGCATGGCATCTTATATGCCCGCGTGGTAATCTCATCTGTCCCCGCGGGGCTTCGCATCAGCCAATAGGCATCTCATACGCCCAATTGGCATCATTTCACTTCACTTAGCATGATTTTATCGATATATCGATGTGTATCTGTCTCCTTCTTAGTTGTAGTCATCTTTAGTGTATTTTTTACGTGAAATAAAGCACGAATTTTCGGACCGTTGGTCCATTAGCACTGTAAGACAATCGAGCTAATTAATCATAGTAATTAACGGAGCGTAATATTACTCGGGACTTAATGTTCCAACCATGTGTAGTTATGAATCCCAAACAATGTATATTTATGTAATTCTATTTTTCGCCATAATTATCTTAAGTCTTAAGGAAATAGAGCTGTGAAAATTTAAGGGTATAAAAAACTCGACTCGAAAATCATATCGGTTCAGCTAAATTATAAATTTATTGAATGTCGATTTGTCCGTGATTATGTCGAAGTAAAAGTAAGACTTTTCGAAAATATTTTTATGATTATTATTAATTACTTATTTGTAATGAACAGTTTTGTTGATTGTCGTTTTCGCAAATGGTTTTCGAGTGAACGGTGGGAATTGCGTTTGGACACTCAGCAAAAAAAAATTACAATGATTATAAAAACTTACAAAACCGTGGGTTTTGTCGCGTCGTATTTTGGAAATACTTGTACTACTCAATAGGCTAAGAAAAGCAGAAAACAAGAAAAAAAAAAGATTTCATCTTTACATTTAAATATAGGCATAAGGTAGGATAAAACACGTTCAAGTTCAACGATAATTATCGAAATGATTCTTGAACTACAATTATAAAAGGGGTAAAATACTAGTCACTGTCGATATAGGCAATGCATCAACATGGATGTTTTACTTATACAGGCTGTTGTATTGCCAAACCAGTACTTTAAAAAAAAAGGTTCCGCGAAATTCTGTTTCCTTTTTAACTATCGAGCTTTCCCGTTTCTACGAGTATAATTAGTTTGAAACAAGATCTTTAATGATATCAAAATTGTACTTAAATGTGTTTCAATCTCCATACACTTAAACAGTATTAAAAACATAGAATGTAAGTTAGTGTTGTATGCAAAGTACTTAAGATATTGTATTCTAGTATTTATTACCTAGTACAAACGTTTGAATGTAACTCGGCGTGTACGGATGCAGGTCTTAGATTTAGTTATGTGTTTAAAATATTTAAACTGCAAAGAGACGCTGAAGATAGCATGATGATAATGTTTGGGGAAAATAATTAATATTGGCACAGCGTTTGATGTGCGATAATGTAACAAGTCTCTTTAGGGCCGGTTACACTAATCTGTTCGGGTTCACATTATCTAAGTTACGAAAAATGGTAGAGATTGAGTTTATTTTTTACACTGCAAAAAACTCAATCTTTATTATTGGTAAACTTGTAATTAAAAATGTTTTAGAAACCGAAAATAATTAACTGTAATCAGTGATCAGATTAAAGTCCCAATGAATCTAATGTATTAGTTTTAAGGTCATTTATGGTATATATAATTATAATATAAGCTGAAATTGTGTTCGGTGAAGTTTCCCCTAAGACGTAATAACACCGATTGTTCAACAATGTACTTTTATTGTAAGTAATACCAGTTACATTTAAGCAATATCTATTAATTTAACTGAAATCAATACTCTTTGGTTTCGTTGAAAGAGTTAATGCACATTGCATTACGAATCTATTAAACTATTCAAGTATTGTATCCTTTTAACAGTATTGTTACTCGTATGTTA
This sequence comes from Ochropleura leucogaster, assembly GCA_958449745.1. Lineage (NCBI taxonomy): Eukaryota > Metazoa > Arthropoda > Insecta > Lepidoptera > Noctuidae > Ochropleura > Ochropleura leucogaster. The sequence goes on from OY288200.1 coordinate 23,562,775, forward strand.
CCTCTGGGACCTCTCAATGCGTCATGTATCAATTACTTACATGGCCAGTAAACATTATCCTCTAGAGCGTTTAGAGTAATTATACTCCGTACTCCGTTTGTTGATATCCTTACATCTTAGCTCTGCATGCTACGATTTTATCATCAATAATAAAAATAAAATAATTGAATGTCAATATGATGGTTAAACTGCTATCTTTAGCGTATGCTTTGTTCACATACTCTTACGTACTACTGTCATAATTTCTCACTTGGATCTTTATGACTATTTTTGTCTTAGTTTCAATGAAACGCGCGCTGAAGCTATCTAAGGCATACGGTGATTAACTTGAAGTCGCTGCCTGTCGGGAGCAACAAGAGCTAAGAACACCGCAAAAGTCATTAAAAAGTAGTTGTCCTGTCCTTAACTGGATGTCGACAACTACGTTATAAGTTGGGTCCAGCTGTATCTAGGAACCGTCCAAAGACGCTACACATTGTATAATAGCTGGTGGCCTTGACAGAGTTGTCCTGTCCTTAACTGGATGTCGACAACTACGTTATAAGTTGGGTCCAGCTGTATTTAGGAACCGTCCAAAGACGCTACACATTGTATAATAGCTGGTGGCCTTGACAGAGTTGTCCTGTCCTTAACTGGATGTCGACAACTACGTTATAAGTTGGGTCCAGCTGTATTTAGGAACCGTCCAAAGACGCTACACATTGTATAATAGCTGGTGGCCTTGACAGAGTTGTCCTGTCCTTAACTGGATGTCGACAACACCGCCACCTGTTGGGGCCAACTATAGCTAAGAATCATCCAAAGACTCCACACATTATAAAATAGCTAGTGGTCTTGACAGAGTTGTCCTGTTCTTAATTGGATGTTGACAACACCGCCACCTGTCGAGTCCAACTAAAGCTAAAAACCATCTAAAGACTCCCAAAAGTCTTAAATAGTACTTGTTCTGTCCTTAACTGGATGTCGCAACTACGCCACCCAGCGGGTCATATGAAGTAGTTGTCCGTCCTTAACTGGATGTCGATAACAAAGTCAACGGGCGGATCCAGCTATACCCAAGAATCATCTAAAGGGCCCAACAATTTTCTAAATAACTAGTTGTCCTGACAGAGTTTGTCCTGACTTTAATGTATGTCGACAACAAATTCGTCTGTCAGTACAACTAAAGAAAAAACATCCAAAGACCCTAAAACTCATAAAGAAGTAGCTGTTCCTGTCCTTAAGTGGATGTGGACAGCTACGCCACCTGTAGGTGTTCGTGTAATGTTTCACTAAGTACGTAAGAGTGTGTGTGTTAGCAAGTAATTCTTTAGTGAAGTGCTCATACGTTTACAGTTTGTCGATATCTGTAAATGTGTGGCGTTTCACTCTTTAGATATTATGTGAACTTTCCTATACTTAATTAATATTATCTTAGATGCGGTAAGATGTGGCTTCGGTAACTATTTATTAGTATCTTAATGTATTTTTGAAACTCCAGTCTACAATAAAGTACCTAATGGAAAATATATTCTTTTATTTTTTACTTACCTGCACAATGGTTTTCTCAGCTATGTTACCAGGACCACCAGCCGATGCTTCATTCAGAAAAAATGATTAGGCTATCAGTTTTCTTACTGTGCTTGTTTTAGTGCAAAATAAGTCAATATCATGTTCGTGTGATATTTAAGAAACGAGCGCTTCTCATAAGATAAGCATTACGCCTAATAATTAGTGGACTCAGAGGCTTTCGACGTAACCCAATAAGGTTAGTTCGAAACGAAAATTCCGTAACGAACTCCGAGCAGTCAATCGAGCCATTAGCTATGTTCATTAAGAAACATACATCATTGATGAGCCGCCTGCGATCAAGTGGAAGAAAATTGTACTTCTTGCAACGATGGTCAACCCCAATATGCAACTTATAGATTTCATATTGAGGATTTTCTTTTTTTTTTTCTTACAACCTTTCCTTTCATTTGCTAGCATTTTTTTCTGGTTTTCCCTATAACGTGTTGCCCTTGCAAAATTGCTTCGTTTGCTTATGGGCTAATCAGACTCTAGAGCTACTGCTGGACAAGCCTCCTCTTTGAGTGGGGGCGGGATGTACCCTACCATGCCGCCACCCGGTGCGGGCTGGCAGAGGCCACAACTCTTCGACTTTTTGCTAACTTCAGCTTCCTGGAGAGGGTTGGTAAAAGCAAAATAACGGGGAAACAAAACATTTCACCGGGAAAACTGGAGGGATGTAATTAAACAGAGAAAAATGTTAAGACGATTTTTAATCCATACCTTGTATCACAGACTACAATTACAAAATCAATGTTTTCACAAATAATATTGTATTAAAATAAATTATGAAAATAATATAATTATAATGGTTTTGCGCAATATGGCATCAAATGCCTTAAATCATCTTAAATTAAATTGGTACAACAGCTTTGAAGCTGCAATAAAAAACTCACCATACTTCTTTAAAAATAATAATAACACATAAAAATATACTAAAAGTTGTACATAATGAAATCTTAACAATCACTTAGTTGAAGCACTGAAGTTCGTGTTACCTACTAGGTCACAACAAAGTTTCGAGGCTCAAATAACATGTGAAATCCAGATGCCAAAAGACAGATTTCTTCGCTAGCTCCATAATCCTTATACAACAGTAGGTACATAGATATACCTATTGTACCCGTCAACTACCAGCAGCTCCTTGTTTTCTAGTATGTATATCATTCTAAACAATTTATAAAGATTAATTTTGTGGGATATCATCTAAAATAATACATTATACCCTAATGAAATACCTACTATTATGCTAAAATAATAATATATTAAAGAATTAAATCGTGAGATGTCATCGGACTTATTCGCACAAACGTTAAGTTTTAAGGTTATTATTTTTAGTGTAGGTAACTAAAAATAATAACCTCATTAAACGCAAGTACGATTTCTGGGATGAGTAAAGGAAGTATTTTCTAATGTCATTGTCAAGGAATTATAAATGTCAACATTCCTTAATGAATCGAATGATCAATGATATTACAAACAAACATCGATTTCTTACTATTCCTATATTGTGGCACCTAATATTAAATGTACCGGACTAAACCAAAACTAACTTAACTTACGAGCTAAGAGAAAATTTTGTGTAGTCGCTTGACTTAGAGTCAAGCGACTACACAAAATTCTCGTATATTTAGAACCTATTGATATTATATCTTCAAACAACTGTTGGTAAAGCTTTATTAAATATATATATAGATTCGAAATATGTGTAATTTTCGGTCGTTTGATAACTTTACAAAGTTATGTTTACATGGTTAAATTTAAAGATTTTTTATTAATTTTGAACTCGCGACCCGCTCCGGATTCGCACGGATGCGATTTGTTTTGTGTTTGTGTTAAAAATAGGACAATTACAAAAAAAAAATGAGCTGCCGTCAGAACAATTAATGCTCTGTCATCACCTTTAACTTTCTTGGCAATTGCTTTTTTATATTGATAGATAAATTCGGAATTTTAACCTAAAACTACAATTACAGGTAGGCATGGTTTTAATATCAAGCATTCTTAGAAAAAATACAATTATTATTAATGCGAGATAACTACTACCATAGCACTAAAGATCAGTGATCTCTTTCTCTTAGAGAGTAAATAGGTACCCTAAACAAAAACAATAATACCACGATGGGGAGCCAAACCGCCAATTTCTCCGGCAGAGGGCGAATCGTCGATATGACCATTGTAATCTGACCCTACTTATACAGTCTAACCTATAATGTATATTTTATCAACATGTCTCGTCCTCATCCATCCTGTTTCTGGATGTACCTAATAACTTATCCCCTAAGTATGCAAATTTAAGAAAACAGAACAGGAAAGAGGCAAAGTTTTTTTTTTAATTCTGTTTATAAGTTTCAATGCAATTTTAATGCAGTTCGTTGTATTAACACAGGAAATTAGAAAAACTTAAACAAAAAACACGACGCTTACAATTTTGACAGCAACGGTCAAGTGTTGCATTTCTGGTGGCGCCATCTACACTTAGCTTTGCGTATAGATCCCCATTGGTATCTAAAGATCTAAATCTTAATTTGAAATCCATTACAAGACACGGAGTGTGCAGTCCGTGTGGGTTTTAAACCCTCGACACAACGACTAAAGATGAAATTCCAACATCAGCTTGAATGGCCTTAGCGACATTTTAAATGTCCACCATCCAATACATAAATCTTTATGATAGACAACACATTTTCAGTTGTTGCCGACAACAACATTTTTCTACCGAAGACGTTAAATAATAGATAACTAGGACTACATACAATATGTCTTTAATGCAACATCCTAAGCATTTGGCATTCCAAGCTCAAATCAGACATGTTAATTCTAATTATAAAAATATATATAAAACTTAGTGTAGGGACAAATGCAATATGCGTGCGTAGGCATTTAGATGCAAGTGTCTATGTAGCGTATATGTAGGTAGCGGCGGCTGCGCCCGCCATGTAAGACAGTCGTGAATATACAGTCCTACCATTACAACGTCTATTATTACTCGCTCAGCAGATACACTCATATTCCCTAAAGTGGTGACCCCGATTGAACATTTGCATAATTGTGCGCGTTTATATTATACTTTTGAACAGTAATCTGCAATAATGAATCCGCAAAGTGCATTTCCACAAAGTGCGTATTCGCAGGAGAAATCAGGGTCTGAGACCGGACCACGTGTGGGTGACGACACACTTGCGAGCATCACAGTTTCCTCTAGAATACCGGAATTTTGGGCGGACCAGCCACGACTGTGGTTCGTTCAATTCGAGGCTGCTGTGACGAGTCAAAAGTTGAGTGATGCTGCAAAACAGAATTTGGTGGTTACCAAGCTCACCAAGACTGCCATACAACAGGTTAGTGACCTTTTATTGTCGCCACCGGAGAGTCGGAAATATGAGTCACTCAAAGACCGGTTGCTACAGGTTTTTGAGGAGTCAGAGACCAGGCAGTTTCAGAAGCTCTTAGAAGAAATGGAATTGGGCAGTCAAAAACCTTCTCAATTGTTACGCCGAATGAGAGATCTGGCTCGAGGAAAGATTCCAGATTCCACACTCCAAATCATGTGGAATAGTCATCTTCCATCACCGGTACAGGCTGTTTTAGCGGTGACTGAGGTAAAGGACCTGGAGAACCTGGCAATTGTGGCAGACAAAGTCATTGAGGCGTCGAGACCCGCAGAGGTAGCAGGAATTTCTGCACCTGCGACCACCAATACGGACCCTAATCAAGAACTGAGGGAAATGGTTAAAAAGCTGAGCGTCGAGGTAGCCGAACTACGTCGTTCTCGACAACCTCGAACAGAGGGAGACAGAGGAAGGCGATTTAATCGGGCAAGATCAAGGACCAGGGATTCGAGTAGGAACCGGAAGCACCCAGGTTGGTTATGCTTTTATCACCACCGATACGGAGGAAAAGCTACCAAATGTGTCGAGCCATGCAATTGGAAGGGAGCGAAACCAGCATCGTCAGCGGAAAACTAGCGGCGATACAACCAAAAGCGGTGGATTGTGTCGGTGTACCTAATTACCGCTTATGCGTAACGGATAGGAAAACCGGACTTAGATTTCTTATCGATACGGGTGCGGATGTATCAGTGATTCCAGTGTCTAGTGTCACGAAAGAGTGCGTTTCGAAAAATATCGCGAGTGATACCTACAAGGTTTACGCGGCAAACGGTACGGAGATAAGGACATACGGCACACGTACTTTAGTTTTAGATTTAAATTTAAGGAGAGCGTTTAGATGGACGTTTATTGTAGCAGCCGTGAAGCAACCAATAATTGGTGCCGACTTTTTAGGCCATTATCGGTTGCTGGTAGATATAGGCTCGCGGAAATTGAAAGATGAAATTACGCATCTAAACGTTCTCACATCAATAGTTGGTACAAATGTATGTGACTCGTCGATTAAGACACTAGACTCTAATAATAATTGGCATGACTTGTTACTCAGGTATCCGGAGGTTACCAAACCAGTATCATACCGGGACATACCTAAACATTCAGTATATCACGTTATTGAGACTTCGGGACCACCGGTATACGCGAAAGCTAGGCCTTTACCGCCGGATAAGTACGCAAAAGTGAAAGAAGAATTTCGGACAATGACAGAAATGGGTATCTGTCGACCGTCTATGAGTGCCTGGGCCAGTCCCTTACACGTAGTGCCGAAAAAGAATGGCGAACTTCGTCCCTGTGGCGACTATAGACGGTTGAACGTGATCACCAAGCCTGATCGTTATCCGATTCCTCGAATACACGATTTTAAGTACTTATTAGCGGGTAAGAAAAATATTTTTAGTAAATTAGATTTAAATAGATCGTATCATTTTATTCCAGTAGCTCCGGAGGATGTCCTCCGTGTCAGAGAAGACTGCCATTATAACGCCTTTTGGGTTGTTCGAGTTCCCAAGAATGACGTTTGGTTTGCGTAACGCAGCGCAATCGTTTCAGCGGTTTATGGACACGGTGGTACTGCGCGATTTAGATTTTCTGTTTAACTATATCGATGACGTCATTATCGTGAGTGAAACTCCTGAACAACACAGAGAGCATTTAAATGCTGTTTTCGAACGGTTTGATAAATATGGTATTACGATTAATATTTCAAAATGTGTATTTGGGCAATCTAAGCTTGAGTTTTTAGGTTTCGAGGTGTCGACGGACGGCGTCCGCCCACTCGACGACAAAGTGCAAGCTGTGAAAAATTTTCCGAGGCCAGACACTATTGAGCAATTACGCCGATTCCTAGGTATGATTAATTTTTATAGATTGCATATACCTAGAGCTGTAGAATTTCAATCAGTACTTAACCAATATTTGCATAATTCGAAGAAAAATGACAAGACTCCTATAGAGTGGACTGATGAAGCTGTAGAGGCATTTAAGAAATGTAAGGAGACCTTACAAAGCGCCACTACATTATCTTACCCATTGCCTAATGCTAAAATGGCGCTGATGACAGACGCTTCGAATACCTGTGTAGGTGCAGTCTTACAGCAATACAATAATAATACCTGGCAGCCACTCGGATATTTTTCAAAAAGTTTGTCGCAAACGGAAACTAAATATTCTACGTATGACAGGGAATTGTTGGCAATATATTTAGCCATCAAATATTTCAAAAATTTAGTAGAAGGTCGATCATTAACTATATATACAGATCACAAACCTCTCATTTATTCTTTTACAAAGTCCAGTAATGATAAAGAAAGTCCGAGAAGAATAAGGCAACTCTCCTATATTAGTGAATTTACCACGGATATACAGTATATCAGTGGTAAGCATAATGTTGTCGCCGACGCATTATCTCGCGTCGAAGCCATACAGTGTCCCACGATTCTAGATTACGTTGAGGTAGCAAAACAACAAGCGGACGACGTTTATCTACAGCAGACATTACAAACATCGGACACCAAGAGCACATTGCAGTTTAAGCAGATTTGTCTGCCCGACTGTAATACATTTGTATATTGTGAAACGTCAACAAAAGATATACGACCTTATTTACCGGAAATATTTAGGAAATTAGCATTCGATTCTGTCCACAGTCTTAGTCATCCGGGTATTAAAGTTAGTAAAAGGTTAGTTAAACAGAAATTCTTTTGGCCAGACATGGATAGGGATGTAGCAAATTGGGCGAGATCATGCGTTCAATGTCAAAGAGTCAAAATTACCAGACACACTGTTTCTGATGTAGGAAAATTTGAAAGGGCTGATCGTTTTCAACATCTACACATTGACATTGTCGGACCTTTACCTATTGCACCGGATGGTCAAAGATATTGCGTGACTCTCATGGCTCGTGCCACGGGTTGGCCAGAGGTCGTAGCTGTTCAAAATATCACAGCGGAGACCGTCGCTAGAGCTGTTTTTGAAACCTGGATCTCTCGTTTTGGTTGTCCTACGAAGCTTACAAGCGACCAGGGCAGGCAATTCGAGAGTGATCTATTTAAGAACCTTATGAAGTATTTAGGTATACATAAAATACGTACGACCCCTTATCATCCGCAGAGCAATGGCCTGATTGAACGATGGCATAGAGCACTAAAAGTGGCGCTAATGGCACGTTTACAAGGCAACAAATCTTGGGTAGACGAGCTTCCGATTGTATTATTAGGATTGCGTGCAGCTTCTAGAAGTGATAGCGGAGTGAGCGCAGCAGAATTAACCTACGGTAAAGTGATTCGATTACCGGGTGATTTTTATGATGACACTAAAATAAATATTTCGGACTCGGAATATTTGCAAGTACTAAGGGACGCAATAAATAAATTTAAACCGCGACCAACATGCCATGATAATTCGCGATCATTGTTCGTATCAAACGACCTTAATACATGCAAAAGCGTATTTGTTAGGAATGATCTAATGAGAAAGTCACTACAGGCACCATATGACGGTCCATATAATGTCCTAAAAAGACAAGGGAAGACCTTTATTATTAAGATAGGAGATAAAGAGTCATGTATTTCTATAGACAGGCTCAAACCAGCCTATGTAATCGATACTGATAACTGTAGTGATAATATTAGTCCTAATTTAGATGTAACAAATAATAGTTATAATAATTGTGAAAATAATGAGGGCACTTCTAGCAAAGTTTTACATCATAAAACAACACGAAGTGGCCGAGTTATCAAAACACCAGTACGTTTTGCTTAATAAGCAACGTGAGCGCAGTCGTTTGTCTACATGTAGGTACTACTTAATAAATAATTATTTGTATGCATTATTGTAACATGTTAAGGTTCATGCAAGAAACACTCTTATATCATTAGAATAAGGTAGAAGTTAATGTAAACAGACAAATATTAATTATAATTTCGTTTAAGTAGAATTAGCTGAATACATTGTGCCAAATTAATTAGCAAATAAGCATACCTACATTTAGTCACGTAGAAAATAAGCAATAATTGTCAAATAGATAATTTCTTACAAGACATATAAGTAGGCATTTTTCGATCTACACGTTAATTTCTTAGTAACATTCATCGTAACAGTTTGTTATTAACAATGGGTTCAAGTCAGACCAAAGAAGAACACCATTCTAACAGTGGAATAATAGAACAAAAAATAACAAACAACTTCAGTGAAAAGCTGGACAACATTGTTTGGGTTATAATCACTATGGTGGTCATTTTATCAGTTACTATGGGATGCGTGGTTTGGCGTCGCTGCAAGGGCACGGCGAGAGCATGGGTTCGCAAGCAAGTGGCCAGCAACCCGAATATGGTCACCGTTCAAGCGGTGCCACAGCAGCAGACAGCGACAACCAAGCAATACATGTAAACGTTAAATGGTTGTGTGTAGATGTAGTGATAAGAAGAAACTTTATTATTATGTGTTTATTAGATGTATGTGTGTAGCTTTAGTTATAATGTTATTTCAAGGATATTATTTCTGTTATATACACCATATTATTTCTGTTAAAGGGGGGAATGGTGTAGGGACAAATGCAATATGCGTGCGTAGGCATTTAGATGCAAGTGTCTATGTAGCGTATATGTAGGTAGCGGCGGCTGCGCCCGCCATGTAAGACAGTCGTGAATATACAGTCCTACCATTACAACGTCTATTATTACTCGCTCAGCAGATACACTCATATTCCCTAAACTTAGAATTAATAATTTAATTGAAAGAGCTGGATACCCAACTAAAACGCAAAACCAAAACTTGTAAAGTTCTAAAGGCCATCGGTGTACCTAAAGTTACAGGATAAAGGCCTTAACGACCATGGTAATTAACGGTAAGTTACTAAACCTACTGTTTCTAACAATAAGATCTATACTTGAAAAGCCCTCACAATAGACGCTAGGCTCTCATAGGTGCCGGTGACGAAGACAAACAGCCCCAAAAGGATGATGAAGCAGTCCTTGAGCAAGATGTGTTTGGGGATGCCTCCAGGCTTCTGAGATGTGGAGACGAGCTCGATGAGTGGGGGGAACATCAGGGCTAAAGCTGTGCTGCTGACAGCTCCCACCAAGGATATGAAGAGGCCCAGCTCCGGTATTGATTCGGCTGCTACGACTAGAAGTAAAGCACAACGGTCACATTTTAATTTCTGGAACAAACAATCTGGCTGGGTAAGGCGTTTGTAGCTCTACAATCCTGCAGTACTAATTGTTTAATATTGAGGTATAATAATATAATAAATTTATAAAATATGAAAAAAAATTATATGAACTGTCCCAAATTACCACATTTCCCAAAATTTTAAAAGAGATATTAAAAAGATGACAACCACAGTATAATATTGGCACTTGTATATTACGATACGTCGATTGTCTGTTTATGACATCACTGACCGAGAAGCGTCCGAAAATAAGTTAAAAAGTACTTACAAGTGACCATTACTAGAAGCGCCCTATACCCGAGTTCCTTGGCGACAGGGTTGGAGGCGCCGAACTTCTTCTGAAGCACTGGCCAGGTGATGGCGACGGGCACGTAGAATTGAAGCGGGTACGTGAACAAAATCGACAATGCGATCAGAGCCTGTACCACGTTACTGAGCCTGTAATTACGATGGGAAATTAGTAACCAAAGCAGCTCTGAAACTTATTCTACGCCTAATCTGGGCTGGGCTTCCAATCTAACCGGGAACGCCTGTATTTTACATGGCAACAGCAACCCAGTTACAGGATAGGACACAATTAAAAGTTAAACAGATCCTCCTTAATATGATTGCCTCTAGATCACACCTTCAAGGGACAGGATTGAAAGGTTACCCTTCTTTGTAAGAGTTAGGGGAAAATCTTTATTTTAGAGTGTAAGCCGGATGTAACAGCCTATGATTACCGGTTCATCCACAGAGACATTTTTGTATATAAAAATATGCAGGAACGTTTTGCGCGCTGGAATTAGCCCACGCTCAGAACTTTGTCTCTCATTATGGTTAATCGGTAATATTTAAATTTTAAACACCTACATAAAAAAAATTTGGAGTGTCAATCATCAAATAACTAGTAAATCATCAAATAACTTCCACCGGTCTGGGCGGTGCGGGGGGAGTGTCAGACTTATACTGACTAGGGCTTTCAATACCGGTATTACGGGATCCCGTAATACCGTAATCACGGATATTTTTTGGTCTTTTTTCAATACCGGTACTGACGAGCCAATACCGTGATTACGGTATTACAATAATTTTATAATTTTAATTATTAATTAGATATTAGTTAATCTACTTACACGTTTAAAATATAATAATAACATAACAAGACAGTCTCAAAGAGACAGTGACAATATGGCTGATATGACAATAGACGAACCTTCTTTTTCTTCTTCAAGTTGTGAAAATAAAGACACGTCCATTCAAAAGCAATTAGAAAGGGAGTTTAAGGGAGATTTCTAAATTGCCTAAAAGTAAGGATGCTGCCTCGGCTGTAACTACAAGCAATGATTTTATCAATAATAAGAGTAGAGATGTGTGTCTATGTGCTGGGGGTGGACGTGAGATATTTTTATCGGCGGCATACATATATTTACTGTCTGTTGTACCGACAAATGTTGAAACAGAGCGTGCTTTTTCGCCAGCAGGCTATTTATGTAACAGGCTAAGAAGTTCGCTTTCTGATTCGACCTTAAATGTACTTCCTTTTTTGCGATCACACTTTAAAAATAAAAAAACAAAATATCTTTTGAGTAAAAATGTTACAATATGATATATTTAAGTTTAGATTTTTATTATTGTTTGTCAGCAAAGGAGATTGCATACCAATATATTCACTTTTTGACGCTTATGGCCATTTGAGTAAATGTATAATTCAAAATATTATTTTTAGTGATTTTTTACTTAAATTCATTGATATCATTTGTGACGTTTTAATCAGTATTTAATAATTTAATACAAGAAATACGTCATTCGTTCTATTATAGTGAAGCGACTCCTTTTTCAATTATAATCGATCGATTAAACACTAACATAAATCATAGAACAACAAAATAATTAACATTCGCAACTAAAAAGTATTAAGAGTTGTCTTTATTATCATTCTTTAATTCTGTTACTATTTTTTTTTTCATTAAATGCAATTTCTAGGCAAAAATAAAACAAGATATAATCGATAATGTTATGATGCCCCGTAGTCTATTGTTGTGTAACAACACTATTCGGTGAAATGTCAAACAAAATCGGTGTTTTCTGTTTAACGTGTTAGCTGCCGGTTAAGCCGAGAATATTGTTTATGATTTCTAGATCAATGTGTTTAAATATCTTAAATAGATCTTAAACATAAGTAATACTCAATTAATAAGTACCAAAATAATGCAAAATATGTGCCAATTAATAACGTTTCAAAACGAATTGTTTTGAGATGTAACATAACCTCAATAGGTATTAAACATTTTTTTTCAAATACCCCACACAGTATGAAACTACCCCTTTTTGTGTCTAATTTTCACTCCTATACTGTGTCAAAAGTTGCGCAACCAAGTGCCATAGTAGGCTGCGCAATCTCCTTTGCAAAATATTATTTGATTTATTTTGTTACTTGTTTAATTTTGGATTTTATGATTGTTTTTTTTTTATAAATATAATAGCGTTAGTAAAATGAAAACCTAATGATTGCTGTAATAATACATTTAAGTATAGATCTCATTATCATTGTAATTTGCATAGGTATTCTAAGTTAATTACCTACTGCGATATTACATTTAGTTTATGTTTTGATTACGTTTATAAATCCTAGTCTTATAATCAATCAATATCAAATTGTTATGCTAATAAAAGGGAACAAAGACTGATTTGGAAACAAAAATACGTATTTAAATGGTTTTATTAATGCCCTAATTAAAGTTCTTATGAACCTTAGAAGAATCCCTTAGAGGGGATAAGTCAAGCGCTAGATTTTTTTTGTTTGAAAAACTTGAGTACAATACCGTGATCACGTGATCACGGTATTGAAATTTCTAATACCGGTACTGATACCGGTATTGAAAAAATCCGGTATTTGAAAGCCCTAATACTGACTAAGTCCCATCCATATTCCTTCTATTGCCCTTTACGTTCTGGGGCCGCGGTATCTCTTTCGAACAACCCGCAACCCCGGCAGGAACATTACACACACAAGGGTTTACAAAACATACGGTTTGTAAGTCTAATCGGCTGTCCTTATAACCCAATTAAATAGGTCCCTGTTTCAAGATATTCTGAAACCTGGAGTCTTTAAATGGAGCTGGCATAGTGCAAACTTACACTTTTCCTGGTTGCAGGTTCAGGGTTAAGCTGCCGAGCACGTCGTCTCCCCATTTCAGATAGCCTAGGAAGCCGACAGTGATGAAGATGCTTCCAACCACCACCATGCCTACATTCAGCACTCCCAAAGGCTTCTGGAACTTCTCCGGCCTTTTCATCTCGTTCTTCAAAGGGAGAACCTGTTAGTAAAATAATATTTTGTTTTACAGAGGTTGACCGTAATGAACTAGTCCCACAGCCTATAGGTATTTTTTTTTGTTTTGCTCACTAACCATTGAATACACATATTATACTAGGTTAGGTAATACATCGATTAAACTTATAAACAAGTGTACCAATTTCTTACAGGTAAGCTCATGAAGCTGAGGTACTTAAAGTTAGATGACTTAGTATTAACAATATCCTCACTCAAACAAATTACAATAAGTACCTATACGTATGTAGTTCACGTGTCTAGAAAAGATGCAAAGTCGACGACTTCCAAAACTAAGGTGATGTTGCACTTTTCATTGTAATTCAGTTGTTTTTAACCGACTTCAATAAAAGTTGGATGTTCTCAATTTGTTTGTTTGTCTTCTTTATTTTTGCATGTTTGTTAAGCGATTTCTCCGTCAATTGTGAGCAGATTATCATTTTTTTTTATAATCGAAAGAGTACACTCCTGAAGAGTTTAAGAAAAAAGTAATTAAACGGAACCCCCACATCTATTTTATCTATATTGCTTAGGTGGTTTTTGAGCTAACTTCTATAATACATAGTTTTTCTTCTAATGGATTATGCTTATATCTCTTAAGTAGCAATGGAAAATAATAAAATACTCGATATGAATTTGTGTGGGATATCATCAACTAAAAAGGCTGAATTAAAAAAAAACAATAAAAACCTGATTTAAAAAAAAAACGGAAAATAAGTTTACTTCTGAAAGTCGCTGACTTTAGTTTGATTCATCGTTTATTTTTTTACTATCTTCCGACTTTTTTGGAAGTAAGTACGTAGGTTGTTTTTTTAAAAAAAGGTAATTTTTAATTCAATTTATTATCTCTAATCCAAGAATTTTAGAGGTTTCGTGAAGGCTACGAACGGAAAGAAATCAGGCGCTCGACCAATGGCTACACATGCTTTCCCTTTCCGAAACACCAGGGTGTAAAAACTCCAGGCTGCATGTCGGCATTGATTGTCGCAGTGGCCACGCAATTGGTTGCTACACCGTGTGTCGTGGCGTCGAACCCTGCCATTCTTAAATGGAAAGAGCAACAAATTAAAACCTGATGTTAAACCCAATAAAACTTTTGGTGGACCTGTGAACCAAACCCCGGACTTCGAGCTAAGCATGAAGTAACTAAATTGCGCTTGCGACGAGTAGACTAACGGTAACATTTTCATAAACTTCGTCTGTATTACTAGAGTGTTCCAAAATCATTGCCTATATTAAGTGTCATCATACCTGGCAACTCCTAAAGTGTCGAAGAATAGGGCTCGTTTAATTATTGATTGCTAATTGACTGATTGTAGGTGTAGTATTAGGTATACCTCTGCCTACCTCTTCGGGGCTTAGAAGTGTGAATTAATGTCATTCTAACTGTTCACAAAACCGTAAGTTTAAGTAAATAAATAAATATAAATATCTTGGGACAACTCACACACGGCTATCTGATCCCAAGCTAAGCAGAGCTTGTGTTATGGTAACCAGACAACTGATATACATACTTATATAATTTATAAATACATACATATTATAGATAAATCACACCCAAACACAGAACAAACAATCATGCTCATCACACAAAGTTTGTCCTGGGTGGGAATCGAACCCACGACCTCCGGCTCAGCAGTCAGGGCCACCAACCACTGGACCAACAGGCCCGTCAAATAGAGTATTCCCATGAAATAGATTTAGGAGAATACCAAACTTGAACCTAGATATACTATTAAATAAATACGGCACGTGCCAGCCACGGTGACGTCACGTCAACACGTGCCACGAAAGTGGAACATTGGTATTAATAGCAATATGCATAGCATCTTCTACACAGCCAGTCCAGTGCATCAATGCATTCGATTCGTTTTCAATTTCCGTACTTCATTGTCGCGTATCCGCTGCTCCGATTGCTTTCAACTGATACCCAATTCTCAGCGAAGAGCCGATAAGGGCTATTTCTATTTCGGTACATGGTTTTCACTCCTTGGTAAACTTAATCTTACTTTTACCTGACTTGTCTAACAAAAAATGTAAGTCTATCATAAGTCATCTCCGTAAAGTTTTTACACTTTATGTCAAGTTTTTTTTACAGAGGTTAAGTTTGTATGCTGGGACTGCTGATGCTAATTGGAAGCTGCATTACCCACAATGCTATTATAACAGGCATATATAAAAAAATAACAGTAACCTTAGTAGGTCGCAACCCTAAAGTGTTACAGCCAGTATTTGTTGCACAAGATGATCTTAAAAATTGTACAATAAATTACTAAAACTCACCAATCCGATTCCCTCGAAGGCATAAATAGCAGTTCCGAAATACAGAGGCAGCTGCTCCCATGACGCGACGTAGACTCTGGTCTCCACTGCTGGCAGGTCCTGGGTTGCCTCGTAGACCACCACGGCGACTCCCACCGCCATCATGATGTTGGCGATGGTGGAGAACGGCGTGAGGTACTTGAGGTTGCGCACCATGCAGGCCAGGAGAACCGGGATCACCACAAATATCATGTGGATTGACAGGTCGATGTGGATGTTGTACTGGTCGCAGATCTGGGACAAGGATTTAATTAGGTTTACAATTAATATTACTAAAGTGTTCCGAGTACATAAACTAGTTTTGGTTATAATAAATAGGTTCTCCAGCAATTTCACATAGTAAGAAGTACTCAAAATCCTGATTAAGCGAAGATAACCCATGTAACTTGCTCCTCAAGCTGTTCAATAAAGCTGCTGCTAGCCAACCTATTAAGAACATAACTGCCTTGGCACCATTATCGACCTACAACGTTTCCAATGCTGGGCTGGGACTGGGACGCTGGTACATTTCGGGTTAGTAGGTGTCACATATCTGCGGATTTCAATCCTGGGTCATGTCGGTATCCTAGCAATGTTTTCACTTCACCGTTTTAAGAAAAACTATCAAGAAAATGAAAGTCAAGTAGCTGAAAAAAGCAAGTGTTTCGATTTGCCTACTACCAACTCACCATTTTAACATTATTCGCGATAAATACGATGTAAACGCAGCAGAAGCCTAACTGTGTAACGCAGAGGAACCCGTTGACCAGGATCTTCATCGTACCAGCCATGCCCCGGGTCCGAGCCGGCCCGTTTTTGAACACCAAATACACCGTGTCTGCGAATCCTGGAGGCCGGTCCCGTTTCGATGTCAGGTGCATCTCCTCTGAGCAGTTTAGCTGTAAAGAAAATGCTTTTAGAGGACTATGATATTTTTGCAAAATTACCAAATTTACCTTTTGACCTTTTTCAGCCATGGGGGCCAATCTGGAAGGAGACTTGCAAGAAATACTATAATGCGTACGTGTATGTACAAAAACAGGTGTACTCTCTTCCCTAATCTTATGGTCCGTTACGGGACAAATGAGACAAAGGGTCTTAAGTGCTTACTGCTTTTCCGACGCACAAGATACATAATTACAAACAACATAATTTATTAATTAATTATTTATTCTTTAGAATTTAAGTACACTGAATTTTAAAAGTATTTTTTTAACTACAGAGAGTACTTTGCATGTCATTATGGTGTTTGCCTGTAATTGGTTGTACAGTGAGACTTTATAATGATTTGTATGTTCTATCTTTATTATATCTGTAACAACTGTTGGTAAACCTTAATTAAATAAATAAATAAATAAACATATTGTGGTAAAACCCAATAACACTTTCTCCACCCAGGGAATTGAACCCTACACCGAGATCGACAGAGATGTTATTGCTAGTGTTTGTCTAATTATAGCAACTGCTTTTTGGTGATTTATTTTGTAGTTGCTCACCTTTCTATATGATATTACTGCAGGTTCTGTGCATAGAGTGTAAATGTAAAATAAAACTAACCAATAAATGTTGCGCATGCACACATATGATCCCTAGCAGTGCAGTGACGATCGGCGAGAAGATGATGCCTCCATTCCTGAAGGCGTCTCCCATGGCCAGCAGACCCGTGCCGATGTTGCCCCGGAACAAGTGTAGCATGGTGTCTGTGTACCTGGCGCGTGAACATTGGTTATTCAGGAAGTCTTGTAACTGTCTCCAGAACCACTTAACCGGAGGTTAATTGGAGGTCGGAAGGACAACCCTCCATGAGTTGTCCTTCCGACCTCCATTTGAGGATTGGCACGTGTGTTTTTTTCAAAAACTCTGCCTGGCTTATTTCAAAACTTATTTAAAGTAACTAACTAACTAACAGCCGTTTTCAATAACCTATCTATCTTTAGTTCTCCTTACTACAGATAGGCAAATCTATTCTTTTACGCTTACTTACTATTCAATAGCCTACCGACAGATAGGATTTCCTACCGAAGTTGTCTATCTATCGTTGAGAGGTCGGATAGTCTACTAAAGATAGAAACTCATCGCTATTACTTACATTTCAATATTGGTTTCAAGTTACTGTCCGATAGATGTGCAGACGCCTGCACATCAAGCTACTACAATCTGTCAGATTTCTTCGATAGATTTTCGACTTTATTTCTAAAGTATTAGGTTCAAGGTTCATTGGAAACAATTTACAGTTTCGGGTAGCTTGACCTGCAGACGTCTGTACCTAGCATATTTTGGTAACGTCAATTGTTTATTGTGCAAGCACTTAGGTAAATTTAATCTAATTCCGTACTTATTGCAATTTCAATATGATACCGTAAAACGCTGCAAGTTTGCCTAAGTTTTGAAGTAAAAAGCATGTATTTTAAAAATTACGACTCATATTAAACTTTATCTAATTAGGGATAAAGCTTAGTTTAATTGACATTAAAAATTCCAAATTAGAAACTACATTAATTCATTTTGGTTTTAACAAATAATAAGTACTTTTGGTCAATGGGCAAAGTTTTGGCCAAAAACTGTAACACTGGCTTTAGGAGTTTTGACAGTCCAAACTACGTTAATAAGTACATAATTCTTGCACATTGACATAAGCTTTATTAGTTCTACTTTAGAATGAGAATCTCAAAGCAATTTTTGCCTTTACTGCTAAATACAACGCTAAGCAATGTTGTGTTCGTCTTTACTAGTAATTTCAAACATTATTTGAAATGGCATAGGGGTTGTCATAAAGATAGTGCAGATTTTATATTAATACTAGCTGTGCCCAGCGGTTTCACCCGCTGCTCAGTTATGGGCCTGAAAAATAGATGTTAGCCGATTCTCAGACCTACCCGATAAGCACACAAAATTTCGTTCAAATCTGGAGGAGTATGGGAACGAACATTGTGACACGAGAATTTTATATTTATTAGATTAGATTTATTAAGAAAAATGTAAAAGTATTTGTTTCACTTGGTTAACTTATATTTTTTCTCATTGTCAGACCTAAACTTAAACAAAATAATTAACAACAGGTACAAATTTAATTAAAAAAGCAATAGGTAAACTGTAAGGTATTTTCGAGCATGCAGCTTTTACATTCTTGATAATTATTAGCCACCTTTTTTTCGTGTGAAGCAATTTAACTATTAATACTAAATTACTAATATTAATTTCGAGGCAGTGTTTGTTAAGTTTGATTGAATTTGATTGTATGAAATCAAAATTAAAATATTTTGTTTCACATAAACTTACATGGGCACTTATAAAACATCGAGAAAAGGTGCAGTGCCCCGTAACTAATCCCGACTATCCAGACGGTAATTCACAGAACTAAATTTCCGCTCAGTGTTCGAGAAGCAGAAAATAGCCTGGTATATCAATCACACGTAGATCTCTATGGAAAGGAATGGGTAATAATCTCCATTGACACTGTTTGAACAAAGAATTGTTACAAAATCTTGGTAACATCATTCACGTTGAAATGGTAAATTATGTGAGAACGACGTAAAAGCGCTTCAAAACGGGAGCGCTTTGAGGAATACCTCCAAAAACAAAACGTACACGTTAAAAGTGGCCATAGTAAAGACAAAAACAAAGAAATAAATAAATAAGCAACTGAGACATGACCAATCACAACTGACAGCGCCTATTCACGAACATGACGCATGTTTCAGCACCATTCAACTTAACCATTATGAAGGGAACTAAATGATCCGACACACGCGCCACCATCAGCGAGACATTTGAGTGAGCATGACTTGCTGTCAATCGCCAGAGCATTTTAAGAAAAGTACGCACTACACATATAATGCTAAGAAATTGAATCTATACAATGCAAAGATGATTATACAATACTATTGAATGCTATTAATGCGACCCTGTCCTTGTGGAGCGTGTGTGTGCCCATTTAGCCAAGCATTTTTATCAGCTATTAGCTTTTACCCGCAGCTTCGCTCGCGATAAATGCGAGGTAACACAGTTCCCTTTCCTGATTTGCAGGTACCTACTACCTGTAGTTTATGCCCTAGCGCCTTATTTATTGTAATAGCAAAGCTAAGTTTTCCCTTTTCTTCCCACTTTTACCCCGATTTCGCAATTTAAAAAAATGCCTATGTCTGTCTCCAGTCACAACTATCTCTGTACCAAAATTCATCAAAATCGGTTTAACCACTTCGGCGTGAAAAGACGTTGCAAACAAACTGACTTTCGCTTTTATAATATTATAAGGATATAATCGTCCAATTTATAATATTCTTGTTAATATAGATTTTCACGTAAATTTGGTTTTCATAAATGTATTGACAGTGTATCGTCATTCGGGGTTGCGGGTTGGTCAAAAGAGACACCGCGGCGCCGGAACATAAAGGGGAAAAGAAGGAACATCGGTGGGTTTTAGCCAGTAAAGGTCTGATACTCGCCCCGCAGCCTGCCTAGGACGGGGGAAGTTATTAGATGATTTCCCATATGCAAAATAAAAGTGTACCGACACGATGTTAATGCTCTTAAATACCTAATTCAATTAGAGAAACGCGCCTACGGATATTTCATATGGTTCTGATGACTCTCTTCCCACGAGGATATCCATGACGATATCCCCAGACGATAAAGCATACACGATGTAAGTGCAATGAACATCGCACAGCCTGGCGCTTTGACAATAACATGACGCTTGTAATTCCCAAAGGGTTAGGCAGAGATGAAATTAATAGGCTCTTCTTAGTACACGCACGATTTGCCAGTGATATTTAAGTCCCTTAAAAAAGGGGGCGACCTTATTGCTTCCACACAAGAACATCAAAAATCGCAATCCCATCATATATCCCCGTGTTATCAAAAACGTGCTATCATAAAACAGAGGGAATAAGGACTAATAAAAAGATCGTGCGTTTTATACACACGAAAAATGCTTTCATCTTATGAGACAGCGGCATGATGGAACTGTTTCCTTTAAACAATTATTCTTACTAATATTATAAAACCTAAAGAGAGTTTGTTTGTTTATTTCGTCTTCACGGCTAAATGGCTAAACCGATTTTGATGAATTTTGGTACAGAGTTAGTTGGAAGCCTAGAGACGGACATTAGCTCTTATTTTAAATAAAAGTGAGATATGAGGGAAAATGAGGGAAGTAAAGAAAAAACTTAGCTTTGTTATTACAATCAATAAGGCGCAAGAGCAAAAACTACAGGGAGCATGTACCTGCAAATCAGGAAATGGGAACTGAGTTACCCCGAATTTAACGCGAGCGAAACCGCGGGCAAAAACTAGTGAACTATAAAATTATACTTTTTTTAAAGTCAGGATAATGTTATTATGAGGGTACTCACGAAGTAGGATGCGTGACATGGTGATGTCCATCGCCATGCGGACCGTTCGGTGCCTTGCCATTCTCCACCTCCAGCTGACCCTTGGTGTCAGAGATGATCTGCTCCCTCGACTGGAACATGCCGTACCCGTCGGACACACTGCTGCAACAAGGATAAGGGATCCACTTTAGGACACATAACACGTTGGGTCACGCCTGCATTCACCGACGGGTTAAGCGGGGCATTCACTAACAGACATACCCGTAGACACGCCTGCGGGCATGTCCGGGCGGGCATCTTTACAAGAGGTTTGTCCTCAAGTCTGTATGTGTGTGTCTATCGCAGACGGTCTGGCAGGCCGACGTTGCAAGCCCGTGCGATCTCATTTTGTCTGCGCGGGCACAGACATGTCCGAACGTGAATGCTTACCGCAAGCCGCCTGTTCACAGACACAGTAGCGACAGCAACCAATACAGACGTCCGTTTCTTATTATTTGACGTGGAGGTTTTTTCAGAATGAGTTTTAACGACAACAAAATTTCCTGGAAAGAGTTTATAGCTATCTACAAAACATATCCATGTTTATGGAAGGCAATTACGCAATACTGCCTATCAAAATTTGCTGATGAACAGTGAAAAGCTCTCACAAGACGCTTCTAAAATTGACTGGACACCTCTGACGGAAGCCACTACAGTTGATGATAAGGTTGATTTCTTCAACACTGTTGTAGTTAAGTTGTACGACACTCACGCTCCTATCAGGAGAGTCAAACTGAAGCGTCCACCTGCGCCATGGATGAATCGAGGAGTACGGATGGCGATGCGACGCAGGGACCGCGCGTTTCGTAAGAAAAAGACCGGTCGGATAATAATTGGACCCTCTTCAAAACTGCTCGCAATCGTTGCAATCAGATGATACGCAACGCTAAACGCCGCCACATTCTTGATAATATCACTTCTGCTTCCCCTGCTGATATTTGGAAATTCCTCGGAACTTTAGGTATCGGCAGATCGCGGCCTTCAGACCTTCCTAATACATTTGGTTTGGACGACCTAAATCGTCATTTCTCCACTGTACCCTCTCTTGATAGTCCAACCAAATGTCAAACCCTCGACTACCTTGCTGGTCTAAAACGACCAAATATTACTCCCTTTGCTTTCACCCCAGTCGACCCGGGAGAGATCAAAAAGATTATCCTATCCATTAAATCCAAAGCCGTGGGCTGTGATAACGTCAGTCGTCACATGATTGTGACCGTTCTTGATCAGCTCCTTCCTGCGATTTCCCATATTATTAACTTTTCCCTTTACTCCGGTGGTTTTCCTTCCTTGTGGCGCAAAGCCCATGTTCGTCCATTACCTAAAATCACTAATCCCACTCTTCCTAGTCACTTTCGCCCTATTTCCATCCTTCCCTTTTTGTCTAAAGTACTCGAGGCATGTGTACATAGACAATTCTCCCATTTTATCCACCAAAATTCCCTGATCAGTCCACTCCAATCCGGGTTTAGGCCCGGGCACAGTACCACTTCTGCTCTCCTTAAAGTGACTGACGATATAAGGCGGGGAATGGAAGACACTAAAGTCACGGTTTTAGTGTTGATCGATTTCACAAATGCCTTCAATACCGTCAGTCATGATGTCCTTTTATCCATCCTCTCCTATCTTATGGTCTCTCACGAGGTTCTGGATTGGTTTTCTTCCTATCTTCGGGGGCGTCAGCAGGCAGTTCTTGCTAGTGACTCTTTTTCTAGCTGGCGTGAGCTTGAAACTGGCGTCCCTCAAGGCGGTATTTTATCTCCACTTTTGTTCTCTATTTTTATAGATCTCATAACTACCGAACTTCAGTGTGCGTATCATCTTTACGCTGACGACTTACAGCTGTACTGTCAGGCGGGTGTTAACAGCTTATCTGGTGCGATCGAGGAGCTAAACCGGAATTTACGTGTGGTAAAGGACTGGTCTCATCGGTTCGGGGTGGCTGTTAACCCGACCAAGTGTCAGGCTATCATCGTAGGGAGCCCCCATAGCTTGCATAGGCTCAATGGCGTGCCGCCGCTTACCTTTGACGGCGCGGTCATTCCGTTTAGTTCTGACGTCAAAAACCTCGGTTTGCATGTTGACACTTGCCTTGACTGGCGTAAGCAGATTGCGATTGTGAGCAAGAAGGTCACTGGAACGTTGTGGTCGCTCTATCGACTGAAAAATATTCTCCCATCACATATTAAAGCAACGCTTGTACAGTCCCTTATCTTCGCTATAGTTGATTATGCTGATGTGTGTTACTACGACCTGAATGCAGATCTCCTCAATAAACTAGACCGACTTCTGAATAACTGCATTCGATTCGTTTTTAATCTACGCAAATATGATCATGTATCTGCATATCGTTCTCTCTTAAAATGGTTACCCATTCGGGAGCGCAGAGCATTGAGAGCTTTGACGACCCTATTTTCTCTTCTTAACAAACCCACTTCACCTTCTTATCTATCTTCTAACTGTCAATACTTATGCTCTGCACATACCAAGAATCTTCGGTCCGCTAATAATCGTTTTCTTCGATGTCCTTCACACCGCTCTGGTTTTATCAAATCCGCTTTCTTCGTCCAGGCAGTCTTCCTTTGGAATGAGCTCCCTCAGAGTATCAGAATGGTAAATAGTCCGTTTACTTTTAAAAGAAAAGTTCGTGAGCATATTTACAAGAAGTTGGTAGATTCGTCTCGTAATTAAGTTGTGGTTGTTGTCTTCTTACGATCTCTGAACTTTAAATAATGTTGTTTTATGTATGTATAAGTATTTATAGTTATTAATATTTATATATGTATAATATTTGTTGTATATATGTATATATATATTTTAATATTCATTACTAATATCCTTTTTTCTGTTATCGCACCTACTGTTTTTTGTCTCTGCATCACCCTAAGGTAGACTGGTAGAAAATGCCTGAGGCATTAAGTCCGCCTTTGTACAGTTTTTTACTTGTGCATAAAGTTTTAATAAATAAATAAAATTTAATTGAGAAATGTAAAGAAATCCACTCCAAAATCGATTTAGCATTTGTTAAAAAAATATTAATCCCTAACGAACTCATACAGGCGTGAGCTGCGTAAAATACGCCAGTCAACAAGAACTGGTTCATCAGTAGATAAAGTGGTATGAGTTGGTATTTTTAATCTGCTCCAGTTCACGTCCGATCAGGAGCAAGCACGAGCTGGTACATCGTCAATAAGCTCACCGCCTAATTCTTTGTCAGACGAATCATTGGTACATACAAGTAAAAGTACATAATATTCAATTAAATTCTAATTAGTATAAAATAAAGTATGTAGGGTAGGTAGGTGGGTGTAGGTGTTTCAATAAAACTCGATATTATACTGGATAGCAGCACCAGTAATTATTGCAATTTTTCGTCTTTTCGTAGACATCTTTAATGTGCACAACTAATCGCCTAGCCGGTCTAAAATAGACTGATGTGTCCGTGTAAGTGTATTAAGGCGCCACACATGCCCGGACAGACTGCCCGAAGGCGTGCCTACGGGCATGTCTGTAAGTGAATGCCCCGCTTTAGACACAGGTTTAAGTCGAAGTCAAAATGTTTACTGCAAACTAAGTTAAGAGTGTGTGTTCGTAGGGTTTGTAGGCATAGGTACCTAATAGTATGTCAATATTTTGCCTGATCAATTTGAAGGCTAATTTAATGGTTTTAGCAAGCCTTTAGCCATTAACGGACATAGTTCTAGAGGCTAGCACATATATAATCGCATTATTTACGACCGCCAAAACCAGACATTCAAATATTAACGGGTGATAAATAGGACAAGACGTAGAAAATCGTAATCCACTTATTTTATACATGATACTACCTACTTGGTAACTAATCGCCCTGTCTGGTGCCACGCACCCGCTTCTTAGAGACCATTCATGTGTCAAAATCGATAAAAAATCGGATCAAAATTTTATGAAAAATTCCCAATGGCTTCAAAATCTTTATTGTTTAAGAAATAGGAAAAATAAAAGAACTTTGCCCCTCAAATCAAATCAATATCTGTCGGTTTTGAAATAGACAAAGACATTCTTTATCTATCAAAAAAATGTTAAACAATTTTATGTTTTCCTTCTTAATTAACGGCTCGTTTGGCGCAGTGCACTCGACTGCTGCACTGCGTGCCGCGGGTTCGATTTCCGCACTGAACAAATATTTTGTATGACCTACAGGTAGTTGTTCCGGGTCTGGCTGTGTATGTGAGTTACGCACCCACACGATACAGGAGAAATTCATAGTAAGGAGCAACGATTTAAAAAATAAACTATAAGTATGTACCTTATAGTATTCATTGTGTGCAGTCACTTAAAGTTTGTAGACCTCGATAACTTTTTTTCGAATCCAATAAACCGACAATAAATTCGACAACACTTTAAATCTCACGATAACAACAAACAGTTATACAGAAAAAAGTTCTCCAAAGTTTTCGCCAGTGCTTTCAGAAACGTCAACTTCGTTTGAAGGTGTCGCGGCTCTGGGCTAGTATCGCTACCGAGTGAGCTATACTTGCTACTGCCTGGATTACACAGTCGGCACGGAACTGCATCTAGACCTTATATAGAGCCTCTGCACCTAGGTAGACACCTCTCGCATCGTAAAGGGTGCGCAAACATATCGATTTA
Organism: Ochropleura leucogaster; assembly: GCA_958449745.1. Lineage (NCBI taxonomy): Eukaryota > Metazoa > Arthropoda > Insecta > Lepidoptera > Noctuidae > Ochropleura > Ochropleura leucogaster. Next base: position 23,588,500 of record OY288200.1, read on the forward strand.
ATTTCATTGCGATAATTGTTAAAACAGATAACAATGATAACATGGTGGCTATAAATTAGCAGTCACATTAATATTATTAAGGCGAATGTGTGAGTATGTTTGTTACTCCTTCACACTCAAACGTCTTAACAGATTTGGATGAATTTTGTAAATAGCTAAGTCTCTGTATAAACTTTTTATGTTTTGTGAGACCGGGAAGTCTACGCGGGTAAAACCGTGAGGCGTAGCAAGCTAAAACTAAATATAAATAATAAACATGGTAAATATCCCGTTTCAAGTGTTAATTATAAAACTAAATATTTAAGATAAGGTGACTATTATTCCAATAGGGTACCCAAAACATGTGTTTAATCGTAATACATATAATTTAACAGGTCATACTAGTCACTTGAGTTAATCATCAGTTACACTGCGATTTTCCCATGGTTTTTCCTGCAAAGCTCGCGTGTCTTATACAACAAAACGTGCACCACGAAACTAAGCACGCGAATCAAACCCGCGGGACACAGATCCAATATCTCAATAATTGCGCCAGCGGCCGTTAGTTAACTACCTACATTTGTGATTAATTACAAACCTATCCTACATAATAAACAAAGTCAAAGCATATATTTCAATAAATAACATTATTTTAAAACCAGGTTTGTACAACACACAACTTAGAAACTAGTGTTAGTACTTATATCTAACCAGAAAAAACAAACGCAAAAATATATTACTATACGTCACAGTAGCATGTTGGCTCATCCCATGGCGAAGTTTATGGGGCTCTCTCTAACCATCAACCATAGTGCGTAGGAAGTATCCTGAGCATGGAGGAAGAGTATCATGATGGCTTGAAACTAATTTCTGCCCATTTCTGCGAACATGGTGGAAGCACAACAGTAACGAGTCAACCCCATCGACACCCTCAATACATTGTTGTATTGTACGCGCAAGTGCTGTTTACCCTCTGCATGTAATTGCCCCACAGATTGCATGTATAGAACGACTGACTGTACGCTGCGATAGCGTAGCCTTCGGTTAGTAAATCTTCGGAAACCCCGGTCAATAGCACCGTAACTTTTGAATATCAAAAACAAAAGGATAAAGCTACAGTGCTAATATTAATTTAACTTAAATTTGCTGAAAGTCTACAGAACGCAACTTGACTGCGCTTAGTCGGTGACATCGTGACATAATTTAGGATAATCAACGGGTGGCATGTTAAAGTGATTAACCTAGCTGATTGACCGAAATCTAGTTTTACCTTTACGATGTCGGTTTAGTCTCGTACCAACAGCCTACGCATCTGCCACCAGTCGGTACCATTCAGCTCAATACCAGTATTTTACCTGGAGTGTCTGCCTATAGATGCCGGTTGCTGGGTATTACGATCCCTTTGAAAAGAAAGGTTCCCAGTGGCTCCTTAGTTAGTGCACTATTGTTGAAAAACTAGCAAAACATAAATAAATTAAAGTATTTTGTTGGCCAGTAAGTAACTTACCACATCCCTGCGATGCTGGGTTGTAGACAGTCATAACGGTCAGAAAGTCAGTTGCTCTGGTGTTCAGCTGGATCCGGAAAGCCGACTTAGTTAGTCGTTAATTAGCCCAAAATCTAACCAATTAAAATTACGTAATTTATATCGGAAAGTACCTACATAAAAAATATGGCGAGTTGATTATAAAATCAAGAAGCAATTGACGATTGTTAACAATGGGCCATTAATTACAAGGTTGTACATCTGCACAATATATTGAGAGATAGCTGTGACAAAAGCACAGACACATCGTTATTAATTGTTACTAAAATTACGGTTTCCAATTAAACTCACGCTGTATACCCATGGGAATAAACAGGAACAGGCTTAATAAACTTTTGGGACTTCTAACTGCGACGATTTTCTTCGTGCGAGAGGAATAATTTGATTATGTGGAGAAAACGAATGAAAGGCAACTAAAAATGCAGAGGCAATTAGAAACTCGTGAGATAACACCCTAAAAGCCATCAATCAATGAACAAAACCATCGCCCACTACAGGACATTAGTTCCTTCTAAGCTGCACCGCAATACATTATCTTGTATTACAGACGGTTTCAGCCACATTTTTAAAATCGTCGCTTTATCTACCTATCTCCATCCTACGCTTGCCGACCCGTGGTCTTTACTCCAGGAGCGGTCTGCTCCTGCTGGGGTTTCGGGCTGTTCGAAAGAGATACCATGGTCGGGAAAAAAAGGGCAAAAAAGAAACATGGATGGGTTTTAGTCTGTCTGGCACTCGCTGGGAAGTTTTTGAAGATGTCAATTTGTCATCCGAAAAAAAGAACCAGTCTGCTGTAATGGCTGTATGTACTTCGACAGACATAGTCATGGTCAGCCTATAACTATTTCAGCTTACTTTGCAAGCTAAGTCAATAACACAAATTCTCTTCTACGCCATTTTCGTTCCTCTTTATATACTCGTTTCTTATTTTATTTATTCGCGTTACACCACACACTACCCTTAGAATGTTCGTCTTAGCCTCATGCAATTGCAATCGTGGTCTTGATGAAAGAAATTAGAGTAACTGTTTAACTTATAGTTTCATATTATAATCCTTACTAATATTATAAAAGCAAAAGTGAGTTTGTTTGTTTGTTACCTCTTCACGCTGTAATGGCTAAACCGATTTTGATGAATTTTGGTACAGAGATAATTGGGACCCTGGAGACGGACATAGGCTATTTAAAAAAATAAATAAAGATTGACATATAAGGGAGAAAACGGGAAGAAAAAGGGCTATTACAATAAATAAGGCGCAAGGGCAAAAACTACAGGTAGCCGGTACCTGTAAATCAGTTTAGAGGAACTGTGTTACCCCGAATTTAACGCGAGTGAAGCCGCGGGCAAAAGCTAGAAAATACGTAAGTGACGATGCGTCGAGTAGTAGGCTGGTAGGTAACGCAAAACAATAGTGATTGTGGTTATTTGCATTTGTTATAAGTACAGACTGATCGCAACTGATTAGTACGAAGGCTAGTTCTTCCGGTAGATGTCATAGCTAGTCCAGCTGAACAGAAATTAACGATCTGATCTTGTAGGGCGAACATGCCTAGATAACGCACAAGATAGAGTGGTTTAGATAGAGAAATAAGCCTTTGTCTCGCAGGTTTGTCAACCTGATAACCTTGATAAACAAGAAGATACAATTAACTTTCAGATGCAGTCACAATCTTAACACAAACTATCACGTTACTAGCTTTATTAATTGATATAGACTTCTATCCCATGGTTAAGTTCTACAGAAACATTATTCTCAAATATCATTTCATAGTGATTTCGTTATGGAAGAAAGTCTGCTGAAAAATTGAACACTTCTACCCCAGTAGCGAGATTTATGTGTTATATGTTAGTGAACAATGTGAACATACGATTTTTCATGTAGGTAGTTATTTACGAATACACGACTTGATCGGGACTCCACAGTCTGCATAGATTCCTTACTAAGGCTTGCACCTTTCAGATATTCATTGCGGAATCTTATGAAGTCTCTGCGGGTCTTAATTTAATTTCGCAATCGCAAGTGCATCAACAGATGGCATTAGTGCGCCACATGAATCACGCTAAGGTTTTAAATTCAGTACATCCGCTATTGTAAATAGATACTAGTATAAGTACCGGGACAAACTGTGGCCGAGTTGGTGGGTGTTACAATGTAGGCACACAATGCTGGTCCATGCTTAATGTACCAACGCAAATTATTTTTTAACAACCTTACACTATTTACAAGAGTCGTTTGTCTTGGTATGGACATGTAATGAGGAGGGATGAAGCACATGTGACTAAAAGAGTGCTGGATCTAAATGTTGATGGACGGAGACTGAGAGGAAGGCCAAGGAAAGGAAAGGAGTGAATGATGCCGTGACGTCTGATAGGGGAGAATGGAAGAAGAAAACGTGTTGCGTTAGACTCCAAATAGAATGGGACAAGGGCAGGAATATGATGACACTCTTTACAAGTGAACGGCTTTCTATTACAAATATGGGACAGCACTAGCCCTAAGCAAGTACTGAAGGCGATTTTACCTGGATAGTTGTTGTACCTATCGTTTGGACAATATTATATATAGCAGGTGTTAATATACCCTAATGAGTCCAAAAGACGCTTGTTCTCTCCGTCATTGAGTTTTCCTTTTTTTGTGTAGGACTGTAGGGGGAACCGTCCAGTTACGAAATATAGAAAGTCAAAAGTACAATATTCTTTTTAGGATTCCGTATCTAAAACGGAATAACCGGAACCCTTATTGGATCACATTCTTGTCCGTCTGTCTGTATGTCATAAAGCTTTATCTAGAGATCACGCGTGGGGTATCGAGTTGATTTAAAACCATATACTTAAGTACTCAAGTATATGGTCTCTTCGTGTTCTGAAAAAATCAACCCTCTAAGTCTACATTTATGTGACAAGTATGTACAGAACCCTCGGTGAGCGAGTCTAACTCACTCTTTGGCGGTTTTTAAAGACAAGTATTGAGTATTATATTCTAACTAGCTGTTCCTCGCGGTTTCACCCACGCTGCTCAGCACCTGTTGGTCGTAGCGTGATGTTATATAGCCTATAGCCTTCCTCAAGAAATGGACTATCCAACACTAAAAGAATTTTCCAATTCCAACCAGTAGTCCCTGAGATTAGCGCGTTCAAACAAACAAACAAACTCTTCAGCTTTATAATATTAGTATAGATTCCTCTACGACCCCCGTTCTATACAATGCATCAATCAAAACAATGTTTGGTGTGCGTTGCATGGACTCCAATGTCATCTTTTACCCCAAAAAAATATTCAAATAGGTAGCTCTATGTAAAATACTACTACATATCTACAGCCAAAATACTAGCTGCATCCGGTTAGACTAGCAAGCGATCCCAGCGTTGCTAGAAAAGGCGGGTGGATGATGATGTAACCTTGATGATAGTAGTAGCACTTTGAAGGCTATCAGGTACGTACCTGATAGGCTGGATACCCAGGTTCGTATACCAATAACAATAACAATACATAAATGATGACATCCTTGTAACGTAATAACCAGTAGATGTAGTGATATATGGATTTACTGGGTCGAAATAAAATAACTAGCAAAATTCATTAGATGTTTGTTTAGTTAAAAAAATACTTTAACAATCCGAAGTAATTAACTTATACCTGTGGTAATTGAGCATGAAATAAATAGTTTTTCTTTAACTTTGCATGCTTAAATAGCGAAATCCACTTCTTGAGTTTCGCTACCTAATTTATCTGCTACTATTGCTTCTGATTCTAATTACTAATTTTCGCAGTAGCACAGTGAATAATAAAACAAAAAATATAACAAGTATTACCAACTTTTTTACATAACATTCGCTTCTGTCGTAATATTACCAGATTGTATAGTATTACAATTCGCTTCGCATTGCCGTCACAAGCGTAACAAATCGCTTAACAAAATACCATTAGCAACTTAACAATAATTCAGGGACAGCTTCGTATAATGTTAGTTCCTAGAAGTCGTAGATATAAGTTTTGAATACCAACAGGTATCAGTACGCCTACCATGACGTCTTAAAGCAGAACATATTCAACTGAGGGAAAGAGATGGTGCTAGACACCTTGTATAGCTCTGTCTCTTTGCCTTAGTGGAATAAGTTCTGCTTTAAGACGTCATGGTAGGGTAGCAGGATACAACATTTGAGGTATCGATACACACATATCTTAAACGGACAGAAGTTTGTCCTTACGGAAATATTAAAAGATAAGATGGTTAGAAAGTAGAAAACTGCAGAAATCACGAGCAATAGAAAAGTATGGAAGATACCCCAAATATCTTGGTATAGGTATGAGCAGCAGGAGGCTGATTATAATTTAAAACTACGTATTAAATAACAGCTGGCACACATACTAGATCCAGAATCAAGTTTGTGAGTCAGAAAATTCAATATATTTTGCCATCCAACGCGGTAATGCCAGTCATCTGGGCACTTTCCCTGTTGACGAAGTTTTTGACGCTTTTAACTATTTTACCTTTATTATACTTACTTGTACATATTTATATTATTAGTTTATGTATCTTTATAGTTTTTAAATAGTAATAGTTAACATATATAGGATATATCAATTATATCATAGGTGAGTAGTAGTTAGTTAAAAACAATGATCAATAGACGTCAAAAACAAAACATTTATGTCACTGCTAAAAGTGATTAAACACTTAAAACGGTAACTAAATTAAATGTCTATTTTTTAATAAAACAACATAATCATCATTAAAGCTTTTATTACTAAAAACATTTTTTACATTTATTTACAAAACTTAACTTAGGTATGATTTATAAATAACTAACAATACTGTCTAACTACGTAAAAAAAATATTATACCGTGCGTGTCAAATTTAATGCCAATTTTGGTTAGTTATTGACACAGATTGAAAATAAAGAAGTTCGTTAGTCATTTTCATTTGACCGATCTTGTATATCTCTAGCATAACAAGCAAAGCTGTAAAACAATGCATTCTGTAGCCAAGTATGTTTTTTGCTGATGGGATATCACCAAATAACTTCCCCCGCTCTGGGAGCGGGGAGGAGTGACAGACTTGTACTGACTGAAACCCACCCATGTTCCTTCTGTTGCCCTTTATGTTCCGGGGCCGCGGTATCTCTTTCGAACAACCCGCAACCCCGGTGTACCCAAGTATTAAGATGACGTACTTTAAGACAGACCGGCAACGCTTGTGTGTACTAACAAACTTCTAATGAAGCAATCCAATTATAAAAGTAAGTAAGTTTAATAACCCAGAAAAAGATTTGTAAATTTTTAAAGCACTGAACATTTTATAGCGATCCAATTCTTGTTTTATTTCATAACAATTCAAACCACTATCACTTTTACACTCATGATCAACAATTATGACTAGTTAGTCATAGTAACTGTGCCAAACGCCGTTACCCCAGCTGGGCTCCCAAGGATCGTAGCGTGATATTATATAACCTATTTCTCAGGATATCTATATACTTCTTCGATAAATGGGCTAGACACCATTTTTTTATATTATTAGAATGAAGATCCCATCACAATCTTCAGCCTGATTTTTAAAAAGTATCTAAGATATTATTTATTTTATTTACACATCTAATTGTTACTTAATTTTGCAATCTGATACCATCTTAAACAGTCTGCGTAAAACTAAAATATCACCACTATGCATGTGTAAATAAGGCCTACGGCTAATGTTGCAAATAATAATAATATATTATTGTTGCATTGTATGCGTAGGATTCGTCCTTGCCCCACTGGCAACCGACTTGTGACATAGTTTTTCGAAATAAGATTTTTAACCCAAACAATGTGGCCATACTTAACATACAGAAAATAAAAATTATTTATGTAAAAAGCATACTTATGAAAAGCTAGCAGTGAATTGAATTTGGACCAACTCAAGAGGACCTTGACCAAGAAAATCTACAAGCGATGGTATGAAAGTAAAAATATTGTATTGATTGACGTTTGGTACCGAAGAGATTACCAAAACAACGAAATAAATTGTAAAAACACAAAGCGATTGTCACTTGTCGAAGGATCTACAGGATTCCCATGTAATATAAATCGGTTACCTTCTGTCATAATGCAATTTCACTGTTACACGAATTAAATTTAACATAAAATCGCTTACCAGTTTGAACTTATTAAGTAGCACTTGACCACATCCCTGTAACTCAAACGTTAACAAGTGATTCAAAAACAACTTTCAATGTTATGTTAAAAAGCTGTTATTTAACACTGTAGGTAGTTCAATTAAAACACTTGAGCACTTCAAAACAATCTATAAATCGGTCTCAACAGCTGATTGATCTGTTTCTGTACCTTTCGAGGTCTTGAGATGTAGTCAGCCAGCGCTGATCCTATGCCTGATGCTGCAGACGAGAAAGCATTCTGGAAGGGACGGTTGTATTGCCCTGAGAAACCTTGGTTAAAACCGGGTTGGAAACCCTGCTGCGGATAGAAGCCTTGTCCCCCATAGTAACCTGGGCCTCCGTAACCTCCTTGGTTTCCATAGCCTCCATGGCTGCCCCCGTGACCTCCTCCATGACTACCGTGACCCCCGTGACCTCCATGACCGCCATGCCCACCATGGCCATGTCCATGCCCGTATCCCCCCTGTACGGGGTACGGGTAAGGCTGCACGGGTGCATACTGCGGCACATATCCTCCACATCCGAAGAAGTAGTTCATGACAGGAGCCGAGACGAACGTGTCATGGGAGCCGAAGGTCTTCCCGTAACCTCCACAGGGACCTCCTTGCTGGCCATGCTTTTTGCGCTTGCGATGCTTCCTCTCGAGGTCCTCGCTGTCTATGTCTTCTGGCAGGTCTATATCGAGGTCTCTTGTCTCTCCGTCTTCGGCGGTGATGGCTACCACCGCGCAGAACAACAGGAGTATGATGAATGATGGCTTCTAGAAGATGAATAGATAAGCATGTATTTAATTAAAAGAATGAAAGAAAAGATGATAAATTTCACAAAGATAATATAAAATCCCTACAGTAAATTTTAATTCACAGCCAGCACATATTTTGTCAGATCACAATGTCTAAATAAAAAAAATTAACAAACTTACCATATTGTTGAATTGTTATTATTTGGACCCGGCTATCGGAGTCCGTGGTCTGCTAACAACTGGCTCGGGCTCCAAACTCCGGCCAAATTGGGGGAATCCGCCGTTGGAAGTGAAAGTATGTTACCGATCCACGAGCAACAATAATGATATCGCAACGATGACGAATAAGTATAGCTATTTGGAAGGTTTGTGCAAGAGCCTCGCCTAGCCGGAACGAGCTTTGGGTACCCAGCCCTACATAGTAGAACATTAGAGTGCCCGGCACAGAGGGCTTCAGACTAGGACTGAAGTATGGCACTTCAGTGAAAGAAACGACACCTCAACAATATATCCCTCTCGTACAGCTGGTTCTGTTATATAAATGGCCTGGTCCTTTATTCAGGATATAAATCTAGTGATTACCAAACCAGCAGGTGATGCAACAGAGACCAGCGCTGCGTATGCGCATGGAAGGTTGCTACATCTCACCGTGGGAAGGTAGTGTCATACAAACGTAAAGAATGGGAAGAAATTACACATTAGAATCCCTACAAGTATCTACTTAGCATTTAGTTGTTACAGACCAAGTTACGTAATACTATCAATAAAATAAGATAAACTTTCATTATACATTTGATATTACCTGAATGACGATATACCTGTTGTGATACTAGATTCAATGGATTACCTACTAAAGAAAATATTAAATTTTATTTTTTTGTTATTACTCTCTCCGAAGCAAATTGAATAAATAATAAAAGTTACACAACCTTGATATGAAATAATCATTACAAATCCATATTGCCTATCACTGCTTATTTTAAAATCGTGCAACATTTTTGGAAAACCCCTAATGTCGTAAATAGTTAGTAAGTGGAATATATTTCTCCACTGCGCTGCGGTGCGCAAAGCACGGGCGCGCGCGCAGATCCGAAAATCGTCGACCTTGAGCCGAGCACAACACCGCTGGAGGCGCGTGGCACACTACAAGCTAATCTACTGTTCTACTCCACTCTAGCGTTGTCAAAAACTTGAAAATTAAATTAATTAAATTGACCATAACAAAGTTATAGTACAAGCTCATACGATGCTAACCCAGCCATGTATTTTCATTATAACTTTATAATAATTTATTTTGAAAAACTTTTGATTATTATAATTATTTTAAGTTTCTCAAAATTTTAAATGAACTCTACGGCTATCCAACCTGAGCCAGACATGCGCTATTACGTGTGGCTGGCTTCCATTATAACACCTCTTAGAGAAATTGCCCGCTCACAGCGTTATAGATGACTAGCTTTGGCCCGCGGCTTCGCTCGCGTTAAATTCGGGGTAACACAGTTCCCTTTTCCTGATTTTCAGGTACCGGCTACCTACACTTTTTGCCCTTGCGCCTTATTTATTGTAAAAGCAAAGCTAAGTTTTCCCTTTTCTTCCCTCTTTCTCCCTCATTTATCACTTTAAAAAAATTGCCTATGTCCGTGTCCAGGGTCTTAACTATCTCTGTACCAAAATTCATCAAAATCGGTTTACCAATTTAGGCGTGAAACCGTAGCAAACAAAGTCACTTTCGCTTTTATAATATTAGTAAGGATTCATTCAATATTTAGTAAGTTGTAACTTATCGCTTTTTGTATTTTTCATGTATTATTATAAGTTACAAAACAATATTACCATCAGCTATAATATGCTATAATTTATATTAACAACCAGTGTGCACAATCGTAAGTGAACATTTTGCGGCATTGCATTAACTGCAATTTTACCATGATCGTGAATCATGATGATTGCAATTACAAAGAGCTGAGTGCGTGGGAAAACATACAGAGATATCAGTAGCCAGTACATAACGCCGTGTTACCCTGAAGAGCCTTAGCAGAGCTGTATGTAAGAGTTACTACTCTGATTGATTGGGGTGCTCTGGCTCTAGGGTCGATTTTCAGTCTAACCGAATGCAGCCGAGTACCAGTATTTTACATGGAGCGACTGCCCATCTGATCTTACAACCGTACAACCCATATATACATACGACACTACAACCCATTTAGCGCTTCGCAGTTAAGTTATACCCATTAGTAAGACTGATAATATAGATTCTATTGTCACGAACTAAACTTCTAAAAGTCACTAAATATTTAGTTTATTCCTGTCAAAACACAGTTTCTCTTCTGAAATTGATTAAAGTGACATAACTTAAGCTATTCTGAAATGGATGTCTTTCACCAAAAATATTGGTTGCCAAGCTAAATTGGACTATCTTAAATCGCGTGACTAAAATGATGTGGATTAAAATAATTGTAATTAACTAAGTAAGACTAGCTAAGTAATTTTAATATTAGTCTAGTTTAATCCGGTGGTTTATCCGAATAGGCACAACTGTCGGATTTTCTGGATTTTGATTAATCTTAACGACTGTCCAAGATCTACAAAAGACAGCTGGAACAATTATTGTTTTAGTAATTACCGTGATGCGAAACAAGCTGATGTATGACGTAATTATTGTTTAACGATACTTTTATCTTGTTACTTTTTATTTATTGAAACGGTCAACAGCTTCTGTATAAAAAATATCTTAAAAAATACAGTAGTTAGGTAGGTAGGTTAGACTTGTACAGTTGCTACTTACAGGTTAACCAACATAATTACACAATAAGTAATAAGAATAATAATTATATATTTATAATTTTAAAAAAACAACAACAAACAAAAAATTTCTTTAGGGTATAACAGAAGACAAAAAATACGAAACTTGTTACAAAAGGAAAAATAAATAGTTCAAAATTAAATTACAAATTAAAAACAATAGAATGCAATTGGGGTAGACAAGTTGGCAGATGTAGGTGGCTTTAATATTTTGTGTGAAACTTTAGTATTTGTTTCGCGTTATATATATGCAAACATAAAACGCTTGGTAAGAAAATAAAAATTATTAATTACGACCGGAGATATTGGAGGCTGCACCGTACGATGCCGAGATCAATGAACTAGAATCAGCGGAAGGCCAAACTTGTATTCGCGACCCTTCTAATACTGAAGTTAGTACCTAGGTGCACCGGCTACCAATATAAAAAACTTTCATTTATTAAAACAGCGTCTAATTTTATTGAATAAAGGTAAAGTGAGATTATAGTACTACAGCCCACAAGGAAACTGGCGTTAAATTGTTAGATTAGATAAACTAATGTGAACTCAGCTAGGTGGGCAGTGCCGGTCAGAAACATTACAGATTTATGAGGAGCGCTCCTGCTGACAAAAAACAACTGACAAACCCCCGAATACTGAAACGTCACTTAAAAAATTAAGTCCCACTTAACTTTAACAGAGACTCAGAAGTGACGTTTGACCATACAAAATCTAAAGTTTAAGAGCTGCTCAAATGTTAAGCAGCCCTCACATTTTGAGTGACGTTTCAGTATTCGGGGGAAATACTTTCAAATATTAATTAAGCTTTTAATTTAATTAGTATTTCAAATGAATAAATATGTAAAATCCGTTTTGTGAGGAACTGTAGTTCCTACTCTATGTTTAATGCATGCATTTTGGCAGCCTTTTATTAAGGCTACACTAAATTTGTAAAGATGTGAGCGTTTTTAACATGTATGTTGGTGTAGCTTTGTTGGTTGTCCTTAAATAAATAAATAAAATAAAAATAAAATAAATATTTGTAGTTAACTTTGTGTTCATTCCGTACTTTTTCCGTATTTTTTTTATAAATTATCTTAGCATCGTGTGGAATGTTTATTTCTTTATTTAAAAACTAGCCTTTACCCGCGGCTTCGCTCGCGTTAAATTCGGTATAACACAGTAGGTACTGTGTGTGCTAGCTCTGCAGTTTTTCTCCTAGCGCCTCATTGATTTGTAATAGCAACGCTAAGTTTTTTCTTTTCTTCCCTCGTTCTCCCTCATATCCCACTTTAAAAAAAGCCTATGTCCATCTCCTGGTTCCCAACTATCTCTGTACCAAAATTCATCAAAATTCGTTTAGCCATTAAAGCGTGAAGAGGTAACAAACAAACAAACTCACTTTCGCTTTTATAATATTAGTAAGGATAATACAATCCAACAGTGCAACCAAAACTCTTATATTATTAATTATTGTTTGTTTGTTACGTCTTCACGCTTACCTGGCTAGACCGATTTTGATGAATTTTGGTACAGAAATAGTTAAGACCCTGAAGACGGACATAGGCTAACTTCTTTTTTTTTAACACACAAATAACTTCCCTCGCTCTGATGCACCGGGAGCGAGTGTCAGACTTTTTACTGACTAAAACCCACCTATGTTCCTTTTTGTGCAATTTATGTTTCGGAACCGCGGTATCTGTTACGAACAACCCTCAAACCCAACACGGTGTAACTGAAGATAATAAATTACTCCGTGATGGGGACCTCAGCAACTGCGGCTTAACGGACGCCTGGAAATCGACCCTAGCGCCTGTTATTGGCAAATAACAGCACCAAGATTTGACAAATACATTAGGATGCGACGTCCTACTGGCAAGTATGCATGAAAGAATACCCAGATTCAAGTATTGAATGCAGAGACTAGCTAACATTGACCCTCGGACAGTTTCAAGATCAGTGTCGAGTGCCACAATGGTAACCGTTTATCCAATACAGCGCTACTGCACGTGATTTGTTAGTCAGTTGCATCTTTTATTATTATATATTGTAGTTTGTGGTCCAGAAATATCCAAAATGATGCTGTTAATGATTTCAAATTACTGGTCTGTTAGGAATCAAGACTCTTATTTAAATTACGTCAGCAGCGCAGGCCTTCCCGCGATGTCTATAGTTAGTTGGGTTTCATACTTGGCCTTGGGTGCGCCCTGGGTTGGTAAAACGATATTCATATTTTACACAGTCCATCCACCGTTTTTATGGTTCCGTAACTCAAAAGGAAAAAACGGGAACCACTTTGTGGTCCGTCTGTCATCTGTCAAGAATTTTTATATCGGGAAAGCGTTGAGGTAGGCATCGAGAGAACTATCTGTATACATACCAACATTTGTTTCGTATGGGAATCGATCCCGTGACACGCAACGCGGCTGCGATTGCCCAGCCGCTGCGCCAACTGTGTCGTCAAATTGTGAAGATCCTAACCTAACCTTTAATACTCCTACTACTACCCCTTGCTAAGGCAGGCTGTCAGATTTAGGACACTGATTGACTCTGTAAGGACTGTCAATGATCTACAAATTACAGCCGGGACCAACAGCTTAACATGCTTTCTGAGGTACGAAAAAAACTTGGTATGTAACGGGTCGCCCATCCACAGATCAACCTAAGCAAGCGCAGCTTAACCTTTAGATCTACCCGGGCGGCTGCTATAGGTATATTCGGAAGTACTTAACTGAACTGAACTGTTTTACATAACCGTTTTATTACGAATATTTTTGGCATTGTTTGTGCAGGATATCTTTTAAATTATTCGACCCGATTTTACGGACGAACACAGCAGAATTATTTAGTTTTTCGTTTTGAGATTTGGTTGGGACCAAAGACGAAGGCAATATATACATACTATGTTTTCTGTCATTACTCATGTAAATATGCAGTACGACTACGAACTGATATGAAGAGGAATATACATACATGATCTGTTATAGTTACAATATCTATTCACACATTATTTATGTGGGTAAAGCACAGTCAAACTTAAATTTAAAACATCTATTTCAATTCAACGCTTATTAATATCAAAAACAAAATGATAAAGAAGCTACAGCCCCAGTCACAAAGCATAATAATTTATGAAAGTAGCGACGTTACCTATTCCTGTTTTGCTTTTCTCTATGGTTAAGAAGGGGAATAAACTCCTTTTTTATCTTAATATTTTTAGCAGCCATTTCGCTAACCATGCGGCCAAAATTCGAAAAACAATAGTCTCCTGATTTCTTTTGGCTAAGATAACTTACTTGTTGTCATTGTGGTACGCCACGGTACTGCCGCTGATGTGGCTTATGTTCACTTTGTTGTTTTCCATTTGGTTTTCCTGAAACAATAAGAGAATAAAGTTAATTAAATAAAGTTTTTGAGAACCTAGTTCCAACTTAGCATGACCATAAATCTTAATTTATGTCGATACATATAGTCACTGGTGAAAATTTGTTACATCATATTTTTTTCCAATTTTTCTGTTACTGAAAACATTAAAGAGCGAGACACAATTCTTACGGCTTTGCAAGCGATTTTATTTTATAAAACTTTGCCCCGCACTATGAACTTCTCCTGTATCGTGGGTGCGTTTACAGACATTTATTAAACTCACAAACAGCCAGACCTGAAATGTAGGTCATACCTACAAATATTTGTTCCGTGCGGGGATCGAACTCTCTCATCAAACTCTCGATCACTCAGGCACTTTTTTTTTTTTTCGTGTGGAAATCCTCAATGGATGTCCTCCGCCTTTGCGGAGGGGTCTGTCAGACTCCTACTGACTAAAACCACACGGTGTTCCTTCTCGTCACTTCTGGCTGGGGTGCGGGGACACATTTGCATTCTACACAATCACCCCAGCAGTGACGGTTTGCTTGCGGCAAACCCCTTCTCAGGTAAAGGGGAGGAGTGGACTACTCCTCTCCCTGTCATTCCATATGAGAGACACGCGGAAACACCACGCGACGCCAACTCAGGTCTATATACTAGGACAACAGACTTCCTCAAGTCCATTGTCAGCAGGCCATTTTATGGGGGCGGAAGAGGGCATTGTCGGCCCTCCTCCTGCGCCCTGATCTTCGGGTGCGGGCGGGTACGTTGGAAGTTTTTTCCCTCTCCCTTTCTGCTGCCTCTTTTGCTGCCATAACTTCTTCGGCGAAGGCAGCTATTGCTAGCCATGAACTCTCGCTTCCAGCCATACATCTAATTATAGCTGGAAGCGAGAGGTCCACTCCTATTTCAGCTACCAGGGTGTTGCGCTGTTCCACCCAGGCAGGGCACAGCTCGATGGTATGCTGTATCCTCGCTGCAGTCACAGTGATGGCAGCGGGGTGTCGTCTCTCTACCGGCAATGGAACACAGGTACTTGCCGAAGCAGCCATGCCCCGAGAGTATCTGTGTCAGCCTAAAGGTAAGTACACCGTGGCGCCTTTCTACCCAGTCCAAGAATACTGGTTGGAGAGCTTCGATGGTCTTGAAGCCAGCCCGAGGCCGTGACAATCTTTCCACCCACTCTGCCATCACTGCGTCTCGAAGCAGACTTTGTTGGTGCTCCAAAACTCTTGTTGGAATCTGTATTTCTACATCCTTGCGCCAAATATAAAGGGTCGCTAGTGACCTTGCTTCTAAGTCCCATGGCACCGACCCGGCCAGAGCACAAGCTGCCTCGCCGGATATTGTGCGATATCCACGTATAGCACGGAACGCCATCACCCGTTGCCGTTTACGCAGTAGAGCGACACCCCGACTAGTAATATCGCAGGCCCACACAGGAGCTCCGTAGAGTGCCATTGATCTTATGACTCCTATGTATAGCCGCCTACAGCTATCATGGGGACCCCGGAGATTTGGAAGGAGACGGCTAAGTGCGCCTGCAGCACCCATCACTCTTGGCACAAGACGTTGAAAATGCGCATCAAAATTCCAACGACTATCCAACACAAGCCCTAGATACTTCATGGTCGTTTGAATCTGGATTTGGACCCCACTGATGACAATGTGAGATCCAGAAGGGGGCGCTTTACGGGGTCCATGGAAGCAAATAGCCTCCGATTTGCTCACAGCCACTTCTAAGCCAAGCATTCTGATTCGGGCGACCACCTGTGCCACACCCGCTATCGCCAGTCGCGCAGCTTCTCTAAAGGTCTTCTCACGTGATAAAACAAGAGTGTCGTCTGCGTAACAAGTCAAACTAACGCCCGGGAGGTTAACACCTCGCAGCACCCAATCGTAGCCGATGTTCCACAGGAGCGGTCCGAGAACAGATCCCTGTGGAACACCGCACGTTACCTGCCTTTCACGTTGCCCGTCACGTACCGGATAGATTAATGACCTTACATCAAGATATGCCTCGATTATTTGACGTAAGTATAGCGGCATCTGGTGGTCAGGCACTGCGCCAACCGTGTCCTCAACTCATCAACCATTGACTTAAGAAAAACAGTACTTAGAAACTTCGACATAAGAGCGATCATAAGATCGGTTCGTAGAGATGATGTTTTCACGAGTGTCTCACACTTAATTTGCGGAAACGGTATTATTCCTGTGTAGATCGTAGAAGGTAGCAGTAGAAGACTAACAGGACAATCTTTTATGGGTTCCGATTTTACTAAAGATATTCTCACCAGCCACTTAAAAATAGGAGTAATTGCAATAATGCTTTATTGCAAATGAAGTGTTTTCTGTACGAATGAAGTTTGAAAAACATACCAACCACCTCTATTTTGGACCAGTCGAAGTCGTGTAAAAACAGGCATTGCTTGTTTTTGTTTTTAATCCTTTGTCATTGTTTGTCAGTGTATCAGATTGTCTCGAACGATAATCTACAAATCGTATGTATGTTTAAGTTGATATAATTTTGACATATATTCCGTTTATCTTCATGTTATGAAGACACTTATCTAAACACACGTGTAGTTTATTTTGGCGGCCATATACATGATATACATAAGTACGTGTTTTCCAAGATTTTCCTTAATAGATATTTTCCATTCAGGTATCGTGGAAAAAACCTCGCGCGAATATTAAAAGTACATAAATGTAAAATTTCTCAAGAATATATATTTTTTACGTTTCACTTTATTACTTTTAAATAATGTACCTTGATTTAGAGTAATTAAGTAAGTAAGTAAATAGATTCGTCTCTGTTACATAAGTTTAAAATATATACCCTACAGGTACCTAAACCTCTGCATAACCCTTCGGGGATTAGAGGTTTAATGTTATGCTACTACTCTACGTGCGATGGCACGATATCTCTCGACTTGATTAATCGGTTCGCAAATCGCAGACCTTGCTCCATGCAAAACGCTGAAGTTCCTATCTGTCAATGCCTGTGTTTGGTGACTATAACTTACAACATAATGTCTTACCTTACCATGACGTCTTAAAGCAGAACTTATTCCACTGAGGGAAAGAGACAGAGCTACACAGGGTGTCTAGCACCATCTCTTTCTCACACAGGAATAAGAACTGCTATAAGATGTCATGATAACCCTTCTGAAGATGGTTCGTGATACTTCCGTTGCTGGCCGCTGGCTGGGTCGGTGCCATGGGACTTAGAAGCAAGGTCACTAGCGACCCTTTATATTTGGCGCAAGGATGTAGAAATACAGATTCCAACAAGAGTTTTGGAGCACCAACAAAGTCTGCTTCGAGACGCAGTGATGGCAGAGTGGGTGGAAAGATTGTCACGGCCTCGGGCTGGCTTCAAGACCATCGAAGCTCTCCAACCAGTATTCTTGGACTGGGTAGAAAGGCGCCACGGTGTACTTACCTTTAGGCTGACACAGATACTCTCGGGGCATGGCTGCTTCGGCAAGTACCTGTGTTCCATTGCCGGTAGAGAGACGACACCCCGCTGCCATCACTGTGACTGCAGCGAGGATACAGCATACCATCGAGCTGTGCCCTGCCTGGGTGGAACAGCGCAACACCCTGGTAGCTGAAATAGGAGTGGACCTCTCGCTTCCAGCTATAATTAGATGTATGGCTGGAAGCGAGAGTTCATGGCTAGCAATAGCTGCCTTCGCCGAAGAAGTTATGGCAGCAAAAGAGGCAGCAGAAAGGGAGAGGGAAAAAACTTCCAACGTACCCGCCCGCACCCGAAGATCAGGGCGCAGGAGGAGGGCCGACAATGCCCTCTTCCGCCCCCATAAAATGGCCTGCTGACAATGGACTTGAGGAAGTCTGTTGTCCTAGTATATAGACCTGAGTTGGCGTCGCGTGGTGTTTCCGCGTGTCTCTCATATGGAATGACAGGGAGAGGAGTAGTCCACTCCTCCCCTTTACCTGAGAAGGGGTTTGCCGCAAGCAAACCGTCACTGCTGGGGTGATTGTGTAGAATGCAAATGTGTCCCCGCACCCCAGCCAGAAGTGACGAGAAGGAACACCGTGTGGTTTTAGTCAGTAGGAGTCTGACAGACCCCTCCGCAAAGGCGGAGGACATCCATTGAGGATTTCCACACGAAAAAAAAAAAAAAAGGCTTTGTCTAAGGTATCTTGATCCCTAAAATTATTATACATACCACTTAAAGTAAAACGAATAAGGCAAGATGGCAAGTTTGTTTCTAACAACATGTTATGTGTGTTTTGCTATTAACGCAACTTTATTGATGTAACTAATTTGCACCTAGGAGCGCCTACATATTCCTAAATACTCGAACTATTTTTGATATTCTATTTACTTATATGGCAAACATCAAATTTACATTTGTAACGGAAAAAATGTGATGTTACATATGACGAATGTTTGATTTTGATAAATGATTGCGCAAAAAAATATATCCTACTAGTAGTGCTGGACAAAATGATAGAGATGGGTGATATGAACGATCAAAGTGTAAATGAATATTAGAATGAGATGGCAAGGTACATAAGAAACGCAGCAAGAGGTACTTTGGGAGAGACGAAAGGAAAGGGCACAATAGAAAGGGATACGTGGTGGTGGTCGACAGACATACAGAATGTGCTGAAGGAAAAAAAGAAGAAGTTCAAAGAATGGCAGAGTGTTGGAAATGAGAGTGCTAGTTTAAAAGCTATACGGAAGAATGAGTATTATGCTTGCTTGATTTTAAGAAAAAAGCCAAAGGAGCTGTTACGATAGCAAATTCCAAGAACAAGAATAGAAACACCTTTACTGGCTAGAGGGAAAAAGACGAATGATGTCTGCCAGGTTATATGCGTCAAAGACAAAGCTGAAATGGTTATATCGGGTGATGAGAAAATTAAAGATGGGGGGAAAGGTTATGTATGAAAGGGATGAAGTGAAGGTCGCAGTTAATGGTATGAAGAATATTAAGGTATTAGGGCCGGACGGAATACCGGTTGAAGTATGGAAGTGTTAGGATATGACGTCTGATAGCTTATAATTGAAGAAGAGACGTGTTGCGACGATGCCAAATAGACTGGGACAGCCGAATCCATTACTTTGATAGTTAGTGTCGGGAGAGTTTGTCTCAATGCTTGACTATGCTGCTCTTGACAGTACTGGAGAACATCATAGTAACTAGAAGAATCATTAAACAACTATTCGTTAAAATCAGCAAAAAAATTATTACGTAAGCCGAGCGCTCAAATATTTACATATGTGAGAAGATAATATTGTTTATACGTCAAAACGTGGACTAATCTGAAGGGAGGCCTTTTCAAGTATTTACTGAAAACCACGTTTGTTTGTTATCGTTCAGCGAACTAAAGTGGAATGGATAAATTGTAGCTATACGTTAATGCTTACGTTGGTAAAATCGACAATTTATAGCCTTTTCTATCCCACTGTTGGGCATAGCCTTCTTCGAAGTTCTTGTAACAACTTGACACACGGTTCTAACCAGCCGTCGCGGCATGCGTCCAGGAAGTCCTATCTCTGGAGCCGCTATAGCTAAGTCCCTGCTCGCGATACCGGCGAAACAATATATTTCTTTTAATTATCTATTTTTTAAGAAAAAATAAAAATCATGAAATGTAAAATGAATAAAGGAAAATAACAAACCAGAAACCAGTCTATTAATGTCCCACAACTGGACAATAAAGCATGACGATGATGTTTGCAATCGAATGATGACCCATTTATTCGAGTAGCTACTTATCAATTTGATTGGAAACAAACTTCACAGATCACTGTCGAGGTGATTCATGTAAGGCGATGCAACCCGCACTCACTGCCGCCTTGTAACTAATAATGACGATACGGTTGGCGCAGTGGCTGAGCGATCGACTACTGCGCTGCATGTCGCGAGTTCGGCTTCAGCACGGAACAAATATTTGTATGACCTGCAAATAGTTGTTCCGGGTCTGGCTGTTTGTGTATGTGCGTTTAAATGTTTGTAAACGCACCCACGATACAGAAGTTCCTAATGTGGGGCAACGTATCATTCAAATTAAAAATAACGAAGGTTTAAAACTCTCCAAGGCTCTTACTGGGATATTCCTGAAGGAAAAATCCGATGACACTTTGCCTACCGAGGAAAAGAATCCAGAACCGCACGCTTAACAGTCGCGCTAGCCGCTATACAGGTTGTTGGTAATTTTTGTGACGGAAAATTTTGTCGGCTGTTAAAAGAATTTACCGTAATCTCCGAAGAAAGGAAGATTATGGAATATCTCAACTGCGTAAAAACATCCTATTGCATAAATTCAGTTAAAATGTTCCGCATAAACTGAAGGATGGAAATAAACTGCAATGTATTATTTTTAGGGTTCTGTACCTCAAAAGGGAAAACCGAATCTTTAATGGATCACTTTGTTGACTGTTTTTCTGTCAAGACCGTTTATCTCGAGAACGCGTGAAGGTATCGAATTGAAATTAAAACCA
Source organism: Ochropleura leucogaster (assembly GCA_958449745.1). Classification (NCBI taxonomy): domain Eukaryota; kingdom Metazoa; phylum Arthropoda; class Insecta; order Lepidoptera; family Noctuidae; genus Ochropleura; species Ochropleura leucogaster. Next base: position 23,609,555 of record OY288200.1, read on the forward strand.
GGTCCTCAATTCTGAGGTCCCTTTATATTGTAAAAAATTAGCCCTCTATGTCAACGCAGTCAATAGGTATGGATGTTTATATTATAATATTAAAGATATGTCACAATTTTGTACGGAACCCTTGGTACGCGAGTCTGACTCGCTCTTGGACGGGTTTTTGTTTTGAACGAGAACCAAATTCAGAACAATGCTCCATAAATATATATTTTGTCTGATGTTTTACAGTTACAATGTATTACGCATGTATGTGTCAATATTACAGCAGTCCTTTTCACATATTTATTTTTAGTATTTACTTAACAATATATCCCTTATACTATGTACAAAGACTTATAATGGTGTGTTTTTCATAACATTCGCAGTTTTCATTTTTTAAATACCTATTTATAATTGTTTAATCTTTTAAGCCAACCGGTGCGATAAAATGTGCCTTGTCTTTTAATTGAAGCCTTTTATGCTAATGTAAACAAGTAAAAATTTGTTAGAAAAACTAAAGGAGTTCTAACGATTCATGAAATTTTAAATATTCCGGTACCTAAGTAACACAATCAATATTTTTGGTGCCGAATGGAAGGTACCATTACAAAAAGAAGACGATATTATGTACTGAACTGAGGTATTTTTAAATCTACGTTGTTAAATACAATTAGAACGAGACTGTGAACTTGTAGAAAAACTGATATATAGGCAAATATTTACCTGAAAAACCAGTAATGATGATTATTTAAATACAAAATTTCCACGTATAAAAGCGTTCATATTTCTTATACCATAATACATTGTAAGATGTTAAATATAGATTTATGCGACGCGAGAATGGTCTCAATTGGAAGGGAAATGATGAAGCACCACTTTGCACGGACAGATAGACAAAAGGAAATTAAGATGTACGTAAGGACATTGTGTTGTCAGCGTGCGCGCGCGCAGATTGTTTACTGTATTATAACTTCGTGTGGTATATACTAAACATGGGTATAGTGTAACAACTAGATTAATCTGTGGTTAGGTTAGTTTATTGTGGCTAGCTGGTTACATAAAGGATAGGTCAAAGGTTGATCGGGATGGATCAATCTGGTCCAAAGGCTGTCTTTCAAGTTGGGGAATGTCACCCAAATTGCCACGTAAAGTGAACGTGTTGCCAGCTTGTTCTGCACATTAGTAATTGGCGATCGATAAGTCGGGAAATATTATTAAATATTATATTTCTTTTGCAGACTTTTTACCAATTTTCCAAGTATTTTTGTCCGGCGCCACCGAGGACCCCTTTAATAACTCTTATATTATTGTTATCACGCTGTTGGGCAGAGACTTGCTATATGTTCTAAGATTTCGAATTGAGTCAAAGCTAGTTCTAACATAACACAATCGGAACAGTAGTTATGCGTAGAGTCACGCGAATCAAGAAAGGAATTTACCTAATTAAAATTCACTTAATTAAAATTCTGAATTATTCAAAAAATAATAATGGATTACGTTATCACTAGCCGTTTACAACAATCAACCATGCTATTAATGTAGCTAGTAGATGGAATGAAAGTTAATAAAAGGCAATTGAGTAAACTTCCTATGCACTTGGTAAAAACTATATCTGTGACACTCGCTCGTCATCCTCCGGGCGAGGTCGCAGTTTTCACATGTAAATTAGGGCAGGTGTACAAATAGAGCCACTGCAGGTTTTGATTTATTTATTGCCCTTTTAACAGGGGTGAAAATACACAATAATTTTAGCACACAGCTTAAGCAAAAATATACAACAAACTAGCACGTGTGATCCAAAAACGTAATGAGCCAAAAAAAAGTGTCGTGACAACTTTTCGTAAGAATTTTTTCCGTCTAGCCCCCTTTCACAACGCGCGATAAGGAACTTCGTTCCAAAAATTACTGTTCAAGATGAAATGACAGGATTAAATTCAAAATAAGAATATTTAAAAATTAAAAATTAATGTTGATGCAAAAGGAAAGGAGGTTGAGGCAACAGAGAGGGTAAAATACCCACTCTGTTACACCTCTAAGCATTTTTTTTGTAGTGACCAACATTTTTGTGTCATCTTCAGCCTAACAAAAGGCAGATGATGTGAGTGGCCGTGCCGCAAGAAGGCCATTCTCTGACCTTATCGGTGAGGTTCTATAGGCAGTCAGGTGGCTAGTACACGCTACCGGCGTGCATGCATGACCAAATGTATGAACGTGGACGAAGCAAAAGGACTATGCAGAAATCTAAACAGGTTGCATTCTGTGGATTCTGGAGTTGTGTTGCTGGAGCTAGTGAATAAATGTATAACAAAGCGAGAAGCATGCACGAAAAAGACATGCTGCGCCGACCATAAAAAATAGGCCAATGATCATGTATATTTTGAATTTCTGAATCCAGGAGTTGGTGTAATATTGCCTGAATGAAAAGCAGAACATGACTTTAAATAACTTAATCACTAAACCGGAAACTGCAGCAGTTATCCAATTGGAACGAAAGACACGACTGGTTGGTTTAGCATATAATATTACGCAACAACATAACGCGTGTTATACCCGAGGGGTTTGGTAGCACCCACATGTCAACAGTTAGTTTAAAGGCAAGCCTACTGCCGCCAAAAGCTAGTTAAAATTTTCGTGAACCTGAAATCGAATCTGACGCCTCATGCAACTTCGCTTGCGACCACTAGACAGCTCTTTAAAAATGGCGACAAGTGGGAATATCGACTAGCTTCGTAGGTAAACGGTCAGGTAGCTTTATGAGAGACTAGCTGTAGTCCGCGGCTTCGCCCGAATGATGATCGAAAAAAAAGTATCCTATGTGTTATTCCAAACTATAATCTACCTCTGTGCCAAATTTCATCAAGATCCGTTCAGCGGTTTTCACGTGAAAGAGTAAAAAACATCCATACATCTATCCATCCATCCTCGCAAAATTTCGCATTTATAATATAACTAGCTTTTGCTCCCGACTTTGTTCGCGTGGAATAGTGACTTCCGGCAGCACAGAGCATATTAACAGCTCAACATTTATTTTATAGTACTGAATTGATGCCGACTTCTGGCCAATAGATGGCGCTGTATGTCCGGAATAAATTTTATTTTTATTTTTTGTAATAAAAACTATCCTATGGCCTTTCTCAAGTTCCAAACTATGTCTGTACCAAATTTCACACAAATCGGTTCAGTAGTTTAGGCGTGAAGAAAAGACAGACAGACAGACAGACAGAGTTACTTTCGCATTTCTAATATTAGTTTGTATTAGTTTGGATATTAAGTAGAATTCCTCTTCCACGAAGTAGAATCTTTCATTAAAAGAAGAACTTCATAGACTTGCATCATACAATTCGTATATCATAAATATTATATGTCAAAGACACGTTAAGAACACATTCACAGTCCTTCCTCCACTTCCGAGAGTTACAGCAGACGAGAAGCCTCCAGGAGCACATTGGAATCTATTTATACTCTTAAAACAAAGTGTGTTATTCCACGAAGCATGTTTTTCTGTAATTATTTATGAAACACGGTAGATGGCGATGTTTATTTTGTGATTTTCGTGTAGGTGTGAAACGTGAGAGATAATAATAGGCATTAGTTTTACTCGCATGAAATAATATTTGTATTACACACGTCGTTATGCCGTATCAATGTTTAGAGATGTCGTAATACATCCGAACTAGTTACCCAAAATCTAAATATTTTTATTTCACATAGGCCTACATGGGCACTTATAAAATGTCGAAAAAAGATGCACGGTTCGGGTTGGCCTTTTCCTATGGAGAAGAACCGGCAAGAAACTCTATGGTTACTCTTTTAAAATCATTCGGTTTTACTATGTTGTTGTTACAGCATTAGTTCTTAAGTATGAGAGGACAGCGTAGGCCCGACAATAAGTCATTGCTTACTTTACAAAACGTAAAATCAAATAATAAGTTAACGAAAGTTAACAAGCGTCTAACCAAATTACATACTTCTGAGCTTGATTCTATGTTTCGATTCGGTCGGTCAAACTTTGATCCGTGATGGAAGCGAAGTAACACTTTAACCGTCAAAGTGTTATTAGGCTTCATCACGAAACTCTCATTAACAGACCCGATTCAGTTTTTGTCCGGTTGATAGGTGCAGGCCCACCACTTATTTCGTGGAAACTAAACTTTATACTGAAATTTAAAGGGTGTATGCGGCGTGTCTTTACAAACAATGAGCCATCTGCAATCTTGCACATAACATGACAACTGAGCTCTTGACTTTTGGAACTAAGTTCCTTATCGCGCGTTGGGAAATGAGGCTAGACGGAAAAAATAAGACCAAAAGTTGTAACGACATTTTCTGCTGGAGTTGTTAGCCGCACGGCGTGCGCGTTTCTCTGTCGTTTTTCTTTTCGTTTCGTTTTTCAATTTCGCATTGAACAGTGTGGTGTTCGACGATTATTTTTGTTGAGTAAATAGAGTTTTTTTAACATAATAAATAATAACTTCGTTAAATCCGGGTGCCCCTGGACACCTCCCATGTTTTTTAAATGCAAACTTCATCTACACGCTAAGAATAAGAAGACCATAAGTGACGTAATGTGGGCACTATTCAATTCTCCCATAGCCTTCAGGAATAACACGCATGATATTAACACATACTTGTTATTGTAGAAAGTAATTGACTTGACAGTTAAGTAACAGCACCGTGAAGTAGTTTCCACAAACATTTTCTTAGTGCGTCTACTCGAGGCTTATCTTAATTCCTTATTTTATTTATCAGTGGTTTCGTCAGTGCGTTTCCGCCAGGCATCGAAATACGCAAAATTTTACAGTACATATGTATAGATAATTTACACTTACGCACATGAATCGAAAAAATAAACTTTCCTTCTACAATCTTTGTAATACAGAATCTTCAAGTACCCACTTATGACATCACAATCAACAATATTAAGCATTCAAAATATAAAAGTTCATAATTCAAAGTAGCATAAGAACTAGCATAAAGCGAAAAATGCTCAAAGACAATCGGAAAAGACGTATGGCCTTTATTACCTCCTAGTGCTAATGAAGTACAAAAGCTTAAATAGTTGTTAGATTTATTTAATAGAATGAAAGATATTGCCAGTGCCCTCATTATATATCCTGGAAATAGTAATGTTTATTAAATCCAATTCTCAATCATTTCAACGTTTGTCTGATGCTGCCCCTAGACATCGACGTGATAATTTCAAACTCTGTGTTCACGGCGCTAAAACAACTCTTATGCGTAAGGACATCTTTTGCATGGCTCCGATCAATTGCCGAAATCATGGAAAACATTAAATATATCTGTACCTACTTAAAACTAAATTGAAGTTTACTAACTGAATATTACAGCTTCGCAGAGTTAATGAAAGAGGAAAATTTTCTTTGTGTTTGAAAACAAATGAAATTGAAACTTTAATGACATTAATTCACATTTACGTATTTATTTAACAAACAGCAATTTCTTTTAGAAACAGTTCAATGTGTAAGTCACATTTAACTGTTTCTAAAATAATAATATGCTTGTTGAATACTGTTAATATATAATGTGATAATATCTAATCTTCAACGAATAATGATGTTTTAATAACTACCTATTTCATTTTATATAACAAAATATTATCACGGTTTGAGCAGCGTCTCTTCGTACCAATTAATACGTCACGGCTGAACATGTTAGAACTTTTCTGTTTCGTTGTTATCTTGCATGTATCGTGTACACCGAGTTTAAACAAATAAAATTCTTACTTAGTTTACAATCTTAGTAAATGTGCCAATACCAGACAAGTTAATGAAACATTACAATAATTATTCAAGCAATTACTGAGAAACATGATAATATATAAATAAGTGGTTTGGGGTCAGTATACATCGAGTTAGAACTGGTTTTAAACCTACTATTTTCAACCTACCTAAACAGAGGTTCTAAACAGTAATTTGTGGAAACTGATCTGCCAGGCCTGAAATTGAAACTATTTATTGTTACAAGATAACAGCGTCTAGATAGACTCATATAGTTTTGTTAAGTCGGTAAGCTATGTGAATTTTTGAAAACAAAAAGAAAACAGTAAAACATATTAAAATAAGTTCAAAGGAAATTTCGTGGAAGCAATTGGAGAAGGCTTTTGCCCAACAGTGGGACAGTATAGGTTATATAAAAAAAGGGATGTGTGTACTTATGTACACGCGTTAGAAGTTATACTTCTTTGGTGTAAAAAAAAAACTTTGGTAACCCATCCATTTCCAAACCTTGGTGAGAGTTGCTTAACCAGGCTCCGTGTGCTAACCCATCCATTTCCAAACCTCGGCAAGGGTTGCTTAACCTAGCCCCCTGTGGTAACCCATCCATTTCCAAACCTTGGCAAGGGTTGCTTAACCTGGCCTCCTGTGGTAGCCCATCCATTTCCAAACCTTGGCAAGGGTTGCTTAACCTAGCCCCCTGTGGTAACCCATCCATTTCCAAACCTTGGCAAGGGTTGCTTGACCTGGCCCCCTGTGGTAACCCATCCATTTCCAAATCTTGGTGAGGGTTTCTTAACCTGGCCCATTGTGGTAACCCATCCATTTCCAAACCTCGGCTATGCAATAGCTTAATAAAAACACCAAGAATATTTATTTATTATGAAACACGTATTCTAAATATAAAAATACTAGAATATACAACATGAACATAGTTACTAGAACACCTATAACTAACTTCACGATGTCGCTTTGCGCGCGCAAATCACTCTCATCATTTTTCTCCATCGCGCCAAAAGAAGTATAACTTCAAAAATATAGGCTACTACAAAGAACAGTTTGGTCGAGCTGAGAATCAAAGCATCAGTAGTAGCGATATAAAAATAATAATAGCATGCTATTGATGACCCTTGCAGAAATGCTTGACCCCCTTATAAATCATTCGGAGCTGAATGCATTTCCTCGTCGCATTGTGCATCACTCAGACACACATTATGCACTAGACCTTTCTTCTCAGTGATGGCCCCACGATCACTGTGTACTCAATAAAGTCATTGCACCTCCCTTATAGTACATAGGTAGGTACATAAACTCCTTTTTCTCATATTCGTAGCCAGCAACTTCAGAATGGCATGCAATATTTACATAACTCTATATCTTCTGATCTAAGCTTAAAAAGTTCATCTTAAACACAATGCAGGATCATTATTTATAACTAGCTGTTCCCCACGGTTTCACCCGCGCTGCTCAGCACCTGTTGCTCGTAGCGTCATGTTATATAGCCTATAGCCTCCCTCAAGAAATGGACTATCCAACACTAAAAGAATTTTTCAATTCCAACCAGTAGTCCCTGAGATTAGCGCGTTCAAACAAACAAACTCTTCAGCTTTATAATATTAGTATAGATTGTCTTGCAATGATTTTTACTATTATTACTAGCATTCTAATGTCCTATAATCTTTTGATTTCTGTGTCAGAAATATTTGTTGGTTAAATCCACCCTCTCAAAACATACCTGGACCAAATTATCTACCTGGACAAGATGTGCACAAGATGAGAATGGGTGTATATTTGAATAAATGAAAAATAAACATCGTAGTTAAACTCACGTCCGAATTAAGCCATCTTTGTGTATGGAATAAATACCAAAAATAATCGTATCATATCGTATCGTATTATAGACTAAAAGAGTGTTAGATATTAATGTTAATAGAAAGAAGGAGAGGACGAGGAAGGCCAAAGAAAAGACTGTTGGATTGTGTAAGGAATGGTATTAATATCATTCTTTAAGGAGAAAGGAGTTAATGACGCCATGACGTCTGACAAGGGAGAATGGAAGAAGGAAACGTGTTGCGCCGATCCCAAATATAAAGGACGAGGGCAGGAAGATAATGATAACGAGAGCATGGTGGGCACGGCATGTAACATGGTGCGTTGATGAATAATGTCAGTGGCAGTTTTACTGTTAACAATAAAATTATCCTCTAATTGAGGAAAGTATTTCGCATTTCCCCCAGGGTTTTCTGCGGTAAAATTATTGTTTGTAAGGATAGAAAAGTACGTGTTCATACAAACACGGCCTTTAGGCTCTAATCATTATATAAAATCACTGTCGATCTCATGTCTGTCCAAAGACCATATTGAAGTAAAGAGTGGGCTCTATTTTCAGGAAGCTCTATCTCCCGGCCCCCATGATGCAGGCGCAGCCTAGTTTGGGGGCCATTGTTTTCTAATTCTGTCAACATAGAACTTGTTACCGATATATGCATGTATACCGATATTTGTTATGATGTTAGATTATTAAACTAAACTAAACTTATAAAGAAATTAAAAAATAGCGTCAAAAAATTCGTCCTCAACGCTGTCAATTGGCAATGTTCCCAAGAGACTGGCCGCGTTGCCACGTTGTATGGCAACGCTAAGCCTCTGGCCAAAGTAAAAGCCAGCCCTTGGGTCACGGGAAGTGTCAACCAAACGTTTTGATATTGCCTTAAAAAGGCTGTGAGCACAAGGACCCCACGGTCCCAGAGTTTCAACCCCAAACGGCTCGAAAATATAGTTCCCAATAAGGTTACTATATTTACGCCGCTTGAGGTTCTCTGCAGCCGCAGCAGCAGCGCCAGCGCAGCACGAAGAGCTAGGAAGATGGGATGGCGCAAGAGTATCGACGCACGTTGCGTCCCACACTAAAGGCCTACCCAACTTCCAAGGAAACAAAGACATGCCGTCCGGTCTTTTGCCATCGTCGCGTGCCAAGCCATTGGGTTCTAAAACAGCTGGAACGCCGACGGTGACAAGAGCTCGACGGATGATGTCATTAATATTCGCGTGCCGCGCAAAACGGCCCGCACTTCGGCTGCATGATAGGCCGTGGTGTCCAAGGCTGTTGACTACTTCACCACAATGACAGCGATGAGGAGAACAACAAGGAGCACCTAAACGTAAGGAAGCAGCGAGGCGGAAAGTAGTGTCGTCGAACAAAGTGCCTATGCTCGACGACGGTAGTGCGTAAAGCCAAAGACCCGACTCCCACTTGCCCACAGCCAAAAGGCGCGCACGCTCAGCAGTAGTAGCAGACGTGTTCAGTAGATTATTCTGAACTACTCTGCAGAGCGGCTCGTCCCACTGTCTCTGGGAAAATGGTTTGTCGGGTTGTTCAGTGTTCGGGCAAGCGACTTTCCAAGCATCCTTAGCCTCGGAGAAGCATGGCACATCAAAATCAATCAGTGTGGAAGCCAGGATATTCCTGATTAATTTCTCAGTACCGTGGACCGAGGATAAGAAAGCTGGTAGACTAATACTAGAAATTTTGCGGACGCCGAGTCCTCCCAAACGAATGGGAAGAGTGGCTTGAGCCCAAGCTCGGTCGTCCAGAGCCACATTTAAAATTAAAGATAAGGTATGTCTGATAATTTGATCCATTTTATCCAAAAGATTAGTGTGCTTCCATAATGGGGAAGCACGTAGGAAATATGTTAATTTAGGGCCAAAACAGCAGTAACGAATTATAGTAATAGCCGAATGCATGTTAATTTGGAGCAATCTTTCTGAGACATCATTAAATTTTTGGATTTTTTCATCGATAAAATCTCGAAAGGAATTCTCGAAGATAGGAGACCCAAGGAGACGAAGAGAACTTTTGTCAATAATTTTGATGTCAGGGGCTATTGTGTTGAATTTGGATAAAGTCAGTCCTTTGTCGGTGCTGTCTGCTAAATATAATTCACATTTGGAAAGATTGAGATCAAGGCCAATAGAATGAAGTTCCTTTTTTAAATAAATTAGGTCTCTTAAGACTGTATCTACATCGCCGCCCAAGGTTCCATCATCGAGGTACCAAACGTTAAATTTGGAATTTAGCCGTCTAATGATTGGGTGGATAGCTAAACTAAAAATCACTGGCCCAAGTGGGTCACCTTGTTGACAGCCAACAGCAGATTTTAAGAGGTTGTCCCGATATAATAATTTAGTTGGGTGTCTGTAACATTGCCAAAGGAAACTGTAAATTTGGGGTAATTCTTGTTTAATTGCTGTTAACAAGGTATCCCTATTGACTGAATTGAAGGCATTCTTAATATCAACCTTCAGGATGACCTCACCTTTACCAGAATTTAGGTAGGTCGATAAAGCGTGTACGGCAGCCTCACAGCCCCCTTTGGACCCGTAACCTAGCTGCAGGGGCTGAAATTTTTCCGAAACAACCTCACCATAAAATTTTGAACAAATCTTTGCTGCCATACGGCGATATGTAGAACCCACAGCAATGGGGCGAATGCCGCCATCTCTTTTATGTAGGGCGCATAAATTTGCACCATACAAAACGTCGATGACGGCCTCGTTCACCTTGCCGGAGAGCATGAGGTTAATCAGAGCCGTAAGCTCCCTCAGGAGCAACTCACCAGCTTCACCAGCGCCTGAGCAGATGAGGTCCTTTAGGTGCTGAGGACTAAGCCCATCCAGGCCGCCGGCAGACCCGCTCCGGAAGGAGCAAACGGCTGTGACCACCTCTCGACCTGTAATGGTGAGGGTGTGAAGATCCGAATCAGGAGGGTCGGGAAAAGAAAGGGCATCCGCTGGGGCAGGGTGTTTAGTCTCCAGAGCTGTCAGAGTTTCTGGAGAGCACGGTGCCACCACATCACTACTGAAGAGAATCCTGGCTGCACCGCTAATGTCACCTTCCCCCAACTTTGATTCCACTAGGTGGGATATACCTCTTGAAGAAGTATATCCTTGAGTCGGTATATTTGTATCAAAATTTTGAGCCGAAATGTTACAATTATCTTTAACTTGAGCCGTTAAAGTTTTTTTGTTTGCCAAATTTTTCTGGATGTGTAGAATGCGGTAAGGGAAGGTTAGCAACTGTTCCCAAGCACTTTGCGAGTTTTCCCGGACTACCAGGCGTACGCAACCAGCTAGGTTTTGTGCGACTAGAGGCCTGGCGCCGCGGGGTATTCGCTTCAAAACGGGAACAGAGTTTTTGAATTTGCAAAGGGTTTTCCAGAACGGGTCGAAAGTGGATGTAGGGGGTGGAGGATTTAAGACAGGGTCTGAGGTGAGTGTATTTAGTACTCTATGTACTTTACCAATATGCACACTCAGACCTCGCTTACCTTTGAAAAATCGTGCTTGGGTACAGAGCGGGCATCTCTCCAGGGTAATCAGCGATGTCGAAGGTTGACTAGCACTATTACCTACCACATCGCTGCTATTGCTGCTCATTATACCTTAAAAAATAAACTTAAGTACTAAAACTTTAATATACTAAATATAAAAAATAAAAACAGTTTTAAAAATACACAGCACAGGCGGCGTGGTTGTAGCACGGTTCAGGGACGGGACGCCAAGTCACCGTACTGGCACGTCTTCAGTGACAACGGTTGCTACGGGGAGAGCGCAGACGCGCAGGCAGTCTGGGGCGCCGCGCCGACCACGCTGTCATTTTGGCTCAACCCTGGCAACCGTTGCCGAGAGACGGGCGTCGCGTTGCGTAGTGAAAACCACTGATATTCCAGGAACTGCTCATCAAATTCCTTTTGAACGCGAAATAGACGTCTTGATTACGGCAGCACACAATTCTTGACACGATTGACTATTTGAGAAACACCGAAACCGTTTTCGAATGCAGATAAAAACGGAAAATCGCACACACAACACCAAAGTTCAACAGGGAATGCCAACATTTATTTGAAATGTTTAAATATCATAATATTAAAACAGTAGGTATTGTTAAAACTAGATTATTATTGATCTTCCAAAATATTTATTATTAAAATAGCTATTTCAATTTTTCGTTGCTATGACACCACCGTCACTATGACATATTAGCATTTTTTTGTGTTATGTTAGATTAAGGAAAATGTTGTTACACTGGTTTAATAAAATTATTCTTATTCTTATTTCAAATTAAAAAAAATTACAAAAAATTATATACCTACTAGTACCTATAAGTTTATTAATTATTTTTAGTTTTTAAGTAAAATAAATAGAGTTTAATAATAAAAAGTATAAGACAAAAAAAACAACAAAGCAATTTGATTACTGAAAAATCTGAATACCTTTTTTAAGGCAAATGACACCATTTATTCACAAACTATGTTATTTCTATCATTTTGTTATTACAGAGTTCGCTATGAAAGCCTCTAGCATAAACAACACTTATGTTGCTCAGCGTACTGACTAGAAATTATTGAACGATGAGAATTCAACGAAAAAAACAGTTTTCTACAATAAGCATTCATCATCTGGTCAGTTTTTTCCCAACTTCCTACCGAAGTCAGATGAATACCATTATTTTACATGGTTGGAGTGATTGTCAGGTTATCGAAGTTTCAACTACTCGTAACGATCACTGTCGGAGATCTACAAATGACAGACGTGCCAACGGGTTCACGTGCTTTTAGAAGATCGATCCGAAGGACTGTTAAATATAGCAACGAGCTCCTCTATATAAATACTGCTAGCAATATATATCACATATAGCAGATAGGTATCACTCGTGTAGACCTGCATAAAAGTAGACTATGTTTTAATCTAGCCTATAAACTACATATCAAATTCCATCCAAATCCATTAAGCCGTTTGAACGTGAAGGCGTAACAAACATACAAACTTTCGGCATTATAATATATGCGTGATTTAAAACATCACAGTAACCAGAGTACATTTGCAAATACCACTATTGTTGTCGACTGTACGGAGTACAGATTTGGCAATAGGAAGTGGACAATTTTGGTATCTAAACATACAAACGAGATTTTAATGAAGATGTCGTTAGTTTTTAATATATTTTCCATGAACACGTGCGAGGCCATCGACCAATTGAGGAAAACGGACGAAATTCCCGTCGACTGTGTGTCATTAGCTTTTTATCCTTCCATACATACATACTACGTCAGCCAGTGCGTATGGGGTACGTAGTATTTTCCTAATATTATGAAATGCGTGGGAACTTTATAGAAACGTCAATAACAAGAATGGGTAATTTGTTTACGCCTCACTTAAGATAACTGGCACTGACCTAAAAGTCTGGTTACTCAAACTATGCGAACATTGATTGCACAAAGTTTTTGATAATACGCAACTCCATGCAGGGCACGCCACAATAGTGGAGGTAAGTCCTCTCTTTGAGTTTTTGGAGAAACGTGAGTTTCTCCAAAAACTCAAAGAGAGTACTTTCATTTCCCCGAGGACCTGCCTCAGGTGGTATGTGAATACCACCTGAGGCAGGTCCTCGGGTGGAATGAAACGCCCGGGTGCCACAATTATGACGATCGCCCCGGGAGCACACGGTAGAGCACGCTATGGCGATCTGCACCGTTTGAGCGGAGCACCGCTGTGTCCTCGTAGAGACGGCGACGACCTCTCGTGTCCAGCCCTGATTTAAACCATGGTCTGGGGCAAGAGGCCATGCAAAACATTCATACTAGCTAAGGAAGTGGTCGGCCGTTTGAGAGAGAGAACCTCAAACCAACCCAACCGGTCCGGGCGCCTGGTGTTGTGAGCCCCCACCGGGTCACCGTATCCTAAAATAGGGGGTGGTATGGTAGGCAGTCTTGATATTTTTTACGTTAGATTCCAAAAATGCAGTAAGTCAAAAGTATCCTTTAAGAACGCGCTGGCAACCGAACTAACAACTAACTATCATAATATTGTTACTTTGAGACATAAACACAAACTAAACGTGTTTTCATTATTGAATATTAAACAGGGGGAGGGGTATTCTTATTTTTTCCTTAAGCGAGGAGTGAGTCAAGAACTAGAAAATAGTGTTACGTCAAGTAATGAGCGCTACCCCGTATATAGTTAAATCGCCCATTATCCAAAGTAATAATAGTCAGGATTGTTGACAGTAGCCTAATGCTGACTAGTTTATATAATCGGTTCTATACTATCCTACTTCCTTCTATACAGGGTGGCCAGTTGATAGACGTCCAAAGAAAAAAATTAGATGCCTTATGCTAAGGGGTACACGAATTACCCCCATGTATGTTCCGCGATTATTTGTAGTTTAGGAGCTAGAATTTTTTAAGTACTTTTTTTAAAACTTTCACCTAACATTGGTTTTTATTTTTTATGTCTTTATTCCTATCATTTTTAGATATTCTTTTTTGTGGAAACTATTAGCGATAACAATAGCTACCATGCAAAAAAAATCCGTTTGCCTAGGCATTGTAGAACTTACCACAAAATTAGTCCAAAGTTCAAAATTACCATTAGAGTTCGATAATGCAAAATGTTCAGAGCCTAAAAAAAAATAAGTTAGGGGTGCCAGAGGTTTCTAAATGATCTTAAAAACTTCTATGGACCTTCAACAGACAAAATCGGTAAAAAAATATAGAGCTTGATCGGGGATTATTTCCTGTAATTAGCGTTGATAGCAATAAAGGTATTTTTACAGTTATTGTTATAATTTGGGATTTCTTTATTTTTGCCACTTTTATGATAAAAAAATACGGTAGATAGTTTACAAATTTTATTAAAACACGTTACAAAAGGTTTTCAAAGTGCCGCCTTACCACAGAAATGCACAATCTACATGTACGGAGGAAATTGTCTTTTAGTTTTAAACCATGTCTCGTCTCAGTGTTAAGTTAACGTCTGACAGCAAAATTGGTAATTCTTCAAGAACTCTTTGTAGGTGGCTCCATCGAGCTTGGACAGCGGTCTAGCTATGGATTCTCCATAGTCCGCTATCGAGAACCCTCATTCCGTAAGACCATAAAATTTTCAACACCACTTTAGTATGAACATGTGGTCCGGCGTTTTCAACGGTGAACTACCAATTACTTTACCACCACCATTCGAGCTACCGTCCAGGCTCGTGATGGTACGCACGGGACACTAACAATGAGGAAGAGCTAAAAGGGAAAATTGAAGAAGCGGGAAATGTGGCGGGCCTGTTGGTGTAGTGGTTAGTGGCCCTGACTGCTGAGCCAGGTCGTGGGTTCGATTCCCACCCAGGACAAACTTTGTGTGATTTTTTAACTTTGTCTGGTTACCATAACACAAGCTCTGCTTAGCTTGGGATCAGATAGCCGTGTGTGAGTTGTCCCAAGATATTTATTATTTATTTATTTAATGTTGTAAGAAGTAACAGAGAAGCCTTTAGACTTTAGACAACTAAAAGACAATTTCCTCCGCAGATGTAGATTGTGCATTTCTGTGGTAAGGCGGCACTTTGAAAACCTTTTGTAACGTGTTTTAATAGAATTTGTAAACTATCTTCCGTATTTTTGTATCATAAAAGTGGCAAAAATAAAGAAATCCCAAATTATAACAATAACTGTAAAAATACCTTTATTGCTATCAATGCTAATTACAGGAAATAATCCCCGATCAAGCTCTAAATTTTTTTACCGATTTTGTCTGTTGAAGGTCCATAGAAGTTTTTAAGATCATTTAGAAACCTCTGGCACCCCTAACTTATTTTTTTTTTAGGCTCTGAACATTTTTCATTATCGAACTCTAATGGTAATTTTGAACTTTGGACTAATTTTGTGGTAAGTTCTACAGTGCCTAGGCAAACGGTTTTTTTTTGCATGGTAGCTATTGCTATCGCTAATAGATTCCACAAAAAAAGAATATCTAAAAATGATAGGAATAAAGACATAAAAAATAAAAACCAATGTTAGGTGAAAATTTTGAAAAAAGTACTTAAAAAAATTCTAGCTCCTAAACTACAAATAATCGCGGAACATACATGGGGGTAATTCGTGTACCCCTTAGCATAAGGCATCTAATTTTTTTCTTTGGACGCCTATCAACTGGCCACCCTGTATATACAATAATATAAATGCGAATGTTTGTGAGGATGTATGATTGTTTGTTACTCTTTTACGTCAAAATGGCTGAACGGATCTTGATGAAATTTGGCACAGAGGTAGATTATAGTCTTTTTTTCGATCATCACGCGGGCGAAGCCGCGGGTGCAGCTAGTTTATATATAAAAATAAGACTAGTTGAACTCAATAGTTGATATCATATTGAATCTGTTGGCAGCATAAAAACTCTGAAACCAGGTTAGGCTCTCGCCACACGATACAAAAGAAAGAACTGAATTTATAAGAGATTTTGGGTAGTAATTTCTATATTAACCATGTTTTTTTCTTTACACTGATGATATCACTTCAGTAAGTTTGTAATTGAACGAGTTCGTACACTTTTCGGTAGGTTAACTCACTCCAATAATCCTTCTTATTACCATATTACAAACGACAAGGCTGGCGCAGTGGCTGAGCGATCGACTGCTGCGCTGCGTGTTGCGGGCTCGATCCCTGCACGGATCAATTATTTGTTTGGCCTACATATAGGTGATCCGGATCTGGCTGTTTGTAAACGCGCCCGCGATACAGGATAAATTTCTAGTGTGGGGCAACGTTTTAAAATTGTACATTCTACATCACACATAGAATGTGTTCTTGCCTCAGATTATCTTTAAAAATGGAATAGCTAGGTAAGCCCAAGAAAAAAATAAAATTGTTATTGTCCGATTAAATATTGATTTAAATATCATCAATACAACCGTTTTAGTTTATTCAATCCCATTTAATGAGATTATCAGGAAAAAACAATCTTTATAAAATTAGGTCGCGGGCTACACTAGTGCTTTCCGCTTAAGACCATAGCCACATAGTCTTGAATGTATACTAGCCTATGGACGCCAACATAATGGTGCACCTGTCGAAACACAATAAACAATAATAAAGTACATAGGTGAATAGTGGTCAAACGCGAGCCTATAAATAATAAAAAAAAAAAAAAAAAAAAACATGCAATTGTTTCGTCGCTCGTTGGCTGGCAACTGTGGCTATATGTACCACGCGTCATTGATTCCTTTACATTATCAAAAACTATAGTTAAAGAAAAGAACAAAAGATGAGGCAGACTCTTCCTCGATCTGTTAGCCATCGACTTTTTTTCAGGTTCAGTGACAATTCGCTGATGAACAAGTGGACTCAATTTTGCTCTAATGGGCCAACCTACAATATTATAAATACTAGCTGTGCCCAGCGGTTTCATCCGCTGCTCACTTAAGGGTATGAAAAATAGATAGTAGCCGATTCTCAGATTTACTGAATATGCATAAAAAAATCATAAGAATCGGTCGAGCCTTTTCGGAGGAGTATGGGAACGAATATTGTGATACGAGAATTTTATATATTAGAAGATATTATTCAGAGGGTAATTTTATTTTCATAATATTACAACCAATATAAATACACCCAAAATGTAAATAAACTTAGAACAGATTAAAAATTTCAGCTAAAGCAGGAGTTATGTAGGTACAATAACATAACATAACCATAACGCCTTTAATGGACGGCATGGTTGGCGCAGTGACTGAACGATCGACTGCTGCGCTGCGTGTCGCGGGTTCGATCCCCGCACGGAACAAATATTTGAATGACCAACAGGTGCTTTTTTCGGGTCTTTTGCTGTTTGTGTATGTGAGTTTAAATGTTTTTAAACGCACCCACGACACAGGAGAAAAGAAAAAAACCCTGAAGGGTTCATTTTGTCAGATACAGTACAATTACCTAGTTCTTAAATAGGACTAGGCTTAAGTGAGCTTTATTTCTGCCAATAAAAAACCAACACTCATTAAAATGCATTGAACCCTGTTCGCCCTTGAGTTGGTATCATGATTTCATAATGATTTGCTAGAGATTCAGTAAAATTCCATGACTGCCATCATCAAATACTGATGACGATGTTTCAGATAAGATTTGATGTAAACGCTTCTATTTTACTAACATTTTCAGATTCTTATTTCGATCATTTAATGATTGACAGATTTCTGATAGTAACCTTAACTGGTGTTCACACGTTTGATAAGTACATGCCTACATATCTGCCTATCTAATACATATGTAAAGTACCGAACCGGCTGGTTTATAAGATGTTTATTTAAAATGTATAGAGGTCGCCACTCGAGCCAAAGAGCCAAGGAGCATTAGTCGTACCCACCTGACCTAGGCTAGGAGCAAAACTAGGAGAATCGTATCATTTTTATTTAATGATATTAATTTTTGTTTTGTATTTGTCTTCTGTTTTTATCTGGGTTCCATATTTCAAAAAGAAGAAAACGGATCCCTTATAGTAGGTATCACTTAAAACCACCTATTCCATTCAATTATCTATTGCATCTCACATGTGTTTTACAAGGACTTAAATAAAAAAATAACATTAATTATACCGTTCACATGAACCCTGTCGGGCACATTTTTTTTTAATAAGTTGAAAAGTCTAAATAATTAACGTAAAATATAAATAAATAAATCAATATAAGTTTCAATGTCGCAGGTTAATTTGTAGAAATGTCAGATCGAGGGCTGTAAAAAAGGTGGATGAAAAACGACATGTAGCGGAGATGAGAATGTTGACATGGATGTGTGGAGTGACAAGAATGGATAAAGTAAGGAATGAATATATTCAAAGAAGTTTGAAACTTGCGCCTGTTACAGAAAAATTGAAAGGAAGTCCTTTGTCTTGGTATGGACATATGTAATGAGGAGGGATGAAGGACATGTGACTAAAAGAGTGATGGATCTGAATGTTGATGGACGGAGAGCGAAAGGAAGGCCAAAGAAAAGATGGATGGATTGTGTAACGAATGATATGAAGGAGAAAGTAGTAAATGATGCCGTGACGTCTGATAGGGGAGAATAGAAGAAGAAAATGTGTTGCGCCGACCCCAAATAGAATGGGACAAGGGCAGGAGAATGATGATCAGGTTGATTAAATAATACCCTCTCAACCCTGTAAGTGTACGCAGGCAAAAGATATGGTTGCTTATGCTTATGTAGCAAGTTTTTACTGAACCCTGACGTTTACGCGAGTCTGACTCGCTCTTGGCCTTTGGTTTTTTTTATTGAATATAAAAATGTAGTCATTATTAATGTTTTTTTTACGGACACATGTTTACACAGCATTGAAGACTTACGAATATCATTTGTTTTTTTGTTGTATGGTTGATTTGCTGAAATAAATAAGTAAATAAAAACTCAAACATAATAAATTACAATCAAAGCGACTTCTTCTGGCAAGTACACCTTTTTTAAACATTGCCCCAACACTTGGAATTTTCCTGTATCGTAGGTGCGTTTACAAACACTTTAATTTCAAACTCACATACACAAACAGCCAGACCCGGAACAACTAGGTATCTGAAGGCCAAACAAATATTTGTTCCGTGCGGGGATCAAACCCGCGACACGCAGCGCAGCAGTCAATCGCTCAACCACTGCGCCAACCGTGTCGAAGGGCGAAGGCTGACTGAACGTGGAACTCTACTTAGTTATACGCATAAAACAATATCTCCTGTCCCGCTAAACCACTGTCCTGATTATAAATAAGACAATGCATGTAGACGGTTCAATTTAGCTCCAAACGGATAATAGACGATAGCCATCAGTCCACAAATGGATGCGGGCTGAGCAGCTGCCCACGGGTAGCCGGTCGCCACCCACGAGCCGCCGATTAGTTAATGCAATAAGTAGGATCACAGGATGACAGGAGAGAATCTTGCTTCGAAAACAACCTTTTTTGGAAGAAAATTATTATCGGGATTTTTTTCCAACTGGGATAATTCTAATGTATGTCCCACGTCGTCAGCTGCCAAACAAGTTTAATCTATGATTTAATGACGGAATGCTGGTCTGACTATATTATGCAACGACCTTCTTTCATAAAGTAGAGTTTAGCAAATTGAAGGAGGAAAAATACTCGTGCTAATTAAATGAGGCGATTTATGACGAAACATAAAAGCATAGACGCAAGAAATTAATTAAATCTCAAATGTGTTTGATTAAAAAAAGAACAGGTAAAGGTGAGACAGAGTAAGAGGAAACTCATTAAATAGCTCAGACAAAAATGGCGTCAGAGAACTTTATGAGTTTTATCCCATCAGCTGTTTCATTACTCCATATTATAAACGTTGAGTTGAGCTATGAGCAGCAACTCATAACAATTTCAGATTACTATGTTTGGCATAATAAGCCTTACAAATATTACAATAAAGGTAAATTGTCACAAAAAAACATGAGTGAAAAAACTGGACAATGTTATTTAAATTACAAGGTATTAGGGTCGCGAGCCATACATATTATACTGTTCACCTCGACATGGTTTGTGTTCATAGATCCCATACACACAGCCTCGGACAGCTATGGGGATTTCGCAACGCCTCTCGGTGACACTATGTTGTAACATAATATAAACATAACGCCTTTAAACCCTGAAGGGTTAAGCAGAATGTTACATACTAATATGACTACTGTTCGCCATATATGTTCAAGTTACAAGCAATAAGGGTCTAGCCAGACTACAAACTTCAAAGATTGCGGGTTGTTCGAAAGAGATGCCGCTGATCCGGAACATACAGGGCAAAAGAAGGAACATGGGTGGGTTTTATTCAATAAAAGTCTAACACAAGTCATTTCAAGTTTTCCCACCCGTAAAAAAATGACCACACACTTAAACTTTGAACCTCCTACTGAGAAATTCCTGATAGACCAACCCAACAGAAATTTACCCAAGCTGCCAATGTAACCCAGGACCTCACGCTCTACAGTAGCGCTCGCGACCACTTGACCAACGAGGAAGTTACTAAATTGATGCATCATTTAAAACGATCAAGCAGTATGTTGATGTAATAGGCTGGTGGAACAGCAGCAGGGTGTTAATACGGAGCAGTGTCGCAAACAAACCATATTCCACCTCATATCCTGCCTTCTGTGAACTGAAACATGCAGCCACCGTGACCTCTGCTGCCATTCACGACGTTGTAGAAATAGCTAAGTTCAGTCTAACAAAACTGATAATGACTAATGAAACTCCGATCTTCGCCAGACCAGCTGTAGACCAATCTCTACAAACTACTTAAAGACGCATTTAAATCACTGCAGATGATTCCTAGAATGCCTAGCTTAGTGGATAATACGTGCGTAGCATGATAAATGTTACATGTGATGGAATGAAGGACATTTGTAGTCAGGGAGGCAGCGGAAAATTATACTACTTACTACTTAATGTGCACCTAATACACTTCACCTTCAAAGATTGAAATTGCTGAGGTTTGACGGCACAGTTGGCGCAGTGGCTGAGTGATCGACTGGTGCACTGTATGTTGCGGGTTCGATCCCCGCAAGGAATTAATATTTGTAAGGCCTACAGATAGTTGTTCTGGGTGTGGTTGTCTGTGTATGTGAGTTTAAATTGTTAATTGTTCATTAAATTGTGCATTTATGAAACATGAAATTCCTAAATTGGAGGAACAGCTCATCAAAATTAAAAAAAATGTTAAGTTTCACAGTGAAAACATAGAAATAGGGTTTCGGGCCCGGAACCCAATTTCTATGACTCCACTGTCGGTTTGTCACCAAGCTGTATATCATAAACCGTGATTAGACAGTCGATAATATGAAAGCATTCCGCCGTTGCTTCGCAAGGGTGCAATGTAATTGATCTAGAAGCTGACAGGTCATAAGTCAGGATTGTTGACAGTAGCTTAATGCTGACTAGTTTATAATCGGTTCTGTACTATCCTACTTCCTTCTATATATATAATATTATAAATGCGAATGTTTGTGAAGATGTATGTTACTCTTAAATACAACCTGTATTTAAAGACAAGACTTGGACCTGGGGTCTCTGTGAGAGGAAATGGTGGGTTTATGTCAAAGTCTACAAATATTCAAGCAAAGCAAGATTAGACTCGAAACTTGTACCAACAGATTTATCAAAACAGCTAGGCCGATATTATTGACTAGTTTTACTGAGAGTCGACCGACCTAGCGATAATCAATATGAACCAATGCTAGCTAGCCTCGAGATAGCCACTCGAGCCTATCTCAGCGCTAATCTACAAATCGAACCGCTTGACAAGTGACAAATGGGCCGAACGCCTTGCTTTACATATTTATTGCTATTGGTTTTGATACGCGTTGCTCGCTACTGGCGTTTCATAGCCGTGACAGGCTCCGAAGGCCTTATGATGAGTGGCTTTTGTAGCGGTCAGTAGTGCATTCCGACGTTGTCTTGCATTTATGTTGTATTGTTGTTATAACATGACGTCCGGGGAACAAACTGCGCGTCTTAAAGTTATACATATATTTTTTCTCAATACCAGACGGAGTTTGATATTTGTGCCCAATTGATGTTTCCCAATTTTTTTGGTACTCAAACATACTGGCAAAATGGGTATACTGTACCTCTACGTTATGTTGTTTAGAATGTGAACAATTTTCTTCTTTGGATTGTTTTTTTTTATTATTATGTTTGCACTTATAGACGGGAAATACCATGACTAATATTATGAGATGTTTAATATTGTTTAAGAGCAACAGCTCAACAAGGGTACACTAACGTACCAAGACGTAACGGTAGTTGAGGACAAATAATCAGTAAAATCAGGTTCCAATAAAAATACTAATCTTGATGCTCATGCAGCTGTTTGTAGAAATTGTTAACTATTGCAGTCTTACTGGACAGTGGACGAGAACCTCTTCTAAACTTCACTTAAGATCCTGTTTTTGCCTTTCGTATGCTTCTTAAGTTACCACTGTTTCTGGATGGGCGCGTCCCATGCTAGTCTCATATGCGGCACTAGACAAATATGGACCCACTATCACTTCAGCTGTTCCAGCAAGCCGATAACTCAGTTCAGTAACTTCAGTTTCGAACCCAAACATCATGCGGGTATCACGAAGTTGGATGGGGTCAGATTGGCAGTTACTACTTGTATTCAGTGCATTCTTTAGGCAGATGATGATGATATTATCTTTGAATAAAAACCTCCAAGTATATGCTCCAAGTATAGCTATACTGCGCGCCCACCGCATACATTGTACTAATGTTTCAGCTGTGCAAAGTGACGTAACAACAAACCTGCATAACCGGTATCGCTTCAGTGTGACTTACCTAAACTGCATTTTTAATCAAGGCTGTCGCATTTTCCTTAAAACTTTTGGAGTCTTACCACATTCTGCGTGAAGAATTAAAGTTATCACTCTTATTATATTCGTTGCAACCTGTTATTTTTAAATTGATGTCTTCACTTTGGTACATAATGATTGAGTTTGAAACCTTTTAACAATGCATTTATCTACTACAATTGTTGTGTATTACTTCGTTAAACATATTTTTATTAAATCTGCAGTAAGGAGGCTTTTAGTTACCGCGGCAGAATTATCAACTGGGGTGGTTTGCCTGCTAGCTTATTTACTTCAAACGGTTTTTCAGATTTCGGTAAATCCTACTACTATATTATAAAGGCGAAAGTTTGTATGTATGGATGTATGGATGTTTGTTACTCTTTCACGTAAAAACTACTGAATGGATTTGCATGAAACTTTACCACAATATAGCTTATACATCAGAATAACACATAGGCTATAGCTTATACATCAGAATAACACATAGGCTACAATTTTTGAGGTTTCTAATGTGAGGTCGTAAAAAAACACATTGTTTGCGCTTACATTGCAAACGCTGACTGAATCCTACAAGATAGATCAAAACAATAGACTACAGTATTGTACAACTTAAAAAGGTCTACAAAAAAGTCCGTGATGGTATATGTTTATCTCTTAGGAATAACCCACAATAACCATTTTTTATCCTTTAATTTGTACGAGAAATAATGGCTTATTTACGAAGCGATTTTAAGCAATACAGTATTAATCCTTATCCAATTAAGTATCTTAAATACATTGTGCATTTAATAAAGATCAATATGGCTCTTTACAGCATGTAAATTAAATAAATATTTTCGAAGATATCACAGATTTAAAATGCAGAGTCATAGCAATTTCGGCGATAAATACTGGCAGCGGTGCCAGGCGAACGGGGCGTGGGGGGAGCGGGGTAGGTGCGGTGGGGAAGAAGTGGCTAATCGCTGAGTGCGCGAGTCGCGACCCGAACACGGGCAGACGCGTGAGAGCAGACGTCGTTGACGGTTGTGTCCGTTTTGCGAATTTTCAAGGCACTAGCGATTTGATAAAAACGTATGGTCGCCTACTTTAAGTAATATAGGCTTAAAGTTAGTTATTGCCAGGTTTCTTTTTGGTTAGGAGTTACACGTACAAAAAGATACTTCATTTTTACGAATTACTTCATTGAAAATTCAATTACTATATAGATAGGTTACTTACAGTTAATTATAACAAACAAGCTTCCGCCCGCGACTTTGTCCGCGTGGCATAGTTACTTTAGGCTAACGCTAACTTTAACACCTGTGATGATCGAAAAAAAAAATATCCTTCTCTGCCCTTTTCTTCCTTCTTTCTCCCCCTACTCTATTCTCACTTTTTTTTAGCCTATGTCTCTCTTCAGGGTCCCAACTATCTCTGTAACAAAATTCATCAAAATCGTTTAGGCCATTTAGGCGTGAAGACGTAACAAACAAACTAACTAAACTAGAATAGTGCCGAGTTGATGGCAATAGGCTCAACCCTTATTACAACGGACTATAACACAAATGCGCATTTATGTTATAAAAGCAAGTATTAGTGTGTCAACTTAGACAGAAGTGTATAATATCCTTATCCTTACTATCCTTACTCCTTACTTATCCTTACTATAATATTATAAAAGCGAAAGTGAGTTTGTTTGTTTGTTTGTTACCTCTTCACGCTTTAATGGCTGAACCGATTTGGATGAAATTTGGTACAGAGATAGTTGGGAACCAAGAGGCGGACATAGGCTAATATTTTTTTGAAAAAAGTGGGATGTGAGGGAGAAAGAGGGAAGAGAAGGGAAAACTTAGCGTTGCTATTACAAATCAATAAGGCGCAAGGGGAATTGTGTTACCCCAAATTTAACGCGGGCGAAGCCGCGGGCGAAAGCTAGTAATATTATAAAAGCGAAAGTGAGTTTGTTTGTTTGTTTGTTACCTCTTCACGCTTTAATGGCTGAACCGATTTGGATGAAATTTGGTACAGAGATAGTTGGGAACCAGGAGGCGGACATAGGCTAATATTTTTTTGAAAAAAGTGGGATGTGAGGGAGAAAGAGGGAAGAGAAGGGAAAACTTAGCGTTGCTATTACAAATCAATAAGGCGCAAGGGGAATTGTGTTACCCCAAATTTAACGCGGGCGAAGCCGCGGGCGAAAGCTAGTTTTATTATAATTAATGAAAGTAAGTAAACAAAACACAAACTTTGCGAAAATTATTATTTAAGCTATAGTTAGTGTCAATCTCATCAATACACAATATGGTACGACAGAAAAGTTCAAAATGTAATTATATTCTAGAATATAAACCGTTTATTTAATCTGTACTTGGGTCAGACTTATTAACAATAACTTGAACAATAGCGTTCTGATATCAAACAGTCAACAGCACAGATCTCTACTCGATTGCAACCGTGATTGCTCCATGCATAGATGCCCCTATGCACGCCATGCCAAACTGTAGCCTACACTACACGTGTGTTTATATGGATAAGATAGAAATATTATTATAATTATAGAAATAAATTGCATTGTATAATAATTTATAGAAATATTATAGAAATAAATTGCATTGTACAATAATTTATTTCTATAAATTATGGTATACATTTCTATAAAGTATGGCAACAATTTGCATCATATTAGGGCTGTATATATAACTGAAATTTCATGTACTGTTGTCTCTTCATAGACCGTGTACTTCGACGCTAATTTACCCACGACGACGTTGGTAAATTAGCGTGACGTTTTACAGGGGCATAGGAAGCGGAGAAATTAGTTGGAAAATGACAAAGTCAAAGGTTTTTATTTCTTAAACATGGGTGTAAAAGATGTAAATATAAAGTAGGTATGTCCATGTTTTGCTGTTAGCGGCTTAGAAATATTTTGTCCTGAAGAAAGTTTTGAGTATGAACGGGATAAGATAGTTATGGGAGTAAAAAAACGAACACTTCTTAAAGCAGCGATTGAGGAAAATAATACTAGCAGGAGATTCCTAACAAAGGGACCTATGACCTGTCAGCTTCTATTATGCCTGCTGAGCTCCACGAAACGCAGCAAAATGTAGGATCAAAAAAAAATAAAACCGACTTCTAAAAAAAACTAAAAACTGGAAAATAACTTTATTTCCGGAAGTCGTTGGCTTTTGTTGGTTTCGTTGACTTTATTGGCCACCGACTTCCGGAAATAAAGTTATTTTCCAGTTTTTAGTTTTTTTTAGAAGTCGGTTTTATTTTTTTACTAAAAAGTTTTTATTTCAACATTTTTAGTTATAGTATTATGATGTAATACGCAAACACGGTTAAAAAGTTTATATGTTTAGCTTTAGTCCCGTCTTAGATACAATTTTTAGTGCCACATCAAGCTATAGATTAAATACTAAGTATCTATATTATGCTTTAGTATTAAACCAATTCAGAAATCATATGCATCATCCCCTAGGGGATACAGCTGATACCTGATCTGATGTTTATATTTCTTAATGACTAGGTGAGGGGTGGGGAGGGGATACGGTCACCCTGCTCCCACTCGCCTGCCTACCCTGGCGAAACCCATACCTATACATGTGATTGCAGCAATCACGGCAGATTTGCTGTCATTTATTAAAGAGTGCCGTTGTATATCACTGAAGATCTATCACCAAATTACTGCGATGACCTTCCAAACCATAGTAGTACATACCATTTTTTGATCATTTGTCTTCGACAACTTCTAAAATATAATTGACGAATGAGTATATCATCAACGTACACGAAGTCAATCTAATACGTATTATTAAAGATAACTCAAAAACTACTTGTCGGATCTTGATATTTTTTTTATGGGACCAAACGACAACCACCAGCTTTTGAATAGAAAAAGAATCATCAAAATCGGTTCGCTCAGACCTGAGTTATGAGATAACAAACACAAAAAAAAAAAAAAACACAGTCGAATTGAGAACCTCCTCCTTTTTTTGAAGTCGGTTAAAAAGAGCTGCTTTGGATAATTTGCCCATTCTGCTGATACCCTTGCACTTCAGATAAATAGCTGCAATGCGGAACTCCACTATTATGTGTTTGAACTAAGCAAGTAGCTACATAATGTTAGCAAAACTACGTGTTTACTGCAGTATTATGCTAGTAATAGTAGTTTTAACTGTAAATAATCTTACTGCTTACTACAAGTATCTGCATCGAAAATAGTAGAAATACTATTTTTAGCCGACTTTTAAAAAGGGGGTGGTTCCGTGCCTGAAAAGGAAAAAATCGAAACCTTTATTGGATAACTTTGTTGTCCAGCTGTCTGACTGTCTTTCAAGACCCTTTTCTCTGGAACACGTGGAGTTTTCGAGTTGAAATATAACCCAAATACTTACTACTACTAAAAATCAAACCTCTAAGTGTACGCAGTCAAAAGATATGGTTGTTACCTAATGTCCTAAGTCATGTACGGAACCCTCGGTGCGCAAATCTGACTCGCCCTTGGCCGGTTTTATTTTTGTTTATGTTCACCGATTACTCCGCCAACTTGGGACCGATATTCATAATTCAATTGTGTTCGAAAAGGTTTTACTTCATACATGTGTTATTGTCTGTAATACATATTTTCTATGTCTATATGTTTGATCTGCTTATATCTTTTAGTTACAATGGAAAATTTATACTCAAAAATAAAAAAATAAGTGAGATATCATCATACCATAACTAAAAATTATGAAATAAATAAAGGTTTTTAGTATAGAAAAATTTGATCGGTTGTATGTTAGTCCGTAACAGTGCTTTCACAAGTTATTTAACCTCGTGACTGCAATATAGTGTTCCATTGTGCCTTCATATTAATCGTTATTTTGACATCATCATCTGTAGCCTTCTCTCAACTGAGTTGGGGCAGATGCCTAACTAAATACCATTATTTTGCACGGTACGACTACCAATAAAACCCTTACTCAGACCTGAGAATTGAACCCACCCAAGACCTCATGGACTTACGACTACTGAACCAACGAGGCAGTAACTCAAAGACAGAAAGATCGACTAAAATCATGCCGAATTTGATCTAATTTAAAAATTGGTAGATTAAAACACCTGCAATAAGTTATTAAGTTCAAATTAGCATGCTAAAGTGTCCTGTCATTTAGTAATAGTAACGATAGTAACTTTATAGTTAGAGTATGACGGACCGCGGGTCAGTGGTAGGCTAGCTCAAGGTCAAAGGCTCAAGTGCGGTCTTCTGTACGTGCCAAATGATGTGTTAAATCTATACTTATCACGATCGCTTTTGTCCCCGCTAAACCAAACGCATGGTCTAGAAATAGCTTGTCTTGTTTAGCGTTGAAAATTACAGAGATACTATCTTTTCTAACTTTCAATAAAATACAGGAACTTTTCTAGTTCATTATTTATTTAAGGATAAACCAACAAAGCTACACCAACATACATGTTAAAACGCTCACATCTTTAGAAAATGTAGTGTAGCCTTAATTAAAGGCTGCCACGGCATGCACGGCATGCATTATCGTTTGAATCTTTCGCAAGTTTTAGTGTTTTACATGTATGTCTACTTTACGGTTTATTATAATATGACAATAAGGTATTTTGAGTAAAGTACATTAAACGTCGAATTTTTGGTAGTCAGTAGAATCGGCTAGAGGTCTTCATCATCACTGTTCAATCAATATTGATTAGCAAGATTGTTATATTTTCGACGGCACGGTTGGCACCGTAGCTGAGCGATCGACTACTGTCGCGGGTTCGGTACTCGTACGGAACAAAAATTTGTATGACCTACAGATAGTTGTTTCGGGTCTGGCTGTTAGTGTATGTGAGTTTAAATGTTTGTTAACGCACTTGAGCAGTTAACTATAAAAAATATCAAACCTGAAAACTATTTCACCTTTAATTTTTGCTTGTTTTATTTATACCTAGGTAATAGAAAGTTTTTATTACTTGTAGTTATTTTTCCTGGTAATGTAAAAAAATATTTTACGATGTGTTGGGCTCGGCCATTTTTCAGCAGCCAGACCGCGACGCTCTTGTTGTCCAGTAGTTCCACTGTCACGGTCTATCTGACCTCCACTAGGGTACCATCCAGTAGAGTGGAAATAGTCGATCCCCATTTACGAGTAGTTGGACAAACGTTAGGCAGATTATGATAATTATAGCGATCACTATATGTCAGTCACGCTCCACAAGATTATCTATAAGTCGGCAGGAAAAACTCGAAGGCTGACCAGAAGGAAGCGCGATCGAACCCAAATGTGCACTGCATGTTTATGTACTCCTCATTTCACGATTATTGCATCATTGAGCGTGTTTACGAACTGCAATAAATTGGTGTCAAAGATTCTATTTCTTATAGACTTCTACAAACTTTGTTAGGTAAACAAACTTTAGCAAACTTTGTGCTAGGCCCAGGGTCAAAGGGGCAACCAACCGGTGAGGCTTGAATTCGAACTTGTAAATTATCGCTCGACAAACAGACTTCCTAACCACTGAACTAATGTCATATCACTAAAAATCTTTCATCAATTATATTTGAACGGGATTTTTAACATGTTAATTTTTTTTTCCGCGGAGTATTTTATATAAAAAGTTTATCTTTTGACTTCCACACCACAGTTAAAACATTCGAAAATACACTAAGACTTTTAAACTGATACTGTTATAGCTAAGGTAAACAGCTTTCGAAAACAAGGGTCAGGTACCGACCGCAGTAAAGACTTGTGTCCGCGGTAACATTCGAGTTTAAAAGTATAATATGTTTTATATTTATTTATTGTGATGTGAGGTATGATTTTTGGTGGACAGCGATTGAGAAGGTCAACGAAAAACGAATGAATACTCTGCAGGAATTAAGCAGTGGTAACCGATCTGCTTATCCTGTTCCTAACTATATTGAGGTCGGCTTCCAGTCTAAGCGGATGCAGCTGAATACCAGTACTTTACGGCAAGAGATAGTACAACCGTCGGACTGCCAAGACATGGGTCTCGAGTTCAAACCTCAAACGAGCACTGATTTTTTAATTGAGGGCAAGAGTATGATGATGATTAAAGAAGATGGGATAAGAGAAGAAGTTGTCATGCTGTATTATAGTATTTAAATACTTCGTATTTTATTTGCAATCGCTCTTAAAACTTGTACATAATATACTTTACTCATTAGCAAGGTAAATGTCGATAGGTAATTTGTTAATAGATTTTGTAGGTAATGAGTTCTCAGTTCAGGTTAATTGACTATTAGAGCTATGAGAAATACTCATTTAGTTGGTAATCAGTGTAGCAAAACGTAAGTATTTTTTAATTAAATAATTAGCTAACTGGTGACACTTTCACTGCAAATTGTGGTAATTGTGAACACGGGGCTATAAGGTGTAACATAATAAATATAGGAGCCCTCGTGTGGTGCCCCCAGTCATGAAACTGAACAAGTTTAAGTCTACGACGTTCTGAAGTAAAGGGAATTTCTATAGGAATTGACGAGATCCGCGGATCAAAAATATACTAAATGAATGGTTAAACTAAAGAAAAGGTATGATTTCCAAAAATCATAGAACAAAAGTTGCTCACCCCGACCATGATGCTGGACATCATGGTCGGGGTGAGCACACGAGAGAACTTGCGTTTATTTTTTCACACATATTAATATCATAGTAGCATTAATAATTTTAATGTTACTTAAATTTTGACTAGACCAAAAAACTATCTTCTCTTTTCGTACCGGAT
The DNA here is from genome assembly GCA_958449745.1 of Ochropleura leucogaster. Lineage (NCBI taxonomy): Eukaryota > Metazoa > Arthropoda > Insecta > Lepidoptera > Noctuidae > Ochropleura > Ochropleura leucogaster. Next base: position 23,640,141 of record OY288200.1, read on the forward strand.
TTACAAAAACTCAAAAGCGCATTTTAGCATAAATTAAAAAAGTGGCACTACATCTTTTATAGGTATAGAAATATGATTAAAAAGTTGATAAAAAACAAGAAATAATCGCTCAGCAACATAAAAAAATTGATGTTTTCAATCATAAATTGTAATCTAAGTAAGAAGTAAACTTAGCCTTGTGGGCAAGTGTAACTTACCCGTAAGGAATATCGACGTGCACTTGTCCGAGCGGAGAGCGCATGCGGGGTGCGCGCGCGTTCACAGGTGACTGCAGCCGCCGAGGCTCCGAGAGCCGGCGCGCGCGCAGCTCCTCAGATAAAAACACTGCCCTATGCGTTACCAATCAGTTTTCCGTCTAAAGCAAAAACAGTTTTCGCCACTTGTTTAGTAAATAGTTTTTTTTTTTCATGACTATACAAAGCGCAATGACTCTAATACTTTATCAATGGGGCCGGAACGTTTATTTTTGCCTAAAATACGATGAGTGGAGTGCGTAAAGTATGATTATTATGGTGTACCTGATTATAGAAGGTGACTTCTGAGATGCAGAGTATGCAAGAAGTATGGCAGAAACTAGGAAAACTGGCTGCCATAACTTAATTAAGCATTAAACAACCTTATCATTTTTGTGGGAAAATCATAAGTTAAAATACCAAGTTCCACTTAACGTTTGTACTAGCTAAGTTTATTCCATTAATTTTGTTTTTGCACCGTGGCACTGTTGACTTATATAATGGCATTTCAAGCAGCTATTTAAACAATGCGACAACCTGAAAAAATATGTTTTTAAAATTTTCCATTAAAGAGAAACCCCCTTGTTTCAGTCCTGTTGATGTCCTTATTTTATTGTTTAAAGTTTAAAAAAAAAACGTTGCCCCACTAGGAATTTCTCCTGTATCGTGAGTGCGTTTACATACATTTAAACTCACATAAACCAACAGCCAGATCCGGAACAACTATCTGTAGGCCATACAAATATTTGTTCCGTGCAGGAATCGAACCCGCTACACACAGCGCGGCAGTCGATCGTTCAGCCACTGCGCTAACCGTGTCGTTAAAGATTGAATTTCTATTTTACAAAGTTATGACGTCAATGACTTGTCTCTGTTCTCAGGACCAGATTGAGGTAAAGTGTAGGTCCGTCTATGTCACCCTAGTACCTATTTGTATGTGTCCGTGTAAGTTTATTACTGTTTTACGCTCAAACGGCTTATCGGATTTTGATGAAATTTGAAATGTATAAACCTGGATTAATACATAGGCTACTATATAAACCGGTGAAACCACGGGGCGCAGCTAGTATGTATATTAAAACTCATGAAAATATTATGTTAGTGTTGGATAGCTCATTTATCGAGGAAGTAAGTATAAGTTTTATAACATCTCGCTACGCCACTACTGAGCTAAGCAGCGGAGGATACTGCGGGGCATAGCTAGATTAATATAAAAAAGTTCTTTATCCTGGGTACCATCGTCATCTACATAGCCTTTTTACCGTTTTCCTAACTATGTTGGGGTCGATTTCTAGTCTATCCGGATGCAGCTGAATTTTGCAGTATTTTCGACTGAGTAACTGCCTATGTGACCTCCATTACTCAGTTAGGCCACCGACTTTGTACATCAGTTGGACTGTATTAAACTGAGTAAAATGGAGATTTGGAGAAAAACCTTTAACGACGAAGAGCCTTTTGTTTTACGGATTTGAAATCATCAAAAAACTTTGTGAAAAAAGTGTCAGAGTTTCATTGACTAAAACCTACCAACGTTCTTTCTATTGCCCTTTATGTTCCCGGGAAGTGGTATTTCTTTCGAATAACAGTGACCCGGGCAGGCCCCTCTGCTTATCGTAGAGCCTAGGCCAATACAAAAAAACCTTTGTCAAGAATGTTGGGATTTTCGTCAATTACCTTTCCTACATGTTCGTCATTGAAAAGGCCTATGACGAATATTATTTACTTTTCTACTACAAGTACAAGCTGTACAAGTCTATATAAAATAACAGCATGAATCACCGCATCGCCGGTTCGGTGAACGTCACAGAAATGGTTATTTGTCTCCACAGGTATTTCCAATACCTTGATTGTTTCCTGTATGGAATAGTCTAAATACCTACCAAAACCTTTGGAACATAGGTAATGAAATCTTCTTATTCCGGGTAAAAAAGATATTAGAAATTCTCCTTGGAGTCTTTAATGCAATAGCCACTTCAAATATGTTATCACCACGGATTGATTAGATTTTATAGTAAGTAGAATAATAAACGTTGCTAAAATACGAAATTTTATTATGCTACGATTGTTCAGATCCTTCGTCCAGGAGTTCTTGGGTCGATTTAACATACCAAGCCAAGGCAAGCGGCATCCGCCCCTGGCGGCAAGCAAAGGCCCGGAGAACGCCAACAAGGGCCCGGGGACAGCGAGCGGCGGTTTGAGAGAGGCGTCTTGCTCGGCTGTCGCCTCTGGCCCGGGGCCGTCAAACCAGCCCTCCAGCAGGGCTGCGACTTTCCCCGCGTTATCGGCTCCGACAAAACCGGTGCCGGCCCCCGCGAAATCGGCTCCGCAAAGACCAGAGCCGTCCTTACGGAGTCTGGCTCTAGTGTACAGTGTTAGAGAATATTTAGAGGATAAGTCGTAAATATCATTAAAAAAAAACCCTTATGTCACCAAATCCAGCAATTATATATTCAATGTTATCCAATATTATTACTTCAATACAATTTCAATATTCAAACTCATTCAATTAAAATTTCATGATAACTAATAATTTTATAATATAAGTAAGCCTTGATTATTATTTTTGTGGAAATATTTTTACGTCATATTATGGCAGGATATGCTGGAACTAATATTATAACATCTATTGTACCATATTCTTACAAATCAATATTTTTGATTTGATTTGTAACTGGGGCCAGCGGCGAAGATGGCCAAGGCGGCGAAGGCGCCTAAGCTGACAACGCGCCAACAACAGCCACCCCCACCACCCCCATCCAATCCTCCCACAGCCGAAGACTGTTGGAATGTGGTCGGGGAGAAGATGAAGGGGCGCAAGGCAGCCAAATCTGCCAAGAAAAAGGCACAGAAGCAGCGGCGAAACATCGAGGCCAGGATTCGCGCCCCAAAGACCGCAGCTGTAGTGCTTACACTACAGCCGGAAGCAGAACAGAAGGGCGTGACCTACCGCGATGTGCGTGCCAATTTGATTGAGCTCGGAATCACCGGGGGCCTCCGGCTAAGAGTTACCGCAAGGGTTGCGCATCACCCGCCAAAACCAGGGGCAGGGGAGTCTTCCGCGACCACCCCCACCAACGGCGCCGCCGCAGCCGTCGCTGCCGCTACCACTGCCATCGCTGTCGCCACAACGGTGGCAGCCGGACCTTCACAGGCTATCCAGGATTCACAGGGACTGAGATGGAGTGCCAATAACGGCCCCATTACGCGTCCTCCAGGTGAATATCAACCCTTGCGCCTGTGCTCAGGATCTCCTGCTCTAGAGCATGGCGCAGTGGTCGAGAGCGGGGGAAGTTATTTGATGATTTCCCATCCGCAAACAAAAAAAAAAACGATTTTTTTTATTTGTAATTCAGATCAAAATGTCCATCTGCTCCATTCCAACTGTGTCGTGGGTGCATCATAACAACCAAGTCTAGAAATATTTCAGCCTCTACCTGTTTATTATAGGACAGTTAAAAATGTAGGTACCATGAAATCGAACTTTTGAACCTATCTCGTAGTTAGTCTTTAGAATTTGTTTTGACACGTAATACGTGATTTCTCAGGGATAAAATGCGTCGTTTTATGATCATGGGAAGCGAATATTTTTCAAACTTGTGTGTTCGATTGTTCCTCAATTGCCCAGTTTATAAAATAAATACCGTGGGAACTATAATACATCAACGATCTACTTGCATTTCTGTTGTGCCTATATCTACATTAACGAGACTTGTGAAAATATGTTACGCACGTGCCCTACTCCGCCTGAGGCGTATCGCCCGTTCCCCGACTTTCGCCCGACGACAAATTACAGTGTTACGTACTATCTAGATGTCGAACCACGGATTCTGTGCTCTCTGTATCTGACTAGACGCCAAGATAACCGATGGAGCACAGCTTTGACCAAAGTAGCCAGGATTAAACCAAAAAAACCAGGGTCTTGCAAAACCCCGTAGGGTGAAGGAATCGTAAAAATCGCGGGAAAAACGAGAAGAAATGCAAGGCATATGGCACCCAGCCGTGGAATCAATTCCAGGGTGAATGATGATAATGTTGATTCTGCCGTCAAAGTAATGATCTATCTATATCTGATAATGTAATCTGTTCCGTTCGTTTGTTCTGTTCTGTTTTAATCTGTAATTGTTCTGTTCTCATTTTGTTATCTTTTACTTGATCTTGTTTACAAGTAACTAACAAATAACCTATTGATACGCTTTATCCTATTTTTATTATAATTAAAATTTGATCACGAAATCGATGCCCTGTTCATGGCAAAACAACTAGATCAGCTCTACATAAACTGTCAGCGTCAAAGGCCCATAATATTCCAATACATAACAAGACTACAACACGTCATCATTGAGGTCTTATGTTGTTGAGGGAAACCAGGTGTGGTGTTACCCTGTGGTCTGTGTGCAGGAGCAAATCAACTAGCGATGTACGTACGTACGCGTGATGTAAGTACCGAGTCAGCGCGAAACAGTACAATTCCAGTCAAAATATCAAGAGCAAATTCTTGCACTCGCTCTTAAGGAGGTTAAATCTTGGTTCCTTTTTTTTAGATTGGACGTAGTTGTCTAATAAGCGAGACTGACTGATTTAGCAGTGCGGACTAAACAGGAAGCGTGGCATTACTGACACTCATGTGCCGTGAGGTAATCTCGCGTAGTCGTGTCGAGATATATTGACTCGTTGCACCAACACCCTGACACCTGGCTTTTTCATTAATTGCCAACAATTGGTAACGGAACGGAACCCTTATAGGATAACTTTTATGTCCGTATGTCTGTCAAGACCCTTTATCTCGGGAACGGGTGGTGGTACAGAGTTGATTGACCATATTATCGAAGTCTGTAGCCCCTTTGTGTTGTGAAAAATCAACACTCAAACGCTCCACGATACAGGAGAAATTCGCAGCGCGGAGAAAAGTTCATTAAAAAAAACAAGTTTGTACGGAATCCTCGATGCGCAAGTCCGACTCGCACTTGACCGGTTTTTTAACAGACTTTGATTTCACTGCCCTGAGGGTACTGTTTTTATATCTTACAGTTTTGATGCTTATGATTAGCAGTATGTGAAAGTGATTTGACTAAAAAAAATACAATTTGAATAACATAACAACACGTCGTAGAACCCCCAAGTTTTAGGCAGAGCCGGGCGTTCGAGGGAGAGAACATCAAAGCAACCCAGCCACCGTCGGAGACGCTCTGATCTCGGGGTCCGCGAGATCTCTCCCGGCCACTGTATATGCTGGTCTGTGGACAGTGAGCAATGGGTCGCTCACCGTCCTTCCGTCTAGTGACGACAGGCCGTGTCGACGGCACGTTAGTGTTCCACGCGCGCTTCAAAGAGATGTCAGCAGACGGGCCTGCCAGAACCACTGCCTACCGGGGTGAAGGGCTATTCAAATGAGATACCGAGGCCCCGGAACATTAAGGGCAAAATAAGGAACATGGGTGGGTGATAGTCAGTACAAGTCTGACACTCGCTACTTCGCTCCGTTGATTGACCACTAATGATTTCCCGTCCGCAAAAAAAAAACAAGGGTAGGCTTTTGCATTAGAACGTTCTCAAGAGCAGTCCGGAGTTCGGAAGTTCATGGTATGACATCGTCATGCCTCGGTAAGCACATTAAGCCTTGTTTCCGTTGATCTTGCGCCTGATCTCTCCGGTCGTGAGGAACTGCCCTCCCAGCGCACGGCGACGGTACACACACTGGTGTTCTGTAATACCTCCAGAGTATTATACTACGACAGTTAATTTCCTTTGGGTACGAGGTGAGGAGGGAGAGGTAAGAGGTAAGGAGGTAGAGGTACTGGTGGTTCAAAATATAGTATTGTAAAATATAATACAATATCCTAGTTATCAACAAAACACAAAAAGCAAATCTGTATAATACTTTAATCTTACAAGGAATTAGCACTTTATGTAGTACATTATTTTTATGATCTGTACTGTAATATAAAATAATCAATTTAAATACACTTAAACATTAATCAAGTAAATCTGCATCATCTGACAGGTCCTGAAACAAATAATATATTTTAGTACATCTTATTATAGATAACTCATTCTCATTTGTACATATGTTTGACACCTAATTCCTCCAAAACGGTAGGATCGATTTGGAAGAAAGTTTGTATATATATTTCAATAGGCCCCTGGATGATTTGATGAAACACAATCGGACCCGGTTGGTGGCGCTACTGTCGGTATGTGACCAAATATGATTTACTGCAGGACAACGTCTGTCAGCTCCACTAATAGATATATAGAATACTTTTAAGATCCTACTTTGCAGAAGTTGCAGTTGAATCATTCACTTACATACTTTTTACTAATCGTGAGGTGCTTACGGTGTGGAAAAGTACCTCATGGTTATCAGAAATATTACCCTATACTAATTTCTTGCCACGATCCACTCAACCCGGCCAAGAGGCACGACAGAAAGGCTAGACAACAACTGAGGAGCAAAACTCCCCTCGGAGGTGAGTCTGTGGGGCCAAAAGCTTCAGACAGCCTGTGGGAAAATTAAATGTAGTACATTGAACTGTGTCCCACAGGTGGAGCACAAACAGGGCACTGGCTCTTCTAATATTCTCATTGATATTTATTATCCGATTATAAGATTGTATATTTTGTGGTATTCTCTCTGATTCAGTAGATGGGTAGTCGAGCCACTTGAGTTACTCTGATGGGGGTATCTCTGTTGGATGATAATACCATCCAATCATATCATGTTGGGTGATAATTTCATCCAACATGATACGATCATCCAAATGAAAGTTAGCTGCCACTTCCATGGGTCCATTTCCACAACCAAAGTTACAGCATGAACAAGTTATGAAAATATGATACAGCTGATGCGGTTGACACGTAAATCCCTGCTATTCCATGGATAATCTAGTACATATTCTATTAGCTGGCGCCCGCTGCTTCGCCCGCGTTTTATCGTAAAAAAGTATCCTATGTATTATTCCAGACTATTATCAACCTTTGCGCCAAATTTCATTAAGATCCGTTTAACCCGTCTGACATGAAAGGGTAACAAACATCCAAACATTTGCATTTACAATTTTAGGAGGATTATATTTTCAGCCGGTATAAAAAGACTTGGTCAGATTTATGGAGCCCCCTGTACTACATACAGCTATTTACTCATCAAATCTACAAACAAACACAAAAAAAAGTTTTCCAGCAGTTATATTGAGCTTCAATTATCAAAAAGGTGAGTATCAAAAACGATAAAAAAACATTGTTAAGTACGATACGATCTGTAAACATCAGTGTGGATCTTAATATTGATCATCTGCAACACTTAAGTTAGCCTAAACATCAAAGTCAGAATAATCAACATATTTACATTCTGCTTTTGAGCTATGATGGTCAGTAAATCCTACCTAGCTGCTCCAAAAACGTTCAATTTCCTTTTTAAAGCTATCGGCTGAATACACCGTGCTTATTCTAATATATCCGACCACAAGGATTACGCAAAACCCTAAATGCTACTATCCTATCTTTTTTAATACACTTTTTACAATGATGGTAATCTTGTTTTACATCTCAACAACATGCTTTTCCATTTTATCATTTGTTCAGAAGCAAGTTGTAATACACGAGGTGTGCCGTTCACGATTGTCTGTAAGCACTGGCGACGGGTTCGGGCATGGGTTTCTTGGACTCGGGGTTTTCGGGCGTGACGTACTCAAGCGTGACGTTCTCAGGCTTGGGATTCGCGGTACTCGGTTTCTCGAGCGAGTGGATCTTGGGAAAGGGACCACGCGAAGAGCCGGGGGCGATACCTACCACGCTGTCGGCCGTGCCATCGAGGATGATATCGTCGATCTCTCGCTCCAGCTCTTCCATGATGTCAAGAGAATCGTTGCGCTTCTTCCTGTCGGCCGTGGGGACGTCTGGTGTTGTACTGTCCGGGGCAATCAGCGCGGGACTGCTGAAATGGTCAATGGCCATTAGTATTGTTAACGAAAATAAAGAAAGGATATTGGCCGAAAATAATAAAATGAAAACTTAAATCTTATTATGTTTTTCGAAACCAAGTCGCATTGATAAGAAGATCTGAATGTGTAAAAATATTGGCTTATAAAATAGTGTTAGTTACGCATTCAGATCTTCTTCAAAGTTAGCTTCGAAATCGAATGGAATTCAAATAATGTGAACATGAAGGTATCATTACCTATTTTCGCCAGGTACGCGCGCCTCTGTAACGCCGCCTGCAGGCGACGCTTGTGAAGTTGACGCAACTTGCGCCACTTGCACAGATGGCGCCACTGAAGGGGTCTTGTAACCTTTCTGTTCGGCTTCGGCCTTCTCTGCAGCCAGGTTACGGTCGAGGTTGCATGTCTTTGAGTTCTCTGGCAAGTTCACTAAGTTACAACTCTGCTCGTGCCCGTATTCTCGCTGAAAGGTCTCCAGATCCAAAGATTGCTGAAATAGGTATTAAACAATCTTCAGATATTCTGTAGCTCGTATTATCAAGTCAACTGTATACTATCATACCGACTATGTTACTGTTACTACAATAAAACAATAAAGCACATTCTATCTACGAAAATTTCCGGTTGAATACAAACTCTTAGGTTTTGAGGACGGATGTTGACAAATTTTCAACACACTCCCAAGTATTTAATACATCTGAGAAAAAGCCGATAATACCTTAAAAAAAATGATTTGCTTAAACCCTCATAATTCAAATAAAAGAAAGCGGCATCGTGTCAGCCTGTTCAGTATGATGTTCTCAAAATCCCAAAAGAACATTAACACTTTTCATTTACAACGACCCTATGCTACGTTAATAATAAGGTATATTTTACCACAAACTCCGGGAACAGATTCTCGTATTGCTCTGGGTCGGCGAGAGACTGACCCAGCTTTTTGTTAGAAGTCGAGGTGGACTCCCGCCACAGTTTCAACACCTCCGACATCTTTGATGGAATGTATGATCTGCAGTTAAGAACAATATAGAACTACACAATGCACAAATAGAATATACAGTAGTTACGAACATAGTATAATCAAAGAATAACATGAGTGGCTTAAAATATTACCTACAGCTTGGTTGCAATATGTTATTGGCTAGTGAGGCCGCAGATTAAACAGCTGTTGTTATCTCGTGGGATTCAGGATAACATTTACTAAGAGATGATGATGAAATTCTACTTATCATCTATAGTACGGCCAACGAGAAGCGATACGAAAGGTCATTAACCTAAAGAAGAACTGTGGCGTTGACAATCTAATATTTAGCTCTTTCCATCTTGTGCCTTTGTCGTAATGTCTCGTTCTCCCGGCAAAAACATGACAACGTTAAGACGGGTTCGCCAACATTCAGGCGGCCATTTTAGATGGGGTTTTAGCATGGGTTTTGTTTACACTTGGTATCGCTTCTCGTTGGCCGTGCTATAGTCATCTTTACAACACTGTAGAAACCGGTAGAAATAACTAGATCCTCTTTTAAGAGTGCCGATGGTTATTTAAACCGAGTGGGCTCATAATTTAAAAATTTCAGTAACGCCCCTTGGCTCCTGTAACGTGGAGACAACAGGACATGTGAATATCGTTTGAGAAACAATGACACTCAAGTCCACGTGGGTGATCTTCACGAGTGGACCGAATGGATTTGGTAAGTAAGACATCTTGTTAAGTTTAGTAAAAGTAGCCGGAGATCTTATTCGCTAATGGGCATTCAATCAATGTTTTCTTAGGCTGGGTTGCACCATCTTACTTTAACATTAACAAACATCGAAAATTCAGTTAAAGTAATGGTTAGGCCAAAAATGAGTTGTACCATTTGACAAATAGTTAAATGACGTCATAACTTTAACCGTAACGGTAACCGATCACTTTTCGCTGGTTAGTGTTAGCGTTTGTGTTAAATTAAACGTCAACTGTCAAACGCGTTGAATAGACAAATCAATAAAAAGGTATAGTACGAGATCCGGCTGCAGAATCAGTGTACTCATCGAGTGTTTGCTGAAAACCAAATTTTTATACATATTCATGATTAGGAGAATTTATATCCACCAGGTTGCCTATCAAAATGTGGCCGCTAGTATTTTTAATTAAATTATTAATAATTCATAATCCGTAAGAAATTTCATTGACTTTTTTTTCAATGAAATGTCGTCTACTTTACGGCAACATCTATAAAGACTCTGAAAAAATATGGTTGCCGTTGCGCTTTTGGCCGCACCTCTTCGCAGCCAGGTATACACAGGTATGAATTTGTTACATTTATACACCCACAACGTACATTTATAATTTATATATCTAATTAAAGCTATTTTTTTTCTGTATATACGGTTGCTTAATTAAATCTGGCCGCCAATAAGGGTTGCTGGCTAATAAATATAGTAAATATTAAAAGTAGAGTGAAAGAGAGCTAGCGCGTAACACCACTAGTCAGACGAGGATAGCGATTGCCAGCTGTCGGACGGTTTAAAGCCATTGCGCATGCGTCAGATGTTAGTGTTCTCAACCTCCGATTCAAACAATAGTAGGTACGACTCAAAATAATAAATACTCCAAAAGAAACGTCTTTCTTTTCTAAAATTATTAATAATTTAATTTAAAATACTAGCGGCCACATTTTGATAGGCAACCTGGTGGATATAAATTCTCCTAATCATGAATATGTGTAAAAATTTGGTTTTCAGCAAGCACTCGATGAGTACACTGATTCTGCAGCCGGATCTTAGACTAGTAGGTACTTTGTTTGAAAGCTTGCAAGCAAATTTTCGTCCATGTTTTTATTTTCTCCCACAGTGCACCAGAACCCGAAAGATTATTAAATTAAAAATATTTCTAAGCTTCCTTGAGAGAAATATTTAAAATTAACCGACACCGAGCTAATGGCCTATGCACACCACGTTTTTTAAACGCGCCGTCGACGCGCGTTTGTAGCGATACAGACGCGATACGCACGCAAGTCAGACGCAGCCTGTAGACCTTTGCACACCTGTATAAATAAAGACGCGCGTGTGTAGCTATACAGACGCGCGTGTGTAGCGATACAGACGCGATGCAAACGACGAATAATCCGGCAATCGTAAATTCCACAATATTGGCCGGTTTTGAATTTCAGTTATGAAGTTTTCTGTGTCGAAAGGCTCCATTTTTTTGTTCCAAAGACGTGCGGTGCACCAAATCGCTCGATTGCTACTAGCATAGATTCACACTTCCCTTTCCCTCGTTGCGTTTGTATCGATACAGACGCGCCGGTGCCGCGCGTTTGTATCGATACACACGCGCCGGTGCCGCGCGTTTGTATCGATACAAACGACAACAAACTGCTCTGCAGGATAAAAACGCGCCGGCGACGCGCGTTCCCAAAACGCGCGTCGACGGCGCGTTTAAAAATCGTGGTGTGCATAGGCCCTAACATCAATAAAATGAAGTGACACCGATGACAGCGCAGAAACGAGTTTTTACGTTTTTTATGATTAGTATTGGCATATTTAAAAATGTTACCCGCGTCGAACTTGGGGTAAATCACGCCTCATTTGACTTGCAACACTTTTAACTTTAACAAAGCTAATGAATTCGCTGGTGCAACTCATTTTGCTGCAACTGTTAAAGGCAGCGTTACTGTTAGTGTTAAATTTGACACAAACCTTTACTATAACTTCTTCTGTGGCGCAACCCAGCCTTACTAATGAACTATGTACATATAGGCACTTTTGTATTACCAAAAACAAAAAGATGTGTGTGACTGTGAAAAGACTAGTTGTTTATTTCAAAGCGAAGATATTTACGGAGAATAACGGGCAAGAAACATCATTGATACTTGAAATCAAAATGTCGTCTGCTTACCTGGCGAAGAAGGCGGCTTCAGGCAGTTTGCCACGCTGTACCAGAAGGTTGAGGCAGGATTCGAGATCATTTAGCATGAAGTAAGCGACGAACGAGATGTTCTCCGCCCCGTCTTCAGAAGACATCTGCGCCACGTTCCGGAGAAGTTCTTTATCACCTGCACACAAACAAAGTTTGTTTTATTTTGTACTAACGAAAGGCACTCATCACAATATCCATAAGACTAGCAATATAAAAGGCTATTTATAAAAGTAAAGATTTAAATACTTTGTACTCTACTAGTTGATATGACTTTGATGCTGGTTTGAGTATCAACATTATAATTATTATAACTATTTTCAAAATATTGCTTGTGTCATTTTGGAGTGTGTTAGTTAGCGATGACTCTGCAGAACCCATTAAATACGCAATAATTATTATAAAAAAAGTCGTACCGGTACTAGCAGCAAACAACAGCAGCGCACTATAATCTTTGGCGCTCTGGTAGCAGGCTTTTGTCAGTTCTGTGTCGGCGGCAGCCGCAGCCGCAGCGCCCAAGCGGGACCACCGAGCGGAGGATGAACGGGAGGGCGCTCCCTCTGCCACTGACGCCTCTTCGGCTAGCTGCATGGCCCTCCGCAGCTCGCCCAGAGAGAGGGCAAGCTCGAATTGGTGCTCGGGCTCTGTAGATACTGCGAGAGCTTGTTGTTTGAAGCCCTGGGGAGGAGGATTGAGAATTTAGTTTACCGTATACAAATAGCACCCACTGCGTCACTTACATAGGCCTTCTGGTTGCATTTTTGCAGTATTTAGCTGATCTACCAAGTCTTGGGTACCGTCGGTAGACTCTCCGTAAATATAAGCTCCTTTCAGTCCGCATTTCAAAATAAACGTAGCCATTTACTAGGCAAAAATAATTAATATAGATGTAACATCTATTTGAAAAGCAGTAGAAGCTATCTAGGTTCCTTTGGTAGTTGTACGTACTTGTTTCTCTAAGAAGTGTGCGACTCTGGTGCGATGCTCCTGAGGAATGGTGGGTAGCACTCGGTCAGCTGTCTCGAAGTCGGCGCGCATCACCGCCGTCTGGTACTCGAGTACTGACAGCAGCAGCGAGTACGACACGATGTTCAGCTCCTTGTCATTTAGGTACAGTCTACGAAAGAAACATCTAGTTAGATGCTTGCCGAGAATGCCCTAACTGGGGACGAACAAATTCTTAATTTTGAAGGTCATAAAGCCTCTACGAAACAGCAGTATGGTGTGACTGTGTCACAAACTAAGCTTTACCACGCACTTCTTACCCTGCACTCTGTGTCCCATAATAGTGACCTCCGCGCTGCCACCAATGATACTGTGCCAAGTATTGGACTTAGTGTCCCAGAGACACGAGAGACCCTCCAGATACTGTTTACATAGCACCTGGAGGCTACCTCGGCTAGCTCACCAGCAATCATACCTGCAGCGTTTATTTCGAGAAGATTTTGGCAGTAATGAAATCTACAACTGTTCTTAGCTTTCTTAAAGTTTCAGAGTCATGGGAGTAGTTACCTGTTCTCCTTAGCGACATATCCCAGGATATACATGGTGTGGTCGAGGTGGGATATCGTGACGATCTCTCCGCCCACGTAGTAGTTTATTCTGTTCACGGAGTTCGTGTAGATGAAGCAGTCGCCCACCCAAAGACCAGTCTTCACGATCTCGTTGACGCCGCCGACAACCTGGATAGGAATCGAAAACAACAACATATTGTAAAAACATTTAAAAAAAAAGTATGGACGGCCCAATCCTGTCGATGAAACAAGTTTTGTTAAAGAGGAATAAGAATCAATTCCATTTCCTGGTAAAGTTTGTTATTCAAAAGGACCTTTTTATAGGTTTATTAAGAAAAATGGTTTGACTTTGTAAATCTATGAATGTTACAAAACACAGTCTATATCAGTGTCTGTCACAATGCTTCACTTGGTGCTTCTAAACTTCATTTTGATGCGGTCTACACCATCATTTAGAAAATATGTTAATCTATATTTTAAACATTAACCCAAAATGATGTCATTCGATGGCTTTCTAAGCTGGTTGTCTATGCTGATATAATCCGAAGACTTCGAGGGGGACAAATGGACCACATATTTGAGTATATGGTTATAATTTCAACTCAATACTTTCATGCATTCCCGAGATAAAGGCAAGAGCCTTTACAGACAGACAGAAAGACGTACATCAAAGTGATCCAATGGGTTTGGTTTTCTCCTTATGAGGTGCGGAACTTTAACATACAGACGGGCGCGCTCATGCCCTTAATACTACATATAAGCAGCGAATTGTTTAGTATGCTTTTCAGAAAGATTAAAACGTTTCTGGTAGCAGCCATTGAACAGTTCCTACTACAATCAATCAAAATCATTTATTTCAAGTAGGCCAGTTACAGGCACTTTTGAACTGTCGAAACATTGACAACGACAAAAGTAAGCTACAGTCCCAGTCACAAGGCATAACTGTAAAAGTACTACAGTTGCCCATTCAAAAGCGTAGATCTCTATAGAGAAGAATCGGCAAGAAAATCTGCGGACAGTCTTTTAAATTAGAATATTGTTACAAAACCTTGGTTACATCATTCGTGTTCATATGGTTAACTATGTGAGAACGATGTAGCAAGACATGCACATTAAAAGTGTCCATAGGAAAACAGAGAAATTAAAAAATTAATTAATTCAAATAAGCCGTGGCAGCTGAGAGATACACTATCTTTGCATATCCTACCGTAGTCACAGAATGGTTGAGCCAGGATGTTAGTACACACTACTGGGGTGATTGTGTAGAATGAGATTGTTTCCCCGCACCCCAGCCAGAAGACGAGAAAGAACACCGTGTGGTTTAGTCAGTAGGAGTCTGACAGACCCCTCCGCCGTAACGGAAGACATCCATCGAGGAATTACACAAGCAAGAAAAATAAAAAATATTGTACAACTACAATTTGCTAGTTATGTTTAAGTACCATGAATTAGAAAGCTAGCATAAATCCTGACTCTGAGGCCTCATTGAGAAATTCCTAGCGAAAATACCCAATCACCCAATATATACCTATATTTTCTTTTAAAAAAAAAGAACGAGCTTTTACCAACATCCTACTTAATATTATTAACGTGAAAGTATGTATGGATGTTTGGATGTTTGTTGAATAGATTTTAGTGAAACTTTACTATAATAAAGCTTATACATCAGAATCACACAAAGGCTACAATTCAAAAAGATATATTGTATATTCTATCATCACGCGATTGAAACTGCGGGACGCAGCCAGTTTAACTCATATAAACATCCTGCCAGACCCGGGCAACTATCTGTAGGTCATACAAAATATTTATTACATACGGGGATGGAACCCGCGACACGTAGCACAATAGTCAAACGCTTAGCCACTGCGCCAACCTTGAATTCTATAATACTTTGAATAACCTGAAAATCGAACGGAGGTCGTCTTGCAGCAGTCACACTTGCGACACACAGAACAAAGCGGCAGTAAAAATAATTTAGTTTGAATATTAATTAATTACTTAGGTTTCCCTGAGTTTAGCTGTGTTATTATTGTTTTAGTAGTAAAACAGTAGAGGCAAAGATAAGAGTTTCGCAACGGTTCGTAGCTTATCACAACTATGAGTCGTTATCGCACCAGTAACAGTTGGACATAACTTTTAAATTATTTTTCGTGATTCAATTTGTAGACAAACTGTATATACTGGTGTTTTGGCTCACATTTATATTTAAGTTTATGGAGACGCACCATGGTAGACCGCATAATTCTATTTTCATCACGTTTTTTGCAATGTACACGGCATGGTCCATCTGTATGTAGATTTAAATATAATTTACGACCATAATACGTATTTATTTACATTATCGGTTTTTTCTTTATTTACTTTTATTCTTAATTTTTTTTACATATAAAAATAAGAACATTTAAAAATACATATATAGTGGTCCACCAGTATCGGGAGCAGGTTCCAAGATCTCTACTCTAACCGAGTTCCAGAGATAGGAACCTCCTCACAATGCGAGCCGTATCAAGGAGTACTACTTACTGAATCAGGCCTTTGATCCAAACCCTAAGAAGAGCTTGGAGAGACGGTAGTCGAGGCTGTTGGCCATCAAGCCATTGGCCGTAACTACTATCGGCACAATGAATTATTAATAATACAGTAATAATTAAAATCATCAATTTAACCCAAGAGTTCATTAAATTATTTAATGCCATTGAATGACTATTCCATGTTTTTTTTTCAATGGGATTATAAACTGAGCAAAACCTTATTTGTAACGGACGCAAATCATATTTTAATCATTACACAAAATGCTATAATTAATCGAATTTCAGTGTTGGAAGCTTTCATTCTAGGACTCAATCTTTGTCGGATAATAAGCGGGCCGTGATCCACCACATGGATGCGTGCGGGCTGGTAGATGTCATATCGCTTTATAACCTTAGGGTTTTTCAGCTAATAAATAATACGTTCATTCAACTGAAAGTAGTCCACAGGTGGACATACGATTACCCCAGTATTGTCACAGGTGGCCCTGTGCCAGCGAAACTTTTACCATAGTCCACATCGACATCAAATGCCTACCTTGTCCCAATTAGTCACACATATAAAACAGCTTGTAGTTAAATTGGGTGCAGTTGAAGCCGGTATTTTACATAGAGTGACTCTGTCTATTTAACCTGCATAGCTCAGTTTCTATGTTAAAGGATACTCCTTAGTACGGCAGATAGACTTTCGAGTTTCTGACTAACCGTAGCGAGTCTCAAAGACGTTAGGCCACCTTATCAATGATCTGTTTATCACAGTCCATGTGTCGGTCATAGACGTCTCGTCTCTCGTCTCGTCAATACCCCAATCCACCGGTTTCCACAAGCAATACCCACCTTTTCAGTATCATAGATCCACCCAGATGGGAGACGTGATAAGCCACCTAGCACAATTGATTAAATATAGCTTATAACTTACCTCAAAAGCGTCTTCGATGCCGTCCTCAGTGATATTCGAGTTGGTTTCGCGAGCGCGCGTCACTACCGCCGCGTTGTACTTGAGCACGTAGTACGAGTCGTCGGTGGCGAGGCACACCAGGTTGCCGCTCTCCGACCAGTATACGTGGCGGGGTTGGATCTCGATCCTGGACAGGACAACTGATTGTAAGAGATGGGACAGCGCACGGAAGTGGCACAGTACGCGACCGAAGGGTATAAATGTGGTGAGAAATTGGTAAAAAAGAATCGCTATTAAGAATGAACTTTATGTGAATGTACATTTAAGTTTGTTTACGACCAGCGAGCGTCACTTGTTTCCTGCACAAGTTTCATGGCTTTCGCGCGCGCTTTGCGCTTCTTTTCGCTTTTATACAATCATTATAGACATAAATACCAACATTCTTGTCTGCTTAAGTACACTTGAAAGCATTGCAAATAAATTTATTACAAGAACTAACATCGAAAAAATACGTATTAAAAATAAAAATAAACTCGTATTTTAAAAATCCTCTTAACGCTGTTTTTAACGCGGTCAACACTGGCCCCTACTTCGATTCTATTTTGAATGTGCAGACTGAGTTTTTTATGAGCCTGCTACAACTACGGAGCGGGAAATTATAAAACGGTGCGACCATTTGACAAATATGTATAACAATTTACTAAGATCATTACAAGACAGGCGGGCTTTGACAAGAGGGTACGTACGACAGACATGCCTCATTATCGCCAATTATGAATTCGATAGGAGCTCTTGAATCCCCCATTGCACAAAAGTTCGCTAGTTACTACAACTCAAGGCATATATTTCAATTAGACCGTTAAAGGCACTTTTGAATGTCAAAAATAAATAAATATAAATATATACAATAAATGATTTATCTATCTATCTTATCTATCTTTATCTATCTTATCTAAAAACAAAAGGATGAAGCTACAGTCCAGTTCAAAAGGCATAATAACTTATGAAAGTACTGTAGTTGCTCATTCCAAAGGGAAGATCTCTATGGAGAACAATGGACAAGAAACTCCATGGACACTCTTTTTAATCATAATATTTTGAACTACAGATCGTACGTCCAATACAAAGATTTTTCGACTATTGAATTCGGATGCGGGTTTTATAAATAATCTATATTTATCTAGAGTTTAGATGTAGGGATTATCTTCAGAACTACTGACACGAACGTTCTTTCGAAATGTTAATGCGTTTCGTTTAATCTCCAAAACGTTAATTCGAGCGAAGCCGCGGTCAACAAGTGAAGTAACCCTCCGTCATTGGAAAATTCCATAATTTGATTACTCTGATAAGTATTTATAATATTTGATTCCTACACATTCAGACACATTTGTTTTCTTTACTTTTAGACGATGTATTAAAAAGATAGCAACAACAAACCACACACACAACACTATGGCCCTAACTTGCCTGAAAACAACTGAATGTTGCTGTTATGATTTTCTTTGACTTGAGTTTGTCAAACAATGAAGTAATTATATAATTTTCGCATCGGCACAGTTTTGACAGAATTTATTGGATAACAAACCCGACGCGAAGCATTTACTAGGTTTTCAATTAAATTAACCCTTTGAACGCCATTCTCACATATATGTGACAACGATGTAAGTAAAATGAGTATGTCAACGTTTATGCACTGCCGATCAAAGGATTAAGCAGGGCTCAGTTGTATACAAGGTGCAAAAGGACTCTCCATGAAGACATCAACTTAGCATTTTGTACGCCTTTGTTTTGGGGGTAAAAATTCACGTTTAGGGCTCAATGTAACGCACTTATTACTCTGTGTTGATGGATGTTGTATTTTACAGGGCCGCAAGGGTCAGTTTGACCTCCAATATCGTAAAAGAAGTAGGGTACTCTCTCTCTATAGCCCTGACCACCAGCAGTATGAAGTTTTTTTTTTGAAGTTTACATACTGAGAATAAGTAGTAAAAGAATAGTCTCCAAGTTTGATCCAAACAAAAATAAAACATCGCAGTCTGAGGAGAACAACTTTAATCCCTTACGGGTGTGTGAAGGATCTTTTTAGACCCACTATAATGTAATATATAAATTGATGCAAGCAACACAATATTCGCTATTTTTCATTGTACATAATGTTAGTAATCATACAAATTGAGTTCGTTCGCTAAGCTTGTTACGCTAACGCTTGTAATTCCAGAGATGAGAAACATAATTATTGTATTCTGACAATAATATTTACACCCTGTATCAATTGTGATTCGAGAATGAACAAATTCATCTGCTTAACCTTTTACAAGTCTAACTAGCTTCAACGATTAATTTGTGACAATTATGTATTTTATCTAGTTTTGGCAAATTTGGTTTTATCTGTGATTTACATTTTATGAAACTTTATTTGTCAATCAATTTGGCATTATATTCTAGCAAGCTGTAATACAAAGCGTTTTCAATAATGTGCCAAAATCGAATCTAAAATATCCTATGGAAACAAAGGCAAAATAAAGATAATGTTAACAGATGTGTTTGATTTTATGCATGGCTATTGATGAGACTAAATACAATGTCGCAATATTAAAAATCATAATGTTACATTCACACATAGACGCATCAGCTGTTCCTGCTTTCTTAAATTGCTCTTTAAATTCATAATCCCTTGGGCTATTGAGAATAAGGAACCTGGTTAAGTTGTTTGTAAGCTATAAAACTACAGTAGCCACAGTACTGCGTCGTAAATATGGTTCATCGGTTTAAGAAAGAATTTCACGACGCCTAACTTTTTCTTAATACCAATGTCTCATATTTACGACTAAGTACTGTGTTTATCAAATTTACTTCTAGTATAATTAATGGACCTTGCGCATACGCGGCCACGATCACTTTTGCCTACAGAAGCGACTTTTGGACCAGGAAGAAAGTTACGCAATAGCTAGCTATTGAGACATCTGCTAGATTATTTAGGAACCTCAATATCGTTAGGTTCGACTTAAATGATCAAGCAAACAGCTTCAATATCTTTCTAATGAATACGAACATCTTAGCTATTATACGGATGCATTTATTAATGACACTCAATGCTAACTTACCGTCTGATCAGTTCCAGGTTTTCCCAGTCGTAGAAAGAGAAAGCCACTCCGCTGATTGACTTTACACCCAGCATGAACCCTCCATATATGCCTGGACAAGACAAATTACTTTTACCACAATAAAGTGCTTATTGTTAGTATAAATAAAAACAAAGTATTTAAATTATTTTTGAACTTCTGCAGATATCTATATTATAGGATAAACAGATAAAAATAAATAATGTAACTGAAAGCTTTTCGTTAGTTTGGTTGTCTGCTTTTTAATGTGTCAGTCCAAAAGCAAAGATCGAATACTCCACAGATAACCTGTAGTGATAGCCTAGTGGTGTGACCGACGGACTACCAAGTCATAGGTTTTGAGTTCGAACCCAAAACTCTCTGAATTAAATAACTATCATTTGGGAAAAATAGATGGATAAACAATCAAAGATTTACAATGGCTAGTGAACGTACCTTCAGCTCCATACTCAGGCTTAAAGCTCTTTCTCTCTTTGAAGTTTTTGAACACTTTTATGGTACTAGAGTTTTCAAGAGTTGCGTATTCTGAGCTGTCAAACGCCCAGACGAACTCCTGTGCCGTGCCAAAGGCCTTGTTCCGGAGAGCCATGGCTGTGTAGATGATGTACTCGCCGTCGCCGCAGACCACCACGAAGCGACCGTTGGGGTTGTGCGCAATGGTCTGGGGGTAGATCTCACAGGAACCCATGTCTTTGGCCATAACGGGAACGCGTTCGCCGTCTTTTATCTCTGTATCTGGAAAATTTAATGAAAGCATAGTAGTATGTAGTATGTCGTTTTGTGGTATTGATTCTTGAAATATCAAGAAACTAATTGAAAACACTACGCGTATTACGTGCGAGTGAACGGAAACCTTACCTATGTTTGCGTATCACATTTCATACAGAACAGTATTTAAGTTATGCTCGTGGTTAGTATTTACAACACTTTCCGATATCCATCGAAAGATGCCGGTCGATTACACGCCGAGACAACTCCTTCTTTTAGAGAGCACGTAACACGCGTAAAGAAAATACACGAAATCATTCCAGGTTGTAGAGTTCAAAATCTGATCCTAACATAGTTGGGAATACTAAGGCAGATGATGAAGCGGTGAATGGTGATAAATGATCTTGGTAAAGGTTGCAAGTGTAATGCAGTATGATGACCCAATAGTTAAGTGGCACAGCAGTAGAGGTGTATGTAGAATTTAGGTTACCTTCAGGCAGCGCCTTCAAGTTGACTTGCTGCATCTCGGAATGTTTGGCCCAGATGATCTTGCCTCCGTTGACGTCCATAGAGATGGCTGGCTCCTCACGCCCCACTTTGATCATGATTGTGCCCTCGTCGTACCTGGCGGACACACAAACAAATACTGGATATGGACGTCTAAACAATACGTTGTATTTACGAATATTTTACGTTTAGCAAAACAAAACTGCAATATGGGTGAAAGTGTTTCGACATTTCACTAGAGTTTTTCTGTAACAGGCTATTACTGCCTATTATCTGGAAACGAAATAGGATAACTCATCCATTTCTGCCAAATGTTACTAAGACAATTTGTATTAATAAACTTACCCGATAGCTACATTGTTGGAGCCATGCATGGAGGATATAGTCCAGACCCGTTCAAAGCCGTAGTTTAGAGAAGATTCTAGTCTGTATGTGCCGGCGTGCCATATCCTGATGGTGCCATCTTCTGAGCCAGTCAGCAAGATTGGAAGCTCCGGATGAAATGACACCGCTGACACGTTCTGGGTGTGACCTGCGTATCATTGACATATTATTTATGTAAATAGTTGCAGTTGCCATATACAGAAACAAATGGAAACTAAAGACATGATCAACGGATTGGGTGAGCCAAGATATAAATAAATATGGAATGTGTTGGATTTCTCAATGCCCTCACATTACATGGGACTTAATATCATAACTGGCTAAATGTGGGTGGTACTATTAAGTACACCTCTGCTTAACTCTTTGGGGATTGCAGGGGTGATGTTTTATGTGCACACAACACCAACCGGTATTAGTGCCTGAACATGTTACACGCTCCGTTTATAATTCAAGCCAACATTTACAACTAACTGCAAAAATTCCCTTAATCATGACAATTTAATTTAAATTGAAGATAGCAAACAATGGTCTGGCAGACAGCTCAAGACATTTACAGAGTTTGTTTAGTGTGTTATATTGTTGGCCTTGAATATATAAGGTTGTAAGAGAGAAAACGAATATAATTCAAGTCTCCACTATTATACTATTAAAATTCAATAGCTGAAAGTTTAAACTTACTTTCTAATGTCTGAACACATGTTTTGTTTTGGTAGTCCCATATTTTGACGAGGCGGTCGTCGGCACCACTGATGAGGTAGGGCTTGTCTCCGCCGTGGTAGTAGTCGACACAGTTTACTCCCTTCTCGTGGCCTTCTAATGTGAAGTTTGAAATTGACGATCCAAGCTGCCAAACCTGCACACAAGAATGTAAGTCAATTTTTCTATGTAGCACTTCGGTCCCTGGTCTAAATAAATTACAATTTAAAACAGTTTTCAGTTAGATAAACCTACAAGCTTAAATAAGTGACTGTAAATTAGAATTGATGCGTGAATTGAAGAATGGCTGCTGCTGAGAGATGTGCATCAGTAAACTGGTATGCTGAGATCATTTTTTACACAAAAGTAATGTTTAAATAAACGCACTTAATTAAAACTAAAACAGCTGCCTATGTGAAACTCAACACATGCTTACTTTGACAGTGGTGTCGAGACTGGCGCTCGCGAATGTGTTGTTATCTTTGGGGTTGATAACGATCTGCATCACGTAGTGAGTGTGGCCCTCGAACACTTGCTGGCACGCCCAGTTGCGCTCCCAGTTCCATAGCTTTATCAGCAGGTCATCTGAAATACGAGTTGTTTTAAATTCCATGCTAAACAATTCATTGACTGGCAGACTATGGAATTTTGGCAATAGCATTAAAATCTTAAATCGAAGCAAAACTTAAGAATTAAAGTTATTAACTTTCATATTTCATAGAAAGAACAATAATTGATGCGTTCTTTAACCTATTACTTCATGGAATTAGCATATCAAGGTATTGTATTGTATTGTATTGTATAACGGGCTGGTGTCCGCAACTCCACGTCTAAGGCGCGTATTTTGCGTATGGGCATATCAAGGTAATAACAATTATAGTTGGCGATTATCTTCAAAACCAACCAACAACTATAAGGCCATTATATATAGAACTACTGATATTATTAACTGCACTATGCTGTGGAGGGACTGTGCACACAACTATGAATTTATAATGTGAACATATTGACCTAGTTTGACCTACAGATACTATTCATTCTCCTTTAAAGTACTTCTGTGTTATCAGTTTGTTACCTAGCCGATTTCTGAAGACCAATAAAAGGTAAAATAACACAAACGTTTCCTGAGTTAAAGTACGCTGATATTGTTAACCTGGTGACTTGGAATTTTTAATATTCGGCTTTTTGAAAGCACTAATTAATTACTAAAGACAGTTCTTCTAAATTACACTATTTTCCAATTGAGCTTGCTGTGATGAAGTGGCTTATTATCTGTCTAACAGACCTGGCTGACTGGATATTATCACAAAATAAGCTATTTTATATCTAAAGACGAATGAGATTGTTTGTTAATACTTTTTAGGGGTGAAGTTGGTAAACATTTGTGAAATTGTATGATGGCATCAAATTAGAAGACACAACACTATTCAGCTGCATTTACTTACCACTGCTGGTGAGGATGTAAGGCTGTGTGGGGTGTATGGCGATGCATCTCACGTAGTCCGAGTGCGCCTCGAAGGCGTGTACTCTCTCCAGCGTGTTGTAGTTAAACACACGGATCTGCATGTCATCGGAACCCGTGATGACCCAGTTCTTGCGGGGCACAAACTTGGCGGCGCGCACTGGTAAGTCGCATACCTACGCAAAGTTCAATCATATTTACTCACACCCTTTTTCACAGGGAGGTACTCACATCCTTTTTCACAGGTAGGTCTCTCACTCACTACCAAAATAATGCTAGTTACTCTTTTAACTTCATCCACTTTCATAGTTAAGTCCAATAAATTATTGCCATTGGAACATTTACTTTAGGTTTAAAGAAACTTTATTGTCAATAAAAACATAACATGTCAAATAAAAACTCAATTAGGATCGACAATATCCATTAAAAACGAACTGAAACTCAACCACATCCAATGGATTAATTTTTCAAGTAATGTCCGGTTTGTTATTAGATACAAGCTAAGTTGATATTCATTTTTCAGTATGAAATCACAGTTTCCACACGCTCTCACAGCCAATTTCAAAGAAAATTGGTCAAAAGAATGTAATGTATTGAGAGCAGAATGCTTTGTCGATATCCTGTCATTGTTATAGACTTCAGAGGAAACTGTGTTTTTTGGTGTACCAGTCTTTTTTAGTTTTTATAGATGCTTTTCCTATATCTGTTTGATATTTTCTACATGAGACAGACCTAGTACTATAACTAGTTATACCCCTGGTTTCAGAAGCATGAACTACTGATAAACAAATGGCAATACTTACATGATTGCTTTTAGTCTTTAATACTTTCGTCCATCATCTACAACACTAAAAAATTATGCCAGAATATTTACTACAGCCCTTTAAACAGTTTTTTATCTTTGTTTGTCACAATAAGGTTTGCCATCCCTGACTCATTTGTGGCGATAAGAATGCACCAAAAAGGTTATTTTTTGTTAGTGAAATGTATTTGTCAAATCCTGCAACTGAATTTCAAACCAGTTCCCCCAACCAACTGAGCTGGAGTTTAGCACACACCTTTGGTGTTGGTTACAATACATTTATATAACAGACACGATTTGATATGCAACCTAAATCGAATTGAATCCTTATTAGAGAATTCGTCAAAGTTTTATAGCACAGATACAGCCTGCTGTATACACTTTCAATGTAAGTTTTTAACCGCACATAGACTTTCGATGTTGATAGACAAACCTGATTTGCTTATTTTTATATTTAATGAATCTTGTCAAATTCTCTTTACTCTTTATCAGAATGGTGCTTTGCATGGCTAAGGCCTTTGGGGTTTGGGTTTATGCTGTCACAAGTAAAATGACTGTGTAATGAGATAGAGTGTTTGTATTAGTTGACACATTTATAAACATGCTATTTTTAATAAACCTGGCTGTTTATTTTACCTACTATGTTTATTAAATTGTTTTGGACAACCAACCTACCAACTATTAAATCCTATATGTATTTTTTGCATTAAAAATTAACTACTCTTTGATATTCTCAGCAGAGTTTAGTAACAAAATTAGGGCTTAGAAATTTTACCAGCATAATAAGCATTTTAATAGGCTTTGTCATAAAATAATTTTGTTTTCTAACTAGGAC
This sequence comes from Ochropleura leucogaster, assembly GCA_958449745.1. Lineage (NCBI taxonomy): Eukaryota > Metazoa > Arthropoda > Insecta > Lepidoptera > Noctuidae > Ochropleura > Ochropleura leucogaster. The sequence continues at coordinate 23,665,659 of OY288200.1, forward strand.
TGGAAACTTGTGTCATTTACTGCTATTCGGAATAGCAGTATGTTCAACTTTTAGATATTAGATTATAAATTAACAAGAAAATTAATATATCTTGGTAAAAATCTTATTTGTATTATGATTACATTAAAGTAGGTACTCTAGCTAATCTAATTAATTCAGATCATTATCTATCTATAAAATACAAATGTCAATTTATTTACATCATGCTTTGTTAGCAGTGAAGTTATCCATTTCTAGTAGTAATACTGAGTACATTGTTAGAGCTGTTGAAAATTAGTTATGGCTTACAATTAGAAGTCATACAAAATGATGAATGGGAAAGTATATGCAACCTTAATTCAGTTAAAACTTATAAACAATTATAGTTGTATTATGAATCAGTAAAGTAGTTTATTTCAACAAATAGTAAATCCCAATTGAGCTATGTTTCGCAGAATCAAATCTGTTTGATCAAAATGATTATGAAATTAATTTTATGTGCTTAGGTGTGGCAACATCAAAGACTATTACACTGCATAGTATTCATGCAGAGCTTGGTTTGTTAACCAGGAAATGTGGATATCAGACCATAGAGATGCTGAACCTTTTTGAAATTTTGTTTGCCAAGAGAAATGAAATATTACCTCGAATCGCTTAATCTGTGAGTGTGTCTCATAGTTCCATATGTTCACATCACCGTTGTACAGCGAGCACAGCAGCCAGGGTTCCGTCGGGTGCTGGTCCACGCACTTGACGCGGTCCGACCTCGCTGTCAACTTCCTCTTAATATCCAGGCGCAATGGCTTTAGGAACATAGCAACAATACACGTTAGCGGATCCGTTCAGAACACAACAAACACCTAGTACACGCGAATTACATTAACTAGAAGCCGACATTATACGAATGATGACACACTGTCGACAAATATACAACTACGTGGCGAAATTATGTCGGCACCGAGAAATATGCTCAAACACTGAGTTAAGTTAATTATTGTGAATTTAAAGTAGTTCTTACCATTTTTAATAGTTAAAACATGAAAATTTATCAAACAGGAACAGAGGAACTGTAGAAGTTTGACAGGGTGGGTGGACGTGTCACTATTTTTTTTTCGTATGCCAACACGCTTTCGGATACGCGTTCAACAATTATTTTATCGGATAGTATCGGTTTTTGCTGAATATATTATTCAATGCAGATTTCATTTTAATCGTATTAGTTGATTTAACAACATGGTAAAAATAAATTATACTATTTAAAATAAAAAGTTAGGTGGATAGCTAGAATTTATGCATCCTACTTCCTACTAATATTAGAGATGCGAAAGTTTGTGCGTATGGATGTATGTTTGATCCTCTTTCACGAAGAAATACTGAACGGATCTTGACGAAATTTGGCACAGAGGTAGATTATAGTTTGGAATAACAAATTGAATAACAAAAAGAGAAAACAACTTCTTTATCATCATATGGGCGAAGCCGCGGGCGCCAGCTAGTATTTCTATAACTTCCATGAACATTTTGATATTTGAGGAATAAATTTGCAGTTATGCATAAAAATAAAATGCGGCAAGTCTGTATTTAGAAAGCTTTATAAAAAAAAAAATACCATATCCGTCTTCAACTGATTCGATGGAGGTATTAAGGTACTTTTATCATAACGACGGACGTTCGACGGGCCTCTTGGTCTAGTGGTTAGTGGCCCTGACTGCTGAGCCGGAGGTCGTGGGTTCGATTCCCACCCAGGACAAACTTTGTGTGATGAGCATGATTGTTTGTTCTGTGTCTGGGTGTGATTTATCTATAATATGTATGTATTTATAAATTATATAAGTATGTATATCAGTTGTCTGGTTACCATAACACAAGCTCTGCTTAGCTTGGGATCAGATAGCCGTGTGTGAGTTGTCCCAAGATATTTATTTATTTATTATTTATTATTTTATCATAACATCACGCCTGTAACGTCCTAAGAGTTATTTGTACTTAAAAATAAGCTAATGGTCCTGGGAATCGAACTCAGGAACTCCAACTACAGACACCGACATACAGTTGGTCTACCAACGAAACCGCGAAAATTTTGTTGAGGTTCTGATTTTGAGGATTTGATTTTGAGGTAGGTTGATTAAAATGTGAATTCCTACCGTTTATTATATGTGATTACTGAGTTATGGTCATTTAAAATTATTTTAAACCATCAATGCAGCCCTCTAAGTTCGTTTGACTAATGATATAATGACCATTTCATGAAAACATCTCTTAATAGGGTCAATTATAAATACATATGGGCTGTAAAAAGGTGGATGAAAAACGATTGCATGTAGTGGAGATGAGAATGTTGAGAGGAATGTGTGGAGTGACAATAATGGATAAAGTAAGGAATGAATATATTCGAGGAAGTCTGAAAGCTGCGCCTGTCACAGAAAAAATTAAAGGGAGTCGTTTGTCTTGGTATGGACATGTAATGAGGAGGGATGAAGGACATGTGATTAATAGAGTGATGGATCTGAATGTTGATGGATGGAGAGCGAGAGGAAAGCGAAAGAAGATGAATGGATTGTGTAAATGATATAAAGGTGAAAGGAGTAAATGATGCCGTGACGTCTGATAGGGGAGAATGGAAGAAGAAAACGTGTTGCGCTGACCCCAAATAGAATGGGGTAAGGGCAGGAAAATGATGACTGCGATGGAACGTATAGGGTTGGATGATCGATGATTACAACTCTGTAAATTCATATTTGTAACAGTCGTAATTTATATTTTAATCAACGAACCAGCTACCCTACCATGACGTGTTAAAGCAGAACTTATTCCGCTGAGGGAAAGGGACAGAGCTATACAGGGTGTCTAGCACCATCTCTTTCACTCAGTGGAAAAAGTTCTGCTTTAAGATGTCATAGTAGGCCTACAGAAGGGCTACTATGACATCTTATAGCAATTCTTACAATAATTATTCCTCAGCGGAATAAGGATTGCTTTAAGAGGTCATAGTAGGGCTACAGTTTACAGTAACCTGGCTCAGGCCAGTAAATAACAAAAAAAATATTTCGTGGGCTGCCCTGGAGCTTTCACCTTAACTTTGGTTGGAACGGATGACCAAAGAGACATGTATCAATTTTGTTTAGTTAGGCCAACCTCCACACTCGGCAACAGCACACAGCAGAGTAGTACCTATGCTGCGGTCGCTAAACTAGGCGGCAGTAGCTTGATTCTCTGCTCCGGACCAACCAATCCGCATCACTGCATAGCTTCGGTGTAAACATTCGAGCCTTATCAAGCATCTCTTCTCTCCGCGTTGGTGGAATCCGGGCGTTAGGGTATCAGTTAGCCGAGTCTGTACCAGAGTTTCGTAGCCCTGAGGAACGAAACAACACCTTTTTGCCATCGATAAAAAGGGGTCTAGCCCGTCTAGCCCAAAAGTGAATGATTTGGATCAGAATCGAGGCTTTTTGAATGTGGTTCGTTTGTTAGTTGGCATTTATATATTTTTTTTAGGTAGGGCCACTCGCAGTTAAACTCACTCGAGTTGTTGTATTCCTTAACCGGTCTAAATGAATGCCTCAGTCCAGGAACTCTTTTCGTTTACCACTTGTAACCAGGTTGATGTTAGGTTATAGACAAATACAGCATTCATGTTTTGTATTTTTTTAAATTCAAATTTATTTGTCTGAATATGGTACATGTATATTGGTCTTAATTTTAATCAAAGGTCTCATCATATTTTGCTACTGGGGGCGTGCAAATATTTGGTACTAAACATAATTTTAAGACAAACATTAATATTTCTGCCAAACTTTAATAGAGAAGTCAAAGTATCATTCAAATAGTTTGTTCCCGTTGAGTTACACCATTTTGTGTTACACTGTTACTCATTGGGAAAAAAGTACCGATTAGTAAGTCAACGTAACAGGGTTACATATCGGGAAATAATGCCCCAGAGTTACAGAACTTTATTGTTCAATTAAAAATTAAATAAAACCATTGAAATTAAAAAATATTTTTTAATAAGTAAAATTGCTGAAACATAAATGATAGGTACATAAAAAATTGTAGATACATAATCGTAAATAAATAAGGCATACTGTTTTCGTAAATATACTTGAATTATAACCTCATCATGTGTTTGTTATCTTAGGGCAGGTGGTAATCAGTAGTAAATATTAGCGAAGTATTAATAGTAACTCTTTGGAACATTTTGTTCCCTATATGTAACTCTGTTAGGTACGCACAGTGTAAATTGATGGGGAAAAATGTGGCTTCGACTTGCAGTGTTACTAATTGGTATTTTTTTCCAATTGGTAACAGTGTAAGACAAAATGGTTTAAAACTCAACGGGAACAAAGGTTTTAAATTATAGTAACATTTTTTACACAACAAAGCTTGAAGTTATTTTTTAAACTCATTTAAATTTAATTCTTGTGGAGCAATGAATAATATGCTTTTCCACATTCCACATATTTATTACATTTGTAGTATAACATTTGGTTTGAAATATGACTATGACGTTAATTTAATTGCAATTTCAACCCAAGAATAACAAATGTTTTGACACTTTTGCTTATTTCTCGACATGCCCGTATTCCAATTTATATGATGTTAAAATAGTAATTCTATAAATGTTTCGCACCTATAATAACAAAACGTGTATTGGAAGTAGTTAACAAATAAACAACAAGCAGCCAGTTCTACATTTCCCTAGGAGATTAGTATTTGCTAGATATATCAGATTAGCAGTTTACCAAAATAAGGTAACTGGATTATATTATATATTATTATACTCTTGTGTTCTCTGCCAATACATAGGAAGAGGCCTTAGAAACTGCTCAGGGTGATTTAGATTCTGTTAGGAAATGGCTCTAGCATAATGTTCTAACTTTAAACGTGCTTTAAAACCAAGTATATCTGTTTCAGTATACGGTCGAGCACTCGTTAGTGTGCATCTAACTGTATCTGTTCTAAATGAGAGCATGTTAAAACAATAAAATACTTTGGCGTTACAATAGACAACCACTAAGTTCCAGTTCGATTTATATCTTTAAGACTCCGACATGTTACCGAATCCATTGTGCTGAAGCGGATATATTTTGCACTCTTTCAGTCCCTCATAAGTTACTGCATAACAGCATGGAGTGGTTCCCCTAAAACTACCATTAAACCCGTCGAAGTTGCTCAGCGAGCTATATTGAAGGTTTGCTCATTCAACCAACGTCTGTTCAACACCTCGCTGCTTTACGAATATTGTGGAGTCCTAACCCTAAGGCAGCTCTGTCTTCTAAATCAAGCATTGATGCAACACAGGAAACTGAACTACGACCCGCTTATATTAAATAGATGCACAAAACATTTTGTTTACCCGCAATTGATCGCGTCCTAAACGAAATTCGGCACCCGATTTGCTCCGTTTATTGGCCCCTACACCTACAAGATAAATAAAATTTTGAACATATACCCATTAACACAAAACTCTTGCAAAATTAAAGTAAGTGACTACCTTCAAAAGCTCACATACGAAGAGACAGAAAAATTGCTGGTGCCTACTTAATAAAAAGTTCTCTCTTATATATTTATCTATTATTTAACACACAAGTCCCAATCCCAATATACCGCAATCTTAAACACACCTCAAACTCGCTCATGCAAATCCCCATTTCACACAAAGATAGGACTGATACACAGTTACCAAGTTATGTTATTTAACTTGTAAGTTTTCTCACAATGCTTTATATTTATAATTAAAATTTTTTTACCTGTTTTTAATCATACTCGTACAATTTAAACAAGGATTAAATTAAAAACATAGCTTCAATACTAGATGTAGCTCGGGGAATCGGTGTTGCGGGCTAAAATACAGGCTATGCCTAGTTCGGCCCCAAATGCTAATACTTTTATGTACAATTATCTGTAGACACATAATTTGTGAAATAATGTACAACTTTTTTTGTGAATAAACATTATTATTATTTTCTTTATTAATTTATTTACATATATTTATTTATTATAAACAATTATTATTTTTAATTACGCAGATATTGGAAAACATTGTGTGTACAGTCTTACGATATAATAAATATAATCTTTAGTACATTTTTAACAAAACATTTTTAGAACAGTGCATGACTGATGTCCATGTACTCTGTGTGTAGCTTCGCGAAAATACACATATAATTTATTGACCTTTTTAATGATGCAGATAGGATAACAATCAAATGATGAGGTTCTTGTTAACATGATCTACTTATCACTTGGATATACTACAACATAAGCAAGATTAACTTTTTAAATAGAGATCAAGTTGTTGGTTTACTGTGGCTAATTTATATTTTGTTCAATAAATCAGTCAGTCTCAAACATAACATCTCTTATAACAAGAGTGCTGTAGTCCGGCATTTTCATAATTGTTTTAGTTTCAACTACTGTAATCATATATTTAGGGGCTGGATTTACAATTATTCAACAGAACTTGAATAGAAGGGAATAGAGCGTATTCCTTTGTTAAAATATATATTAGCTAAGATTGAATATATTGACTATTCCTAATAAACGGTAAATATAGCTTTAATATATGTTAACTCTGAAAATACTACAAATAACTATAAATACTGTAATGTGTAAAAAGTGATTGTCACTCAACGGGAATGTGTCAAATTAATGCTTATAAGGTAGACTTTCGATAACATCAATTATATTGGTAACACGAGTCACAAAACCGCAATAACGCTTCCAACAACTAACTATCATCTATTTTCTTGCTGAAATAACGTACAAAAGATTGTAGGTGTCGTGTCACTAAAAGACATCACACAACTCGTCACACATGTAATTCGTTTTTAGTTACTAGCTCTCCTCGTTTCTCGCCAATCGCTGGCGGTGGTACGGCTGCCTAAGTGGCTCACCAACTTTAGGTTCTGCTAATGTCACGGTAGGCTTACCATCTAGCAGGATTAGTCTTTACATATACTAGATGAACACGAAACATTAATACTTAACTTAATTGCACGGTACTTGAAGACTCCTCAAATTGAGGTAGGTGCAGAAACAGACACAAAACAAGACAATAATTGTTAATGATGACCCATTTCAATGAAATGGCATTTGTAACTAAGTCTCTCTGATTAATCGGTAAATAGGGAACTAACTATTACTGACGGAAGAATCTATCAACATAATTGTATTTACATAGATGTAACAGATTAAACCAGGAGCATGTTGCAAGACACGTAACAATGGCTACAAAGAAAACTGATCCCCTAATAAATGATTGCAAAACATCACACAAATCTTGATGTTCTTCAAAATGTACCTGGATTAACCAGTCCGACTATCTACCGCCTTGGTATATAGTAACATTATTAACTAAATAATAACAAATAACTCAGCCGATTCTCTTGCTCACAAACTGATCTTAAAATAAATAAAAAAAAACTTGAACCCTCTTAGTTTTTTCGGGTCAGCAACGATCAATCGCTCAGTATGGAGATGAAACTTACAAGATTTGTAAGATTTTGTCAGACATGGTATTTACAAATAAAAAAATGAAGATTGAATAGTCATAGCCTTAACTCTTTTTAGCTTGGCAGTAAATACACTTAAACTGAAGTTCAGCCAAAAAACAAGAGAATCAACACTTAAGAATAATAACCATAAGCTTAAATTATATTAACAAGCTAAAATATTACTGCGAGATAATCATACTACGCAAGTATAACAACGTAACCTGTCATTACCAGTTTCAAACGACAAATAAACAAATGGTGAGGTTTGACTGTCATTTGTTTCACAGAGTGATTTTTCTATACTAATATTATAAAGAGGAAAGATTTGTTTGTTTGTTTGTTTGTTTGTAATGAATAGGCTCCGAAACTACTGGACCGATTTCAAAAATTCTTTCACCTTTGGAAAGCTACATTATCCCCGAGTAACATAGGCTATATAACATCACGCTACGACCAACAGGTGCTGAGCAGCGCGGGTGAAACCGTGGGGAACAGCTAGTATAACATAAAATAACATTGATTGTACACACGTTCGAACGGCAAACCGTTCGAGAGAGCAGGGCAGAGGTAAACCCCCAGTTACGTTTTATTACTGGGTCGGTATGGACAAATTCGAATCTTTAACGATAACAAGTAACTTTCTTTGGAAAAATTAACATGTCATAGTTAAAAAAATCACTCCATACACAAAACTGTAAATGTTTAGCACTGCACTGCCATAGCATGTTTTAATGTAAACTAGGAAGATTCAGTCAAAGTGGGTCTGCACCATAGCTCAACGTTACTTGAGGTAGAGTTTGTACAGCATCAGGGAGCGGCAAGAGTCTCGTTCTTGTTCCATGAGGAAGATCATGTCGCGCAAATTGATACGCTTCAGTCGCGTGCGCAGCGCCATCTGGCTGCGACCAGTCTGTAACAAATGGAAGCATCATTCTCAATGGGATTTTTCTTTGTTTTACATGCAGTCATCTGCTACGGTTCCGAATGCTAATATTTTATAGATATAGCGTCAAAGAGTACCGCTGATATGATTAGAGTATGTTACAATTATCATGATATTATTTTTGGTATCTAAATAAATAAATAAATAAAATAAAAAAGCCTTTTATTTCCTACAGTTTCCATTCGTTTTAACTAAGTTGATTACTATTAATATAACACCCTAACTTAACAACACTATTATAAACTAATTTCTAGTTTATTACTAATACTATGTTTATTTTCGTTTATTTATTTTCTTACATATTTTTATATATTTTAGATTTTTTTAATAAAAAATACCTTTTTATTTATTACTAGCTTTTGCCCGCGGCTTCGCTCGCGTAAAATTCTGTAGCGCCTTATTGATTTGTAATAGCAACGCTAACTTTTCCCGTTTCTACCCTCTTTCTCCCTCACATCCCACTTTTTTCAAAAAAATATTAGCCTATGTCCGTCTCCTGTTTCCCAACTATCTCTGTACCAAAATTCATCAAAATCGGTTTAGCCGTTAAAGCGTGAAGAGGTAACAAATAAACAAACAAACAAACTCACTTTCGCTTTTATAATATTAGTAAGGATATTTATTTATAAAGAAACTAGCCGCAATTACAATTAGCACCAAAACATGCAACAAGCCAACAAGATGACATTACGTAAATAACTTTATGCAATAATAAAGCATAGCTTTACTGCTGCTCGTAAATCCCTGCGACTAATAGTTTTTTTTTAATAAGTCGTTATTTCTAAGACAATGGATCTCGCATCCACTTGCTTATTTTCATCCATACGGCGGGCATATAAGATAAGAATATTATGTATCATCGGAACAAAAACAACATAGTGCCATTTACATAGTTAAGTAATTCTTACCAACTGTTTCAACAAGGTTTCTTCGACAACACAAAAAGTAGTTATGTTTTCAATATAATAAGTTTTAAAGAAACAGAGTATGTCTAAAAGCGATTAAATATTTTCAGGCTAATTTTTATATTTTGATAAAATGCTGTTATTTCATTAATCCATCTGATGGAATAATTTTCTAAGAGGTCACAGGCCAGAAAATCGAATTTCTATTTTCGAGATTTCGATTTATGGATTACGAGGGCAAAATGTTCTTCAGTAAGGTTAGGTGCGAAGTATACTGAACGTGCGTGTATGACTGTGGACGAGATGAAAGGAGTATGTAAACTCCGTGGTGGTGTTTTGTAGTATCTGATTATCTCTATGGAAAGGCGCGCATGTTTCCACAGCTGGGACGCAGCCGACCTCTCTATGAGGGGAAGTGAGTCATCAAGCAGGCTTAATGCGGGTTGCTAGATATCAGTCTTCGAATATATGATTCTATGGGACAGGACTGGTATTGTTTGACAACATAAGCAATACGTACAGATCCCGAAGTGACGCTTTGGCTAGAACTGTTCGAAATGGTGTCTCCAGAGCCGCCAGGCATGTCGAGGCGGGCTTTCTTGCGCGGCCCGATGGCTTGCAGCGCAGTGAGGTTGGCCTCGCGCTGTCTCAGCTCTTCTAGCTCAGCGCGCTGCATCTCTTTGTAAACAAATTCAATTATTAGACAGGCAATCTAAGGTTAAATAAGACATGGGTAAACAGAGTTATTACTGAGAACAAACGTAAAACAAACTCGGACATAATACTAGATGTGCTAACAGGCAACACACATACAACAGCTATTGTGATTTCAAACCTATCTCTGTTATGCCTGTTTGCCAAGTCAACTCCTTACCGAGCTCAGAAACCTGGCAAATAATATAACATCAAAATAAGTACAAAATTTACCCAAACAGTTAACTAAATATCTATATTTAGTAACTCTTTGGGTAACTTTTTTTGCATGGTGTTAACACTAGTAAATAATATAATTATATGTTTTTTTTTAGACTACAGTTTCGCGAAACAGTAAATACTTTTTGTAAATTCCTAATGAAGGCAACTAATTGTCCAGCCATCTTCGAAGTCTATTGAAGGTCGAGGAAGCCACCAAACGGCCGCGACTACAAAAATAAAGCTATTTAAAAAGTATATACGAGTACGAAGGGTTTTTTACCTTTGGCCTTGGCTTTTAGCTTGGCTTGCTCCGGGTCCTCGTTCTTTGACCTGGACTTGGCAGCTCGCAGCAGCATCTCCCTCTCGGAATCTTCACGTCTCTTCTTGTCTACGCGGTCCAGTTCCTCCAAGAACTTGAGCTGGCCCTTCACATCTTGTGTCACTTCGTAGCGGTTGTCAGTCTGTAGGAAATGCAAGAATAACATTAAATAACATAAGTTTCTCAATAACATGTTAGGTTTCGCTTAGTTGAACACATTCATACTTAAATCCATTTATAATCCCTTGGGTATAACCAATATACCTGTGGAGTTGAAATAAAAGAGTGTGGAGTTTAAAATTGAGAAACTTACTCATATTTTGTTAAATATGAGTGTGTTTATTAACTATTTTCTATTTTAACTTCAATTAAAACAGTAAGAATTATTGATATACAGCGTTTACTTGTTTTAAATGTCATTGCATTCAACAAAAGTAGCACAGCATACAGTTTTAAGATCAAAAAACATGTTTTTAGGTTAGTTCTGAGTTTTGTTATAATACTTTTGCTTTGAATCTGCCTGGCACAAATAGGTATTATTTGAATTAATCAGTACGTGTTTAAATGAGGAAAATATTGTTAGAATAAAATTGGATTTAAATGAACGCCAAGGCCGCATTAATGTTCGCTTAGATATGAGCTAAAGCGGTGCATTATTGCCAAAGTTCCTGTCAACTTCTCGGATATAAAATAATGTTATGTTTTATTGTTTAAAATGACAAAACCACATTATGCCTGTAGTCCAACACTTATCCGGCCTGGGAATCGAACACAGGACGTCATGCTCAGCAGTTGCATATGTTACCACTAGACCAAAAAGACAGGTTTTGCAAAATCGAAATCATAAATAATCTAATCTTAATATATATAAATCTCGTGTCACAATGTTTGTCCTCAATGGACTCCTAAACCACTTAACCGATTATAATAAAATTCGCACACCATGGGCAGTTCGATCCAACTTGAGAGATAGGGTATGTAGGGTAGGTAGGGTATGTAGGGTAGGTAGGCTAGGTAGGGTATGTAGGGTATGTAGGGTATGTAGGGTATGTAGAGGGTATGTAGGGTAGGTAGGGTATGTAGGGTAGATAGGGTATGTAGGGTATGTAGGGTATGTAGGGTAGGTAGGGTATGTAGGGTAGGTAGGGTATGTAGGGTAGGTAGGGTATGTAGGGTAGGTAGGGTATGTAGGGTAGGTAGGGTATGTAGGGTAGGTAGGGTATGTAGGGTAGGTAGGGTATGTAGGGTAGGTAGGTTATATAGGGTAGGGGTAGGTAGGGTAGGTAGGGTATGTAGGGTAGGCAGGTAGGTAGAAAGGTAGAAAATTGCATTGCAACGCATGCCGGGGGCACAGCTAGTAATTATATAAAATTCTCGTGTCACAATTTTCGTTCCCATACTCCTCCGAAACGGCTGGACCGATTTACATTTTCAGTCACGCTGTTTCCTTATAGCGCACTATACATGTATCTAAAAACGTAATTTACATAGCCCTGCATTAATAAATTTGCTTATCTAATTACCTATTATTTTTAAGTGAAAAGTTATTATCACCAATAATAAGGATGAAGGAGTAAATAAATACGATTCCTCCACGATAACAATAGCTATTCCAGACCAATATTCTGGCTTCGGGCTACACATGCCAAATGAAAGCACAGAACAATAAACGATACAACCTCAGAACTCGTTGAGTCTCATGTAAAACTATTTAGAAAATAAACATAATGGCTCGCAGAATAGCAGAAAGAAAGTTGATATCCTAAACTGTTAAAGCTCCGGAATCCACAAAAGCACTATGATAGATATCGGTGGCTTGCAAGGAATTTCTCGTCTACACTTCGTTCGGAGTCCGGGCCTAAAACTGCACAGCAAACGAGTCGTAGGGCCGCACAGCTCGACAGTACAGCGTAAGTCACAGTCTGTCCGGTTAGGTAGAGGTGTACCAAATAGAATACACACATTTCGCCAGTTAAATTTAGGTCTACGTGAAAACGGGAGAACCTGTTGCCATCAACAGAGTACAAATCAAAACTCCGGGCTCCTTATGAAAAATTCCTAATGGAAGAACCCAATAATATTTTGTTCCGACCTGAGACCCAAACCTAGGATTCGGCGCTCAGCAGACACTCTTGCAATCGATTATGAAAATACATAAAAATGTATTATTTACCTTTACATTCATATCAATCCTGTGCTGTGCGATGTTGGCAAGTTTCTCCACGAGAGTCTTCAGTCGTTCCTGCACCGCGTGGCTGATGAGGTTGGCCACTTCGGGCGGGCACTCCTCCATGCTGTGCTTGGCTGTTATCCCTTTGAGTCGCGCCTGCATCAAGCTTGTCGGCACCAGGTACTCTTCTTTACAAGATCTGTAAACAGCCTACTGTTAAGATGGAAAGTACTAGAATAAGAACTAAGGATTTCTGCTCGTTAACTAATCTACATTTTCCTGGGCCAGTCCTGTGTTTCTCGGGGTCAAGGCGACATGTTTTTTTCTTCCATTCTTCCCTGTCAACCTTCACACTATCATTTACTCCTTTTTTCGTTCATCAGTGCCAACTAATACAACAGAAAAATGTAAAAGGTTGTTACCTGATCTGCGTTCCAATCATATCCGTGGAGCCAAGGATTCTCTGCGATTCTTCGGCCAGGTTGACGCCGCCCATGGCAGCCACGTCGTTGATGTCGTCATCGCCCGCCATCTTGTCATCCACGAACGGCGTGGAAAACTGTCCCGACGACTTTTTCTCTTTGTCCTTGAGCAGGGACTTGCCGGGTGTGAGGACGGTGGAGAGGGCTGACGCGGCGACGGACGAACGTGGGAAGTTAGCCTTGCTGTTGACCGTCATCGCCTTGCCCACCTTGTTGACGTTGATCTTGGTATGCAGCGGGATGTTCTGGAGCACGGCTATGGTTCCGCTCTTTTGTGCCGGCTTCTAGTACAAGCGTACGTGATTACGCAAACGTTACCACTTTCAAACAAACTGTTTAGATACGCACACCAATAACCAAACTACTCTTTTATAACATTTTTATATTGAGTAATAAACAATGTTACTTATATTTTAGGGTAGGGTGAACGCGTTCGTATCCAAACAGGTGAACACAACAAGATCTACCTCGGAACTGACAAGACACATGTAAGATTAAGTAGGACAGTGCTTGGGAAGGATTCATATTCAACACAAATATATTTACATACATCAAGGAACAACTCGACACGAGAGAACTATTACATGGAGGTCTTCGCGAGATGTGATTGTGATTCTCAGATTTCAGATCAGACAACTGACTTGTAACACTTTTTAGTGCCAGGCTTGCCCGTTTATTATGAATCAAAAATCTTTTGGTTGCTTTGTTTTTATTTCATTGTGAAGACTTATGTTTTTACATTATTTGCTTGGTTAATATTCCTTTTCGGCATTATTATTATCTCGTGTCATAGTTTCTTGAAACTGTCATGCAAAGAGTAACAATTTAGAGTCATGCATTGATTAGTACACACGAATACCTAAAATATATGAACTATCAAGTAACCTACTTCGATAGATTTTATTGCGAGTGCAAGGCGATAACGAAAGGCTGGTGGGCCGTCTACATAACATTAGTATTTTAGTCTCAGAACACACATCCAGGTTAATGATAAATTCTATTTTAAACTGATGTCCCACAAAAAAACATGATTTTATTAATAAACGTCAACATTGTCCCATCCTTGTAGACATGTTTTACGCGTCAGTAAAACACTTGCTGTGGCAGCCTCGTTCAGGTTCCTAACACAGTTCAGTATTTCAAGTATTGCTTACTTGCTTAATTCCGAACTGCTCTTGAAGTGTAACCCAACTGTTTACGTTGCACTGATCCAATCGATGCTGCATCATCGTACGGCACATTGCGTGGTACAACTTTGCCACTAAAGCCAGTGTAATCAAGTAGATAAGTCACACATAACAATAAAGTAATGTGATAATAGTCAGTAACATTATCTATTCAAGTTAAAGAGCCATGTTCTTACAATTATTATCTCGTGATAACGGTAAATGCTCTCTTGATTTGACTAATTGCTTGATTGATTAGTAGCTATTTTCTAAGATGCTCCTGGTCTCGCCTTGATATACATAATAAATGAATACACAAATATAGTTTTACCTAGAAACATACTCCATTAGGATTAAGCTGGGAACGACGGATGAAACGGAATGGATTTAGCGCGCTATTGGTACGAAGACACGAAGCATGGGACATACTACTGAGGGCTGCCATCTTACTGGCCACACTAGTCTCATCCTCGTTAAGACAGATATAGACTAATAAAGCATCTAAATCATGCTGCACGTAGGCTGTACTGCTGTTAACTACTCAACACACATATGGAGTAATAAAGGCAAAATTTTGTCAAGACGAAGTTATTGCCAATATGTGGAGTATTTGAGTCGTGGCAGATGGCAGCCCTGCGTGGGGTCAAACAAACCTGCGCAGTCGTGACGGTAGAGGGCGCAGGTACAACGGTAAACGACTTTGTGCTGGAGGCGACGAGGGGGGTCGACAGTGCTAGAGGTAACACCGGCGGCAGAAGAGGCGTCAGAGTGGGGCTCGAGCTATCCTCGTCGCGCTGAGCCAACACCACCCAAATAAGCCATTAGTTACATTAAACGCACACAACACATCGACAACTTTGTTTTAACGATTGACTGGTAGTTTGATGTTTTGAGTTTATGCGGCTTTTACAAATGACATTCTTTTGCGTTGGCCGTCGTGTTGTTGAGCTCCTGAGTTTTGACTCAAACTACACGATAACTGATGGATCAGGACAGCTCTGCACAGATCTGTATGGATTTTTCCCAAAAGACTACCTCAAACTGTGTCTGTATGGTCTTCGAATGAACTTTGACAGAGATTATTTGTGGCATATAAAAGAGACTGTGACCTCTGAGTTTGTTTTGATTCTTCTCAGAGCAGTTGGATAGGCAACAACCTGATCTGGCTTCTACATTCATCTTTTGACGTACGTTTGTAAAAACGAATTTACAGAATAAACATGTAAAGTACAAGTAAGCCCAAATCATTACTTTATCTATTAAATCTGACGGTGTCCATTATCTGAACGTCTCTGCTACCAACACACTCAACGTAGTACGACAGTCGTTTCTCATGTATATTACATAACGCAATCGTGATCAGGAACGGTCAAACACAGGTATTTTAAATAAACGTAAAATAATACAAATTAAAAAAAAACCAACCAAAAACAAAAGAAGACGAGACAGAGTCGGTTCAGCTAGTGTACAATATAATTAAATAGCAAGACAGTAACGAGTACGCCGATGATCATTTATTGGTGGGTTTTCCCTGAAGTGCTATAACAATGGAGTTTATGTAGCGAGTTTTACCATATCTCTGATGTTTAAAAAAGCTTAGCAAGCTATTGACCAGTGCGTACTCAATTGTAGGTGTAGGGTGTAGCCATAATCAAAACAGGATTATCTTTAATACTTACGAAGTTTCTATTCAAGGTACTACTGACTCAAGTAACAGGCTCCATCCAAGCTGGCCATATGTTATTGAAATAAACCAAGTAGACTGGTTTAGGACTGTGCCCGGCCCATGACAATATCTACACCCAACATGGAATAGGCTTGATGTTATATTAATGTATTATCATTTATAAATAAATATATTTTGAACCGGTATAATTTTTAAGGAAAATTAAATACAGTGTAACAAATAATAGTAAATGAATGAGTTAAAGCAAAACAAAATATAGTTAGGCTGATGGTAACTAAAAAAAAGAAGCAATGGACAGAAAAAATACTGTTAAAAGGAAACTGAAAAATAAAAAATGGTTAGTCAACATGTAACTCAGATAAAAAGTAATCTTGAACATTTTAGTACTGAAACACGTCTGCAATATATCACAAAAGAAATTGTACCTTTACGTAAAACAAGATTGCTTTCAATCTAACCACCACCCACAAATCACAGTATTGCGCCATCACACATCTGCGACACACCTGCCGAAACTACATCAAAAATCGTTAGGATCTCAGAAGCACCACACGAGATAACTATCGTCTAGTATAAGTGTTCTTCACTGGGTTTGTGGAGACAGGCACGTGCTCCAAGTAATACTGGTTTTCAGCTGCATCCGAATAGACAGGAAGTCGACTCCAACTTATTTAAGAGAAATCTAGACGGATGATAAAGAACAGCTAGTAAAAATTAGGAGATGTGAGGTCGTTATTGTAGTTTAATTTCGACCTGATCTCTTTCTAGGCATTTAAAAACCAGCTCAGTCCAACGTTCGTCATGTGCTTCCCGCAGGTGTGTCACTAGGCTTAAAAACCAAAAGCATTTATTTACATTGTTGCTTATCAATGCAATATAAAACTTCTATATCACCAATTGTTAGTTAAACAGTGTTAAACAATGGTTTGGTGTGTAACATACCATTTGCATGTTGGTACTAGTGGCGATGACGGGCTGCATCGGCGCCGGTATGGTGGAGAAGGCGATGTGCGGAGCTGGGGGGTTGATGCCTTCTATCACGAGTTCCTTCGTTACTAGAGACTGCCGGAGTAACGGCAGACTTTTCTATTGTAGAAAAAAAATACCTACGTTATTTAATTTTAAGAATAACAGCAAAGGTGTCGGCTCTTGTTTTGGGTCTATTAAAAATTGGTTCGCTCACTGTTGCTTATAATGTCAACCGATACTGTCTAACCAGGAACTCCATATAAAATAATTAGCCCGTACTGTCCAAGCAGTCGTTTCATATTTAATACTGATCAGCTGTATCCGGTTAGACTGGAAGCCGACCTCAACTTAGTTGGGAAAAAGGTTAGAAAGATGGTCAGTCCATCCTGTTGCATTGTTAGCAAAGGCGGGAGGCCTTGGCCTAACACTCTCACGGTTGGTGGCTGTTGTACGCAAACACGCGAACAGCCTTTCAGAAAAAAAAAATCATTTGTATATTTGGAAAGTATCAAATTCTTTGTGAAATATTCTAGTTTTCCTTAAACTACTTGGTCTTTCGTCTTATGTCATCACTTGTTTATGAAAATACTGATTAATCTGTATATAAGGACGTAGGTCCAAGGCTAATATTTCCCAAACTTAAGATATCTATTATTATATGCAGAACCTAAGGCCCATAGCACACGGCGTATTTTAAACGCGCAGAAGACACGCGTTTCAGGAACGCGCGTCTTCTGTGCTGTAGACACTGATTGTTGCGTTTGCAATGATATTACAAGCGCGCGCATGAAGCGCCTACACGCGCGTTTAAAGCGATACAAACGCGCGTACAAAGGAGCGGAGTAGGGACAAGGGGGGTGCGCTCACGCCACCACTACATCGCCTGCGCTTCAATAATAGTTTATTGTGTGCTGCGACTACAGCGCGTATACGCGCAGTAAAGGCGCGTTTCACAATCGCCCCGTGTGCTTAAGTTACAAGGTTGCGATCGAATCTCGTTTGAATTGCGTATACGCGCGTAATCTGTGCGTCGTTTTAAAATACGCCGTGTGCTATGGGCCTAAGGTTTAACCGTTTGTTGAGGCGTATTTTTTGTGTGGTTGGGATGCACTATGAGAAATGAAATCCGGAGATTGTATTTTAAGTCTATCTAACAATTACAAGGTAGGGTACATAACTTCCTTACACTAGACACGAGAACATGTATTCTAGACGCGCTGGCGGGTAACCGACTGGCCGCCGAACCAACTGCTTAGGGCCACATTGCCTTTTGCATCGTCGGCACTTTTTTTTACTTGTAGTCCTCACAACGTATTCCAAATTTGTATTAGAATTACATACAACAAAGCCATTCTGAAACGATCATAGTTCCATAGACCATAGAAAACAGGAGTAATTATGTAAGTATTTTTAAGTTATAGACATAATTATGATTGTGGCTAAATAAATTTATCTTCATTTTATTTATTTAAGTTCTCTATATTTTTTTCTTTTATTCCTTTTTTATCTATACTCTTGTAACTATTGTATGATGATGATGTACAATTTTCAATAACATATATGTAAAAAGATCTTCCAAAGCTGTGAACACTGCAAGTGACAAGGTCACCCTAGCCAGACTTTTTAGTGTTTTTTTTATGTGTTATGTGTGTGACTTTCGTCATTAGAGTGCCAAAAAAAAATAGAGAACAGAAATATCCATTGCGGAGAAGAACTTCCAAGATACTAGTACAAGGAAATCATATAAATAAAACCTCAAGAAAGGGAGGTTACATTTCTGTTTCCCATCGAGAAAATAATCGTGATGCTATTGACAAAAAGACCAAGACAAAGTCGATTTTCAGATGAAATCAGTCTTCACCTTCACTTTGTAAACATTCATATTCAGTATTTTAAAACAAACAGTCTGATTAAGCTTCCAGCAATACTAGGAGTGACAGGCTTTATAGAAATATACATCTTTGAAAACATAACTAACCTTCAAGAAGCCAATGAGGCATGGCTGCGGGCTTGCGTTGAGGAGGCGTTCGAGTCTGTCACAGAATTCCTCAGGCTCTACCTGAGCATCGATCAGCTCCTGAATCAGGTTCCGCACGTTCCTCTCTACAGAAGGAGGCTCTTTGCTAGACAAGTCCAAGAGATTTGCCAAGAAGTTCCTGCATTTTTCTTTGGTATTGTCCGATGGTTTCTATGATGAAAAAAAAAAACAAAATAAAAAAACTTATCAGTATTATTAATAGTAAATTATTTTTTATGCTAAAATATGTCTGCAATGTTCCACAGTCTAAGTCTAAAGAGAAATCCAGTCCCAATCGATTCTCAGCTGATTATGATCCGGAGTCACTTGTTTGTAACTCCGGATCAAAATCAAGTGGCTCCGAAGAAACTCACAAATTCAAAATGTGTCTGCACCTTATGTAATGTTATATAATATATAAATTTAGCACTACACTTGTTTGTTTTAAACATTTACATAGATTATTAAACAAGATTTTAATGCTGTCCACTAGTTATTAAAGTGACTTCAGGGAATGCGTGCCAGCAACCCCTACTAATAAAACTCCCACAAGTTGTTGAATTTATACCTATGAACTTCACTTGACCTAAGTAAAGAAAAATAGGTACTATGAACATAACTATGCAGAAACAAATGTATGATACTCCTTAGTATTAAATATTTACCGCCATCTTTGTGGAGAGTGCAATAACAACGATGAATTTCGAAACGAAAAATATTCACTTAATTAACAATGAACTTCAAATTTCAACTCTTTATTAATGGCTTTTATGGACGAGAGTTACCACAATTTTGCCAATAACACGTGTAAACTGATAATAAACTATCAAACCGCTGGAGAATATTTGGCAAGTAATCACAGTAATAAAAAAACATAGAAACAATAAAAGTTGTCTTTGCAGATTTAGATTATCAAAATTTAAAATGAATTCTTCAAGTTTTCACTGATGAACGTGATGATGACAAACTCAATCAATCAAGTCATTTGGCGCCTGCGTTATTAGAGTCATTCGTAACGTTTTTTTTTTCTTACATGACATATTGATTACTTAGGTTCTATACGCAAACCATAAACTTATTAAAAACTTTCTAATAATCCTACTTTGTTATTGATATGAGATTCATACGGTTATATTAGTCAATAACTATAATAAGCGTTATCAAATGTTTAACTTTAATACCGAAAGCAATCGAATTAATTATGGTTATCAAATTTACAATGAAGTGCGTCGTATGCACTCGGATGATGATGCGAGCCCGGCGCGGGTGGAGTCCGCGGGGCGCATGCGCGCCGTGAAAACGCAAGAACGTCAGGTGGCATTGTTTGTTTTGAAAAGATTTGACGGTCACGTGACCGTAATTTCCATTACCTTGGTATGAGGTAGCTGGTGGAGTAGATTACCAATTTATAATTCTTTATCATAACAACACTTAAGTAAATAGGTACGGCAAAACATACATATTTTATTGACGGGCCTCTTGGTCTAGTGGTTAGTGGCCCTGACTGCTGAGCCGGAGGTCGTGGGTTCGATTCCCACCCAGGACAAACTTTGTGTGATGAGCATGATTGTTGTTCTGTGTCTGGGTGTGATTTATCTATAATACGTATGTATTTATAAATTATATAAGTATGTATTATCAGTTGTCTGGTTACCATAACACAAGCTCTGCTTAGCTTGGGATCAGATAGCCGTGTGTGAGTTGTCCCAAGATATTTATTTATTTATTATTTATTTATTTATTTAGAAAAAAGGCAAAACAAGTTTACTTCCGGTGCCTTTTGTTTGTTTTATCGATTTGATTGCCACCTACTTATTTGCGTAAGTTGTATGTCAGCCTTTTGGTTATGATATGATGGTATTTTCACACAACACACAAATTCTTATCGAGTGTTCATTTTCAATAAATAATTGCTACTAAAAGTTAAAGCAGATCATCCATTTACAGAAAAATATGTATTATTGAAAATAACTCATAAACTACCCAAGCAATATAAATAAATAATACCCTAACAGTTATAAAAATAATTTTGAAAATTGGCCCAAAATGTGCGGTCAAATCGCGAATATCTCATCAGTCGTACCTCTTCATTTTTGTACAAGTCGGTTAAAACAGTTTTAAGTTTTAGTACTTGTGTCTCACAAATCCTTGTCAAGTATCAATTTGACATTGGAAATAAAAGTTATCAGCACTTCCACCGATAGATGAAGAACAAAAAGTTGTTATCTTCTTCTTCATGTGGACCCCGTTTCCTGGGGGGGGGGGGTCCTGTTTCCGCACTTGATCCTTTTAGTGGACCATTATGCTAGCGTTAAATAGAAGTGATATGGAGAGAAAGTGCTAGGGTAAACCGTTAAATTCAAATTATCTTTTTGATCTTAATCTATACTAATATTAAAGCTGAAGAGTTTGTTTTTTTGTTTCTTTTAGTGTTGGATAGTCCATTTCTTGAGGAAGGCTATAGGCTATATAACATCACGCTACGACCAACAGGTGCTGAGCAGCGTGGGTGAAACCGCGGAGAACAGCTAGTATAAGTATATTGGGGAAGTAACAATTATTTCATAAAAGAAAACCTACCGTGCAAAATAAACAGAAACAGGTGGTTTCGATCCAGCCCTACGCGACTAAGCGAGGGAGACTGTGCCCTTGACACAGATGTTTAGAGATACAGGGGTTGCGAGTCACTACAGGGCTTTGACCCCAATCATATGATCGGTCGCAGCGAGGGCGGCTCGCCGCGAACGCTTGATGTATATTTTGAAAATCAATACCTATTACGGAGGAACCACTACTGTAACTTGTTAATAAAAAATTAAGTAAACTCTGGCGGCCCTGGGATCTTAGGACTACAGGCAGTCACAAAATGTTGTAAAACCCGAAAAAGATGTAGTCTATTTATTGTCTACAACTATTATTATAATTACTAGACCAAGAAAATCTTTCAGAGCAGCTATTGCCATTTCGTTCCCAATTCCACTTAGCAGAAAATAAAAATTAATCGTTCTGATAAGAAAGTTTCAATTAGTCGAATTAAAAAAACGGATTTTCTTGGACTTGTTATGAAAACGATAGGATTTTAGGAGGGTTATTTCAACATATAAATCTGCATGTGGCGATACTGTATTATCTATACTTCTATACTAATATTATAAAGCTGAAGAGTTTGTTCGTTTGTTTGAACGCGCTAATCTCAGGGACTACTGGTTGGAATTGGAAAATTCTTTTAGTGTTGGATAGTCCATTTCTTGAGGAAGGCTATAGGCTATATAACATCACGCTATGACCAACGGGTGCTGAGCAGCGTGGGTGAAACCGCGTGGAACAGCTAGTATAGTATATGACGACACGGTTGGCGCAGTGGCGGTGTCGCGGGTACGATCCCGGCACGGAACAAATATTTGTATGACCTACAGATAGTTGTTCCGGGTCTGGCTGTTTGTGTATGTGAGTTTAAATGTTTGTAAACGCATTCACGATACAGGAGAAATGCTCATTAAAACTGTAGGACATCTACTTGACTAAAGTACTTACTAGAGGACATGGTGCATTATGCGTAATTTAATTAGTAAAACTTTATTTAACAAAGTACTAATTAAATCCTGGCTTTAGAAGCTTGGACATTTTTCATGATTTTTTTGTCGTAACACATTTGCAATGGCAATGCCGTTCATTTTGATAATATTAATTTTGATTTATTAGATGAGGAATTTCTTGACATTTCTTTCAAATTGTGACTGCAATTGTATTTTACGAAAATAGGGTGCAGGCAGTAGCTTACCTATGCCGAGTAAATGATCGAACAACACAAATGTGCAACTAATACACTTACAATATGTGTGGTACAGGGCTGCTGCTGTGGCTGCTGAGGCGGGGGCGTCGCAACCGCCACGCTGGGGGCCGACGCAACCACTGGCGCCGCTATCGGCGGGGCCGGCATTTGCCCCGGCAGAGGCCCCTGCGCTGCCACACTTGTGGATACCGTCGCCACGCCAGGGTGCTGCGTGAATAGAGGCCGCACACTTAATACGCTACAACGTCACAGCACTACGCATGCTAAGCAGGCCGTCACGAATGCGCTAAGCGTTCATTCTCAAGCGGTGGCAGGGTAGGAATATATTCAGGATGTTTTAATGTTTGGCGCAAAACATTTTGTTATATTTTTCATCATTCTAAAAATAAATGGTTGTTTCACTATGAAATAGCCAAAAGAACTGCAATTAACAAAAACAAATACAAAATACTCAAGAGATCAACATAGCAAACACTCGAATCAAAATCGGAATAAAAGCGTTATAAAATTAATGGCCGCAGCAAAAATGCAAGCGAGCGACAGTTATGCACGAGTCGGTCGCGCTAGTCGCCCGGGTCATGTTTGCGCCTAACACTAGAACTAAAGAGTTCATAGGTTATTAGTATTAGATTATACACAATCATGACGAGTTTCCGATAGATTCTTACCTTGTTAAAAACCTTAAGAGCATGCACCTCCACCATAATGTTATATGCATGATTGAGACTGAAATTGGACAAACAATTGCAAACACATCTCCTCTATAAGGAGGTAGTGTGTGAGTGCTGAACATTGTCCAAGTTCTATGAGAGCGCGGGTGAGTAGTGGAGTGGCTGTGCCTACTTACTGCCGGCACGGTCGACAGCCGGATGGTCTGAGCCTGCGGCGCCGTGAGAGTGCTGGCCGCGGGCGCAGGGCCCACCCTCAGCAGCTGGTATTGACCATTCTCAGTCTTTAACAACAAATGACCCTGCTGCCCCGGTTGTAGACTCTGCAGAGTTTGCAGCGTTATCTAAAAATGATAGCCTAGTTTCAATTTTATTGAACTCATCAAAGGCAGTGCCAACTGTCTTTGATTAAATACAAGAAAAGCTTCGCGTTCCAATAGATAAAATCTGAGTATGATTCTAAAGCAGGTCATTTGTTAGATATAACACATTTAGTGGATTTAGTTATTAATATTTATGTTTATAATGTAACATCAATATTTATACATTAGAAAACTGAGTGTGGGATTTACTGGAATTATGGGGTTAGCAGGAAGCTTGTGTTTACCACGGTCATTACTAGAATATATTCAAAGCCCATTTAGCACAGATATTACATGGCACACTTTGGGTACATCCAGATTGTTTTGTACACAATCAAGCGTTACAGGCCAACATTTCATTGCTCAACATCATTACAGGCTTCATCAAGTAATGGTTCACAGAGCTAATGAAACACTGGGCCTTTCATACCATTATATAACTTGAGTATCAAACATACTCGCTTGAGTTTAACTAAGTATTGTAGGCACTTGGAAGCACCACAACTGATGACATTTTAGGGCCAATGATTGTATTTACACTGAAATTTGGAAGACATTAATTTATTAATCCCAAGCTTAGAGTTATATTAATTGCTCATAGTGCAACAACATTTAATTGGTCTCTGCAAACTTAATTAATATTTAATACTTTACGAAGTATTCAACAGCCCTGGTTTTGGATTTTCAAGATAGTATGTACTGTAGTATCTGCAACTATATAATATAATATAATTTAAATAGCCTTTATTAACGCATATTAGACGCAAAATGGTTTCCATAACACTAAACCGTATAATAACAATATTTTTAACACTCAGGAAAACTAAATTTAACTAACAAAAACTAATTTTTCATAGTACCTATGTTAATTAAAGACAAAGCTGCTGCTGCAGTTTGACTTAAAAGTTTCATATTTCAAAAACGAGAGAAATATTTATTAGTTTAGGAATTACAGAGGGGCAGGCACATTTTTTACCATTTATGAAGCAAATATCTCATTGCCACAAAAGAATAAAAAGTATTTTACTCCCCACACAAGTTACATATTATTGCGTTGATTGTTTATTCAACACTCAGTTATTTGTATGGAGGCATTTTTTATAATTTAACATCATTTTGTATTCAAAGAAGGCACTTACTTACTCAACCAAATTTCAACTGTGTTGTTAAGTTTCAAAATGGTTCTGTTTTTACCATTTAGCAATGGAACCCAACAAACTAACTTAATTTTACATTTATCTGAAATGTTAATGATTTCAATGTTAAAAAATTGTGTCTAATTAACATATTTTACAGATTTCTAGATTTGATTGTTAGAAAATGTGAACACAGTTGAATTTAGATATTCTCTCTACTCAATAATAATTAATTTTGCAGAGCACAATAATACATCGAGATAATTTGTAGTAGAGTCAATGAAATAAGAAACATTCACATACAGAAATAAAGGTAACAAGATTTTTTGGGATTATTTTGTGCCATAACGTCAAATTTCAGTATTATCTGATGTTATTTATAATTTAAAATACAATTTACATGGAGGAAATAGTTATATGCAGTAGATTGCTATTGTTAGGATAATAAAAATGGCCCATTATTAATATATCCAAGCATTCATTTGTCAAAAGTCTTAAGACACACAACCATCACTCATGTCATAAATATATAATGTGGCTTACATCTAGTAATACATTACATTATTATCATCCACAATGGATGAATTAAAGAAATACGAAAGAGGGGTAATAGATCATACAATAATTTCTATAAAATATTTGCTTTACTTTAATAAAAAATTTCATTGACTCAACTAATGCAAACATTTGATTGATTGACCATACATGCAACATGAAATGAGTAGAAAAATGAATATTATCAATGGTGTGTACTAGCTCAACTTAAGGGTGGGTGTCAATGATAGAGATGATGATAAAATGACCAGCAAAACAGTTTCACAGGCTTACAACATTAGGTTACAAGGTTGCTGATCATTTCGAGTGAATGTCAATTGAAAGTGAAGTATGCAAAGAGCCCAGAGTGACATTAATACTGCTGCTTTATAGGCATTTTGTATACAAAGCATGTGTTTATAATACAGAACAGTGACAGTAATTAGTGCAAGTTGAGACTGACAGAACATTGCAACAGACATATAAACAAACCTGGTACAGCAGACGTGTCTATACTCTGTGACTCTTGGAACAGAACAGTTAACATCTAGTACTTACGGTGCGCAGAATACACTCATCACAACAATCAGAATAGAGGATCTCAGGAGGTGACGTCTGATTCACATCCCACATTCACAAGTGTGTTCCGTCAGCCTCAAAATGTCTGTACAAGAGTTACTGATGACCTTGGTTATTAAAATGTGAAGATACTGAGCAAAATGTCTGTACACTTTAGACAGACTCAAACTTACTGGAGCAGTCGCTCTCGTACCAACAACTTGAGGCGTACCAATCACCACTCTGGGTGATACTGTAGCTACAGACTTCTGAGCAGCCACTGCGGGCGCTCCTGGTCTCATGTTTAATATTTGGACATTGGGGATTATAGTAGGCTGCGCGGAGCCTAAATTCTGTGTGGTCACTACAACGTTCTGCCCTCCAGGCTTGTTCAGTGTCATCACATTAGGTATTGAAGCAGGCATGCTAGAGTTCACAGTCATTGGGACAGTCACCATTCCAGGCTGCATACCCACTTGGCCAGTGTTTGCGCCTTGCTTAATGACGAGGGGAGGCTGCATGGCGATAGTTTTGTTGCCCTGCTGTGGGCCGCCGGCGGACACCGCGTGTAATATCTGGTTCTGCGACGGCTGTGCGATGACACCGCTCGCCAGCGATTGAACAGGTAGCGACACGCCGCCGTGGGGGTTACCCAGATGTTGCGCTTGCGTGTATATCACCTTTAATGTCTCATTAGAAAGAGGAGCACCACCACTTAATGATAGAGATGTAAATGTTGGTTGAGTTGATGCTTGCACATTATTGTAAGAGGCACTTGAAACAATATTTGGTTGAAGGCTGTTCACTATGCCACCAGAATTAATTTGGTCCGTAATAAATTTCTGTCCACTTATAATAGAGCCCGCGTTCGAAGTTATATTACAATTTTGAGCCGGAATAACATTCACGTAATTGTTATGAGACGATGCCGACGGAACGGACGTGACTAGCTGATTTTCTAATGAGCCCACAATCGCGTTCACGGCGTTCTCATCAACGTTTGTGGACAAAGCTTGCTCTAGAAACTCGGCTGACGCCATTTTATACAAATCATCGGATATAGTTAGCGTTGGGAATAAACCGGATTAATCGGAAAAAGTCGGTTTATCGATTACTTGGTGTACCAACATGTTAATTCTAAAATTATGGTAACATTGGTTAGCCTAAGTTGCTAATTAATACAGAAATAATTTAAATAAAATGTTTAGTTTTCTCTTTATTTTATTACCCTATACTTAAAAGAAATGAGTTAAAAATCCTTACTAATATTATACAGCGATAGTGAGTTTGTTTGTTTGTTACGTTTTTAAATGGCCAAACCGATTGTGATGAATTTTGGTACAGACATGGTTGGGACCCTGGAGACGGATATGGGCGGATATAAAGTAAAGTGAGAAAAGGGGGAGAAAGAGGGAAAAGATTATTTTTATCACGCGGGTTTAAGTTAGCATTAGCCCAAAGTGCAGCGACGTCTTAATTTTGTTCCTAAAGTATGTGTATTATAATATATAAAGTCACTAGATGGCAGGTATCGAGATATCCTTGTGCTTTTCATAGTGTTTTATTATCTTTATATATAATACTTCTGTGAGTGTGTATGACACTGAACTTCTCTCAAACGACTGGACCGATGTTGATGAAATTTTTTGTGTGTCTTCAAGGGGATCTGGGAATGGTTTAGATTCACAATTTTGTCCGGCAGATGGCGCTGCATCACATTTTTTTGTAAATACGTAGCGAAGCACGTACCGGGCCGCTAGTTTAATATATGAGTGGTACATACACTCGGTTTAGGGTATTCTAGTTTTTTGGTACTCTTCTTTTTCAGTAGTGGTACTTATTATGTAGAACATTTATACACAAAATAACAGAACACTAGTAAAAAAAATAAACAGTTTATATCCCTGTGGGTAGCGCCTTCGTATTTCAGAGTTACTGATTCCAAAACTGCACGGTAATTAGCATCGTACTCTCATGCACGCTCAGGGTACTTACATGTATTTACAAAATGAATACCTAAATCCAGTGTCGAGTTAGATGGTGCTGCACTGCATTCTTTTAATAGCACAACGTAGCTTAAATGTATAACCAAGAATGTTCACGTATTTGCTAGTTTGGGTAGCAGGTAGGAGAGGCTTATATCCACAAAAACCTGGTTTTTATTCAATTCAATACTGATAGCAGACACCTTTCGTTAGCCGTAATAGCCTCCAGACGAAACCGCTAAAAGTTGTTACGAATTCCTATTTATATAAAACAAAACCAATGAACTGAAAAACTGAATGGTGAACTGCGAAAAAATACCCATGTCACACCATGTATATTGACGAATTATATTTGATGTATGACTGAATTTTATAATATTTCACGAAAATTATTGTTCACTTACCGGAAGATCTGAAGGACCTGGCAGACTTGACCCCGGGTCATGCTGACTCGGCCCCAAACCAAACAGAGCTGTCTCCAAATCAGGCAGATTGGACCACAAATCGATTGGCCCTGGCTCTAGATGAGACTGCCCAGGACCCATTTTGGGCATACATCGCGTGTTGTTGGGCAGCTCTGATGTCAAAAATGGTAGTAGATGGTGGGAAGATCTTTGTTCGAAACTTGAAAAATCACAGAAAGGATGCGGTGAGTGCGGTGACTGCCACTGAACTTGCGGTAACCTCTCCATTTGGGATGGTTTCCCAGTTTGTTGTAATTGTGTATTATTTGCTTTTGTGTCTCTTTTCTTAAATTTCGGATTATGAAACATGTTCTGCAATCAAATTGGCCTTATATTTATGAGATTTAAACTCTGAATGATATTTGAGCCTGAAATAAAACGATAACCCAACATTTTTATAATGATTGCATGTGACGGTAAAACAAAAGCAAAATCAAATTTGCCTCATTTAAACAATGTTTGCGTATATTTAAAATATTCATAGAACATAAACAATTTAATTGAATCAAACATCTAAAAATGTGAATTTTTTCTCATTTGAAAGATATATACTTAACAAGAAAAATACAATATGTCATGAACAATACTATAGCTAGATAATATAGCACTTTCCTGGTATTGGTAGGTGTTCAGAATTCGTTAAGATAGTTTTTGTTTTATTAACGCTTTTGGAACTTAGCAAAAACAAGTAAATATCACGTATATGGGTACTTAGTTTTGGTCCCTTTTTGCAGTTTATATTTTTTACTAAAACAGGAATTTTAAATGATCAACACATACTGGCAACTGTAATTTCAACCGTCAACTCGTGTCATTATCCTCTACTGTCAACGGAAGCCTTTTGACATTTAGGAGTTGTCAAATTGTGTTTTTCGTCATAAAAAGTTTGTTGGTCATACGCGTAATATTTTACATTTTCTGTCTCGTCTGTATCAAAAATACAAAATATAATCAGCATTTTAAAATCCATTTTGTTGTATATTGAATGTTTTAAGTGTTATATAAATGGATAATTGCTAAAATAAGTGGCAACCTGAGGATCTTACAATGTTTTTGTAATAGGTTAGTTTAAGTACTTTCATTTTGTAGGTAGACTGTTACTAACATGCGGTAGCGTTTTCACGGTTTATTCCAAAATTGTAATGGGTCTTTTAGTATAGTTCCCACTAACACAGAAAAAATTGGTGGCTGCTCACGTAGCATTGTTTACATAATAGTTTAACAAGTGGTTATTGCAGTATCATAGGGCTCAGCAAGCTTGGAACGATATTATTACAAGGGGGGCGTTTGAAACTAACTTTGCATGTTTACGTTGCTTATTATTTCCTTTATTTGTTTTTATTTAAAGATTTACTTATTAAATATTTTTATAAACAAAAGCATTCAAGAAAAACATTAAGTACAATAGTAGACCACCAGCATCAGAAACAGGGTCTGAGCTACTGGTGGTCAGGACTTTGAGAGGAACCTCCTAACAAGATTTTATGTTTATTTTATAAGAAATTAAACTAGGGAAAGTATTGTTAGGAAAAGTAGATCTATTAAATACTATTTCTAATGTTTGCTACAGTTATTTTGTTTACTGTTTCTTAAGAAGTTTAGATGTATATATTCCGCCTTATGCACTAAAACATTTAAAATATATAATTTTTATGATAGGTTGGTCCAGCATATGAAGTAGTTTACAGAGAAAGAGTACACTAGTCAATACACATTTTCTGGTTTATGTTGGTTCATAGAGTGATGGATCTGTATGTTGATGGAGAGCGGGAGGACAGCCAAAGAAAAGATGGATGGATTGTTTAAAGAATGATATGAAGAAGAAAGGAGTAAATGATGCCGTGACGTCTGATAGGAGATAATGGAAGAAGAAATGGTATTGTGCCGAGCCCACAAGAGCAGGAAAATTATGATATAGTATCATCCCTGCACATGTCATGAAAAACCTATGAAATATAAAAGTAATTCTCTCTTGGAACACCAGATTTATTATACAAACAGTTTAATGTCACTAGTCTGTTTGAAATGGTAATTAGTAAAGAGACTGTAATTATGAAGAAATCTTATTACTCAAAAGTTGATAGTGATGATAGTGATAACCTCGTGTGATCTTCATCACCCATGTCTCATGACTGGGACACATCAAAATAAGAATCATATTTGTAATTTAATCACTTCTTAATTAAATAACCCATATATTTAATCTGACATGATATACTTAGATAAAAGTAAAAAATAAAACCATCATAAAACAACTGAAGTATATTACATAATTAATTAAAAGTTGTTTATTTTAATTAGACATTCATAAAAGATTTAAAACAAATTATTGCATCAATCATCATTGTTAATGCATTAAGTTGTACTTAATACTAAAATGCAATGTGGTGAAATATTACTTAACTTGATAGATTGTTCTAGGAAAACAAGTAAGATGCAAACAAAACATTTGTGCAATGCTTACCTAATCTGTGACAGTTGCTTGCAGCGCTTGAGCTCTATACAATGTGTCCACTACACAGGGAATGCCACTATATTCCACATTGTCAATATGAACATATGTAGATGTCTTGCTCAGTCAATCAAGCAGGATGTGCATAGTTATTCAGATTCACTTCTGAGATCTGGGGTGCGGTGCTAAATCAAATTTAAGTGGGAAATGCTTTGTTGCAATAACCTTTACAAGGTTAACATCCCGATCTGGTGCCCAGTTCAATTGTTACTTTTAAAATATATCAATAGTAACAGTTTGAACAGGTCCTTTCGCATTGGACCAATATTGCTGAAGTGACAAAGTCTTTGATTATTCATTGGTAATTATTTATAACAGATGGAAAATAATAACGCCTAAAATGGATAAAAACAAAGTTGTCGATTCGTTCAATAAATGTAGTTGCTACTTCCGCTGCTCGAGGTTGGGTTGTACGTTGTGCGTGTGGATCACGCGGTCGCCGGCGGCGGATAAGCAGTAATCAATTTGCACAGGTCATTATGTATGTCGCAATCATTAGCAAAAAATATGCAAGTCATTTAATCAAAATAGCATAACATAAAATAAATGCATAAGACAGACAGTCCCTCATAACGCCCGAAATTCCCGGAGACACCTGGGAATTTTATTACAGATTTCCATTTGGTGGCAATCCATGTTGGGACGACTAATACACGAGAATTCGGCACTTCGTAGTGGTTTAGCTGGGATAAACTGGTGAAACTCTCCAGTAATTCATCCGTATGTTAGGTTAGAAAAACGTTGATTGAGCATTCTCCAAAAAGTTATGAAACGAAACGCTTGCAGTAGTCCTAGAGTCAGGATGCGTCACAATGTAACAGTTTCTGTAGAAGCATAGACTGCGATCTGCAGCCCAGTACCGCGCTGCTGCCCAGTGAAGACTAAGCAAACCGGCCTGTCCATGTGGGTAAACAACAATTCAAAACCCAACCCGCACTCGGCACGTGTATTTATGGTCCATTCCTTTATACGCAGAGGAGCACTGTCCCAGCCGCCTCCGTATCGTACGTCTCCGTATCTTTTTACTGAAAAGAAGTAAGTACTACATCGCCTCAAAATGCTGCAAAAATGTATGCACTACATTAATCAGAACGTTAATCAGCTTCATTAATTAATTATGCATCTTTATGAAAGCTCATACAACTGAAATATGCTGTTCTCCTCTTAACCTCTTCTTTGTGCAGCGGTGAGAGGATTATACTACAATTTCCTTCGTTTCGGAGTAAATCTCCCATGCGAAAATACGTTCTCAATTAACGCACTCTCAGCAATTAATTTGTCGTGTTTGTTTATAGAGGAATTTCAATGCCCTTGAAAATATAGCGTGTATAAAGCGCATTGCTTTAGTTGATGTAAAAGTCTCTCTGTGCTGGTACCGAGCGCGACGTACCGCCGATGCTCCAGTGAGTCATCCGCTTCACACAATAGTGCCAATTTAGTGCGGGATGGGGCATCAACTGGCGTTGAATTATATGCAACTATCTAAAAATAGTGAAATTATTCTTTTGTGGAACTTACTCTGCTAGTTGCTGCAGTTCCTGGCTTTGTAACAAGATGATAATACCAGTACTCTGTGTAGATGAGCGCTACGATATCTGACCATGTCTCCAGATTTGTTGTTCAGATCTGTGTTAGGTAATACGTGCCACTGCTAATCCTGCTTTTAGTCCGAAATTGCTACATCAAGATGAGTTGTGGCGAAATATATAATTCATTTTATGAAATTATGAGTTAGCGACCCGCCTTTACTTTGTACGGATACAATGTAGACACTAATATACCTACTAATATAATGTATAAAAACCTTTCTCTTGACTCACTCTATCTATTGCTGAAAACTGCATTAAAATCCGTAGTAGTTTAAAAGATCTGAGCGAATAGTTAGCGGAAGCGAATTTATTTTATACTATGTAGAGAGGACAAAAAAGTTGCTCGGTTTCAGTTAAGTGGTTTCGTTACCACATGTCCATGTTCTTATAAATAATATCTTTTCATTTCAGATGCTGACATGGAACGTTTTCCTCTGAAGCCCACTGGCCCTAAAATGGCTACGACGTATCAATCCGTCTACAAAAAGGTGCGTACTTTCAACTTTCTAGTACATAATGCATTTTTATTGCATACACAAAGTAATGTCGATGTAGCTTTAGCAGTGCCATGGACTTTTTTTTCCGAAAACTGGTGAAATGGTTACCTATATTTATTTATGTATAAATACATAAAATACTTAACGCGCTCCATACATTATTATAGAAGAGCACAAAGCTACCGCTTATTTCATAAGAAATTTCCCGAAATTTATTTGCGACAGGACAGATAAGATGTGGACACGGCTTAAGAAACCGGCACAACAATACAGTATTATTACCGCTCATTTAAATTCTTAAATCATTCGACAGGAACACAATTTTTTTCATAGGAACACAAAGTTTCTGTCATAATTTTATGAAAAGGTCTCAAAAATGTAATATCAAATCTTATTCAATCCAATCTTCGTTGAAAGTTCGAACGCAGTAACGAGTTAAAATTACAACCAGATATTCAAGTCAGTGGTCCCTTTGTGCTGTGAAAAAATCAAGTGTATGCAGTCAAAAGATATGGCCGTTTATGTCGCAAGTTTGTTTGGGACCCTCGTTACGTGAGTCTGACTTGCGCTTGGCTGGTTTTATTTCTATAGATTCATATTTGTTTGGCTTTAGATGGGAATATCTAACCACTATTCCACACAACCACTGAATCACCCCACACATTTATATATGTAGAAAATAAATACAACCCTCACATTACATATATGGAGGGCCATCCCGATATTTTTCTCATAAATTCATATCACTTTACTAAAGCGATTCATAAAAGACACTTTCTCTCTGAATATCATCAGTGTGGTTCTATTAGTTTCGTAGAAAATGGCTGTGATATACCGGCGGCGGCATATACATACATATAGACGGACACGAAGAATATAATTACACTCGAAATATTCACCGAATTCTCGATTCTTTGTAATTTATGTAAAATTCCACATCATTACCATAATCGGTTACTCAATAGCCTTCTTATTTATGGTTCACTAACGTAAAATAACCAAAGTGCGACCATGAAACTACAACATCGTTAAGTGGGGCTACAGCGCCAGGTTTGGGTGCCTTCTGTAGGTGAAGCGGTTCAAAGAATTTCCTGTGTAATCCTGTTCGCTGCAATTCGGTGTCGTATCGTAACAAACTTGGACTAAAATGCCGCGTTGGACTTCCCTTTCACATTCATTTGAACTCCTCCGTGATGAATTCAGAAAAAAAACTAATCGTAGTGCAATAAGATCCGGCTTTTCTTGAAAGTAGATTGAAAAACAAATATCATCATCAACAACCCTATAAATTGTCATAATGTTACGCTTCACTTTAAAATTGTATGGGTATAGACAGAATTATCCCTGTCTTAGAAATAAATCCTACGAAGTAAATAATAAATTAGAATTCAAAAATATTGTTTGATCGAATACTTATCAACTCCAATTGTTCTTTGGATAGTATTTTGGATGGCTACTCGCTCAATAAATAACATTATTGATGTAATTAAAGTTTGTGCCGCGCCGTGGTTCAGATGCGCACGCTGCAGGTGTGGCGCTGCAGCGCTGGCAGTGATATGTGCTCTATTGCCTGCACTGTTAGGTGCATTATTGTTGTTGTGCTCCACTTGCGTGCTAACCCGCCCAAAATGCGATTGCGTGCAGGTAACGGGCCGCGCGCGGTGCGGGTGGCGCTCTAAAATCCGCCGCGTTCTCTATGGTAGATCCGCTGCTTGCCGTGGTCGGCGCCCTTAGACGTTTTATCGATTTCCACCCTCGCGTATTTCAGTGGGGTTCGTCTGGTGTTGTGTGCGAGATCGCGAACGCTTCCAAGAGCTGCGCCTTAGCTTTTACCTAGAAATTATATTGTTAAACGGTGTGTTTCGATTCTTCATAAACGCCGCGAAATAAGTGCTTCATCATTGATCGGATTATTTGCAGTACACCGTATGTAAGTACGGCATTTTATTCCTCATGTGACAATAATAAGCACCAAGGTTGATAGCTATTCAATAAATACCCTAATTAAATTGACTTTTTATAGTTAGGAAATATTACTGAATTAATGAGTATTTAAGTAAATTGTTAAATTACATTTACCATATTCTTTCTTTAACCGTATAGTTCGGTACGGACCCCTTCGGGGGCTCGACATTAAAACCTCCGCTGGCTCGGTACTGGCCCCGAAAGGGGTCGGACATTTAAGTCATATGACCTCCTCATTATTTTTGTAAATATTTTATTTTCTGGTTAAAAAATAATATGGGTGTGCATTCATTAAGATAGTAGAATAAAAATCTCATATGTAAACGTCATTAGAAGTTCTTTAATTATTGAGTAAGTTTCCTAAATATGTATTATAAAATCCAAATGTGTAAATTACGATCATCGCCATTTTGATGGCAGTGTAGGTCGACGCTAAAAATCATAAAAAAGTAGGTTTTCGGACATTTAAACTCCATATTATTGGGCATGATTAACGTGTCCTTTTATTACGTGAAGAAATCATTCGTAATTGAACTTATATTAGCAGTGGTAATGATACATTTTGAAATCTAAAGTCGAAGTATCGCGCCAATCGTGCTTGTTTACATTTTTCATTCCACATTATATCACACGGACGCGAATAGATTCTATAACAAATGAGACAAATTTCATTGCAAATATTATAAATAACATGAACATGCCCAGATCTTATCGTAATTTGCAATAATAGGACCATTAACACGTAATATTCATAACCACTGCTAAATTCACTTTCGAAAATGACGTCCATTTCTTTTTTTTTTTATTTTGTGATGTGTAAATGCGATTATTTCAATCGATTATTTTCTTGTAAATCAATCAACTCGAATAATTAAAGTAAGGAATATCAGAAATTGATAGCTGAAAATAAGAATAATTTTGTAATACGTGTAAAATACTATAAATATTGATTATAATATTTTTTACGCCACTAAAACCGACTCAACAACAAACTGTAGAATCTGATCTATGGCTAAATTCGCGCCAATTTTATTTTCAGATAAAAATTCAAATAAGGAATGCGCTCGCTGTTCAAATTTATATTAAAATGTTTATTTGCTATTTTATTAATAATTTGGTTTTGTACCTACTATTTGAATGTGAATTGCAAATAGAAATAAATAAGGTTGAATATAGAACGACCTTATTATGATCTTGATATGCACAGTAAAATATCAGCCAAGATAAATTATTATATTTGTTCGACAAAATTGTTTGTAGTATGGTTGGATTAGTTATTTGGAAAGCGTTTTCATTCTTTCCTAAATCATGGTTCGTAGGCCAAAGTGTTCTTGGAGTGGAATCCTTGGTGTAAAAATGGCCTAGAGGGAGACCACAATTGAGATGGAAAAAAAACCCCGGTACACGACATCAAGAAAACTCCAGGTTCAAAATAGGTTCATTTTGTGCCTGGAGTTTTCTTGATGTCGTGTACCGGAGTTTTTTTTTGGGGTGGGAAATCATCAAATAACTTCCCCCGCTCCAGGCGAAGCGGGGGGGAGTGTCAGACTTTTACTGACTAATGTCCACCGATCGATGTTCCTTCTTTTACTCGGGGCTGCGGTATCTCTCTCGAACAACCCGCAATCCCGGCAGGACCCTACTGGGGTTGCGGGTCTGACACTCCCCCCCGCTCCGCCCAGAGCGGGGAAAGTGAGGCGCCACGGCATCCTCACCTACCACCTGACGCAGATCCTCACCGGGCACGAAGGTTTCAGGACGTTCCTGCACATCATCGGGCGGGAAGAAACACCCAGGTGCTACCAATGTCACTATCGCCCGGAGGACACGTTGGAGTACACAGGCAGTCTACTCTTTTGAGCGGAGCACCGCTCTGTCCTGGAGGAGATGGTGATGTTTGAAGGAGAGAACCTCAAACCAAGCCAGCCACCGCGGGAGACGCTACAGGAATCGGGCGCCGCGAGACGACAACGACTTTTTGTTAAAAGTTTAACAGGAGCGGATATTTGATGATTTTCCATCCAAGTGGCGCAAGACCGTTATAAATAAGTTCCTAAAGAAGTTTCTGAGAAGGCCTCTTTTAAATTCCTAAAGAAGCCCTTGAATTCCAAGAGATACACTGTTTAAAAATACTTTTTAGGGTTCCGTACCTCATAATAAATAACACAACCCAAATATCAAATCTGGTGGAAGCTGTGAAAAAAACAACCCTCCAAGTCTACGTAGAGAAAAGATATGACCGTTTATGTCGTCAGTTTGTACGGAACCCTTGGTGCGTGAGTCCGACTCGCATTTGGCCGGTCTATTTTTAATAGGCTAAATCGCTTAGTGCTACGCAAAGGTCTCCTTATTAGCATGACCTACAAAATTGGTTACCGCGAAACCGTTTCACAGCAAATGTGCCTACCAAATCTTGGCGCATAACAAAATAATTAAACCATAACAAAAAAGCACAAGACAAATAGCTGTTGTCTTTCTTTTCTAATCGATATCATAGATATTTGTACAACTATATATACACTAGAGTAATATGCCATCTCCATAGGTAATTCCTCAATGGTCCCAAAACTTTTTTGAAAGTTTACTCTATTACGATAATCGATTAGGTTGAATGCAACTTTTTAATCGTAATGATGAAACTTAGTTTTACGGTCAGCACTAAGAAATGTCATATTGCAACACATTTTGTAGTATTTTTTGTCGAGATTTGTATCGTGTTTTTTTTATTAATTTAAATGTAAAATGGCAAAAATAAGAATGCAGATGGAATGTCACTGTTTTTATTTAGGATTTCCGATTTTATTATTAAAGGGTTATCTTATGTATGTGCATTATTTCCAGCGTTTTTAAAGTACCTGATTTTTGGAAGGGTGTAGTAATATGTATTTTACACACATTTTACAATAGATCGACGCTGTTTTATCGACCATAGGAGGTTTTTGGAAATATAAATCGCAAACTTATCGTATGAAACAGCCGCTGTGACTTATTTTTAATAACAAAATTGAATGCTGTAAACTGATGAAAATTCTTGATTTTCATGACAATTCGTGTCACCCCACCGATTCAGCTGATGTGTCATGTGTCAAAATCCTGTCGTGCAGAGTGGTTAAATCATAAGTGTCAGCACTGCTACATGGCGAAAGTTTTCATACGCCTCACCACATTCACACTTAGTGGTGAGGCGTATAAAGTTTTCAAAGTATTCTCCATAACATTTTTTTAAACCTTTGTTGTGAATTGTGATTCACTTATTAGAGTTTAGTGAAACCATAATAAGTTTAATGTAACGTCATTGTTCAGCTCACAGGGCCTAACTAAACGTAACTTCACAATTTAAAAGCAGATTGCAGACACTTAATAATTAATTTGTAAGTACTACAAATATTAGCGTGTGATGTTTATAGCGACCATAGCATTTATTTATTTATTTATTTATTTAGGTTAACCAACAATTGTTTACACGTTACATTTCATTTAAAATTACACGAGATACAATTATAAGTGCAACAATTACTTACAGGCTAACACAACATGCATAAATTTTCTTAAATAATACATTTATAATAAATTAAAAAAGGAATGAATTATATTTTGGCAATCAGGCAATTTAATATTAATAATAAATCTAAATAATCAAATTAAATGAAAAAAAATAATGATTTCAATATAAAATAACACATAAATAAACTAAAATTCAATTCAATTCAATATTTGGTTTACTTTAAATTAACAAATTAGCAACTCACATTATGTCTTGCTTGCGCGAATAGTATTCGATAATAAATTTACAAAATTTTGTCTTGCTATCGTGGTGAATGTCGATCAGGTCACTACAACTGTTTAATATTTTACATAATCGCGGTATTGGTGAGTTGGCGCCTAGGACAGTTCTACGCAAAGGCGGGTAAAGCGGAGTGATGGGGTTTCGAGGATAGCGGGTTGGGGCACGAAACTTGAGGAGACTCAGTAACTGAGGACAGTCTATCTGCTTTCTGAGGAGTTTGTATAAAAACAAGGCATCCATGACTTCTCTGCGTGTCGATAACGAAAGCATCTTAAAAGCTTTCAGTCGGGACACATAGGAGGGCAGCTGTTTGCATTTCCCTCTGGAAAAAGCAAGGTGCCATAGGAAACGTTTTTGGATCCTTTCCAAGAGAAGTTTATGAGTGGCATAGTGTGGCCTCCATACGACACTACAATACTCCAGTATGCTTTGGACAAGGCTTTTATAAAGCAATATTTTAGTGCTAACGTGTTTGAAACCCTTAGTATTACGTAGTACAAATCCTAACATTCTGGAAGCTTTTTTAATAGTAGTTTCAATGTGGGGGATAAAAGTAACTTTTTTGTCAAAATGCACTCCTAGGTCCCTAATAGTTTCAACTTCATGAATTTTCTGTTTGGCTATAGAGTAGTTCGAATTGATAGGGTGTACTTTCCTAGAAAATGACAGATAAAAGCATTTATTAAAGTTCAGTTCCATTTCGTTAATCTTACACCATGCTATAACTCTGTTCAAATCATCCTGCAAAAGCTCAACATCATTAGGTGATTCGATTTTTCTAGCAAACTTTAAATCATCCGCGTACAAGAAACACTCTGAAAAGTGGAAGCAGTGGGGAAGATCATTAATAAAAATGATAAATAATATGGGGGCCAAGTGGGAACCCTGCGGGGCACCAGAAGTCATGCGGTAATTCTTGGTAGAGCGAAAACCGTTTACCACAACATAAAATTCTCGGTTAGTGAGGTATGACTTCAACCAGTCCAGCAAGTGTCCCGTGATACCATAAGCTGCCAGTTTTTTTACCAGAATGGAGTGAGAGATTTTATCAAACGCTTTACTGAAATCGGTGTAGACCACGTCAAACTGCTTATTGGAGTCAATAGTTTCTATTAGGGACTCAGTGAAACTCATTAAGTTTGTGGCAGTAGACCTTGATGCTACAAAGCCATGTTGATGATCGCTAAGATAAGGCTTAAAATGGCGTTGGATATGGGGACAGATCATTGACTCGAATACTTTTGCAAAAGTGGAGAGAATAGCAATGGGTCGATAGTTTCTGATGGACTCTTTTTTATCTGACTTGTGTATTGGAACGATTTTGGTTTTTTTCCACTCGGTTGGAAAAAATCCGGTGGCCAATGACTTCTTATATATTTTTAATAGCGGAGAAACCAATTCTGTCGCGCAGGTTGAAATAAATAGTGGCGGGATTCCGTCGGGTCCTGCTCCTTTTCCAATGTTTAGAGATTGCAGTTTTCTGAGTAAAGAGTCCACTTCCAAGTTTGGAGTTGTAAGGCACTGGCTATTAGTTTCTATTGAGCTAAGATAGCTTGAGTTAATTTTAAATTCTGTGTTATTTTCAGTGGTGTAAACAGACGAGAAATAATTGCCAAAAAGGTCACAGATAGTCGAGCCATTTGACGTTGTAGTCTTTTCATCAGTCATTGTCATTGGATAGACACTAGATCCTCCCCGCTTAGTTTTAACATGAGTCCAGAATAGTTTAGGATTATTTGTAATTTCGGATTCTAGTTTACTCATATAAAGACTGTATAAACTTTTAGCTAAATTTTGACAACGTTTTGCAATTAATTTAAGTTCTATTTCATCTAACGGGTTTTTGTATTTGTTGAAACGTAATCTTAGTTTATTTTTTTCCTTGAGAGTATTTATTATCGATTTATCAAACCAGGGGGGGTACCGGCTAGACAATGGTTTACAGTTTGGAACAAATTTATTTATGGCCGCGTTCAAAACGTCATAGAATACATTTACCATGCTATCCACATCATTCTGACTTGCAAACAAATGATCCCAGTCTTGTTCTTTAATATAAGATTTGATTTCATCAAAATTAGCTTTGTGGAAGTTTTTTCTCGTGTTTTTTTGGTTGTAAGGCAGACTATTTTCTTTTATTATCGAAAGAGTAACATCAAGCGGTGGATGCAGTTTATCGACAGTAGTTAAAGAGGAAGTGGCTTCACTTACTGTGCAAGAAGGTAATGTGGTTAAAACTAGGTCCAAAATACGCGCAGAAATATTTTTGACAAGATTGTGCTGGGTTAGCTTACTAATATCCATAAACTCCAATAATCTTAGACATGTGTTGGGAAGTGAACTGTTAATTGCCCCCGGGCTCCAGTTTATTATACCTAAGTTAAAGTCACCCACTACACAGGCTGGAATGTTTGATGTTTCAAACACGTTGTTACAATTTTCGATGAAATATTCGATTGTTGATAGACATACTGGTGGGGGAAGGTAGATTGCGCATAGAGCTAGTTGTCGCGTAGTCGAAATATCGATAGTGACCCAGAGATCCTCGCAATTGCTTTGCCATTTAACTATCCGTTTTGAGTTGATTTTTGTTGAAACGGCTATCAGAACTCCCCCTCCATCTTTATTGGGGTGAAAGCCAGTTGTTTCCCTATCTCTTCTGTAGACAACATATCTATTATCAAAGAGCTCACTGCTGAGTATACTACTATTTAGCCAAGTTTCAGTTAATATTAATATATCATAATTATTAATGCAAAGGTTACAATAAAAAGTGTTGGTTTTTGTTCTCAAGCCTCTACAATTTTGGTAATAAATCCTCAAATTGTTGAATTTAACAATATATAGGTACTATAGCATACTTTGAAACAGCAACATCTACTTACATACAAATTATATGATTTTACTTAGGCTACTCATGTTCTTAATTAATAAATATTCGGCACCATCTACTTTTCTGACAAATATTTTACCGTTTCTGACCCACACATATTTGTAGTTCATTTCCTTAGCCTTAATTCTGGTTGCTGCATGAAGTGTCTTATTCGTAGGAGACAGGTGTTCAACAACGTAGACAGGTGACTTGTTGGCGATGTTCCCCAAGTGGCCACAGTGTAGTTTCTTTTCTTTTGGGTTGTTTTGGTTGAATTTGATAACTGATGCTAGAAGTTGATCCCGTAACCTTGGAGATGCCAATTGAACTACTAAAGATCTAGGGCGGTTACTGGATGGGTTGGTTTTTGCAACTCGCGTACAATGCAGGATGTCTTTCTCCTGAATATCACAATTGACAACCTGGCCGAGTTTAGTGATAATTGTGTACACATTCTCGTTCTTGGTTTCAGGCATACATTGTACCTCCAAGTTGTTCGATCGAGAATGCTGCTCTAAGTTGTTAATACGAACTTGAAGGTTACTTAGTGATGATTTCAGCTCAACATTTTCTAGTTCTAGTTTTTTTATATTTTCGATCGATGCCTTCTGGTCTATCTCAAAATCATCAAATTGTTTGCTAATAAACTGCATTGATTCAATCATCTCCTTCATTTCCGCTTTGACCGTTCCCAGCTCGTTATTCATGGTGAAGACCATCTTTTCGTTAAATTGGGTCAACATCTGGCTAAATTCGGCTTTGATTATTTCCTGGATAATAGCCTGCAGTTCTTCTTTATCTGATGTGATATGTGATAGCACAGGTGGTGACGTTGATGGTGATTTACTGGCGGACCTTTTATTGCCTCTATTCATAGCCACATTACGGGTAGGAGTCGACAAAGCCGAGTCATTTTTAGCAATTTTATTACTTGCCATGATTATAATTCTATTCCACAAAACAAAAAATAAAAAAAAAAAACAAAGAAGTTTTTTTTTTATATAAAATTATCGCACTCACAGAGGCAACACCCAGTAGGTAGAAAGCAGTGCGCCGTCTTCGTTCATTTATCTTTGTCGCTAGCGCTAGCATGTGTCACCGCGCAAGGGTGCACGCCAATGTATTACTTATGCGCAGAGACTAACAGCAGAAGTTGCGTGCGCTGCGCGCGAAACGACAAGTCATGCACTCACCCGTTGATCAGCTGAGATTTAAACTTTTTAACAGTTCACAACACAATTCGATCCGTTTGCACTGTTTAGAATACAATTTTAGTTGAATTACATTTGCTTGATGAATGTTTTATCACTATGAAGTGTTTTATTTTAAAATTAGGCCTAGAATTAATATTATTTGGATTTTAAATGCAGAGTATGTTCAAACGTGTGTTCACAGTATGGCCGTGAGGGCAAAGATGCAGCATATGCCTAGCTTATTCACAAAGAGGTCAGGTTCTAGAAAATCATCTAAGTAGGTATACTAGGTATTGAAATTCTAATGGTTAGATAATCCCGGAAACAAATTTTCAGCTTACATTTTCTCTTGTGTTTCAATACAAGTGAACAACAAAATTTTAGCTGTCTAGGGGAAATTAGTTTATCTTAAATTATATACATGTTAGTAAATTCTAATGTGATTCGTTTTAATTTGGCCTTAGTAACCCAATTCTCATAACAAAATGGAATAACATCGAATATATAACGTAGGTCGTGGGCACAATATTTTCCTATTATAGCTAGAGGCAACGGAAATGGTATGATAACATACATTATTTTTCTGTCTATTTTTAGTAAATAAGTGTGAGACATACATAGACAATAAATATCTTTTTTGTACAAAGGTAGACGTAATAATATAGAATAATGTTAAAACACACAAATCTTTTGATAAAAGTAACCGTAGTTATTGTATATTTAAATCCTAAACTAGGTTGTAAAAGTGGCAAAGGTTAAAGAATTTGAAATAAATTTGAGGTTAAACAATCAATATCTATGGTGCCAGGCCGAGCTCCGAGCGTACGGTTTTACTGTATGTAACAAAAAATTATATCAAAAGTTTCGAAAGTAAAAATAAGCAGGGGATGACCAAAGGAGTAATGGATGGACTATGTGAATGATATTGTGGCTAGAATACGGAACGTACATGAGGTGACGGCTGATAAATATGTTTACATAAGAAAACATGCTGCTTCGACCCCAAATAGATTTGCTTAATTATTAATCCCTAGCACGATCTCGCGGAGTGAAAAAAAAATAAGTAGATTTGTGAATAGTAAATATAATACCTATATCCCTATAGAATTTTAGTTAAATATTTTCCAAGACAATCAATGCCCAATCAGGATCATCTACAGATGTGAATTAATTCCAAAAAATATGAAAATACTACCGTGATGTATTTTTTATTTTAAAATTGACGTATTACATTAAAAACTCGCGTTCGTCATGCCGTTCAGGCGAGGCATGCAGAGGCATGCAGAGGCCTCTGGTCAGGAGAAGTCTCTGTTCAAGCCTCGTTTCCCTGGCTTAAGTCAAAGTCCAACCATGAATTTCAATTAGTCGTTAAAATGCCCTTGAGTACGTTCAAACGAAATAAAATTTATTCAATACCCAGTCATAAGGGTAGACTAGATGATTATCATAGTTATAGTCTAATTGTCAGTCT
This sequence comes from Ochropleura leucogaster, assembly GCA_958449745.1. NCBI lineage: Eukaryota > Metazoa > Arthropoda > Insecta > Lepidoptera > Noctuidae > Ochropleura > Ochropleura leucogaster. Next base: position 23,710,090 of record OY288200.1, read on the forward strand.
AATAGTCGTCTATTAGTCATAAGGGTCTACCCTTAGAGGTAGTTTAGATGGAAAACACTGGGCAAGACATTTATTCAAACTAGGTTGATAATCAGTACTTTTGAACGCCAATTACACAAGACAGTCCCCCAAAAAGGCCAAGCTCACCCTTCGTTCCTTCCTAGTATTTTAGCTTGGAAGAAAAAGTGGCGAAACAAACTCCCCAGCAATGTGCCTGGATTAGTCAGAGTGTAGCTAGCCAGGTTCCCATAAGTCACGTTCTGCGGCCGCTAGTACGTGGCTCGATGCGGAAGTTCATCTCTTGTCGTGTCAACCGCACATTGTACTCGCACAATGTCCAGAGATGGTCCAATCATTCCAAATTGCAATAACTGTGTGCATCGCGCAGTCTGCGGGTTACCTCGAGCCGAGGGGTCGCCTTTTGTTCACTAACAACCAGCAAAATAGGTGGGAAAAACAAATACAGGCTGCTTCAGGCAGCTGTTACGAGCCGGGGACACGTTAGTAATCTGTTCATTTCATTTTAGAATTAAATTGCATGATTCTCTAATCGGTGCATGACAAATACTTAAAATATGTAAATTGCACGCGACTCGTACTCGTACGCGTTAGGTTCACGATTTTCATCAAATATATGTTTTTAAGCAGAGAATCAATATTCCATGTTACGTTCGTATCAAATCAATTAGGTGTATTAATTCAGCAGAGATCTCATCGTTACAAAGAGAGGAAACCGATTGGGGATCGGACTTACGATTACCAACCATGGTAATTATTTTTGGAAAACTAACAGCACTAAAAAAATCTAGATAAACATAAAAGTAAATACTGGTTCAGGCTCAAACTTCGGGGAAGGGAGTGTCCCCGAAGTTTGAGCCTTCAGCTCCGCCCAGAGCGGGAGAAGTCTTTAATTGTTGCCCTTCCGGAAAAATAATGCTCGCTGAGCTGCTGTAAGGTGGTGGTAAGGTACATGTCATGTATGCAAATCATGACAGTTGAGGAGTATGGACTTAACACCATATCCCTCCCCTAATTCGTTAGCGTAATAATAAATATCCTATGTCCTCACCCAGCTTGAAATATTAATCTCTCTCTCTTATCTCCTAGCCGAATTTCATAACAATCCGATCGGCTGCTTCGTAAAACGGTTACAAACAAATAAATATATACACAAATAAACTAACATACAAACAACCAGTTACTTTCACATATTATATATTATATCGTAATTTAAATTATGGAATTTCTCAAAAATACTATCCGAACGATTTAATGTACTCCCCTAATACTTCAATACGTATTTCCTGTTTTGAAGAAATATTAAATCAGGATATATAGGGGCCGGGTAAATCAGAAGTCGTTCGCTCGCTTCCTTCCCCGTTTAGGTTAAAATAAAATTCACTTTACATAAATCTTTGCAGTTATGAAGTATTATAAACTACAAAATTTCGTTTCGAATTGGTTGTTTCTAAGAAAAGAAGCGAAGTGACCTTTTAGCCCTACAAACAGTAATGGGAGCCCCACTTTCCTTAGCAAGCGAACAAACGCTTCGCTGTCTCTGGCCCTTCCTTTAATGTTCGGTTAAGTAAACGTCTGGAGGCGGCGTGACGCAACATTATCGTTTCGTAAGATCTCACTTCTCAATTAGGTACAAATTCATTATCTGAGCTATTGTCACCTCATCAGAACATTTGCAAAGCTGAGACTCTTTTTCTGGGGCTAAAAACGATCATGATTCCCTGAAAAACGATCATGATTCCCTGATAGAATTCTAAGGATCTAAGTTCTTTCATTACGCCGTAATCCAGCTGCCTAGCTTTGCTCCAATTATTTTGAGGTCGGCTACCTAACCGGATGTAGCTGAATAATGTGCATATTCAGCCATTAACCATGAAATTTGTATTTTTGTAGAGGTTGTAACTCAAAACCTCATGCCTAGCAATCCCACCTATCGCTGAAGTCTTTTCAGACAAGAGTGTAAGTCCCATAATCCCAACGAAGTGAGACTGATAGGTCTACGGTACGGTTCTAAATAACCTTTCTTTATTGGCTTAACCGTTTTTTCGGCTTCCAATCTAACCGGATGAAGTTGATGAATATTACCTGATATGATGCACACAGACCATTTAGTACTGGGTTATACCCCAGCCTCAATGTATTCGCTTTTATTACACAACAGGCAGCCCGGAGTCTGGTTTTATGTAGCCCTATCTCCTGGGGTCTAACCTAATACAGGTGTTATTACAGACAAATATTAAAAAAAAAAAAACTAAAATCAAACGTTAATGTCGTCATGTTGTTTGTGCAGGGTGCGAACGCCAGCAATGGGCGGGGCATTGTGTCGGCGAGTGAGGATGACATGGTAGACATAACGCCCGGCTTGCAGCAGGCGGCTGCCGGCAGCGTCAGCACTACGCCAACCAGTCACGGCACCTTCCAGCTCTACGAGCACGGCGGGAGGAACTCCAACGCAAGTGCCAACTGTAAGTCTCATTTTAATTTCGTTCTAAAAATCCGCACCAAGCCCGGCTAAACGCCTGTTGCCGAATTGCATCAACGAACTGGAAAGCGATCAGCACATCTTTAACAAATTTTCCACCGTCTACGATTAGCGCGAAGCTGGTAGAGTAACCAACGAGAAACGAGTTGTCGATGAACAGCGGGAGTCGCGTGCCCAAGGGCCAACAATATGAAAGCCCATAAAAAAAACCTGTTTTGTCTAGTCTCATAAATGGTTATTATTTTATTAACAGTTGTGTCGGGGTTGTCTCGCTCCGTTCCACCCCTGAAATTAGTTGACCCTGTTAAGGCAAGCAGACTGATCGGAAACCCTAACATCATGAAGAATAGTGGGTTTTATGGAAAAGCCAAGCTTTTAGGCTTATAAGAAAGTATCGCTTCTAACAGCGAGTGTGTAGTTCGGCCGCCAAGCGACAATGGCAGAAAACTTAATTGAAACTTGTCACTGCAACAAACTGTTGTTTGCCGGCTCTGTGATAAAACAGCAAATATCTATTCATATCTATACTAATATTATAAAGCTGAAGTTTGTTTGTTTGTTTGAACGCGCTAATCTCAGGGACTACTGGTTGGAATTAGAAAATTCTTTTAGTGTTGGATAGTCCATTTCTTGAGGAAGGCTATAGGCTATATAACATCACGTTACGACCAACAGGTGCTGAGCAGCGCGGGTGAAACCGTGGGGAACAGCTAGTTTTTAATAACACTGAAGCGACTTACAATGTTGTTGTACGTTACTTGGGTGTGAAAATAAATCGTTGATATCCCGGGTGTCCCTTCATCACCGGTTAGACAAATATTATGCCTCCTTATTAGCGCGTTGGATGTGTTGATGGCGTTCAGTTTCTTTGGTGAAATTAGCTTTGACATACACTCTGCCAGTCTGGCATGGATTTTCCAAAAATCCATGATCACTTTAAAGTACGTAGCCAATATATGCGATTGTAGAGAAGTTTTATTCGGTTTTGCATTTATACGCGGAGTATGTTAGCCATGTCATGGAGACCTGAAAACATCGCGTTTTCTTACGTTGAGATATACGAAAGTCCGGGGCATTCGAATATTTAGGAAAATATTATCTTACGAAATTATATAGTTTATCCAGATCTGGACATCGATCGCGTGGGAATTCCCTAGTTATTAAACTAGGTGTGAAAAATGCCTATGTGCTATTCCATACATCTATCTCTGTGCGAATTTTTATCCAGATCCGTTCAGCCAATCTGGCGTTATTGAGTAACAATAACATCCATTCACACTTGCATTTATTTTAGTAGTTAGATCTCGCAAAAAGAACGGCTTAGTCAATAAGAAATCGTTAGTTATATTCCTTGAAGTCTTAAAAAACGCAAATTTATAAGTATTATTTCACATTTCCGTTGAATGAAATGTGGGATTTAACTGGGAAATAATCAAATAATAATATCCTATTTCCATCATACCATTCAGTGTTTATTGAATTGGTTGGGTTTGTACGGAGATATTATTAATTATTATACGAGTATGTATAATTATTGGTAGGCCATTGACTGCTCAAATCTTTGAAATGTATTTAATAACATTTTTTATTTTCAAGCCTACATCGCTCAATACTTCAGTTCGTCTGCGGGTAAGCTAATATATTAGTCTTTGCCTGTAAGTTTTGTCATAGATTAGTTGTAATTATGTTTAAATATGGAGTACATCATGGGCGTAGCCAGAGAAGGAAATTTGGGACAAAATTTTAGCTTAATTATAAATATGTATATGTTTTCATTGAACGAACACGTAGGTATCGGGAACTCCCTGTTTCGAGTCGTATTGATTTCGGACCCCTCCCGAGTTAACTATGAATACTACCCCCATGTGGTACACGCTTGATAATACATAGAACTTAGTTACAATCGGGTAAAATACTTAACTCCTAACAACTTTTTAACTCTTTCTTGAGAAGGCATCTCAAGTTTTTGCCTTGGCAAATTGACGTAGGCCTAGGTTTTCTTTTAAGTGACTTTTCTCTTTGATGTGATCAATACGTGATGTAGTTTTGCACTATGCGTCCCCGGATGTGACGGAAGTCAGATGACGTAGTTTAGTAAAAGGACCTTTTATAATCCTCCGTTATACATTTGGGGGAACGTTGTCATCGCAGCCACGGAGCAATTCTGTGATGTAGTTCAGAACTGCAGTGAAATGCCCACGTGTATCAAATGCCGTTTTAAAACGATTTTCCCCAAGAATAGCATTGCATTTTTAGTTGTCTAATCAAAATGTATCGATCGGTATGTCGGTGTAAAAGGCTTAGGTTTAATTCAAGAAATACCTAACTTAAAAATATTAACAATAACGTTAATTAAGGTTTTGTCTTGCGATTATTGAAGTTATGGTAACGAACAACTACCGGAAATATATTGAAGGACGGGACGGCTGACGTGTGTCTGGCGTGCCACCGTCCGGGTGAGTCCATCAGACATTATTTTTGATTTTTCTCGTCTACCTAACGGCGAGTATTTGCAAAGGCACGACCAAAAAGCCAGGATTATTCACCAGCAACTAGCAATGAACTATATTCTTTTTGAAACTGAGGTACAGTACTACAAGTATGTACTCTACCCAGTACTTCAAAAACACTGTCACGTTATACGGAGGATCAGTTTTATCATTACTGAGAGGACCATGCTCGCCAATAAGCCTGATAAAGTGGTGATAGATCGATCAGCGCGCCGCGTAATGATAATCTTTGCTAAATACTCGCTAATAAGTGTTTCTTGAAGGGTTCTTGCGGGGTCTGTAAACAATTTCTTCTACTGAAGTAGGTATGGCTTAAGTTTTCTAAAGGCTGATGAATAGAAACTACTCGTAAATAAAACACGATCATAAAGAAATAACAACGATAAATAAATGAATCATAATAATTATTATTTACTATCGATAAGGGCTTATCGAATGCTGTTCTGTATAACGGTCAGATTAGATTAGGTGTCCGTTATATCCAGTGCGGTGTCAGTGCTCAATGCAAGCAGTGATTTTAGTGACGAGGATATGAATCCAGTAGACTTAGAACCTGGTGACACGGATCCCCTTGTCACCATAGATGATGTAGGTAAAATAATTGTTGTTTTTACAAACTAGTTTTTATTGCTACAGTAAATTGTCCGTAAGTCCTAGTCTTCACGATATCTTATACTGTAGTGATTAACAATCTCTTGAAAGCGCCGCGACAGTTATCGTACTAATTCTCCAAGTAGGTGCGTTGGTAAAAATAAACCACGTAGGTAGTAATATTTGCGCACTTACGAACTCGATGAAAGGGGCGTATAAGATGGCGCATTAAAATTAGAATAATATATCTATGTGCCCTCATACTTGCGTTACTGAATGACCGATTAACCGGTTTGCTACCTATCTATCTGGGTTACGTTGGTTAGACCTGCATATATTTGGTCTTTGAATATCTTTCTACCTTATAATATTATGGTCCAAGTCCCAATGAATCGCTTCGAAAATTTGCCCTGAATATCTTTTTGATATATACATTTCGTAACAGCTTCATATTAAAGGTGAAATGGTCGACAAGAAGGCACGTGATCTATGTCGCTATGTTGTCATCAGTCGTATCATTAACATCTCAAGGCTGTGTTTTGTTTTTCTTTCAACTATTTTCTATTAACCATCTCAAAAAATTTAGTGTATTTTAGTAGTTTTTCTTTTATAACAAAAATATTGTATGTCTTGTGAGTAAAACGTAGGAGAGTAACTAAAAAAGTGTCTGATTCAGATAGTTTACATCTGGAGATAGCTCTTGCTAAGAAAATCAGTAATACAAGTTGTCTTTGATTATTTGTTCTTTTGTTATTATTTAAGTTACTGACAATAAATTAGATGAACTAACATTCGCTCGAACAAATTTTCTCACAATTTTTTTCACTCTTAGTAGTTACTGTACATCATTACTGGCAACACTACGTTGACGTTTTGTATTTGACGTTTCAAGCTGCGTCTGCGTCACCTGATTGTTGCAATTTTGTTTTTTTTCTTCTTCTAATCTTTGCAATGTCTTATCTCTTCAGTAGCGTTAATTAAAGTATAAGCAATACACACTGTGATAGTAGTATTAATATAGTTGTAACTTGTACGTTATTTATGTGTTTGTTAGGAGAAGAATCTAATGTATAATTCGATAGGAAGTTGTTGAAATTGGTTTGCTATTGTTGCAGGGGACGCAGTGCTGTTTTCCGGAATGGCAAGTAAGTAAACCATTATATATTTACGTAGGTACATAAATAAGTATTAAGTTTAATTTGCTTCTTTATTGAAGTATTCTTCGGGCGACACTAGTCATACACGGCCAGTTGTCCGCCAGCTGTAATTGTTTTTCTTGTCACTCAACCTGTACAGATAATTTAAACTATTCTTTTATCATTACTTGTACATGTTTTTAGGTATTTTATATTATTATTTTGTTTCAAGGTCTGTTTACATTACATGAAAAACTAGACACAGCTTCAAAATAATATCTCTAAGAAAAAAGATTAAAATTGCACAACTCCTTTTTTATTGAAATTGATGAAATCTAAATCAACAGCCATTTATTGACACACATACACAAGTCATTTACTTGGCAGAACCAAATTGGAATAAGTGAAAAATCATTATTTGCATAGCCTTAGGCTTGAAAATTTTAGTAAATTCCACCAATTGTCTGTAGTGGTTAGATGGTAATAGGATCCCTCTCAATCAAATATGACTTAATGTGGGTGTACAAAGTACATTTCTAGTCAACTCAGCCCAATGTTATGTTATGGTATTGTTTATTGAACTTATATTTAGTTAAATGGTTTTAAATGCCTGGGGTCACAGATTGTACAAAAAAAAATTGTTGTCCAGGAACATAAAGGGTAAAAGAAGTTGGATGGATTTTAGTCAGTAAAAGTTTGACACTCCCCCAGCTCTACCTAGAATGGGGGTAGTTCTATGATGGTTTCCCATCTGCAAAAGGGTTATAAATGCAAACTATTAAATTTTGAATAAAAACAAGATATATTTGGTGTGATTTTCATTTCAACTCATATTGCAGTCTGGGGTTGTGGGTTGTTCAAAAGAGATACTGCGGCCCCGGAACATAAAGGGCAATAGAAGGAATACGGGTGCGATGTAGTCAGTACAAGTCTGACAAGCGGGGGAAGTTATTTGATGATTTCCCACACCAAAAAAAAAGACAACTCATATTGCAGTTACATTTTTTGTGATCATAAATGGTTGCATAGTATCTTATTTGTGGTATGGATTATTCTATATTATATGTTTGAAATTATATCAAAGAGTCCTACTAAATGAAAGGTTTGGTTGAACAGCCAGTATTAAATTAATTGTAGTCACAAACTAAGATGATTGTATTAAAGTATCTGTCATTGCAAAAGACTAAGAAGTTGGTGGCTATTTCCCACCTGAATGTAATAATGCATTTTGGATGGCTGGGACACCAGTATCTTATACCAAACAATCTTTTAGTCATCGCTATCCACAGCCCATGTGCACAGTCTGTACTTATTTGGCCTTTTGTAGGTCATGTCGTTAGCAATTGTTGTTTTGATTATTTCATTGTTTATAAAGGACAATAGATAATTGTATAGCAGAGCTAAGTATAAAAGTATATGTATGTATATTGGGTTCAACTCCACTGAAATTCTATTTTTATTATACCTACCAATAGAATTGGCTAATCCTCATCTACAATAATAAAAAGAGGAAAAAATTGTATGTATTTATATTATTATTTGTAACACATAAACTAAAAAACTACTTGAACCAAAACTGTAAAAAAGAAACAATTTAAAAGGTCCCGTCACATTTCACAATGATATCTTATCTACCATTGTCTGACATACTTGTATTTATTCAACTGTCTGCAAAGCACCTTTATTACGTTGATAATTAATTCTCTTAAAAATATAAAAATGTATAGTAATCAACCAAGAAACTATCCATAAAATTAACATACCTTGTAGAAAACAGGTAAAACGAGTTTTTTTCTACAAAGTCTCGGTCAAATAACTTCTTATCAAACTGAACTTAAAAAAGAGATCTACTTTGCATAGTGCTAACACTGTAGTTAACATCACAGTATTCCCTTAAAGGTATCGGCAGGTTGAGACCTGTGCTCATATACATTTTGCACTCACAATAATATTTAGGCAATATACCGCGCAATTAAAAATCGACCTATTGCTTTTTGAGGACAAACATTAAAATTAAGTGATTACATGGGCCAGTAACAAAAGTTGGGGAAAACAGTGACTATGTTCTTTTACATACCATCTTATTGTCACATAATTATTTAATACTGCTGTTCAGTACTCGAAGAGTTTGTTTGATATCATTGATACGTCAGTTGTCGGGCCCGGTTCAATTTTCTGGAGGAGAATTCGTTATTAAGATTCTCAATACCAGCCCGGAAAGCACTCAAAGCCGTTTTGAGCTGGAGATCTTTTCAGTTTTGACGGATTTCCGCTCCATCGGTTTATGAGAGATACGGAAAAGAGTGCACACAAGCACTCGGGACTTAACCATCAATTCTACCGAGATGATAGCTAATCCCCACTACAATTAATCGCCAGGGTCAAGAATTATCATTTTTACATCCAGTTTTTTAAACTTCTTTCAAACTAAAACTTTCCCCTATATCGTCAAGTGCGTTTACAAATATTCATACTCACATAAACAGCGAAATCCGGAGCAACTGCCTGTAGAATACAAATTCGTATGGGATTCGAATCGGTGACACGCGGCTGACGCAGCAAGGCAGCCACTGCGTCAACCATAATGTATTATCTTAGCCGGCTGTACCTGTGCAAATGTTTAAGCGCAGCTAATATTAATCTTGTTTTGCAAAGGTGACGATGACATTCCCGGGATCGGCCAATACGATGACTTCCACACTATTGACTGGCAACGCGACATCGCTCGCGACCGTATGCGACACAGATACATCGTCAAGAAGAGACAGGACTCTATCTGGGATCTCATAAAGGTCAGTATTCATTAGATAATAGACTCTTGTTCTTTCTGCGAAGGAAGAAAGATTTCATTGTCAGGATTTCGGCATTTCCAAGAATTAAAAATTAAAAAGGAGGCATGTGTTGATGTAGCATCTATGAAACCGCTTTGGGTGAACGTGGTAGATTATTTACCACTCTTACAAAGATGAAGCTTGTGTCCCAATAATCTTACAGGCTGTTTCTATAAGACTCACTAGTTTCATGTTTGTGCAAGATCTTCTTCACATATTTGTTAATTTCTTCTTAACGTTAAGACAGCGTTGATTGTGAAGCGATTTACGTGTGCCGTGTCGATCGTTTTATGTCAATCTTTCGATATCAATCGTTTTAATTGCTGATTGGTTTTTGTTTCATTGTTTGTAAAAGTGTGATGATTGTGATCTTCCACACAGGGTGCCCATGACGCTTGGTCGGGATGGGTGTGCGTGCTTCTGGTGGGCGTGTGCACGGGCATAGTGGCCGGGGTCATCGACATCGGCGCCTCGTGGATGACCGACCTCAAGTTCGGCATCTGCCCGCAAGCCTTCTGGCTCAACCGAGAACAATGCTGCTGGTCTGACACTGACACTACCTTCGATACTGGAAACTGTTCTCAGGTATACTGTATTCTATTCCGCAATAGTTTGGTATAGATTTGGAAGAAGGAAATGTTCCATCTCTAAAAAATAACAGAACAGATTTCGTCTATTGGTATGCATTTGTTTTTCACCTTCTTTTTTGAAGTCTTTGTGTAGGTGTTAACCCCGATAACGTTTTTATTTGTAGATAACACAGTCACGAGCTCTGAATACATTTACATTAACCGAAGTATAATAGATATTTGCTCGTAATGTATTGGTTGTAAATTACAACATCAAATTACAATAAAAAATACGACTTTTAATTTTATGTTAAAATATTATGTTCGGAAGAACATACAATTGGTTATCGGTGATATTCCAAACGCAACTCATTCCAGCTAAAGATCGTATACATATCGGGATCCGTGCTGTGATAATGGTTTTATAATTTTCTGTGTGTTTTGATGTAATTACAACTTGAATCGTCGGTATGCTAGTGGCTGACATGGCCGCAAGTCCTGGGCGGTCAGCGTGAGGGCCCGGGTGCCTACATCATCAGCTACCTGTTCTACATCGTGTGGGCTCTCATCTTCGCGGCGCTGTCCGCCTCACTGGTGCGGATGTTCGCGCCGTACGCCTGTGGATCGGGTAAGCAACAATCCGTTCAAAATACAGCCCTTTAATAAGTTTTACTTTAACCTTTGACATGCAACAACAGTGATATCCAGCTTATGGCATAATTACCATATGTCATAGTTGGTAGCGCGACAGTGTCAAAGTTACTGGAACTATATAAAGATCTCTGTAGTTTTCAGTAATATGTAACTTTTGTCGCATTTGACAGAATTACTAAAGTATCCTGCTTCCAGGTATTCCGGAGATCAAGACGATCTTGAGCGGGTTCATCATCCGAGGCTATCTTGGGAAGTGGACGCTCATCATAAAAGTGGTGGGCCTGATACTCTCCGTATCTTCAGGACTGTCACTCGGCAAAGAAGGGCCTATGGTGCACATTGCTAGCTGCCTCGGTAAGTCCTTAAATTGTCTGCTAAGTTCTTGTCAGTGCAATTCCGCACGTTTTGATGGAGAATAAATGAACGGCAGTGTTGCAAACTATGTTCCTCCTCCTACCCTTACTGTTTGTGCTCCAACCAAAACAAACAAAACTGGCCTTGCTGTCCGTACCGACAGGGAGAAGTAGAATATAAACAAAGACATTTAATACTAACCTTTTAATTATTGTCTAGGAAATATTCTGTCGTACTTGTTCCCAAAGTATGGTCGCAACGAGGCTAAGAAGCGCGAGATCCTTTCGGCGGCCGCAGCAGCGGGAGTGTCTGTCGCCTTCGGGGCGCCCATCGGAGGAGTCCTCTTCAGCTTAGAGGAGGTATGTACTACGATACTCAGCATCTTCTTTTTACGTGTCGATGGCAATTTAAATGCGAATCTCACCACTGAAACTGACTTGCGTTACATATTGACTTGACGTTTCATTATCTATCCTAGCGCTTCCTCCTTAAGACATTATGTATTATGATACTAAACTTTAATCCTGGTTTTACGTTCGACCGGTGTAATAATTTACCACTTCCATGCAATATAATGATTGGTTCATACACAAAAATACTGCACATAAGTTTACAACAACAAATTTTAAGGATATGTTATTAGAATTTGCGTGTCAAATTATTGGTAACATGAGTAACTCGCGTTGTCCTCACATCCTCGCATATTTAAACAACAACATAAAAAATAAACTGTAATCAAAATGTAGTTTCTTACTGTTAACAGGTAACTAATATTCTCAATCGTTTTCCTCAGTTTTTTGTTCATTCACCTTCAATGCTTGAAACTGACCTTAATTGATACTTGCGTACAAATTGAATCTCCTCTCACAATAATAAAATAAGCAACAAGCTTTTATGACAAATAAATACAACCCGTTTCATTTTTTATTTTCATTATCTCATAAGTCAAAGACTATTTGATTCATTTGTTTTATGTCATTTATTCATTCAAATGTTTGTTCCCAGGTGTCGTACTATTTCCCGCTGAAGACATTGTGGCGCTCGTTCTTCTGTGCGCTGATCGCGGCGTTCATCCTGCGTTCCATCAACCCCTTCGGAAACGAGCACTCGGTGCTGTTCTTCGTGGAGTACAACAAGCCCTGGATCTTTTTCGAGCTGATTCCCTTCGTTGGCCTCGGCATTATAGGCGTAAGTATAGATCGTACTTGGAACCTTGTATTACCCTGTACTGACTGGGCTGTGGCGGTCAGATAAAATACTAGCATTTAGATCCATCCGGTTAGACTGAAAGCCGACCCCAGAATAGTTGGAAAAAGGCTAGGCAGATGATGATCAACCAGTAAATAGCTCGTGTATCTCATCTAGTTGACGAATTTCCTGTCACGACTACTGAACCCTATTACATATAATACTTAAACTTGTCATCCGTGTCCACAGGGCTGCATAGCTACGATCTTCATAAAAGCCAATATCTTCTGGTGTCGCTACCGCAAGTTCTCGAAGCTGGGCCAGTACCCAGTGACTGAGGTTCTCGTGGTGACGCTGGTTACCGCCGTCATCGCCTACCCCAACCCTTACACGCGTATGAACACCAGCGAGCTCATCTATTTGCTGTTCAACCAGTGCGGCATCTCCAACTCGGATCCTCTGTGGTGAGTGTTATTATCATTCGTTATAAAATAAATAAGGATCGCGGCACACTTACCACATCGATTAAACCAAATAACTGTGGTCCACGTTAGTTGTGTTGTGATTCATCATTATCATCATTTAAATTGGTGTTGGTTAAATTGTTAGTGCCTGTTTGAAGTGACTGCTCGACTTGTCTGTAGTTTGCTAAAGAGGATCAACTGTTAAATCATTTTCGAGTGGTTGATGAATCAGCATATTCAAATCGCAAATGTTATTGTTTAACAATAAAAATATGGCGATCCCATTGTACATTGATGTAGAATGTCTGGTAATTAGCTGTAAGGCTTTATAACTTATCTAATATCCTCCAGCTATTAAAGTGTGTTTTCCCTCAGTGATTACAACCGCAACTTCACGGATGTGAATTCTGCCATCGAGAAAGCGGCGGCTGGTCCCGGTGTGTACCGCGCCATCTGGCTGCTGGTCCTGGCGCTCATACTGAAGCTTGTGATGACCATCTTTACCTTCGGCATCAAGGTGCCCTGCGGTCTCTTCATACCTAGTCTCGCGCTTGGGGCTATTGCAGGCAGGATTGTCGGCATTGGTAAGTAGATCATCATCAATGAAGTCAAAATCAGTACTAGAGTCGAGTTCAGGGCGATTATTATATTTTTTGTGTATAGGGCTAGTTTTAGATGAAACTAGAATCAATATACATATTTTCCTTGTAATTAATATTTGACTCATAACGATTTTATTTAGGCTTTAGTATGGTGTGTAATTATTGTGTCAATGTACAGGTGTCGAACAACTGGCCTACAACTACCCGAAGGTTTGGTTGTTCTCGGGCGAGTGCTCCACCGGCGACGACTGCATCACGCCCGGCCTCTACGCCATGGTGGGCGCTGCTGCCGTGCTCGGCGGAGTCACTAGGATGACAGGTAAAATATGCTTTCTTCTTGTTAGCGTTTCAATAGCCACCTGCATGGAGTCGGTCCAGAAAGTAATACGAGTTTGGAACCTTATTAGCGTTTTACCGTGTCACAGAACTAACAATTCTAAGATAAATGTTATCTGAGGAAATGGCCATCGTATCGAGTGAAGAAAAAGACACGCGTGTTTCGATGTTAAGTGTCTCATTGTGTGGTTCAGCACCATATGTATATATAGCGTATTACAGTTATTTTGTAAACTAAACGACGCTCCAAACAAGTATAGCGCTAACCTAAAAGCATAGTAAGTGTTTATATAAAACGGTGTTCAAAAACTTCTCTTAGAACAACAACATAGGCACCAAATTCATAGATACAGTCTCTTACGACGCTTGTATGTGTGCAGTGTCCCTGGTGGTGATAATGTTCGAGCTGACGGGAGGTGTGCGCTACATCGTGCCGCTGATGGCCGCCGCCATGGCCAGCAAGTGGGTGGGCGACGCGCTGGGCCGCCAGGGCATCTACGACGCGCACATCGCGCTCAACGGTTACCCGTTCCTCGACAGCAAGGACGAGTTCCAGCACACCTCACTCGCCGCCGACGTAATGCAGCCCAAGTGAGTACTATCACTTTTTACGATGTAGAATGGTGCAGCTGATATTAGAAGACAAGACATGTTCAGTGATGGTGGATGGATGGATGATTGTACATCGTATTTCACCCGCACCGTGCTACAGCGATAACATAATAATACTTCCTGTCAACATCACGTTGGTGGCAACTGAATTTCGCTACTCTTGAGATAGCCCGAAAGTCGATATTGCACTACATTTTTGTCATCTGGGGACCATGGAAGCGCGCTTTGTAGCTTTGTAAAAGTTTTTAGTAGAACAAAATACATTATATTGTATTGAATGTTGAAATGTAGGTGCATTAATGAAGTACACAACTGCCAATACCTTCGAGGATTACAGGCTGTTGTTTTTAAGTGTCTCATTGCTACAACGTCAATCATTTCAGGCGATATTATGCAAATGCTAACATACACGATTTTTTTTCTGTATTTAACTCATGCTGTGCGATAATGCTGTTAATTTACTTTAGTTCATCGACATTTCACCAGTTATATTTAAATCCTATGAGAGCGTATAACCATCAAACAGGCACTAATCCAATAAAATTCAATTTGTTGCATCTCACATGTGTTTTACAATCCACACTCTGAGTTGCTATTGACAAATCAAACAACACTATATCTAAACCACGAAAATGCCTCACAGAGAACGACAAATCAGTTTATTGTTATAAGCCGACTTTTTTTTACAATACTCGATAAATAGTCGTAAGCTTCATTTATTAAGTTGACAATTTATCTTCTTAGCGCCTCGAAAACAATCTAAATTGAATCAGTCCACAATTTGGGAATGAGTTAAAAGCTTTCCGTAGCGTCTATTAGTTTTGTAGCTATCGATGCTTTCCTTATGCACGACAATAGAATTAGACAATTGGTTAAACTCTATCATTAAAAAATATACACACACATATACATATACAGAAAAAGTATTTTGCATCCTCGCAGTAGCTATGCGCATAACATTTTCTTTTTGCAATTTGCTAATTTATGCAATTGTGTGTTTTACCATTATTTCGTTTTGTACGACATGTACGAGTATTTTTAGATTTTTTATTTGTTTGTTTCCAAATTCTTTACTATCTATATATCTATCTACCACATAAGTAAAAGTGAACCGAATGTTTTATTTGCTTTTCTTGTTATTATATCGTTGTTTTTTGCACACAAAGTCGACGCTACACCCAGACCTGCCACTTGCGATATGACTTGCACTTGAATGCTGGCAAAAAAATTATTGCAATATAAATGAAACCTCTTTAAAAATGCTAATATTTATCAGAATACTTTTAAATTCAAATTATATTTTTACTCATTCAAATTGGGCTAAATAACACATTTATTATAAGTACTAGAAAAAATTTGCTAACAACTTTTGAACATTACTTGAGTCTGTGTTTTCTAACCAACTATTCTGAAACACCAAAACGAACTCAGAGGTCTCTTAAGTTCAGATATTGCCTAGTTTAAAATAATAAGTGATTTCGGGACATCCCTAGATCTCGCTGTGGCGTCGAGCGATATTGTATTGAATAGTTTTTTTGTATGTTACTGTATTGCGCTGTGCTTTTCTACTGCTTGCTTACAAAGTCATATGGAACCAATTATTAAATTATACTAAATATTTGGCTACCGTATATGATGCAAAAACTGATGCATTCCGGACAAATGTCTGTGGCAACAACATTCTTCAGATACTGAATCATGGTTTCTGATGGAAAAATCCATAATCCGTAAATTTGTAGATACACAATAAAAATGTGATTATAAACTTATCGCAGTTGGTAAAGTAATCGCAACCTATGTCGATGTATGGAGACATCAGTTTTCTAACGGCAATGTTCAGTTTGTCCTTCTATACAGTTTATCTGTTCGGTAGAGCATGTTCTGTACTTTCATTACTTACAAGTTTGTACGAAACCCTCAGTGCGCGAGTCCGACTCGCACTTGGCCGGTTTTTGAAAAAGGTTTTGCTTTGACCCGAATGCTGTAACTTTGGATGATCAGTGTATATTAAACATACCAGAAATGAACTTCATTTGGTATAAAATTGCGCTCTGCGTCCCGTAATTTATGTAAATATCTTCATTTTTATCATAGTAAAAGTATACTTGGGTAGATATATCCATGTGTTTAATTTAGCCTTGTCAGGTTGAAATGTGTATAACACGTGTTAACATTTCCCTCAGACGCAACGAGACGCTGTCGGTGATCACGCAGGACTCCATGTCGGTGGACGACGTGGAGACGCTCCTTAAGGAGACGGAGCACAACGGCTACCCTGTGGTAGTGTCCAAGGAGTCACAGTACCTGGTTGGATTCGTGCTGCGCCGCGACCTAAACCTGGCCATAGGTAACTCATTTTAACGTAATAATGTCACAGCACAGAGTGCGGGAACATGATGGTACTGGAACTAACGCTGTCATGTTGTTTTTTTTAATACTGTGTCCAAGTGTCAAACATTTTTCATTGTACACACTTGAGTGAGTAATCAGGATTTTTACAGATAATCATATCATAGCCAGTGATACTGATTCAATAACATCATAGTTGTTTTAAATATATAATTGTCTAGATGATACTACTTAAGTAGTGAACCTCGTGGCTTCTTTCTCTTTTTCTATGTAAAATCTCAGTGAACACAATCGCTGCTTAAATCGACATTTTCCAGAAACTCTTCAACACATTCACGTCAAAACAGACTAAATAAAGTAGTAATTTAGAGTTTTTTTTGGCACTTGCTTGCTTTTGTCAATTGCTAATGTCACCTATGTCGCCGGGTTCAATACAGACGGACTATATTTGACTATCACTTTGATTTTGAAACTCCCCCGGCAGTAGCAAAGTCGTAGATTCAATTTTATAAAATCATGTGGTAGTTCTATCTTCTATCTTCCCTAAAAATACTGTCATGTATAGAATAATTAAACAACATTTTATTGAAATCTTTTTGTATACGGATACAAAATACGACCTTGGTTTTTATTAGACCCGACTTTGATATTAAACTTAATAACTCCTTTGTTTTATGTCTCTAAAGTGAAAAATCAGTGAGGCTAAAATGCTGAGATGAGCTATGGGCACGTTTAAACCGTCTCCTCCGCATCCTACGAGACTTCCTGTCGAATCGTTCCTTTCGTTACCGGATTGAAGAAACTCTCTCATCCCCTCACCCGATCCGAGCCGGAGTTCCACAAGGATCCTCTCCCCTCTCGTCTTCACGCTGTTCCCCAGCTATATCCCAAAAGACAAACAAACTTAACTAGCTCTCTTCCTGGACTACACAGCCATATATTATACTGGCCGCTGTTCCGAAAGCATAGCTCGCAATCCGCTTCCAATGCCCTCGGGAAATGCTTTGCGAAATGGAGGATCGAGGTTAACCCCGAAAAGAGCTATGCGGTTGTTTACCACCCAAAAGTGTGGAATAAATCTGCTACTCCCGGCCCGTTTATTATGTACGGTAAGCCTACCCCTTTGGAAAACTAAGCCAAGTACCTTAAAAATAAATCATGGCGGCTTACGCTTGCGTTGTATTCTCTCATGCCAAGTCCGCTTACCTCCATAAGATGCAGACCCTGCAGAGTAGATTTTTTCCGTAAAATCACAGCCCCATTCTACGCCTGTAACGACAATTTACATGTCGATCTCAGACTGCTCACCATAGTCCAATTCATAAAACGTCTCACAAAGCGTTTCCTTGATTGACCCTCTAAACACCCAAACCCCCTGACGCAGCAGCCGCTCCATATGAGCCTTCGCTAATCAGCCAAGTCCGCAATCCACGGCATATTCTCTCCACCCCCGATGACCTTATCACCATCCTCCAAGAAAGTAATAGGGAAACTAGCACCATTAAAAAATCTCGCCCCGACTATTTGCTCGAGCCAGCCCGCGTTGCTGAGCCAGTAAACCAAAATCATACCCCAATTAACGAAACTCAGATACAGCTTGTCGCTTTGCTGTCTTCTCCCAGCCGAGGCTCGTACCCCGCAGGGGGGTGCCCTTAGCGTGCAGTCGCGTAGTTTATAAGTTTTTTGGCTGGAGGCCTTAAATTGAATGCACAGGGTAGTCCGGTGGAGTAGCTAACAACCTCATAGGTTAATCTGCGAGAAGCCTTTAAAAAAAAGGCAAAATATACAATCATGAACGTACTGTAGTTGCCCATTATAAGGCTTAGATAGATAGAATATTCTTTATTATTTACACCATGCAAATAACTAGAATAACATTAAACATTAACAGAATTTGGTTCTATCTAAGCTAAATTATGCGGACACAGTGTACGGCCAACGACTTCTGTCAAAAACTGAGAGAATGATCCAAAGACTTCAAAATGCCTGTGCACGTTTCTGTTTTAAAGTTCCTTTTAGAGGGCATATTACACCTTTTCTAAATGAGCACAACATTTTAAAAATGAAAGCTAGACGTAAGCTACACTTGGCAACCCTTCTTTTTGGTATTAACAAGTCTCACTCACCTTCTTACTTATACGACAGACTATCATGGACTAGTAGGCACAGAATCGGTGAGGGAAGAATATGTTCTCAACAGCTTTCTACTACCCGACATAAGTCAGCGGCTTTCAGGGGCAGTTTTCGTTACGCAGCTACAAAATGTTGGAACAATATCCCGCCGCCCATTAAATATAGTAAAAGTTGTTCGACTTTTAAATTGAAATTAAAGTTATTTTTATTAAATCATCAAATTGAATTTCAGGATGTTCGAGCCGACTTGTCAGCCATATAATTATATGATTTTGATGGGAATAGCTTTGATTTCAGTTTAAAAACCAATTGTAATTTATTTAATTTTTTTTTTTTTAATTGGTTCCTTATTTTCTACTGTATAGCTGTGTAATATTACGCATTTTTCAATTTTAGCATTGATATTTCCTTTTTAGATTTTACGTTTTAAAATTTTACTAATGTTAATATATTATAATATTTTTATACATTTTTTAAATTTCAATATTGTTTTTATTTTATTATTCAATTTTATTACTGTTGTCAACTGTGACTTTTATACCTGTGTTTGGTTATGTTTTCGAGCGTATGGCACTCGTGGGCAGCAGCTGAAAATCAGCGTCAAGTGGCGGCCTTGTGTTGCCATCTGGCATTATGCTGAGCTGAGGCCCTTTTGGCATTATTTTGTTTAATTTTAACGTGTCCCTCTGTTTTTAATTTTTAGTAATGCTGAATAAACGCAATTTTCTTTCTTCTTTTCTTTCTTTCTAAACAACTTATAAATAGGGTGACACAATGGGCGGTCTTATCGCTAAAAGCGATCTTTTCAAGACAACCTTTGGATGGATTTAAAGGAGGACAAACAGTACTGTAGGTAGGCTGTGGTGTAACATTTTTGAAGATTAATAACTACATTAAAAAAAAACAAATACTTGAATATAAATACATATAATATAAATTTAAAATAATAATCATTAAGAGCAAAGAAGTATTTAATATTTTGTTTAAGGAGAGAGGTAGTGCTTTTTGACCAGAATTTTAAAAGTGGACAGAGTTTGAGCGCTCCTTACAGACACGGGCAGGGCATTCCATAGCCGTACAGCTTGAACTGTAAAGGATTTATCGTAAAAGCTAGTAGAAAGCACCGGCATCTCCAGTCTCAGATTTTCCGATGACCTCAGATATCTATTATGTGTGTCATGAAGGAACTTAAAACGTCCTTTAAGATAAGGGGGGGTTCTAGGATTAAACAAAATATTGTATAGCTGAAACAAGATATGAGTATTCCGGCGAAGTCTTATGGGAAGCCACTTGAGCTTTATACGAAATTCAGAGACATGATCATATTTGCGCAAGCCAAATATAAATCTTATGCAGACATTCTGAAGTCGCTCAAGTAAGCTCGCTTATTGGAATAGTAGTTCCGTTAAACTGAACCTGGGGAAGCTGCGACCAGTTTATCTTGGGGAACATCCTTGAGCTGCCAACAACAATGACCTGAGTCTTTGCTGGGTTAACCTGCAACCCATGGGCCTCACTCCATTCGCAAATAGAAACCAGATCCTTGTTGATGATATTAATTGCGTAATCCAGGTTCTTAGTTAGGCTTACATTTTTATGGAAGAAAATAAGCATGAAATTATGTAGAAGTATCTGTTTTAATTTAACATAAATAGCTTGAATTTACTATGATTACCTCCAGCAAATGCGCGCCGTACTATGGAAGGAATCACCGGGCAGACGGTGGTGATCTTCGCTGGTACGGGTAACGCGCCGCCGTCGCCGCCGCCCTGCCTCATGCTGAACCGTATCCTGGACATGGCACCCATCACCGTGACAGACCAGACGCCCATGGAGACAGTTGTGGACATGTTCCGCAAGCTTGGCCTGCGCCAGACGCTCGTGACGCATAACGGGTAACTATTCCACACTATTACTAGCTGATCCGATTGACGTTGTCCTGTTTTTTCAGAATCTATTGTAAAAACCATATATTTCTTGCAAGTTAACGTTTTGGAAGTATTAATTAAAATATAAATACTGATGTCCTGGGAAGAAAGCAAAATAATAAGTTTATTTGGCACATGCTGCAAGAAAAACTAAAATCAAATTTAAATCTAAAACACAAGAACCCAGTTTGCTGAACAGAGAGGCTCTCCTGTTCATCAAACTGCCGGGCAAATAGTGACCGATGCTGGTTTTCAACTGGACCTGTGATAGTGTGATGGATGGAATACTCAGTGCCTTTTTCCTACCTACAATAATACCCAGAAATGATTTTCGGAGACAATTTTACAATTGGAGAAGATTTGCAGGAAAAATTTTGAATGGGCAAGGGATTTTATTCTAGTGATAACGTTATCAAAAATATTCAAAATGAGTTTCTTAAAAATACTAATACTGAATTATTCTAACGACATAAATAAACCAACCACAGACGGGTTTGGTTATTTAACCAATGTTCATTACAAACAAGCTCACACCGGACTTTTACACAAAGAGATAGTCAACATGCTACAACAACATTGGTAGCTTGGTAGGTTCAGTATTTAAGTGAAAGTACGATTATTATTGCATATATTGTTGCTGGGATAATTGCCCATTGTTGATAAACTTTCATTGTACTGCTCAGCTTCAGTAGTTTGGTTGAGGAGTTTTCTTTTCTAACCTCCTATGAGGGATAAATAGTAAATAATTTTAGGTAGCCCTTCAAAATTTGCAGAATAACTAACAACAAATAAATTTTTAGACGAGTTTGCTAACTATTTTAGAAACTATTCGCGAGCTTTTACCTTAAATATGAACCGATCGTTGGCTGTCCTGATATACTTGTTAAGATAATAGCCGCATTCATATTCATGCTGCTTTACTGACATTCTCTTACATTTGTTTTCAGGCGTCTCCTGGGCGTTATTACCAAGAAAGATGTGCTGCGCCACGTAAAGCAGATGGACAACGAGGACCCGAGCTCCGTGCTGTTCAACTGAGACAGCGCGCGCCTCGCCCGGCGACGCGCCCCCTAGTGTATACACACAAGTAATAACGAGCGCGTTTACATGCAACACTATGAGTGAAGCCACATGGCCGTTGTCGGTGCGTAGCGTCCGTCACCACTGAGTGCCACGCCACCGATGCGCTGTGCCCACTACGACACCGCAGTGTACAAAAAATTCGATATTATGAACAATACTGCACTGCTCCTCTCCCGGCTTCGTCCCTGTCTCGCGTTGCATCGCCACGCGCCGTTGATGCACCGTGTGGCATGTTGTTCTGATGTATTCGGAGAACGACGCCGGGTCACCGCTCACGCGTCGCTACGTACCGACCACGCATCGATCGTGTGGCATCACTGTTACATGATCGCGTTTACGTCATGCAAGACTATTATATAGTATTTACTAATATTAACCATAATGGTACCGAGTGATGTGCACCTACTTCATTACCCATCTGCAAACCATGAAATGTAACCCTTATTAATGAAACCCATCATACGTGTGTGATGAGTTGTGTTCATTCAGATAGTTAGAACTACCACAACGAGTCGTATCTTGCATCACTCTAACGCGTCGCTTTGCTGTATAACAGATTATTTGTGAATAGGATATAAATCAGGTGTAACGTGTAGTGTATAGTTAGTTTGTAGGTATCGCGCTGGCAACTCGTTTGTATATTTTGCTGTAACTGTGTTATTACACACAAATATATCGCGATTAGTTGAATGAACACGTTAAATGCAATTCATGAACTTATTTTGATAATTTATCTCCGCTATTAAGTTGACAACACAACACAAGATGTACCACTTTTATACAGAGTATTTAATGAATTACTATTATAATTTTGAAACATACATGTCAATAGATTACTTCAGCGCTCGCGGCTTCGCTGCCAGCGCTCAACTAAACTAGATGACATTCAGTATTTTTGTTTTTAAGTGTATTAGCAAACATTTTAATATATTAGATTAATCAAATCAAATGTAAAATATATTCATATTTTTTAAAATCATAATTATCAAGGATTTTAAACATATACATATTCGCAGTATGAATTATGAACAAAGATGTTAGATATTAATATATGAATGAACTAATTTATTTCGTCTTGTTTTCAAGTAATCTGATATTTTAAACGAGGTTTTATGTAAATAATGTATCACATATAAAGCATAATGTTTTACCAATATCTCATTTTAAGTAGAGTATAGAATCGGATATAATTATTGTTTTATAGCATGCTAACATATTTGTACAAGCACGAATAATTTATTGTGCCTGACGAAAGTAGCAGACGGAGAAGAGTCGCGGTCATTCGCTGTCATTCGCGGCCGCTCGTCCACTAGAAAGGGCTGCTTCGTGTAAGAGGGTAGCTCTGATTGTGAGCCAACAACTGTATATATTGTACATAAATGTATTACGAACCTGTCTGAAAATAATTCACCCGTCCCTGTATCAGTTGTGATTTACCATTCTATAATCAGTAATAGTAGTTGTGTAGCATGGTGACGTGTACGCGAACTACTGGCTAACCCGCCACATCAAGACCGTGACGACAATGATTGTACTGTACGTCGCGTCGCATGCGGTCCCTGCTGCGGGATATTTGACTTCACTTAGGAGGGAATAGCGCCTGTCAAGAGTTTTAAAAATAGTAATTGAAGAAAAAAAGAGCAGGGGCTGTAGACTGCAATAGGAACAGCTGCAGATCAGAAAATCCAAAAAATAATTGACGAGGTGGACGTTTCGTATTCTTTTATTATCTTCTCGAAAACTCGACCACCAAACCTAATATTATTTACATTTATGTCAAATACTTTTCGAATTTGTCGGCTAGTCCTCTAATCATAGCGGTAAAAATGGGGTATTTTTTATAGTTTTTCCCTAAATAATACCTCTCGAGTCTTTGGAGATTACATTTTGCATGAAGCTATTGCCTCTTAAGCATTGATACAGGGATGTCTTTTATCTTAGAATACTGAATCAAATGCAGCTGATGTTATTTATTACAATTAATAGTAAATAAAGTATACAATCAGTAACACTACGTGATGTATGTTTTAATATATTTTTTTCAATAATGTTCTCTCGAGCCATTTATAACCACGAACTGATGCGTCTGATGTGGCGACGGAAAGCGCAGAGCAACTCGCTTTTAGTCTTTCAATGTTTGAACATTGTACTGTTTATATGTATTTTTATATAAAAGAACTGAGAATTTAAAATTATAAACTACTAAGTATTAGTAAATATTGTATAACTAACTTTACACGAGTGCGTGTTGCCATTCGGCGCGCGACATTTTTATAATAGATTTTATAAATATGATGTACTACAGTTGCAATATTAAAATCACAAGTAACTTGCACGTTGGTTCTAGCTTTTAAGCTAAAATCTATTTATTTTAAAGTTTCAATGGATAAAATGAGATTCTAAAATGTTATCCCTCACACGCCACCTGCATAGTGACGCATGGGTGGTATCATCAAACTGTTTAAATATAAAATTATAGAATATTGTTATAAATTGTATTTCATTATTAATAGGGTGTTCGACACATTTTGTAGTGCAACTTGAGCACAATGCTCGGGCCATTTTACTGACAGTCGATTGTAGCGCATGTTAGTAAATATTTTAATAACATTGACATACACACGTATTAAAACAAGATTCTAAGTTTATATAATAGTCAAACACCCTATGTGGCCATTAAATATATTATTTACATATACATATATGTGTAAACAAATGGAAAGCTAAAAAGCAAATTAGCTCTCTATTTTTAATGAATTTTGATCTGAGTCAATAGTTGTCATTCTGGTTCAAATAATAATCATATTCATTATAGTCGCTGTTGTTCCTACATTAAATAAATCTCAGTGTATTTTATAGTAGTTGTTAACTTGAATGGACACATCCTGTGTTAGGGGAGCAGGAGGAAGCCGACTGAACTTCCTATGGACTACTATCCACTAGGAGAGGGTTTTTCAAACTGAGGAGCACCTACGCGAAAACTTGGGGTTCGATGTATGATCATATGGAGGATCGTACACGCTCTTTACACGTACGCACGTATGGCGAAGGCACTTTTGACGGTAATTTTCACTAAAATTGGTCCTGAATTCGACTTCTCTGCGACTCAAAACAACATCAAAATGATTTTTGTGTAAACATATTTTTTGTTAACTACATTTAATATTCTTTTATTTTATAATGGCCATTCGTCTGTCCACTTGTGACTTGCTACGCGGGGTCTTTACTTGCGAGAAACCCTGCACGGATATCAGCAAGATTTTAATAGGCAAGGATAGTCTCAAGGAACTGCAAGTTAGTTTAGCCTAAACTTTCCGAAAATTCACAATGCCCAATAATTACAAGGCAGTTGACTATGATGCAATTGGAATAGAGATTTGTTCATTTTTAACCATCATTTAAAAGTTATTTGACATTAATGAGTGAGTGTTACACACATTTTGTTACTCAGAAACTTAATAAGGTCTTGTCTTGCTATGAATGCGACCCAGTCGATCCGAGAAAAGTGATTACGTTATTGCAGAGATATTTAGTTTATAAATTTTAAGATTTCGTAAAATCTTGCTTCCTTTATTTGTCTTGCTCGCAAAGGTACTGTGATGAGAAGACACTCAGTTTCTGAACGAGTGGTTACCTACGAAGTTGATTATCATATCGCCAAATCAAGTACAGTTATTGGTTAGGAAATATCAAACATTAGTTTAGAATAGGGTTTCAAATGGGGGTTAAGATCTTCATAAAATGAAAGTCGGAATACTGATCGAGTTGTTGAAACAATACATCCTTGGAAGGAACCTTGTCTATCCGTTGTGTGATAAACTATTCAGATTATATATTCTATGATATTTTGTTTCGTGAAATTGAATTGTTTACCGCACGTAGCAATGTTTATTGTATTTTCGTTTAAGAGATTATTAAAATACAATATTTTAGAACAGATTTTAAAGCATTTATAAATTATGATATTGATGTCCTCTGTAGTGTGGTACTCGAGCACAGCTCAGCGTTGGTTCGCTTTCAACATTGTCACTATCTGCTAACGTCTACTTAGCTAACAAACAACACAAGACATTTACAGAATCATGGTAATTCTCCTTTCTGCACTTTTCGACGAATTGAGTTAACTTATGTCAACATTAAAAAACAAGAACTTAGTTTGTATTTATTTATTTATTTCATTAAATACATTTTACAATTGGTTACGAATATTAGTACATATTATTACAATTTATAAAGACCCTGTTTATGTTAGATAATAAAATTATACATATAGGACTGTATCAATGAATTTGTTGTTATTAATTTGTTTCATATTTGTCACATTCATTAAAAAATTAACACTTCTCAGTAATAAATAAGAAAATAAACATGCAGTCCGTTTTATTCTAAGATCTAACACAAACAAAGTCCATCGAAGCTAAGTTAAAACTAAGAAATAAATATTGTCATTAACATTATTACAAAAGCAAACATATCACAAACAACGATTAAAGAAAAAATAATATAAATATGCAGTTGTTAAGGATCGATGAACTACAGTGAAACGTGATGAGTGTGGCGGCGTGGCGGGCAGGCGCGGGGATTACTGAGTACGTTAAACATGAGTGGGTAACGACGCCGCGCGCCGTGACACCCCGACAATACAAAGCGGTGTGCCCGGCTGCCCGGCTGCCCACTGCGCGCTCCTGCGACCGGCAAACACCTATTTCCTTCTAAAGCTCATACTTTATTAATCTATCTGAGATCAGTTATCTTGAAAACTTAGTACGTTAACTATTAGTATACCGATTTTCACATTAAAAAGTATTCGTGTGGTTTTATTTCATAAACCGC
Organism: Ochropleura leucogaster; assembly: GCA_958449745.1. Classification (NCBI taxonomy): domain Eukaryota; kingdom Metazoa; phylum Arthropoda; class Insecta; order Lepidoptera; family Noctuidae; genus Ochropleura; species Ochropleura leucogaster. The sequence continues at coordinate 23,736,763 of OY288200.1, forward strand.
TGCGCCGCCGGAAAATTGACAATATTAATCAAACGTGATATGGGAAACTATTTCTAAATACAGACTAAACAGCAAAATATCATATGCGTTACAATAAGCTCTTAATAGTCGTGGCTACAAGTTGACCTGTATTATAATATTAATCAAAGTGACGGCTTGGCCTCACCTTGTTTAATACTTAAATTCGTCTATCTAATTTACACTACGTCGGTTACATGATCGTTATATAAATTACACGCTCGGGTATCATTGCCATTTCTAACTAACTCGTTATGTCTAAATTCGGTAATGGTCTGTCAATAACATATCATTATATAAATTCCATGGAAAAATACTGATATTTGTTTGTGTAAGAGTTTATACAGATTTAGTGATTGGACATACACTGACCATTACAACATTAATGTCTATTATTAATCTTGTAAGTGGTAACATGAGAACACTGGACACTAATGGCTAAGTTGTTGTTGAAACAAAAGGTTAATTAGTAAAAAAAAAATAACCCCCGACCACAAAAGAGGGGTTTTCGATAAGGAGCTTGGTGATGTGTGTGTGGAAGTGGCGGCGGCTGTGCGGAGTGCGGGTGCGGGATGCGGGAAGGGGAGTGGTCTGGAGAGCGAGTTCAGCCGTATTCCTGCCGCTGCAGCGCCACTGACACTTTGTAGAGACTCTCCATCATGAAGGATAAGTTCTGCGACAGCTCGTGCACCGGCCTCGTGATTGCTACCATATCTACCAAATAAATAATATGAAATATAATGTTTTTGCTTATGTGAAAATGTTTAATGCCTTATTCAGTTACTTTATAATAACATTAAGGCTTCAACATTAAGGTATGCTTACCCGGCTGCGCCTGAGCAAGGCCCTTGCAGTAAACGTGAAGCAGAGTCGTGACGTCATCTTCGGGCAGCTCGCCTCGCTCCAGGATGCGCTCGGCATTGCGCTCACGCACCAATGCTAGAGCCGTGCTCCATCTGATATAAGTCATAATCAAATATGAATTAAACCACATCTAATATAATAAAATTCTCGTGTCACAGTTTTCGCTCCCATACTCCTCCGAAACGGCTGGACCGATTTAAACGAAATTTTGTGTACATATCGGGTAGGTCTGAGAATCGGCCAACATCTATTTTTCATACCCCTAAACCTCAGCGGGTGAAACCGCTGGGCACAGCTAGTTTTTATATAATATTCTTAAGTACCTATTTTATTGAAATCTTCTCCCCGACAAATCACCTGCCAGAACAAGGTGGCTCTTCAACATTTTAATACCAGTTAATCAACTGGTAGATAATGTCTAAGGCAATAAGTCCGCCTTTAAGTTTAAATGAATAAATAAACCGACAGTACAACACGCAGAGCGAGTTGAAATGAAAAAGAGAAGGGTGTGTAGAGTGCAGTGTATAGCTTTTAATGCAGTTTTCAGCAATAGAAGTGATTCATAGTGTGTGAGTGATTGATAGAAGGTTAAAATGTATAATATCCGTTCAGCTAGAATATTATATTCTACTCAGCAAATTCTCAATTGTAAAAAAGGTATATTCGAAAAATTATTTCAATAGGTGTTGATGTTATTCTTTTGAACCAATATCAACTTTATATTCGTGAAAATTAAGTTGAATTTAGAATGCCTAATATACCATACGTTTGGTGACACTGGATAATATATATTTGAATTTATCGAGCGATGGCTGGGTTTGTACAGTTCTCTAACTAAAGGAATCTTGAAACATTTAACGAATAATAAGTAGCGTGGCTCACTTTTGGCGCTGTATGAGCTGCAAAAGACGCGCGTCGTCGTGCGGCACCGGTGGCGCCGGTTCCCACGTACCCGCCGCGCTCACCGTCAGTTGGCTGCGCACCGCGCATACTGCGCCGCTCATCTCCACGCCCTGCAAAATATTACAATTCAAACAAGGAGAAACCCTGTTGATTTTTCATTAATGAGTTGAGTTAATACACATTCCTCGAGATAAACAGGCTTTTTTTTTCTATATTTATAAAAACTCAAATTCCCGTACCGTCGAATTTCTTTAAGTCTTACAGTGGAACTTAACGACAAGGATTGAGTTCAATAGAACTATAACTTTTAAAATAGTGACAGGTTTTAGTTTTTTTTTAAATAAATTTATTATTATAGTTGAATGGAAACCTTATTTCCTTGTTGCTACTTCACACCCTCTGTAGTTGGCTGGGTGGGGAAGAAGGTCATAGATGCATTTCGGCTTCTCTTGCTGATATATATATATATAAAACAGTTGGCTGTAAGATGCTTGCCAGTGCATTTTGCACGCCATGGCTCTTTTTTACAGTATGCACTAACATTTCTAATACTATGAAAAAAGTTTTGAGAGTGAGTATTTCAATTTTTCGCGCGCAAATTTTAGGTGGCATTGATTTTATTGGCATATTCGTCATTATGAAATTAACAGACGAAAGTAATTGAGCTGTTCTTTACTCTTTAAGATATTAAATCGCCTTTGATTAGATCTGACTTTGAAAAAGAATATGAACTTTTTCACTACAATTCTTATTTATTTATTTAGGCAAACCAACTAAATACATAAAAAATCATTCGTAGTGAGTAACATCTACAATAATTACAATAGAATTGCATGCATCTAAATTAAAGGTGAGCACAGCATTTAATATAGATCACACTATACAATAATAATCAATAAAAGGATCTTAACAATTATTAATATGGTCTATTATACTTAAAACATTATTATACTTATTAGCCTAGCCTGTTTGTTCTTGTGATGTCTAGGGCGGCCCGCGAAGTTGTTTTTTTTCTTGAATATGTTTGCATTTTGCAACTTGATATCAAGTTGATTTGTTAATTTAAATATGAATCTCGGTCGTAACAAATACATTATCATTTTACTGACTTGTAATCATTAAGTCAAACCTTACAATTCTTCATCGTACATATAATCATCCCATTCATTGTTTTTTTTAATGTAATAGACATTTATTAAAAATAAATATGGGTCAACGCAGAAACCTTGACCAAGCGATATCGCAACGAGGGCGTTATTTTGATGCGCCAGAGAATTACGCTAACGTAATCCACCCGAGCGAATTTTTGGTGTACGTCCGTTCTAGATAAGTCCAACCAGGGGGGGGGGGGAGGACAGTTGCCTACATCAAGCTTGGCGATAAATGAAGCAGCGCTATCTATATTTTGAAGGATTGAAACCTATGTTTAGTTTTATCTCGGCAGCAATAGATGTCTCTGTAGTGAAATTCTAATTGTTAAACTAATTTAATGTTAGTTTAAATATATTCAACTCTTCATATAATAAAGTGATTATGTTGATGTATATAATATCTTATATTAATTTAATATTACGGAAATAATAGCAACACTGCCCGAATATTCGCTTGTCTCAACATCTCATTTTAATGTCAATGACACACGTAAAATCAAAATGGTCGCCATAGCCTGCGCATACGCTTGACTATGTTTTTGCATTTAAGAAGTATATCCCCGTGCCGAACTTTGTTCTTACTTTCTTGATGTGAATATTTGATTTCCTAAATATTGGTATTTTAATAAAAAATATTCCGCAAGAAAATTTGAACGAAATAGTTCGGTACTGGGAAATACAAGGCTTATATAAATCTAATTTTAATAACTACATTAGTGTGTAAAGGGATGTATGTAAACGTGTGCGTGTGTGAGTGTGTGATTGATCGGTAGTTCCTAGTCCAGAAATTCAGATGGCGCTTCAAACATGTCATGGCTAAAAGTCACGAGAGAGGGCACTCTTTTCCTTTTATATTATAGTACTCTGTGAGTCCAACAATACCGAGCCAGAGAAACAACTGAAAAATATCAGGGTGGCGCTGCTGGCTATGAAAAATATCATCCATCTGTCAAATTCAGTACATTTCCAAAGTAGTTCAAAAGTCCACCACGCCTCAAGTTACTTTGGCCTGTAATATTAATTAGCGCAACAAAAATACAAATTATAAATTAAACACACAATAACATTGTATGGTGGAACGACGATCTCCGCGGGGTGGCAGCATGTAGCAGCTGGATGAGACTTGCCAAGAGTCAATCTGAATGTCGTGGATTTCGTAAGACCATGACCGTGTAAGCTGATGATGATTGCAAAGTAAGGAAAATGGAAGTGTACCGATAATATAATATAAAAGAAAATGGGGGAACTTTGATTACAACAACAACCAAAATAAAAATACCAAGTGGTCAAAAATCTCGTTCACTAAAAAATACTATTTTGTTTTTAAAACAACCATAAAACAAAAGATATACAGACAGTGGCACAACTGAAGCTATTAGTAAACAGTGCTAAATAGTCTGTTGTGAAAATTAATTGTTTGGATTTATGGTCAGATCCATTTATAGATTTGAGAAAAATCATTACGTACCCATTTGTCAAGTAACATTGAAGGCGAAATTTAATTGTAGCACGTGCAACTGTAGTATTGCACGTGCCACAATTACATAAATACACACACAAAATACGCACATTCCTAGCCAATTAAGCAATATATAATATTCTATATTACAGTATTAAATGAAATGTGTGTGCTGACAACCCTGTATACAACTACCTATATGTGGATTTGACGTTGACACATGATTTTTTACGCATTATTAAATTTCGTTTAAAAATGAAAATAGACCAAATGTTGTCTATGTTATTATGCACTACTCAAAATTTGAGGACACTGCAATTCAAGATGTGAGCTAACAGTTCGGTAGTGAGTGTACTGACTGATGATGCGAATGAATAAACACCTTGTGAATACGTGCGTTCGACTACTGAGTTCTACAAAAATACCGGATTTGTCTGGCTTAGTTTTTTATTTATTAATGCAATGCAGCTCAATATGACGTAGGAAAGTTCAGAAGTTTGCCCCCCTCCCCCTCCCCTCATATCAGCGGAGAAGGGTAGGGAGGGGTTGTGTTACGTAAATTACGCATGCGACCAAACATTGATCAAATCCTTCGAGGAGTTTGTGATTTCCAGCGGCGTGCGGCATAGCTTGTACAGCACTGCCGGAGCGCGGGAGTTAATAAAGTTATAGCCGACCTTATTTTCCAGAGCAGCCGTGTACACCGCCACTATCATTTTATTGTTGGTCTCCAGTAGTAAAAGCAGCTGGAAGATAAGTCGGTACAGCGAGCGCGCGAGTTCTTCCGTTACACCACGTGACAGTTCCAACACCTGTGACAAGTGAACAATACGCTCAGTGAATTAAACTTACAATCGACTGTCAGTGAATTTCAAGATATGGAATTAACGTTAATTCAAGAGACTCTTTGTTTGGCATGTGGCTTGGTCTACATTTTGTTCAGCGGCCTTTGCTTTGAGATTCATAAGGAACAGCCAATGCTGTGTACAACATAATAAATATTTGGCTCGCCTTTATTTTCTTGGTGTCATTCTCGTTTTAAACAGCTAGTTAAATGTGAAGTGTAATCTATTCGATTGTTTCTTCGTAATTGTTTTATATATACTGTGTATAAATGCCGGACCAACCTCCAGCGTGTGCTCCCGTCGATCAAAATACGTTTGAAGATGCTCATGGAGTTCCAGTGCAGCATAGCGCACAGCGTCCCGAACTCTCGGGTGGTCGGCCACAGCCGGACCTGCCCAGAGCAGCGGCGGCTCCTCAGCGCCGGCGCGCTCCAACACGGCGCCCAGCTCGCCAGCCAGAGCAGGACCAGCTGCCGCCGCCGCCGCCGCCCCGCTTGCGAGGCATGCACCTGTACCCACCGCCGCCCCTGCCGCCCCCGCCGTGCCCAGTCCACCAGCGGCTGCCGCTGCGCCCTCCGCGCATAGACAGATAGTTTTACTGGTCACCTCCTGTGATGGAGGTACAAATGAACACCAATTACAGTTTACAACAGTACTATGACATCTTATACCATCATTTTTGGAATTTCGTAAATCGTCTGTCAATAAATCAAATACCATGTATTCTCTGCTTTATAATTCTGATGATCAATAGCTCTGGCTTCTTTAACACTTTTTTAATGATTTTATTTGTTTGTTTCATTCAATGTGTTGCGTTGTTTTATATATTTGATTAACTTACTTAGACAGTGCGTTCCGTAAATCTTAGCTGGTGCGTTACTTTAGCAAGAAAGTGACTCCTAGAGCAAGAGGAAAGAAGAGAACAATCTGCTGTGAATATGGGACAATAAGGGCCTGCCATTGTTATTCTTCTAAGAACGTTTCTCGTAACTACCATGTTTAAGGTAGCTACCGTAGCTTCGCCACTACGAAATTAATTGTGTGTTGTATGTATCGGTGTTTATATGTGTTGTGTCGCTGAAGAAGTTTCTTGTCGTTCATTCTTCTTCTTCAGCTGTAGAGTTAACCGAATGAACGGGGGAGGGCGTTATCGGGACATTTAAGCGCAATTGTAAATAATCAAAATATTTACATTGAGCTAATTAACATGGAGTAGAAATCAATACTCGTGTGTATTATATCGTGTGTATTATATCGTGTGTATTATATTAACAACTATGTATTGAAAATGCACAAAGACTGTGAGTATATTCACTAGTGTGCACATCGCGCTCTGACCGCCTTCCCCAAGATTAGTTAAATATTATATAATTTTGATATGTGTGTAGTGTCGTTATTACATGTTAGTTAGTAGTGGCCTCAATGTGTTTGTTATTAACGGATTAAGGTTTAAGAAAATTTATTTCGCATAGTTATAAACAAAAATTAGGTTAAGACAAAAATGGTAAAAAAACTTAAAATTATTTTACATTGTTCAGGTGGTGCTTGAGTAGCCTTTTGAAAGTTGGAAATGATTTTGATTCCTTCATTAGAATTACTGTAGGTATAGAGTTATAAATTTCAGCCCCCTCATTTACAACAGTCTTTCGGCCGTAGTTTGTCCTCAGTGCTCTTAAAACTATGTGGTTAGCTTGCCTCGTCATGCGCTTTTGAATTTGCATTCTTTTTCTCTCTCTTAATTATTTTTCGTACAAGTGTGCAGGTGTTATATTTATAAATTTGATCAATATTCATTAGTTTCGTTTCCTTAAAAACCTTTTGAGATGATGGTAAATAATCATAATTGAACAAGACTTTAATAATTTTATTTTGAGATGTTTGTAGTTTTTTAAGGTGAGTTTTGGCAGCACTTTCCCATATTTCGATTAGATAATCGGGATGAGGTTTAACCATCCAGTTATAAATAATGTGTTTGATCCGTAGTAGGAGATCGTAAGTTTATCATCAAGAGTAAGACCAAGATATTTCTCGATATTTGTTTGTAATAAGGGTTGGCCGTTAATATTTAATTGAACTTGTGTGTCAAGTTTTTTTTTAGCACTAAATATCATGTATTTGGTTTTATTTGCATTTATAGTAAGCAGATTGCATTGGAACCAGATGGCTAGTCTATTAAGATCATTTTGTGCTTCTTTAACAATATCTTCTATGTTACTGCCAAAATAAAAAAAGACTAGTGTCGTCGGCATAAAGTGAAATAGCTCCCTTAAGGCCGTTTTCATTAATATTGTTGATGTATATAAGGAATAATAGAGGGCTTAGTATGGAACCTTGTGGTACTTCACAATTAATTGGTTTGGGTTCACTTCGATGTTCCCCAATACCAACTATTTGGTACCTATTGGTAAGATAAGAATTTAATATTTCCAATGCAAGGCCAGTTATACAGATACTATCTAGTTTTTAAAGAAGAAGTTTGTGACTTTCAGTGTCAGATGCCTTTTTTAAATCAATAAGATCCTAAGAGCTATTTGTTTTTATCGATGTTCGTATTTAGGTTAGTAATGAGATCAATAGTCGCTGAAAGGGTGTTTGATTTTTGTCGGAAACCATATTGGTTTTTAGAAATAAAGGTTTTAGAATTTAAGTTAACCTGTATAATAATAATAATGCATAATTCATTTATTTGCAAGAAATATGGTGCTTATGGATCTTAAAATACAAGAGTCACAGTACTTCATATTTCGCCTACTAAATTCACCATACAAATTTTAGATGTGCCATGTTTCTTACTGATTACATAAAATAAAGAATTAAGAAATGACAAAATAAGAATCCAGGCTTGTCAAGATTTACAACATTACAAAAATGACAAAAAAAATGCAGGCTGTCAAAATTTACAAAATTACAGAATTGTCAAATTAAACTAAATTACAGGAATGTCAATGCTAATTAAATAACATGAATGTCAAAATAAATTAATTTTCATTTTTCGTTTATCATTGTATTGTGCATTATCCCCATTTTGAATTCATAAATTCATTAATAGTATAAAAACAATTTTCAATAAGCCATGTTCTGAGTCTTTTTTTAAATAAATTAGTAGGCAGTTCTCTAATCACTTTTGGTATTTTATTAAATATCTTTATTGCCATTCGACTGGTGTTTTTATGGCAAAATGCTGTTCTACACCTGGGCATAGCCAATCTGGTCACTGGAGTGTTTACCTATTTTATACATATTTCCACTATCGGCTTTATTAAATAAGTTAGGATGTTATTTTACACATGTAACCTATTATGTATGATTTATTCGTAAATTTTTGAAATAATGGGTAAATCCGATATTGTTTCCGGTTTAATGTATCTGTGTGACTTTAGCAATTTGTTAAATCTTTCAAGAGTGTATCTTTAATGTGCTTAATTATTTTAGTACTAATGCCGTCAATACCTGTGCTTGTGTTAGTTTTCAATTCGTCTATAATTTTGAAACCTCTTTATTGATTATAACTCCGTGAGTTGTATGCCAGTCTGCGTATTTGTACCAAGTCTCGAAAATGAGGCAGATGAATGATGAATGTTGTGGGGTTTTGCTTGCTAGCACTGCACCAGTAGTTGAAAAGTAATTATTGAAACTCTCACATATAAGTTTTACATCGGTAAAAGGACCTTCAAGTTTTGTAGGGGCTGAGTGTTTTTTTATTTTATTGCAAGTTTAAAATAAATACTATACACTTCTTTTTTCTGTTCCTAGATCATTTAATGATGGCTAACAAAAAAAAAAAACATGGTTGATGCTTATATTCCGCATATAGGCATACTCTCTTATGAGTGTGTTTTTTCTCTTCCAAATTCAACAGATTCGATTGGTTTGGCTAGAGATATTGAATTTTCAAAATCAAACAATTATTTTTCAGTTTTCATCGAAATCTTGTTCGAGATTCCTTTGCTATTCCTTATAGATTCGGATTCAACTATCTACGCCCACTTGGGAAATTCAACATTATAGCAACAGACGTACCTTGAGCACGGTGTGGAGACGGTGTACGAGCGCCAGCGGCGGCATGAGCGCGGCGTGCCGCAGCAGCGCCGTGACGGACGCGCGCCACGCGTCGCGCACGGCGGGCGCCGCGCCCGGCACCGGCGTCACGTCGCCGCGGTCTCCTGCGGCAACCACACAACGCACTTCTTCAATATTAACCCACAAAAGAGTCCAGAAGAGGTAACATTCATTAGCTAGTCATTGGATTCTTGGGTTGTAGGTCTTTGGTATTTTAATCCATTTTTAAAATTAGAGGGCTCAATACCGAACTCTGATGGACATTTACCTGGAATGTATCAGAGGCACTAGCGGTATTTCTAATCTGAACCCCATTATAAATATCGCGCACCGGACATACATAGATCTCAGGCACCAAACCAACTTAGTCGGGTGTCGAATGCTTATTTCAGTCCTTTAAACGTCAAGTTTACTCGGTATTTTCAACACTTATCCATCAAAATGCGGACTGTTTAGATAGCTTCTGTTGTTGTCTTGCCGGCTGTAAAACCAAACTTATTTTCTGTAAAGTAATTTCATTACAAAAAAATCTGTTTGGTTATTAGTGACGCAATACATACGACGTATTTAGTACTCGTTCCAAGTTTTGTAGGGTACCCTACCTCAAAATCACAATAAAACGGGTCGCTTTAGTGTCCGTCTGTCTGTCTGACAACACCTTTAGAACGTGGAAGTAACAAGTTGAAATTAAAACCAAATACGCAAATCTGTGGTTCCTTGGAGATGTAAAAAAAAACCAAACAAAGCCTCAAAGTCTATGCGGTCAAAATATATGGCCGTTTATTTCGCAAGTTTGTACGGAATCCTGCTAGAGTCCGGCTCCCACTTGGCCAGTTTTTTGCAAATATCTTCGTTGTAATAGTTTGCTTTCAACTGACTTGATCACTTTTATTACTATTCACTCACCATCGGGCTCTCCGCTAGAAGCACTGGAAAAAGAGTGTGTGCGCGGGCGCAGCACGAGTTCGTGCCCGGCACCGGCGTCGCCTTCCCCCCGCGACCCGCTGGCGCCGTCATCCCACCCTCCCTCCTCGTCAGATGACTCTTCGTGGGCACTCTGTGAAAAAATACTGAGCATAAATACACAAAGCAAAAATATATTAAGCATTATACTCAATTTAGTGGTATAATAATGATACAAAGTACTAAGGAAGCCACAAAATTCAGATTTAAAGAACAAAAAACATGGGCCATTTATGAAATGTGATGCTTCTGACAACCATAAATCATCAATAATCATGGAAAAAACAATTTCTGAAGAGAATTGGCAGAAATTAATTGGTGTCTCATCTATACATATTTGGCGTTTGAAATGTTGTCATATTTTCTAGTGTCTTCGAGTTGGCACGAAGGTCGCGCTACAGACTAGCACTCACAGACGCAGAGGCTATAAGTTTGGTTCTGTTACCGCCTGCAGTAGAACTGTAGTAGTGCATTACCATGACGCTATTTTATGAGGTTAGGTTACCATCGTTGCGGCTCATCTGGCTCAACAGTTTGTTTGAAATTGGTGTGGTACTGACCGGCTTGCCGGCGGGATGTGCGTCAGGCGCGCGCGCCAGCTGCGGCGGCGGGCTGCGCTCGATGCACGCGCCCTCGTCGCGCTCTTCACTGGGCAGTCGCCGCCGAACGCCCCAGTTGAAGTTGTCCGAGCTCTCTCCCTGACAGATAGTACAAAACATATTAAATTAAGGAATAATCTTACTTAATCTCCATTACCATGGAAACAATTACTAAAACCTTTTACAATTTATGCTTGGAATGCGAAGTCTACTGATGGCCATGATGCTTCAAGGTCCGTATAATAGCAGGTTCGATTGTCCAAATATTATTAATAACACGGGTGCCTCTCCGGGACACACTTTAATCAAAAGAATGACTATTTAATCCAATTCTAATAACCCAGCCGTGAGATGGAATTTAGGTTAACCAAAAATAAAAAAAATATTAATAAGAGGAAATAAAATTGTCGAGTGTGAGATAGGACTTTGAAATATAAAAATAAAATATTAGGAATACCACAATCACTTTTCCCAGCATTGGGAAATGTTATTAAAGTATGCTTACCTCAATACTCTCACTTTCATACTCTAAAAAGTCAAAGTCTTTGAAGACGCCAAAGTGGTCAGTCGGAGGGGCCCCGCCGGATGGCTCATTGCCGGGGGTGCCCGACACCTCCTCCAGAGAGGACGCCATGGAGGACTCGCGCTCCAGCAGCTCTGAGCTTTGGCTGAATATCACCTGCAAACGCCACGAAACAAACAAATGTTACTAATAATCACACTGATATTGGAAAGGGGTAGCTAAACTGAAGTACCGTAACGGACCCAACATCATGCCAAAATTCAAAGATTGATTCAATGATTTCGAAAAAAAATAAACATCTGGAAGTGGATAAGAAGACTCCAATAATAAAAACTTTACATCTTTGCAAAGATGTTCAAGAATTATTGTCAATCCTAGTTTATTACATCTTGTCTTGATTTCTGACTGGCTAGACAAAATAATAATAATAAAAAATACATTCAGTTTAGTAGCTCCTTTCCAACTCACGTTTACTGTAATTTCAAAAATTAAACACGAGATTAAAATGATATCACATAGGACAAAATATTAATTATTTAAGTATATCTTCTTTCTTTATATTAAGTGTCTTACAACAAGTTTAAATGATTACTGGTGAACATTGTTACTTTTGTACATAAAGTAGCTATGTGGTACATATAATGATACTTTAATACATTTTCGTACAAACACAACGTGATAGTTCTATACTATATGGTATCTTATATAATGTGAAAGACAAACCAATTATTTCAGTTTTGTTAATGTAACACAACTACACGATAATACGACGGAATTACTGAATCATGAACTCATAGAGAAGCGACTGATTACTGAAAAATTTGAAAGTTTTAATATGAAAATATAAAAATATATATACTTGCATTATTATATTGAGTCGTTAAATCGTTTCTTTTTTTCTTACAATGACAATTCTTCTATATGCGTTTAGGGCTCATAATTAATTTATTTCTGTATTACCTAATCCCAGCAATAAAATGTTTTGCATAAATAGTGCTCATACAGTGCTCACTTATAATATACTTTGTTAGTGTATAAACAATTCAACTGTGTATATTTCGACGGTTTGCAGTGTTCAACTGTTTACTGAAGTATAGTATTGATGGTGATCACATAATATGTACAATCATAATTATAAATCATTCAGATTTGTAGGGATAGTTGCGTTATGATGATAAGGCACACATTCCTACAAATCTGAATAGCGTTGGTTGACTGTCTGTAGAGGCTGCGTTATGGTTGAGCGTTAGTGTCGCTCGCAGCGTGCGCGGTCGACCAACGCGTGAAGTCTGTACTCACTACACAGTGCTCATCATCAGTTGTGTAAAAGGTGAGACATCTGGGTAATCAAGCCTTCCCATTTTTCTCGACTTCGCTATCGTAATTACATTGAATACTTTTTTCTTTCAGAAGTAGGAAATAAAAATAGTCATAATGAAGGATAATTTGATGTGACCCCTAGCGAATGAGTATTGAAGATCATGAGCACGGCATGTAGTGTGGAAAGCGAAGCGTATGTTGTTTGTAAAGTCACCTTACGAAAACACTGATCAGCATTAATGTTTGCCTTCCAAGTAGTAAATAAAGATTAAAGAATCAGTTTTTATAAAAAATAAATACAATAGAATTGCCGGTTTTCTCAAACTTAATCAAATAATAAGAAAAAAAGACTCATTTCTGACACTTTTTTTGTAGAAACCGTTTGTTTTTAGTTTTTATTGATAAATGTAGTGCAGTACTTGGACAACGTCATAGGTCCCGAAGGCTTTATTGGTATTTGCCGTATTAAACTAAGAACGTTAATTTCCTTCGTATAATTATGACATCGGTTGTATGTCGACCAGTTTCCATAAGCTGACTGTACAAGGAGGTGGCGGTTCGCGCTCACTGTCGGGTGTGAGTATGGAGGTACTCGAGCCCTGCAGCGTGGGGGGAAAGCGTTGCGACATAATATACATGTATGCGAGTTACCTTCGAACATAAAGTGGTAATTAAATCGTCCTAAACGCAGCGATGGATAGAATAGAAATCATATATTTATTAGTTGTGTGGCAATACCCGGCCGGCCACCGGCCATATACATATGTGTATACGTCGGCTAGCACCTGCCTCGTCCATATGCAAACAATAATTTTGAAAAATATGAATGATTGATAAATAAAACATGGTAATTAGCCAGCCAATCAGTTTCCAGGTGCTTCGCCGACTACCACCAATACTAATCACTGTATGAAACATGTGTATCTCGTATGGTTATATACGGTAGTGTGTCATCAGAATGTGAACTTTATAGTGTCGCCTACAGAGTGCAGTTTACTTACAGATGGGCTCTTGGGGAGGCCGACACGTTGCCCGCACGTAGTCAGCAAATTCACCAGGCATTCCCGGACGCGACTCTGTTATTGAGAAATTTTATTATTTAATGTAATTAAAGATATCATTTACATAAAATCCTCGTGTCACAGTGTTAGTTACCATACTCCTCCGAAACGGCTGGACCGATTAGAATTAAATTTTGTAATAGAGAAAAAGACATATTGCGATGACTCCAAAAAAATATATAGTAATGATGAATGATGATAGACAATTTAAATTTTGTGGGTCACCTTGGTGTCATTCCTACAACTTAATGTCATTTGTTTTAGATTATAGAAAAGCTTGACTGGTTGAACAGATTAAATCAGTTTTGTTTATGTCATCTAGTTGTCTAGTTTACTTGATGGCTTAATGTCAGGCGTCGGGCCAGTTTACCTGCGACATCCACGGCCTCTTCCAGCCCGAGGCCAACGCGTCAGCGGGCGATAACGACAGCGAACGGCGTGGAGACGTCGCGCTCTGCGGCTGGCTCGCGCTGTTGCCGCCGCCGGCCTCGGGGCCCACCACTGTCGACGCCGAGCCCGATTGGGATGTTGAAGAACCTGACAAGGACATGGCTTTAAATATATTTTATTTTTAATTACTGCTGATAAACAGGTATTTTAGAAAATATGTTTATTGTGGCTTTCAGGTAAGGTTAGGTTTATTCGAAATAGACTGACCAAGATAAACTGTAAAGTATCAGTTTGTTTTCCAATGACACTCACTGATGTCACAATAATCGCAAGAAACTGTGCATCTCGGTTTTTATATTCATCATATCAATGCTTAAAGTACTCAATGTAAACCATACTTTAACAAAAAAAGCGATATGGCAGTTTAGTTTTCGTAACGATGTACCTTATGTTTTCTCGTATGTGTACATAGCTACATTAAAGTGAAAGCGCTGAAATTCATCATGTAATGATTCCCCATAGAATGATGATTCAATGATATAAGTTTGCTGACCTGCATATTGCAGAAACCGTGTAAAAAAAGAATTTCCCGGGCGACCCTGGCGCATCTTCCTTGTAAGTATACGAATACTTAAAAGGGAGAGGCGCCAGGGTAGCATTTATTGTATGGACTTTTATAACGACAAAAATATCCTTTTCCTGTTATGCTTATCTTCATAACATATTGCTATAAAGAAACCCACTGGTTCACGCGGACACGTCGTTGTAAGCAACCTTTAGAGTCTAAAGTTTAGAACTTTAGACTATTTAGTTTTTTATTTCTCGTACGTTAATATCCGCATGAAGCCACATTTCTTTGATCTATGCCTTGCTATATGAATGTATGCCTTAGCATATTATGGTATACGACGACTCTTTAAAAGTGTTTTCATACATAATCATTAATTCATAAACTCAAGGCTTTTGCCTATGGGGTAGGCAGAAACTACAGAACGCTAGGATCGTATACGGCTACAACCATAACATAGTCCTAATATTTATACAACGTTAAATTTCTGTGTAATATTATTCAGGGCAAGAGAAAATCAATAGCTTGATCTAGGTCATTCCAGGCGCAGTTGATGCGGGCGGCGGGCGGAATACCTGGAAATACAATAACCGCCGCAATAACAATGTTTACACGAAGAACAATCTAGAATTGTAATATGTGGATTCAGAATCTTGAATAGTTTACATTACTACTGTTACTACTAACAAATGTTATTACCATTTATTTACATATATTTTTCTTAAAATCGATTTTAAAAAGGAATACGATAAAGGAGTTTGATATGATATTGAGAGTACCGCATATTACCAAAAGCTGAACATTATCTAAGAATTCAAAGTTGTACGATGGTCGATGGACGGTCACCCATCCAAATCATGGCCGTGGTGTAAGAGGCTTTACGTCAATCAAGCTCATTGTCCTTAAAGGTATATGTCGAACTTGTAACTCCATGTGATATTCGCAGCAGTTAACTCTTAGTACAATATAGCGACGAACAAATAAATAATCTTGATTTCAATTATCTATGCAAGTTTACTAACATGGGATAATTTCTCTTACAGTCTACAGATACTGCATTTCAAAATGTAATAAAGTCGTCACGCACGTTACTGCATTAGAACATAAATAGATAAATACAACGGAATTATAGATCTTCCGTTCTTCGTATCTTAAGAATGTTTGAAACCCAGTGTTGTGGGCTAGTTAAATGTGCCTATTTAAAGCTTATCAATATTTCTCTCGTGAAAAATTATTACGTAACATGCAAAATAACACTGCCTAGTAAAATAACACTGCCTAGTAAAATCTGCAGTGCGTCATTCTAGCGTCCTCGGCCGCATTAACCAGGTCGGTCCCCATTCCCACTCACACCCCGCCCGCGGATGCGAACATTGCGCACCTCTCCAATCTGCGCGATTTTTTCACCCCTCACACACACGCAGACAGAAACATACCTCTCGCTCCCACTAGAAAGCTATGGGATCAATCCCCCCCGCACTCTCCGACCTTTACCCCGGCCGGGGAAATTACCCCTCCATCACGCCCTCCTCACTTTCACACAGAAACAACTCGCACATAAATGTCAAAGGTTATTCGTGTTACTGTTAGGTACGCTACAATTTCTACTCACCCTTATCGGGGGTGACGGTCGATGCGTTAGAAAGAGAGCTCGGCCCGGTGGCAGGCTGGCTTCCCGCTTTAGGGAGATACTTCCGACCAATCACCGGAGTTTGTGAAAGGTCGAAGGTGAAGTCCATGGTTCGGCCTGGGAGTTCCTGGAAAACAGAATGTTCCGTAAGTTTTTAGAACGAAGAATTACGTAAGGTATGGTTGGCGCAGTGGCCAAGCGGTCGACTGCGTGTCGCGAGTTTGATCCCCGCACGATACTACTATTTATATGGCCTACAGACATTTGTTCCGGGTCTGGCTGTTTGTGTATGATTTTTTGTAAACGCACTCACGTTTGAACGTTTTTATAAGAAAAAAACCGGCCAAGAGCGTGTCGGGCCACGCTCAGTGTAGGGTTCCGTAGTTTCCCGTCCGTCACAATAAGTGTTCCCACGTATGAGTTTATTATTTGTTTGTCGTTGAACACTAGAGAATTGTATTTTATTATTATCCAAGTATGGGAATAGTGCGTTAACGTAAACGTGCTGCGAATGACTTAAACTATTATATAAACTATCATAGACCCGTAATATTCCATTGATGTAATAAATGCAAATCCAATGCCCCACAAACCCGACTTCTCTCTCCGCCATATATAATTTATAAATGACACTCAGGCTCTATTAGTTCCGGGTAAAGAAAAAGAGACACTTCTCTAGGCCGAAACGATGTGTGTTGGCCTGTTGGGATAACAAATCATGAAAGGCGCGCACAGCGTCGTCCTCAACATGATTATCACTGTTCAAAATATACGAGAACATTTTAATACCGGACAAATCAAAATCAAACCTCGACAACTAATTGGATTATGCACTCATAAATAAAATTACGAATATATTTAAGAGCAAATTACTTTACCAGGGTAGGTCATGAAAGCACGGAATATCTTAACATCGACTTTTAAAAAATGACGTCATTACACAACGCCATCTATCGAACCATTTATGAACTGGTTTTTACCTTAACACTTGATGGTGTTAAAAAAATGAATTTTAGTTTTGTTCTAAATTGCCTTAGCATGTTCTTAATAGAAGTTTTATGTAGTTATAAGATACCGCCAATGCCAAGGAGAGACCAACCGAACAATTCGGTAATACCCGATCCAATGTCATAAGTACCTACAGCGCCATCTCTCGGGGAATTGGGTTACTAATTAGTACTTTTTAATAATTTTGGATTGCGAGAACCGATTTCAATAATTATTTTTTTGTTTGAAAAAAGATACGTTCAGGATAATAAAATATGTAAACGAAGTTAAAAAAAATGCTTGCATATACGATTATACTACAAACTTAGTCCAGAAATTATTTTGTAAAACTTTTTGTTTTTTTTTGTACAAAAACTGTTGTGTCAATCAAGTTCAAAATAATTTTCATAGAAAGTACTTATAAAGTTCTACTTTTCAGATTTTTTTCATATTTTCTAAACTTTTGGTTCAAAAGTTAGAGGGGGGAGGACACATTGTTTTTTACTTTTGGAGCGATTATTTCCGAAATTATTGACATTATCAAAAAAATATTTTAGTAAACCCCTATTCATTTTTAAATACCTTTCCAACAATATATCACACGTTAGGGTTGAAATTAAAAAAAAAACACTTCCCACTTTACATATACAGTGGCTACCCTAATAAAACATTTTTTTCAAATTTTTATTTTACCACTTTTTCGGCGTGATTGATATACATATTGGTACCAAATTTCAGCTTTCTAGTGCTAACGGTCACAGAGATTAAGCGAGGACGGACGGACGGACAGACAGACATGGCGAAACTATAAGGGTTCCTAGTTGACTACGGAACCCTAAAGAGAAAGAACATATTACGAAACCCGCCATATATAATATGTTTGAAATTAACGTTCAAAACCATTGTCACTCATTATTCATCACTTATTCTTCTGTGTGTTTTATAAAATAATATTTTGTGAAGTGTCTTTTAGTTCTCATGAATGAATTTCCTTTTCTTTAAAATAATTTGTGTTTTAGTTTGTGGTAAATTAATGTAGATATTTTCTTACCTTCTTGCCATGCAGCTCAGTATCGAGGATGGAGGAGGCATGGTTGTCCCAGTACGGAGGCACCACGAGCGTAGAGCACCGCGTTACTACAAGCTTGAGAATTTTCATCGCTTCTTTATAGTTGTTGCTGTCTTGAATCTGGCAAAAGAGAGATCGAGATCAACACGCATATTATGTTACATGTGAGCCGAGTTCCCATCGAGTTCAGTGACGGTAGTAACGCTACACGCCGGACTAACTTCTACGAACTCCAATTTTGAAGCTACAAATCATATTATTGAAACTGTAGAGTTGGTTTTAACATAATTATCTCAACACGGGTTTATTTTTAGTTCTCGTGTTTACACTACAATATATCTACTAGCTATGCCCACGACTTCGTTCGAGTTCTCTTGTTTTTATCCTTACTAATATCCTTACTAATATTATAAAAGCGAATGTGAGTTTGTTTGTTTGTTTGTTACCTCTTCACGCTTTAATGGCTAAACCTATTGTGATGAACTTTGGTACATAGATAGTTGGGAACAAGGAGACGGACATAGGCTAATTTTTATTTAAAAAAAGTGGGATGTGAGGGTGAAAGAGGGAAGAAAAGGGAAAACTTAGCGTTGCTATTACAAATCAATAAGGCGCAAGGGGAACTGTGTTACTCCAAATTTAACGCGGGCGAAAGCTAGTAATTAATAATAAACAAAAATTTAAAAATTCGGCCTCCCGCTAAGAAGGTTCCGTACAAACTTGCGACTTTTAACGACAATATCTTTTGACTGCGTTAACTTAGAGGATTGATTTTTACACAGCTCCACATACTTGTTTATTTCAATTCGAATCTCCCGAGATCAAAGGTCGGCAGACGGACAGCAAAGTGATCCTTTAAGGGTGCCGTTTATTCCTTTTGATACCATACAAAGAAAGATACGCAAAATACGCGCCTCAGACGTGGAGTTGCGGACACCAGCCCGTTATACAATACAATACCATACAAAGAAAAATAATTAACGAAACACTGTAGTTTTTTTCGATTGAGTTTATTTTTTAGTAAATAAGTTACTCATCATTAGATCAATAGTGTTTTAAGCAAATGTGTTACTGACAATTTATAGATTCAGTTGTCCGAAATAAAAGGAGTTTTATTTATTTACTATTATTATTTAAAAATATGTTATAGCGCGTTAGCGTCTTGTCTTGAAAGAAACGGTACTCTTCTTGAATGGAAATAAAGTTTAATTTCCTTAGTTGTTCTGTTTTGATGTTTATGTAAATTCAGTTGATACGTACGGTAACATCGATGAACTTCGCCACGGCTCGCAGCAGGTCCGCGTTCACAGGCTGCGCGGCGGGCGCGTTCAGGTCTACGTAGTACAGCATACAGTGTAGAATTGAGAGCACTGGCAGCTGCAAGTTTGCTGATCCCTGCAAACAAAGACAGTGTGAATTATGGATCACTAACTGTTCCACGCGGTTTCACCCACGCCACGCAGCACCTGTTGGTCGTAGCGTGATGTTATATAGCCTATAGCCTTCCTCAAGAAATGGACTATCCAACAATAAAAGAATTTTCCAATTCCGACCAGTAGTCCCTGAGATTAGCGCGTTCAAACCAACAAACAAACAAACTCTTCAGCTTTATAATATTAGTATAGATTTACGGTACTAACTATGGGAGCCTTTAGCTGAGACGTTTAAGGCTCGAAGGTAAAGGAAGTGAAGGGCTCGAATCCAAGTACAAACGTTTCGAATTTGTTGTTTTGTTTCGAATGAAATACGTAAACAATTTAATAACCTAAAGAAAGCACTCACGCACTTAGGATTACCCAGGTTTGTTAGTGATTTCTTTTATTTCGTTCTTTAATTTCTGTTATTTTGTTGCGAACTAACAATCATTTTGACAGAATAATAAGCAATTGTTTATTATTCAGTATTGTTCTAGTTGGCTTGCTTTACTCTGTAACTTTTGTAGATTTCGTTTGAATGATTTTTATTCTGAAATATTAAAATATTTATTAAATATTCATACAGATTCCGACAGTTATTCTGGTTTTTAACATGAATGGTTTTTGATATTGTGCGTGTCTCGGAATATGTAATCCCAGCAGGGAGTGGGCAATTGGGACAACATGCTTGCTCATTAAATACCTTTTGTATTTGTTTGTCTTCTTTTTCAACATTTCTCCACTAGTGGGACGTTTGCCACATACCGTGATATATTATGCAGGACGTGACTGTGGGAATTACCTTTTCTAAGACTTCGACGAGGAAAGCAAGCATCTGCTGCGAAAGATGCGAGTAGGTGTCCCACAGGTACTTGACCACGCATTTGGTCCACTGAAAGCTCTCCTTGCTGAACGTCCTCCGGGAGTACAATGTCATCACCGTCCCCAGGTTCTCCAGCTTCTTGCTCTTTTCCGCTGTGAACTGATTACATCACTGGTATAGTCAATTATTATTAAACATAGCAAACCGAACAAGGAATAAATTTATTTTAGGTAATCTTTAACCCTTAAATGACTGAACAGATTTTGATGTAACTTAACAGTGATTATAGCTAGATCATAATAACTCACGCTATAATATTTGTACATAAGTATGTTGTAGAGTTTTTGGAATAAGTAAATCAAGGATTCGTTAAGTTTACCTTTGTAAACCATCCAATACGTATACCCTCTTTATATACCTACCTACCTCTTTATATACTTCGATGTGTCTGTACAGTCACGGGAACTAATATGGTATACTTGTATACGTGGCACAAGCAAACAGTTCTAAAGTACTCTTACTGTATGAGTTATACTTTATGTTGTTACAAACGTAGTATTGTGCTAAAAACATCTTATTACAAAGTTCATCAATCCATATTTCAAGAGGAAAATGCGTTTTAATTTTGCTAAGAGCATACATAATGATTCATTAGTGGTCATGGTGTTACGTTGATAGCTTACCTGCGCGATATGACAAGCTGCTCGAACGCATTGCTCGTTGGCATCTTCATAGTGCAGTAACATATAGGGCAGCAGAGCCACTACAGTCATAGGGAAGGCCAGCGACTGCGTGGGGTCGATGACCGGCAGCTCCAGCAGTGGGATCATGTCCACTAGCACTCCGACCACCGGCTCGTATGTGTTGGGGTGAGTGCAGCCCTGCCGAGTAGAAATAAGGGTTAGTCAGGATTTGATTTGTCTTTAGAAATGGCAATCACAAAGAGGAGCTTGTGTCTATGATGGGAATGTTATGGGAGTTGGTACCTTGAGCAGCAGAGCGTGCAGCGAGGGTGACGTGTGCGCCTGCGTGCGGTCGAGACGTTCCCTCGCATCAGGCCTGTCGAGCGGCAGTCGCGCCATGACCCTGGCCAGCAGCCTGACGCCCAGCAGGAACTCGTGCTCGTAGTCGGACTCCAGCAGCGAGGCGCCCACCCAGAACAGTGTGGCCAGGATCGTGAGCTTGTCGTCCTGCAACAACGCAGTGGGGAGCTTGCACAAAAAGAACGTTAACGTTAGTGCACCATTCATTACATGTTACAGTTCTAACTACAAGGCAAAGCTACGGATGAACGATTCACTTCCACACAACTGTTCCGCACTCGTTATAGGACACGCTGCAATATCGCGGTTCCGGAATAACTCACAAGTAAGTCTTACGTTTATTCATATTTACAAATTTCTTAAAAAAAAAAAAACTTTTAACGATACATAATATATTTACATACATATTGTATTTTTTTCCCAAATTGGTTATGTGATAAGATTTTTTTATTTATTCTAATGTATTCTGTATTCTTTATAGGATGTAAATAATATAGGATTACGATTACTGCATTTTGTATTACAACGGCAGTGTCAGTATGTGCTCAGCAAATGTTATAAAAGCAAAGCAATTAATAAATAGCGGCATTAGGAGGTAGAGGAATAGCGGTATTGAAGAGTATGTTTGACAATAAGTACCTGTGTAGCGCTATCACCGAGCAGCTTGAGGGACTGCGCTGAGCGGGAGCGGCACAGGTTCGAGCACACGCCCTTCGCGGCCTCGCTGCACGGCCGGGCGCGCTCCACTGGACACACAAATATCAACATTATCACCAGTGACTTACAGAAAACGTAACACATTTTCAGTTGGCATCATCGTCATCGTCAAGACCTCATACTGCTATAAATCAAACTATTAAAATGTTAATGTGGCTTTAAAGATGACGTTATAATTACGACGTAAATGAGTAAATTGTATGTTAAGTTAGGTGATGCGACAGTTACCGTGCGCCTGCTTGTCGGCGTTGGGAGGGGGCGCGTTACTCTTGCGCAGGCAGTACGACACGGAGTAGCTGGTGCTGCGCGTGTGGTTGCTGACGCAGCCCACGCACACGCCCGGGGAACGCTTGCCTGCAAACAATGACCAAGTAAAAACATGTTTCTCAAAAAGTAGGCGTACGTGAAAAAGTATCGTAGTACACCATGGTGTCTGCAAAAGCATAATCTGAAATTATGTATACAGGGTGTAAACCAAGAGTCGACAAAGCATTCTGTATATTAAACTAAGTAACTCTACGCGAAAATTAATGCTGAAAAACAACTATTTGTTTCGGGTAGGACTCAAACGCGGGGAGAGGGGGGGTAAAAACTTGGATTCAAATAAAAACAGGAGGGTAAGTTAGATCTTTGATCTTTAATAGCTCAGTAACTAGTCCATTCCCAGATATGGTCTATAACGAATAAATATCGCAATGTCGACGAGTAGTAGCAGTGCCTTTCTTTCGGCTTAGGCTACTTTTACACCCTTAATATTTAATGCAAGTTATATTTCCATCAACATACGATCTGATAGATCCTTCAAATTGCAATAAACGTACTATTCCATTAAATCGCACATTTATTTGTTTTCACGAACTTACCAGCATTATAGGGGCTCCCATTAACAGGTTGTCCACCGTCTTTGTTGTTCAAGTTGGGAGTGGACTTGAAAATGTCCCTCATGTAGTCGAGCGGCCTGAAGTTGGACTCGAGCGAATCCACGGCAGCCTCCAACGTGAGCAGCAGTTCGGTGACGTAGCCCTGCATGTCCTCGCCCTGTTCCGCTACGGTCTCCACCAGCCGGGACAGGATGTCGGACACCATGCGTCCTGTCATGGCGACGCCTATGAAGCGGAATACCTAGAGAGCAGAGTTTTGTGATATTAGACCATAATGGTTTGGTGGGCCAACGAAGAATTTGATCGAGATGGTGAGTTCATGAACTGTTCTTGTTCTAGTAAAAGACTTATTACGTGCAGCAATAAATCAGCAAGTTTTGAACTTTATTAAACTCCGATCCGGATTATTGTTAATTTTCATGACAAAATAATAAAATCAACACGGGGTTATATTTCAAGGTCATTGGGTGGGTGATCAGTCGATACATGCACAGATTATTTTACACTAATGTAGATTATTAGACCGATGAATGATCACCTGTAGCGACCTGCCAGCATAGTGGCGTGACGGACAGGACAGGCCTAGCTGCAGCGCGGTTTGCGCCCAGCGCTCCGAGATGAGCGCGTGCGGCAACGACTCGCGGAACACGCGCAGCACGTGCCGCAGTAGCGTCGCCATTTGCTGGCAGCTACGTAGGGTCCATACTGGGCAGGAAACAACAATTTAGTTAGTTTTAATAAGAAGCCTGAAAATTTTGAAAAAGTGGACTAAGTATTTAGTAATAAAAAAAGTTCTTAATTTTCTATAGCACAACACTGTCGAATTGATGATACAATATTGGCGTGAAATCAGGTGGTTAGTAGTTCACACGTTACGTAACATACCTTTGGCAGTGATGTCCTCGTACTGCCACAGCGGCATTAGCGCGGGCCTGTTGGCCAGGAAGTGCACCAGCGACTTGATGACATCGGCAACGGGAAGCTCCGCCGCCTCGGCCTCCGCCGCGGCCGCCTCTGGCGCCGGGGTCTCTCCTTCCGCCTCGCCTGTCACTATCACTGGCAGCGACGGGTAGTTGTCGCATTCACCTACTCATTTTCATATTAAATAACTTAAAAGTAATAAACTAAACTAAAATTAACTCAACTGGCAACGGGTACACCTTATTGGGGTGCGGTGTCTGAAGGGCTACTGACCAACGTGTCGGTTCTTATTCACATTTACATTGTTATCTTAATATTAAACGTGGCTCCAACAATATGACAATAAATAAAATACTAGTGATACTTGTACATAGAAAAAAATAATAATAATATAATATTAATATCTAATATATAAAATTACCATGTCACAATGTTCGTTACTTAAGAATTATTTTATGCATTTTCAGTAAGTCTGTTGTATTCAGAAGTAAGGTTTAGAAAAGTACGTTAATGCAATTTGGAAGATGTTTCAGATCGTATAACCGTATAACAGGATTTACTTTACTTTTTTTCCTGTAAAAAATACTAAATATGAAAAATAATATCCTGTGACTAAACTACTGGATATTTTCAATTGGTTTGTTGTATGCAAACTGGTGACGATGACGTCATGAAGTATACTGCATTTTAATTTATTGTCATTTTGTCGGCGCTGCTCTGTATAAATATCACGTGCCAATATGTTCGGTCACGGTAACCTCCGATACAATCAATCTGATTTTAATTAATTCCATTAATGAGTACGGATCACGGACGCCAGGGGCTGCGGTTGGCGAAGTCAGGTTTAGCATTTATTTAAGCTGTCGTTTATTTAAGTTTTAATTGTAACGTACTGTGGTAGAATCGTCGTCTAACTAAGATATTTTGTAAGAAAAACACACACAATGTTCAAAATATTTAAGTACTAGCTTCTATAAATAATATTTTATTACTAGATACCTGACAAATTTCCCGAAAAAAGTTTATCACAAAAGCTCTTTTTTTCTGCCTCTGACTTAGTACTTGCCTTTTGAATTTTATATGATTAACCGGTATATACAGACTGAAATAAATTACACCACATGTGCCGTTTGCCCCAAGCCCTTATTAGGCTTATTATGGCATACACAAACTTGCAAAAAATTGAGCATGGCGGAAATTTTGATCTCCACATCTGTATTTATTCAAGGCTGAATGTGAAACTTCTCGAGTTCACTGCACTCGCTGTTACAACCTACTTCCGTTGAACAAGTAACTCGTGTAAGTTATTATTGTATTGTACTCGTGTATCGTATTATTTCTAACGAGTCCTGTACATTGCAGTTAAAACGAAACCTTCCCCCTTTACCCCAAAGTCTAAAGCTGTCGACGGCCTTGGTATGGTCGGTCCCACCTTGAAAGCTACGATAGTTTTAGAGCCGATAGGTGGCGCCGTGCGAAGCAGCCGGTTCACTCGCGGTTTCGCAAGTAATTCATAAAACTTTGTGCGGGTAACTTTAATAGCGCGATGTAAGATTCGTGAGTTCAGTTCAAGTGTGATAGTATTATGTCGCCACTGCCTACAAATAGTACTAATATCCACGTGTATATCTGTGTGGGTCGTTTATCGACAGTTCATATCGATGTCTCTTTTTTAGAAATTAAGCTTGCGTGTTTTCCTACTTGGTACTGATGATAAGGTATAGACTTACCTTCAGGCGTTACTTGTGGGTCAGAGCTTAAGGACCGTGCGTGAGATCGTGGCGAGTGTGCACATTGCGGGTATTTGTCAAATGCTGCGTCGGGCTCTGTGGAATACTCAAATTCTAAAGAAATATATTGAACTACCGCGTTCACTGACGGCCGACCACTTTGACCGTATTACTAGGAGCATATAAAGTTGGAAAGTAATCGACCATCAGTGAACTCGGTTTAGATAACATTCAAATCAAATCGCTTATTTCAATTAGACCATTAGAGGCACTTTTGAATGACAAGAAACAAAATGAATCTACAGTCCCGGTCACAAGGCATAAAAACTTGTAAAAGTACTGCATTATTTACGATCCACACAAAACAAGCCTAGAAACTTTCGGAATAAGGAATGTACCTGTGAAGTTGTGCGGCACGAGGGGCAGGCTCGGCTGCGGCACGCCCAGGCCCAGTTGCTGGCTGCGGCTGGCCAGCAGCACGCGCGCCACCGTCAAGTGGTCGTGGTGCGCCGCGACGGCCACTAGGAGGTTCAGCAGCAGCTGTCGGCAGTGCTGGTGCACTATCCACCTGGCCCGAACCATTACCTCGTTATCTTGCCCTCGAACCATACTTATGACATGACTCGAAGCAAAAACGTTCAGTTCAATTTGAAGATTACGATTTAAGAACTTTGACAAAACTAATATTGTGCATGCGAACTCGATCACCATCATTGTTTGTTACCTTTTCACGCCTAAATATAAAGATCATCCTGATAATATTTTGTGCATACGTTGTAAGTGTACACAAATGTATATAGGGTACCTTTCATCTTCACAGTTCTATTCCCGAGGGAAGCAATAATAAAGTTATTATGATATTAGATGGCGCCACGTGGCTTTCGAATCAATGGAAAGAGCAAGCAAAGTATAACCTGGCTGAAGAACCAGCCGGTGTGTCTTTAATGCAATATATTCGTGGTCAAACTAACAAGTGTTTTTCTTGTGTACATCTGAATAATGTGTTATCAAGTTTATTGGGTGCACCTATCAGTTTTCTTTTAGAATTATGTTCATCTAACCAAGAAACACTGAGCAAAAATGATTGCTGGGATTCGATAAAGAAACAAATTTATAGATACCTTCAATATCTCTGTAATTATTAAAAAGGTTCTTCGATATCATCATCATTTCAGCTCGGAATCACCTACTGTTTGACATATTTGACATATATTTTCTTTGGTTATACTTCCGACTTGCATATCCAATTATTCCACTTGACTGCGAGAACAAGTGATTTACAGCTTCGTTAAGAATGTCTGTGTGTTACCTGGTGTGGTCCATGCCCAGGAACACGATGTGTAGCATGAGCGGCACGTGTATAGACCAGTCCAGCTCCACGCCGTCCAGGACCACGTCACACAGCAGCATCACCGCCACGTTACACCTGCACATGGCACGATACCAAACAGGACATAAATATACCGAAGCGCTCTTATTTTATTGCACTAGGAAACCGAGAGTACAATTCAGTAAAAGCTTTGTTAATAAGCTCCCACACCATTTCGTAATAATTTACACGGAAAATGGACGGCCTGGAAACCTATATATCCTATAAATCTAGGAGCGAAAGTATTGAAGTTATTGATGTATTTAGTAAAATACAGTTTGAGATAATATCTTAGGTGATATCTTGTATAAGACAAGATTGATCTTCCGAATATCTAGCTAGAAGAAAGGCAAAGTTATTGAAGGTGTTACGTACCGATGGAAACCGGAGATGGGCTGGCTGGTGTCCGGCAGGTACTCGGTGAGCAGCGCGAAGAAACCGCCGTATTCCGGCATGGGAAGCGGGCGCGGCTGCGGCACATCCAAGCGGGGCTCCTGCGGCGTGGACGGCGCGCTGCCCGATACTGGCATCAGGCCCGGCTCCGGGCAGAGTCCGGTCTACCCAAGGGGTATAGTTAAATAGGCACTGATTTAGCATCATTTACGTAATCATAATCTTTACTCGCGCCATCAGACATTATAGTAGGTGGGCGAGCTTATTGCTATCAATAAAATACAGATTCAGTGAAATTTCCGGTGGAAGCATCCTTTGCTCGACCCTAGGACAATAGGACAGCAGTCAAGCTTGCAGCAAGACTAACGAAACATACACATAACGCGAACAATAATCGTGATATTTAGACATAAAGTACATACCGGTGTGGCGTCACCATCAGACGGTGGTGGCGGTTCTTCATCAGCGGGCGGCGTGGAGCACGGCGGTGCTGACGCGCGCTTGTCCTGTACCCGTGCACTCGGCGTCTCCGGCGCTTTGGCACCGCTAGCAAACAAACATGGACCCGTTCATTTCCAACTAAGTACTAATTCCTTCCGTTACAAAAGTGACAACTCTCTGGCAATGCTTGAAAACGACAACCGAGATTTCTCTAACTACGTATATTATAGCCACATATAAGACAGTAGCTCCCACAAAACAGCGGTCTAGATGGACGATAACTTTATCATCATTATAAATAATGAACTGTACCTAAGTCCTATTCGTGATACCCATAAAATGTTGCGGTCAGTTTTCATTAACATGGGACGATTGCATATTTGCCAAAACAACTGTGTAGATACGTCGTATGATTTCTGACTAGCCGCTACGACGCGAAGAGGTCACCAGATCACGGCACACTTGGTAACTCGGTACGTTATGGATGGTCATCCACCCACGGTTCGTTCTCGCCTAACATACTTTAACGTTCTATTGCACTGAGCTGATTAGGTACTCATTCACAAGCGAATCCTAACCCGTTTTACAAACGTATTAATGCTAATTGTCATAATTATGTCATAATAAATGACCTACCACACGGAATAATATATCTTAATAGCAGCTCGCTACAACACTTAAGACCTCAGCTCCCGTTGGGCACAGCTAGAACGTAGTAAAATGCGGAACAAGTTCCACTTCAAACTTGATAGCGTTCAACTACGGCTTCGCCGGAATTTTTGTTTTGCACAACATAAATAATCTATAAGTCAATAAAGTACGCAATCGGTAAGGTATATTATATTTCATACCATGAATACAGGAAATAACAAACTTCTTCTTCAAAGAGTTTCATGAGATACCGCGGCCCCGGTACATAAAGGGCAATAGAAGGAACATGGGTGGGTTTTAGTCAGTACAAGTCTGACACAACCCCCGCTCCACCCACAGTGGGTAAGTAATTTGGTGATTTCCCATCCGCAAAAAAAGGCTATAAGGTTCATAATTCGTAGGGTTTGTTCGTACCTCTTACAATACGGTTAGTCCATATAAAATATTTTATTTAATAACATAATGTCCTTATTATGCTATTCTTGATAAGTTATTGTTCCTTACTATTGTTTATATCAGACTCTTCTGGGTATGTTGCTGAGGTGTGTGTCGCCACCTCTTCCAAGGCAAAACAATAGAAAGTGGTGAAGAGTGGGCTTTTTGGGGGTTAGCGGCATCTCAGTCTAATTTTATAAAGATTTTTTCATTTTAGTGTCCATAGTTCACAGGTTACGACGTTTTAACAAAGGACAGAAAAAAGTCAAATATGAAATACATAAATCAACAAAATACCTGAAAACTAATGATATGTGGGAAAGAATCTACATTGAAACTTTCACGTAGCAACAGTATCCGATGCACTTAACCAGTATTTTTATGAACTTCATAAACATGCAAAAAATCTAATGAGTCTGAAGTCTGATAGATACAAAGCTATTTTATGGAATGATGTATTGGGGAAATTCCGCTTATATATAAAAAGTGTGTATTATCCGTTCCCTGATTAAGCTGAAAATAGTTATTCAGCTTTATAGTTGTAGGCTATTATTTAATAAATAAAAATTGCTAATTATGCTTTACTCAGAACACAGCGTGTCTTGTGTGTCCTCGACTTGACAGTACAAGATGATATTCTTATCGATAAATTGCCATGATATTAATAGGAAAAGATCGACCGCCAATCGGTCAGACCGGCCCACCGGGCATTCGCCCGATTTTCCCATGTTCAATCCCGGCCTGATGATATTTTTTACATCACAAACTGTCTCAATAACTCTTAGTCGTTACGTCTCGACTTGGAAAAAGTAAAAATGTAGAACAAGCTTGGTTTTTTTATTGAGGAAATGTTTTAGTATCATATTTTCCTCCTTGTGAGATACGAGACCATTTAGATCAAGGTCATATTTTGAAATCAATACGGAGTCTTTCTAACATTTACGACATAACATTCGTTTAAAAGTAAACCAACAGAAAAACAAAATCGTTTTTAATTATACTTCAACCTTAAACTCAAACAAAGAGGATATATAATTCAGTAAGGTTAGCTTCAAATAAAATACTGATATTCAGCTGCATCCGGTTAGACTGGAAGCCGACCCCAACGTAGTTGGGAAAAGGCTAGGCAGATGATGAAGGTTAGCTTCAAATAAGTAACGTATACGTACATTAAAATGCGTCGTAAAAACTTATATTATACCCATTGATCGCGATCACAACTGTCATCAAGAACCTAGCTTAACTGTCGGTGTTGATACAAGTTACCCAACTTGGGTTCTGTAATCCTTACTTATATTATAAAAGCGAAAGTGAGTTTGTTTCAATAAAGCGCGAGGGCAAAAACTGCTGGTAGCAGGTCAGCCTGCAAATCAGGAAAGGGGAACTGTGTTACCCCAAATTTTACGAGATCGAAGCCGCGGGCAATACAGAGCGGGTCTTACAATAAAGTTTATAATATCAGATTCAAAAAGTATTTTTCTATGAGCTAAAAAGTTTCTTTGGAGAACAGTTTTCTCTCGTTGAGATATTATAACAAATCACATAACATCACAACTAGTGCTAGCTAGTCTAAGATTAACGCAGAGGTGTACCAAATACTACCGACCACAACTCCATGTCATGGTGGGCAAGCCTATTGCGCTCAACCAAGCACAAATTCATAATGATACACGAGTATTTCCTTACGCTCCGCTATTTCAGTTTCTGAACTATAAACTAAGGTTTATACTACAGCAATATACCTATTGGTTTAGAGCCTGAACCAAATGCACGTATTGTAATCAATACGTGCACGCACAACGAATATAGATCACGTTGACACGTATGCCAGTGTAATCACTGGCATACGTGTCAACGTGATCTATATTCGTCAATTATACTATTTTCACCGTAGCATGGTGACAAAAAAAATATATGTTTAGCGCTACATAGTAATACATCCCATCACCAAACATGTCTGTGGGTAGTGCTATACGGCTACGATATTTAGGGTAAAGCCTTAAACTTGCTTCAATATTTAGTTAAGTATTACAAACTTTTTATTTTTATTTAATTCTATAATATATGAACTGTTATTTTGTTAGCTTATAGTTAATTGTATTGTGCATGCTGTGGTCTCCTGTAAGTGAAGGAGTGCACCTACGTGATACTATTGTCGTCCATAATTTAAGTTAAATGATCTGTGTACATCTTTTGTTGGAGATCCTTAATAAATAAATAAATAAGGCTTTCAGTTATGATCAGAAATCGAGGTAACGTTCCAGATTGAAGAGGAATGGTACATTTTACTAATGTCAGCCGCGCCATGCTACAGCGAAAACAGTATAATATTGTCAGCTATGTTGCAATAGACTTTCAGCCACACGCCAATACGTTACGCAGTCGGGTAATAAAGAGCTATTCTAAAGAGCAGTCCTCAAAGTCAAGGGAATTATATTTAATGTCAGCAAAGTTTATATTTGTTTTATCTTATTTATAATCTGACATTTTCATACTTTCTAAATAATTCTCCAGGAATTAATTATCAAATTAATGACAATATGTATTTAAAATAAGATTTGGATTATATCTATGCTAAAATTGTTAAGAGGGAAGACTTTTATGTTTGTACCAAACAGGCTCCGAAACCACTCCACCGAATAGAAAGATAAATTTTCAGGAGGTTATCAATACGACACCATTGACTACGACACATTTGACGGCACCATTGGCGCAGTGCTTGAGCGATCGACTGCGGCGCTGCGTGTCGCGGGTTCGATCGACGCACGGAACAAATATTTGTATGGCCTACAGATAGTTGTTCCGGGTCTGGCTGTATGTGCAGGTGAGTTTACTATAAATGTTTGTAAATTTACACACGCTATAATGTGTTTTAAACAAAAAAATAAATGTATTGAATTCCCTGAAAAAAAAAAATACTTAGTTTTCAAAATAGTAGGTTTGTTCGTATATTTGTTTGTTTGTTACCTTTCCACACCTAAACATCTCTTAATAAGTACGCACAATTAATACATAATTATCCAGTTACACACTTAATAAATATCCAGTTTATTTTACAAAAACTTTTTATCTTCGTGGTACACCGCCAAGATAAAAGAAACGGAATGACTTTGTTCACGTGATACATTAACAAGGTACTAATTCCGTTCAATACGATGCATGAATAATGTTTTAATCCTCAGTCGTTTTGGCATGAGAGATTCCCAAACAATCCGTTAAAACCCTGGATGGGACCGCGCGGCACCGCACTGTGTCGCTTTTGAGGGTTCCGTTGCAATTTGGAAAAAAGCAAACTCTTATAGATTCGCTGGCACCACGGTTGAAATTGGACCCTATTGTCCAATCTCAACCGTGGTGCCAGCGACAATAGGCAAGACAAGTATGGTGTGAAATTATGAAGAGAAACTAAATTTCCCTTCACTCCATACCTACATCTATACTTAATATTATAAAGCTGAAGAGTTTGTTTGTTTGTTTGAACGCGCTAATCTCAGGAACTACTGGTTGGAATTGAAAAATTCTTGTAGTGTTGGATAGTTCATTCCTTGAGGAAGGCTATAGGCTATATAACATCACGCTACGACCAACAGGTGCTGAACAGCGCGGGTGAAACCGTGGGGAACAGCTAGTGTAAGATATGTATGTACGTGGGTTGATATTATCGTGGTTTCTTAGTTTTTTTTTCTTAAGTCGACGTTTGGTAAGATATTTTTTTCTTTCAAACACGTATCTGTTGTTTTGGAAAATGTAAGTTGGGCATGTGTCTTTTGATTTAAAGTGTTTTATTGACGAAGACCTTGCCGTCGCGAACTCAGACAAATTTGAACCCCGAGTTTTTTCCGTATTGTAGCATATAGGTGTTCAGTGACGGAAAAGGGCTAAGGTGACTCGTATTCAGTTTATCTTGGTTGTTGATTTTATGTACTTGCGTCAAGATATTATAATATGGACATGCCATTTTATCTATAATGTGTAGGAAGTACCGGAAAAAGTTCCGGGATTGGAATTATGGAATAAAATAAAAAAATAAACATACAGATAGGCTAACAAAATCGTTTATTGTATGAATGATACTTGCTCTGATTGGTCGTTGCGTGCGGTCAATGCGTTGTGAACACAGATGAATATGAGATAAAGAAACAAAAGGCCCTGTCTACGTTTTGGCTCATACTGTCAAGCGTCATTTCTAATTCAACAGTAACAGACAAAATAAGGTGGAACTATTCCAAGGTATTTTTGTATAAAATAAAATACTGATTTCTTTCACCATTAACTATCACTGGCAGCGTAGATTAATATTATTAATGCGTTTTTCACCTTAAACGCAAATTCGTGCTAATTTAAAAGTTCAATGGGCAAATAGTACGGGAGAAAAACCCACGGCGGACAGAAATGCAATTGTGAAGATGTATAAGTAGATAAAATGTATCTAGTTATCATGGTAAGGGTCGCTTTCTTGTGGGATGTGGGAGTAAAGAGAAAAAAAAACTTTTACATATTTCAAATTATTTATTCGGCGTGATCAATATCTACTGTTATATCATCTAAAAATACCGCAGGGGCTTCAATTTGTTGTTGGTGCCTAGCCCAGGATAAAAAATAAACTGTACTGGCTATATGCGCGCAGCTCCCGACGGTGCGGCGGCCGTGTATACACGAGCAGTAGTAGTCTTCAACACTTTGTCTTCCTTGTGTCGCTGGGTTAATTAAAATATATATGTAATACTGTCGCGCTCTGACATGTCGCGACTGAATTCGTCCCCTTATCAATATTTTATTATTTATTAATTCTTGGTGACGATAGAGTTCTAACATGTTGACACCATTAGGTCTTATGTGTTCATGGCAGTACGACCTAGCAAGTCTTAAATGATAACTGCCCAATGTAAACAGTATAAGTTCTTCAAATGTTAACTGTGGGAAGTCTCTAAAATCTGGATTGTTTCCATCTAATGGCATGAAAGCAACTCTTTGTCTATTCATATTGTTTTCAATTACGTGTTGCGCCAGTTCGTTCTCTCTATTCATTCTACCATTTATAATGTTAATAAACTGGTCGACATATACACTATCTTCATAAGGACGCCTGGTAGCATTGATGATAGCCGCTGTTATTTTGAAGTCGCGAACGTATACCTGACGTTTTCATCACACGGGATGACGGGACGCACATGCTCTCGTGAAAACCTTTTAGTAGCTATTTAGCGGAACGACAACTAATAATTTAGTAGTAGTATTCGATTTTTTAAGTAAATGTATTTTTAGTTCAAACTTTGGATTAAATAAAAAATAACCTTATGTAATGTTAAGTGAATTAATTATACTCTTTCGTTTTAAATCATTTTCATTCATGTCCGCGACCGGGTCGGATTACGCCCAATGACCTTTCCGGAACAAATATCGCAATAAATATGCAGTTCCGGTATTTTGGAGGCATATCCATATTATCCTTTACGTTTGACGTCAACGACCTTAAATCAATCTACCTACTCCGACCTCTGGTTATGAGTGATCTTTTACAATACATATTTATCTTCAGTGTTTGTTGGTCATCTGCTAATAACTTTCAGTAACAATGGAAAATAATTACTCGGTAACGTTGTGTGAGAAACCAACACACCACAACTATAAACGCAAAAATTATAAAACCTTTTTGGAAAAAAAAACCACTTCCATAAGAACACAAAAAAAAATATTATTTATATTATTTTTTTAATAAAAAGTTTATATTTCAACATTTTTAGTTATAGTATTATGATATAATACGCAAACACGGTTAAAAAGTTTTTATTTTTAGCTTTAGTCCCGTCTTAGATACAATTTTTAGTTCCACATCAAGCTATAGATTAAATACTAAGTATCTAATTATGCTTTAGTATTAAACCAATTCAGAAATCATATGCATCATCCCCTAGGGGATACAGCTGATACTTGATCTGATGTTTATGTTTCTTAATGACTAGGTGAGGGGTGGGGAGGGGATACGGTCACCCTGCTCCCACTCGCCTGCCTACCCTGGCGAAACCCATACTTATACATGTGATTGCTGCAATCACGGCAGATTTGCTGTCATTTATTAAAGAGTGCCGTTGTATATCACTGAAGATCTATCACCAAATTACTGCGATGACCTTCCAAACCATAGTAGTACATACCATTTTTTGATCATTTGTCTTCGACAACTTCTAAAATATAATCGACGAATGAGTATATCATCAACGTACACGAAGTCAATCTAATACGTATTATTAAAGATAACTCAAAAACTAATTGTCGGATCTTGATATTTTTTTTATGGGACCAAATGACAACCACCAGCTTTTGAATAAAAAAAGAATCATCAAAATCGGTTCACTCAGACCTGAGTTATGAGGTAACAAACACAAAAAAAAAAAAAAAACATACAGTCGAATTGGGAACCTCCTCCTTTTTTTGAAGTCGGTTAAAAAATGGAAAATTCCTTTACTTATGGAAATCAGCACAATAATCATACCATAGGTGGCAAAAGTATTGTAAGCATTCCTTGGTGATAAAATCAATATACAACCAGCTGAATTCTTTCATGTCATTTTTTCTCTGTGCTATCTATAATAACGTTGAGTACAATAGAGCGGTTTTAGCGATTCACAAAGGATTTGGCGTCTAGCAAGTCCAAACAGCGCTTATAATGCGCTTAGAGCCTTTGTGCTATTGGAAAAATATTAAAACAGTGTTTAGTTTTCTTTTTATGAAATAGTACTAGATATAACAAACGTGTCTCCTTCTCCTGTGGTAGGCACATTTGTATTGTCAAAATGTTGATGTACTTAAGTAACTTGTTTCAGTTTAGTTTTACCCTATTATAGATTAGACGGGATATAGATTATCTAAATGATGTCAAAACAGTTCCTCATTGCTGCTTAGCCTTTTCCCAACTATGTTATGGTCAGCTTCTAGTCTTACCGGATGCAGCTGAATACTAGTATTTTATTTGGTTCAACTGCCTATCTGACCTCTATAACCCAGTTATGTCAAAATGTCAAACCAGTTAATGTAAATCTAAACTTCTAAACTCATATTATAAATGCGAAAGTAACTCTGTCTGTCTGTCTCTTCTTCACGCCTAAACCACTGAACCGATTTTAATGAAATTTGGTACAGATATTGTCTGGGACCCGAGAAAGGACATAGGATAGTTTTCATCCCGGAAATCCCCCGGGAACGGGAACTATTAATCCACGCGTACGAAGTCGCGGGCAAAAGCTAGTTATATAATAAAGCAGGATGCAACAGACAAATCATTCATTCTTAGTCATATGTAAGGATAACGTGCCCTGAGCATTTTAAAAGAGCGACTTGTTGCGCTTATCGTCCACAGTGACGCGTAAGTACGTGTTGATATTAAAACTTAATAGCCTTATTGAATTACGTGGTTGTCCCCTTAATATTGTGCTCTTTTATCAATAAGCTTTCACAACTTGTTATCTGTACGACAGATTTCGTTGGAAAATAATATTGGACTATTAGTGAGCTGGCGGGTGGTAGGACTGTTTTCACTGTCTGTCAACTGTCATAATTGAATAAACAATTCTGCCAGTCGCGGTAACAAGATATGCATTTTGGACGTGGAGTTACGGAGCAAATCAATACAATAATAACTATTGACAAAATAGTTAGTCATACGAGACTAACATAATTGTTCAGGACACTTGAGCGCCTACATACTGCTCTCAGTGCGCAACGCAACCTGTCATCAGTTTCAATATGTAATCAAAGTTTGAATATTCGATTCAATTTAAATCAAAGCGCGGGGGCATTAAGGGCGAGATTTAAAGTGCAGGTGATTGCTGATGCGCCGTAAGGGTCGTTTGTTACAGCGTCGTTGGCGGGCCGGATCCCCCCCAAACCTTCGGCTTTTCATTTCACTGCTCGACGTCACATCCTGTGCACCGATTGCATATCCGCGCGGGGCAATCCGCGTACAAAGAGCTTTCTCGAACAGATATACTTATTAATTGTGACTTTTAGAGTAATTGCGATAGTTTGAAACTTTTATGTGTGTACATAGCTGCTGCTTGGGTGATCCTATATAGTTCGGCATTGCTGGATGACGCTTTAAGGTATCGTGCTTTTTTATTTATTGAATTGTTTTCCGTGTGGGTCACAGTCACAGCGGAGCGCGTGGCGCAGTTTGTAGCTGTACAGGGTGAAACTTTATTGGTATTTAAGCCAGCTTCATTTTGCTAACCGCTACAGAAAAGTTAAAATTAGGTAATATATGTACCTATGGAACGAGGTGACGCAAGAGAACAGTAGCTGGAACGCTATGGGGAGGCCTTTGCGCAGCAGTGCAACATACAAGAACCATAAAGAAATGTACCAACAAGGTAAGGAATAACTAGTTGTATTTTCCTATTGGTGACGTGGAAGTGTTTGCTTACAATGCGTATATACTTGTGTTCTAAACCGGGGGCTTTCCTTTGTTTTGCTTGCAGCTTTGACATTATATCTTAGAATTTAGCTACCCACTTCCCGCTCTCGGCTGAGCTGACATTTTGCAAACAAACATTTTGCAAAAAAACAATAAATGGCAACGTCTCGACGTCATTCTCAATCCAATATGGCTGATTAATATTTTTATGCATATGAAATGAAAGAGGTTGCAGAGTAGAATACGAGAAAGTGTGTTTTTACAACTATAATATTTACTAGCTTTTGCCCGCGGTTTCGCTCGCGTTAAATTCGGGGTAACACAGTTCCCCTTTGCTGATTTGCAGGTACCTGCTACCTGCAGTTTTTCCCTTGCGCCTTATGAATTTGTAATAGCAACTCTAAGTTTTGCCTCTTTCTCCCACATATCCCACAAAAAAAAAATAGCCTATGTCCGTTTATCAAAATCGGTTTAGCCATTAAGGCGTGAAGACGTTACGGACAAACAAACTCAGTCTCGCTTTTATAATATTAGTAAGAATTAGTTAGGATTTAGAGAGACTGATTAATAGTTTTTTTTTCTATTATAAATCAATCGATCTTTCGTAAGACCTTGTCCAGAAGAAGCGAATTCGTCGCGAAACGTTTCGCGCGCTATTGAGATACTAGGCACGAATACATCGCGTCCAAGAGCATCGCGCGAATTCAAAATACGCGCGTAAATCGCGTGCATAACGCCAGATCCTCGACTCGCGCGATCTCTTTGAGGAGTGGCTGGAGAGGCGTCATGGCGTCCTCACCTACCGCCTGACGCAGGTCCTCACCGGACACGGAAGTTTCGGGAGGTTCCTGCACATCATCGGGCGGGAGGAAGCGCCCGGGTGTCACCATTGTGACGATCGCCCGGAGGACACGGTGGAGCACACAGTGGCGATCTGCCCGGCTTGGGCGCAGCACCGCCGTGCCCTCGTAGAGGCGATCGGCGGCGGCGATCTCTCGCATCCGGCCCTGGTCCAAGCCATGGTCCGGAGCGAGAGGGAATGGGAAGCGGTCACCACCTTCTGCGAAGCAGTAATGTTAGCGAAGGAGGTGGCCGGGCGTTTGAGGGAGAGAACATCTGCCCAACCCAGCCGCCGCGGGAGACGCCCATGGCGCCGGGCGCCGCGAGACGACTTCCGGCCACCGTAGATGCGGGCCTGTGGGCGGTGAGCAATGGGTAGTTCACCGTCCGTCCGTCGATTGACGACAGGCCGTGTCGACGGCGCGTTCGTGTTTCACGCGCGCCTCAAAGAGAGTCAGCAAAGCAGAGGGGCTTGCCAGAGCCTCTGCCTGCCGGGGTTGCGGGTTGTTCGAAAGAGATACCGCGGCCTCGGAACGTAAAGGGCAATAGAAGAAACATGGGTGGGTTTTAGTCAGTACAAGTCTGACAT
The DNA here is from genome assembly GCA_958449745.1 of Ochropleura leucogaster. Classification (NCBI taxonomy): domain Eukaryota; kingdom Metazoa; phylum Arthropoda; class Insecta; order Lepidoptera; family Noctuidae; genus Ochropleura; species Ochropleura leucogaster. The sequence goes on from OY288200.1 coordinate 23,775,830, forward strand.
GCCCCCCCGCTCCACCCAGAGCGGGGGAAGTCATTGGATGATTTCCCATCCAAAAAAAAATAAAAAGCCCTTGATCCAGCTGCCTGATTGCCTAAATGTAAATTTATCATTATTATGACCTTTGGATCTTGTGACATCTGTATAAAATGGATTTATTTAAAAGACAAGAGGCAATTATGGGTAACTGAGTGAACATAATGATAGACCTCGTCTGAGCTGCATATTAGCTCGGACAACATCATATGAGTGAAGGTGTTAAGCCGATTGAACAACATATCACGAAACCTAATATTGAATTAAGGTTCGTTAATATGTATGTGTTTGCCTACTAGGAAACATTAGAAGTTGATTAAGCATTACGTACTTAGTAAATGTTTTACTTAAATATATTTAGTAAGCTATCTTAAGAAATCTGTGTTTAGAAAAATCATACCTAATATAATTTTCCCAGCAGAAGGCGGCGGCTTCTCGCCCGCCTCGGAGCAAGTGGGTGGGGAATGTGTCAGACTTGTACTGACTAAAACCCACCCGTGTTGCTTTATAACTTAACTTGCTTTCCGGAGCATGAGGGTATCAGATCGCTAACTTCCTAACTCCGGGCTGACTAACTGAGAAATTCTAATGCAAACAGCAAACTGAACACTCGTACTTATAAGAAATGCTTAGTGCTGGATTTAGTTTTGCTTTTGAAGCTTCAGCTATCAGAACCGAATGTAAAGCTCAAATGGGATCGATAAATGGGAACTTTATTATGATGTTTAATGAGATTGGCAGTGCTTTTAATAATAAATAAATATCTTGGGACAACTCACACACGGCTATCTGATCCCAAGCTAAGCAGAGCTTGTGATATGGTAACCAGACAACTGATATACTTACTTATATAATTTATAAATACATACATATTATAGATAAATCACACACAGACACAGAACAAACAATCATGTTCATCACACAAAGTTAGTCCTGGGTGGGAATCGAACCCACGACCTCCGGCTCAGCAGTGAGGGCCACTAACCACTAGACCAACAGGCCCGTCAAAAAATAGTCGGTACAATTCCTAATGTACTCGTAGATACGGCAGTTTTCTTTTTGCAGTTACATTTTGTATTTATTAAAATGTAGGTTTAGTGTTTTCTTACTTGATTTTACGTTACTGAACTATTGATGTATTGCTTCATAGTAATACAAGGTTCTACATAGTAACAAGAGGACTATAATTATCGTACGTATTGATTATCACAATGTGGGTGACAAGAATGTAATAGTACATTACTGCCGCGGTCTATAATGACTACTTTGCTGGTCGCGCTGATGATGGCCGACAGCGCAGCTCCTGGCCGACACAGCGCGGTCAGCGTGCAGCACTTGATGGACGAGCTGAGATAAAGGCCGAGACCGTAGGTCGAGGCCTTTACAGCGAGGACAGCAAGGGCTGCAATGATGGCCAAGCTGAAAGGCCTAGAGCGTAGCTAGGCTAGCTCGAGGCAATAATAGCGTGACCAGCGAAGCAGTCATTGTGGGCCAAGGTTTGTATAGTGCTTTACTCAAAAATGCAAGTACCTAATATAAATAAAACCAGCAAGTAATTTAAATAAAAAATATATTAATTAACTAGAATTTTAATTAAAATGACAATTATGAAAAGTAGTTACTAAAATTCAACACCGACTTTCACAATAGCGGTCGGCAAAACATTGCCGGCCTGTTAGAGCGGCCGGCAAAACATTGCCGGCCTGTTAGAGCGGCCAGCAAAACATTGCCGGCCGCTCCTTGAAACAGAACGGCAAGGTCGACTTTGCTCAAACAAGGTTGTCAAAATAATGACAACATTACATGCATTTTTGAGTAAAAATAAGTAATGAGTATCTTTGAGGAAGTTTGAAAAAGGCACCATCTAGAGACAAGTTCAAAGGTATTCTCTGACTCCGTCGAAAAATGTATCATTTAGTTTACGTTGTTATGTTGCCATGTAATATTTCAATAATGTGAAGGAATATACCGACACTTTATGTATGTAGCTCGTCGGTATCGGCGCCGTGGTTTTTGTCGATGTTTGTGGTTACACATACATACCATCACCACATGCATTTAGTAAATCAATACAGATTGATTTACTAAATACATGTGGTGATGGTATGTTTTTTATTAGGGTTCCGTAGTCAACTAGGAACCCTTATAGTTTCGCCATGTCTGTCTGTCCGTCCGTCCTCGCTTAATCTCTGTGACCGTTAGCGCTAGAAAGCTGAAATTTGGTACCAATATGTATATCAATCACGCCGACAAAGTGGTAAAATAAAAATTTTAAAAAAATGTTTTATTAGGGTAGCCACCCTATATGTAAAGTGGGAAGTGTTTTTTTTTTAATTTCAACCTTAACGTGTGATATATTGTTGGAAAGGTATTTAAAAATGAATAGGGGTTTACTAAGATAACTTTTTGATAATGTCAATAATCGCTCCAAAAGTAAAAAACAATGTGTCCCCCCCCCTCTAACTTTTGAACCATAAGTCTAAAAAATATGAAAAAAATCTGAAAAGTAGAACTTTATAAGGACTTTCTATGAAAATTATTTTGAACTTGATTGACACAACAGTTTTTGTACAAAAAAGACAAAAAGTTGTACAAAATAATTTCTGGACTAAGTTTGTAGTATAATCGTATATGCAAGCTTTTTTTGTAACTTTGTTTACATATTTTATTATCCTGAACGTATCTTTTTTCAAACAAAAAAAGAATTATTGAAATCGGTTCTCGCAATCCAAAATTACCACCGAAATTGCACGTCTTTGTATTAATTAGTAACCCAATTCCTCGAGAGATGGCGCTGTAGTACTTATTACATTGGATCGGGTATTACCGAATTGTTCGGTTGGCCTCATAACTGGGAACACTTATTGTGACGGACGGGAAACTACGGAACCCTACACTGAGCGTGTCCCAACACGCTCTTGGCCGGTTTTCACGTTTTTTTAATGCAATAACAAGAAGACACTTATTTGATAAAAACGAGCTTTTAATATTTACTTAGTCCGAAATACCTTATATTTATTTATTACATAGGCAATAATCATTTATGAGAGCAATACTGGCTAGCATCGAGGTTCATGGTAAGCACTTACTTAAAATTAATATTATTCGAGATAATGTACTAACTCGTTACTGTCATGACGGTTGAGCGATTTCACAAGAACCATTTATTTGTTGTCGGATTCAATTGTTTAATACTTTTCGAGAATAATTTGATTGGGATCCGAGTTCCGAGAGAGAAAAGAGAGATAATTAAATCAAATGGATTTCATTTACTTTTGCATGAAACCGTACTATTTGATTATTTTCAAACCTGTGATGGGGGCGCGTCCGTGAAACTTTTAATGGAAAAACCAAATAACAATTTGCCGATACAGAATATCATGCGTACCTATATAAAAAGTCACGAGAGAGAGATGGCTCACCTCGACTACCCCCCGAATACGTACTCGGTGTAAGCGCACTAATGCCGTTCATTGGAACGTTGTTTATTAGAACGGGGCATACGTGACTTGAATATATCACAACATGGAGTTCGAAAAGTGTACGTAATCGCCTGTGATCCGGTACTGTGTGCGTTGTGCTAGCGCCCGTACGGATTTGTGTAAATAGTTACAAATCGTATAGGAAAAGTATTCAAATATCTTATTCCTTGAGTTCGGTCTTGAGGTGTTACTGTTTCTGTAGAGTACTACAGACACAGAAATAATAATTGTTTAATGTCCAGGTACTTACTTCATAAGAAGGTACAGTTATACACACGAGATGTTACAAGTGTAGTAAAATATTCGCTAAAACTAGTTGACATAATGTTGGTGCTAGTGAGCCCCAAACTAGACAGTTTATGTTGTATCTTGGGACTTATTCGATTATTTAATTTTCGGGGTGGAGAATAGAAAGATGATAAGAAATGTAGAGCCGAAATGTGTGCATATTTGTTGTGTCCATATATGAATGTGTAATGTGCGTGTTGTGTGAATATTTGTGTTGTTGTTCCTATTTTACAAAACCTATTTTAAAAAATGCGGCCAAGAGCGTGTCGGGCCACGCTCAGTGTAGGGTTCCGTAGTTTCCCGTCCGTCACAATAAGTGTTCCCACTTATGAGTTTATTATTTGTTTGACGTTGAACACTAGGGAATTGTATTTTATTATTATCCAAGTATGGGAATAGTGCGTTAACGTAAACGTGGTGCGAATGACTTAAACTATTATATAAACTATCAAAGACCCGTAATATTCCATTGATGTAATGAATGCAAATCCAATGCCCCACAAACCCGACTTCTCCGCCATATATAATTTGTAAATGAGACTTGTTTTGAGGCACAGGCTCTATTAGTTCCGGGTTAAGAAAAAGAGACACTTCTCTAGACCGAAACGATGTGTGTTGGGAGGGCTAACAAAAAGGCGCGCACAGCGTCGTCGTCAACATGATTGATTATCACTGTTCAAAATATACGATTATACGAGAACATTTTAATACCGGACATATCAAAATCAAACCTCGACGACTAATTAGATTATGCACTTATAAAATAAATAAAGTCACTATTATTTGTAAGTGTACAACGTAGTTTTTACCACGGTAGGTCATGAAAGCACGGAAAATCTTAACATCGACTTTTAAAAAAATGACGTCATTACACAACGCCATCTATCGAACCATTTATGTACTGGTTTTTACCTTAACATTTTGATGGTGTTAAAAATAAATTTTAGTTTTGTTCTAAATTGCCTTAGCATGTTCTTAAAAGAAGTTTAATGTAGTTATAAGATACCGCCAACGCCAAGGAGAGACCAACCGAACAATTCGGTAATACCCGATCCAATGTAATAAGTACCTACAGCGCCATCTCTCGGGGAATTGGGTTACTAATTAATACAAACACGTCCAAGTTTTCGGTGGTAATTTTGTATTGCGAGAACCGATTTCAATAATTCTTTTTTTGTTTGAAAAAAGATACGTTCAGGATAATAAAATATGAAAACGAAGTTAAAAAAAATGCTTGCATAAACGATTATACTACAAACTTAGTCCAGAAATTATTTTGTACAAAAACTGTTATGTCAATCAAGTTCAAAATAATTTTCATAGAAAGTCCTTATAAAGTTCTACTTTTCAGATTTTTTTCATATTTTCTAAACTTATGGTTCAAAAGTTAGAGGGGGGGGGAACACATTGTTTTTTACTTTTGGAGCGATTATTTCCGAAATTATTGACATTATCAAAAAAATATCTTAGTAAACCCCTATTCATTTTTAAATACCTTTCCAACAATATATCACACGTTAGGGCTGAAATTAAAAAAAAAATCACTTCCCACTTTACATATAGGGTGGCTAACCTAATAAAACATTTTTTTCCAATTTTTATTTTACCACTTTGTCGGCGTGATTTATATACATATTGGTACCAAATTTCAGCTTTCTAGTGCAAACGGTCACAGAGATTAAGCGAGGACGGACGGACGGACAGACAGACATGGCGAAACTATAAGGGTTCCTAGTTGACTACGGAACCCTAAAAAGGAATTGGACATTAAAATGGCATGACCTAGCTAACCATGCATTGACAGCCAAAATAAACACGTATGCAAAATTTCAGCTTAATCAAAAACCGGGAAATGGGTCAAATAATAATGTCTACAATTTGTTATGTATTTTAAAAAGGACTACGATCATTTTGTTGGAAACTATTTTTTTTTTTATTATTGATAGGCTCGCGTTTGACCACTATCTTCTTGCAAGACGAAATGTTGAGCGCGCACCAACCCTTTCCAAATTGGGATAAGGTCAGCAGATCGATAAATGATGCTGACGGAAATCTGACCAAGCTGAAAAAACAATAATTGGAACTAATTCAAAATATATGACCAATAAATACCTGGCTTTAGCTGGATCCTCGCCGCTATGCCTCTTCGTGTGTATGGTGCCTTTCTCGACCGGCGCCAGTTCCCCAGTCCTGCCCGTAGCGTCCTGTCGATACATAAAAGACTGTAAAGGGCAATACGATTTTAAATAGCTCCCGACTTCGAAATATTCTGACCGTTAAATGTCGGCTCTCCTTACCAGTACAGGAAAAACATTTTTTTTACTCGCAACACAGAAACAATATGTATTGACCTAGTAATATCATCCCCATCACAAGTTTGCAAAAGTATGTTTTACACGCGGTTTAAAATAAAAAATTCGCGGCCGCGCGACGATCGGCATGCAGCGATTTTTTTCGACTTCAAGTACTTATTTGTTTTCGGAACTATATGTTAAAAAGTGTGGCGAAAACGTGGAAATATATTATTATAAAACGTATCAGAGAAGAGGTTGTACATAATGCTACAATTAATTATACCGCTTTTCTACGGTTGATATTAGTTGCGCTGGTAAGCATTAAGTGTTTAAAAAATAAATAGATACTTCGGTATAGCAATTTGCGAGGGCATGAGGCGTTAGGGAGTGATAGCATTTATAGACGTGAATCGGCGGCAGCCTGCCAGGAGTGTTGTGATATAATATCCAACCAACAAAAAATGCATGATTATTTCCCTTCAATTTGGCCAAGGAACACCACGTCGCTCTAAATGTTGATCGGTTTAAGCCGTTATTTAGCTAACTATGGTCGATACCTGTGATCCGGTGCAAGGCCCGTCGCTGTGGCCAGAGGTAGCTTTGCGCATGGACGTTAACCGATAGAAGGGCGGTGTCTCCGTGCGCTCGATGAGGCAGTTGAGGGTCTCCACGGTCTGCAGCTCTGTCATCATCTCGTCGAGTAGTCGCTCCGGCCGCGACCGCGCCAGGTACAGCACCACGCGCTTGGCCTACCACATAATAATCAGATAACAAAGCGCCTGTAGTTGCCGAACGGCTAGAACTCTCATATACAGATCCAGCGCCACGTCAAAATCAAAATATGTTATTTCATTATCCCTACCGGTAGTCAGGTGCCCATGCACCTAGAAATAGCCGACAGAAAACTCTACGCTTTCCAAATTCCAACTCCAACCTTTTACGATTATTGGTTCAGAATGTTGTTGTTACCGAGTTACTACTAGGAATCGACAAGGCCCACAATGTCCTCTCATTCAGAAACTATCGGTAAAATAGACTCTTTAAAAGGAACAGCAAAGATATTGTAAAAGAATTCACTACTTTTGGAAACAAACACTAACAATGTCTACTAGAGATTTATAGTAAACATTGTCAGTGTCCTGACTCCTGAGTTAAGACGTAAGCCTATAATTATATATCCGGGGTAGCCGCGGCCCCGGAATGTGAAGGGCAATAGAAGGAATATGGGTGGGTTTTAGTCAGTACAAGTCTGACACTTCCCTCTGCTCCGCCCAGGGTGGGGGAAGTGATTTGATGATTGACCCCAAAAAAAACCCTATATATATCAAATAAAGTTGCTGTCTATTCAAATATCAATTATATCGAAACCCACATTTATTGATCACCAAATTTTATTACGAGTTCTCTCCGTGAAGCCTAACTCAAACGTATTGACGTGGGATCGGATTGGAAGCGTGGGCCGCTCGCTAAATTATTATATTATCTCTTTTTTTAGGGTTGCGTACCTCGAAAGGACAAACACGGAACCCTTTATTAGACACTTTACTGGTCGTCTGTCTGTCTGTCTGTATACCAAGACCATTTATGTCTGAAACTCGTGGAGTAGGGAATGCAAATCTTGCGAGATTGGGGCTCAAGCAAGAACTCGCGAGTTTATAAATATCAATACGAGATTTGCAGTTGTGTGTGTTAAACGCAAATAATCACGGTATTCGAATAAATTAGAAAAAAAAATATAAAAATTACAAGTATTATAAGATAAACATTTATTTTCAAATTTTTTAAATAGATTTTTATGCATCAAACATTATTTGACATTTCTGTCTATTATTTTTTAATAAACTTCGAAGTAGTAAACTTTGAAGTACGTATCTATCAAATAACAAATGAAAGAAAAATCCAAACCTTAATCTCAAACAAAAATTCTTTTAGTAATAATGTTCATGTCAGTCGTTTCACGGCGCTTCGAATAAGACGTTTTTATGCTCGAGTACAATCTTGTTAAACTGGTGATATCTCGCCCTTTTTTGTCCGAGATTAATCTCGCTAAAAAAGGCCGAGATCTCGCGAGAACGAGATTGCATTTCATAGAGTTGAAATTATAACCATATACTCAAGTCTGTGGTCCCTTTGTGCTGCCAAAAATCAATCGTCTTAGTCAACACACACAAAAGATATGGTTCTATACGTCGCAAGTTTGTACGGAACCCTCGGTGCGGGGGACTGACTCGCTCTTGGCCGATTTTCTAAAAGAAAATAGCTAAGCCCGCCTTAGTACAGTTTTTTCTTTAAAAACTTCCCACTTTTAACTTTTCTTAAGTTTCAGCTATCACTGCTATATTATGTGCACTTGATTCCTCACAGCCATAGATCTACTAAAAAGTTTAAGGATGGAAGATCCCGCCGTCGAATCGGTCACGTAGCCCGTTTTCAAAAACCTTGGCGGCGGCGGCGACGAATACGTCGGTCAATAAAATTCCCCTTATACAACGGAGACAACTTGTTTTTGTTAATATATTTAGTAGCTTCCCTGATGTATCATATAAGTGTTTAGCCGGTTTGTGTGCGATTCGCTTGGTAATGATACGGTATGCCACAATCAGTGACAAGGGATGTAGCCAAACACACTGACCCGCAGGGGGTGCGCTCCCAGAACCGTCGCTAAGGCTGCGTGACTGTGATATGCGGGGAACCAAGGGAGCCTGATTTAACTTTTAGAAAAAGCTTATAGCTCTAGTGACAATAACGATAGACTTTTATTGATAACTAGCTTTTGCCCGCGGCTTCGCTCGCGTTAAATTCGGTTTTGCCCTTGGGCCTCATTGATTTGTAATAGCAACGCTAAGTTTTTAATATTGATCCCTCGTTCTCCCCCATATCCCAGCCTATGTCCGTGTCCTGGTTTCCAACTATCTCTGTACCAAAATTCGTCAAAATCGGTTTAGCCATTAAAGCGTGAAGAGGTAACAAACAAACTCACTTTCGCTTTTATAATATTAGTCAGGATTATTTCGTTTGAAGTATACGGAACGAGGTACAATTTTTCAAAAAAGAGGCATCGTTGATTAGGCGGGCGTTTTTTTCTGGGCTGGTCAACTTTTTTTTCAAAAATTTTTTAAATTAATATTGTTTTATTTATACTATTTGTATGTGTCGCAAAAGTAACAATTTATCTTCTATTAGTGTTGCAAGGGTGATCACGTGCACATAATAGAGCAGTGATAGCTGAAACTATTCCCTTTATTATTGCCTTTTATGTTCCGGGTACGCGGTACCTCTTTCGAGCAACCCGCAACCCCGGCAGGCGGTGGCCCTGGCAGGCCCCTCTGGATACTCCAGCCTATCGTGTATAATTGATGTCACCCGAATCCGCTTATGCCTGAAATCGGATCCTATAATTTCCCACAAGACGAACTACATATATGCTGTGCTGCATAATATACTTTATAAGTATCAGGTATCACACAAAGGATATCTGATATTAATCCAATACCCGTTAATTGAACCATTATTACATGAATATTGCTTAAACCAAATCGCTGACGTCACAGCGATATACGGAAGTGTATAACACTGAACAATATTCGCCCTTTTTGTATTTTTTTTATATTACATGTGTCTTTTTAAAATACGAATTTCGGGAACATTGACAACAATGTTTTGCCACACTAGGTACCATAATAGTTTTAAATGCTTATCATTCTTATGCCTAAATAAAGATGATAAGTCAGAGAGAAATAAATATTTTTGAAGGTACATCGATACACTAACGAATACCATGTTTTCAGTACCTACCTCATCATTCCGAGCCCAACATAGATTTTCTTTACCATGTGTTTTATAGATGCATCTAAGGGTTGCACCATGTCATAAACAACCTGTAGCTCGCCAATCCTATGGGATGGCCTGCAAATCTCTCCTGAAATCATCAGCCGATATGTCTGCAAGAGCACGATTACTCACCTTTTACGCAAAAGTTTCTCTTTTTATAAACAGTTTTCCGGGATACGAACGAGTGACACCGCGCTCTGCTATATGGTTCAGCAACATTCCTATATCGCGCATCTGTCACGTATTACTCACACTAAGTGCGTTGGCGTGAGTACTACTTGTTCCATACTACACCAACATCTGACTTTATTGGGGTCGGCTTCAAGTCTTACCGAACTCAACGGATTAATAATATCTTACTACATGTCCACAACCCAATTAGTACTGGGCAATACGGTACTCTTTGATAAAACATGTTGTCTTTCAGGACTACTTGCAAGTCAAACGCTAAGCAACCTTTGTAACTCGGTATTTAGGTATCTTGACAAGCGCGGGTTTACCTCAAAGATCGAACCGCGAGGTTATTACTAAAATAATGTAGATGTCAACAGCTTATTGTTCTGAATTACTGGTTCGTCAATCAGAGTTGATTGTGTATATTATCGTGGAATATTTTCGAGCACTGTTGAAATGCAGCGTAGCGTGTATTAATTAAAGCTAATTAACAATACTCAGTACCTATTGTATGTATTGCGAGCTATGCGATGATGTGAATACCACAGCAGCGGATTTATGTATAATTCGATGTCCATCCCAGAATATTAATGCAATTATTAATTAAGCCCTCTTGATTGCGCCCGCGTTGTGTTGTTTTTAATTTATTGTATGTACTGATTATTATTTTATTGGAGTAGGGTATTTAATTGTTTTTATTGACATATGCACCACGTAAAACTGATATTTAACCTGTAACACATTTGAAAACATCAAGGGTGCTGTTTGCAAATTTTTCCGGTAAATTGTTTATCTCGGTTAGGCACTGCACGAAAAAGAATGAACATGGAATAAAACATTACCTAACAAACCTTATCACAGCTACATGATACTGTAAATGTTTGGACTAGCTCCTGTTGTAGAACGTGAAGTACACTCTGTTGCGTGATGAAATCATAGTACCTAATATGTATACACTTTTTAACAAAAATATTAAAAACTAAATGGTAACGGCACACACAGCTATGCTCTATGGGTACCCACATCCATAAGACACACATCTACACATTCCGTAAATCAATAATAAGAGACATATACATAAAGTTAATTTTTCTAATAGTCACGGCAAACAAATCTTGTTTGTAACATTCAAAATAATACTTTACAAAATCAACCCGCCAGACAGCAAAGATTTTGGCGAGAGTTTAATATGATATTATGACAAAGCTTCATTATAATTAGAAGGTCGCGCGTTGCCCTCAGCCGGCATGTCGTTGGGGTGCTATTCCACCTCCCAGCCAACGAGTGCTCATCGATCCATGCTTTGACTGACGTCTATCGCAGTAAAGCTGATAAACAATGTTATTTGCGCCTATAAAAGTACTATATATACTATATATACTTTATGCACGCAAAATACGCGCCTCAGACGTGGAGTTGCGGACACTAGCCCGTTATACAATACAATATACTTTATGCAACTAACAAAGTTAGAACTTACGTCAACATAAAACACTACAGGTGTATTGAATAAAAGTACGAAGTTCAACAATCTCAAGTAATTGACGAGAAAGATATTGTCTAATCAACATTGATGATGTGTGACGGGTGTTTATTTAGAGAACGGACATAATTATCCGACTACATACTGTTTCCCGAGTTCAGGGTCCGTTAATAATCGTTGTTAACTGGATTAAGGTATAACTTTACTGAAGTTTATCTTTTTAAAGTTTTGAAACAAAGTGGTTGCTAAATATAACTCCTATTTATTTATTTATTTAAACTTCATGTACAATAGTGGTACATAGGCGGACTTAATGCCATAAGGCATTCTCTACCAGTCAACCTTTGGGTAAAATACGACAACATTGTGATAGGGTAATACATAAAATATCTAAAACAATTTTTGGGAAAACATATTTTTATACGGATACTAATACACATACAAATCAAATAAACTAATATATACACTTAAAAAAAAAAACGATAACTTTAACAGTAATTATAATGACTTTTAATTGGCAGACGGACCTAAATAGTGGTGACGAACTTTTCTTTTAAAAGTAAAACACAAAATCCTATCACAAAATCTAAAGACTTATTGAGTACTAGTTAGCAAGTACTGAACAAGTCTACAAGTTAAATGTTCGCCACATAGTTACTAATTAATTTTAAGATATATTTTTTGGCTAATTAACTTCATACATAAATCTTTTTGATATATTTTTGAACTTTTCATACAAAACAATGTTTGTTCTTTCGATAATTAAGGTTCGTCTTGCTGCTGTTATTTTTTCAGAATTATGTCAAATTTCTAAAAAAAATACTGAATCTAATTTGAAAAATGACAATTAAATATTTTTGCATCGTTGTTAGTATTGAAAATCCATAGAAGATAATAAAATTCAACTGACTTTTTGTAGAAGTTTATGCGCATATCCCATAGTATGAATATTTAAGTTAGTCAGCATTTCTTACTTTTTTACTAATTAATTTGTTATAATACAAACTGCAAATATTAGAAACTAGGATTGTCGATAGTCATTACTATCGACAATCCTAGTAATTTCGACGTAATTTTTAAAATGATTATTTTCAACAAGCTTTTGGAAGGCCCCATAGGTAAAGTAGTTGTGTTAGTACTCACATAGGGTAGCAGCTCGTTGGGCGCCATCCCGGACACGATGATGAGATAGCGGATGATGACCTTCAGGTTGTTGGGCCAGCACGCGCACAGCGTTGACCACAGCTCCTCGATCTCCTTCGGGTGCTTGTCGGAGAACTGCCCACGAGAAAGAGTTGACTGTTATCAAGTTTGGTTTCCGGGGCTGGTCTTGTAATATTACGTCTTGTAAAGCAACGTTCGATGAGTGGCTAACAACTAATAATCATTTTATAATATTGTAAAACTTATAACTGTTCCTCAAAGTTATTTTACTCTACAAAATAAATATTTTAATTGCTACTATTGAGATTCAAAGTAATTTTTGTATCAGCTATTAATAATCACTCATTTTATAAATTGATTGACAGAAATTGCGAGATTGATATTGACCAAAACACGAGGCCCCGACCCACGTACAACGAAAATTGACTAAACTCCACGAAAGCATTGTATCCTTGAAGGAAGCTAATATTTGGGAAGCGAGTGGCCTATAATTAGTTGAGCAGCGCCTCGTACATAGCTGTCAGAAGTAATGTGACGTTACGGTGGTGGACGAATTAGTTCAGCCGCGGGAACTGTGTAATATGTTTGACCACTCGAGCCGATTGCGTAGGCGTACAAGGTTGCTGGTGAGTGATGGGCCCTGCACAAACACGGGCGCGACCGCCGCAATCTCACCGGCACCCTTTGCTCCACATCGCGATAACCTTGCGCCACTGCCAACACTTACAATAACCACACCGACCTACTAGCTCCAAACTTGCGTCTTGTTTTAGATCTGAACTCAATGTATTTTTTTTACAAATCTTTTTTTTTATGAATTGATATTTGGTGTCAAAAATATGTATTTCTTAATAATTTCAATACAAGGTGACGAGACCGGTTCTTATAACTTTATTTTTGATTGTTATTTATTTTAATGGTAAACTTACAATGGCTTTGTTTACGTAGCACATTTATGCTTAGGATCCGTCTTGCCATAATATGGTACCAATTTCTCTATATAAGTAGATGGCTCTCACCTTGGCAGTGATATAAAAGAGGTTATTTAGCACCATCTCAGTGGCCTCAGCGGAGCCCAGTCCCTCTCGGCGGCCGCTGCGACCCGCTTCGGCGGCGTAGTACTGCAAACAAAACATCTATTAAATATCCTCTTCCTCAAAATCTCTCATTTGGACATGAGTTGCCTTCCTTGACCTGCTACACTTGCTAATTGTTATTACCACTTCGTTTACAAAATGTTGTAGGCACGTATCAAAAGTCGTGTAGTATTACCTGTATGTAGGAGAGCGGGTTGGCGGGAGGCACATTGGGGTCCACCAGCTCGATGTTGACCAGCCACGGTAGCAGGTACTGCAGCAGCAGCTGCCGCACCTCTGTACGCGCTGTCTGGAACCTCGCCGTGATCTCTGCATAACAGAAACATCACATTACATCACGCCTGTTCAAAATCAAAAGCATTTATTCAAACTAGGTTGATAATCAGCACTTATAAACGTCAATTACACAAGACATTCCCCTCAAAGCCCACCCTATGCCGCTTCCTAGTGTTCTAGCTGGGAATGCGGATAACAAACAACTAACTCCTGGGAGTTTGTTGTTTGTTTGTTGAGCAATGTTACCCGAGCTGTACCTGTTGTACCTACACAGATAGTGTTGATACGTACTTGTCAGTTGTGCACCCTATTCACAAGCCCATTGGATACAATGCCTCTAAATGCAGTCACAACCACTAATACCCATAGACACACATTGCAATATTCAAAAGCGGTTTTATCGTGAAATAACATTAACCTTGAGATGAGCCCTATTGCAAACATGCGGTGGTAAGAAAGAAAAACGTATATCAGGACCTGTATTGTATGTTCCCAAATAACTACATATATGTGAGTAATTTCTTAAATGATTATACATACTGAAGGAGGAAATCATTATTAAAAGTTGCTTAGTGTATATTAGTGCTCTCGGCTGTAGACCAAACAAAGGGGAAAACAAGTGGGTCAGTCGAGAAGGGTGAGTGCCACCCCATGACAAGTCGCAATTAGCGACTATAATAAACTGCCAATAAGTGTACGAGTCACAGCTCAGGCCAGTAAGGATAAAGTCCTTACTGGCCGTAAAACGTAAAAGTTTCCCTAGCAGCGCTAGTATCGTATTATGTCATAAAATTGCAGCTTATTACAAATACTCAACTCTTTACATTCTAAGCAAAGTCGTTAACTTAAGACGTTTAACACGAACGTAGAAAAAGGCAGCACAACATTAGGGACGTTACGAAATGTGCACAAATATTTGTCAGGCTCTCTATTAAATTGAAGGTAGCGCCGCCGGCCTCGAGTGTTACCTTTCGACACCACATCCATACACATACGTACATTTACAGGGCTCGCACAGAGAGGAGTGAAATCAATACTTTTAGGGCATACGAATACCTATAACACCATTGGGAATATTGCTACATGGCAGCCGTGAGGACATTGTTACTATAATTATTTTTTGTATAAATATTATTCTATGATATTCTTAATTTTCTGAAACAAGGCTACTATTGAGTACAACAATGGTACTTCAGACGCAAACAACACGAAGTTTTATGGAAGTATTGTCGTAAGTTAATTTATAGGAATGAAAAATTAATAAGGTAGATTTATTATTTATTAATTTTTACATTCTTACAAAAAAAACAAATAGCTGTTTGAAGTATATAAAATATTTTTGACAATTTATTTGAATAGTATTCCTTCTCACAACATCAAGACATAACGTGATTGTTCTGTATGTTATACCTAATAAAAAACCAACTCGCTGGTCGTCCTTTGAAGTTCCAGTTCCAAGTATTGATAGGAAGGTACACGTTCAGAAAATATAAAAGACTTTTCTGACATCATTAAAAAGCTATTTTTGTTTGGTTACTACTTCTAAAAGCATTTCAATTGTGTGTAAATGATGTTTATTTTGCAAGTAGGTTTTCACAAACACTTTTACACGTCATCTTTTTTTAAAACTAGATGAGGCCGGTGTTTCGTACCCGACTACTCTGAGAAGAAACAGCCGAAACAAACTCAGAGGTCATAGTCTCTTTTAAAGTCCAGACAAAATAATCTTGGTCAACTTACATGAGGACTATGCAGATAGTGTCTGAAATGGTCTTTTTAAGAAAGCACCACACAGATTGAGTGGACCTGTCCAGTCAATGCAAGCATTTGTCAGTTATCGTGTAGCTCAACTCATAGCCCAAGGAGCTCAATGACACGACGAACAATACCAAAAAAAGGACATTTGTGTAGGTCGCTTATAGCACTCAAACTGCCAGACCTTCGTCAAAAAAAAATAAAAGAAAAAGTAAATAAAAGAAATGATCCACATGGTCCTCACATTTACAATAAACAAATAAAATAAAAAAATAAATAATTAATGAGATCATAATGAAATCATAAAATGTCATAAATTAAAATAATAAGAAAATAAAATGTCACTAAACATAATAATAATAATAAAAATAATGTAAAAATAAAGTCAACATTAATGTCAAAGTGTATAGAATAAAGGAATAGACAATAAATAAATGAAACAAAGGCAAATTTTGACACTCACTGAGTAAACTAAATTAGAGCAGCTTAATCGCAAGCCTTTTTATCTTCAAGGTAATGGTTAATATTATAGTAAGCTTTGAGACATAGTTTACGTTTTATAAAAGATTTAAATTTATTGAGGCTTAGTGTATGAATATCGCTTGGCAGTTTATTATAATAACGTATACATTGGCATGTGAACGTACCCCCTATTTTTTTGAGCCTCGTTGCAGGAACAACAAATTTGTGTTTGTTCCTTGTATTTATGTCGTGGATATCACTGTATTTTTTAAACAATTTTATATTTTTATGCGCGTACAAAAGGTTTTCGTAAATAAACTGAGAGGGCACAGTTAGTATGTTAATCTCTTTAATTTTTTCTCTGAGGGAGTGTCTAGGACTTAATTTATACATTGAACGAATTGCCCTCTTTTGCAAAATAAAAATTGTCTGAATATCGGCGGCATGGCCCCACAAGAGAATACCATACGACATCACACTGTGGAAATAACTAAAATAAACTAAACGGGCTGTCTCTAAATCAGTCAAATCACGAATTTTTTTAACGGCGTTAAGCTTTTTTGACAACTTATCTATATGAGGGCCCCACTGAAGCTTAGCATCCAAAGTTAAGCCTAGGAACACTGTATTATCTTCCGGTTTCAACTCTTCATCCTTGATTAGTACACTAGTTTCCACTTGTCTAACACGAGGTATCGTAAACTTAATGCATTTGGTCTTTTTCTCATTTAGAAGTAAATTATTAACGTTAAACCAATTAAGGACCTTTGCCAGAGCGCCATTAACATCGTCAGTAGCTAGCTGCTGACGTTTTAGTTTAAATAAAAGAGAAGTGTCGTCTGCAAACAACACTACATCATGATTATCCTTTATGAGGTAAGGCAAGTCATTAATATAAATAAGAAATAAAAAAGGGCCAAGAATGGACCCTTGTGGTACTCCCATGCTTACTACAGATCCGGGAGATCTTTTCCCGTTTACATCAACTCTCTGAATCCTACCACTCAAATATGACGTAAGAAGATTCAGAGAGGCGTTCCGGATTCCGTAGTGGTGTAGTTTTCTGATTAATGTTTTATGGAGAACGCAATCGAAAGCCTTGGACAAATTGCAAAAAATCCCCAAAGCATCGCATTTATCTTCCCAGGCATTATAAATGTGTCCTAGAAGTTCAACACCGGCATCAGTAGTTGAACGACCCTTTGTAAAACCGAACTGTTTATTATGCAATAACTTATGTTTATTGAAAAATCTTTGCATTGGATCTAAAATTATTTTTTCAAAAATTTTACTAAATGTTGGTAGCACTGAAATTGGTCTATAGTTAGTAGGGTCTGATGTACTACCCGATTTAAACAATGGTATTATTTTACTGTTTTTCATTAGATCAGGAAACTCACCACGGTCAATACAATCATTAAATATAACAGCTAATGAAGGAGCTACAATGGTTATAATGGACTTGGCAACGTCCACAGAATGACCCCATAGATCAGCGGTCTTCTTAACATTTAACATATGTACATCATTACAATTAACATATTGAAAATTAAATTCGGAATCATGAAATGGAATATTTTCCTTTAGTAAAGCATCTGCAGCAGCAGGTGACGAGTCTAGCGATTTAGTAGTCGATACAGGAATATCCGCAAAGAAATTTTCAAACGCTGTAGCAACTTGAGTATCTGATTTTATGATATTATCGCCGATAGCAAGGCTGTAGTCACTTTTTCGCTTGCAAGACCTTCCTGCTTCGCTATTAATAATGTTCCAAGTCGTTTTAATTACGTTACTGCTATTTTTAATTTTTGAACTCAAATAATGTGACTTAAATATAGCACAAACTTTTTTAAAAACTTTAGAATAATTCTTAACATACAAATTAAATTCTACAGTATTAATACAAATTCGCTCTTCATACAGCTCATAAAGCCGTTTTCTACTTTTATGAATACCAAAGGTGGCCCAGTCATTGAAAGAAGCGTTATTATTAATCGAGATAGTCTTAGGAACAAATGTGGTCTTAAACTGTGTGCAATACATATTAAAAAAATTGTTATATTGTTGATTGGGGTCATCACTAGTTGACAAAAGTGGTAATTTAGTTGAAAGTTTATTTTTAAAAGTTTCTAGGCGACTTTTAGTTTTTGGGTTGACAGTGATATCCATTTTAGCTACTTTTTTTTATTACATTTGGAATTGTAATCAGTTGCCCGCAATTATCTGAATCTAATAAGTTAATAATTACTTTGTGGGTTGGTATAACATCAGTATAAATATTATCTAGGCAAGTGGCACTAGTCTGGGTTATTTTAGTGGGCTCCAAAAATTTGTTTCCAAGGTTGTATGACTGAAACAGATTTGTAATTCTAGTACTTAACACAGATTTTTCAAGCAAATTAATATTAAAATCACCACAAGTGATTATAGATTTCTTTGAGCTACTACAGATTTTATGCAAGACTTCATCCATTATCTTTTCAAAACAATCATACAAACCTGAAGGGGGTCTATACACACTTAATATGATAAACTGCTCCAATTCTATACAGGCTATTTCAATTGTTCTCTCAACAGACAGGTTTACAATATCCTTGCGTTCTTTAAATTTGAGCTGATTATTTACTAAGATTAATGCGCCGCCATGTATAGCATTTACTCTACTGAATGAACTACCAACCTGGTGATTACTAAAATTAAAAATTAATTGATGACTTTTGAGCCAATGCTCTGTGATACAAAGAATATCTATGTTGTTACAATTCTGGAAAAGCCCTACTTCTAATTCTTTGTTCAAAAACCCTTGAATATTTTGATGCAACAGGTTGATACAATCAAAATCCCCAATACTTTCAACTGATTTACTATCTGGCTTCCTTACATTATTGCAAGAGGTTGCCTCTATTGTCTCAATCTCAAATTTAAATGATGATCTGATTCATTAATTGTGAGCAAACTATTGGCTGAGTAACTTGACTGAGTATTACAATGTTCAATAGAGGCAACTCGCTTAGCCAAATTCTTGGCTGTAATTGTAAAAAAATATGATAGCGATACAGCTATTTGTCTTCTACAATAGTTTGCAAGATAGTACCGATCCACAAAAAATCTATCTTTTGTCAAATAAAAATAGTTACCAACAAAGTTATTGGTGTCAATCAAATGGAACACATTACTATGAAATGTCAAATTATGTAATGTCCTATTCATATTATATCGAATGTAATTTTCTTCCTGTGGCAAACTTGTACTATATGGAAATGTAAACAATACAATTTGTCTTAAATTCAAGCTGGATATGGTATTATGGTATTGGAGCAATTCCCCTTTGTTGACATTTCCCCTATTACCTATCAAAATGACTAATACAGTGTCCTTATTAAATTTGCATTTAATTATTTCCTTCATTATATAATATAATGAACATCCTGGCATACAGTTGTTTATAACTGAGTGCCCTGGATATTCATCTTTTAACAAACTACCTAGGTCTTTTCCAATCTCATCACAATATATTACTATGTCATTATTTACACTTGGTTTGCAGTGATTTTTAAAACTATTTCTAGGAATATGCAAGTTAACACATGGCTGCGGTAAGGTGGCATTACATGTTGTCATTGAATGGTCTGGCGTAAGTACATCTGTAGTTGGTTGACAGTGCTCACAGCTATTGGTTTGTGAGTTCACCAGATCATTCATTGCCAACACATATTCCCTCATTAGGGTATATATATATATATATATATAGGTATTATATTTGGTAGTCATTGAACTTAACTTCTCTTGTAGGTGGTCAAGTTTGGATTGTAAGTGTTCGGTGTCAATTTTGTAATTCCTAGTGCTTTGGTCTAAATTATATGAATACATATCTAATTGTTTTATTACATTCAATCTTTCTCTATTTAATTTACATTTTTAATGAAAAACTTTTGCCTTTTAACCATTCTCTGTGTCTTGACAATGTATTTATTGATTTTAATGTATTTTTTTATTTTATTCTTACTAGTGACTGAAACGTAAGAACACGTTTCTGGCCCACGTCTCATTTATTATACTAGCTGTGCCCAGTGGATTCACCCGCTGATCGTGTCGTAGCGTGATGTTATATAGCCAATATTTCTGTAAATTCTATACTTCCTGATAACTTCGCTTTCTATTATTTATATATTAGGTAAAAATAATAGTTAAAATCGGACCTAGCAGGCTCCAAAACAAGTTCTTCAGAGCCTATTTGGTACAAACAAACCAACAAATCTTTTCCCACTCTCTATAAATTAAATAAGTATACATAAAAGTATAGATTGTTACCATGGAAACGTCCCACGCTCGAGAAATATACCGATTGTATTTTTTTTTTGAAGGTGAACCCGTTACTTTTTCTGCTTGATAAATCAAGGAAGATGGCAAAAATGTCGTTATGGAAAATTGAGCGCCTTAGAAACCATATCACAGTTATTGGCACATCAGTGAGCATCAGACGTCAATTATTTTTGCTGAATTTATTATTTAAGTGATTTAATATGTATGTGAGTGGAAAAGGCCGCGAGAGGGAGATATAGCTCGCCAGAGGAGAAGTACAGGTAACATTAGATTAATTAGAGATTTGCCAGAAATAATCTCCGAAAAATCAAGATTTTTTTATCGACGCCATGTATTTTCTGCTTTGTAAGGTTCTGCTGTCAATTGGCTTTCCGTCTGTCTGTCTGCCCGTTGTCACATGAATAATTTGGAGAGTAGATGCTGTCTACGAACCGCTACACAAATATGATGCGAAATTATTACGAATAAGATGAATAGGTTGGCCGTGCATGCAAAAGATGGTTGCAAAAAAAAACCACGTATATAACTGTGTGGGGTGTTTAGGTGTTACAAAATGATATTGAAGTTTCATAATTCTGAAAAAATACTTTAAACGAAAATCAGTTTGGAACAAGATTAGACATTTAGTTTTTTTTTCATTAAGATATTATGAAGAACAAATTTAGTTTTCGGGTTTGGTGTAAATTTACATTTTTATGAGCGTTAAAACTATTTTTAAGTGTGGTGTCGGTTTAATTACGCTCCATAGCTATGAATAAGCTATGGAGCGAGGACTTAATACAAATTTTAAAACCTTTTCAGGTACGAAATTGTTGTTCTAGTAAAAAAAAAAACGTAAAACATACGTGTAATATTATTGATAAGTGTGTTGTGTTCCACTGCAGGGCCAACGGCTTTTAATGCGCTTTTATTAGCTTCACATGTTAATATGTAAAAAAAATCTTAGAAGATAAATAGGACACACTTTCTGATTTCTGATTGAGCTGAAAGTTTGCATACAAGTTTAGTTTGTCTGACAATGCATGGTAAGCTAAGTTTTACGTAATTATACATCTAATATGTATGACATGGGTACCAAATGCAAGGGTTAGCTGAGAAGAATACGAATAGTGTGTTTTGTAGTTTTGTATAACTTAAATATGTATGCCATTCTTGTTTCTCTAGAGGTATTTCGCCGTAGTCTATAAAGCAGTAGTCTATTTCATCGCGTCATCCTTTTTTTTAACCGATCGCGTATCCTATATTTTTGTTGTGGATTCTTAGGGACAAATTTTCATTCGAGTTACCATTTTTTTTTTATTAAAACCGTAAAGACAGTCATAACGCTGTCTTTACGATGTTTCAGAGTTATGAGAACTCTGTAACAGTTGATTCAGTTTCTCAGACCTTAAATGGACCAGGTCACATAACGATTTAATGAGTGCCAAAAAATTAAGCTCCAACTTCGCCCCTAAGACAATGGGAAAATTGTTTAATGCATAGTTAATATCATTCTCTGAGAAACGAGAGAAAATGTTTGCTTAGTTTCCCTTTAGCGCTACTTAACTAGACTTATATGAAAGGGGGATTACGTAAACTGCATAGCAGGGCCAATGTAAGACTCTTGCTAAATAGTTCAATAGGAACGTGTGTTGACATGGTCAGCTCATGTGAAATTATACAGAAACTAATGAATGCCTTGTAGTATAAAGATACTAAGTTTAGTTAAGTCGTATTAGCGCACACACGAAACGGGCGGATGTTTAGAAATTATTGCAGGTTTTGGTCTTGCTACCTGTATATGAACGTAGCTGTGCACAAACAAACAGTAGCCGCATAGTCAACATAAACATTTCACAAGGAGATTTAAAGAATTTATAAAACTACCATTAGGAATATTGCCATTATCGTTTTGTTGTCGAATATTTGTTGCGATGTTATCGATTTTGACCTATGAATTCGACCTGACTGGGCGTATGGGGGGAGAGCAAAGTGGTACACATTACGATTTTTATCGTCTTCATAACTATTTCTTCTGCTTAGCCTTTTCCTAATCAATTCCTATTTTGGGGTCGGCTTCAAGTCAAACCGGTTGCAGCTGAATATCATTTAACATGGAACGACAGCGTACCACAACCCAGTTATTAATACAATTCGTTCCCGTGGTTGTCTAAATGGCTCGTGAACTCTTGAATGGTTTAACGTTTATTATTAAGCATCGCGTCTAGTGTAATTTAGTACATCGATATAAAGGCGAAATGTGAGTCTAGTTTATTAAGTATGCCTCCCAATCTAGTCCTTTGGGTATTGTAGGCGCGACGTTGACTGAACAGGAAACCAATCAAACTCTCGCCTCTCCTGTGATCGGCTAATGTCCCTCGTGTCGGCTTTGGTGGAAATCTTATGCGAACTTAGCGTTGAAGTGGCTGCTAAGTCTCGCTTTATAAACGGCTTTCCACCTACGCTACTCAGCTCTCACTTCACTTTGTTCAGCTGAAAATACTAGCCGTTGCTGTTTTGATTGCCATTAAGTGTATACATTAAATATTGAACTAGTAATTGGTAGAACTTAAGATTAAATGTCACTTGAACATTAAACAACACGACATTGTCAATTTTATAGCTATTTAGATATTCCACCTCTAATAAATTTATTTGACTTGTGATTTGGTATAAATTGGATCTTGCAATTATAAATTTGTCATCTGTGTTAGTTATTCGTGTTAATATGATCTTCATTGATATTATTACTAACATTATGACACAAATATCAGTAGTTAGGGAACGTTTATTGGACTTAGATTTATTTTCGTGCCCGCTATTGTTCGGCATACTTTGATCATTTTGATTGCGTAGTTCTAGCTAGAATTTATTTGGGCCGATTTAGGATGCTAAACTATTTGAACTAATTGGTGTCCGTGGTTCCGTATGCCAAGGGTATAAGACACAAAAAATGCATTTTTAATTCATACCCTTAGCATACATTTCACACATAATATCTATTAGCGCTGATAGAAAGTTCCTGATTTACAGTCCAATAACTTGTTAGCACGCTATAACCGTTCTTGGAACGCGCTAATTGCACTTCTGGGGGATCGTTACACACGGCTTAGAGATTTCTATCTCTGAGCCGTATTTTGTAATCACATCATGCTGCTGGTGTGTTAAACGAGATAAGCCAGAAATAGCAGCGCATTAAATGATCAAATTAGTCTAGTTATAATTTATTATAAGTTTCATTTGAAGATATTTGCCTTTAAAAACACATTATTTTGACCCAATTTTAGTGTCTATAGTTTGTCCCTGAATCTTGTGACGAGGCTGCAAACTCACACCGTGGTTTAAGATGAGTTTAATGAAAGATGGTTGATTGGATATGCAGAGGACCACTAAGTCGCTGTAGTCGCTTCATGGATGGGATGGGTCACTGCAGTACGTGAGGGTCAGTAGTTCTCTAGAGTGATAAAGTATGGAGGTGTGGAAGGGTTACTGTTTTCACACAGTTGACATAATTCGTCCTCTGCGCTGTCTAGCAAAAATGTCATGTCAGAAAGCTTTTATAGGGTGCACTTGCTCAACATTTGCCTTGATAACAACTTTTATAGATATAAAAAACCAGCTAAGTGCGAGTCGGATTATCATCGGGAGTCCGGATTATCCCATTTTCGGATTGTCTCATTACTCGTACTCTATGGTATTGCTTTATTGCTTTTAATTATTCTGATACTTTAGGTTATGATAGGTTTGATTTAATTTTACCCTGTAGGTTTTATTTTTTGAAAGGGAAATGCGACATAAATGGCAATATCTATTGATTGCATAAATGGGTCATAACGGTTTGATTGCAAAAAACGGGTCATAACGGTTTGATTTCATAAACAGGTCATAAAGGTTTGATTGCATAAATGGATCATAACGGTTTGATTGCGTATTTATAAAAGAGAAAATTACACAGTAACTCATCACAAAATCTCAGAACCTATAAGCGTTAGGAGTTTCAATTAATTCTGCATGGGGGATCCTATTAATATATATGTGCTCAATAAGACGGGGTTTTGCAAAGTCAACTCAAGTGAAACAGTTGCAAAGTTTGTATGGGAGGCTGATTCCTTGGCCGGATAGACTTAAAATTGTTCATTATGTGTAAGCTTTTATGAAATTAATACACTATATATACCCTATGCCACGACACTAAAGAGCTTGGCAGCGGGTGTAACTCGTATTTTATATTGCTTTTTTAAGTACGTCAGCTGAGGAGTGACTAGCCTATTGGTTGCGGATTGGCTTGAAAAGGTCAGAGAGTTTTCTATGCAATCAAACCGAAAAACCTTTTTGGACTACTTGAATCTTTTTCCGAGCTAAGGTCCTGGGTTTGATTCCTGTGTCAGTCTAAGTTTGATATTTTTTTCTACTAAGGATGTCTTACAAGTAGCTCGGAGTTTGGAAGTTTGTAGCATGACTCAAGTGTTGACGTGTGGTCTGTCACGCGTTGTGGCGGATTGGCATCGTATAAGACTGAGAGTAAACGAATACAGTATCCCCTTGTGTTTACTATAAACTTGTACACTATTATTACTACACCTGTATACTCCTGGCTATCCTCTGCTAAGATTGGTCGAAAGGATATGCATATTTTCGTAAATCGGATTTTAACAAAACCCTTTTACACTGAATACATATATATTTTTTAAACTAGCAGAGGACGGTGTTTTGTACCTGATTTGGTTGACTGTGACCTCTCGCGTTTGTTTCGGCTGTACGGTACAAAAAGAGAGGTCAACTCACAGATTAGAGAGACCAGTAGGCCTACCATGACATCTTAAAACAGAACTTATTCCACTGAGGGAAAGAGATGGCGCTAGACACCCTGTATAGCTTTATCACTTTCCCTCAGTGGAATTAGTTCTGCTTTAAGACGTCATAGTAGGGTAGCTGAGATAGGTTTCTAAAGAAAGAACCACACAGGTTTGAGTGATCGTGTCCAAACATTTGTGAATTATTATGTAGCTCGTCTCTTGTCAAATGAGCCCAACAACGAAAAAGGAACATTCTGGAAAGCCGCATATAGTACTCAAATCTACACATACATTCTTCATACTAACACTATTGTCGTAGTAGTAAAAGTGTTTGGTTACCTGAGAACATGGGCATGGTGAGCTCCGGGTGCAGCTGTGACAACTGTCGCGACAGATACAGCTGCGAGCGGCAGTAGGTGGTGCACAGCAGCGCGTCCAGTGTGCCGCGACCCTTATCTGAACCTACGACAAATGAAACTTACGTTAAAACCAGTTTTCAACAAATCTTAATGTTAATATATATAAATCACGTACACGTTGTTTGTCCGCGATGAGCTCGTAAACTACTTAACGATTTTAAATTAAATTACTGCAACTTGAAACGAAGTTTGAAGATAGGATAGGTAAGATAGGTAGAAAATTGCATCGCAAGGCAGATTGCCGGGGCACAGTTAGTATGCTTATATTTTTTATTATAATTCGTAAGTAAGGATTACATTAATAAGGAGTACAGTTTGGAGTTGTAATAATAAAAATTCAATATATTTATACGAATACGAATACAATATTTATTTATATTTTTTGGACGATTTTTATTTACATTCCATGTCGAAACACACGCTTCCTCGTATTCTTCTCAGTAAACCTTTTTATTGTATACCTATATCATTGGTATGCATACAAAATAATTGGTCCGCCATCCTTGGAAGTTCGTCATGCATTGTGATTTTAACTCAATTGGAAACTAAAATTTTTAACTTTTTAAGATTTTTCACATAGCCAGTTACACGTTAGGCTAATAAAATCACGCTAACTAATGCTATCCGTAGGGAGAGGAGAACTTCACGTTGCAATGGTTTTTTCCTGAAAAGAAGGGATTTGGCATCTATCAGTTTTTGATGAATATAAATAAAAGCAAACATCGGTACGGTAGTAAATACCCATTAGTTATTTAATTTCATCACATTAAAAGCGTTTTATAAATATGAACAACTAGCTTTTGCCCATGGCATCGCTCGCTTTAAATTCGGGGTGACACAGTTCCCCTTTCCTGATTTGCAGGTACCTGCTACAAGTAGTTTTGCCCATGCGCCTTATTTTTTGTAATAGCAAAGCTAAGTTGTCCTTTTTCTTCCCTTTTTCTCTCTCATATCTTACTTATTTAAAAAAAAAAAACAAAGTTAGAGAATGAAAATGCCTATGTCCGTCTCTAGGGTACCAACTATCACTGAACCAAAATTCATCAAAATCGGTTCAGCCATTTAGGCGTGAAGACGTAACAAACTCACTTTCGTTTTTATAATATTAGTAAGGATGTGCGCGTTTTCAAATCAGATGAAAGATCCGTTAGATTAGCAAAGGTCTACGACGTAGCGAGCCTACGCCGTAGCACGCTTTCGCCGTAGCGCACCTACATCGTAGCAAGCAATAGCAAAGCTACATACCAAAGAAATCCAACAAAAGTTATTTTTTTAAATACTCTTGTTTTAATCGGATATTCACTATTAAACACAGTGCGTTTAGACAAAATTTAAACAACCAGACCCGGAACAACCATTTGTAGGTAGGTCATACAAATATTTGAACCGAGCGGGGATCAAACCCGCGACACGTAGCGACAACAGTGTCGTTAATTAAAATAGTCACAATATTTTATTTCTTTAAACTTCATATACAACAGAGGTACATAGGCGGATTTAATGCCATAAGGCATTCTCTACCAACCAGCCTTTGGGAAAAATACGACAACATTGTGATAGGGTACAAAAATGATTTAATTATATCTAAAACTATTTGTTTTCGAAAACTTATATATGTACTTATAAATATATTAATATACGTATCTATTTAAAGATGCGATTCGACTGATTACGATTTTTTTATTCGAAAGGTTGGCGTCACTTGGATCGTTTTTATTTTTAGTGACGACCTCGAAATTATTATTGTCTCGGAAGCCGTTCGGTCTTTAGGCAAAGGCCGAACCGGTTATTGGGTTCCAGTACAAGTAGTCCTTCCTTGGCTAATGATTTCAGTATATTTTCTTTTTTTGAGGGGAGAGTAATCTTGCAGATTTGTGTAGTTTAGATACCCTATTTTGACTTTCGATATTATTGCTTTCTGTGATGCCATGCGTCCATCCATTGGCATGTCCTATTTACGCAAACGTTTCAGTTTTAGCCTTAGGCAAGCAGATCGTTCTCAAAAGTAATGGTGACTTATTAACTTTTTGTCTCTGAGTTTATTGAAAAGATTTCCAAACAATGTGTGTCTATGTGGTGTTTGGTTTTAGCTTTAATTTAAATAACAGTGTGTTGGTTTGTTTCGGTCAGATGTTTCAAGTTGTTCAGTCTCAACGAAGATGCATTTTTATGATAATATGAAATGATTGTACTTACTTATTAATATTTCCAGGACAAATAGTTAATAGTAATAGTTTTGCCTGTAATTTTCAGTATCCTCAAGACTATTTTTAAAAAGAACAGTATGTTTACCTGGTCCCGGGAGTTATTTGTAGTTATTTGACGGAAAATCTGTCCGTTTTACTTAATAATTGGGTTTGTTCAGATAGGAATTGCCTATCTCGTATTGCACCTACTCGTATTTGCCTTGGTTTTGGTGAAGCAGGAACAACACAAACAACATAGGCTAGAAAGATAAAGTTGATTATCGTAGGAATTACATGAAACTATACTTATTTATTATTTATTTATTATGTCATAAAACGCAAGTACACATTTTACATTACAATAAACATAAAATTATACATTACGCCATTTACGAAATACACAGAAAAAATATTAAAATGTTTAGTGAGTGCGTGCGTAATTTGTACGGTGTAGGTGTCTGTATGTTATGGAAAGCTGATGGCACTATTGACTAGTTTCTTTTTAATAAAAAGTAAAAAACATCTATTTGGGGCGACCTTTGCGGGAAACGGTATGACGCTGTCATGCCGTGCTGCTTCCTCTACGGCAACACTCTCCACTAGGTTGTTTGTACACCTATATTATACACTTAAACTCAAAAATGTACTAAAATAAAGATTCCTACATGGCAACACTGACGTCATCAACAAACAATGGACAGTCCAACATACCAATGTTGTTTATAAATTAAACAACTGCGTAGTTCTAACAATATATTATACGTAAGACATAAAAAGATGGCGTGTTCGTTGGTTCGGTTTTTACGGAGAGTGAAGTGACGGCCGGCCGGTGTTGCCCGCCGTGAAGCGGTGTTGCTCGCCGTCAGATAGGGTTAGCGTCGCCCTAGTGTTGCGCGCGAACATCTTCCCGGGCCTTGAAAGTGTGGCTTTCAAAGTAATTTATTTGGTGCTATTAGCGCCGTCATTTACAGCGACATCCCTTGCGTCATCAGTGACCGGGAGTATGCACATTTTGTTTACTGCCCTCCGAAGTGTGCTCTTTGATGTTCCAACGTCGGCAACTCTGTTGACACCATCATTCCCAGGATATAAGTGGGTAACGCGGCCAAGTTTCCAGTGCAGTGGGGGAAGATTGTCTTCTTTGAGGATCACCAGATCGCCCACACGAAGCTCATATTGCCTTGTTTTCCACTTGACGCGTTCCTGAAGCTCGGCAACGTACTCCCGGCGCCATCTTTCCCAGAATTGTTGTCTTAATTGTTCAATTAACTCATATCTGTTTGGGTGCTTGCATGTAATGGGTACCGATGGCACTGAGGTGAGAGGCCGCCCAATAAGAAAGTGCCCTGGGGTTAACGGAGTGGGATCAGTTGGATCAGTTGAAAGAGGAGTAAGGGGACGAGAATTTAAAATGGCTTCCATTTGTGCGAATAAAGTCGCGAGCTCCTCGAATGTCAGGGAAGCATTCCCGGCTACACGCTTAAAATGGTGTTTCGCGGATTTAACGCCTGCTTCCCATATACCTCCAAAATGAGGCGAGTATGCGGGGCTAAACACGAACTTAATGCCTTCATTATTGGCATAATTACTAACTGACTCACGACTGGACCTGAGTATTCCTCTTAACTCATTATTTGCGCCCCTGAAATTGGTACCATTATCGCAATATATAACATTAGGTTTACCTCTTCTAGACATAAACCGTCGCAAAGATAAAATGAAAGCAGCAGTGCTCATATCGCTGACTAACTCTAAATGTATTGCTTTGGTCGAGAGGCATACAAACAAACATAGGTAGCATTTTGAAATACGATTACCTTTACCTTTACGGCTAGAGATCAAAAACGGGCCAGCAAAATCGACACCACACGAGTAGAAAGGAAGGGTTATTGTACATTCGTCACAAAGTAAATTCGTCATATTTTGAAAAATCCATACATTGAAAGTAAATTCGTCACATGTATAAAAAATATGTGTAAACTCGTCACAGGTTCATATTTTTTTCTTTAAGTAGCGATAGCAAGCAAGTTTGTAGCGCATGTAATATTATATTGATTGGTAATTAAATGTTACATGTTTTTAAAATGTTTCAATTTCTTGATATTCTAAAAAAGAAGGTTGAATATATAGATCGGAAATTAAGGAATTTCAAATTTGATATATCCTTAAAGATGAGAACACGTCGATACTTAACATATGATAAAGAATTGAAAACTATTTTGGACAATTACGATAACATGTCTTTGGTGAAGTTGAAGTTCTTAAAAAAACTTTTTGTTTTGCAGCATTTTAAAACATGTACTTAACATTTAATTGCCAATCAATATATTACATTAAAATATAGTTTTTTTACATAGTTTCTATACTTATAAGAACTATTATTTTTATATAGTTACTAGCTGTTCTCCGCGGTTTCACCCACGCTGCTCAGCACCTGTTGGTCGTAGCGTGATGTTATATAGCATATAGCCTTCCTCAAAAAATGGACTATCCAACACTAAAAGAATTTTCCAATTCCAACCAGTAGTCCCTGAGATTAGCGCGTTCAAACAAACAAACTCTTCAGCTTTATAATATTAGTATAGATAAACAAGTCAGCCACTCAGAATCTGTGATTTTTACTTAGGTTAAGAAAAAAAATGATTATAACTATGATGTATATTTTTCTTATAATTGTAATGTTGTTCGTAAATCAGCCGCTGTCTGTGTCTGTGATTTTTATGTAGGTTTTAGGTTAATTAAAGACTTTCATCTTTTCTCGACGTTTTACAAGTGCCCATGTAGACCTATGTGAAATAAAAATATTTTGATTTTGATTTTAACTGTTTTTTTTATTATTATTTGTAATGTTACGGGCATACCAGCCATTTGAGAACTATGATTTTTACGTAGATGTTAGGTTATTATATTTATTTATATTAAAAAAAGATGATTTTTGTTATGATTTAATTTTTTTCTATTGTTTATCTTATTATTGTTAAGTTTTAGGCAAATCGTTCACTCGAGAACTGTGATTGTTGTTAAGTAGATGTGAGGTAAATTATTAAACTTGATGTGATTCTGAAGAATATACAACATTTTATTCTACTTCTTGTTTATTGTTTTTGCTATCGGTGCGAATAAAAGCTATGTGACGAATTTACAATAAACAAAATTAATATATTGAAAATAAATTAGAATTGTGGCAAATTTACACATACTTTTTTTCGTGACGAATTTACTTTGTGACGAATGTACAACAACCCGAAAGGAAACATGGAATAGCTTCTTTCGGCAGGTAAATTTCCCATTTCCCAAAGATAATCTTGGCATACCTTCAGTTATCGGTGATCATGGCGTATACGGTATAATTAAATTAAAAATAAATTGATAATTATTAAGGAACTCAGTTTTTATCCCCGACCATAAAAAGGGTATTACTATTAAAACTCTTCTTACTGGCGGCGCCCGCTTTGCCCTTAGTGCCTTTGGACATGTTCTTAATTTTTCAATGATTCAGTTTTCAAGATGCTGCAGCGACTTGTACGATGTATAGAATGATCGTGTCTCAGCTAGGTGTAGCTGTTATGATTTTCCAAATCATTTCACAAGGGGATGTCGCCTGCTTTGCTGATAAGTTCATGGATATTGTCTAGTGAGATGACTTCTAATTGTAGATCGTATCGTATTGTATTGTTACGAGACTTGATGCTGGTTTGGTAACGGCATCACCTCGTTGATGACGACCGCGAGATCGCTGTCATTAGTTTATGTTCATCTGTTAGTGTAACGAGATGAATTTCAGAAAGCTTCTTGTATTTTGACGATGCCTTGTATTTTGATGACATCATATTCTCTTGGACAAGTAGCTAGTTGTTCTCACTTATCTTTTGAACTTTTCTTCTTCTTAAGTTCATCTTAGCTTGAGTGAAATCTGCTGGACGGTGCTGAATGAGTATAGTAGTATGCAGTCTGTGTCTTCGGTTCTTCTGGTGTCGAGGAGCTTGCAGAGCTGGTCCAGGTAAGCGTACTCATCCTTACCAGGTGCAAAGTATTTGCATTAAGGAATAACAGTAAGGTAATCTTTATTTGGGATAAATTGAATAATAATAAGAGTTTTATTTTAGTTTAAATAACTTATCCCAATACGGAAAAAAATCGAGAAATAAAATTAACGCTTTGGTAGATTTTCTTTGATACAGTACTTGTTCCTGTAGACGCCAGCTATTGACAAGTACGGGTTTTATGAATGGGTACTGATTGTAACGTTGACTGACGGCTTTTATCTGAGACACAGGAAGCTTGCTAACATTAATTTCAAGCAAATGTATTTGAATGAATGCCAACAAATTATTAGCGTAATAGTCAGTATTGCGGAAATAAAATAAAATAGCGGAACTTAGGTCGGCTAAATAATAAAAAGCACTTTGGAATCTTGTCACTGCTACTATGTCAAGATTGACCTGCGCAGACATCATCAGGATCTTACAGGATACCCCAACAGAAGAACTCCTAAACGCTGTTCAACCTCTATCTTGTGTGCATGTACATACAATTTATTTTTGATGAGGATAAGCATGACCCTAACAAGGCCCAGCTTGTGTTATCAAGCTGGGTGGTTGTTAGGGTCACAATCTACAGGTTACAAAACAATGTTTGAGAAAGAGATTAAAGTGCCTCAGCACGTTAATCCTAACAAGTTGAGCACAATGGGTGGGCTTTAGATGCCACAGTTGGGCGGCAAAAGGCAGTTACTGTAGGAGGCGCGTTTTGAAGCGATTTCGGCACGAGGCACACAGGCAGGAGCACAGAATGCGCGCGCCTTTTTGGGGTCGGACTTTTGTAGGTCCAGCCTCCAGGTTGCAGGGGAGCAGGGTGGGCGCGGGGGAGAAGGCTGTGTGCGGGTGTGTGAGCTCAAGACAGCGGGGCGACGGGCTGGGACGCGGGGACAAGAGCTGGTTTGGCGGGGGCGGCGGTAGCCACGTGTCCCGCTGCCCCGCGCCCCTCTTCGCCGGAGTTAGTTTTCTCGCAACAATCGGTCCTAACGCACGGCTGTAACTACGCGATGGCTAACTTAACCGTGTCGCCCGCCCTTTCAAATAGCACGTTTGATAAAGATTATGAAAATACTGCTGCGTCGGTCGTGCTCCCGGCTGCCAACAGTTCCATGTCCACTTTCGACGCCGGCATAGAGCTGCTGGCGAACAGTCTACACACATACTACACGCCGCTCCTCGTGTTGCTGGGCAGCATCGGGAACGTTATCAGCGTATACGTCTTTTATGTTAGCAAATTGCGGATGCATTCAACAAGCCTGTACCTGTCAGTTCTTGCAATATCAGACACAATATTTCTAATTCAACTGCTTCCGCCATGGCTTAACGCGATGCAAATCACGAACCTGTTCCACAAACCAGGCTTTTGCCAAGTAATAGTTTACAGTACGTATGCGTCGTGCTGCTGCAGCGCCTGGCTCGTGGTTGCCTTCACAGTAGAGCGGTTTGTTGCAGTACTATATCCGTTGCGACGCAACCGGATGTGTACGGTGGCAAGAGCAAAGACTGTCATTGGAGTGTTGGCCCTGGCTTCGATGGTGGCGAATCTGCCGATGCTGAAGTACGCATCACCTTCGGTGAACGACTGCAACATAGCGTCAGAGTACATTGAGGTGGCGGCGCGGTTCAACGTGGCGGACACGATGGTGTCGTTCACGCTACCGCTGGGGCTGATCATGTTGCTGAATTCGCGCATCGTAGCCAAGGTGTGGAGGAGAGGACGCGAGCGGCGCGCGCTGCAGGCAGCTGCGGCAGCGCAGCCGCACCTCGCCACGCAGCAGAGGGCCCTGCCCCCAATGCGGTCGCAACAACGTGTCACCAGGATGCTGCTCCTCGTCTCCTCAGTATTTGTCGTCTTGAATCTCCCGGCTTACTCCGTGCGGATAGCCGCATATGCATTTGATATGGTAATTATTTTAATCACCGTAACTATGAGTCTCAGGCATTATTCTTTAGCATTTCTACCATTTACATTTAGGAAATTTGTCAACTGCCTTTGTACCAAAAATGGGGACCTGCAACTTAATTGAATATCTAAGACATTACAATATTGTATATACATATTCCTGAATTCCTTAAGTGGATCCACAGATTTAATATCTAAGTTGCAGGCTAGTTGGAAAAGTCTTATAACTCATACAATAAATAATAAAACTACGACAAATAGCTCTTAACTAGTTCTATAACTTAATAGGTGTATATTATTTATGAACCAATACAGTGAAAGTGTATTTCACTGTATTGGTTCATAATATACACCTATGCCTAGCAGTGCCTAGCTTCGATTGGAATTATAACAATACTGTTAACGATCTAGAAATTAGTTTCGTGTGTGTTAAGTTTTGTGGATATGGTGGGAATATTAACGTGTGTTTTACAAGAACAATATTAATGTTTCATATTTGTTTAAAGTGAAACATTTAATGACATTAATATAGTTACTGTGGCTTCTCAGTTTATTAATGAAAATATTTAAACCCGCATGAAAACATTAATTTGTTTAAAAACACAGTGATATCCATAATATTTATAAAACACTAAGCCTCAATAAATTCAAATGTTTCATCAAACATAAGCTATGTCTGAAAGCCTATTATAATATTTATCACTACCTTGAAGATAAAAAGGCTTGGGATTAAGCTGCTCCAATTTAATTTAAACAACGAATGACAGAATTTTTAATATTATTTGTTTATTATTTTTTATATACATACAGACATTTAAGGTTTTAATTTTTTTTTTAAATTTCCTTACTAATATTATAAAAGCGAAAGTGAGTTTGTTTGTTACCTCTTCACGCTTTAATGGCTAAACCGATTTTGATGAATTTTGGTACAGAGATAGTTGGGAACCAGGAGACGGACATAGACTAGAATATATTTTTTTTAAAAGTGGGATGTGAGGGAGAAAGGGAAAACTTACCGTTGCTATTACAAATCCATAAGACGCAAGGGGAACTGTGTTACCCCGAATTTAAAGCGAGCGAAGCCGCGGGCAAAAGCTAGTTATTATATATATAATACGTCTTGTCACGAATTTCAAGAACAAATCTGTTTCAAAATAACTGCTATGTCATGTGTGGTCGTATTTATAATGCCATTCCACGTAGCATAAAATCGTACCCAACTTCGAGATTTTTAAAGTATTTAAAAGAGTGGCTGCTTAAAAAATGTTTTTATACTATAGACGAAATATTTAAATGTAAGGGAAAAACAGGTGTTTGATGTAATATATAAAAATAATCTATAACAATAAATGAATTATATACTGATATTTAAATTCTATAATAATGTTAATTTAATTGAATTCATGTGTAAATTAAAGTAATTACCTATATGTCAGCTGCATAAACTATGTACTATTATTGTGTTGTGTAACTTGTGTACGTACGTGCTGTTATATAATATATGACAGTACCTACTATTTGCATGTCAACAACCTTACAAAGATGTGTTGGTCTATATCAAAATGTTTACCATCAAATGTATTTACCACATTTTGCAGCAAATAAAAAAAATATTATATTATTATAATAATTTGACTTACATATTTATTTTGAGAAGTATTTTATTATTATTTTTTAATTAAATTTTTAATATTTCATTTGAATTGTAATGTGTGACATTTTATGGTTTCATTATGTCATTGATTTCATTTTGTAATTAATAATTCATTTAAAATGTTATTAAGAACGTAAGGGCCATGTGGAGCATTTTTTTGTTTTTTTAACGATTTTCTGGCAGTTTGAGTACTATAAGCGACCTACATTTATGCCCTTTTTTGGTTTTGTTCGTCGTGTGGCTGAGCTCCTTGAGTTATGAGCAGAGCTACACGATAACTGACAAATACTTGCACTGACTGGACAAGCCCACTTAAATCTGTGTGGTTCTTTCTTATAAAAACCATCTCAGACACTAGTCTGCATAGTCTTCATGTAAGTTTACTAAGATTTTTGTCTGTCCCTTAGAAGAGAATATGACCTCTAGGTTCGTTTCGGCTTTTCTTATTAGAGTAGTTGGGTACAAAACACCACCACATGTAGTGTTTTTTTAAAGATATATCAGGATCTGAAATAGTTAGACATATAACATCACGCTCGTGGTCATCTTCAGGTTCAGCCGCACTTGCCTAAGTTGGTCTGTGGATGGGTGACCACCCGTTTTGAAAATCTTTTACAGTCGATGCAGATATTCAGTGTCCCGAGATTTGACAACCAGTCTTACCAAAAAGTATCGTATATAGGTCTCAGTATCATGAAAATAAGTGTTCCAAAAGGGACCATACTAGGACAGCCTATGTTCTTGCTGTTGATAACTTGCCTAGTGTAACATCCCACAATTGCTTTTTATACGGTGACAATACTAAAATGTAGATGTAATAAATACAGATGACGACATTGATGAGTAATAAAATGAAATAAACTTGACAGTTTATAAAATTATCACACGACTGCATGACATAAACAAAACAAAAATCATAAAATTTAATACATAATAATGTGACATTGAAAAAAATAATATTAAAATACAAAATGGAAATGAGACAATAGAAGAGGTCGATTACGTTAGTACGTCATCGACCATTTTATGGTCTCTGGACGTCAAGAACGTTTGAACTATTTTCAGGAAGTTCATTTATATGCAGGGGAAACAATAATCGGTTGGTATTTGGATGGGAGAAAGGATCGATTCCATTTGGGTAAGGGGCAACCTCAGTGCTGAAATGTATGCGAAGAGGATTGTTTCAGATCTAATCATTTCTTTGTGAAGCCTTTTGACATAAAGTTATGCTTTATTTTGCTATTTAAGTAAGACATTATATCCTACCATTTTCAAAAATAACATTTTTATTTTCTGTAAAATAAAGGAATTAACATTAGGATTGGTGTAAGAGCCTCAATTTATGTAGAATGTATGTTTTTACAGAAATTTTCTTTAAAAATCTGGCTACATGTCGTGAATTTTTAGAATTTATCATGATATCGCTAAACGCGAGTGTGGTTGAAGAGAGCTCGGGAATTTAGGGTGAATGCTTCTCCAGGATAACTATTGGTAGGTTTAGGTATGGTTCTTAGTTTCTTAAGGATAGCACAGAGAGACCGCTCAACATAGCAAAATAAAGGTATTGTTCGCTGAGAACAAGCTATTTGCTACAGGCAGCGCCAGTCACTATGTGCTAACCCCACAATTTTTCAGTTACACTGCTACAACACTGATTTCGTTTTGATGAACTCAGACTTATCTCAGTTCAGTGACCTTCTTTCACATTACTACAATATGATGTAACACTCAAAGAAGTTTTCGTCGTAGGTTCATTTGCTGACGGATTTATCTCCAATAGTTGATTTTGATTACACAAAAAAAATACAATAAAATTGCATTATAATTGTATAAAAATAAGAAAAAACGTTTGTTTTATTGTTTCATCACAGAACACCGGCGAGTACAGCGGTCGTTGGGCAGCAATCCAGCAGTTGGGGCTCACGTTCTTCAACACTAACTTCGGAATCAACTTCATCCTGTACTGTCTCTCGGGACAGAACTTCAGACGAGAGCTGTGCCAGTCCGTGCCCTGCCTGCGCATCTTCAGACGCCGTATTGATGACCAGCAGCTAAATTCCCGCAGTGCTGGAAGAGCTGGCAGTGTAACTAGTAAGTATTACATTACATCTGTGTACTCAAATACGAACAGGTTTACTCTATCCACACAAGGTTCGAAAAAGCCGGAATGGTCCGAACAAAGAGCGGACTGGTTGCGGACACTGTCAGATAATTCAGTTAATTATATGTCAGAGTACTGTGAACCGTGTCCACAATTTGTCGGTACAGCTTGAGCGAACCTCTAACGTAGCCTGTGGTTTTGAAACATGTTTCTTTTTCTTGGGGATTAACAGCGCGTGATCCGCGTCTATGAGCAAAACACAACATATAATTTAAGGGCTTCTACAAACTTAGTTAATACAATAATATCTTCATTACGTAGGTACACAAATATCATGTATAGTTAAGCTGATAATAAATAGCTTTTAAAACAACCGCCATTTTGTCGCGCTTGTCGTGACGTCTAATTCTATAACAACACACACAAGTAAATCACTAACCAACAACTAGTGAAACAGAAGTATTTTGGGCCGTAATCTATTAATATTTTCTTATTCACTTCAATTAAATAACGCAATAAGACAACGACTTTTCGGTACTGTATCGTGCCCTTGTGTACAAACACAAATAAAATTGCACCAAATAAAATGGTGAAAAATCAAGAAAACAGACATTATTATATCTTTAACAACTTGTTTATAATGTTGCGTAGACTATTATTACCTTAGTATTTATTTCACTAATATATTCTATTAGTAGGTGTTTTTATCGCAAGCATTTAACAACTATGTACTAACAGACATTAATTGTTATATAATATTCTGTGTATTATAGACAGTGACGTCACAATTCGTTCCGACCAATGGCGTTACATTTACACTAATTTGAATTTCCGTGTCATTTTGTGTACTTTTCAATTATCATTTTCTAAATAAATACAAATTTGAATTCAAAAATATA
Organism: Ochropleura leucogaster; assembly: GCA_958449745.1. Classification (NCBI taxonomy): domain Eukaryota; kingdom Metazoa; phylum Arthropoda; class Insecta; order Lepidoptera; family Noctuidae; genus Ochropleura; species Ochropleura leucogaster. The sequence continues at coordinate 23,814,466 of OY288200.1, forward strand.
AATATGTACGTAAATCTGAAAGAACAGACAACACACACACACAAAATTGAGCGTTGTTGGAATCATACGCAATGATTATTTGTAAAACAAACAAGCAGCAGCAGCAAGTGAGTGTAATAGGATATTCCCTATTCCACTCGCTCGCTGCTTCGGTGAATCCATCGCTTTGAAAACCTCTTCAATTATTCACCGATATTTATTTACAGTAACAATTAAATGAGCTTAATAGGCTGGTATGTTTTCCAAATAATAACTGCCTATTTCAATGCAATGCTGATTTAAATTGTCAGAAATCGAGTATCAAGTAGTTGTAAAAAAATCATGGCATCCTTCCGAAGTGATTTAGTTATATTTCGTTCGTTTTTACTTATAATGAAAGTCTTAAACTGTATTACTATTAAAGCCTAAGTTATTTATTCCAAACACACTCAATGACGTCGGTAAGGCTCAGCCTGTGGCTACATTGGGATATATTACTATTATTTTTTCAGTTCGACAAAGAGATAACTAATAACGTTGCGTTGACATTTCACTGTACAGTCCGACCGCCCCTTGTGTAATGTATGTTTAATTTTTAGACTTGAGCCAAATTCATACTTAATCTAAATTTAAACCATCAATATTCATACACAACAAGATATAGATATGGGAAGAAACAATGTTTAAAAACTTTTAATTTCACCTCCACAAACATGGGCCGGATATAAATAAGTACATTTTGATGCAAGTGGGGAAACCTTGTCCTTGCAGCCGAAGTGTCCGTATTCACATTTTATGGAGCAGAATACTACAATGAAAAGTGCCTACGTCAATCAAAACTTCGTTTTCAAAACTCGATGCGTCAAATGAATTGACAGAGCGAATATATTTTTTGTCATTAAACACTATGAAAGTATGATTTAATCTGCATTGATCCCGCGGCTTTCCTTCGAAGGTTTAAGAAGAAGCTAACTGAACAAAAAGCAAAGCTAACTTGGTTGTTTTTGCTAAAATGACAATCACCACCGAATAGAGGGAATTGAACAATTGTTATTTATTATCTATAACAAAATCGAGAAACAAAACCCTAGTTAGGATAAATGAAAAAGATCCACAAAAAAGTTCACGTTACTAGTACGTAGTGCGATAAAAGCCAGTTTTCGAGGAAGAGTATTGAAAAATAACAATATAAACACTCTATGACAACAAGGTACACAAACTGTCACAATCACATTACAACCATTATATTGTAAAGAAACATCCGTGTTTACATATTTTTGCGGCTGGTTGTACAACCCGGTTATGAATTATCTCGTTCGCTATTCGATGCAGCCGGCTAACATAACATATTATTTGAATAACATTCATGGCGTCTGGCTGACGTCATGGCTCGAGAAGCCACCGGAGTGTAGCCGCCCGAAACTGAGAACTTGAGCGTGATTTTTTCAGATTCCGAGATCAGTGGGCGGCTCTTATTAGAAGTGTAATTAGTTTACTAATCAGTTAATGTAGCTGTATAAAATAAAGCTTTGCTGTCACGTCACACGCTTAGAACACGGACTTGTTTAAACATAAACTGCGATGTATCTGAATAAATTTACAAAGGTTGGGAGTTGAGCGGCGTAGAGCACCATCAACAGCGACGACGCTTCAGCTACGCGCCGTCTGCAGGTTCCCCAGGTATTTACGTACGCATTTCAGCAGCACGGTGCTTTACCGAACTGCTAGAGGGGTTGGCAGGGTTAGTGTTAATTTTCGTTACGGTCTTTGTAGGGTCGGCCCGTTTCACTATGTATACTTTACTTTCATGTAGTCTGCAAGAGCATGCATCAATTACTTGGCTATATTTTGAGCATGTCTGTGACCTTTGTATATTTACTTTTTATTTGTAACGGTACTACCTACATACACCACGTATAGCAGATATTGGATGCTTTGAAAATTTTGTCGGTAAGTTTTTAGTTAATTGAATGTCCAAAATCATCGCGTGCAAGAAATTACCTTTTAAATTCTGGAAGATTGTAACTACAATCTTCCAGAAATTGTGTTTCGTCGTGGTCATGCAGTTGAAGTCTGTTTAGCAAAACTGTTTTTTTTTTACCTTCATATTTTCGTCTTTTGTACTCACCTATGCTGCACCACATTTTGGTGACCTGGTTTAATTAGATTTAATTTATTATTAGCCACAAATCCGTTAAGATCTATAGATGTAGATCTATCCAGTTATGCCAATTGTTCTGAACCTATTCTCTAATTTAATTAATGGCAGAGTAATCTGAGCATGCTTGATGCTCGCTTATTAGGCATTTCGAGTTAATTAGAGCAATTTGTGCAACCACTACTTGCCTGAGTGATAACATACTCGGACTAATAATGTTGTCGTGTAGTGGCTTTGTGTATCTATGCTATTGTGTATGGCTATTGAAACGATATGGGAATTTGGAATCTACTACTGTTACTTTACTGTTTTTAAGTTTTAATTAGGTGATTAGACTTCTGTTTATCCCAATGAGCTCTCAATGTGTAAAATCAAATGAGTAGAATGGAGGAAAATGCCAGGTTTTGACGGACCATACTGGCGTTTAGTGGAAACACCGGTCACACTAGAATGACACAATATAAATTTGTTTGATCGATCAAAAAATATAACCCCAATAAACTTTGTTCACCTTTAATTATTTTTTTTAAGTATTCTTTTGATTTGGCTTGTATTAGCAAGCTAACTTTACTCCCTCGGTGTGTCGGCCACTCGCCCCTAGTATAATTATGTCCATCCCGTATTTATATTACAATCCGGTGGAAGTGCAACGGATTTCCTTTTGTTAGTTGAAACTTTCTCTATTTCCCTATGTCTGGTTAGCAGATACGCTAATTATGATGCAGATTAGGTTATAGTTGGTTTGTGGCTAAACAAAGTTCAACCTCCAACTTGAGTTTAACGTTTCAATATTTTTATCGTGTTTTAGACAAGTATTTAAGCAGGTGATACCGAAATGTAACAATCAACTTTTCTGTATTATGAATTCATGTCCTTATTTTATTTTTTAAACGTTTTTTTTTTTACAATTATTGTTACCTAAACGTTATGTATAGTGACTTTGAAACTTATAGTAGATTCAGTTGTAACGTAGGCCTAGTAAGTTGAAGTAGTTTCAATCTCTTATAAGTGGGTAACTAATAAAACTATATTTTCTGTATTACGGTTTTTGATTTGTTGTTTGATTTCGTATTTGTATCGAAGCATTTTCTTGCATGGTGACATATAAACTAGTCGCGTCGGCACCGATGCAACAGCATGAATTTTAATGTAGTCGTAGCAATAATGTTACATATAAGAGTAACTCTAAATGGATATCAATCGTTCGATGACATGTTGCGTTTTCATCGCTCCATGAGCTCAAACATACAAATATGTTCAGTGTTCTATGACGATTACAAGCTTCGCGCGACCACAGGCAATGTTTCATTGACTGTTTGACGATCCTTGCCATATAGGACGACGCCTATCATAATATATTGTAGCTTTTGTTTAGCTATGGTAATACTACGCCGACTAGAGGGCGGACCGGACTTTGGTTGAGATGAGCTCGTTTTCGGATCCCTCGCTCTGAACCGCATGTTTAGTGCTCAGCAAAGCGTTGTACATGGACAATAGTAGTGCGTAGGAAACTAGTCGTTAAGTGTTGTATGTAGCATCGTGGTTTAGTAGTAATAGTATCGTAATTTGATCTTTAACACGATATTTCAAAGGTTATCCTTACATGTGTAACAAAATATTTTGTAGTTTTTATATTCAAATTCATCAGATTTAATATATTTTGTAACTTAAATGACTAAACTCAGTTTTTTATGACATGACGATAATAATAGACAATAAAAATAAACGTGACTGATATTTTTGTGTTCTTAAAGAATTTCTTTTCCTAGTTGTCGTTAATACAAAGTTATCATTAGTTGCTGAAACTTAGTTTCTAAAAATCAAATTTACCCGAGAGTTTTAATTAGTTTGTTTGATAGGGGGATATGAGCAGCGTGCAAGATTCTTACCTACAATGGACTTGGGTTCTATAATAAGATATTGTCCTTAAAATATGTTCTCGTTAAGTAGCGATTATTTGGCTGGCAACGACTTAGCCCCGTGACTATTACTGAAAGTTTTGAATGCACAGCTTATATTGAGATTTCGGTATTTTTTTCAGCACTAGCACAACAATTGGCGACACCTCGGTACGGGGTGGAGTTTCCGGTACCTCGGGTGGAGTATAACACGATCAAAATGTGTTTTGATTACCCTGAACGTCGTCGTTGTGAGTGGATCAGCAGTATTAGTAGTTCTTGTGAAGTAGTTTGTTAGTAGTTTAGTGTATTTTATTATACTCACACACACACACACACAAGTATTCTGTACCCTGACACACCTTATTTATTAGGAGTATTCTATGCAAAAGATAAACATGAATATACGTTTTGTCTGTCAATACTAACATATATTACGTCTAGCAGAGAATAATTACAATAGTGACTAATTCCTAGCATATTCTGTCGAACTAGGTATTTACATTGGCCTGTTTAGATACGCAGCACCTCGAGTGCTCCTAGTTGATATGCAATTATGAGCTAACCAACAAATGAGAACATTTAATTACAGGGCGTAATTAATTGTACATGACATCATTTCGTTGAAAATTTGTAATATTTGGTGGTACAAGTTCTTTCGCTTAAAAAAAATACTTATATGTTAATATTTGTAAAGCGATTTACAAAAAAAAACACTAAAAAATGGGAAATAAGTTTTTCTATTTCAGCCTTTTGAGTTATTGTATGTTGGTATGTCATATAAATTCTTATCGAGTATTCCTTTCCCATTACTTTACCATTACTAAAATACATGGATTAAGTATATCGTTCACATACATTATGAGAAAAAAAACTGTAGAAAATACTTTAACTCATAAACTACCTACTAAGAACTATATAAATGCAGTAACTACAACCAACTGCGATATATGTCGATGTACGACACAAAAGTTTTCTAACGGTAAAGTTAAGTTGGTACGAATTTTGAACGGAAAGCGGAGCGAGAGTCCAACTTGCACTTGACCGGTTGTTTTTTGTTCTAGACCATGTCTGGGTAACAACTAGTTTTGGAGATGTTGCGGGTTCCAAAATTTATATTTCACGGCAAAATAAACACAAGTTTTGGGTAGTTTGATGTACAGAATGCATGGTTGACGGCCTCGTGAAGGGTTCGTTTACAGCCTCTATGTATTACAATGATGAGTGTGATAATGAGTATTTTTGTTGGCAGCGTCATATGAGAGCGCCTATGAGGCCGGCACTTCGTTTGTGATCGCCACCCAGCCGAGAAGCGAGCGGCGGCCTCGCTTCAAGCCCTTCATCGAAAGTTGGACGTTCGACAACAGCCGCGCGCCGCGGGCGCAGGCGCAGGCTCAGCCGCCTGCACAGACGCACGTGTTGCGGCGCGGCCAGCGCACGCTCCCAGCACCCGAGGCCATTGAGATGTCTCAACTAAACCTGTCGTCGCCTCCGTTTGTCCCTGAAGTAATACCGGAGTATTCAATCCCGGACGCCGTGCCGCAACCGGAAGAAGAAAGAGAGCGTGTCGTTCCTTATTTACTTTTTCCGTTCACGCGCTTGTTTGCTGCAAAGAGCAAGCGATCCAGCTCTTTAACCAGCAGCACTGCGTCAAATTAAACAGTTCTTTGTTGACAGTAGCATAATGTGCCAAAGATCATTTAAGCGTTGGATTTTTCAATTAGTTTGCCATTATATTATGATGATTTTGACATGCATACACATTTTAGCATGGCTTTCTAGGTGGTTGTTGAAAGATTTGGTGAGATGTCTTTACATGCGCTATCCAGCGACATTTTGTAATAGAACCTCTGCCGAGTAATGGGCATCGCACTTTACCAAAGTGTTTGAACAAGCACACGCAACACGCTAGCACGTTACCTTGCATATCACCGTGTCACTTTGGGCTCATTGATTATTATTTTAACGATAACGAGAGTTATTATTATACATTATATATATAAAGAGGGATTGCTCGAACATCGTGGTGACATGGCACTTGAAATTTTACGAGCCGTATTAAATGACGGGCATTTATAATTATATAGTAGTTACGTTATTAATTTATAAATGTCTTTTTGTAATAAAATTAAAAAAAAAAAAAGTAGGTTCATGTATTAGTAAAATAGTTTATAATAACATTAGCTCAATCAAAGTATTATAGTACCACACTTCTCAACTTTGAAATATCATTAACTTAACTTATTTACTTATACACGCGATGTTTGCTAAACTTTGAACTTTTAAAAACGGACGTTAGGAACTTACTGTTACTTATTATTCATATTATTGCCACAAACAAAATTGAATATACATACAATGAAAGATTTAATATGCTTAGTACGAATTGGTTTTCTTCAAATCCGCTCAAAGTAAAACTTTTAAATGATATATATTATGATGGTAACAATTAATATGATTATTGTGAAAACTTATAGCATCATCATCATTTTCACAGCATTTTTCCGATCTATGAGATCGGAAAATGCTGTGAAAATGATGAATAAACAGACGGAGCAGCGGTAAATAAGTTTTATGAATGTTCTCGACATGACCCTAAACTGTCGTGCACTTGTACTAGAGCAGCAGAAAATATAATATATGCCACATAACATCATCAGGTAAAACTTAATCTAAAGACGAATTCCACTGCCTACAGGAACGGCTACTTTTTTACGTTTTTCTCAGCTAAATAATCGGTTATAATTATATGGATAAATTATGGGCGCGGTTTCATCCACCGCTTTAGTGCAAGTGGTGAAGATCGCGAGGCTGGGGCTCCCCACTGGCGCAATGATCTGCACATCACCGGCGGTGCCAACAGGTTAGTGGACCTACCTAACCTTCCACTGTGGGTGGTGTGGTTTCCTTCTTTGCGTCTTATTTTATTCATCAAACAAGTACATACTTTTCACTTTATATATTGATGAACGTCACGAGGCCGTGAATTCTTTAACAGTTTCCAGATCGGTGACTTTTATTGGTTTCGTTGACTTTTTGCCACCGATTTCCGGAAGTAAAGTTATTTTCCACTTCTCAGTTTTTATTTTTTTTGGAAGTCGGTTTATTGTTTTGCTAGTTATGGCATAATGATAAATCATATGTTTTTGGAGTATTCTTTTTCCATTGTTACTAAAAGATTAGCAGAAAAAAAATATGTATTAGACGATAACTCATAAACTAGGTCAGCACCAACTGCCTAGGGGTCATCTTCATACCCAAACAAAAAAAGAATTTTGTAAATTGGCCAAGGCGTATTTGAGTAGTCGGTGAACATACATTAAAATAAAGATTCCGACGAATTGAGAAGCTCCTCTTTTTTTTAATTCGGTTAACAATACGCATTAAATGTGGTTGCAAGAATAAATCTGTGAAGTCCAGGAGTGCCCTTATGAGGCAAAGAAATGAAATTAACTAAAGAACTCGGAAGCTATAACATTGATTACTTTGAATCATAATAAATTAAGCTACCGATCAATAGCCAATACCTTCTGAAATCATGTTTGAGATTCGCGCACATTGTCCCAATGTTAAAAAAATACATTTTCACAAGTAGGCGGTTGATAAGTAGGTCATTTCATTAGTTTATTTAATATTAATGTGTGATTATAAATGGATCATGTAGATCATATTTTATTATATCGGATAGGGTTCGGCACGGGTGCACTTCTGTGATAAGTGCGAAGATGATGGATATGTTTCTATAATTTACGTGACGATAGATCCCAAGTAGTACATTACATACTGTACCCGGTGTGTAATGTGTCAATGTATCAATAGTGTAATATGTAAGTGTCGATCTGATGTAGCTACGTTCTGCATATCTAATATTTAAATCAAGTTCAAATTCTGAAAACTCCATTTCCTTGAGGCACAGTAGCCCTCATCAGAAACAAGCTGCTTTTAATATTTCTATGATCCCTGCGCATGATGTTTTTGGAAATATGATGTCTTACAACAAAATATCATCTGGTGTTCATGAAATCGCATCCATCTGCTTCCCTCAAACATCTCTATCTTGATTAGCCTTCCTCTCAATTCCATTAATATCTTAAAAACCGGTACTAGAAACAGCCTCCAACATTCTACTTTCAACATCCTCCATTCCAGACAATTTCTTAATCAACTCTCCCCTAGCTTCACTCGTACTGTTATACTAATTTCTGATTTTATCCATTCAACCTTTAATCAAATAAGTACTAGATCAATAAGTACTAGATCAAGTTATTAACCTTAACTTACACACATAAAGCTTAATATCGTTTGAGTTACAAGTATATTCAAGACTTGTTATGTATGAGTAAATCGTAATTTTTTTTTAAATATTCACTGTGTATAAATGTAATGTAAATATTCACACTGTAATTATCCACTGTGTGGTTTTTCTAATTTTAAACTAGAGAGTTTTAGGTTCATCATGTTTTAATGCTTAGAATAGATTTAGTATTCAAAGACAGAATTGCGTACTAGAAATTATTTTTATCGGTTAAGTATTTTTTATGTTAATCCTATTTGCGAAATCTAATGTGGTATTATTTAAGTTTTAAACTTTCTTGATTTTGTATCTATAACTATGCTGCAGGTTGCCATTGTCTTTTTTAACATTTTGATTGTCTTTTTTAACATTTTGATTGTCTTTTTTAACATTTTGAATGTCATTGACCACTTAAATAGTCTTCTGTTCTTAAATAATAACCTAACCATCACTGGCTAAAATGTTTTTTTTTACTAGGCTTGGCGTCCGCGGTGAAACTAAAATTGTAAGGGTATTTCTTTTAAGACGGAGTTGCTAACTAAGACGGGATTTTGCAAAATTTAAACCCTACAAAGATGAAAAAGGCTTGCTAAAGTTTATAGGCGAGGTCGCGATTCCTTGGCCGGATTGTTTTTGATAAAACTACTAGGCTTGCACGAATTCACCGTGGTATTCATTCCAACAGTTTGTTCTGTACAATAATTTCTTGGTAGACTAATTCCTACTTACTTTTTATCCCGGTTGAGACAGCGGGGCGCGACAATACTTTAATGCTGAGCAGCGAGTGGGACTGCTGGGCACAACTAGTATTATATATAATATCCAGCGACCCGCCATTAGTATAGATACTACAGAGCGGAAGCGACTTTATACTATACTAGCTGTGCCCGGCTTGCGTTGCATAGCATCGTTTACTACCCCCTACCCTACCTACTAGTTTTTATATTTTTTCTCTTTGCCGAACTGTTCGAGCCGTTCTCGAGACCTTATCAACATTCATTTTTATTTTTATAGATAAAGATTAGCTCTACTTTTATAATTAAAATGAGCTCTTATCAGTCATATTGTTACACTACTAAAGATATTACTTGTGTAATCGGAGTAGTACATTTTTTACAATTCTTGACTGCACTGCACTAGTTTTGCGTGTAAGTGTTGGCCACGATTGGACCATACTAGTTTGAAATGAAAGACAACAGTTTTTGTTCCTATTTGTCGGGCTGTTATTAAAGCGTTGCTCAGAATCTAGTACATTATTGATCGAAGCATTCCACTAACAACATATCCCGTTGGACATTCTCATCTCAGCTGCATAGCTGTTTCACACATTCATATAATACTTAATAAGTAGTTATGTGTAGGTGTAATTAAGAATGTATAATATTCAGGTAGTTAGGAACTGTACTCTAATGCCAGGTGTCTCAAAAGAAAGTTTATATTTGATTAGATTACACATAAACGTAATAAAACAATATACTTCGGTATACATATATTTTTTCAACAATTATGCCCATTACGTTGTGAGACAATAACCAAATAACCTATCAAACTCAAAGCATTTATATCAATTATCCATCCATATATCCTCACAAACGTTCGCATTTATAATATTAGTAAGAAGTAGGATATTTGCCAAATTGCGTTTTTTTTATTTCTTTATCTAAATTTAAATTTTCTTTTGAGACATTTTAATTCACTATAGATACACCACTGCCTTGCCACTTTGCGGTAAATAGGTATGGTGTTGTTATGATAATGTACATTTATTTACCTGATCGCTATACCAGGTAAATTTTAAAGGCTTTATTTTAACTGATAGATAGGAAATTCATATATATTTGCCCGTTTTCGGCCACGGTAGCCAATCCCAGAGTTTAGTCAAAAGCGCGGGATATAGAGTCCAGGCGTTTGGCCGCAGGCAGAGGTTCACTCTCTGTTAAATAGATAGGTATATACAGGATTGATAGGACACCGAAGCTAAAACCGTAACCAAATATTCTATACAGCGTTGTGAACCGATGAAAAATATCTATGTAACAGCTGTTTTCTAGAAAATTGTAATGTATACCTTGTAAACTCGTGTAAAGCTACACGAGCAAACTCGTGTCTTACGACAGACCTTATTGTCGGACTTAAACTTAAACCTGTGCGTTTGCTATTATTTAGCCAAATGTAGAACTGTTGGCTTCCGCTATTAGTTCAAGTATTAGAAATAATTTAATATTTTAATGTACCTATTAATTAATGTACTAATATTGTATTATACATTGTAATGTATGAGTATAATCATGCTTGTTTATTTGTTATTTAATAGGTAACTTATATTCAAAAAATACTTGGAATAAATATTGTGTAATTTGGATTAAAAGTTTGACCTTTCAATGTAAACTATTGATGTCAAGTCTTCTAGTCAAACAAGTTTCCAACCCCTTCACTAAGTAGTATCTACAGACTAATTAACTTCAACAGTCGAACATTGCATACTAGCATCCAATTATTTACGTTACTTTGTAAAGTAGGTATACTAAAATTACATACTCGTAGTAACTTGTCTTTAAAATAGTCTGTTATAAATTATAAAAAATGTCGTAGCTTTTGTAATAAAATCATAGGAAAAATCCAAAACAGTCTTTCATTTAGAGCCAACGCGATTCTGTAATTGGTCCTTGTCGTGTATATGGCCCCCAGAGAAGAGATCTACAGAGAGGAGATAGAACAATAGTGGTGATGGAACCGACAAGCAGTGGACACGCTTTTAGCACATTTTTCTAGGCGTCATTCCGGATCCAATGAGCTATCACACATAATTTTAAGAGCAGTATCTCTATTTTGTACCATTTTCAACTTGTCGACTAGACTATGGTATTTCTGGACCGTCCTCTATACTCTATAGGAAACAACCATCACGGACCTTGGTTTTATTTTTATCGCAAGAAACAGATAGATGCGCACAAAACAGACAAGAGTGGCAGATGTAAATGGAGGCCTGCACCCGACTGTGGGTGATACCGGGCTGAAGATGATTATGATTTTTATATGAAGTAAAATATGTAAGACAAATCTAAACAATTTGAAAAGCGGCTATGTAAAAATCTTGCCTAACGACAATTTTCGTCATAATATTAAAAGGAGCTGAAACTGTATTCTAATAAGATTATATTCACTACTTACTACGACCCTTGGTATATTACCCGCCGTGAAAACCATATTTTATCTATATTCTTTTATGTCTTTTTTTTTATTCAGTTTTTGATAATTCCTGTATTGTGATTTTTGTTGGATTAAATTAATCTGTGTTAATCTAAAAATAAGTCTTGATACTGAAAATTTCACCGAGCTGTGCTATTAACCGTTGAGTTCTCTCGTGAAGAGGCGACCCGGCCTAATAATATATTTACACCAGAAGCAAAGATGTGTGCAAAATATCAGCTCAATCGGGTACCAAAAATGATCGTTTTTTTTTTTTAAGCGTTAACATACATTGAGTTCAAAATCTATACACAACGTGTAAAAAATTGTCTAAAATCAGCTGAGGGCTTTTTATTTCAAAGTTTGTTTAATTTGGTATATATCTCTACATCCAGTAAGAAGCAGGTAAGTTATTCAAGTAGATTAGAACTTAAGGAAAAGATATTTTATTTAAATAGCGCATTTGTACTTAATATAAATGTTAAGTACCGATTATCGTCAAACATTGACCTGAACGCTTAGGGTCGTAACATTATTTTGAAGTATGATTCTTTCACAGTGTACTCTTTACATGATATACTTATGTGCCTACTTATTAGTATAAGTGCTTCTTTTTTACACGTCGTATATAAATAAAGTCGTGTTAGTTACACTTTTTATAACTCGGGAACGGCTGAACCGCAGGTAAAAGTAATGTGAAAGATACCTACTCCATAGGGTAGGGTAGGTAGGCTCGGTATCAAAAAACAGATAGAATTTTTAAAACCTGGACTGGACGGCAGTGACTCAACTGGCTAAATACGCAACAGGTGGCAATGACAATCAACGAAAACCTTTTCGCATAGACACAAGTATAACACCTCAAGAAGTAGGGACGCTTATAAGTAGTTCAACGACCTAGGTTAGTGCAGACGAAAGCAATGATCTTTAGAGTACAACGCCCACAAATTACTAAAAAATAAATAAGCTTAAAAGGGAATTTTAACAATTTGTTTTGAAACCAATTTATTTTTCTAAGAAATCAAGGCAAGCCTAACGAATTATTTGATTATTTAAAAAAGCTATGATTGGATTTATATATACCCACAACATAAAGCAAGGTTATGAGTGTATTGAGTACAGGTCCCTACTCTATTATTTTATCGTCAATTTAATAACAACATAAATTGAGTAATTTTCATTATAGAGCAGACAAAACATTCGAGTCAATGAATGAAGTAATGAAAAATTAAGGATATTCATCCAGGAAAAAGACACTAGTTTACATGAGAAAAGAGAGCTTAATGCTAATATTCATGTCATTTGCGATTAAATATTTACAAAATTAAGTCTTGAGTGCATCAAATGAGTGTTAACTTTTTATACGATTGCGAGTGTTTTGTTATTTCTCTGTGCTCCTTCAAATGTCATTACTTTTTTGCCTAAAATAGTTTTCGTTTTTGGTAACATTATAAATCAAGCTCAGCGAGTGCTGCGTTAGGGAACTTGTTTAACTTTAGTAATAAATAAATTGGTCTGTATACTTTGCTGAGAACCGTGTGGTAAATTTAAAGAGATTGTGCTACTACTAGACAATGACCAGCAGTATATTGCGCTAGTTTAAACGAATACTATACGTTGAGTGTAATGTGGTGATATATAACATAAATCATTACTTACGCTTGCGATAGGTACTGGAGTGGTGATTCCTTCCAGTTGTTCAAAGTTTTTCTGAATGTTTAAAAAGAAAAACGAAAAAAAAAGCAAACGATAAACTGAACCAAAAAAGGGTTAAATTCGACAAAATTAAAAATGAAATGCGTGTTGAATTCAAATTTATTTTTATTGTGTTCAAAAAACAAAGCGTGTCATATACTCCTGTGCCTTAATTTAAATATATCTATAGTATATACTATGACATGAGCTCACATAAGCAGAAGTGACCGTAGCCCGACTTACTAGCCTAAGAATACAAAATGATGAATGATTCGCGTTATGAAGGCACTCCTGTCCACACAGTGACAAGTAGGGCATTGACACACTCATAGTAACGCACACACATCGCTTAGATTTATAGACTGTTTATGTCATCGCAGGTAAACTAGGGCAAAGGCTGCTTCAACAATGACGTTTGACGACACAATCAATTATCATAAGTTAATGTAATAGCGTTATTAATCTTATTACTATAAAACGACTGAGATCTTCCTGAGGTTGTGTTTCACGAATGCAATTTAGGGTATTCTGTTTACTGACTAAAAGGCAGGGAACACAAAGCCTAGATTCCTGATAGCCCTAAATGGTATAGAGCCTTAAGTCAAATGGAGGCAAATGTCAGTGCTCTGTGATGCCATTTTGCATACTGCTGACTAACAGTGCTTCACGCTGCATCGTACTCAGTCCATTAACGTATGGTGTGCAGGATACCGACACTTAGCCAACTGTACAGTAAACGGCGATACATTGAGATGGATACTATAGGACTACTCGTATAGTATCCTCCTATTCGCGAGTCTACGCTCAGGTGTGATATTTTTTTGTATGTACGCCATTTATTTCCATACTTATAATACGTAGAAGTACACTTTGTGCATAGTCTCTGAACTAAAGTATCTAACATATTAGAATAAGTACAAGTACTCATTTTGAAATGGGCATTTTCACAGATGACAATGGTTATTGTGTCATGTTATGTTAAATGTCAAAATTCATTTATGTAAATTAATATGAATAGTCAGTAAAAGAGATAAGTAACCAGTTGTATTTTTCATAAAAAATAATGAATATTTTCGTAAAAACTAAAATCGATTTGGTAGAAAACAATGCAATCATCAAATAAATTAAATTTGAAAACGATTATTTGCATCGTTTTCTAAAAAATAAAATGAAAACCGACTTCTAAAAAAAACTAAAAACTGGAAAATAACTTTATTTCCGGAAGTCGGTGGCTTTTGTTGGTTTCGTTGACTTCATTGGCCACCGACTTCCGGAAATAAAGTTATTTTCCAGTTTTTAGTTTTTTTTAGAAGTCGGTTTTATTTTTTTACTAAAAAGTTTTTATTTCAACATTTTTAGTTATAGTATTATGATATAATACGCAAACACGGTTAAAAAGTTTTTCTTTTTAGCTTTAGTCCCGTCTTAGAAACAATTTTTAGTTCCACATCAAGCTATAGATTAAATACTAAGTATCTATATTATGCTTTAGTATTAAACCAATTCAGAAATCATATGCATCATCCTCTAGGGCAGGGGTGGCGAACCTTGATGAACCAACGTGCCATTTTTCCTAAATAAATGTCGAATGAGGCCACAGACGTGCCATCAAATAATTTTGACTAAGTGATTGTATTAGGAAAATAATTACTATCAATTCGAAACTTTTTTTACTGACTAGTAGAGTCATCGCCAAACGGTTTCTAAGCGAATTAATTTTATTCATCTCTGAAAATAATGAATTTCTCCGGCGAGTTAACAAATGATAGTAAGATAAAAATATGATTAAAATTGTTTGCGTGCCCAATTCTTTGTGTCGCGTGCCGTCATTGGCACGCGTGCCATTGGTTCGCCATCTCTGCTCTAGGGGATATAGCTGATACTTGATCTGATGTTTATGTTTCTTAATGACTAGGTGAGGGGTGGGGAGGGGATAAGGTCACCCTGCTCCCACTCGCCTGCCTACCCTGGCGAAACCCATACTTATACATGTGATTGCAGCAATCACGGCAGATTTGCTGTCATTTATTAAAGAGTGCCGTTGTATATCACTGAAGATCTATCACCAAATTACTGTGATGACCTTCCAAACCATAGTAGTACATACCATTTTTTGATCATTTGTCTTCGACAACTTCTAAAATATAATCGACGAATGAGTATATCATCAACGTACACGAAGTCAATCTAATACGTATTATTAAAGATAACTCAAAAACTACTTGTCAGATCTTGATATTTTTTTTATGGGACCAAACGACAACCACCAGCATTCGAATAAAAAAAGAATCATCAAAATCGGTTCACTCAGACCTGAGTTATGAGGTAACAAACACAAAAAAAAAAAAAAAAATACAGACGAATTGAGAACCTCCTCCTTTTTTTGAAGTCGGTTAAAAAAACAACTACAACAGTCGAGCCTGCTAACTTTTTTCTTTAGTTGACTGTACATATAAGAGAAGAAATATTATACTATATGATACTTGCGGGTAGTCCCAGCAGGCGAAAGTTTCCCTAAGAGAGCTCGTCGTTTTAATTGTTTTTTTAATACAAAATGGCTCAAAAAGCCCTTGAAAATTGTGTTCGTGAGTTGCAAAAGACGATAATCATCCTCAGTGAAAAAGTGACTGCACTGGAGTGTAAAATAAATGACCAAAGTGCTATAATAACAAAGCAAGTTGGATTGATCGCCGAACTCATTTCTACATCTGAGGGTAGGCCGCCAAACTGTGCATCGACGAGTGCCCAGGCCCAACCAGCGGCGCAGCGACCGATTCGTCAAGCGCGGTTAAATAATGTCTCCAACGCCGCTTCAAGACCAACTAAAACTGCGGGACAAGGGCCAAGTAACTTAAAAAAAACAAGTGCTTCGAAAACTGATTTGTGTGACGATGATGCGCCGAAGACTCCCGAACTGACTAGATCTGTCGTAAAGAACTCCAACAACAGCGGATCTCAAATTAGCGATCTGTTATCACCGGTAAACATTGGCGGTGTGGCCACGAAACCAAAGGTGGGAGCAATCATAAAAGCGCGTAGTAATCATGAATCTATTGACAAGGACACAATTAACGCTGATAATGATGACCAGTGGAAGACTGTCAATCGAAGACGCAGGTCTCGTAAAGTGGTAACTGGAACCGGCAAGACTGATGATGAACTGTTAACAGTAGAGCGCATGAGGTACATTCAGGCATGGTCTTTTCGACCTGAGACTTCGCAACAGAACGTGCTGAACTACCTCAATAAAATTCAGCAGTGTGAAGAATATTATGTCGAGAAACGCGACATTAAATCGGACAAGCATGCTGCTTTTGTGATTGGGTTCCCCGAGAGTATGTACGAGCGTTTCTCCTCACCGACTTCGTGGCCGCCGCAAGTGAAGGTGTCGGACTGGTTTCGAGTGCACCCCCGCGGAGAGCGGGGCAGCGGTGACAACAACAAAGCCGGTCTCTGAGACGTCGTCGCCCGCGCCAGTACAACGAGGCAGCTGTGACGGTGACACTACTGTATGCAAAAATGTAGCAATTCAAAAAGTTATTGTATGCCATCAAAATATTGCGTCGATTGATAAAAAAACCAATAAGTTAGAAGTCCTCTTACGCAGTGAGTTAATGTGTGATATTCTTGCAATTACGGAGCATTGGTTAAATGAATCCAATCTTAAATGTGTTGACATAAATGGTTTTAAGCTTGCTTCTTGTTATTGTAGACAACTCATTAAGCATGGCGGTTCATGTATATATGTTCGAAACGGGATTAAGTGCGTGGAGAATGATGATTTAGTATCGATGTCGATTGAACAAATATGTGAGATATCAGCCATTGACTTAATAGATTTTGACATAAGCGTAATTTGTATTTATAGAACAAATTTAATTAGTGCTAATGACTTTTTAGACAAATTAGAACAATTGCTCGACAAGATTTGTGAGCTTGATATTGAATGTGTCATAGTGGGTGATTTTAATATCAATACTCTAGTTGAATCAAACGACCTAAAAAGGTTGTTGGATATTCTTTCGGCCCATAACATGACGAATGAAGTAGGATTCCCAACTCGCTTATGTGCGACAATTTCCACGTGTTTAGATCATGTTTACACAAACCTGCAAGCGGGATCGGTCAACACGGCACCTGTTGCCACGCACTTGAGTGACCATCTAGCAGTAAGGACCGAGGTGATGTGCAACACACACACAGTAGCACAGACTGCACGCTATGTTAGGTCGTTTTCAAAAGCCAATCAGGCCAATTTCGTTGCGGCTATTGAGAGTATTGACTGGGATGAGATAAAAACACGCAATAGTAATCCGTCATTAATGGCTCGCGCGATTATTTACATAATATCTAATAAGATTGACATTTGCTTTCCCCTAATTAGACGTAATCCAAAAAACACTGACTCATCATGGATAACAACTGATATTGACGACTATAAATTATTACTGTTTGAATTACTTGACATTTGCGAGCGTTACCCTTCTAATGACATGCATAATTTAATTAAAGACATGCAATTAAAATATCTTAAATTAATTAATAACAAAAAATCTGGCTATTACTCTAACATAATATGTTGTTCTAATAATTCTTCCAAGGCAATGTGGGCTGTCATAAATAAAGAGAGAGGCAAGGGCAACTCTCCAAATTTAGATTTTACGGATATTGTAAGAAATTCGGACGGAACACCGTTTCTTACAAAAGAATCGGTTGTTGACGCGATGAACCAACGTTTCCTGAGTGCGGCCGCCACGTGCGGTGCGCCGTGCGCTGACGTGCAGCGCGCGCAGTACGAACTGTGCGCGGCGCGGCCACCGGCTGACCGCTCGCTTCGACTTACTGCTTTTAGTGCGTATGAAATCTATCAGATCATCACATCACGTATCCCACCTAAACCGTCGAAAGATGCATATGGCATATCGATGAAACTTGTCAAATTGGTAGCAGCGCCACTAGCCTCCGTCCTTTCCGAGTTTTTTAACGCCTGCATAAGGGAGGGTTCCTTTCCCACGCCATTAAAGTTCAGCAAAGTGTCACCTATTTACAAAGGGAAGGGTAAAAAAGACTGTATGGACAACTACAGACCAGTCTCTATTATACCCACCATCGCCAAAATTCTTGAGAACGGTTTGTGCTCCCGGCTGACTAAATTTCTTTCAGACACAAACGCCCTTTCTGACCGCCAGTATGCGTACCGCGAAGGCCGCTCAACCACCTCTTTGGCTCGCGAACTCGTACATCGAGTCATGTGTGCACGTGAGCAAAAGATGCAAGTGGCTGTAATATGCTGCGACCTGTCCAAAGCGTTTGATGTCGCCGACCGCGCCGTATTAGCTGAAAAACTACAGCATTACGGAGTGGTGGAATCGTCGTATGCCTTGCTGACTGATTTACTTCGCGACAGGACTCAGGTGGTGGTGGGAAGCCAAGGGAAGGTAATGTCCGCGCCTCTGAAGGCGGAGATAGGAGTAGCTCAGGGTTCATCGGTGTCCAACATACTGTTCTCGCTACTGCTGAATGACTTGCCAGACGCTGTGACTGACGCAGTAGTATTAATGTACGCTGATGATGTGGCAGCGCTGGTGACATCAGAGTCTGTGGATCAGCTAGAGCAGAAGTTGAATTACGCTGCAAACCAATTGGCACAATGGTTTCAGATAAATGGTCTCGCTCTGAACCTGAAAAAGACTCACTTCATGCGCTTTGTGCTGTCAGGACGGTCATCGCGACCACTGGCGGTATCTGCGGGTGGAGTGGCTTTAGTTCAGGTGAAGACATTAACCTTTCTGGGGTTCGAAATTGATGAATGCCTCAAGTGGGATCGGCAAATCGATAAAATGTGTGGTAAGTTGGGTAGTGCGTGTTATGCCCTTCACAGAATATCGCGCGTTTTACCAGAACGCGAAGTGCGGTCTTGTTATTTCGCGACGGTGCACTCGCAACTCCAATACGGCGCTGAGCTATGGGGACGTGCTGCCGACTGGCTACGCGCCTTCCGAATGCAGAAGCGAGCCGTGCGGGCCATCGTCGGGATACCGCAGGACATGTCCGCTAGACCGCACTTTATTAGACTAGGCATCCTCACGCTACCTGCTATAATTATTTATCAGGTCGCTCTGTATACAAGGCTGAACCTGGATCTGTACCCTAAGGTGGGCAGCCGACATTCATACTGCACTAGAAGCAAGGGTCAGTTATCGTCGGTCTCGTGTAAACTTATAAAATCATCCAAGACGACTCATGTTATGGGTCCGACAGTTTATAACCAGCTGCCGACGACCATTTCTAGTGCCACAACCATTGGAACCTTCAAAGCTCGTTTAAAAAAATGGCTTGTCGAGCAAGCGTTTTACTGCTTTGATGATTTTTTTAATAGTTGAACTTTGACTTATAATTAATGTGTTAGATTTTTGTGTTTTTTGATTTTTTATTTTATTTGCAATATTTCTACCTGTTTGACATTTGGATTTTTTTTTTTATTGATTTTGATTTTTTATTGATTTGACATCTTTTATTGCTTTGACATTTTTATTGACTTGACATCTTTTTATTGCTTTGACATCTTTTATTGTTTTGACATTTTTTTATTGATTTGAAATTTTTATTGCTTGTAACTTTAATGTAATGAATATTATGAATCTGTGACTTGTAAGAATCCCTTATCAATAAAATACTATGACTACTATGACTATGACTATTTATTGATATGCGGTTACGAAATTTTCCACGTTATCAACTTTTCCTTGACCTTTAGCTTTCTGAGAAAAACATGAATAAATTTATATTACACAACAAAAATGGGGGACGACAAAGTAGGGTTGGCAACGTCAAAAAATATTTCTCTTTATTATTGAAAACGTGATCTTCACTTTGATGAGAGTTGTGTGGGTTTACCATTGTCACAGCACGAGAAAACACAACTCAGTAATGTTACCTATATGACATACGTCTCGTATGGTAGTCAATTTAAATATATACGTTATATATCTTAATATATATAAATCTCGTGTCACAATGTTTGTCCTCAATGGACTCCTAAACCACATAACCGATTATAATAAAATTCGCACACCATGTGCAGTTCGATCCAACTTGAGAGATAGGGTAGGTAGGGTATGTAGGGTAGGTAGGGTAGGTAGGGTATGTAGGGTAGGTAGGGTAGGTAGGGTATGTAGGGTATGTAGGGTATGTAGGGTAGGTAGGGTATGTAGGGTATGTAGGGTAGGAAGGGGATTGAGGGTATGTAGGATAGGTAGGGTATGTAGGGTAGGTAGGGTATGTAGGGTAGGTAGGGTATGTAGGGTAGGTAGGGTATGTAGGGTAGGTAGGGTATGTAGGGTAGGTAGGGTATGTAAGGTAGGTAGGGTATGTAGGGTAGGCAGGTAGGTAGAAAGGTAGAAAATTGCATTGCAACGCATGCCGGGGCACAGCTAGTTTATATATGTTTCATAGCTTATTGTGAATGAATTCTAACAAGAATTTTCTTTTGAAAAAAACCTTAGACCAAGTAAAATATAACATTACTGTCTGCTTAACATACTATTTCATTATTTAGTTTCGCTTTTATTACATTTTTTTTTTAAATTAATTTATCCACTCTGTTAATCCGTAATAAATAAATCGTAATGTTCACGACAATATTTTTTAACAATGTTTCATAAATACACGTTTGTGTGGGATCGGATACAAGTGTAACCGGATGCAGCTCTATTCATATACCATCACACAGACACATATAAATATCACACATTTAATAAATTAACGCCTGTATGAGCATCTCATCGAACAGGAAATATTAAGTTTCGATTATTCATGGTTCGTATAGTAAACATGGCAGAAAGTATATCGTTATGAAAAATACATATTCATAACATAAGGGCCGTGTCAAATCGTTCGCGTTACTCGATAACAACAGGTATCCATAGCTGGGTCGACCGCAAGTTTCGACTCACAGGTATCGCCATTTAAGTAGTTTACTAATAAAACGTAAAAGTTACAATACTAGAAACTTGTGCCCTGTAGAATTATGAATAAGGTAAATTAATTAATATTAGTCCATTTATGAATAGCAATGGATATAATAAATTGTAATTAATATCCGTTTCTATTTATGTCCGTAACTACCTACCTTACTCATTGACATAGGAACATCTGTTGCACATTCCTATTGTGCAACGTATGTTGTGGTATGTAACTTACCACACTTACCTCGATATAACTTACCTATGCCAATCCGGTGAAACTCTGCCGACCGCCGATCTGCCGATCGCATTAGGCATGGTATACCTATTATCTATATCTTGCAAACCTTGCAGAATATTACTTTAAGAACAGTACAAAGGCAAAACAACGCAAATGAATAAAATCTTCATTCTCGAATCTTCCACGGCTGTGTTATTGTAGACATAATTTTCATGGCACGGTAATCAATTCAAATCGAAATAAGAACCAAGATGAAACGTCCTTACGTGTAAATAGCGATGTATGCACATCACTGAGTAAAATTACAAGTTCATAGATTGATTTAATGGAATACTATTTTTTCACAGTATGTTAATTTTAATCATTCAATATAACAATTTTATTAACCTAACTGCTACCCTACCATGACGTGTTAAAGCAGAACTTATTCCGCTGATGGAAAGAGACAGAGCTATACAGGATGTCTAGCAGAACTAGAACTTATTCCACTGAGTGAAAGAGATGGCTCTTTCACTCAGTGGAATAAGTTCTGCTTTAAGATGTCATAGTAGGCCTACTGTTTTAATAAGGTTGATGTTGGTTTGCTGCCACTGATCACTATGTACAACAGTAACCTTTATTCTCAAAACATGAAGGTTCTTGTTACATTGCTGCCATCAGACATAAACCAACTGTGAGAGAACTGTATAGCTGTACCAACAAGGATCCTTCAATGGGTGGGTAATGTCTGAACTAACTTCGCCATCTAGATTCATTTTACATTTTTTTAAATCGTTCTTCCAGCACAAAATGATCCTTGTGAAAAGAAGATTGAAGTAAGATGCACAAAACATTTATAAAAAGTCGAAATGTATTTTTTTTTATATAAATTCGTCATTGACTATAAAGTAAAAGTTGTATGTTACATTGTACTGTCATTATGAACCTTTGAAATCCTAAAAAACAAGTAAGTAATTAGTTGTTCCATCAGTACAGGCGCTGTAAATAGTTGAGTATGCGAAATGCGAGGGGCCAGCAACTACTTTTGAAGTCTTATGCTTATAAGGGTTGTTTTTTTAAGAATATGATGAAAATATATAGTTCCAAAACAAGCATTTGTTCCAATTTTTATGTTTCTCAGCCAAAATAAAAAATGTATTCTTGCTTTTCACTTCTATATCAGTTGATTCTTGACAAACTGGTAGGCATATTTCATTATTTAAGTTTTTTTCATACCATTATTTGAGTCAATCGATCAAGCAGTAAAATGCAATTAACTAGTTTATATGCTTAGCGGATAAGGTTTGCGGTCTTCTTAAAATACCCAATGTCTAACCCGGACTTGAATTTCTCCAAAACACAAACATGTTTCTACGTAGAGCAAAGTACAATATTACGAAATCTTTTAAAACTAGGGTTATTTAACATCCCAAGATATTAAAATTCAGGGTCCAAACGAAAAAAAAAACATCAACGAGCACCTCATTAAACAAATTCGTATCATAATTCGGGAAGCGTGAACCCGACCGCTTGATTAAAGCTTTGCTGGACGAGTAGAGCTCTAATACTTGTAGTATTGTATAAAGTAAATTCCGACCAGGACCATTACGTTGGCATAATTCCTTCAGCCTCAGATGTCTCGTGCCAAAGTCTATAAGCCAATAGTTAATTTTATACATAGGAATGGTTGCTGTAAGTAACGATGTAATCTAGTTAATAATAATAATATTCGCCTATTTATATCTCGAAACTCTCCACGCTCACAGATTGCAGCCAAAAATGATATGTTAATTTATCACTTGCTACCTGACACGCAACCAGCATATCTACAAACCACACAACCCGGCAAACGCTCGCCACTTCATATTTGAAACAATCTCCACACTACGGAAAGCAAATTGCAATGATGTCATTCTCGTAAACCAACCCAAAGAAGCTTTCACCTGACTGACAACTACGAAATTGTCAATTGCATTAGTAATACGAAACAGGACAGTGCACCTTTGCTTTAAATTCTACCGCCAAGAATCTACTTTTAATATTTGAGCTCGAAAGTGAAAATCAGTCTTCAAAATTCTCATGAGTCATTTTTATAGCCGGATACCTATATTTTTTAAAAAGCTAAGAGTACCCTTAACAACAAGAAAGATAAAAGATTTAAAATCTTGAAGCTCATTCAGCGATACAATATTATTATGAGAACTGTTATTTTAATCCTGTGTTGGTATATAATTTTATGGACGAAAGAGCCATTCCACAAAGCTTATTAGAGATAAAAGCTAATTTAGGATAATTGAATTAATTTGTTCGTTCTGTTAATCCAGGGCAGTTTTTCTCTTTATTATGTTTTTAGTTAGTTATATTCATTTTGTCTTTATTTAGCTAAATATAACCTGGGGGTCTTCAAGTCAAGAGTGAATAGGTTATTTCTAGGTAAGCGTGCTTCATCGTCGACCACATCATCACTTACCATCAGGTGAGATAGTGGTCAAACGCGAGCCTATCAATAATAAAAAAAAAAAAAAAATATGTTGAGGGAAAATCTTTAGCTGCAGACAATTAATACATATATTTTCTTGTTATTCCTACATATTTTAAATAGAATCTTACGTGCTATGAAATGCGTCTCTTGCTGGAATCGACAAATTTGTACGGCGCAAATACAATCGGCTTTTTATAAGTGTTAATGTTTATACACCTGAACAGAGTCACTTAAATTTGATGATCAGAATGTTTGGTTCGTGAAAGGCCTAATTACACCTCGTTATTTATTTTTAACGTCACCGGACCTTCAATCTTTTAGACCATTCTTGACCGATAGTCGTTGATGAAAGTCGTCTTCGTCGCTGAGTGCTATTTTTTAATATATCAAATATTTGGTAGTGTAAAGTGTGTGACTTACCGTCATCATCATCAGACAACGGCCCGATGGTGCCGAAGAACCTCTTGTCCAGGAGCTGCAACAGCTGCAGAGCACTCTCGTGCACGGGCGCACGAGGGCATCCCGTGCACATCAGCGTCACGTTGATGATGGCCGTGTAGTGGTCGCACGGGTACTCCCTGATACGATATAAAACTTCCATTAGGAAAACATTGTTATTAGTTGTCGAAACGCTCGCCTCGTCTTACTACATCTTTCGATTGCTCCCTACTTGAATGAGATCTTACTTTGTGAGAAAACGTGCTTTTCAAGGTTCAAGGTAACAAACACGCAATTCCGTCAGGCCGTGCTCGTCCAGATATGACTATAAGTTACAAAATACGCGATGGTTATAAACATTTTAATGTTTCCATTTACGATAAATATCAATGGCTAACTGGTTGTTGTAAATTAAACACAAATGCACTTTTGGCCAAGGTTGCACAGATATTAATAATCTAAAGAGGTCATCGTGAAAACATATTTGAACTGAAAACCAATCACTATCTTTCAAAAGTTAAATCGCCGACTTGTTTTTGGACAAAGCAAAACCTTGGTAACATAGGTAACTTATACTATGTGGTAAAAATTTGCATTCAAATTAAGACTAACGACGGTCAATTGACAGTTGTTTACACTGCAAAAATGTATTTTCATCCCACATTTGTGTTAATGGATTCCTTGATCTTTATTTACATAAGCGTTATTTTGTTTTTACTAACTGTGCCCGACTATGCAGTTTTTCTACCTACCTACTTTTTTCATAAGAACTCTCTGCTGACCTACTTTTTCCCCAAACGAAACGCAATGTTATGTTCGTATTAAATACACCATTAGCTACAATATCACCCGAAATATGGTGTTCTATAAATTGCACACTTTTGCTTTTACAAACCCTTTGTTGCCCAACCACTCTCGCTCCCACCGCAGAACAGCCACGAGGCACCCCGATAAATTACAATAGCCATATCATCGTAATAGCTCTATTAGTCATAATCGATAACCTACATTAAAGCGGAAGTAGGCCTACCAACACATTGAAGGCAACATGAACCAACGTCCAAACACAAATAAACATAACAAGTGTTCGAACATTGTGTCGAGCTCGGGGAGCAACGAGATGCACGTTCCATTTGTATTTCTGACACTAAGATTATACACAAGAAACCCGCTCGATTGAACTTACTTTTATGAAATGTTACTGAGTTTATTAACAACTCTGCCTATTCTTTTTATGAAACAATTACTCTTATGACATGTTTCATTGCGAAATGTATGCACGTGGATAAGAAAGTGCGTAAAACTACCTGCTCGCTGATATGCCGATAAGCGAGTACTCTCTAGTAGCGTTTATCCCTAGTTGTGGTTCGAGCTGTCAGAGATACCTTAAACAACCCAGTACAATACTATATTTTATACAAAATCTCCATTCAGCCACACAACCAATTGTTCGTTTTGAGAAAATCTTTTACTGCGATCAATGCAGTGAGTGCTATAATAGTCATACAGCGCCTACGGGCGTAGACCAGTCGTAGCACCGTAGCAATCGTAGCAAGGTGCTACGTGTACATTATAAACGCAGCTGTTTAGCTTTCTCAACTAGGTACTTACGTTAGTTACTAATACGCTTATTCGAATAAGTTATTTTATTTTCTAATTGTTCTTTTTTGTCTCTGCTATGGGCCTTTTTAACGGGCATGTCTTGCTACATTGTTGTTGCTCGACATAAATTATATTCTGAATTAAAAGAGTGTATGGAGTTTCTTGCTTACTCTTCTCAACAACATTCACCTTCCCTGTAAGGTACCAATTACCAGATTGGAGTATTTCTCTTTTTCTAATTTGATTATTGAACAGGAAATAAGTAAAAATGTATCAAATAAGTGGACGTCCTCACTCAATAATTATACGAATGAAGAAGTTATCAGAATAAAAGAATCTCGCAATTCCAGTTTGACAGAAATAGAACGTTTCTACGAATTCCATAATTTTATCAACCGTGATTGAATTAATTGAAGCCATGCATGTGTGCTCTAATTAAAACCGTATCTTCGAGATAGTATATCAGTCGCAGTTAAAGTTAGAAGCCTGGCTTATACCAACTGGTTCGGTAACAACTTCCATTGGGTATTAAGGTTTTAGTCAAACATCGTTCGTTGGTTTCAACGTTCTCTGAAATTAGGTATCTTCAGTTAGTGATTCCATAAACTGAGAGTTGTCTGAAATATTTACGTTCACGCGAAAGTTTTACTTAATTAAACAAAATGATAAGGTACAAGGTAAAATATTTCATAAAACAATGTAAAAACTCAACACACAACAAAGCTGACCAACTAAACAAATTAAAGCTGGTTGAACAAAGAGCGCTCGGGAGCAACCGCGGTGCATTTATAAAGATAAAATACATTTATTGCATAACTGTGTACATTCAGTCTTTTTGCAAACATAGCATTTTTAGATTCAACAAAGGTGCCCTGTAGCATAATTATGCAACTTTGTTTAAAACATTTACAAACTAACATATTTTTTTAACTAAAATATCAGGTACATGGACAAACATTGTAAAACCAAATGATTTTAAAAGAGTAACTATGGAGTTTCTTGCCGGTTCTTCTCCATAGAAAACGACCAACCCAAACCGTGCATCTTTTCTCGACGTTTTATAAGTGCCCATGTAGGCCTATGTGAAATAAAAATATTTTGATTTTGATTTTAGAAGTTAATTCCACTGAATGACGTTTTGCACAACACATTTGGGAGCGACGTTCATTGTTTGAGTCCGTCGGGACTTTAAGCATAATATTATTATAATGGTGACGCTTCGTCATATCTTTCCGCGTCCGATGACAGATTGGGGATGGGGAGATTCCATTGCGCAACTATAAGCACACTCTTCAAATGCAATCGATAGGCTGGTAAGTTTGCGATGATATTCAAGGCTTTGCAGCTTGGATTTGACCAGGGATTCGTTGCCTAGTAGCGATAACTCATAGTACAGCGGTCGTGGAGATATTTTAAGCAGTTATAACATTAGAGAAGTGCCTGCGGATTTTGAACTCGGGTTTTAGCTTAAAATATGTAATTAACTAATGAATTGATTACTATGGGTGTCAGTAATTGCATATGAACCGTTTTAGTGCTTGTTAAAATACGGTATTTTTATTACAGACATAATCAAATAGGCGCTGGGTGAAAAAGTTAAACACCATAATAACAAAATCTTTTATTTCAATAAATACGAGGAGCGTCGGTGATTGACACATTTATGCATCGTTTTAAAGCTCGTTTATTTATTAAAGGCAATAGCAAATTAGAACCAGAAGGATAAGGTAAAATACTACAATGTGCAGTTATTGACAACAACATTTAAAAATTATGCCATACGCTGAATTCTGGATATTTTGTTAGAATGTTTTCTTTTTATCTAGACTGTATTTTTTATACATATAAGTAGCATATTCCATTTAAAATTTCTAAAACAATCCAGGCACTCCTTATTTTTTTAAAACGTGTGAAGGTGTTGGAACTTTAGTTCCCAGGTCATTATCATTTTCCTGCCCTTGGCTCATCCTATTTGAGGTCGGCGCAACACGTTTTCATCTTCCATTCTCCCCTATCAGACGTCACGGCGTCATTTACTCCTTTCTCCTTCATATAATTCCTTATACAATCCATCTATATTTTCTTTGGCCTTCCTCTCGCTCTCCATCCATCAACATTCAGATCCATCACTCTTTTAGTTACAAGTGCTCCGTCCCTCCTCATTACATGTCCAGTCGAACGATACGGCCGTATATGTCACATGTTTGTACGAAAACTTCGGTGCGCGACTTCGAATTTCATTACATGAAGATAGTAGCCGATTGTCAGACTTACTGAATATGCATAAAAAAATTCATACCCATCGGTTAAGCCGTTTTCGGAGAAGTATGGTTACTAATACTGTGACACGAGAATTTTATATACTACTAGCTGTGCCCCGGCATGCGTTGCAATGCAATTTTCTACCTTTCTAACTACCTGCCTACCCTACATACCCTACCTACCCCTACCCTACATACCCTACATACCCTACCTACCCTACATACCCTACCTACCCTACATACCCTACCTACCCTACATACCCTACCTACCCTACCTACCCTACATACCCTACCTACCCTACCTACCCTACCTACCCTATCTTTTAAGTTGGATCGAACTGCACATGGTGTGCGAATTTTATTATAATCGGTTCAGTGGTTTAGGAGTCCATTGAGGACAAACATTGTGACACGAGATTTATATATATTAAGACGTATGTATTACATTAAGTTTATACGGAATTATGAAGTCTGGGTTGGCTTAGATTGTTAAGTTCAAGTTTTGGCGTTAAGCCGGATATTGCAAATAAAACAGCGTCAATCTGTTCAATATCAGACAACTCTGATCACGCTAGCTAAAGATTACTCTTTTCAAATTGTTTTGTGCCTAGGAACTTCGCCATTCGGCCCACGGGAATATTTGCTTCAGCGAATATCCGGTGACCAGGCGATGCAACTGAATCAAGCCTCCCTATCGATTTTTGCACAGAGCAGTGAAACTGCAGAAATTTAATAAATTCGCAATTCCGCGGTGTACGTTAGTACCTTCGTTATGATACAACTTTAGAATACAAAGGGAGAAAGAAAAACCTGCTAAGCTTCATATGAATTAATATTACGAATATGAATTATACATACAAATCACATGACATCACATCAGTACCTGTGGCGTGGGCGCTACACGCGCATAACAAACAGAAAGCAATCTCTAGAAATAAGATCATTACGAAACGCTATGGAAAAATTTACCGATGTAATAATTTGTAAAACTTTTCCATGGCTCTTTTTTTACCTTTGAACTTTCGATTGTGGCGTGGGCGTAACTTAAGCCTACCCAACATTTAAGAGCTACTGACATTTAAGCTTTTCAGAAATAATTGCCCTTCGAGATGAATAGAAAAGTAACCTGTTCAATGGTATGCGCACGTGGCTGCCGCCGAGTTGATTTAAAAACAACATTTTCGGGAACATTTTCTGTCAACTTGTTAATTATGTATTTTATCGGTATTTATATATTTATTGTATGTTTTAGTTTATACAATTCAAATCAAATCAAAATCATTTATTTCAAGTAGGCCAGTTACAGGCACTTTTGAACTGTCAAAACATTGACAACAATAAAAATGAAGCTACAGTCCCAGTCACGAGGCATAATAACTGTGAAAGTACTGTAGTTACCCGTTCCAAAGTGTAGATCTCTATGGAGAAGAATGGGCAAGAAACTCCATGGACACTCTTTTAAATCAGAATATTGTTACAAAACTTTGGTTACATCATTCGTGTTAATATGGTAAACTATGTGAGAACGATGTAGCAAGCCATGCACATTAAAAGTGTCCATAGTAAAACAAAAATAAATAAATTACTCATTAATTACTAATTAATTAATAATATAATTAATTGGTATATCACATATACTCATTTGCAAAATTCTCAATTTCAGTGAGGTTTGCTGTAAGAAACCCCAATTCTGGGTTAAGCTCGCCATTATACAACATAAGTTTTAGTTTTGTAATTTGTTTGTTTATTATTCTTTTTTTTAATATTTTGTGTGCAATGAAGATCGTCAGAAAAACTTTAAGTGACGAGGAGAACTCTTTGCCCAACGTAAGCTAACAGTAAATTACACAGGTACGACAAAGGCTAATCCGTGATCCAGGCAAAAAACATCACTTAATAAAAAAAAATGTTGCCTCTAGGAATTTCTCCTGTTTCGTGAGTGCGTTTACAAACATTTAAAATCACATACACAAACAGGAACAAATATCTGTAGGCCATACAAATATTTTTTCCGTGCGGGGATCGAACCCGCGACACGCAGCGCAGCAGTTGATCCTCAGCCACTGCGCTAACCGTGTCGTCAAATTGTCTTAATCTTGTGCATAGTGACTTGGAAATAATACCTCATGAAATAAGAAAAATTTTTGTGTTCCGAAACGAAAATATTACATAGGGAAGTTTTATCCACGCGCTACTTTTCCGATCTCTGTACATCACACATCAGTACACGGTCGTTATAGCACATGCGGAAAACGACTCACATAATTAGATACACTAATACCTAGCATAACACGTGTCTGTCGTCATTTAGAAACATAACTACGTTTTGGCTAAGAGGATGTTACGAAGCTGGATTTGTTACTGGAGCTTCTAGAAACAATCTCTTTTACGGAACGTCATACAAATTTAGACAATTAAAACTTATCTCAGCCTAGTTTTACTTTACTTGTTGGGCCGGCATTCAGCTTAATCGGGTGTAGCTGATTACAAGTATTTTATATAGAGGAACTACCAATCGACCTTCACAAAGCAGTCATTTGGTGGGTAACACCCTCCTTCTTTAGTAGATAAACTTTCAAGCCATTGAAGACTTGACACGACGACGGTCAGAATCTACAAATGACATCCGGGACCAACAGCAAAACGTGTTCTCCAAAGCACACATAATTATGATCATCACCTATCCACCTATATATACCTAGGCTAGCGCGGCTTAAGTGCGCACGGATTGATATTAAACGACCGGTGCAGTAGTTTTATTATAATTAAACCACAAATCCCAAAAGCCTAAAGTGCTCGACAATATTTTTGTGTTGTTGTGTCATTATTGCACGTGCCTGTTTCACTGACGACTCACGAACATCG
Organism: Ochropleura leucogaster; assembly: GCA_958449745.1. NCBI lineage: Eukaryota > Metazoa > Arthropoda > Insecta > Lepidoptera > Noctuidae > Ochropleura > Ochropleura leucogaster. The sequence continues at coordinate 23,845,511 of OY288200.1, forward strand.
ATGGTGAAGCTACTCTAATGTCGGATCGTTAATTAATTATCAATACAGGAACTTTTCATGCCTCCCTACCAATGCTAGTACTCGAAATTGCGGAAGCGATACTAATAAAATTATTACACGTTTTGAGCGATTTTATTGACGCTTTCGTATCATGGTAGATGCCACGTTGGTTAATACACTGTGATCGCGTCCCATTGTTTTGCAATCGTGGCGCAAAACACCGCTCTAAATAAAAGAGTGTTGGTTTTGTAGTATTGTATTTATTTTAGACAAACATACACACAGTTTTGAACTGACTCGACTAAAGGGAGCTGTGTGTTGATGAATCATTATGGTTACATTTAAGTATAAAAAAATTTATTCAGTTATAATTTCCTTTATAAAAATATAATAGAAACAATATATTTTTGTAATTAAAAATGGTAGCCTACGGTACCGGGAACAGGGTCCAAGTTACCGACAGTCAGAAATATAGAGAGAGGAACCTCCTAATATTATGGGCCGTATTGTTTAGTTTATTTTTAATAAAATGATATTCATTTCTCGAACAATGTGATAAAAAAATCAAAATCCGTAAATTTGTAGATGCATCACAAAAAATGTGATCACAAATTTATTTGTAAACTAAACGCGACCAATATCTATGCAAGGAAGCGACAGTTTTCCAACGGCTAAGTTATGTTTGTCCTTCAATATAGTTTGTCTTTTTGTTAGAGCAATGTTCTGAACTATCTTAGATAATTACAACGGCCGGTTTTTTTTTACAAGGTTATTTTATCAACGAATTTTTTGTTTCACTGATACACTTTTGTAGATTATGGGGTTATTCGCGCTTATAGCGGGACGCTCCATAGATTGTGATAAGTATCGTTTACAGTCACGATTTTATGGTACAAGTAGGGTCATAAACTAGTATTGACTTGCTATAACGATTTTAAACAATGCTCTCGCTGGCAGCACTGTAAAAAGTCGGTAAGCGAACAACGATCAGATCATACAATAATTAACTCTTATATTTAGTGTGATTAAATAATTGGAGATGCACCACTCAATGGTATATTATAGCTGGGCCCTAGCATGTGTTGCAATGCAATTTTTCTATCTACTTACCTAAACTACACAAAAACGTATACTGCCTTTAGATTTTTTTCTGGCCGTAAAAAAGAATTGGTGAAAGGAAATCTCCAGGCGTTTTCGATAATACCAGCCTATATCTGGCCCACTGCTGGGCAAAGGCCTCTTCTCATTCAGAAAACGCAAGAGCATTGATCACCGAGCTTGCTTAAGACTTATATTAATGTACCATTTGAAAAACATATTTTTAAGCTCGTTTCGGAAGCCCCTTAAACGAAAGAATTATCAACAGCTAAGTCGCTTCCTAGCTTGTGACACGTGGTTGTGGAACTTGTTTCTAAAATGTAACGTCCGGAAACTACTTGATCTTAAATATTTGCTTTGGACTCCCGATGACACCGGTAAGGGCAGTTTGAAAAGCCCAAAATACGACATAATAATTATGTACTCATATCAACAGTTACGCATGGCCACCAATCTAGCTTTTTAAAACCTCTCATTGTATTCGCAATCTATACAGAGAGAGAGGACATGTTATACTAGAAATAAATAGCTTGATGTGTCGCTGGGTGTACTAACACACGCGCGCGTGGCTAGCACGTCCTCATTTTGCTTGTTTTGCTCATAGCAATAATTGTTCGTAGTAAATTAACATAATAAGCTATGATCCCGTACATTACTCGCATATTGTGTACCTAATTAATACATTTTGCTGCCCCTAGAACGCGCCCAACGAGCAGTTTTAAAGGTTGCTACTTTTCGTCCTTTCAGATTTCCTACACATCAGCTGTATATAGCATGCAAGGTGCTAACAGTGCGTCAATTGTTTGTTTTGAACGTAATCTTATTACAACACACTGAACTTTATTTTATCCCAGTACCCTCAGATAGGAGGAGATAAGATTTGGTTTGTGCTAACGTTCGGACGAAACATGCTTTTGCTAATCGTTTTTACTTATTTTTGGGACCCTACTTATATAACCAGTTTAACAGAGTACTAAATATTTATAGTTTAAGTTATAATAGGTGTAATCTACTAGTTCAGGAATACCTGGCAAAACACAATTATGCAGACACGGAAAAACTACTAGAAATTGTAAAATAAAGTCTGAATGTACACACTCTAATAAAAGTCTCACTGTTTACCTAATCTACTCTATCTACTTTAACATTATTCGTTAATTTATTTTAACATAATATTATATCTTACATTCGATAAAATAACATAATATTTAATATTATATACCTAAATAATTACTTGATAAGTCGTTGAAAATAATATGTCTTCTCTATAAGTTAGCTACTAAGAAATTTACTAATGTCCTCTTTTTAAATGTATGACGTAAATTGATGGCCTGAAACACAGGTTTTCATAAACCTACATCAGGCAGGTCTACATTATAGTTAGAATTAATTTTCCTCTATGACGATTAATGTAAATCATAGTTTTTACTTATACTTGAATAAATTTATTATTATTATTACTAATTCATTCACACGTTGACCAAGTGGAATCAGAAAATAACACATTTAACGGAAACGGCTCGCAGAGAATTCAGTCCCGCGAATGCTACCGGTCTTCTTGTCGTCTTCATACGACACCTTCTCACGAAACTCTTAACGCCATCTAGGAGCAGGGTAAGTAAAAACAAAACCAAATAAGCTTGGCATTTTTAGAGTCTGACTATATTGGATGCGAAATGCCGGCAAAATGATAAATGCAATAACAATGAGTTATTGTATTAATTTTAACCTCTTTTCAACTTAAAATCTCCATGTTTGAAGTAAGGCCCACTATAGAAAGTGACTAGCAACGCTATCTATGTTCTGCAATGCGGGGACAACCATTGCCACCTATATTGAAACACTGTTTTACCAAAAACCGATAGATGGCATGAATCAACATGCTCACTCATACCGACGCGCGACGGCGAGAGAGCGAACTAAAACGAACTTCAGTTTGCTGACGTGAAAAGCACCTAGGCGGTGCTTTTCACGTCAGCAAACTGAAGTTCGTTCGCGCTAATAACTTCATGGAGATTAGTTACAAGCGTTTCAAATTTTGAAACATTACGTCCGTCTCCCTACAGATTAAAATGCCATAGACTACTAATGCCAACTATTAGGTACTGAAAATATCAAAAATGCGCTATCATTGACAAAAACTGGATGCGTTGCTGACTGATGTACGATAAGATGATGCCGTTTAAGTTTGAATAAATCATAACATTGAAAATATCATCAAAACGTTTTGTCGAATAATGTAATGCCAGGTCTACTCTACACTTACAATGCGGCAGTATTAATTGATCAACAAAAACGACACGAAGGAATTACTACTCATATTCACTTTTAAACGGCTTTTGTCCAACTGAAAAGTCTGCTTAGCATAACGTATCGTTGGTTTGTATTAGTCTTCAATTTTACTCTTTGCTGTTATACTATAGTTTTTCCCAAAGGATTTGTAAATAGATTTGATTTTGGGCGGGCCACGTTACAACAATAAACATATAAGTAGATAATGCTATATTGTATCATACCGACGGAAGAATGTGTGAGCACCCCTCACAGATTTTCCTTCAATTACATTCACTTGAATGTAATTGAAGGAAAATCTGTGAGGGGCGTACAAAGTAATATACAAAAACTAAACTTACCGTGCGCTGAATATGGTGGCGAGAGCCATGTAGCATCCATCAGCGACGCGGGATGAGCCCGTGAAGCAAGTGTCTACGGTCCAGTCCAGCAGTGGACCGATGTCGGGGTTGCAGTCCAGGAGCAGGACTATTGTCTCACGAGCCAGCTCGAATATCTGTGGGCCAGGGGACTTATGTCAGCGCTGGTTACAAAAACGACTTTAGTGAATAAAGCGGACGCGTAACATTAAAATTTAAATTTGCTAGGTGTTTGTCACTTTTTAGTCCTAGTTTGATTGTAATAATGTAATTATTCGGAAAATTATAATTAAATAATCATCTATCTATACAATTCTCTAAGTTAGTGTTGACATTCAAATAGTTTTTATCTACAAAACCATTCAAATTATTGATAAAATGAATCTATTTTTAGATTTCCAATTCACCATAAATACGTAGGTATGTCGGGAGAAACTTAAAATTTACTTTGACCGATTTGAAAAAGAAAATAGATTGCCCCCATTTTTATTTTTTTGTCTAAAGTATTAGCTTGCCTTTTGGTTACGTACCTTATCGTTAGTGGAGGAGAGCATCTCACTGAGCCAGGGATACAGTGACCCGTCCTCAGCCAGCGCCGAAGGAGCGAAACACGGCCCGCAGCATACCACGGCACTCATAGCCTAAACACAAGAACATTTCTTAAAAAAAATTGTTCATTTTGACAATGGCATATGTTACAGATTCCCGTCAGTTAATCGGCTCAGCCCATTACAGGTTACGTTACCATGTCAGGTTACAGGAGTGTTTCAGGCCACTAGCCGGAACCTCTCGAACTCGAACAGAATGCCGCAATAAAGCTGCTATAGCAACAAGTGGCTGGGTGTGATGTGTTCAACTATACGTGGAAAAGTCGGAACACTTTCTAAGCCTTTATTACCAGTCAAAAATACAGAAGTACTTCAAGAGTTTTTTTACATAAAAAGTTATGAGCTATTTAAGTTATCTATCTAAAGTTGGTGGCTAGTACAAAAGTACTTGACGCTATTTTACTAAAAACGTTATAGAAAATATGTTAGTAATTATAAACTCTTAAAAGTATCTATATGATTGTGGTGTTTTTAATAGGACACTTATTTCAAAATTCGGTATTTTTTTGTTCACACAGTACATATCAACACATTTATTTGAAAAGTTCCTTAAACTCCTCTATGATTTTATCATGTTGTTATTCCATTTTCGGGTTGAATAAAGCATATCTATAAATGCTTTTTTTTCTACTGATGACAAGCAATTGCTTGGCCGCGACAGACATTAAGGCATTTTGACCTTTGGATCCCAGACTTGGTATAAGCCAAAGAAGTTTTTTTTTGTAATGTTAATCTTCACACTGACCCTGAGAGCAGAAAGGTTGAGCCGCTCGTCGTGCTCGTGCTGTGGTGGCTGCGGCACCAGCGAGCCCAGGTGCCTCACCAGCGGCCCGCACCAGCCCGAGAACAGCGAGAACAGGCTGCGTAGGAGCTCCTTCTTCATTAGCGAGCCGTACTTCTCCACTGTCGGGGAAATAAATGGTTTCATCAAATTAAATAAAACAGGATTCGGGATCGTACTGAGCAACATATTGTTATCCGATAGTATGGATATGAGGACGTAAGGGTCATGGAACGCGCTTTCTTAACCTTTTGCACGCCAGCGCCCTTTTATGGTACTTCACCCCCGACAAGTCTATAAAAAATACGTAACTTTTTAACCACTCAGCACGACAGGATTTTGACATATGACACATCAGCTGAATCGGTGGGGTGACGCGAATTGTCATGAAATTCAAGATTTTTCATCAATTTACAGCATTCAATTTTGTTATTAAAAATAAATCGCAGCGGCTGTTTCATACGATAAGTTTGAGGTTTATATTTCCAAAAACCTCATAAGGTCGATAAAACGGCGTCAATCTATTGCAAAATGTGTGTAAAATACATATTACTACACCCTTCCAAAAATTTGGTACTTTAAAAACGCTGGAAATAATTACATACACAAGATAACCATTTGATAATAAAATCGGAAATCTAAAATAAAAACAGTGACATTCCATCTGCATTCTTATTTTTGCCATTTTACATATAAATTAATAAAAAAACACGATACAAATCTCGACAAAAAATACTACTAAATGTATTGCAATATGACATTTCTTAGTGCTGACCGTAAAACTAAGTTTCATCATTACGATTAAAAAGTTGCATTCAACCTAATCGATAATCGTAATAGAGTAAACTTTAAAAAAAAGTTTTGGGACCATTGAGGAATTTTCCTATGGAGGTGGCATAATATTCTACTATAGATATTATAGTTGTACAAATATCTATGATATCGATTATAAAAGATCACGTTCTATAATTATCTTACTATGCGCCCAGATTTGAGGTACATTTGCTGTCAAACGGTTTCGCGGTAAAAGATTTTGGCAGTTTTCTTGAATGACGATAAATGAAAATGGCGGCCAATTTTGTAGGTCATGCTAAATCTGTACTCAGTCAGGCAGCCCAGCCGGCACAACCATACCGTACCGCACCTAGAAAGCCATGCCTCCGCAGTAGAGCCTTGATTTAGACATACAGGGACTCCGTACACAAGTACACACCGGGGCTCTAAAATATTGATACTTAAAAGTAATGGTTGGATAAAAAAATTAGAAAGGTATAAGGAGACCTTTGCGTAGCAGTAAGCGGTTCAGCCTATTAAAAATAGACCGGCCAAATGCGAGTCGGACTCACGCACCAAGGGTTCCGTACAAACTGACGACATAAACGGTCATATCTTTTCTCTACGTAGACTTGCGAGAGCTGTTTTTTTCACAGCTTCAAGGGACCACAGATTTGATATTTGGGTTGTGTTATTTATTATGAGGTACGAAACCCTAAAAAGTATTTTTAAATGGTGTATCTCTATTTTTTGGAATTTAAGGACTTCTTTAGGAATTTAAAAGAGGCCTTCTCATAAACTTCTTAAGTGGTAGGTGAGGATACCGTGGCGCCTCACTTCCCCCGCTCTGGGCGGAGCGGGGGGAGTGTCAAACCCGCAACCCCGGTAGGGTCCTGCCGGGATTGCGGGTTGTTCGAAAGAGATACCGCAGCCCCGAGTAAAAGAAGGAACATCGATCGGTGGGCATTAGTCAGTAAAAGTCTGACACTCCCCCCCGCTTCGCCCAGAGCGGGGGAAGTTATTTGATGATTTCCCACCCCAAAAAAAACCCCGGTACACGACATCAAGAAAACTCCAGGTACAAAATGGACCTATTTTGAACCTGGAGTTTTCTTGATGTCGTGTACCGGGGCTTTTTTTTCATCTCAATCTCAATTGTGGTCTCCCTCTAGGCCATTTTTACCATGTTTTATGAAAGAATGAAAACGCTTTCCAAATAACTAATCCAACCATACTACAAACAATTTTGTCGAACAAATATAATTTATCTTGGCTGATTTTTTTTTACTGTGCCTACCGAGATCATAATAAGGGCGTTCTATATTCAACCTTATTTATTGCTTTTTGTAATTCACATTCAAATAGTAGGTACAAAACCAAATTATTAATAAAATATCAAATAAACATTTTAATATAAATTCGAACAGCGAGCGCATTCCTTATTTGATTTTTTATCTGAAAATAAAATTGGCGCGAATTTAGCTATAGATCAGATTCTACTGTTTGTTGTTGAGTCGGTTTTAGTGGCGTAAAAAATATTATTATCAATATTTATAGTATTTTACACGTATTACAAAATTATTCTTATTTTCATATATCAATTTCTGATATTCCTTAATTTAATTATTCGAGTTGATTGATTTACCGGAAAATAATCGATTGAAATAATCGCATTTACACATCACAAAATTAAAAAAAAAAAAAAGAAATGGACGTCATTTTCGAAAGTGAATTTAGCAGTGGTTATGAATATTACGTATACTGGTCCTATTATTGCAAATTACGATAAGATCTGGGCATGTTCATGTTATTTATAATATTTGCAATGATATTTGTCTCATTTGTTATAGAATCTATTCGCGTCCGTGTGCTATAATGTGGAATGAAAAATGTAAACAAGCACGATTGGCGCGAACTTCGACTTTAGAATTCAAAATATATCATTACCACTGCTAATTTAAGTTCAATCACGAATGATTTCTGCACGTAATAAAAGGACACGTTAATCATGCCCAATAATGTGGAGTTTAAATGTCCGAAAACCTATTTTTTTATGATTTTTAGCGTCGACCTAAACTGCCGTCAAAATGGCGATGATCGTAATTTACGCATTGGGATTTTATATGACTTAATTAAGAAACTTACTCAATAATTAAAGAACTTCTAGTGACGTTTACATATGAGATTTTTATTCTACTATCTTAATGAATGCACACCCATATTATTTTTTTACCAGAAAATAAAATATTTACAAAAGTAATGAGGAGGTCATATGACTTAAATGTCCGACCCCTTTCGGGGCCAGTACCGAGCCAGCGGAGGTTTGAATATCGAGCCCCCGGAGGGGTCCGTACCGAACTATACGGTTAATTTTCGCTAGCGATGCGACATATCCTATTATTATTTAGTTTATTATAATTGAGAGAACTTTAGTTGTCTGTGGCGTCACAGTCATGCGATCATTTTGGAACTTAAGTGTTCAATGCGCGCACATGTCTTTAGTATTCCATAGTCGTACAAAGGTACGAAAAATAATACCATATTTAGCCTTGGGTTTTCATAGTAAATGGTTTTCCATATGCATGATGATAATAACCATAAAAGCTCGTGTCTCGCTCTTTGGTGTCTCAGACCAGGGAACTAAAGAACTTTTGCTGTATGACTTTTACGTTTTCCCATACATCTTGCTCAGCTCGCTTTCAAACTTGATTAGTTTCATGATCCGAGAAACTACAAGGTTTTGTATTTATTGTTACACCTCGCGTAACAGCCGTACAATTACATCCAATGTAAATCGGGATTACGCCGGCTTTATGATGTTAATAACGCTCACTAAAGTTGGCACTTTTTTAGGTATTACAGAACGTCGCTCAATACGTAAACATTATTTAAACTTAGATACGAGCTATATGACTGGAAACTAGTTTTAAGTTATATTAGAATTAACGTTATGTAATACTGGACTTGAGCAGTGAGCAGTAAGATGCAGCATGAACATGAGAGATGTCTATGACTGACTGAAGCTAAAGCGACAACTGACAAGTAATAACAGTTCAGCGTTTTCGAAACGGGTACTTACACGGGAAGCTCTTGATGAGTTCAGTGACGAAGTCTGCGACAGTGATACGCTGTTCGCGCGCGGCGGGCGCGTCCTTCTCGGCCTCCACCTCCAGGCACTGGCGCACACCGTCCACGTACTCCGTGAGTGACGCGTGCAAGCTGCCGCCCTCCAATGCAAAGGCACTAAAAAGAAAAACCAACAGTTTGTTAAGATAGGTATATTATTTCAAAGGCACAGAAAAAATACTCGCGTTAAACTCATGGCGACCACTTTTTTAATTCATTTATTAGACATCGCAAGATAATAGGAAAACAAACCACTAATTTTACACACAATGTTTATCATCATCCAACTTTAAGTCTTATTTGGTTGCTTTGCTATTGTAACGTGAACTTTATAATCGGATATGCTCCTAACAAAGTGATCGCTTTTGCTTGTCAGAAACTGGGTGTAGGTACGATTATAAATATGTTTTATCATACACTAAGCTACACACTTTTTTTAAGTTCGGCACGATAGGACATAACCCGGGTACACAACATAGTAATTATGTTCGAAAAAAAAAAAACTTTGTCACAGGCTAGGTGACGAATGCAGATTCTCTATGGATACGAACCAATTGTACACCCTTATATGCTATAGGCTTGTGTCCACTACGAAAAAATTGGATTCAATACATTCAATCCGATTTTCGCTTTCTTTTTGTACACACCTGTTAGCGAAAGTTTTCTTCTGAGCAATGAGCAGCAGCATCTTGTTGAGATGAAGGCGCAGCGCGTCGCGGCGTCGGCGGCGGCGCATGTTCTCTTGCTTGCGGTCCACCGCCTCTCGGAGGAGAGGAAGCAGCTCCTCCATTAAATCTCTGCACAATTATAATGATATTGGTAAGAATACGTCAACTTTTACAGGTCTTCCTTTAAACGAATTGATACATAATGATACTGGGCAGCGATTTATTGACATTTTCTAAATTGAGTTTTTAAATTAAGATGTTGCGTTACGAACTAAAAATGTTGATAGTACACACGGCGACAGATCAACCTATACAAAACCAGTTTATGCGGATCTCTCATTGTACTTGAAATTTATGGTGTACGATCCGTTGTTGAGAGAGCAGCATAAACTGGTTTTGTATAGGTTGATGTGTCGCCGTGTGTACAAGAAACACCTTAACGAGAGTTTAGGCAGTTCATAAACAAATATTCAAATTAGAAACTGGGTGATCGCCAACTGGGTGATAGCAAAAGTTGTGTAGTATCTGTGATTGAAGCAGTTATGATAAGACGAGATGTGTCTGTGTTTAGAAAAAGTATGTAATAAGTTTAAAATTGCTCTACCTTCTCATTCCATAAGAGTATTGTCGGACAAGATAGTTGGAACACATGAGTGTCATCATTATTGGGCTATATTATAGGCAACTCTTTAACGCTCAAGTGTTGTGGGAGAAATTAGCGCCTTGAGTCAATATTTATTTTTATAATCAATACAAATGTTTGGGAAAATAAAAAAGATAGCTGTATAAATGAATGTGTCAAAATCTACTGTGAAGACATGGATGCAATGGCACTCGTTTATAACCTAATATGTAAGATACTTTTTTATACCGGTAGTACTACCGAACTCCATCAGGTGCATAGCATAAGCTAATAAATGTTTATAAAGCTACTTACTTAAGTGCATCCGGGTTGATATTGCCGCAGGCAGCCACAGCGGCGTCCCGGACCTCCGGCACCTCGCAGCGCGCCAGCGGCACGGCTAGCTTGTGCAGCGAGCCCGGCGAAGCCGCCGCCCCGCGCGCCTCGCCGCCGCTTCGCTCGCTCAGCGAGTCTGGCGACGAGCTACGTCCACGCACACAATGTTAGCGGCACATAGATAAACTTGCAGTTAAACGAAGACTTCACCAACACTCTTACTTCAACAGTTTTAATAGTTTGAAATAGACAACAAGTACTTTAAACAAACTTTTTAAAGTAAAAAGTGCCAAATTTAATGTTGCATCGTAAGACACAGAGGTTTGAATATTTTAGTATGGAACCTAGCCCTGAGTTCTGCCCGCCATTTTTATTTTTCCAGATGGTATTTTTATGTCAGTCCGTGTACATCATTAGCTAATATTAATACTGAGTCTATTCACGGATAGCACCATAACTCTGTTCAACGTGACGCTTTTGACAATACAGTATTTCTGTAAATATTAATGCCATCTCATAAAGGATCTAACAGAACCATCAGCGAAGCCTGAAAGGTACCTGATTTCCCCATCGTTGCGATGATTTTCTTAAGTTCGGTTTGAATCTAAAATGTTACTTTAAATACCTGACCGTGCATTTTATCATGTTCATTACATATACAGGTACAATCACGACAACAAAATGGCGAACGAGAAGACAAACCAAACATTCAAACCCCTTTTGTATCTCTGTGTAACATATTTTAAAGAGAACACATATACAGGGTGGCCAGTTGATAGGCGTTCAAAGAAAAAAATTAGATGCCTTATGCTAAGGGGTATCCGAATTACCCCCATGTATGTTCCGCGATTATTTGTAGTTTAGGAGCTAGAATTTTTTTAAGTACTTTTTTCAAAATTTTCACCTAACATTGGTTTTTATTTTTTATGTCTTTATTACCTACTTACTTACTTACTTACTGAAGCGGTGTTGAAAATTTGATGGTCTTACGGAATGAGGAATCTCAATAGCGGACTATGGAGAATCCATAGCCAGACCGCTATCCAAGCTCGATGGAGCCACCTACAAAGAGTTCTTGAAGAATTATCAATTTTGCTGTCAGACGTTAACTTAATACTGAGACGAGACATGGTTTACAACTAAAAGACAATTTCCTCCGTAGATGTAGATTGTGCATTTCTGTGGTAAGGCGGCACTTTGAAAACCTTTTGTAACGTGTTTTAATAAAATTTGTAAACTATCTACCGTATTTTTTTATCATAAAAGTGGCAAAAATAAAGAAATCCCAAATTATAACAATAACTGTAAAAATACCTTTATTGCTATCAATGCTAATTACAGGAAATAATCCCCGAACAAGCTCTATATTTTTTACCAATTTTGTCTGTTAAAGGTCCATAGAAGTTTTTAAGATCATTTAGAAACCTCTGGCACCCCTAACTTATTTTTTTTTAAGCTCTGAACATTTTTGATTATCGAACTCTAATAGTAATTTTGAACTTTGGACTAATTTTGTGGTAAGTTCTACAATGCCTAGGCAAACGGTTTTTTTTGCATGGTAGCTCAATAGCTACCATGCAAAAAAAACCGTTTTTCGTGGAATCTATTAGCGATAGCAATCTATCGCTAATAGATTCCAAGAAAAAGAATATCTAAAAATGATAGGAATAAAGACATAAAAAATAAAAACCAATGCTAGGTGAATATTTTGAAAAAAGTACTTAAAAAAATTCTAGCTCCTAAACTACAAATAATCGCGGAACATACATGGGGGTAATTCGGGTACCCCTTAGCATAAGGCATCTATTTTTTTTCTTTGGACGCCTATCAACTGGCCACCCTGTATATTACAACAAGACTGTTAGCTTTCCTAACTACTTCTATGACTAATAAAGCAATAATAAATAATACTGGGTCGACAATATAAAGCGTTATTAACATAAAATAATAAGGACTTCACCAACAAAGCGCTGCAGATGCCAACAAAATAATGAGACTCACGCGTTTGTACATAATCCTAACGTATTCTGTCAACAAGTTTGTACAAGTGTACTCTGTCACCTTTGCTTGCAAGTGCGCGTCCAGTCAGTAGCTACTGACAACCATTCAATGAACACTGATCTGTCACTTTATATGCTAAAAGAGGAACATGATGCATTACGCTCACAGAAGGCAATTTACAGACACGAGTAGAATCAAACGTTAACGCACAAGTTGCAAACAAAAGTTACAGTCTCAATGATCTCATGAATTAGTTGCGTTTACCCAATGATTGATCATGTTAAACTCACACGAATGACGTTGTCTCTTCGTGCTTTCAGTGGATTTCTGAGATGAAATAATGATTCTAAGTAACGCCAGAAGTTATTTAGTTACTGCTAGTTCTACACTTGCGTTTAACTTTAACTCTATTCTTTGTCTATTGGGAACCAGGGTTTAACATTCGAATTTACAGTAATAATGGGTAATCATGCCAAATATCTAGATCCCAAACATACATTGATCCTGCTGAATGTTCGTACCACAGCGTAAGTACTTGTTCTGTACTTCTCTGGCAATTACTCCAGAACGGTGGTTTTTGTTTGTAATGATCATGTAACAGTAACATATATTTGTGATAACATGTATTTGTGGCGACGTACTAAATACTTTCAGTCATTATATTTTATAAGCGTCGCCATAATGACATTTGGTGTTTTCAGGTAGAACAATCATATTATATAATTAAAGTTGGAAATTCTTTCAACACAATATTTTGACTAAAACATGATAACTGTTATAACAAATATTAGTTACCGTCGCGTCTTGTAGAATAGCAATAAACAGGAGAATAATACGTCAGAACATGTACAGTCATAGCCAAAGTAATATTATTACCCCCACAGTGTCTCCGGACACGCCGAGAGGAAAAGCGCACTGTCGGGGCAGAAACAAAAGTATATACAAATCAAAGTAAAGACAACCACGAAGCGCCGCGCACACTGCTGCTCAGGAGCGCAACAACACGGTCAAACTGTTACAGACCTGTACCATACAATACACAACGGAACAATTGAATGTCTGCACGGTAACGAGGAAGAAGGGGCAGAGCAAAATAATCGTGATATGAACATTCATGTTCACAGCTGAAGGGCTACAGTGAGATTTATTAACATATAGAAGTAAATTAAAAAAATATATCCTACCATTATCTTTGTCTATTGTTCAAAAATTCAACGAATTTGTATTTATCTTTGTCAGTTACGACCGCCCTCGCTAAATCAACAACTCCCAAGAAATTCTTATCAAAACTGTCAAAGATATGAAAAATATGACGTCAGGCATACAGGTTTTAGACTCTCCTGGCAGCATGGCGTCTTGAAGAAGTAATATTAGCTCCACAGACGTCTCCGGCGAGAAGCGTTTCTTTGTAACAAATGGCTAGCTGACTGGGCCATTAATAAAATGTAAATTATATAATATCGAACAAAATGAATTGCGAAACGCTCTTGTATTAGAGACATAGTGTAGTGACTCTGTGAGCTTTTATCACAAACATGTAAATGTACAAGAGACAGTGACCAATGTATTCTTATAGAATTTAGTAGGCATGTTTATTTTTATTTCCTATTAGCGTTTATTAAAATACAGACAAGTACACGTGTTTGGGTGTATATTGCGCACTTCTGGGACAAACTTTCAATACAGGAAGTCAGTATTTGCGTTATGTACAGAAATTTATATTCAGAGATCGTATTCGGTACTGTTCTTTTTAAACGCACTCGGTATTTTAGCCGTGTGCTAGTAACTCATCTAGATAAGTTCGGTAACATGCGCCGCAGATACTCCTAGCTTAGTGTACAAGCTGCGTCCAAACTATTGCCTAAACTTTCTAATTGTTTGCATTGTAACTATCTCTATATCTAAGCGCTATTATTAACACAATTTGTTACAACCCTCTCACAAGCAGTCCTTGATTTGCATCTAAACTAATATTTGAATTCATCCATGATGAGTTATGAGCCAGTATTAACATGTTGTCAATTAGAAACATAAACAGAATGCTACATGTTATAGACGCATGTATGGTGAGTGTGTGAGTGTACATCGCGACCGTGACCACCGAGTTACTGCACGAACCCATTCTCCGACAGCACGCGACGAACACATCGTATGGAATGCGCTAGCTGTGCTCTGACCTAGGCGTGATTGATGAGCGATGTCCACTACAGTGACCTTCGAATTATGGTACACACGCGGCAAGGCCACTGCACTGAGTACCCACAATGAGGAATGACGTGTGTCGATTCCATCCTAAATATTGTAAAGCACTTCACTGAGATGAGTATGCTACTTAAACAACAATATCCGCGATGTCGACGAAATACTTTAAAACATAAAGAAATAAAAATGTGGGAATCTCACAATAGTGGAACAACGTGTGAGGTAGTACCGAGCCCGATGGTAGAGATACAGTGAACTGAGAGATGGAACCGACACAACTAAGTAATGATCAAAATCGAATGCCAAGTGCACATAGCGAGCTTCAATGGCCACCTCGTTCGTTTGTGTTGTCTGTGCGCGCGCGCATAGCTCAAGGGCAGCGTGAAGAAGCCGCCGGGCGCGTTGAGCGACTCGCTGGACGAGCTCAGCGCGGCCAGGCCGGCCCAGCCCTCCGCTTCAGTGCTACTGAACAGACAACGCCGATACTTCGCTGCGCTAGTGGCTAGTCGCCCAGCGGGGCCACTGGCACAGTACGTCTGACACGCTCGCAAACTCAACCGTTTCTGTCCACTAAACTCGCCCCTTTACCTTCCATTCATGTTTAGCAACACAATTTTTTTTCATTTCTCTTAAACCGTATCCACTGACTACGTAGAAGAACCCTTTCACTAAAGTTCACAGTTGATTAAAAGACAAAACAATTCAAATTAAGTCATTTGAGCTTCCACCCCAATTTCTAAATAAACATTCAAGTTTGTAACCAGATAAACTTAAAATTGTGTAACACTAAATCTTAAAGTTAACACAGTGTAAGAAAACTAAAATGAAATTGGGTGGTAGAAAGGTCACATTTACGTACTTACTTTATACGTATGGATTTTGTACCCTTATTACTAAACCAACACAGATAATTCTTGCAGTTTTATGTCAAAGATGTTGTTTGAAATTTCAGTAACACTGATTGAACAAGTCTGTAAATAAGTATTGTACACAATATTCTACATACTGTTCGTTATTATAGAAAGTATTGTCTGGTAGTTTTCTCATGCGGATACTGTGGTAGTCGTGGTTGGTTTCCTCGGAGCACAGATATCCTCCACTCGATTCCGTATCTCTAACATTTTGCTTGTATTCGAGTTCACCAACATTTAACGGTAGGCATAGTTTGCGCGGGGGTGACAAGTGCGATCTGATAGGATATTTCAATGTGACGTCACCTACCGTAGACAATGGCGACAATGCGGGGACAACGACATTAAATTATATGACATCTTTAAGCCGAATCATCATCATCGATATTTAGAGAAAAAGAAATTAACACAAATAGAACATGTGCAGCGCGAAACAATACGCATATAAGTTGAGCTGCTTCTAATGGACGATTTTTATCATTTTACCTAACATTTGCCTGAACAAATTGTGATTTTTTAAAAAAAAAAAGCTAAAATGAGTTTTCGTAAATAATTAAATTAGTAGCATTTATTGTTGTTCTAACGTCTGATCGACACGGAAGAGATAAATACGAACATAGAGTTATTTCTTGTAAGCAGAATCTAGTGGAGGTTATCTGTGGCTCGGAGGGAGCGTCGTAATGTCGAGTAGTACTAACGTAGTTCAGTAAGCTGACATCGCCAAAACAGCGCGGCCAAATATCACATAATACTAAAACCATACTAACACTTAACAACATAACAAATACTTCATGGCTATACTTACTAATACGGATTTAGATTACATAATCATTCAGTTTGTTGATTAAATAGGTACAACTAACGAAACTACAAGATACTTTTTTATACTGTTTTTCAAATAACGAGTCAAGTTAACAACTGAACTAATTACATCTGCAGGCTGATTTAGAACCAATTATTTAGAATTATCAAGTGGTTACTTATCGTAATGGAATTCGTAACCGACAGCCGACTTAACAAGTCGCTCCTTACTAGTGTTGTCAATAAAAGTTGGCAACATAAAGTTAAGAAAACGGAATGTGATTTGTTTTGCGTCCACGTGGATCGACGTATGTCGTGGACTAGAGTTTCAGAGACAGTATCGACGAAAGATGACTTTGTTATTTAAAAACATAATATTTAATACGCTCTTTTGACTGTGAAATGGTTTGGATTTAGTTTTTTTCGATTAAATAAATAAACTGTGAATTCCATTTAAGTTTTATAATTATCTGTTGATAAAATGTTTTAATAATGTTTCTTGAATATTGACTGAAGAACTGATATGAGACAACAGGGTTTGGTAAATTAGTGTATCAAATAAACAGACTCTCATAAAAACCGATTCATGAATCTACCCTTTTAAATCATAAGACAATTTAGAAAACAATATTTGTTCAAATCATTATTAATATGAATTAGTTATCTAAAGGTAGTAAATCGGCCTGCAGAACACAATCAAATTAGTTGGTAGAACATTGGCGATGCCAGCTAAACTTAACTACGTTATTTTATAAAATGTAGACAGTCTAAATCTAATATATTTGCACATATACATAAACCGTACGTATTATGTAAATACTTATATAGAACTGAATGCCAATCAATAATTATAATTTTTAAATAAATTTTAATATATTAAGCCAATTTGCTAATTAATTATAACGGCAACGTGGTATTTTTACGACAAATATCTATAGATGCGCCGAGACTTCCTGGCATACCAAGTATTACCTCGTACACATATTAGGAGCTCAAACTTACAACTTGCTTCAAATTAACGGGTAATATTTCGTTTGCGCACTGGTTTCGGCGCCATAAAGGTATAAGTTTAGATCTAGGAGGCGCTAGTATGTGGCATTCGTACCTCAGACTGAGGTCTGGACTAGCGCAGCGGATGACGGGGCTCGGTACAGCCGGCACTACTAGGTAGGCCATTGTCATGTAGTATTTCCAAACCTGCAATAAAACGCACACATATACATCTAGAAGTGAGACAGCAAACAAAGCACACGAGGGTTCACCACGAAAGCTTCCAGAAGTTGCGTAGTGGTTGGGAATAGAGTGGGAGGCCTTCATATATAATTCGAAGATATTATCCAAACAAAATCACAGGCTATGCTATGGCGTGCTATGTCAACAAGACACACGCACGCTGGCTGCACTTACCGATCGAATGAAATGTAATTCGACGAACGATTTGTTCGGATAAATGGAAGGAGATTTTACTGGCATGTCAAAAGCATTCATTACAGTAATGTCAACTTTAAAATGTTACTACTATGGTTCTAACATAATTAATGCTCAACAGAATTAATTAAATCAATAAATCCTATAAGAGTGGGCAGAAACCCATCTGGTACCTTACATACTCCAGAATGTTGGTTTCTCATAAAATGGTGAGAGTAGTGGGGAAGGCTTGGGTAAAGCTCTTTGCAGATTACGTGGACATAGGTAGGTCACAATAGCTCACCGATGAGGTCAAGCTATTTTGAAATGTAACTGACTAGCAACGCCATCAGTTTCACAGTAACCATGCTCACTGTATAATGTAATCGGTACTGACTTGCATATAACCATCTCGCTCTTTCTCTGGCTTCCTTGGCAGCGCCGGCCCGCGGGATAGCAGTGAAGCTCTGTTGTCGTTCACGGGCCTGAAATATTCCGTGGATCATTAAATCCTATTTGTAATACAAGTCTCTTTATAACCAATCTCTATAACGCTCACATAAATTAAAATATAATATTAATAATTATATTGTAAGAATTTTTATTTTTAAACTGAATTCTCTTTTTTAATATTTTTGTATGTCAATTGACAAAACACAGAACAGTATATATTTTTTAAGATTTTTTTGTTTTTATGACCTATGTTTACAAATAAATAAATGATTCACATTCTGAAAAAAAATAATCATCAGTGTTTGTTTGTTTATCACTCTTTCAATTATATCAACGTTATTTTTTATCCACTTCGCAATTCAACCAGAATAGGTATGTTGTTTTGGTAATATTCGTGTTTTCATATCAGCACGGTAAGATTACACAGTGAGTTTAACTCGATTTTCATTCGCGTTTTGTCTGCGACCTAAGTATTTGAAATGTAATATTTGTCAGGTCTGGTCCCGTTATCTGTCATTCGATACTCCTTGGTCTACGTTAGATAATCATCGAACACAAAATGTGCAGTTAACTTACGCTGGTTCAATGATGGTAAAGAGCGCGTGTATCCTGGCGTGAAGTATGGGCCAGGCTTGTAGTATGGTGGAAGGACAGCGCGCAGGCACTCGACTGCGCTCCAGGAGACCGAATAGCACCACCTGGAGCACAGTAACACAATCACATTGAAAAACTTGCATAAGTGACGCAAACGTAACGGACACGACTAACTCGAAGGCATGTTACATCCGCAGCCCGCACTGGGCTGTTGATGTATACAGGCTACAATTGTTTTTGTATGCTAGTGTTAGCCTGAGCTATACTAGCCAGTAATCTGGTGGAAAAAGTATTATTCAGTTTTTTTTTATTATTGTTCTTATTTGTCCTCGAAACCTCACAATCGTTATTGGACGTTTTATCTAATAATACCATATTTTGTACAATATTAGAGGACAAGAAAACTCTAATGTGAACGGATTTAATTACCTCCCAGGGATCGGCGCCACTGGACGAGCTGCCGCTCCAGCTGTTCCTGCTGGATGTCTCATCGTGTTGAAGACCTGGAAACATGACAATAACAATTATATTCTTTTAACTTTAATTTATTTGAGGGTGGTGCATCATCTAATCTAGGAAGACAGCTATTGTAAAAAAATAATATACGCCTGAGTGTGAAAGGAGTTCATAAATCTGGTCGCTGGCCAGTACAGAATCTGTCATTGTGACGATAATTAGCTGGCAGTAAAATAAAGTGTTATTGCATATTTTTATAACAAAAGATAGCTTGGTAGGGAGTAAGCTATCTTTTTTCCTACTATTTGTGTACTTAGACCGGACTATCTGATGCCAATACAAACGCTGTCGATGTACTAGGTCGAAGCAAATTACAACTATAGCTTTTTTTTTATCTATGGGAATCATCGCCAAAAGGAGGCAGTAGAAGTTTGTCGAGTGATGCATGATGATGAATTCACCGACCGCGACGGGCAGTCCAGACGGCATGCATTATATGCCAATAATTTCTCTTGCCAACCAAACCAGGACAAGGCCAGGTTCTTATGGCAATATTAGAGAAGCGTCTAGAACTTTATGTCTTAACAATGATGAGGTTGCTGACCAGCAGTCCAGACGGCATGGCTTCTTTCAGCCAACCAGACGAGATCGATCTGGCCTGCAGTAAGGATGGCGCTTTTCTCAGCCGGTGGCAGAAGCGGCAGACACTTCTCCGCGAAGAATGCTGTATGAGCATCCGCTGCGTCTATTAGCGCCGGCTCATCTCGAGTAAGTTGCAGCTTTTCCAGCAGATATTTAGCCTCTCTGTAAAATGAGGATATTTATGTGAATGGTCATTGGTTTATTTTTGACAGTTATAACGATCTTGACAAGGCTGTATGTTATTCTACTACAGTGTTATTGTTGTGAGAATTGGCTTGTGAAAATCAGATTGGCAGAATAGCAAGCAGACCACCATATAGTTACGAAACCGCTAACCAGTACTAATAGTAATAATACAGCATAGATCATTCTGCTCTACAGAACATTGCTCCACACTTTATATGACATCTTATATTTTCATCACCATTATATTTCATATTATTAGTCCATTTATTGTTTTCTTTACATAAAATTATATTTTTAAATATTTCTTAAACACAAAAATAATTCATATATTATTATATCGGTCAGATAAAAAGATTATCTGACGGAACTTAACACGGCAGTTTACTCATTCTCCTCACTATGATATCGGAACACAGCTATGAGTAATTTACAACTATTCAGGTTGTAAATGACTAAATTGTAGTAAATGACTCATAGCTATCACCAATGACAACAATGATCTGCCATTTCAATCGTGAATTTAAATTAACGGTACGTTGCAAGTACCGAAATCTTTATACCGTCGCGGAACAAAGGGCAATAGAAGGAACATGAGTGGATTTAAGTCCCAAAATCTTGGTTCCTAGATTGGTCTATGTTATTCGGTTTTTACCTTTGGGAAAATCCTAGTAGCAGTTTCGTAGTCTGGATTTGATGGTTGAAGGCTTGTTCCTTAAATAATGGACTTTCGACTAACTGGCGAAAATTTGGTGTACTACTAGGTACTGAATGAACTGATATAGCTCTGCCACACATCAAAGAAATACATTTGTGTTGGTTGATTGTGTTACCTGAGCACATGCACAGCGAGGCGTCGTGGATAGGCCTTGCACTGGCAAAGCATCACGAGGCCGAGTGCTTCGGCACCTCTGATCACCGACGCCAGAGGTTCCTGCTTGGTGGGCACACTGACAGCTGTAGGCTCGCCGTTCTTCCAACTTGTGAGCAACTGGAGCAGCATCCGGAGACCGTTCTCTACTAGTTGTGGTGAAGTGTCCTGTAGTAGGAAAATAAACCATTCTCAATTTACATAATTATAGCTAATGTCAGTATATTTTCCAATCAAAATTGTTTTTATTACATCATTTTCATAGCTGAATTTTATGCAACCATGCATGGTTCAATATGGTAATTTATTTCGTTTCTTGGCTATTCTTCTCCATATGGAATTGGATTTGCAAATGTCACCTATTCTTATTCTATTCTTTCTAAGAAAGTCTGTACTGCGTTACTATACATAAGCTTCGTTGCAGTATCGTCTCTGATCGGGATCAACGGGAACAATGCCCTGATTGGGAGCAGTGCCTATATTCGAAGCCACACTTATCAGCCGTGCTTTTTTTTTACCTGTACTTCTTTAGCTAGGAACTGCGTGAACCCTGCGAGCACATCTTGCCGCCATTCTGGAAAATCCACGATGAGGGTCTGCAGACTTTGGAAAGACAAGCCTCGGAGTTCCTCATCCATGTGGACTGTTAGCCTGCTGAGGAGGTCTACTAGCTCGCTGGAGCTCATGCCTTCGGGGATCAGTCTGTGAAATGGAAGAAAATAAAGTGGCAATGTTCAAAGAATGAGAAGAGTAATGAGGTCTGTGGAGTTACCATATGCATACAGGGTCTAATGAGGTAGGTTGCGAAACTCGAACTCGAAAAACAAGACAAAAAAAAAGAAATGAGAAAAGGGTTTGTTTGGGTGTAAAGAAAACTAACAAAAAAAATATGATTCGACTTTTTAAAGGCTCCAGAGGATAAGCGCCTCGCTTCTCATGCACGAGGTTATGGGTTCAAAATAATAATATAGTACTGGTATTAACCCATAAAACAACATCTTATCTTTTAATTCTATTTATTATGTCTGTACAACTTCTTAAATTAATACAATTCGAGTTTTCACTCAGCAATTTTACCTTGGTATAGCTGCAACACATGTTCTGAACAGGTCAATTCTGGGTTTTCTCTCTCCCGTATTGATCTCCTGTTCTTTTGTAACATTCTGCGTGTTGGTCAGCATCAGAGGGCGACCATAATGCGCGTCTAAAGCCCGCAGGATCTCAACTAGCACGCGACGTACGTAAGGAAAGTACGGACTCATGCCGATGGAGCGCGCCGTCTCATCCGTCAACATTTTGTTGAGAAACGTCTTCTTAACCCGCAGAGTATTCCCTGAAGGCAGCGTCCCAGAGGTCCGTGGCATCGGAGGCTCTCCTTCCTTCTGCTGTAAACTATCAGCAACGACCAGAAACGCCCGGAGACCGATAGACATCCGTTCTGGAGTTAGAATTATCTTAATTGGCCTCCCGACCATTAGAAGGTCGAACACAATTTCTCGCATGGCGAAGTCAAGACGTTCTTGCGCGATAAACTGTATGATTTTGACAAAGATGTTAAGCGGCATGTCGCGAGGGACCACGCCCTTTGAACCCTTAGGGAACAGTGAGTTGACGATGCTCTGTAGTCGGGATTGAGTCGCGGAGTTACTCTCGCATTTGATTCTAATCATGTACACCCACAGGAGCCTGTACAGGGATTCTGTGAACAAAAATGTGATTTAGTAAAGTGATCTATATCTTTGCAGATAAAGTTGTAGTAGTAGATGAAGTAATAAAATATCTCTTACCCAAAGCGACCCGACACATTTTAGGGTCCCTGTTCTTCAGATGCGACAAGCACATAGCGAGGAAACAGTGCCAGTTGGCTAGGAAGAACTGCTTCTGCGAGACGCACAGCAGACACGTGACGAGCGGGAACAGCGCCAGGCGGTGCTTGGACTTGGTGCTAGCATCGAGGGTGTGACTATACAACATCTCCACAAAGTTTTTGAGGCAAGGGACGTTAACCTCGTTCTTGACAGTCTGTAACAAAACAAATGATGCTAACAGTGTAGACTAACATGTTATATAATTAAATCAATAACGCAAAAGAAAGAATAAGCTTACCGCTGCGACCGGTACAAGTATCTCAACGAAGAGGCCTGCTAGTGCATGCCGGATATCCTTGTCTTTAACCTCTAGGAAGTACTGTGCGCACTCTTGGAGGAACTGGAAGGAGGCTTCGAACTCTTCAATAGGCACCATCTTCACGCGGAAAAACTTCATACCCATCAGTAGAGAGATGATGCTTTGTGTCGTGTGTGGGGATGGCTCGCGGCTTTTCAGCTCCTGTTGGTGAAGCAAAGTTTGGGTTACTTAATTTGTACTAGATATATATTTTAGAACGCTTTTGTAAAGGGGTTTATTGACGGCAACGGATGGCAACTAACACAGTGTTTTCAAGGAGATAAAACATTTGCCGCAAACCGCAGCAGCAATGTCCGCCAACTTGTTGCGGCAGTTTGGAAAGTGCATCTTTAACTTTGCTAATATTGGATGGTATCTCTAGGTAAAGTGTGTGTGTGAGTGGCTTAATAATTATTTTTTGTTTTCATTATACCTCACCAACTGCAACTCAAGTAAAAGTTTTTGCAAAAAACATACCAAAGGTGCAACACCTTTGGTATGTTTTAGCAGCCTTTTCCTTAATACATCAACTCACAAACAATATTATTTTTGTTAAAATGAGGATCATGAATAATCATAATAGGAGTTTATATATCCAATTTATTGAGAAGACACAATCACAATGGACACAGGTCAATAACAATAATGGCCTTGCTAAAACGCAAGAAAACATTCGAATCAAGTCACCTTCAGTTCCGCCGTGAAGCGTTTCCTGACCGACGCGAACCGGGACTGCGCGAGCACGGCCACCACCTCAGCGTACAGGTCTGCTATCAGATGAACGTTGGCAGCGTTCGGGTTCGATTGTAGCCTGAGTATCATACACGAACGTGTTATTGTACTGCCATTTATTTATTTCACCATCAACAGTAAACAATAAATGAAAATAAATATGCTGGCATGAACGGTTGTCACAGGTATACGCAGCATTCACCATTGTGGCAAAAACTTCATCATTACGTAAATATACAGAGTGAAATGGACACCGACACAGTGCTTAACACGTTTTTAAGACATCATTTTAAAGAAGACACATCGAATTTTTTAATCGGTCGTGTAATACGTACAGGGTCAAAATGTATGGAACCGCTTTTGCGAGCCGATATGCTTTGCACTCTATATAAAAAAATTCAAAATATAGGGATTATTTACGTAATATTAACGAAATTGTATGGTGCTAAGACTGATATCAAAGTTACTATGAACAAGTTCTGATATGTGATGTGATGATGAATTTCAGACAACTCTCTGTGAGTCCTTACTTTTTTTTATATGATAACAATAAGACTTCTTGTGCAGCCTTATCTTTATAGAAACACTTATTTCTGCCTCAGGGTTTACTACAAAGGCCAATGTCAGTGCGTCAATGAATCGAACTCACCCCTCCTTATAATTGAACCTCTTGAAGGCGACATTCTCGATGTACTGCACCAAGTCCTCGTGCCCTGGGTGGAAGGGCAGCTGCTTCAGAACCTCGATAAGCGCGAGGCAGAACAAAAACTCTACAGCCAGGTCTCTACGTTCTGCTTGAAGTTCCTCACAGCTGCGCTCTACGGTCTCAGCACCCGCGCCGCTACCCGACACGATGTAGATTATACTACTGTAAAACGAATAAGGTCAAGGTTTACAAATAATAAGCAGATAAATACTTACCACCATTCAAGCAGATATTTTGTAGTGCCGTGTAATAAGGAGCGGCATTTGTAGAGTTTTGTTAGTTGTTACAGGTAGGCTGAAGTTTTGACAACTAGACTTACGAAGGAGAATCGTGGTATTCACTCAATGAGCTGTGAAGGTCAGATAGTCAGACCGTCTATGTTAAATACAGGTACTCCAGTTCGACAAGAAGCCGGCAGAGCCCCGGGCTGGAACTACGTCGAAATATTATAAAATGAATATATATTAATAAAACCTCTTTTATACCACAAAATGTATTTTTTCTACTAATTTATGTCCTTTAGAAAATAATAAGAACTTAAAATAACTTTGGCCGCGTAGATTGTCAAAATACCCCTATGTGCGTCGTACATGTAAAAAGGCTAAGCAAATGATGATAATGAGCTTAGAAATGGTTAGAGCGAACCTAGTGCCATGAATACTCATATCTTTATTTGTTTTACTATTATGTGTACTTAAGTGGTAGTTTTTATAATATTGTGATCATTATGGACCCTGTAGGGCAAAGCAAAAGTGTGGAGGAGAGCTTTGTTTTAGAAGATAATTGTTATACAATTATTTATAAATATGTGTTTTTTTTTAAATTATTTTTAATTTTGAGTTATATTTATTATAATTCTGCTTGTTCGTATCTGTAGGTTTACTTTTAAATACTTTTATTGTATTATGATACCGCCAGCTATTAAACCGGCACACATCCATATTTTTTTTTTTATCATCCATGGCCTAACTTCACCCACTGGAAAACTTCGTCAGTCATAGCCAGGTCGCCAGTGTCAGTTCAATTTGGAACCTTAACGGGTTTATCAAAAATTGAAAACAAACCATAACAACTGTTCGGCACGTGATCAGTAATATACCGAAGATCATGCATTCAGTACAGCAAGGCGATTTAAGCCGGATTCACTTCATTGTGTTGTGTCGCTTTCTGACGCAGTGTTTACTAATCGAAACTCGTTGAGATATGACGCAGTTTTGAACAGATTAGTTTGATTGGTGTATCCCGCGTCACATGTCACAACATAACACGAAACAGCGACATGAATCCGGCTTTAGTCACCGTCGTCCTTGATTAGCCCATTAGCGATTCGTGAAATCCTTCCTATACACCTTGCCTCACATTTTCTACTAAAAGAGAGGCACAAAATCACTTGTGTTAGTATTTCCTAATTCACTTACCTCTTATTTCTGAGATCCTGGTGGGGTTTCTTGGCTTGTTCACTGAGCTGTGGCGAGTCTGCCATCTGCCTCTCCAGCCAACCAAAGAGTGCGCGCAGTAAGGACGGCAGGCAGTGCTCAGCGACCGTCCCGAAGGCCTGGAGTATTTGGTCCAATTGAGGGTCTTCACCGCGCTGAAGCGTTTTGGCTAGTGGCTTTTCCTGGAGGTTTAAAAGCAAGTAAAAATAACGATTTTTGGCACTATAATTAACACAGTACGATAAAAGATAAAAAGTGTTTATTTCTGTAGCATGGTCGTAGAAACCAAATTAATACTTTTTTTTATAATAACTTCTTGTTGTTGTTTCTTATCAGACTAGTCCGAGAGGACAACACTAAATAAAAGACTGACCCCCGAATACTGAAACGTCACTCAAAATTTAAGTACCACTTAAATTTAACAGATACTCAAAAGTGACGTTTGACAATACAAAATCTAAAGTTTAAGAGCTGCTCAAATGTTAAGCAGCCCTCAAATTTTGAGTCAGTATTCGGGGATAGGGGGGCGCGGTTTGTTCCAAAGATTTCTTTTTCGTATTCTGCGGCCCCGGAACTCAAAGGGCAACAGTAACTTGGATGGGTTTAGTCAATACAAGTTACTTCAGGTCTGCCCAGAGTGGTATTTGATGATTTACCATCCGAAAAATAAAGACAGAAAGAGTTCTGAACAAGTCATATATAATCATATATAATTGGTATTTGGTTCTTCTGAGAATAGAATAATAATTCATTGGTATACTCGTTTCAAATTAATACGATAGTATTGAATCTTTTTCTTAATTAATTCCTATGTTAACATACCAGTGGTTCTGCCATAACGGCCTCCATCTTCCTCTCAGCCTGCACGGTGAACTCGGTGAAGAGTAGCCTCATTACGAACTCGCCCGGGCGTAGGTCGGAGTCGGCCGGAGGGACCGGGCCTTTGTGTCCGCCCCATGGCAGCATTGAGCCTGTATCAACCGGTGCCCAACGTGACATTACAGTGGTTCGAAGTAGCATATACATAAACGACTACGTTCAATACAGTCAGCATCAAAATAGTCTGCCTAATCAAGCTCATATTTCGGAAACGTGACGTCAGCAATTGTTATAAACAGGAATAAAGGGGAAGCCTCATTTAAAAAAATCAAAATACCACTTAGTACTAGCGACAGGCACAACAGTATTCAGACCCTATATGACTACTAATTGATCTAAAATAAAGCGTTAAAAGTTTCTTTCAACTCTCATAGTTAGAAACCTTTCTTGTCGTTCTTATTATCTTTGTTCTTAAAGTTGTGGAACAGATCAGTTATTTTTGATGCTGACTTTACAATTCAATAAACAATCTATCAACATTATCAAATCAATAACATTAAATTTTATTTACAGTCAGTTGTAGTTATAAAATAATAATAAAAATGCAGCTAACTGACCTCTGGAAGCTACGTATGCAGCGACGCCGACGCCGACGGTGGTGCCGACGGAGCGCCAGTCAGTGACGATAGGGATCGGCTTCTCGAGCAGCGAGCCACCCAGCTCGGTGGTGGGGTCACTAAACGCGCTGGCTTCGGCGTCGTGGCGCGCCTCCGACAGCACGCTGCCCTCCGACTCCGCCTCACTCGACACCATCGACGATGGAGCTTCCTCCGTGCCCGAAGCTGACATGATATAACCACATTTTATGAGAATTATTTTCATGACACTGACACTATTATTTCAACAACTCATACTGAACCCACGTGTTGGATTACGGTCTTTCCCTGTCAAATAGAAGCTTGTGTCCCATCCGTGGGAGCGTTATTATTACTTCTATTCGTAACGCTTTTGTGGCTGTATTAATAAGATTACTTTGTGGATATTGCAGCAGGAAGTTATCAAGCAGGAACAAATAACACAACAGTTTCCTTATACTATTGCCATTGTGTGGCCAAATTGATATGTAGTAGAAACAAACCTTCATTGCCTTATTTTAATATATAATATGTTAGTAAAAAGCTAAGAACCATTCAACAAAGCAACAGAAGTAAGTAATGCTCTCGATTTATTGATTGGTGACCCGAGTGTGACCTAGTGAGGGAAATGGGAGGCTAGGGCCCGCTTGCTCAGTAGTCTGGTCAAGGTCAAATATAAATAAAGCAAACATGTTTACATGTACATTATTCACTAACTACAATTAGATCCTGAACATGGTTTCTTACATTTGTAAGTTTTTGTTTTGTAAACATAAGCTAAATCAATAACTTTTAGGTAAACATTAAATTATTTTATCATCTCTCTGCTTTGACCATAATTATCTTCTTATGGGTATGGTGTAATATAGTTCCCATATGTATGGTGCTCCATAGATTTATAGTGTACAAATACTCTACAACTCAAGTTCACCTTGCAAAGGTCAAAGAGAAATATTTATACTTGATGGGTTTGGCAACCATCTTTTATATTTAGCTGTATGCTTCAAATTGATTAATTTATTATCCTACTAGCTGTGCCCGGCGGTTTCACCCGCTGCTCACTTAGGGGTATGAAAAATAGATGTTGGCCGATTCTCAGACTTACTGAATATGCATAAAAAATTTCATAAGAATCGGGCGAGCCGTTTCGGAGGAGTATGGGAACGAAAACTGTGTCACGAGAATTTTATATATTAGATTTTATTAAACTTGACACTATGTATTGTATTGCCAATTTTAAATTATATACTAAATTTAATTGTAAACTACTATAATATGTTTTAATAACATATGAGTATTTATTGTTAGAACTAAAACTATTTGCATGCCTTACTTAAGGCAGTTAGCATATGGATAATTTTAAAGTTAATTTTTGTCCCAACAAAGAACTATTCTATTCATCAGTAATGAAAAGACACCAGAACACGGATTATTATTTAGCACAAATTGACAGGCAAAACAAAATTATTTTAAATGAAATTCAAAGTAAAAATGAAATATAATGAGTCCAAACAACCTTGCATGTATGTCAATCACAGTGACAAAGACATAGCTGATGTTTTATATTTAGAATTTTTACTCTCAAAAAAACTTTACATTTATAAATAAAATGTTTAAAGAGAGCTTTACTCAATACTGTTTCAACTCCCATTTAAACTTTATATAATCTAAAATAAGGAGTTGTTTCCCAACAATGACAAATACTTAATATGATAATTCTTAGACCCCACCTGACACATCCTCGGCGTGTCCTTCTGAGGGGACAGTGCTCAGAGAGTCTGATTCCTCTGATGTCATCATTTTGATTGCTTTCTTATACTGCTGTCCTATATCACTACAAACAAAGGATGTTGTGTTATCAAGCATTCACATCTACTGTAAGTATGTCACACACACAGTTATGAACAAAACAGAATTTGTTTATTACCTTCTTGTTGTTCTATGTTGAATCAATCATCTTCTCTCATTATTCCTAAAACAAAACACTTTGATGTTGTAACTTTAAATATATTTTTCTAAAGAAAGAAGGCCATCATAGGACATCAATATTAGAATAATTTCATTTTAAGTATAAGATGAAACAATAATGCAATGCATGATAAGGTGACAGTCGCACAAGCAGGCAAAAGCACTAAATTATTTTATGCATACATCTACTACATAAACAAACTTCAGTCAAGTGTAGGTAAAATACATTTAAATGAAGGAAAAACAATCATTTTCTGGTATTTACATTATGAAATATGCTCAACAACAATACATAAAACAATAACTTTATAAATTCAAATTCATTTTAGTTATCAAACTAAATTGAATGTATGAATCCTTAACAAATTTTATAGATGAGTGATCCAAATCCCAAACATGTATTGTCCAAAGTCCCATTTAGGCAGACAACCAATGAAACTATTTATTAATAATGTGTGTTCAGACAAAAACTATTGATCAGTAACATTTAAATATACTCCCAATAGACAACTTTATCTCATGACTACAATTACTGCAAATGTGACAATCGCTTTGCAATCAATGCTTTAGAGCTCAAGCAATGTACTTGGATGTAATGTTATACTATGTGCTCTAGTTATAATGAGGTCTGGAAGCCACAGAGATAAACTACATGCAGTGACACACATATACATGGCAGTGTAGCTGTGCAGGTCACACAAGCAGCAGATAAGGATGCCTAACTGTGAATACAAAATGAATGAACACAGCTGAATGATACTGATACTAATCTAAGCAAATAGCCAACTCCATGAATTTACTACTTGAAATAAATGCTACAAAGGTGATATCTGATGGTGGTCCCCATACCTAATATGGCTGCTTTACTTTATTATTTCATAAATATCAGTCTGGGTACCCCAAAAACAAGTTACTTCAGCAGTCAGCTGGAATACTAACAGTAACTGACAAAATAGAATTCATTTCATTTTATCTCTGTACTTTAGTTACTCTGCGGTTGGATGGATATTTACTCTCAACTGTAACACACTTTTATACTATATTAAAATTAGTAGAAATGTGGAGTCCAGTGTAATATAGATGGTAGCTAGCATATTTTTGGTGTGATATTATGATGATGAAGATATGAGTTTTTTCTGAAATAAACAAACATAGGAAACATACTAGCAGTCTGCTCTGCCTACTTAACAGAAGCTTTAATGTATAAACATAGCATTATCATGAATTGCATCTCAAACAGACAACTCAGTCTATATACTTAAAAAGTTATAGTTACTCATTTAACCTATAGGATTATAATAAAATAGAACAGTACCTAGGATGTATTCAAGTCAAGCTGAAGTTTATTATTATTATCTAGCTTACAGAAACAACACAAATATTTATAATTGGCCATAATAACCTCTAACGTTTCTTAATAATCGATCGATTTAAAACAGAACATTACCTGCTAAACAATGAGTAACACTGTTTGTGACAATGGTTTGTGATGACACAACATGCAGTTACTTGCAAAACTATTCAACTAATCATCAAAAGATTAAGGAAGGTCCTTTCAAAAGGTATACAAATCAGTGCAGATTTTTGTACTGAGTTCATCCAGTTTAAATTAAATCGAGTCTACGATCACAAACAAGGCAAAATTGAGTCAAAATTACCTTTGAGCCGCAATGAGTCTAAAATTTATAGTTACGACGCTTGTGCGAAAAACACCGATGTTATCTGCTGTCACTAAAATAGATTGTCTTTATTACCAAAGTATATTTAAAAACAGTAATCCGCTATAAATCTATCCTCAATCACGCAGAAATACAGTACAGCAAGTTAGTTACCCAAACGTCAAATAGTGTTGCCATTT
This sequence comes from Ochropleura leucogaster, assembly GCA_958449745.1. Classification (NCBI taxonomy): domain Eukaryota; kingdom Metazoa; phylum Arthropoda; class Insecta; order Lepidoptera; family Noctuidae; genus Ochropleura; species Ochropleura leucogaster. The sequence continues at coordinate 23,877,016 of OY288200.1, forward strand.
AAAAAAAAATTAAAGCAATCAATTTATTCTTGGTTTTTAATAGAGGAAATAGCACTAGAGTGGGCACAGTATGAAACATAGAAATATACTCTAGAGCTGCCAAAGCTAGACTTACTCATCTGCCAAAGTATACACTGGTAATATTATGATCATAGACGTTATATAAAACTAGTTCATATTCGGTATCACATATGTATACTTTTGTATGTATGTATTGCAATAAACTAAGTACGTAGAGTATAACCTAGTGGTAGCGTCACTTTGGTATGAAAGATATAGATCCAACCCTGCCTTTTAGAAGCACAAAAATAAATAGTGTGTTTAGAAATAAAAACATTTTTTTTGTGAATATTGCCAATATGTATTTTCTTATTGTCAATACATAAGCAATTTTTCTGAAAATAGTCGAGAGAAATTAGATTGAAATACTCAATGGTTGTACACACGACGACAGATCAACCTATAGAAAACCAGTTTATGCGGATCTCTCATCGTACTTGAAATCTATGGTGTACGATCCGTTGTTGAGAGAGCAGCATAAACTGGTTTTGTATAGGTTGATGTGTCGTCGTTTGTACCGCAACACTATCTGATTGTTGTCGTAGGACTATTGCATAATATAATATTCTCGCTAATTTATCATTTTGTGTGAGTTTCTTTACCGTGTGGTTGGTTTTGATTTGTGTGTCCGTGTGTAAACGTCAAAGTGCTTTATGTCCCTTATAATACCCCAGGCCATATTCCCTGTACCTAAAAGTAACAGATTTTGTTCGTGGATTTGCTCTATGCGTTCTCCGTGGTTATTTTGATAATTTTTTTGACATTGTTATAGAATAGCAGTTAATACATAATAATTGATTAACACTCAATAATTAGAAGTTTTATTTATTTTCTCTCACAAATTTCAAACCATTTGATAATCGTTACGAATATTAAAAAACCGGCCAAGAGCGTGTCGGGCCACGCTCAGTGTAGGGTTCCGTAGTTTTCCGTCCGTCACTATAAGTTTACCACTTATGAGTTTAAAGGTCCGCAGCAAGCGCTCCGGCTCCGACTTGTGACGGATTTTAGCGCGACCACAAAGGGGAGCGCTCAAACCTCGACGACTAATTAGTTTATGCACTCATAAATAAAATTACGAATATATGTAAGGTGCAACTTAATTTACCACGGTAGGTCATGAAAGCACTGAAAACCTTAACATCGACTTTTAAAAAATTACGTCATTACACAACGCCATCTATCGAACCATTTATGAACTGGTTTTCACCTTAACATTTTGATGGTGTTAAAAAATTAATTTTAGTTTTTTTCTAAATTGCCTTAGCATGTTCTTAATAAAAGTTTTATGTAGTTATATGATACCACCAATGCCAAGGAGAGACCAACCGAACAATTCGGTAATACCCGATCTATTGTAATAAGTACCTACAGCGCCATCTCTCGGGGAATTGGGTTACTAATTAATACTTTTTTAATAATTTTGGATTGCGAGAACCGATTTCAATCATTCTTTTTTTGTTTGAAAAAGATACGTTCAGGATAATAAAATATGTAAACGAAGTAAAAAAAAATGCTTGCATATACGATTATACTACAAATTTAGTCCAGAAATTATTTTGTACAACATTTTGTCTTTTTTGTACAAAAACTGTTGTGTCAATCAAGTTCAAAATAATTTTCATAGAAAGTCTTTATAAAGTTCTACTTTTCTGATTTTTTTCATATTTTCTAAACTTATGGTTCAAAAGTTAGAGGGGGGGGGGACACATTGTTTTTTACTTTTGGAGCGATTATATCCGAAATTATTGACATTATCAAAAAATGGTCTAAGTAAACCCCTATTCATTTTTAAATACCTTTCCAACAATATATCACACGTTAGGGTTGAAATTAAAAAAAAAACACTTATCACTTTACATATAGGGTGGCTTCCCTAATAAAACTTTTTTTTTTTAATTTTTATTTTATCACTTTGTCGGCGTGATTGATATACATATTGGTACCAAATTTCAGCTTTCTAGTGCTAGCGGTCACAGAGATTAAGCGAGGACGGACGGACGGACGGACGGACGGACAGACAGACATGGCGAAACTATAAGGGTTCCTAGTTGACTACGGAACCCTAAAAAGCGAAAGTGAGTTTGTTTGTTTGTTACCTCTTCACGATTTATTGGCTAAACTGATTTCGATGAATTTTGGTACGGAGATAGTTGGGAACCAGGAGACGAACTTAGGCTACTAGGTAATGGAACTATTTTTTTTAAGTAAGATATGTGGGAGAACGAGGGAAGAAAAGATAAAACTTAGCGTTGCTATTACAAATCAATAAGGTTGTGTTATACCGAATGTAATGCGAGCGAAGCCGTGGGCAAAAGATAGTTTGTAATATTTTAACAAGAATAGACTGTGTTTCAATTAGACCGTTACAAGCACTTTTGAATGTCTCAAAACAAAAATATGAACAAGACATACTAACTTGTGAAAGTACTGTAGTTGCCCATTCCAAGGCGTTGATCTCTATGGAGAAGAATGGGCAAAAAACTCTATGAACATCTTTATAATCATTACATCATTCATGTCGAGATTATACAAATATGCGAGAATAGAACGATGTAGTTAAACGTGAACATGAAGACCATTCAGAGTAAAAGTATAAATCAATAACTAAAAATAAAGTAAATAAGATAAACCGTGTGCTGAGCACAGTCCCAACTGACAGCGCCCGTTAACGAACATGATGCATGGATCGGCCCCATTCAGCTCAACCATTTTGAATCCATTTTTTCATCGGCAAGACATTTAAGTAAAAATGACTTATGTACAGTCAACCATACCAAGTACTCACACATGGGCTTTACAATTATACAATACTATAAAATTGAGTCTATACAATGCAAAAGATAGTCTTACAATCTTCTGCAGCTGCAACAATAAATTCAAATGCTTAGTTTACCCCAATGTGGTATGTGGTCTGGTCCTGCTCTTGTGGAGCAGGCAGCATTAAGCAAACCATTTTTATTATCAATTTAAGCCCCCAATTTATAAGATACTTCCTACACTGCTTACCCTCTATATTATTATACTCTTTGCTGGTTACAGTGATTATTCGGGAGCTATTTTTTAATCATTCTGGTAACACTGGCAACTGTCTCCAATCCAATAGTGTTGTGGCGGCATTTTTGCTTTGAATTGTTTTGTGAAAATTATTAGATTTAGCTACGGTCATCGATAATTATATACAATATTATCGACCCGCTTCGGCTTTGCACGAGTGCAATGTATATACTAATGTTATTCATATAAACCGTTACTCATGAATCACTGTATCTATTGCTGAAAATTGCATCAAAATCCGTTGAGAAGTAAGAACTAAGCGATAAGACAGCGAAAGCGACTTTACTTTATATGATGTGCAATGTTATTCGGGCTCCGGTTCTTTTTGATTTTACTGTGAAAATTATCTGAAATCCTCGCACCAGTTTTAAACTCTTAACAATCGGTTATTTACCGGTATTTTTTTAGTATAGATCTCTTCCTAGAATAATTATGTACAGAATTACACTATATTTTACATCGTGTTACCTCAGTTTTCAAGAAAAATATCTCCAAGTTTCTTAATTTTTTTATTTTCGTAATCCAATTATCATTTTAGCACAGTTTTTTTTTATTAGTGATAGGCTCGCGTTTGACCACTATCTCACCTGATGGTTAGTGATGATGTGGTCGACGATGAAGCACGCTTACCTAGAAATAACCTATTCACTCTTGACTTGAAGACCCCCAGGTTATAGCTGTCAGGAAATACAGACTCCGGCAGGGAATTCCACTCCTTAGCAGTACGCACAATAAAAGTATTCCCAAACCGTTCAGTGCGTGTGGGTGGGATGTCTACCATGTAACGGTGGCGCATCGCCGTACGTCTTGTAGTCCGATGATGGACCGGGCTTGGCGGAATTAGGCAGTGCAATTCCATCGCACACTCTCCGAAATGTAACCGATAGAAAACCGAAAGGCGGGCAACGCGTCGGCGATGCTCAAGGCTCTGGAGCTTTGACTCAACCAGCGCGTCGTTGCCGATGAGCCTCTTGGCTCGTTTCTCTATAGACTCTAGCGCTTCAAGCTGGTATTTGGCGGATCCGTCCCAGAGATGAGAACAGTACTCCACACACGATCGAATTTGCGCTTGATATAAGTTCAGCAACTGTTCCGGTGTGTTTCCAAAAAGTTAGGTATCCTAGCAAAGGTGAGACAGTTTTTTCTCACCTTTGCTAGGATACCTAACTTTTTGGCAGCAAGTTTAGCCTTAGCCTCGATGAACGGACCAAAATTGAGGGTAGATGTAAGCGTTACACCAAGAAGCTCAATATGGTCGGTAATTGGCACGGTCACACATCACGAAAAGAAGGAGCAGGTTGAAATTCACTCCTCTTTGCGGAGAACAGACATGCCTGGGTCTTTGCAGCATTGAACTTGACCAAGTTGGCATCTCCCCAATCGGAGACAGCCCTCAAGGACAAGCTCAACCGCTCAACCATGGCCTCGCGAAGAGACCGGATCTGAGACCCACTAGCCCCTGCGTTGGACGTATATCTCTCACCAACAGTGCTGTCGTCTACATACCCAAAGGTGCCGGGCACTAGCAGACTGTTAATGTGCAGCAAAAATAAAGTTGCTGAGAGAACCGACCCCTGAGGGACCCCAGCATTAATAGCCAATTGGTCTGACGAGCAGCCATCTATGACCACTAGAATGGACCGATCCCTCAGGAAGTCCGCAACCCAAGTACAAAAACCAGCGGGTAGACCGAAAGAAGGAAGCTTTTTAATAAGGCTTTCATGCCACACCCTGTCGAAGGCCTTAGAGATGTCAAGGGAAACGGCAAGCGCTTCCCCGTGCTTCTCCATGGCCTCACTCGAAATGTGAATGGCATACGCTAAAAGATCTCCAGTGGACCGGTTTCGGCGAAAGCCGTATTGTCGGTCACTGAGGATGTCATTGGATTCTAGGTATGCCAGGAGTTTACCTTTCAGTACACGCTCCATAGTCTTACAGAGTATGGACGTGACCGAAATGGGCCTGTAGTTGGCCGGGTCGGCTCGACTACCCTTTTTGGGCACGGGTTGCACGTTAGCTTGCTTCCAAGCTTTCGGCACTTTTCCAGTCTCAAACGAGAGGCGAAACAGGTGCGTCAAGATTGGAGACAATTCAGGCGCGCACGTTCTAAGTACAATTGCCGGAATCCCGTCGGGACCACTAGCTTTGTTCACGTCAAGATTACGCAGCACCCTACGGACGTCCTTCTGGTGGATGCGAATGTCCGACATACTCGTCTCGCATCCAGCAGGAGAGGCCGGGGGGCTTGCGTCGCCGCTGTCAAGACGTGAAGATTCCGCAAAAAGAGCGGCAAATAAATTGGCTTTCTCTTCAGCGGAGTGGGCCAGTGACCCGTCGAGTTTAAGCAGTGGTGGAAGTGAGGGGCGACAGAAGTTCGATTCGACCGACTTAGCCAGGGACCAGAACGCTTTACTACCAGCCGGGTATGAAGGAAGTTTGGTCCCAATTCGGCTAACGTGGTCGAACCGAGCTTTCCGCAACACCTTCTTGCAGGACTTGGCAGCCCTATTGAAGGCTCTCTTCTTCTGACCTACATCATTTGCTTTGCAGTTTCGAGCATCGACCCAGGCCAGGTACGCCTCATAAATCTAGATAATGTACGAATTTCACTCTAAGGCGCTCAGATCCAGTGAGAGTAGATTTTAGTAGGTATTATCCAAACTAATATTATAAATGCGAAAGTAACTTTGTCTGTCTGTCTTTCTGTCTGTCTTTCTGTCTGTCTTTTCTTCACGCCTAAACTACTGAAACGATTTGTGTGAAATTTGGTACAGACATAGTTTGGAACTTGAGAAAGAACATAGAATAGTTTTTTATTACAAAAAATAAAAATAAAAATTATTTCGGACATACAGCGCCATCTATTGGTCAGAAGTTGGCATCAATTCAGTACTATAAAATAAATGTTGAGCTGTTAATATGCTTCGTGCTGCCGGAAGTCACTATTCCACCCGAACGAAGTCGCGAACAAAAGCTAGTAGTTTTATAAAATAGTTTTTAAAATTAATATTGTACTTAAATTTTTCAATTGTAAGTACTTAGGTACTTTTATTTATTTTTACGGATAGGCAGTCATCGAAAGACTTCCCCCGCTTCCCTCGCTCCTTGGACCAACCCGCAGGCATTTCATTTGTACTCCGAAAAAATGTGCATAGCGAAACGTTTCGAATGTTATCAACACAGTTATGGTATTGCGGCAACATTTGACAGTTGTCTTTTGTGGTTGGTACACACAGACGGAATTAGTTTTTCAACAAAAAACGCGGGTGGGGCTGCAGTCATAGACTAATATGCTGCAGTAGCATTGCGAACTTAGAGGTTGTGACTGTTGCAACCTCTAAGTTACCGAGAAGCAATTTTTAAAGTGAAACTTTTATGATATTGGCTCAAACTTTTTTGTTTGTGTGTTGCATGTCGCGTGACGGTCGGCAGCGGAGTACCAAAAACACCCTATTTTTAAGGCACATCTTCAAATAAGTTCCCCTGGTCTGGGCGGAGCGGAGGGGAGTGTCAGACTTGTACTGACTGAAACCCACCCATGTCCCTACTATTGTTCTTTATGTTCCCGGGCCGCAGTATCTCTTTCGAACAACCTACGACCCTGGCAGGCGGTGGCAGGCCGGCCCCTCTGCTTTGCTGTCATCTCTTTGAGTCGCGCGTGGAACACTGACGTGCCATCGAAACGGCCTGTCGTCAAAAGACGGACGGACGGTGAGCTACCTATTACTCATCATCCAGGCCCGCATCAATGGTGGTCGAAAGTTATGTCTCGCGGCGCCCGACGCCCAGGGGGTCTCCCGCGGCGGCTGAAACGCCCGGCCACCTCCTACGCTAGCATGACTGCTTCGAAGAAGGAGGTGACCGCTTCCCATTTCCTCTCGCTTCGGACTATGGACTGAACCAGAGCCGGACGCGAGCGTTCGCCGCTGCCGATCGCCTCTACGTGGTTACGGCAGTGCTCCGCTGGGCAGACCGCCACTGTGTACTCGTCACAATCGTGCGGAAGCCCCGGATTAGCCTAATGGCTATCGCCTTTTGCGGCGCGTTCAGGTAGTGGGTGGCGCGCCGAACTAAAGAACGCGCTCACCGGGGCCCGGTAAAGGGCCACGAACCGCACGATTCCGGCATAGAGCCTACGGCAGGAGGCGTTTGGCCTCCTCAGATTGGGCAGAGCCGTTTGAAAACAGTCCCGGTCCTCTCGTGTTTGGGAGCCAAACGAAATGCTCCACGAAATTTTACCGGCTGTCGAAAACGATACCCGGGTACATCGTTGTCGACCCAACGCCGATGCAAATCCCTCCTACCGTCAACTGGGATCCCGACGGTGGTGTATTCCCACGGCCGTGAAAGACCATGGCCTCGGATTTGTGCAATGCCACCTCGCGACCTAGTAGCCGGATCCTCTCCGCGACTATCTCACCCCGCGTGTCATTGTTTCGGCCGCCGCCTGGTGCGACCCGGCGACCCCCCTGTGCCAGGACGAGCTTGTCGTCAGCGTAGCAAACTACGCTGACGCCGCTAGGGAGGTTAGCGCGCAGCACCTAGTCGTTACCGATGTCCCACACGGCATCGGACGCATGCGGCAGCATGTTGGCATCCGGTGGTACCGGAGTTCCCTGATGCAGCTCCAAGGCGTGGTGTTGAACGCGTTCTCCCTCACCATCTTGTATGGGCACCTCCACGGTTCTCCATCCGTAGACTCCAGCATGTCCTCGCAGGCCAGGTCCTTGGCCCGCGACACACCTTCTAGGAGGGTAGTCTTCGCTGCTCTGTAGCCCTACTATGACCTCTTAAAGCAATTCTTTTTCCGCTGAGGGAAAGAGACAGAGCTATACAGGGTGTCTAGCACCATCTCTTTCACTCAGTGGAATAAGAATTGCTATAAGATGTCATAGTAGCCCTTCAGTACCCCTCATACAGCTCCACCTCAATGGCTGCCGCATCCGTCGGTCGGAAGCGGAGCCTGCCGTGCTTGGTGTACGGGTACCGCGCAGCAACGCATGCCTTGCGCAGTGCCATCAGCTCCCACGACCTCCACTACACCTGACGCCGGCCGCTTTCCGACCAGACTCGGGGCATAGGTCATAGTCTCTTTTAAGGTCCCGGCAAATCTTGGTGAACTAACAAGGTAAAAGGTGTAAATATAGATATTTTGTTTGGCCGTTAGAGGCGTACTAATATTTAACAAAATTAAATTTCAATTACAACAATTAGTGTTAACAATAATCTGCCTTAAAAAATGCAAAATATACTTAACATTTTTATGTTAAAAAAACCATTTATTTCTGTAAATAATAGCTTAATTAATTGTTAGAGGAACATCAATATTAATTGTGCACAATTTTTTTACCTGTCTAATCCACTGAGCTTCTATAGTCATCCAAATACTCTTTAATACTGTAGTATGCCTTTTCATTATCAATTATAATATACTATTTAAGAACTTTTTAAAAATATTCAATTCTTTTTTAACCGACTTCAAAAAAAGGAGGAGGTTCTCAATACGACTGTATGTTTTTTTTTTTTTTTTTGTATTTGTTACCTCATAACTCAGGTCTGAGTGAACCGATTTTGATGATTCTTTTATTCGAAAGCTGGTGGTTGTCGTTTGGTCCCATAAAAAAAATATCAAGATCCGACAAGTAGTTTTTGAGTTATCTTTAATAATGCGTATTAGATTGACTTCGTGTACGTTGATGATATACTCATTCGTCGATTATATTTTAGAAGTTGTCAAAGACAAATGATCAAAAAATGCTATGTACTACTATGGTTTGGAAGGTCATCGGAGTTTTTTGAGGTGATTGTATTTTAATTTGGTGATAGATCTTCAGTGATATACAACGGCACTCTTTAATAAATGACAGCAAATCTGCCGTGATTGCTGCAATCACATGTATAAGTATGGGTTTCGCCAGGGTAGGGATGATGCATATGATTTCTGAATAATTGGTTTAATACTAAAGCATAATATAGATACTTAGTATTTAATCTATAGCTTGATGTGGAACTAAAACTTGTATCTAAGACGGGACTAAAGCTAAAAATAAAAACTTTTTAACCGTGTTTGCGTATTATATCATAATACTATAACTAAAAATGCTGAAATAAAAACTTTTTAGAAAAAAAATAAAACCGACTTCTAAAAAAAAACTAAAAACTGGAAAATAACTTTATTTCCGGAAGTCGGTGGTAAATAAAGTCAACGAAACCAACAAAAGCCACCTTTTTTTTAGAAGTCGCTTTTATTTTTTTTCTAAAAAGTTTTTATTTTCTCTTATATTATGTTGTATATGGTATTTTGTTGTATATTCTGGGTGTCATACCCAGAAAGCTTTTTGTGTAAAGTGCAGTGTTATGTGTGTTGGCACAAATCTCATTATTCCGGCGTTTAGTTATCAGTGATTCGAATAAGTGTCGGTTAAATTTGACTAAACACTAGATTAGAGTCTTTTTAAGAAAGCACCACACAGATCAGAGTCCAGTCAGTGCAAGTATTTGTCAGTTATCGTGTTGCTCGACTCATACTCTAGGAGCTCAACGACACCAAAAACAATACTTGACTTGACTTATTTATTTAATGGCGTTTGTGGAAGGAGACACCACAATTTTGCTAATATCACGTCGGTACTATGGTAGACAATCAAACGCTGGAGACTATATCAGTAATTATTATTGATGAATAGAACACAACAAAGAGTTCAAAAACAATACAAAAAATAAGATCATAAAATGTCACTCATCAAAATAATAAAATAAATAAATATTAATGTCAAATCATTAAATAACAAAGTGTATAGCTATAAAATAAAGGAATAAATAAAGGAAACAGAAAAAAGTCTAACATTCATTTGTATTTATGTTTCTTTTTTTTAAAACGTTGCCCCCACACTAGGAATTTCTCCTGTATCGTGGGTGCTTTTACAAACATTTAAACTCACACACAAACAACCAAACCCGAAACAACTACCTGCAGATCATACAAATATTTATTCTGTGCGGGAAACGAACCCGCGACACGCAGCGCGGCAGTCGATCGCTCAGCCACTACGCCAACCGTGTCGTAAGTTTCTATAAAGTCTTTTTAAGGACCATCACTTCGTTTGTTATAAAAAAATTAACCAATTCATCGGTAATGATTAACATGAAGGTTAACAACTATTTACAAAAAGAAAAAGGGAAAATAATACAGTTTCAGAAGTAGGTATCTACGGAATAGCAATGAGTTTTATTGAGATCACCCACCTATGTCTAATAGAGTCCATTGACAAGCTGTTTCAAATAAATTTTGAGTCAATAATTTTATTTTGATATTACTTACATGATTTTTGGTTAATGTTTGTACTCAGTTCAGTTTCAAAATATAGGCAAATTGTACATTTTACATGTTTTTTATTGAAACGATTCTTAAATCGGAATTATAAGGAAACGTGGTTTTTATTAGGCGAACATTTCTAAGTCTAGGAACCTTCGAAGAGCTTCCCATCATAGGTGTAGCAAGAATACCTAGATCGGTCTGACCGCGGAGCAGACACGTGTGAGCTAAAGGTAATTTCTTTTTTTCCTTGAAAGTAGGTCTATATATTTTTTAATAAACATACATAGGTATGTAGGACTGCCCACGTAAATGGATTACCTACCTTCATTTAATCAGTCATTGAGTGAAAGTTTTCACCAAAATGTCCTTTGTTACAGTAATTCGGTACTAAATTAATTAAGTAAATTAGCTGATATTTCAATAATTGAGCAATGCTTATTAGCTATTCTCGTCGTTCCCGCCACTCAAGCATTAACAAATGGCTCCACACTAGCGTAATCACCTTAACATTCAATCGACAGGAACTAGCTGCGAGAAACTTACGCGCATTATGACCTTTAATACGAAAATAATACAGTCCAAATGTAAAGCACATTTATTAGAGAAATATTCAAAGTTACCTGACTACTTAGTAGTAACAGTTGAGTGGACATCGTCGCGTCGGCCGGTCGTGCGAGCGCACTGTGAGTAGAAGCCGTACGATTCCATTCCCAGCCCATTGACACACAGGAAATATTGACCCACACCTAATTGAACAAATCGACCCTTTACACTATTGAACACGAAACTTGTAACTGTCGCGTGTCGTCCAGAATTATTTTGGTGTAACCGGTTCCTGCATGTCCCGGTAGATACGTCTTGAGGAGATTGGTGTAGGTGGGACGGTTGAGCTAGTGGTTTTTTATTTATTTAACGTAATTTTGTTTAAGAAAATGTCGAAGAAAGTTCTGGAGTCTAAGGGGAAGGCGAGCGCCAGCTCCAGCCCGGACAATGTGTCAGAGACCACCCCACTTGTGGGCAAGAAGGTAAGTTTAACATCATCATGTCGTACTTTAAGTTTCACTTGAGGTGCTCCTACGCTGAAGGGCACAGTTTCATTACGTCACATGGAAACTTCACAGCTAATTTATCAGGCATTCATTTAAAACAAGGTTTTTTTTTCTATTTCAACAAGATGAACCTATAGCGCACTTTACTGCATTAGTTCCTCTAATCAACAATCCCGTAGTAAATCGTAGAGCATCTTACCAAGCTCAATTCAAGTAGCTCTTGATTTCACAACGGTCTCAAGTAAACACAGTGATAGCTACTCTATTTGCCACAGGTGAAACTGGAGCTAGTAGTAAGTTAACAAGCTTTATCTTAAGTGTATAGACTATTAGTCTAGTCTACTAGGTATTAAATTCCCGCATTTATTTAGAAAAATAAACATTAGGTACATGACGTCTGTTCTCTTCGAAGGGTAAGGTTGAGTCGAACACTCACATTTCGCCAAAAAAACACTCTTTTTTATTTAGAAAAAGTGTCATTAAATATAACACTGTTTAATCCAATCTAGGAAATGACACGTGACTTACAGTCGCTGAAATAAAGTATCTCTTGACTGTAAAATAAGTTGTTTTCGGATACTAGCTAACTAAATTTTACTGACAACAAAACGCTTTATTGGTTGTCTTCACACTAGTAGATCATCTACAATAATTTTATTGGACCTACGTAGATCCAATAAAATTAAGCAATTCAAGCATCCACTTAAGCATCAAAATATTCTCGAATGATTCTTTGTGCATTATCAATGCCATGGTGTGCGTCTGTGGCGCGTGCGTCACAGCCGCAGCCGTCACAGGTACCTGATGAGCCCAACTCATTTGATTGCTCAAGGCAGCCGTGAGCTGTTTCGAAACGTGTTAATCAGATAAACTCGTTAGTTTACTTAACTTATGGCGTTATACAATAAAATTTCTTCTAGGCATAAAATATACCAAACGGGCTAGATACCAAAAATATAGTTTTATTTTAGCTTCCTGCATTGTCTGACATTTAAATCCGTCTAAAGATAATCCCACGTATATTAAATAACTGATAAATCTATACTAATATTATAAAGCTGAATAGTTTGTTTGTTTGTTTGTTTGAACGCGCTAATTTAAGGGACTACTGGTTGGAATTGGAAAATTCTTTTAGTGTTGGATAGTCCATTTCTTGAGGAAGGCTATAGGCTATAGGCTATATATAACATCACGCTACGACCAACAGGTGCTGAGCAGCGTGGGTGAAACCGCGTGGAACAGCTAGTAATATTATAAATGACAATAGTATTATAGATTGCTTTATTATCTAAGCAGGAGGTTTTTATACGTTCTTTTATTCGATAGGTGGAGCTGTCCCCGTCGCCCGGACGAGCCACAAACCGTTATGATATAGGCACTCTTGTGCTCAAAACGACTCTATAATAAAGAATCTATTTATAACGCATTTGATACGTAAACAAGCCGGTCTTTCTGCCCACCACCGACAGTCATTATTGTAATAAAAAGTAGATATTGCGCAATATTGGACAAACCTTTTTAGTCAAATATTAAAGCATGAAGTCTGATAGGTTTGTTAAGATTATCTTGTAACAGATGAAACTTATCTGTAATATAAAAAAGAGATAATTACTAACACAAAATTTGAATAAGATAATGCAATTCCTTGGCCGAATTAACTTTTAATTTTGCGTAGGCAACTGATTGACACCACTAATGTTACCATGGTATTTATATATATTTATAATTATAAAAGCATGGTAAAATAAATTATAAATGTCGAATGTTCCATGCGTTGAACAGGTAGAATGATAGGATAGTATGGGTTTCTGGGTTAAATTTAGTTGCCTTAAATAAGATGAAAGTAATAAGTTAGATCACTTGTCACCCTATCTAAATAGATAATGCACCACGCTAAAGCTACCTACTAACTAGTTTCTTTAATTGCCAGGACGATGGAGATGAAAGCCGCCAGGGTCTATCAATGGAACAGACTGCCATCCTGATCGCCGGAGAAATGGCAGGCAGCGGTGTGCTGGCACTGCCCCGCGCGCTGTCCAAGACCGGTAAGTGCCTGATCTTTAAACTTCAGTTTGTAGATGTAACATGTCGTGTTTGCTAAGCGTTTAACGTATTGCTAGCGAAGAACCATTTACATGATAATTCTCCATTCTTCTCTTTCTCTGCACTTTTAGTTAAATTAGAAATGGTAAAGGTACTTATTTGTACAAAGAGTTATTGCATTATTTTATCGGTTTTCGTCGTCGTTATCATTGGCTTCTAGAATTATTTCAAGTCGTCTAGGCTCTCTGGTGCATCTGCGGAAAAGGAGTTTGACTGGGCTTCTATAGATATGAAGTCAAACTACTTGACTGTCTTAGTCCCAAGTGCTTCGTACCAATATAGGTAAACGATTTGGGATTTTGTGGTGATGCTCAGCAATAAAGCTAATGATGCCATGCGAAATTACTTACGTTACTAAATTTTGTGTTATTTGTTTTCTATTTTAGCACCTAGGTATCTATTTTGTTGGTAAAGTGGTAATGTTTTAGTAATTATTTTTCTATTAGGTACCACTTAATGTGAGTTTGAGAATAGTAATCTCAGAGCTAAGATGTATGTGCAGTTGTACACTGATAATTGTACTGGTGTGTTTGCGCAAGCGCATCGCCTCTCGTGATAACAACCATTCCACTAATTCTTACCGTTCCATAACGAAAATTTTACTTAGTGGCATTTACTAACTAACCCTAGAAAAATGCGGATTTAAATCACACTAATATTATGTTATGAAGGTGAAAGTGTTCTGTATGTTTGTTACGCGTTCACGGTCGAACGGCTTACCGGATTTCGATGAAATTCGGTACCTATACAGTTTATTTTTTAGTTTTGGTATATACTTTTTATCTCGGTGTACGCGAGTGAAACCGCGAGCCGCAGCTACTAATGTTAATACTCATAAACTCACACTCTCGCGAGTAAATTAGATTTTAGTCTATTTTATTGTTGGCAGTGTCCACATAATTTCGGCATTCTTAGAATCATTTAGCATTCCATTCAAGTTGATATCACTTGGAGGCATGCCGTTTCGGAGACGAACACGAATAGAGGCAGTAAATTATATTTTAACGATTTATCTCACGAAACATGTTTCGTCTCACGTATCTATGTCATCTCCATGGATCAGTGGAACTTTACAAGAATATATAAGAATGGAAGGAATGGAATTAGTTAGTAGCTCTATATTAACAAGTATGGTTTAATTACCAAATACATTTATTTTGTTTTTGATGTGGGGCAAACAAAACTCAACTCCTAGAAAAGTGACAACAATTCTTAAACGTTTATCAAAAGAAACAAAACTCTCACCATCAGCATAACACAGCGGCCAGACCCGGAAAATATCAATTTACCACATCACCAATCTCTATCCAGCAGTTTAATTAATAGGTACAGGATTGTAGATTAGCATTTAAAAATAGCAACCAACTAATGACGTTGTAGCCAGGTGGTATCATGACATTATGATTACAGACAGTATTTTGTGAAATATCTAACACAATAGGATACATAATATTATACTTAACATTTACATAGAGAGTACCACATTAGCGGGTTTATAGCAACACTGAACTTTTAAGCAAACTCTCAACTCGTGTATTTTTAAATGCCATTGTTGTGCCAATCGAATCAATTGACGCTGCCTGTCGCCTGTATTCTGCTGGCTTGCATTCAGCTTGTTCAGCTGCCATCACATTCACACACAGTTCCTCACTACGCTTTCTAGACATGGTCACTGCGAAAGGATGGTTAATAATATCAGCATCTAAAACGATAGATGTGTGAAAAAGAACGAGATGACTCAAATGGTTTTGAGCAAGTCACATTTGTAGGATGGACAATGACATAGGGACATTAGGTAGTTTAATAGAATGTGTGCCAAGAGATAGGAAAAGGAAAACAGGAGACTAAGTAAAAGGCGGAGAGACTTCTTCAACTAGAGAGATGGACCCTCATGGATGAGTGAAGCGCGGGAAAGATGTGGATGGAAATGTTATGAGAGGCCTACGCCACAGAGGCGAAGAGTTAACATATGTTAATAGTAACTTAAGTAGTCCTACTAATAAGTAATTCTTAAGAAATATTACAAAGTAAGCTTAAATGTTAAATCAATGTTAAGTTCAAAATAGTAGGACAGAATAAAGGTTTTATTTTTAATTACAGCGGTTCAATTACTTCCTGAGATTAAGACTAAGGTTTCTTGACTTACTGATCACATGAACGAAGAATGCCAGATATAAGTCATGTTTATAAAAAGTAGAAGTACCTTACTAAGCGATTTAAATACGTTTATTTAAAAGTCAGTCGTATTTGGTTTGGTTTAGTTGTGCTAAATTGCTTGTTTTCGGCATATTTTTTTATTATTTACTAGCCGCACTGTTTCACCCACGTGGACATAGTGATATCATATAATACATATAAACCTTCCTCTTGAATATAGCCTGATAGACTAAACAATCTATCTATTGCTGAAAACGTAAGCGAAAAGACAGCAGAAGCGATTCCATTTTATACTGTTTATTGTAAAAAAAAGGGTTAGTATGGTGATTCACCTCCTCCACTGCCAGATATTTTGTGTGGTTCAAACCAACCACCAGGCACCCTGAAAATATGATAAATTGTAATGTAACTTTCAAGTTTTATTAAATGGCGTAGGAGTCTCCCTCGAAAACAAACGTCGCTAAAACAGGAAACACTTCCGTTTTTCTATTAAACAATCACTCTAGTAGAGATCCAAAATAAGTCTCATTCTGGAGATTCACTTATTTACCTTTAATTTTTGCATACGTATATGCCACACGAATAAAGTGATATAAAAATCTAAATATTGTGATAGTTATTTTTATGTGGTGTATGTAGTATCATCATGGAACTCTTCATATTTTCATCTGGGCATACATAGAAAAATCTGTTTCTCCATATTAATGTAAGAAATGCGAAAGTAACTCTACCCATTCGTTTGGTCGAAGTTACGGGCAAAAACTAGTGTTTAGCGTTTCATTCAATTTACTTACGTCTAACTATTGAGATTCGGCTTGTCTATCTACAGTTAGGTATTAGCCATTATTTCACAAAAATACAATAATAGCTCCAATAAAATAATTAAAACAGCAATCATCGGTTTAGACAGTTCAGTATTTATAGTTAATTAATAAAGCCGGAGTGTGGGAAGATATTGTGTCTGCGCAGTTCCAAACCACATCGGTATGGTAATGCGCAGGAGTCGCGGCTGGCTAACGATCACTCTCTATTATCAATATCACCGATCATCTGATAAGATAGTTGTATATAGGTAGTATTACATTACAGCATATTTTTATCAATCCAATAATTTGCAAAGGAAATATGGTAGATACAGATCTCATCTTGAAATATTCAAATAGACAGGTCGCTTATAGTATCCGATATCTTTGGCAATTATTTCTAAAATGAAAGATAATATTCCTATGGTCAACGAATTAAAATAGTTGCTTAAAAACGGGTTTACTTATTTATTGTTGTTTTTACAAAATCTGGGCCTCAACGTTACGTTAAGCTTACAGTTTGGTTTAAAATTGATTTTTTTGCGGTTTGTAGATTTGTAGGAATATTTATTGACTGAATTTTACATATAAGACACGTACCTATATGCAGATTTTTAAGTAATTTGAACCGTTTTTTTAATTCACTTTGTCCCAATATTTATTTTTGAATCTAATAAAGTAGAAATTTCCATTATATATGGTCGTAATAACAAAAATTCTGCTTTAATATGCTTGAGCCTGCTGAATCGGCAGCCTTGAGAATGCTTCGGGATGCTTCGGCATCCTTCGGTACGCCGCCGGCAACATTTGATTCACATACAACACAATCGAGGTAATACGATATTTGACGCTTCGGCAAGCTACAGGACGGTGCGGCATGCTTAAGGACGCCTCGTCATCCCTAAGAACGTTGCAGCATGCCAAAGCATAATTTCCGACAGTGTGGGCTTGCATGTAGGATGCCGAAGGATCCTTTTCCTTGCCGATGCCTATAATGGGCGCCAGCCGGGCCTAACGCGTAAAGTTTAAGTTATCTCAATACAGTATGAAATGGAGTCATTACCTCTGTCTGTTTGCTTGCTTTTAAAGTTCTCCATGGATTTTAAAACAGCTTTTTGATACTTTCAGCAATAATTTTATCTATTGCTGAAAGTATCAAAAAGCTGCATTCAAGAGGAAGGTTTATTTGTAAGTATTATATTAGTATCTAAATAGCACCCGGTAAAACAGGGGCGGGTTGCAATCAGGCATGAACCGTTACAGATGCTGAACACGAAAAACAATATCTGCTTGGATAAATTAGGTAAAACGGCCTTGGCAACTCACCTTAAAGTTTCTTATTTATAATATATTTAAGACAAGAATGCGATATTTTATGACTGCATTTAATATTATATCAATGTAAATGTAAGATCATCAAATATGAGATAAGCGAACAGTTCAAGGCTTTGTTGATATTTTCCTGATACCTATTTGTAACACACACTAGTAAATGTATAATGATGAACTCACGCGTTTTACCTATGTTAAGGTAGGCAGAAACCACTGAACACTATCGCCACCTGCTGTAATCCATAGCTAGAATACAATAAGTCTTGGTACCCCTGTCCCTTCGTTCATGTTTAAACGTACGCTGCGTTGGTTGCCAGGCCTTCTTAACATATTTTAGTAAAAGAACGATCTACATTTTACTGATCGATACATAATTATGTTCGTCTTGGCTAAAAACGAAATTGAAAGGCTATCAATCACTACGTGGTTCTACAAGTTTTATTTTTCCATCATTACCTATAATATTTCATAATTTGTTTTCGTGATACCGGATACCTACTCAAACACGACTGTTATGCTAACGAGAGTAATTAAATTATGAACTCATTAATATTTGACGACATTCACTGGGCCGTAACGAATTATGATACGATATCAAATCGTACACCTAGCTGTCGGCCTTCAAGGCTTAGGATATAGTGTTTCACGTAGACAACAGAATTTGTGGTGGGTATGAACACCTTCACCTTGGTTGTGGTCGCGATGTGCGTGGTGCGTGTCTCACAGAACTCGGAACCCAGATCCCACCGGCCACCGGCCAGAGCCCGGCAACAAACTAGCCCAATTAACAAACCTGTTCCACAACTTTTTGTGCATTTTTCCATCGCTCGATCATTACGTTGATATTATTACTATTAGGAGTTTGGTTGTTTTTTTATTGCTATCTGACCTTGTCTTACTAAAAACAAACATAGTACTTTTAGGAAGTACCAACGTAGAACGTTAGGTCAATGTGCTATGAAATTATAAAACTATGTTGCAATACTTACGCGAAATTAAAGTTATTCATATGTAGGCAGGTATACCTACGGTTTTATTATACATAGCTTTGCTAGATTGTTTTTTTTATTTTAACCTGTTTCTTTATAAAGGATGTTTCTAACTCGACTATTTTTTTTTTATTTAAGTGATGCGATTTCTGGTTTACTCCCAACGGCCACCACTAAAACGAGCACCAGTGGTGGCCGTTAGAACAGTGCACTATTTTTTGTGCCAACGGCCACCAGTGGTGGACGTTAGAACTTTCTAAATAATATTTATTATCAGTGTTTCGTCAATGTAATCTAGCTATAGCAAATGTACCTATAATTTATTTAACAGATTGCTAACAGATATAGGTTCATACATATATCTGGTGATTTTTTAGATAATGTTAATTCAACAATTTTTGACTGGATTCGCTTTACTACTTAATATCATTTCATTCATTTTACTATTTATTTGCAAAGAAAAACAATAATCACACAGGCAGTTCTCGGAATTCAAGTGGGATAAGTCACTATGAATGATAATAAACGGCGAGGACTCGGAAGGGTATCATAAACTTTTTCAATGCTAACTATTATTGCGGTCCACTTTGATTTATTTTACCGAAGCAAAGAGAGACAAAGAATAAAAATTTAACCAATGTTGGGAGATGGCGGGGCTCAGTGTTATTGTTATTGTAGTTTACTTTAGGTACCAACTATTAAATAAATAAATAAATATCTTGGGACAACTCACACACGGCTATCTGATCCCAAGCTAAGCAGAGCTTGTGTTATGGTTACCAGACCACTGATATACATACTTATATAATTTATAAATACATACATATTATAGATAAATCACACCCAGACACAGAAACAATCATGCTCATCACACAAAGTTTGTCCTGGGTGGGAATCGAACCCACGACCTCCGGCTCAGCAGTCAGGGCCACTAACCACTAGACCAACAGGCCCGTCATATTGCATTCGTATTGCATTAGTTAGTGCAATCGCTGCTATTAGTGTGTAACCATGTCGGATTTAGCTTGTGCAAGTAGTCAAGTACCTCTTCGGGAGATATATTTTTAAATTACATTCAAAGAAACGGTGGAACAGTTTTATTGTATGCATGACATGAGTATACGATTTGGTGCGAGATTAAACTGACTTGCTTTTGATAACGAAATGATACTATTAATGTTTACGTGATAATCGTTTTTTTGTTACTAGTTTTATTCAGACATAGTACATATTGTAATTATTGAGTGCACTGTTTTAACGGCCACCACTGGTGCCCGTTTTAGTGGTGGCCGTTGGGAGTAAACCCGATTTCTCCGTCAGGTAAAAAAAAAATAGTTAAATAGTGTTATACATTTATTTGTGTAAATTCCCTACCACAATGTTGTTGTATTTTACCCAAAGGTTGCCTGGTAGAGAATGCCTTATGGCATTAAGGTTGACTTGTAGAGAATGTGTTATGGCATTAAGTCCTCCTATGTACCATTATTGTACATGAAGTTTAAATAAATAAATTTTACTGTAAATGCTCTCAGGATGGGTGGGTGTTCCGCTGATCATCCTGGTATGCTTGGTAGCTGCATTCAGCGGCAAGCGACTAGGCGACTGCTGGTCCATCTTGGAGGCACGTGACCCTGAGATGAGGACCCGCAAGAGGAACCCCTACGCCATCATCGTGGAACAGGCTCTTGGCAAGACCTGGAGGTGAGGAAAACTTCATGATCAATTAGTACTTGGCTCCTTACTAGGTTGGATATTCGTTCAATGATGTGTTCTTTGAAAAGCGTTTACTCTGTTTCTACCCAATGACATCGATATTGAAACAGTTCCTGTCAGTGTACAACAAGACGGGTTTTTATTCGGTAGTTTATTTGTTGTTTTATCAACGACATACATGCACTTTGTCTGTAACTGACAGAATTATGGCGCCAATTTGGCTGGGGGATCGCTACGTGTCGCGGGTTCGATTCCCGCACGGAACCAATTTGGCTGGCACCCACGATACAAGAGAAATTACTAGTGTGGGGCAACGCTTTTTTTAAAAAAGAGAACCTCGCATACAGTGTGCCTGACGGGCTCTTGTTAGTCGGCATCGCTAACCCGCACATGTGCTACAGGTCTGGGAGACCTTGGTCCTGTGGAATTGTGACTCTGACCACAATAATGGAAAATTATATAAAAAAGATATTTTTTGGTGTTCCCAGTGTGGTGGTATCGATGGCTATGATCGTGACCCTGTTCGGTGCGGCTGTGGTGTACCTGCTGCTGGCTGCACAGATCATCGAGGCAGTTCTTATGTCACTCGTGCCGACTCTCACCATCTGCACCTGGTACCTCATCGTCGTCGGCGCCATGACGCCGCTTCTGTTCTTCGGAACACCCAAAGATTTCCAGTAAGTATTGATTAGCCTTCTGAAGTTCTGGGTGAAACCCGAGATGTGAATGAACAGTGTTAGGCAGCCCGTGCGGATATACTTCAATTGAACCTTTAAAAAGTTCTCACGTTATCAACTCATTAGTACGACTGAGTAATCATTCAAACATAAATATTTCAGAGAAGAACATCATTTTAGGAGCTCTCGGTTTTTTATAACGTCCGTTCGGGTTGATGTTTAGGTTATGCTGCGCTTCCCTGAGTTGAATATCGAGTTTTCTCCGTCTGAAAGTCTGATAACCATTCTTACCAAGGGGTACCGTATTTCTAACTGGGTTGTGGAGGTCAGATAGGCAGTCGCTTCATATTAAATACTGGTATTCAGCTGCATCCAGTTAGGCTGGAGGCGGACCCCAACATAGTTGGGAAAAGGCCGAGCGGATGATAATGTACCTAATCATAATTTGACTCATGAGGGCTAAGCTATTTTATTAATCATGTGTCACAAATAAGTACCATTTGTTTTTATTTCTTTATGAATTAAATAAGTAAATTAGTATCCACCTTGCAGTTATCCTGATTATTTAGCACCTGTTTGATGTTTTATTAAAACTTGTAGTCTCATGGGTCTCCTGGCATTCGGGTCGTCCCTCGTCGCCTGCATCCTGTACTTCATTGAGATGATGAATGAGGCATCGCCGTTCACGTACCGCTACGGCATCCACGGCTTCATGGACTTCTTCTTGGCCACTAGCACCATCATGTTCGCTTTCGGAGGCGCTTCTACCTTCCCCACCATCCAAAATGATATGGTGGACAAGACCAAGTTCGGGAAGAGTCTGCAATATGGATTTTTCGGTATGTTTTTATTGACAAGCTTTAAACTTCTTAGCAAGAACCTAGTAATCAAAGGAAATATTAGAGATAAAGTCAGATCAAAAAAACTCCGTACTTTAAGCAAATAATGTACTGAAATATCTGCCAAAGTCCAGCGAGTCCCCAATCAGTCTGGACGGGACTAATGCATGTTCATCAATACTCAGTTATGAGTTTATGAGTCTGCTTAATGTGACATAATGTGTTTTGTTTTATTGTACTGTATCTTAAAAACTTAGGGACTTAAAAATAAAGATAACTTGATTTATGTACATTTTGTTGCCACCTTCAGCTGTGCTGATCCTGTACCTGCTGATTGCCATCGGCGGCTACGCGGTGTACGGCGAGCGAGTTCTGCCCAACGTAGCAATGTCCATGGCGGCCACTCCCCTCACCTTGGCGGCCAACGTGCTCATGGCCATTCACCTGCTCTCCGCCTTCATTATCATTATAAACCCGGTCTGCCAGGAGGTAGAGGAACTGTACAATGTGCCTAGAGGTAAGTTGACAGAACAACATGACCTGATACCTTAAAACTGTTATTTCTACTTGTTTCTTATTTGTTTACCGATTAACTCAATGTCAAAGTCTTAGAATTTATTAAAATTAATCCATTTACATGCGCTTTGTTTTAAAAGTTGTTTCAGTCAAAAACAAATAAAATAAGACTTCTTGGTTCCGTTTATTTATTTCGATCAACCTAGGTTTTCATAGCATTAACTTGTATTCCTTGTATTATAATGATTTACAGGAGATTTTAAGGTAATCGATAGATCCAAGTTATGCTAATGCTATCAATCTGTAGAAACAGATAATATGTTAGTAGTTGTTCAGCATTGACCTGTTGTTCTTGGTCGCAGACTCGACGGGCTGGCGCATGGCGGTGCGCGTGTCTATCATGCTGGCGATCCTGTTCATCGGCGAGAGTATACCGCGGTTCTACACGCTGCTCGCGCTCATCGGCGCCACCACCATAGCACTGCTCACCTACATCCTGCCCTCCGTCTGCTACCTGAAGCTCATCGACCAGCCCGTTCCAGAGGGTCAGACACCCATGTAAGTATCTTCAATATACATAAACTCACTACATATCATTACATATTATTATACTTTCAATCATCAATTCAACACTTTATAATGACAGAAAACGAGATTTGTTCGGAATAGAGCGAACACTTACTTTTTAATAAATACGCATTTCTAGGTGCCCTATTAGAAATTACATCTTCCTATCCTTTAGACCATACAGCATCAGCTCCAGCCTTTGATAAAGGTCATTCACATAAATTCGCGACATCGGCAACAATGCATATTATGTTTTCTGATTTATTTAATATCGTTAGTTGTATCATAACGTAATGTTTATAACATTACTAACTGTGCCCAGCGGTTTCATTCGCTGTGCAGCTCTTAAGTAAAATATCGTGATGTTATATAGGCTATAGCTGCGCCCCACGTGTAAACCCGTGTAGATTGGGATAAAACGTAAGTAGTTTCTATCCAGAACTTGGATGCATTCACCAAACTGTTGGAATTAATACCACCGTACATTCTTGCAAGCTTTGTATTTTTATCATAAACTTCTCCCATACAAACTTTGCCACCCTGTTTCACACCTTGAGGGGTTGAATTTTGCAAAATCCTGTCTTAGTAAGCACCTACGATCTAAAAGGATCCCAATGAAAAATGAGATACTCGTAGTTTTTGAGGTGAATAGATACTTACTAATCATAACGTTTCGTTGCTCTGATATTAGCTGCGCACAAAAAATCTATTTACCCAAGAAATTTCACAAAAAAACTTTGTTTATGGACGAGGTTCTAGTCATTTAGCTTAAAAAGAAATCTGTAGGTAGATCTATGGATTTTTCAGCCTCATTTACCTCTGTACTTTGAAGGACAAAAGGCGCCATAAAATATTTGCCTACTTTGGTCTCTGCAGGCACGACCACCCATAACATAACGAGTTTCTTCGGTTTCTCGGGCAGCACGTGTTGCCATTAGTCCCGATTGCCATTTGTAGAACTTAGAACAGTCATAATATTATGGTGTCAGTAGGCCAAAAGTCTGGTCACCAGTCTTAGCACTTATCACCCGATGTAGAGTTAAGTCATCACTTAATTGAGTCAATTTACTAATAATCGTTGGTATTTCTTGATAATTTCTACTTAATGAACCTAACTATTTAATGTGTAGCACTAAATGGTAATTAAATTAATGTTCTAACGAGGCTGCGTCATCCTGCTTTGTTCTTCGTCAAGTTGTTGTAAATATTCATTTTACGTAGGTCTGTACGAAACCACTATTTATTTATTATAGACTAGTCCCTTAAACACATAAATTGGGGAAAATGATTGATGAACCCATCCCGGATCGTGGAATGTTAGCGTTTAAATGTAAGTTTACTCTGAGGGCTTGCAAGTTTATTTATTCCATTATAAGATCGTAAACATGTATGTTGAGTTGCATTGATAGACGCTTTTGACGCTGATCGATCGCGCGTCGAACTTCATAAAAGGCGTAATTGCTATCAGGGATTTTAAAGTGAAACACAGGCTCATGTGTACCTACATCCTGCCGGGGCTGCGGGTTGTTCGAAAGAGATACCGCGGGTTTTAGTCAGTATTAGTGTGACACCACCAGTTTGTCGTACGTACATATCTACAGTATGTACATCCATAGGTATCACTCCGTGTAACAAGGGCAAATGTATTGACATCAACCGAGTACAAGTTAAAACTTCAGGCTGCTGAGAACATTCCGTATGATAAAGTCCAAAAACTCAAACCATATCATTTCACCAAACCGCATGCTCCACCGCTTGCGACCTCTACACCAGTAAGGTAGCGGAACAGATCAAGTGTGACGTCGGATCGCTTCTGATCTTAAATAAGAAATCAACAGATTGAAAGGACTTGGCTTAATTTTAGACGAACGCTACATGGAATAAACTGTGAAACCTTTTCAATGTTTTTGACGAATACCTTTGTTGTTTTCAGCGAGGCTCCTGGCTGGAGGAAGATGGTGTGCTACGAAGTGGCTGCGCTAGGTGTCGTGGGTAGCATCGCGGCTACTATCAGCGCCATTGGAGCTATCTTCAGCACCTCCATGGCCGTCCCTTGCTACTTAAAATAGAACTCAATACTTGCTCAACTCTGAGGCCCGTGGCCACAAGCTGTTCCCTACGCCTTTCACAATGCGATGCGCAAACTGTTGCCTTCAATTCAGTTTTCAGTTTCATACAATGTGCACTAGCTAAACGTTCAAAATGTATGGATTAGCTGGTTTTTTTTTAACATCCGGAAAGACATTGTACGTTGTGGAGTTTAGTATCCTGAGCTGGATTCATGGCAACAGTTGACGAGTCGATATTCTGAACAGTCTGTATGTTATGTAACACAGCGACATACACGATACCCTGTAGACAATAGAGATGTGTCAAGAATGCTGGCCCAGCCGTTGTATTAGTTATTATGTGATTGTGCCAAATCACTGCACCATTTAAATATTTTTGAGATCATGGTGATGGTCAACCATGAAGTTGTGTGATCCGACACAATTGTATAACCTCTTTAGTTGAAATAATATTGGAATCTACTTACTTGAAGTAAATATTAGTACGAAAACATAAAAGTTAATAAATAACCATGTTAATAGATATAGGTTTTCATCTTACAGTTCGTCTGTTAGATTAATGTAGGTATGTTTTTTTATGATAAGCCATACCTTTGCCATAGACGTTAAGTACAAATGATGAAGTAGTACATGTCGTGTTAAGTTGAGATTTTATTTTTATAGTTTATTTCATTAATTAGTTTGCTTGTAAAGTCCTATCTGATGTTAGATACGCAAATTACTCAGTCAGTCATGTCAATCACACGCACGTGCTGCGTTTGTTCGCACGTATTCGTACCGATACGCATTTAGTGACATTGCGCAGCAATAATAGAGGAACAGAGTGCCTACTCATGTACATACATAAACACACGACTTCTCCCCATGGGGTAAGTCCTGGGCATAAACTACCTCCTACCTACTTATGGTATAAACGTACTCGTACAAATATTATGTTAAACAAATCCATAGTTTACCTGTTCAAACAGTTAAGTTTATAAACTGTATATTCCAGAACTCTGGCTCGCCTTGTTACGCTAAGGATGCAATCAATCTTCATAGTTCAAATAAACGGTTTAAGTTTAACTCGTTGTTTTATTGTAGCTTGATTCACCTCCCATTTTTTTTTGTAAATCCCCACGCGCATCCGAACTTAGGTGGGCGATAGGCTCTGTCAGACTCCTACTGACTAAATCCACACGGTGTTGTTCGAGTACCTAACCATTACCACCATTACAGAGGCGGCGGTCTCCTCGTTCTTCCTCTCCTGTGCATATTATTATGTTGAACGTCACTGTTACGAGCTCTGCTGTGGACTTTCTGATGAATGCAAGACAATCATCTTAGAATTTTCGTGATCCTCTGAGAAGACAAACTGATTAGGATTTACGTAACTTAGTACGAGTGTGGCTAGTTTGTTGTACTAAATATATGATATAAATAAATAAGTACAATTGATAGTTAAGGTCCCAGGGTTAGTGATCATATTGTATCACTTGTTATCTCAGCTTATTTGTTAAGTAAAACGTAATTGTTTACACTGAGCTAGTATTACGCACTATATGAAGTAAATTGTGATTTTCTTTCAGCATGTAGTAAACAGCTGCAAGGCTTATCTGGACGTGATGAGGTACTAGAGGTACGTTTTGGAAGTTCAGGATAATCTTGTAAGCAATTGAGAATATGAGTTGTGTATTATTTTGTGTTTTTAATATCTTAAACAAGACGTCAAACCGACAAGCTGCAAGGATTAAACCTCCAACTGCCATCGGTTCACGCATTTGTCCTAAAATAGAATGCACCATCGGTTCTGGCAAAGGTGACAGTACCACCTGGATGTAGGACGCGACGCGACGCCAGGAAAGGCAATTAGTCTTTGAACGAATTGGGGGCGAGAAATGGAAAAAGAACGTAGAAATATTCTCTATTTAAAATATGCTTCCAACACGACCAGTGTATACCTATACAATATGTAATATCTCGTAAGTAGGTACATAAAGAGATATCGTCAGCGCGACCCCCAGCAGGGTGTCGTCATCTGATAGACAACGCTTATCTCCTGCGGACGACACGTTGTCAAAGACATCTGTGTCACTTTATTATTATTATTACTTGACACCGGGATGTGCATATCTCATGCACATTAAGATTCACACTGTACCTATCTGCTGGTAAAAATAAAAAGTGTTTACCTATACTTAAATTACGTACATAACCAATCCATTGCATTAATGATGTAAGCGAAGAGTTATAGTCAAAGTACCAATGGATAGGCCAAATTAAACGCATGGCCTATGATTATTTGGACGCCCTGGGGTTACGGGTTGTTCAAAAGAGAAACTGCGTCCTCAGAACATAAAGGGAAAAATAAATAACATGTGTGAGTTTTGGTCAATAAAAGTCTAGTACTCCTGCCCGTCCCGCACAGAGCTGGGGAAGTTAAAAAAAGTGGGACACCCCTAGGCGAAGTGGAGCAACGAAATCCGCAGGGAGGCTGGCGAAAAGCGCGATTGAGAAGCTTTTCAATGGAAGAAGGTAGCGCACGTTGATGATGACTAAAAACACATTTCGTTCAGCACAATTTATTGTGTCATAATCATACTCATATTTTGTATGTTACTTTTTCCTTCACTTATGATTGTAACAGTTGTTTTCGTTTTATACGTATATTATCGAAAACATAATCTTAATACTTTCTAAAAAATATCACAAATGGAGAGTATAATCTTAATACTTTGTGTACTATTTATTGGGACAGAGCCCCAAAAGTTTAAGTAAACATCCCCAAATGATCTCAAGAATGTAGATATTTAGCTAAGACACTGTGAAAATGACTTCGCTTTTGATTATATTTGCACTGTAACCACTCTAACGGAAACGTGCAGAAGGCTCACTATGAGCAGTTCACACAAACATATATACAATAGCAGCTATGTATGCTTCTGATATAATTACAGTTATAGATTGTAGGCGTTTGAACGATCCGACGACTACAATCCATAACTGTAACTGAAATGCGCGCAAACTGCAGGAACTGATCTAGTTCACGTTAGACCCGGCGCCCATTATCGGCATCGGCATGACTGAGGATTTTGGGTGGCAAATAGCAATATACATTAACATAATGGCAATAAAGTAGAAATTTCCATTATACATATATGTATGGTCGTAATAACAAAAATACCGGTTTGGTATGCTTGAGGCTGCTGTATGGGCAGCCTTGAGAATACTTCGGGATGCTTCATCATCCTTCGGTACGCCGCCGGCGCCGAGGCAAAACTCGGGGATAGCTTGCTTAAGGATACGATATAAGACGCTTCGGCAAGCTACAGAACGGTGCGGCATGCTTAAAGAAGCCTCGTCATCCCTAAGAACGTTACAGCATGCCACAGCATAATTTTCGACAGTGTGCGCTTGCATGTAGGATGCCGAATGATCCTTTTCGTCGCTGATGCCGATAATGGGCGCCGGGCCTTAGCGTTTGTAATTCTCACTTGTCTCCACATGATCAAAGTAAGCAGTGGTGTTTCTGGGTGGTCTGTACTGTGGTACAATCGATTATACTGGTGGGATGCGCGCGCGCCGCCCCGCACTGCCGAACCACGCGTCGATCTGCGCGTACGTTTCACGTCTCCCCTCCACGCCGATTAAGGTAATCTCAATATTCCAAAATTTTATAGGAAAAGTTTTATAAACAAGTTTTAAAATTACTTTCAATATATTTTTTATCCAAACTTTATGTTTATATTTAGTTTACCAAAATATTTAATTACAGATCTTCCTTTTATGCCACGTTCTTTGACTAATCTTTTTTAATTTGTCTCTTTTTTGGAAACTCGAGCATTTTTGTTTGTTTGTTTTTTTTTTGTGGTGAAAAATAAAGGTTCAATATTAATGTGTGCCACCACCCAAGTGTGTAGTTTATCACTTTCCTTGTATGTTTCACAGTTTGGGCACAACCACCCTTCATGGTCCTGCCTGAATGTATTTCTTACACAGGAAAATGTTTAATCATTATGAATATGGTTGTCTTTACAGGAAACTATTGAAATAATGGTGGTATGCAGCGTGTTCAGAGTGACGTCACGATTGGCCCGCACCAGTATTGCCGCACAGTGCTGCGGCCGCGCTCTCTACAGCACAGAACAGAAAGGTAACTAATCTGTCTACCCTCTAACCAACCATGTAACATGTGATTTGAAGCCTGCCGGACCAGCAGCGGTGAGCAACTGCGGCCCCAGTCCAACGCCTTGTAAGAGCCACTTTAGAGGGAAGTTAGATGAAGAAACAAATCGACTCGTCATCATAAACCACTATCTGACAGTTGGCACAAACCAACTTACAAGTGTGCCCACTTCCCACTCTTTTACTCTGCTGAGCTCTTTACTACTTTGCATCGCATATATTTTGTCCAAAACTAAGTTTTGACTAGTGATAATCTCCAGTTTCGACTGGCTGATAAGGATGCTGTTAATTTATCTACAAACTGTTTTAAGTATTGCTTAATGATATTGAACTTCATTTAGGGTCATTATGCCAAGGGCTCAATAAGACGTTACTGATGGACTCTACAAATAAAATTATGTTAAAAATAACATGTTCAGCTTCAACACTTCTGATAACAGAGAGCTTTTTGCCGATAGTAATCACATATTTAATATCTGAGGGATTGAAGCACACGACCTCGTTTTAGGTAGTGGTTGTCGTTTCATTCAAAAAGTTCCAATAAATAGTTAATTAGCGTCCGTTATCAGCTGTGCTGAGAGATTACGCAATGTCGCCTTGGCACTATCTCACCCTATAATTCTGTATCTTGTAAATACGCGGCACGTTGCGAACCTGTCACTCAATAGAGCCTTGTTACAGCTATCCACTGTTATGTCAAAAGCTAAAAGGTTTAGCAGAATAGGTAAAAGGACCTTACGATGGTTATTTACTTTTAGAACTAGTTATACTGATAAAAGCTATAAGCGCCTTGGCTATTACATTTGTTTTAAAAATAATGAGCGAATGATTTTTATCCCTAATTTATTGAAATTAATCCATAAATGATAAATCAAAGCTGTGCTAATGTATACATCTTTACACACTTATCGTGTTAATGTTGACGTAGCTAGGCTCGCATATAGGAGTCCTAATTATAAAACCTAGCATTGAAGTTCTTACTGATAAGACGTATTTGAAGTTAGATACTTTTATATGGTTACAAAATCGCCCTTTATGCGGTAGCGTTTAATACATCGACGCCGATGGGCGTTCGCCGCCCCTAAAATAAAAAGAATAGTACATTTTGATTAAAGTGAAGAAACTTGTCATTGCCGACGAGGCGGATTAACGCATGAGCCAACAGGCAAGAGTGTTATAGAGCCGACAACAGCAATGACAAATCCTCACATGAAGTAAACGACTTTTTTCAATACACTTTAATTAAAATTAAATAACAGAAAAAAGTACTTACCTAGTAATCAATTTGAAACTATGATTTAATTTGATTTTTTCCGCGCCATGTCTTCTCATACTGAAGGAGCCAATGTAGTGGAAGTTTATTGAAGACTTATTATTTTCCACTTTGTAGTGCTTTTTTGGACGTCACTATTTTTTTGCCAATAATGTTGCTATTTCGTCTTTTGAGTTGTCGATGATGTATGATGGCATCTCGCCCACACTCTGATCGAGTATTCATTTTCTATTGCTAATAAAAGATATTTAAGCATTAAGCGTTTTACCTTCGGAACTATAGACCATCCGCATCGATTTTAAAAAGAATTTTGAATATCGGCCTAGATCGACGGAGAAGACGTGTTAAAATAATACAAAAAAATGCAGTTGAATTGAGAACCTCCACCTTTTTTGAAGTCGGTTAAAAATGAGGCCACCGGTATTACACACAACCACAACGCATACTGTAGCCCTACTATGACCTCTTAAAGCAATTCTTATTCCACTGAGGGAAAGAGACAGAGCTATACAGGGTGTCTAGCACCATCTCTTTCACTCAGTGGAAAAGATGGTGTTTTATTGAAAAATTGGTCGTATACAATCACTTGAAGTGACGTAGTATTCCTGGAGGGAGTTGAGGTGAGGTTTTGATCAGCAGTAACACATTAAATGCTACTAAAATTTTAAGATACAATTAGAACTTGATGTCTGCAGCATCGTCTGAAATCAATAAGATATCCAGTCCTCGTCAATTTGCAGCATGAGTGTCGTGTTTGGGCTCATTGAAATGGTATTATGGAATCCTTATTAATATTATAAAAGCGAAAGTGAGTTTGTTTATTCGTTTGTTACGTCTTCACGCTTATATGGCCAAACCGATTATGATGAATTTTGGAACAGAGATAGGGGAGAAAGAGGGAAGGAAAGGGGAGAGAAAAAAACTTTTTTTTCAAAACTTCGTTAGTAGTTTATAAATAAACTAAGTGCTCCCTGCGGTTTGGCCCGCTTCATACTTAATGTCGAAGCGTGATGTTATCTTTTTTTTATTTTCTTTTATAAAACGTTGCCCCACACTAGGACTGCTTTATCTAGGACTACTGTATCGTGGGTACGTTTACAAACATTTGAATTCACTTAGAAAAAAAGCAACACCCGGAAAAGCAATTTATAACATCTATTTGTACGCCATATCAATATTAATTACACGCAATAATAGACACGCTGCGCACCAATTGATCGCTCAACCACTGCGCCAACAGTGCCGAAATTATACGTAAGTATCTATAGTCTAACAATTTCGAGAAATAATTTAAGTTAATCTGGCCAGGGAATCGCGTTTTCCCATACAAACTCAGTCACTCTGTCCCTTAGGGAGATACCTCGGCTTAGTGAGCACCTACTACGTCCTAAAAGGAAGCCCCATGTAACATTTGAGACTCCTAACACTTCAATTTCTAAGATTTCGTGATGAGAGGGGCAGTGATTTTCTTTTCTTTCTTTTGTATAATATGCGGAATGTAAGGCGAAGGTTTTTAAATTTTGCTAATGTATATTCTTTGGCTTTGCTCCTTGATTATAAATTAATAATATAAGGTTTTACCGTCTACTTGTAGCAGTTGCTTAGTTAACTGGCTCAAGTAAAATAACACGCCAAGTACTGATAATTCATTTTGTGAGATGTAGCAATTAAATAAACCGCAATTGTCTTGTTTCCAGGGCGGTTTTATACAAAGAAACACGAGTGGGTGTCTGTGAGCGACAACGTGGGCACCGTCGGGATCTCCAGCTATGCGCAGGTTCGTACTCCACCACCTGGTTTGCGGCTTACTGTCCTGAGACGGCGATTATAAGCACTAAGCAGATATGCATGGTTCTGTAAGCTGCGGCATAGTTAATCTTCGGATGAAATTCCGGAATACCGGAAGCACGACGCATGATTTGACACAACTTTGACTTTGGTCTCTCTCTGGTGTTGAGTAGCCTTACTCAACAGATACGTGCAACCTTTCAAAAAAGTAGTTTGATCGTCATAATATTAGTAGGTAAAATGGCATTTTATCCAACAGTTACATTCCATAGTGAACTGTGGATTCTGTAAAAATCTCAAGAAACGGTCCATGTTAACAATAATAATCTCGTAACCTCGTAAAAGCCGAGAAGATAAGCAAATCAAGTAAATTGACTTGGCTCGCGAGGTGCTCGACATATGAGCTGTAGACCCAGCGATCAATGTGCCGATAGTCGTTACAGCCATAGGCTTAAGTGCCAAGAGGAGGAGGAACACCTGAGGAGCCTCTCAAGGGGATCAAGGGTTTGATCCAGAAAGCGGTGCTCCTAGACAAGGCTCGTATCGTTAGAAGGTTCCTCTCTCTGGAGCTCTGACCTTGTGGCTTGGACCCTGTTCCCGAAATCGGTGGGCTACTATTTTTTTTATTTTAAAGTGTTTTTATCGTTTTTTTTTAATAATTTTATATAAAACTGATATCGCGTCATTGCTAAATAATTTAAATCTTAATGAATAATGTCGGGTAATAATTTTCTTAAAACTAATCAAAGTAATATTAGTTAATTTATTTTCGTCTTACTGGGTGTCTTGCTCAACAGTTTTTCTTATTAAATAGACCAAGGTTTTATAATTAAATATTTGGTACAATGTAAAGAATGATTACTACTAGTTAAGTACGTATATCGTATGGTTGAGATAGGCACCACTCCGCACCGGTTATATCTGTACTATAAAGGTCATGTCCACACACCAGCTGCGCAAGATTCGCAGAGCTGTCACTATGTTACGATTCAGCAGTAGGTACTCATTAGGTGTTATCAATATCATTCGTTCGTGTTTCTTATGGAGGGAGTAATAATTTGTGATTAAAGTTGGGTTGTTAACCTTTACGACTTACTTTACCTTTACTTAGTTAACCAAATACGGAGTGCAGTTAACAGTTGCTGTCCAAATTTCATTCGATGGCTAGACGTCACTATACTATTGAAATTTTAATATCACTCTTGAGAGAATACCCTACAGTGTATAAAACCGATAAT
Organism: Ochropleura leucogaster; assembly: GCA_958449745.1. Taxonomy (NCBI): domain Eukaryota; kingdom Metazoa; phylum Arthropoda; class Insecta; order Lepidoptera; family Noctuidae; genus Ochropleura; species Ochropleura leucogaster. Next base: position 23,910,728 of record OY288200.1, read on the forward strand.
AAGGTCACCTTAGTCATGGTTCCATCAAAGTTAGACACAATCATAGTTCAGAATTCTGGTATAGTTATGGTCACAGAAGTAAACGATGTTCTTTTTAGCTTTATTGTGTGATGGCCTGCTTTCACATTTTTCCTGATGGAAACCGATGGATAACATGTGCGATAGAACGAGCGTGCCTAGTAGGGGCCATGCTCACTATGCAGTCTGTATGCAGGTGGTAAATGCAGTTAATTTATTACTCCTGTATACTTAGCAGGATTTAAACTATATTAACAAAGTTCTATATATTAATATGATTTGACCCCCAGGAAGCGCTGGGCGAGGTGGTCTACGTACAGCTTCCGGAGGTGGGCAAGGACATAGCCGCAGGAGATGAGTGCGGAGCCCTCGAGAGCGTGAAGGCAGCTAGTGAAGTTTACAGCCCTGTCTCCGGCAAGGTCAGTAATTTAATCTATTATTGCTAGCCCGTACAGTTGACGCTCTCACGTCAGACACCCAGGAAGAGGCTCCCTGGTGCATGCTGTTTGCCGATGTCATTGTGTTGGTTGCCGAGAGAGGCCAAGCAGTCCAGAGAAGATTGGAAGTGTGGTGGCAAACACTGGAGAAAGTTGGCCTAAAATTAAGTAGAACTAAAACAGTATACTTGTTCTGCGATTTCGGCGGCCTCTCCAGCCCTGTGCCCATAACTCTTGCCGGAACGCCTATACCGATCTGTTACAAATTCCGGTACTTCGGGTCGATTGTCCAAGGGGATGGCGAAGTAGACCAGGACGTAACGCACCGGATCAAAGTAGGATGGATGAAATGGCGACAGGCCACTGGAACAACTTGTGATCCACGGATGCCACTCAAGTTAAAGGGGAAAATATACAAGTCCGTGATTAGACCTGTTGTACTATATGTGTCAGAATTTTGGGCTGTAAAAAAAGGTGGATTAAAAAAGATTGCATGTAGTGGAGATGAGAATGTTGAGATGGATATGTGGAGTGACAAGAATGGATAAAGTAAGGAATTAATATATTCCAGGAAGTTTGAAAGTTGCGCCTGTTACAGAAAATTTGAAACGGAGTCGTTTGTTTTGATATGGACATGTAATGAGGAGCGATGAAGCACATATGACTAAAATAATTATGAGGATCTGAACGTTGATGGACGGAGAGCGAGAGGAAGGCCAAAGAAAATATGGATGGATTGTGTAAGTAATAATATGAAGGAGAAAGGAGTAAATGATGCCGTGACGTCTGATAGGGGAGAATGGAACAAGAAAACGTGTTGCGCCGACCCTAAATAGAATGGGACAAGGGCAGGAAAATGATGATTGCAAGCCCATACAGTCCCACGGCTAAGAGGCCACCTTTAAACCCCATCAGTCTCGAATATGTTTCTTAAATTAAACTTCATTAAAACGCTAGCTGTGAGGATGTACAATATAAACGGATAACTTTATAGATTTTATCGACTATACACTATTCAATTTCTCGACGAACAGGACTATCATGTGACTAAATTCTTACGAGTATGTTCATATTTAGAAGTTTTAATGACAAGTCCGATCTTTTCGCCGCTTCAATCGTGTAACAAGTGTCATGCAGAACCTCAATTATGTACAGGTAGACCGAAAGTCAGACACCTAATCTTACCACGAGCTATTGTGTGAGTAACTGTAACTATATGCAGATGTTCCGATGGATGAACATCTGAGGACGTACGAATGAGGGCTGGACATGAGACGCTTTCAAATCAATATGTCTTTTTGGTAGGTTATGTGGGTGTCATAGATTATTGACTATTCTATAATTGCACATAATCGCCGATTGCATGTCACTTGATCTAGGCTCGCTGGCTAGTCTAGACGCCGCCGACCCAAACAGAGCAGAAAGACGATGGACATACTAACTGATTTCGTAACAGACATCTAGTTTGTAAAAACTATGAAATGGTAGCATTTTGAAACTAGAAAGTTCCAGATTTGTTGTGATCAGGGTCTGAACCCTGATCACAACAAATCTGGATCTTTCTGGACAGCAAAGCGTATTTAGTCAGGTTTTCAGAAACCTGACTAAATACGCAGAAGTGCTGTCTGAAAAACTTAACCATGACTGAATATTTATAAAGTTTCCGTTCTTACTTTCATTAATTAAGTGTATCAAACATAACGACTTATTAAAACTATTTGTAATCGTTCTACTATGTTTCAAACAACATCCATGCTAAACTCGTCCCATTACAAATTCCAGGTGACAGAAACAAACAAAGAGGCAGAATCAAAGCCCGCGTTGGTCAACAAGTCGTGTTACGAGCAGGGCTGGTTGTTCCGCGTGAAGCTGGCCAAGCCCGAGGAGTTGCAGCAGCTGATGGACCAGGCCACCTACGACAAGTACTTGGAGGAGCACTGACCCTGACCTTAGATATAGGACCGTATTTATATTGTTGTTGTTGTATTCCGTTGTTACCGATATGCCTCGTATTCATAGATACCTACAGGGTTTCCCGCGACGCGGTGACAGACACCTCTCCCACCGGCACCACGGACATGGAAGCGACTATTTCGTAGGTTAAGAAACGTAGCTCCCCTCCCTGACTGCTCACACATACCGGAGATAGCACTCTCACTCGCCTCTCTTCACTAACAGGGCGTGGTTACTCGCTCAAGGCACTTGGGCCTTCGTTCAGAGCCCATGCGACAATAGTTTTCCAACTAAACGAAAAGAGAAATCCCGTAGGGAGCAGTAACAAACAATCTTGAGCAGATCTGGCCCATTACACTCCTAGATATACGATAACCGTGTTTTAAAACAACGATGACTTCAATTCAACTTTCAGCTTATTTTGGTTGTTGTTAATTTCCTGGACATGAAGTGCTCTCTATTCGTTGTGAGTATTTTTCTCAATAGTTAATAGGGTCCGTCAAACCGGGACGGAAATATTACTAACTGGACTGACTTTGCTAAATCCGGTGAGCAGCTGGTCCGAAATTGTGTGTACCGGTTTGGCTGAATCTTAACAAAATGCTGTATATCTGATACTGAAGCAGTCTATATTGATGTTCTATGTGTGACGTGTATGGGTAACTTTATCTTGTAAAGTTTTGTGATAATTAAAGTTTCTTTTTGCTTGTTAGTTGTTTTGTTTTATGACAATTTCTAATTTACTGTGTACATAACCGAACGCTTCACGTAACCAACAACCATACATTCTGCACATCAAACTAAATGACTCTCCTCAACAATGATTGAATCTGATTTCAAAGAAACTTGGGTAAAGCTTGGAACTGTGACGCCCAAAACCTTCGTTTAACTAAAAAGATCCCGGGTTCCCACTAAAAGGTATGGTCTAAAACAAAATGGTGGCAGTAACGAGATAAGTTCGTCTCGACCTCGATAAGGGTAGTTTACACCCTTTATACTATTCAAAACAAAAAAGTGCTACTTGTATTTTTACATTTTAGTGTATGTGTGTATTACATTATTTAATTGCTAAGTAACAAAATATTGATGTTACGAACTCTTCGATAACTATAGCATCTTTGATAACAATACTTGAGCTCAAATGATCAATAACGAATAAATAATCCTATTATTATAAATGCGAATGTTTATGATGAGGATAGATGTATAGATGAATATTACTCTTTCACGTCAAAATGGCTGAACGGATCTTGATGAAATTTGGCACTGAGGTAGATTATAGTCTAGAATAATACATAGCTACGATACTTTTTTTCGATCATTACGCGGGTGAAGCCGTGGGCGCCAGCTAGTATTCTTAAAATCCTTACTAATAATATAAAAGCAAAAGTGAGTTTGTTTGTTACCTTTTCACGCTTTAATGACTAAACCGATTTTGATGAATTACCAAAATTCATCAAAATCGGTTACAACAGGAGACGCACATAAGGTTTTTTTTTAAAGCGAGATATGAGGGAGAACGAGGGAAGAAAAGGGAAAAGTTAGCGTTGCTATTACAAATCAATAAGGCGCAAGGGGAAAAGCTGTAAATAGCAGGTACTGTGTTATACCGAATTTAACGCAAGCGAAGCCTCGGGAAAAGGCTAGTATTCTTATAAATTTATTTTGTTTCGATTATCGGCTAGTATAAGAATAACCTATTATAAGGTTACATTATTAAGTATGCCAGAAATACGAACACATGGACATTATTACTGCAATCAGAACCGCTACAATGATACAGGGAGGACATTCGTAACAGCTGGGTTCAACACGAAGATACGTTTACTAAACAATTTATCAAAGAATATTTTATAGCTATTTCAAATTGTGGCATGTATCTTTGATTTTTTTAATAAACTGAATATCGTTTTAACTCTCTCAGTTAGATAGTCAACACTGCACTGGAATATTCTGCAGGTAATGCTGACGCTCATGGGGACTTTTATTTATTGATCATGACAACAAAACAATCAAACGTAACTGATTTTATTGTGTTTTAAATTACTTTCCATAACAGTTTGTAAGATCTCATGTAATGTTGAATTTTGTATTCACCAGAAATCGTAATTATGTAAAACGTAATTAAAAAGTTAAATCGAGACAGTTCTAAAACACTACAACAACATACAACATACATACATAATACTGAAGGATCGCAAAAGCATGTAGGTTCACTTGAGCGCCGCGGCGCCGGAGATTATTTCGATGAGCTCTCTGGTGATGACGGCCTGCCGGGTCCTGTTGAACAGCAGGGTGAGCTTCCTGATCATCTCCGCGGCGTTCTTGGTGGCGTTGTCCATGGCAGCCATGCGCGCCGACTGCTCGGACGCCGCGCACTCCTTCAGCGCGTAGTACAGCAGCGCTGCCAGGGTCCACTCCGTGTAGCTCTCCAGCATGTCCTCCTCCACGTCGTCGAAGGCCGTTATGTTTGGCGCGTTCTGTAAATGACATTTTTATTTGAAAAATATTTTAACCCGTCTAAATTCGGGATTTTCCGTTATGATGTCGGTCTGAGTTGTGGATGAGGTATAGGCTTATCCACAGTCGCCTATTGTACAATATTGCTATTGAACTGTATGCGGTACAGTTGAAGCCGCAGCCAAATGGTTTGTTAAAGAGGTGGGCACATAATTATGCTGATATGTCTGTCAGTTTAGAAAGTCGGGAAAAAGAGAACAAAACACTCAGGATTATTTTGTATAGTATAACGGTCTGGTGTCCTCAACTCTATGCTTATGGCGCGTATTTTATGTACAGTCCCACTCGTATGCAAACTATGCAATATCATTCGATCCACCCGAGCTACCCGAGAAGGTCCAGCAACGCCTTCGTGTTACGGGCGATCTTGCGGAGACTATCTGGGTACAGGTAGCACTACCTATTAAAAATAAGAAATAACAAAAAGTAAAAAAAATATTTGCCCAATGTAGGTATACGAAGCCCCAAATATAGATATTTCTTATTATTTTAGAACAAATGGTAAGCACCACACAGTTGCAGGGCGCTCCCTGATTAACCTCACCTCAACCCTGGTCTTGTTGAAGAGAGGTATGACGGAGAGCTCGTATTTTACCGGCGAGTGGTACTTGTTGTAGAAAATCTCGCCCATGTCGAACGAGTACCCAGCCTCCGTGATGACCGCCGCCATTAGAGAAGCATCTGCGAACCCCGGCGCTATCCTTCCGATCTGGGACAAAAAAACATTCATTGCCGTGTTGGTGTAGTGGTCACTAGCGGCTCTACTGAGTATGTGGTCCGGGATACGATGTCGGGGTCGGGTAGCATTGGATGTGTAACACTATGCGAAGTGTACAGAAAAAGATTTTTTCCACCATGAAAATCCAGGTTCCATAGAGTTTCAAAAAAATGATGGACTGATATCCTTACTAATATTATAAAAGCGAAAGAGAGTTCGTTTGTTTGTTACCTCTTCTCAGTAAAGATAGTTGGGAACCAAGAGACGGACATAGGCTATTTTTTATTTTAAAAAAGTGTGATATGAGGGAGAACGAGGGAAGAAAAGGGAAAACTTAGCGTTGCTATTACAAATCAATAAGGCGCAAGGGCAAAATCTGCAGGTAGCAGGTAGGTACTGTGTTATACCGAATCACTGTGCGCTTCTGCCAATCTTTCTTTCTCAAAGAATGACGGTTAGTGTTCTAAAAGTTTCCATGTAGCTGCAATCGTTAAGGTCCTGTCCTGACTGCTCAAACAAAAAATTATATCGTGTATTTTGAGATAAGTGGCAGTATTTGCAGGTTACATTAAATCTTTAGCAACGAAAGCTCAAACAACTCGACAAAAGTTATGCAAGAACTATGTCACACATCGAATCACTAAATAATAAAGGACAATAGTTTACTCTACTCCTAGTCCATTCAAATAATAGTGTCCTTTACAAGCTCTGTTTTCAATTTGTATAATCAAAGTCCTGTATTTGAACAAGAGCAGCGGGTCGGAGCCTCGTAACACTACAGAGCTGATAAAACGATTTCTACAGGCGCCTTCTTGTTGTATCATCTATTACTATAATATATTCTTATAGATAATCTTTAAGTCTGAGAAAAAATCCGCAAAATACGACTTTTATGTCTGTTTTAATAAAGTGCAGACATAATCATGGTGAAGCCACAAAAGAAACCATGCAGATTAAAGTCTAATTCGTAACTTAAGGGGATTAGGTACTGTACTTGATTCTTACATCTTTGACGCTGACCAGCATGTGAGGCGCCAGGATGCGGCGCAGGATGAGTCGCGACTTGTCGCCGATGCACACCAGCTTGTGGTTGGCGCCGTCGGCTGCGCGGGTTGTAAAGTCCTTCTTAATGCGCCGCGCAATTCCGCTGTGCACGCCGCCGCATAGACCTGGGTTCAACACACCAATACGAATTATACAAGCTTTGTATGCTAAGTAAAACTGTTTCGCTTCCTGGGCGAAGTGGAAAGGCATTTTCGGCATTGAAGTTATCTTCTAACATCACATCTTTTTTGTTTGAACCAAACAGGCCAACTGCAGGACCGATTTTAACAATTAGGTATAGAAAGCTAAATCATCAGGAAATAACATAAGCTATACAGTACCATCAAACATAGGAGCCGAGCAGCGGGTGAAATTGTTAGGTTCAGCTAGTAATAAATAAACAAAATATTCACTGCATCGGATCGGCATCATGTTATCTCATGTGATGAGCCGTTGCCGTTACCAAATGGCAGAAACGGAAATCATAAAGATTCATCCTGTCTGTCTGTCCGTCCGACCTATATTATTTGCTTTTAAAGTCGAAAAAATTGTGTGATCCCGTATAACTTCTTAAATATAAGGAATTATTAATTAATTTAAAAAAAACAACTTGAGAGATGTCTAGTGACACTCGGATGGAACGAAGTTATTATTTATTATGTACAATAAACCCGTATACAGTCAACAAAAATAATAGTCGCGACACCACGCTGTTTAATGCGAAAGAGAAAGACGAAACGAAATTAACCACGCTCACGCCGCACGGCTTACAACTATAGCTAAAAGTGTCGTTACAACTTTTGATCTTATTTTTTTCCGTCTAGCCCCCTTTCGCAACGCGCTATAAGGAACTTCGTTCCAATAGTGTTGTCATCATGATGTACAACTAGATTTAAAAAAAAGTCATTAATCAGATTTAACAATTATTTTTTGAGATACTTAACTATATATGGGACTTTTCGTCGAACTGCAGCAGTAACTTTGGTTTTCATTAACATAATAAGAAAAAATATATAGCTGTTAAGTGTACTGTAAGCTGTAACGGAATAAGGAATGAGCATATTTATATTTTTTTATTATTTTACCACTCGGACTTAACCGGTTTTTCACTAACTGAATACGATCCGAGTCGAACTGGCCGCTGTGCAAAAAGCTGTGTATGAGGCTTCATAGCATGAACACCGAACGTCTCGCGTTGACTTAAGGCGCAGTATTATGTCGTTGACCTTGTTCATACATTTTGACGTTGGACTTTACTGCATACGTCTGTCGTAAAAATACAAATAAATTTGTATAAAATTAAATATTAACTATTCAATCAAAAACAATCCATCATTGAACGCAGTTTGGCATTAGAAATTTCATTGTGAACTTTTGATTATAATTACGATTAATATTGAAGAGATAAACTGCTTAAAAAGAGAATTTAGAGGTGTGTTTGAATATTTTTTTTACACATTTAAGTATATTTACTTATAATTTGAATTCCATCAATGTATGCAAAAAAGCCTTAAAAATATCATATTTTTTTCAGTGATTAAAATTATGTATGGTTTAAGAGATACACTACGTTAAAAAACCTGATTTTTGGCCGTTCTCAAGAAATCTTCACCTTAAGTTGTTTACGATAGTTGTGGATTCTAGTATACGAATTGTTATTTGTCTTCAAATATAATTATACTAGCTTCCGCCCGCGACTTCCATGGCATAGTTACTTTGGCCTAACGCTAATTTTAACTCGTGTGACGACTGAAAAAAAGTTATTTTTCTTTTCCCTCTTTCTCCCCTTTTCTCATTCCTTAGCCTATATCCATCTCCAGGGTCCAAACTATCTCTGTACCAAAATTCATCAAAATTGGTTTGGTCATTTAGGCGTGATGACGTAACAAACAAACTCACTTTCACTTTAATAATATTAGTAAGGACCTCTGACATGCATAACATAAAACTAGAAACGCGGCGCTGGAAAGACTGCATGATATTACATTGCAAAGACCACCAAAGTTACACAGTATTGAGTTGTTTTAACTTCTCAACTTTTGTTCAGTTTAACAAGAGACTGTACGATCGCAAGTACATCGTGTAGGTATAGCAGGAGAGGTGTCAGCACGTATCGAACGCATGAATGACGGTCATGCAGTGGCGCCAGCGAGCTGCACGTGCTCGCGCGCGCGCTTCGCTTGGCTATCTCTCGCGGGGGCCAAAGATGAAACGAGCAGGTTTATGCAGATAAACCGCTGCTGCTTAGTCACTCCCCCATCATGACTGGCAAGTTTAAGGTTTGGTTGATGTAAGCAGTCATCAAATACTTCATAGATGTAAACATATTCTCGGTACTGTAAGAGGTTTTATATAACCTAAGCAATGCTGGCTGATAGAGCATAACGTTCTAATACTCATGTCGTTTTTAAAAAGAGAATAGGAGAGTGGCTCTGAAGTAAGAGATGTAAATTTGAATGATTTAAAAATATAATCCCTAAAACTATTATTTGCGCTTTATTTAACTAGATAAAAACGTAGGCATCACAGTACCGTTCGAATACACATCGTAAGTATTGAATACGGAACCCTTATACGATCCCTTCGTTGTCGATACGATCCTTTGCGTCTGTCCGTCTGTAATACCCTTTATCTCGGGAACGCGTGGAAGTAGGGTGATTGCGCCGGTTAGCGACCAGTTAGCTGGGTTGCCCACTTAAGATGAAGAAAAAAAAATGTTGTTTACACTTAAAATAGTATATGTTAATGTGAATTTGTCCCAAATATAATGATGTACGTCAGGCTGGCCCGGCCCCATGGAATTTAATAATGAGATTGTTATCAATCCAATGTACCCGGGTATACTAATATATGTAGTTTGGATACAAAACATAAAATAAAATACATTCATACAAAAATATTTATAAAATGCTGAAAAAGTGAAAATATAGCGAAAACGTCGGTTTACGACCATTTTTATCAGTTTACGACCACCAGTGAGCTGGTTTGCGACCGCTCTATTATAATTAAAAATATGCCAATAAAACAATTATAATCGCTTTAAAAAATACTTTATTTTTTGCCTTTTCATTAAAATAAAAATGGTAATATCATTTGGTATAATGTTTTCTTATAATTAAAAATAACAATCTTACATTTTGTAGAGACTTAGTCACTAGTTGTAATAGAAACCAAGCGCGTATGGCTTCTTCAGTTACTCTCGCTCTGGCTTTAATAATTCCTTCGGCAGCACGGCATGGTATATCGGGATGGCGTTTTAGGAAATTTGAGTACCAGGTTTGCCCCGGACGATCATCCTTAAAAGGATTCTTTGAAGGCGATCTTGTATCGTGGTCCTTGGGCTCTGATACAGTCTACATGTTTCTCTTATTCCCTTCCCTTGTTTTCGGATATCATCGAGAGCTTTTTTGAGTGCTTCTTCTGTGTATTGGACAGTCTTTTTCTTTTTTTTTTGTTGACTCCAAATTATTTGGGAGATCCATCTAAAAAAATAAAAATAAAAGTAGTTTGCTTTTTATGACTAAATTTTGTTTTAAACTGAAAAATAGTAATATTTAATTTTTGACAGACCTGTAACAAATAATTATGAAACGGACATTTCAATAACTAACGAAATTAAAAAAAGAAATCAGACGTGGTAGCAAACTCAGTGAACTTTCACACTTATTTCTGTAAGCGGCCGTTATTTCTCTCATATTAAATTATGTTGGTCGGAAACCGATGTCTTTATTTCGCCTACTTTGGTTTACGACCAGCTGTAGCGCCAAATTTTGTAGGCAAATTAAACAACTTCTTACAAAGAAACTGGTGGTCGCTTACCAAAGAACTACAAGAAAAACCTTTTACAATACTACATTCAAAATTGTAACAGTCCTTTTTGAAGCATTGGGATCATATTAATCAAAACAAAATAATGCTGATCGCATCGGTTTGCGACCATGTGGTCGCTATCTAACGTTTTTCATAAATAATCATTTCGGTTACCGACCACTTGATTTTATCTTAATAATAAGTTTTAATAAAGCAAAATACAACTAAATGAGAACCCATACTTATTGGTTGTACAATTTAACATGTAACTATTGTGTTAAACATGAAATAAGTATCAAAACTTACCTTTGAGCGCCGCGCGTCGTGTTATTTTTTTTACAAACTCGCGGTACTTCCACTCACCACGAATCAAGACACGCACTGAGCAATATTTTTTCGGCTCTGGGTTAACCCATTTGTTTCAAACTTTGCAAATTCTTATTTCATAATCATTTATAAAGCACGTTAGATTTATTTTTTATGTATGTTACCTCAACAAATACTATTTTCTTGATTTAAAGAAACTTAGTCCGACAAATGGTCGCCTACTAAAGGTGGTCGCGAAACCGGCGAAACGACCCTACTTATTGAGTTAAAACCACATAATTAAGTCTGTGGTCTCTCGGAGATGTGAAAAAACTATATGTAAAAAACTATATCTCAAAGCAGTCAAAATATATGACCGTTTATGTCGCAAATTTGTACGGTACGGAACCGTCGCCGTCGGGGCGCGAGTCCGACTCGCACTTGTTTGTGTGTTGGTCTTGTGAACCTTCATCAATGAGTTGCAAGCGCAACTGCTCAGTCTAAGAGGTTTCGATTTGTACGTTGGGTAAAGTTGGGTATATTAAATTATAGGTATGGAATTTAAAACGTAACTAGCGAAATGTCGGAATACTATTAGGAATACCACTGCCGACATGTTGAATATCCTCCGCAATGAGACACGGACGTGGCCAGGTATTGATCACGGTAAGTACCCGCTGCGGCTATTCCGCAGAACTCAAATGCATTGAAAAAAATATTGTGTCGCAACTGCGCAGGAGCAGTAATAAGAATTCCGCTGTGTGTGTGTGTGTTTCCGTGCATGTAACAACTGTTGGTTATTGCGTTCTAACACAATCTTAACATCAGTGATATAACGACTGGCCATTGATGAAAACTTGAACTTTATTGCAACAGGCCACTAGGCAGGAAAATGATCACTAATAAACAACACGCCATTTAAATGACTAGAATTTAAACGCTCCGGTTTCCGGCTAACCAGCTTGGCAGACAGGCTTAGTACGCATTACTGGCACTAATTAAGGAAAATGTTTTATTTTGTTGGTAAATGGATTTTCCCGATGATCTCTTAAAGATTCAGAGGTTTGTGTGAAAACCTTTTCGTTGTGGGGGCGAGGGAGTCACCATGAATATTGTTCTGCAGACTTATAATTGCGGTCTATCCATGACATGCGTGGCGGATTAACTGATTAGAAAAAAAACTAAGCCTAGTTTTCCAAAACGAGTAGAGTAGTAGTGCTAAGTACCTACGCAAATATCGTTGCGAAGGTATTTGGGCATGGCCGCCGGTCGATGCGCCGTGATCCGTGATAACCCCGCCAGCTCCGCTGCGCGGGCGCACGCTCACGTCTCCTCTTATCACTAACTTGTTTTTTCTTCTGCTCTAATTTGGGTGGTATTGACATTTTTAAGAGAATGACGCTGTTAGATTGTGTTATCATTGAACAATCTGGGAGGGGATGGTCTATGGCCGTTTGCATATCATATTGACATTCTTATAGCTACTAGTTTAGCAATAAGTAAAGTATGTTTTTAAGCTGAACTGCTAACTGAGGTGCGATTCTAGTTGCATGAGTGGAACAAAATAAACACACGCAACGGAGCATTGATCTTAAATTATTAAAAGGTTATCTTAATCGAGTCTCTTGACCGACTTTTTTGATTCTTTATTATAATGTAGGTCGGCCTGAGTGCAGGTTTTCGGAAGCTACATTCGAAACAACGTCACGCGACTCGGCCTTCGGCCACAACAACAGATAGCTTGATATAGATGACGCAACAAATTCACAGCTCACTAAAATAACAATATATCTTTTTGAAATGTTAAACTTGAAATCGTACCCAGGAAACTCCTAACTTCGCGCGCCTTATCTTTTGCAATCCAACTAATATTTGCATCATATTCGACCATTCATACCAAACAGTCAGCGTGAGGTCCCTCACACCTTGACAGTGGCAAACTTGGAAAAGAATTGAAATCCTGAAAAACAGACCATGATGATTTTCACATTATGGAGAACATTCTCTGCAAGACCATGGGACGTGTCCTGACCAAGAGAAAAATACGTATTCCGTTTAAATTGTTCCACTAGAAATCTTCTAGCGTACTCCACTCATATCTGGAGTGAGGATATCGAGGAGTATTTTAAAAGCGGTTGGGTCCGGTGGTCACAGTAAAGTGGCGTGCCATGGAGGAAACGAGCACCCACTATTAGGTGGATACGAGATGAAGAAAATATTTCAATTTATCATAGACATAGCTTCAATAATTTGGCATTTGAGCCAGGAGTTTCACCACTTTCCTTGATGCTTTATAAATAAAAATCAGATAAGGTATGACGTGACATCGTGTCTGGCGTACCTTGATTCTTGCACACTAGAGGGGCTGATGCTGATCATGCAAACCTTGTAGCTAAGTTCTGGGTCGACTCATTCTACATGTCCATTGGCACGCTAAAAAGAAGAAATTACCTCTGTCAGAAGTCACGGCGATATAGATCCTCTTGATTTTCTTATCCTTATCTTTATCGTCTTTCACTTCAGCCGGGGCTTCCTCTGGCACCTTCTTCTGATCGTCCTTTGCGTCAGGTTTACCGTCCACGGAGCCCTTGACCAGGTGGGACATCTCATAGAACTTGCGCGGCGCGTACCCGAACGGCCGCGCCGCTTGCAGGTCTCGCTCTGCTCTCGTAAACCTGAGATTTGAACTATCTTCAATACTTATGTACTTTTAAGTAAACGTTGGTGTAGTGGTTACAAGCTACTGCTGAACATGATTCGAATAGTTCGGTCTTAGGTCTAGTGAAGAGCTGGTAGCGTTTTCTTCTTCCAGAATAATTCAGTAGCAGTCCGTAAAATGGATGTGAGTCCAGTTGATGGCCATAGGCTCGCTCCCTGTTACATGGATCTTAATTATATATAACTTTAACTGGTTAATGTAAATTAGGTATACCATAGATACACGTCTGTCTAATACTTCGCGGTAAAGTATGTTCAACACACTAGACCATACTGTTGAAAGTGGCCAACTCTCTCTTCACAACGTGTTTGTAGGAAACCACCCACCTAACCTACCTAAGTCAGCATTTTATATCAACTGATGCTGTTATCACCGACTTCTTGTGCTGTTTTGTGCTGTTGTTACTAGAACCACCACAGCTTTGTCAGTCTACAGTGTCACCAGTCGCTTCAAAGTTTACTAGTACATTAAAAGTAGGAGTCATACTTGCTGGCTGAAACCATCTTCATGGTCTTAGTGATCTTCTGAATATTCTTGATTGATTTGAGTCGAATCTGTACCTGCTTCAAGATCACCATCGTGCAGATTTAAGTGGCACAGTAACCCAGGTTAATAAGTGGTACTCATTTACAAAAAATATTATTGTTGACTTGACTTGACTTATTTATTTAATGGCGAATATTATTGTTATCTTGGGGCCAGGTTCTTAAAAGATGTCAATCTTTGTGTCAATTTTACCATAGATTCATAAGCACAGAACACATATGGGTATATTTGACGGGTTCATATGTAAATGCTTATTTTGTTAATAATATTGCAAACTTTTCAGTCATTAAAACTCATTGGATGGCCTACAGGTTTGTTACCAGGTTAGTTATTGATCGTTGATTCAACGTTACTTGGTGGTTATGTGAAACTGGTTTATTGTTCCACCAACATATTATGAGCACTACAAACACTTTTAATGCAAAATGAAATATTTTATTTTACTTGGGTAACAATGTTAAGGTGTCCGTAGCCTTGCGGAAACGGAAATGCAGAGCAGTTCCTAGCGCAATATTCTGCATGCCTGTGAGTGCGAAAAAACGAAGGTTTTTATATATAACTCGTTTGTAGAACGGATTTTATTTTAATAACAATCAACCGGTGCTGAGAGAGCGCAGCACGCTGGCCCTGTGTACAGACTGTCCAATATTAATTAAAGGTAAGATATTTTCTTGTACTGGCTTTAATTGTCTCCAGATGAAGGTATAAGTTTAGAGTGTAGCAGCAAATGTACTCGTAGATTTTATAAAGGGGTTTAACCAGCCAAGATGTACGGTTTCAGTGGGACGATGCCGTCACACTCATAATTCATCGTTGTATCAGCCATATTGTTATCTCGCTAGCTCCATATCACTGGATTTTACTATATTAAAGTTCTTCTATGAGAAGTTCGTGACCTCTTCAAAATATTGGACGTTATCATTCTTATCTCAGTAGAGAATTTACGTCCAAAAAACTAAACAGAAATAAGGTAGCAAGTCATTTTATTTTCCCTCGCTCATTATTGTTATTAATTGATAGTGGATCCTTAACCAGTTTAAAATATCTATTTGTTTATCTCGACAACAAAACATTTAATTCACTTTTGCGTATGTTTATTAGAAATAATTTATATTCCGATAAGTTATGTAGGGCGAGCTCCTCTGACCTCAAGAGGCGCAAATTATTTCGATATCATTGCACTTTATCAATGAACTCTATACTCGCCAACAGTGGGTGTCACCTAAACAAGATCAGTCTCTCATTGTACATCTCTGTGAGACTGCAAATTCCACTTATTACGACCAGGCTTGTTTCACAGTTTCTGCACTTGTACTGCCTGGCCACTGCACTCGACACACACTTACATTTAAAAAATCATAACTGAATGAAACGTAATCGAATGAAGCCGAGTCCGTTCCATGTCTCGTTAACACACCTACCACAAGATTGTTGTCTGGTCGCAGGTTTTTCCTCAAACCTTTATGTTTTTGCTCGCTTGACTGGTGTAACAACGTAAAATGAATTGCCGGCAAAAACAAAAACAACATGTCTGACATTAAAACCGGGTTTTAATGGCAGACATGTTGTTTCTGTTTTTGCCAGCAATTCATTTTACGTTAACCCAATAAATGATATAGCGAGCAATGGCGACATAGTCCGAGGTATTGTGAACTTGTCAGACAAGGTCGACCTCCGTGCTTGTTGTGCCGGCTGTCGGTACATACACCAAACAATTATAAAGGTTATAAATAATAAAAAAGTCCCAAACGCAACACTGCCGCCATATTACATAGACGACCTTTTTTGTAGCACGTTGAAGTGGCTAGCAAACTGTGCTCCGGCAGGTTGGATGTGGTATACAAAACTTTGAAAATTTAAACGCCATACTAGAGACTAAAATAGCAATGAATATTATTGTTAGTTGTTAACAGGTTAGTAGAAGAGAGCATCTAAAAGAGATGGTCGGACCATAGCTTTTTTCTCTTTTGTGTTAAAGAAAATGGAGAACAATTTTTGGCGTGATGCAGATAGCGGAGAGTAGAAGAATAAAACTTTTTGCAAAATGGAACAACTGCAGGAAGATTATTGTTGCAAACAATTTAACTAAAATGTCATAGGGCACTTTTTATTTTCGATAATCAAAAATCGACCCTCGTGTTAGGACTTCAGATCTTTTTAATTCAGCTCTCTTTTTCTTTGGCTGCAGTTACATTTTGTGAAACAATTTGATAGTGTCGACACTCTCAAATTTTGTAAGTAGTTTCCATTAATGAAGCTAATCTTGAAAAAAATAAAAACTGAGTTTAAAGTTGTCACACTGATGAATAACATTTCAGATTTCACTAAACATCGATTACTCAATCAGTACATCAAATTATCATTAAAATGCCACATCCACTGCCCCGGTGCAGGTTGATGGCGCGCGCTTCGACGTCACGCGCGCCTCATAAAAGCTGCGTGCGCGCTGCTCGCGTTTGTTTACACGCACAGCATTAGAGTCGCCTTCAGTGCTGCCCGGGTTCCTTGAGTTGAAGCATCATGATGAGCGCACGATCAGGCAACGAGGAGGTGAAGCTCTCCTCATCACCCCCCGACAAGGTTAGTGAAGACAACCACAACATTATGATAAAAAACGCTGTTTTTATTGTTTTTCGACGGTACATTATTTTCAAATTTTAATATTTTATTGATTACTTTTACGTTGCGTTTCGATAAGTACCTGATTCATAAATTGGGTTAACACAATTGTATGCAAGCTTGCGAAATGTAAGTGACATTAATTAATTAATTACTTACCTTGTTTATTTGTGTTGTATTTAGAGCTTTGTCTCAGCGAAATAGTTTATGTAAATGTTGGTTGGGTTGGCAATGTCCGAGTGGGTACAGGCTTTAGGTTTCTAAATAGCGAATTTGTGTTAGTTTCAATATAAACAGTGTTTATGTTTCTGCAACTTGTTCAATTCAATTATACACGAAGACTTAATTTAGGAATATTTATGGATTCCCATAAATATTCCTAATCAAAATGTAAATGCAAAGGAGAAAAAATATTTAAAACTTATATGTTTCCACGATTCGAAAGAAAGATATACTCCGTTTATTCATTTAAATACATATAAATTATATTTTTCAATATTTCTTAATAAAAACATTTAAAACAAAACAAAAAAAAAACATTTAAAAAACAAAAAATAGTAGCCCACCGGTATCGGGAACAGGGTCCAAGCTACCAGGTCAGTGCTCCAGGAAAAGCAATATGCTAACAATACGAGCCGTGCCCAGGAGTACCGCTTTCTGTATCAAGCCCGTGATCCAGCTGCCTAACGAGAGCCTCCTCAGGTATTGGTCGAGGCGCTTGGCAATTAAGCCATTGGCAGATACGACTATTGGCACAATGATCGCTGATTCCACGTCCCACATGTCGACAAACTCGCGAGCCAAGTCAATATACCTACTTGATTTGCTTATCTTTCTCAGCTTTCACGAGGTTCTCGCCAAGCGGGAGCATTATGTATACAATTATTGTTTCCGCCTAATTAAAGACTATTAAATACTTTAAAAAAATATTTATTGTTATAATAAACAAACATAAATCACTTAGAACGGCTCCGATTTCTAACTGCTCTTAATCTGCGTTTAGTAGGTTTAGTAAAAATACAAACTACGTAGGTACCTACTAGGTATTCCTGTTTTTGCCAACGTTTGCCGTATTTTAATATGTTATATGTAGGTAGTTACTGAGGCTATACATATTAACATCCCCGATCGTATACCTAATAATTTCATGTGTTTTAATTATAAAACGAACTTTATTAAGAATATTTTCTTAATATCTTTATAAAAACACGAATACCAAAAAAAAACAACTGTTTACAATCGAAATATGCAATAACATCTTATAGTATGCACACAAAACTAACTAAAATTAATTACAGGCACAAGACTTAATAAACGAAACACGTAACATAGTGATAGAACAGTGGATCTACATGAACCTATCCGTAGTTTGTAGATTTACGAAGAATTACTTACGGTCTAATCTTCATGTAAAGTACCTACGTGCTTACGTAGAAGCTTAGTTACTTATATCTCATCCTTATTGAGATCTCATCTTACGAATTTGCTTCGAAGTTAGAGAAAGAAAGAGCTAAACGTAGATTGATCTTTAATAAACGATATCATATAAAAATCTAGTATCTAGGTAATAACAGTACCCAATGTGCACTTACCATATGAGGTGTGTATGATACAAATATGTGAACACTATCTGGCGCCACCGGCTTCGCCCGCGTAATATCGAAAAACAAAGTATCGTAAGTGTTATTCCAGACTATAATTTACCTTTGTGCCAAATTTCATCAAGATCCGTTCCTCAGCGTTTTTGATGTGAAAGAGTAACAAAAATCAATGCATCCAGCCATACAACCATACGTCCATACATCCTCAAAAATATTCGCATTTATAATATTAGTAGGATTACGCCCATTGAAAATACAGACATACCTTTAACGTCAACCTACTGTGATGAATTTTGCAAAGAAGGCGAAGTAAAAATAGTACTTTAATTCAATGTATCCCGCCCGCGTCGGCCTAATTCTAGTGCTCTGGTGCCGTAGTAGCTGCAATACACTAACTTTACACAATTTGAATCACAATCTATTGATACAAATCATTCCCTTCATAAATTTTGAAAATTCGTTAATTTTGCCCGAAGCGCAAACTAGGGAATTACTGTTGTTGGCTGTCTAAATGATTGCCATTGCCGTAGACAGTGTTTCGAAAGCACGCCGAGGGTCCGGTCATAATCCTGCTGTTTTGTATTGTGTGAATTATACCTAACCAACACCCATCTAGTGTTATTCATCCAACACGTTGATTGAACATAATCTAACGGAGCCAAGGCAAGTGCACAAACACGTTTCAACTTCCAACGACTGGTTTTAAACAATTTTAAGCAGTTTGACCACCAGATAATTATTTAATGCAAGCTAATAATTACTCGCTATAAATTGCTCAGTAATTTCTAAAACTATCGATTAACTGCTCCTTAATTTAGCATAGTTAGCCACACGATATCATAGCGCTGCTTGTGTTTATGTTTTGTGAAACAGTTTACTTACATCATTTTGTTCATGAAACATTATTAACAACACAACACTGATCTTACAACAACATCACAATAATATTATGTTGTTTGTCTATAGGCTAAGATACACATGGAGATTTTATCTCTGATGACTTCATTTTAATTTTAACTGAGATAGTATTGATGGCCCTCTATCTATAGAGGGCCATCAATGACTATACGATAAATAGTTCTACATCGTGACCGCTTTGGTTCCGTTCAGATTTGTCTGATCAGTTTAGAGTTCAGAATTATTTATTTATTTGTATTAATTTTTACATTTTTAAATCTTAACTATCCTTACTAATAAATAAATGCGAAAGTGAGTTCGTTTGTTTGTTTGTTACGTCTTCGCGCCTAAATTAAATGGCCTAACCGATTTTGATGAATTTTGGTACAGAGATAGTTGGGACCCTGGAAACAGACACTGGCTAAAAAAAGTGAGAGAAGGGGGAGAAGAGGGAAGCAAAGAGAAAGAAAGAGAAAGATTTTTTTTCGATTATTATGCGGGTTAAAATTAGCGTTAGCCCGAAGTAACTATGGCACGCGGACGAAGTCGCGGGCGAAGCTAGTATTTCATAAAACTACAAAAAAATAGTGATCCGGCGGTATCGGGAGCAGGGTCTAAGGTACCGGTGGCTAGGGTTCCGGAGACAGGAACCTCCTCATAATGCGGGCCGTATCGAAGGATGCGTCCTGAATCAGGCCCTTGATCCAACCGCCTATGAAGAGCTTCGAAAGATGGTAGTCGAGGCTATTAGGCTTTTGAACGTTACGATAATCGGCACAATGACAACCGAGTACACATTCCACATGTCGATAACCTCGTGTGCCAAGTCGAGATATTTTAGTTGTTTCTCTTTCTCAGTTTTCACGAGGCACTCGTCATGCGGGATGGTAACATCGACTATCATTACGCTTCGCGCTGATCGGTCTATCACTCTGTCTGGCTTATCGATCGACGTACAACGTGGCATGGTCTTTCTCGAGAACTGGGTCGGGCACATACTTGTAGTACGGTACCTCAGATTCCACAAGAATATATTTTAAAGCAAGTTGCTGGTAAATATTCTTGGCAACTTGGATGTGCCTGTGCAAGTATTCGCCGTAAGCTAGACGAAAACAACCAGAAATAATATATCTGATGGACCTGACGGTGGCATGCCCGACACAAGTCAATAGTCCCGTCCTTCATAATATATTTCCGATAGTTGCAGCAGGGTGGCGTGCCCCAATTTCAACCATATAATGTTAATTCTATGTACAACACTGCAGTTTTACGTCGCTATCGATTTGTTCGAGTTAGTTTTATTTAAATGTAAGTAGTATTTTAATGTAGTCTGTGACTAAAAGTATTATGTTTTTTTTTAAACTTAATTATCATAATAGTTCGATAAAATAACACGATATTTTTTCCTTAACTTCATAACTTCTGCAGCGTTAATACTGGTTGAGTAGCCCAGCAATTTTTTAAACTTAGATAAGTGATAGTTGTTGAAAAGCGTTTCGTTTTCCTTAAGCCCGCAGGTAGGTCTCAACGGGATT
Organism: Ochropleura leucogaster; assembly: GCA_958449745.1. NCBI lineage: Eukaryota > Metazoa > Arthropoda > Insecta > Lepidoptera > Noctuidae > Ochropleura > Ochropleura leucogaster. Next base: position 23,931,451 of record OY288200.1, read on the forward strand.
TACATGTTTTCTGTAGCCAGCTCCACCCTTACTACTATTGGGGGTTAGCCTGTAACATATCCCTCAGTAGGAATGGCGAAACGATTGAGAAAACTAATCTAAGCCCATATTATCTTTGAGGAGTGGCTGGATCTTTGAGGAGTGGCTGGAGAGGTGTCATGGCAACCTCACCTACCGCCTGACGCAGGTCCTCACCGGACACGGAAGTTTCGAAAGGTTCCTGCACATAATCGGGCGGGAGGAAACGCCCGGGTATCGCCATTGTGACGATCGCCCGGAGGACACACGGTGGAGCACACAGTGGCGGTCTGCCCAGCTTGGGCGGAGCACCGCCGTGTCCTCGTGGAGGCGATCGGCGGCGGCGTTCTCTCGCGTCCGGCCCTGAACCAGGCCATGGTCCGGAGCGAGAGGGAATGGGAAGCGGTCACCTCCTTCTGCGAAGCAGTAATGCTAGCAAAAGAGGTGGCCGGGCGTTTGAGGGAGAGATTATCTACCCAACCCAGCCGCCGCGAGACGACTCCCGGCCACCGTAGATGCGGGCCTGTGGACTGTGAGCAATGGGTAGCTCACCGTCCGTCCGTCGATTGACGACAGGCCGTATCGACGGCGCGTTCGCGTTTCACGCGCGCCTCAAAGAGATGTCAGGAAAGCAGAGGGGCTTGCCAGAGCCTCCGCCTGCCGGGGTTGCGGGTTGTTCGAAAGAGATACCGCGGCCCCGGAACGTAAAGGGCAATAGAAGGAACATGGGTGGGTTTTAGTCAGTATAAGTCTGACATGCCCCCCCCCCCCGCTCCGCCCAGAGCGGGGGAAGTTATTAGATTTCACATCCGAAAAAAAAGCCCATATGATGACAAAATGGTGTGTGTTCATCGCATTTTCACTCGACTATTCGATTCATCTTCCTGCATCATTCACTCCTTTTTCTTTGAAAGATACCATACCTCCCTCCCTCTATCCATCAACATTTTTATTATATTATGTAAACTGTGTTTTCGTAATTATTTAGTAAAACGTGAGCCACCACGCGAAATTGATTTAACTACTATGTATGGAAGCTAAATATTACATAAGCATTTCAGTTACGAAGTGAACTCTCACCTCAACTCAGTTCGCGATTGTTTATTAATTTTCTATATTTTGACAAAACAGTCGTCATAAGTCGTCCATTAACAGTCGGGTTATCTGTTTATTTCAATCTTATAATTTCAACCAATGTCAATAAAATAAAAACTTGATAAAGACACTTTGTTATATATTTTTTACATTCGTAATAAAATTATAATGAAAACAAAGATAATTACGTTTTCACTTAACAGTTTTACGGCGCATTTTATTATTTACTTTACTGAATAATTAAAACGGAGCTATTAAAAATAAACAAATTAATGTGGTAGAAAAACGTAGCTGACTTAATGCAGTGAGATGAAATTTATTCGGAATCGCATATATGACAATAGTCCTTACTTATAATATTATAAAAGCGAAAGTGAGTTTGTTTGTTACCTCTTCACGCTTTAATGGTTAAACCGATTTAGATGAATTTTGGTACAGAGATAGTTGGGAACCAGGAGACGGACATAGGCTAATTTTTATTTAAAAAAGCGGGATATGAGGGAGAACGAGGGAAGAAAAGGGAAAACTTAGCGTTGCTATTACAAATCAATCCGGCGCAAGAGCAAAAACTGCAGGTCTGCTTGGTGTGTTATACCGAATTTAACGCGAACGAAGCTGCGGGCGAAAGCTAGTATTGCATAAAACTGTAATTCAAATGAAACTGTTTATAGACAACTGTTTTCCTCAAACGGCGCCGGCGCCGCACACGCGTCTTGGATTATCTAGTGAACACGTACTCTTGCACAATGCACACACATGCAGTTGATAGGCTCATCCGATAGATAGCGGCATGTCCCCGGACAGAGCCGTGCGGGCTACTACGTGACGGGCGCTGGCCGCTGACCACCCCAGGGTTATCGCGCTAATTGACGCAACCTGACTAAATGGGCCGCCGGCTATCAAACCGCGTGCACTGTGCCTTTATGACGCAAGCGTCATACTCCCATTTCCAATGATCTAGAGTTTGTCTCCCAGCCCTTATCTGTTATTGCGGAATTGCTCTGATAGCCACAAACACTGAGATGATAGGGAGCTGCCTGTTTATTTATAAGGTTTTATACCAATTCGATCAATTTATTACTGCAATAATATATTTTCTATTTCCAGCCAAAATTGATGGAGGGTGGTAACTACATCCGCGAGGGTCGCGACTCCAGCAAGTCTACCTGGCTGCTGTTCTCACCAGCCACTCCTGATGGGGCTGGAGCCCTCGCCAAGTTCTTAAGCGTTTTCTCCTCGCACGGAGTCAACCTCATGCACATCGAGTCCAGGTCCTCAGCAAGAAGACCAGGATATGAGTTCATGGTCGAATGCGAGCATGGTGCCGGAGACTTCGGAGCCGCTCTCGACGAATTGAAGAATAATGTTGGCTACTTGAATATAATTTCTAGAAACTATAAGGATAACAGATGTGAGTTAAAGTTTATGTTGGCTTCGTACATTTTGTGAGTTAGGCGTAATCTTCATAATATAAACAAACAATATTTATAAGAACTCCAACGACTTGCTATTATCGTAGTTCTTGAACTAGTGTATGTGATTGTGATTATTTGTGATCTTGCTAAACGATTGTAACTACTGTTCTCCTACAACTACATTACAGCTAATGTCAATTTTCGTGTTCGCTAGACGCGGTGCCGTGGTTCCCCCGTCGTATCCGCGACCTGGACAGATTCGCCAACCAGATCCTGTCGTACGGAGCGGAGTTAGACTCCGACCACCCCGGGTTCACCGACCCCAAGTACCGTGCTCGGCGCAAGTACTTCGCGGACATTGCTTACAACTACAAGTACGGTCAGCCGCTGCCTCATGTGGACTACACCAAAGAAGAGGTCGCCACCTGGGGAGTCGTCTTCAAGAAGCTAACTGACTTGTACCCCACACACGCCTGCAAGGAACACAACCACGTCTTTCCGCTGCTCATTGAGAACTGCGGCTACAGGGAAAATAACATTCCTCAGTTGGAGGATGTGTCAAACTTCCTTAAAGGTAAGTGTAATTTCCTAATATTTGATATAATTTTGTTTTGAATCAAAAAAATCAAAATCAAAAGTCATTTATTCAAATTAGGCTGATAATCAGCACTTTTTGAACGTCAGATTACAAGAGACAGTCCCACAAAAACGCCCTGCCCTTCGCCACTTCCTAGTGTTTTAGCTGGGAAGAAGAAGTGGCGGAACAAACTCCCCAGCAACACATCTGTCTGTCAGGTTAGAAGAACCAGATTTTATACAATTCCGATTATCACAATAAATTATAAAGAAAAAAAATAAGAATAAGAGAGTGTCCAGTGGCGACGGCACAGAACCATTGGCAGTGGCTTCGACTTACTAGTTGTAGGCCTTAAGTTCGACCCTAGATGAAGCCAAAAGATCACGAGTATCCGGCCGAGAGAGAGGCTTGTTCCTCAGTACATTTCCATTCCAGACTGCACAGGCTTCACCCTCCGGCCAGTAGCCGGTCTCCTGTCGTCACGCGACTTCCTGGCGGGGCTGGCGTTCCGCGTGTTCCACAGCACGCAGTACATCCGGCACCACTCGAGGCCGCTGTATACGCCAGAGCCCGACGTGTGTCACGAGCTGCTGGGTCACGCGCCGCTCTTCGCCGACCCCGCCTTTGCGCAGTTCTCCCAGGAGATCGGCCTCGCCTCCCTAGGAGCGCCTGATGATTATATTGAGAAACTTGCTACCGTGAGTATATAAACTTACTCTTTATATGTGTATACTCTTACTTTTATGCAATCGTTGTATGAGGATATTCACCTGGAACTATATTTTAGATCTGCGTAAACTGATTTGTTGTGTTATGTATGCGTTTTTAATGACCTGTAATTACCCACTCACAATTAACCTACTCCTGTATTATCCGAAAAGTTAGCCGAGGAGTCACAACCACACGGCGTGAGTTATGTCGGAGGTTATCGTCCGCCGCGGACTAAAGCCCTTCTTCTTGTGCATGTTTAAACCCTTACGAATTGTAATGTCTGCGAGATAAGTTTGTTATAGGGAGAAGATTAATTTAATCCTTATCTCTGTTCAAGTGCTTCTGGTTTACCGTGGAGTTTGGTCTATGCCGGCAAGAAGGCAAGGTGAAGGCGTTCGGCGCTGGTCTTCTGTCCTCGTTCGGCGAGCTGCAGTACTGCCTCTCGGACCAGCCCGAGCTGCGAGAGTTCGACCCTGACACCACCGGCGACACCAAGTACCCCATCACGGAGTACCAGCCCGTCTACTTCGTCGCTAACAGCTTTGAGGACGCCAAGGAGAGGATGATGTGAGTTGCTGTCATAGTTTATCTTTTCTGTTAAGCTTTTTATTAGCATCGTTAAAGTAATTCTTCAGGGAATAAATTAGTGTTGATTACTGACGGTTACAGTTGATTTCACTACTTCTTGAATAATCAGTTGTTGATGTCACGATATCAAGGATTTTGGATATTCATGGTGGTTGTAGTTTATAGTCTACATCAAAGGTGTAGTGAGTCCTAACAAGGCCCTGTCTGTATCCAACTTGTATTTGGGGCACAACGTACCTACACTAAACAAATAAATATTAATTAAAGTAGCATTCCGACTTGCTTTGATTTTACCAAAATAATGTTAGAACGAGCGAAATGGTTAGATAGACAATTGAGTGACCACGGATTTGAGATTGGTTTTCTCTACACGTCGGTCATCTTCTTACTCGTATTATAAAGACTGATTTAAAAGTTTGGTAGCCTAACCCCCGAATACTGAAACGTCACTTAAAATTTGAGGGCTGCTTAACATTTGAGCAGCTCTTAAACTTCAGATTTTGTATTGGCAAACGTCACTTCTGAGTATCTGTTAAATTTAAGTGGTACTTAAACTTTGAGTGACGTTTCAGTATTCGGGGGAAAGACAATTAGACATTATCAATTATTAACTATCTCTAGTAGCCAATAGGTTCTTTAGCCAAATTGGTAGTATTAAGACGATATAAAGTTAGTTGTAATCTTTATTCTTGATAAACCCTTCCGTTACTCATGATAATTACTGATTTATTTCAGAAAATTCGCTCAGAAGATTCCCCGGGACTTCGGTGTGAGGTACAACCCTTACACGCAGAGCGTCGATATTCTGGACTCACCGCGCCAGATGAAGGATCTCTTGCGAGAGGTCCACCAGGAGATGAACCTGCTCCTCAACGCCATGGACAAGTTATAAACTAGCATAAGACTTATGGTTAGAGGAGTTCCACTTCAGACAGATCAAAGAGAGATAGGATATTGCAGTTGCAGACTGCTGTACTTTATCTCAAACTGCTAAGTCTCTTTATCACCGGAAGTGGGCCTCCGTGCCTTCTGCTTGTGCTACAGACCTCACATACCTCCAAGTATAGTGGTCACTGATCGCAGCTCGAGATTCTACAAGATTATACGGTATTGTGGCTTGGCTGGACCAACACCCACATTCTATAGGGTTCTGATATTCCAATAAGTAGCTTTATGAACATAGACGATTATTATGATTAACCCGGTCAGGATTTTCTGCTGAGCGTCACGTAAACTGACAAAGGTTTTATTTTTTAATTCTATTCAAATTCAAACTGAGTATAAGAAAGTATTTGTTAAAGTTGCGTGACATTGTTTATTTGATAAAAGTAGCAAAGTTCATTTAATAATTTAATTTTATTGTTATAAGAATTGTTTTTAAGCATATGAATTGTTGCAATAATGTTTAATACTCAACTTGATTATTATATGGACAACGAAAAGGATTTACTAAGATTGCGCCTACAGTTGTATATCAGTTGCATACAGTTGAATCAATACATGACTGTGTAAATACGACAGGGTGTACGTGGTGCATACTATGAATATACGTAATGTTTGTAAATAACACATGTTAAATCTATGTGTTGTATTTTGTAATAAGATTAATGTAAGCTAGAGCATATAAATTGTAGTTGAATAAAATATTTTAAATAATTCTCAGTTTTTTACATCTTAGTTAGATTTATTCATATTGGTGTAGTATACCATGCAGGCTGCTAATTCATATATCGTCAATTATAGCAGACAATTGTAATCCGTTGTTTTACCACCTTTCTCACTCGTTATAATTGGCAGTTACATGAATTATATTCAATTATGCAATTTGAATAATTGTTTACCCATTGGGTTCATAAAGGGCGTTTAAATAGAAACAGGCAATTAACCAACATAATATATTTTAAAAATTTGTACAGAATAAACTTAAGTACCTAGTACTTGTAGCAACTACTTAATTACAATAAAATGACAAGATGACGCACTACATGTCACTTAACATCTACATCATAAGTTAATATATCCTACTCTGAGTGGACACACAAGGGCACACACCTACTGAGCCCAAGCCCCTGTGCTGCCACGCCTTATTTACAATAATTAAGAATACAAGGTATTTTATTTACAATACTGAACACCTAGTAATATCCTCGGTAGACGCTACACAGATATAATTGACAGACAAGACAAGAACTACAATTGCTGAAATACATTATTTGACAACTTTATACATTTCATGTCAGTTTGAGCAACTGTTCACGTACAGAGCTGTCAGCCGCAAGGAAGCTTATTAGCGATTACATTCGCTACTGTGTTAGTGCCATGACAGTTTGTGTTACACTACATATATTTACTGGCTGGTGATGGTAAAGTAAAGAATATATTTAATGACTCTATTGAAAACATTTGAAGACAATTCACTGGTGCCCGAATCTAGGCGCTGAGGTTCGTCAAGCATGTTCAATATGATGATCATGTATGCTATTGTAGGGATGTGTCCACGTGCCCAGTAATATGTTAGAAGGTGCACACTGGAGTCTGGACCTGGACACTCAACTGGTGAAGTTTGGACTATTCTCTCGCCAACATTTTGGCCTAGAGTCAAGTTCAAATGTTACTTGGTCGTAGATTTTAAAACGTGAGAATTAATGAATTAACACACACCACGGCGTACCAAAGTTCTATTGCTTTCTCAAAATTAAGTACCTACTGCTTACAATTATGATTTGGCACTATACTATAGTATTCTAAAGATTTATCGAATTGCATAACTAGATAATAAAAAGTTCATATGTTTAGTACAATAATAAGAAATGTATTCGAACCGAGAACAGCTACAAAACAGAACGTATCACAGTTACTAGAAATAAATAAATAAATACAACTTTTATACAATAAATATTAAATGTCCGCATAGAGATTCATACGTTACGGTACGGAATTACTAAGTTTCACTAAGTTAAATACTAGTTATTATGCGTTTTGCTAACAGTTCTTACAAATTGATGATGTCTCATGTGGGATATATTTAATTTCGCGAGTTTATAAGTCTCGCGTAATTTTAACTATTGATATGTTTTTTACAATTCATATAACACTAATTGTGTAAACAAAAACAATAGTTCCGAACTTGCTATAACTGACCGAAACAGCAGTTTTCTAGCACTTGGTAAGTGTTTAAGTACATCTTATGTAAGCATGGCAAACGGGCCAAATAAAGTACATTCAGGAGTGGTGTAGTACATGGCAATAACTTAGCTAAATATTAGATTAGTAAGATCTTTAACGCTGTAGTTAGATATGGCGAGTCTGTCTGTACAGGGGCGGGTCGCGCGGGGCGCCCGACCGTGGCCGCGTGTGGCTCCACCTCACACCTCACTCTGCATGCAATGGATCGACGAGTCTTCGGACAGTTCATCCATTGAGGAATCCGTGAAAGATGTTCCATCTGGAAAATACCAATGAATGTCATTACTATTTGCTGCCTAGATGAGGTTTACAAAAGCGGATGACGAATTCTTCAGCAATTGCTGGCGAGTTTAAACATAGCTTTAAAACAGATGACATAAAATTACGCATAACTACTAATAGTACGCCAACATTTCGCATGTTATGTTTAAGACGCAAAAGTTAAAAGGGTTCAACCCCTTTTTTATTAACCGAGCTCAAATCCAGGTTCCGTGGCAGTTTCCGTCCTAGGAATTAATACCCGGACATCAAGTTGAGCAACTTCTCCGATGAACTTCATAGGATGTCAAGGTCGAACATGGCGTTATGTATGTAGTATTATGATGCCGTGACGTTTTGGAGGGAGAATGGAAGATAAAAACGTGTGACCCCAAATAGAATAGGAGAAAGGAAGGAAAATGATGAGTATTCGCTACTACTATAATACAAATAGGTACTTTTTGAATTGTTTAGCTGAACGTGGTGAAACCTGGGTCGACATGGCGTCATAACACTCACTTGTTATCAACTCACATGATTGTAATTGTTGTTGTTTATATAAACGCGACATGACATGTGGACGAAGCTTTAATAGCTTTTACTATGATACGCAGTAAAAACGAGTGTGGAATGGATTTCCCATTGTTGTTTAATTAATTATTTAAGAAAAGAAGTTTTGCAGAATCTATTGCAGTCTGGATGAAAGATAGATGTTGTTATTACCGCTATTGATTAGCAGTAGGTTCCCACTCTACGCAAACTGGTGGATATGTTTTTGTCTTAATAATTGCCACACTATTACAATATCATTTCGATTAGAGAACCTCCTTTTTATTTTATCGACTATTAATAATGTTATAATGGGATATAACAACAAAAGCACAATAACTACAAATGCAGCGCTTCAACATGCATTGCCGTTTCCTACTAAAGTTTCTGTCTGAAGACTGCTATACAATAGAACTTAAATGTTTATTTAGGCTACGCGGCCAGCCCAGGGCCGCCACATAATGTTGCGCGAACCGCTGAGTTACCGCCCGAGCTGTAGTTGGGGGCGCTATCATGTAAGCGCGTGAAATCCTGACCCAATACAACCGATCTTGAACCCAACCCGGTCAGTTCTCCCGCCTAGACGTAGACCATACTTAGTAACGTAGGTAGGTAAAATTTTATTTGGATTTAGAATATACAAGAAAAAATTACCAGGAACTAATTAACTTTTATGACAGGCCTGTTGGTCTAGTGGTTAGTGGCCCTGACTGCTGAGCCGGAGATCGTGGGTTCGATTCCCACCCAGGACAAACTTTATGTGATGAGCATGATTGTTTGTTCTGTGTCTGGGTGTGATTTATTTATAATATGTATTTATTTATCTAATATATAAAATTCTCGTGTCACAGTTTTCGTTCCCATACTCCTCCGAAACGGCTGGGCCGATTTAAATGAAATTTTGTGTACATATCGGGTAGGTCTGAGAATCGGCCAACATCTATTTTTCATACCCCTAAGTGAGCAGCGGGTGAAACCGCTGGATACAGCTAGTAAATTATATAAGTATGTATATCAGTTGTCTGGTTACCATAACACAAGCTCTGCTTAGCTTGGGATCAGATAGCCGTGTGTGAGCTGTCCCAAGATATTTATTGTTATTTATTTATTTTATATCTTTTTAAAAAATATTCAGTAGCTACTTTTAAAATGTTAAATGTCTCTAAAGTGTATTAATATGAAGGGTCCAAGATAAGATGGCACTGTGTGTGGACAGGTATATGTAGTGCTTACCTATCGGCACAAAAGGTGGTTTGTTCTGGAAGGAGTAGGTGAGGTGCAGGTTGATGGGCCGGCCAAACCCCGCCGGGTCTGCGTCACGGGAGACCACTGCGAACACACGACACATGGTAAACACCTGGACACTACAGCACTATCAGTTCGCGGAGCAGTTCGCTAGGCAGTACGAGAGGAATTTAGAAATTCGCCAATGATGCTATAGAAGCAGTGCTGGTAATGGTTATATTGCTGTAGGAAATATGTGCTTCTAATTGATATTAATTAAGACTTTAGGTGAGAAACTAAAGAACAACATTTCCTGCTGGCTAGAACATTGTCATCGCACTAGAAACACACGCTTCCTGCTATTGAACCTTGAGCTGGAATACTAACATTGGCTCTGCTTGCCCTTGCCGGTGTGCTGGTGCTTCTTCTGCCTGGCGCGGCTGTTCTGGAACCACACCTGCGTCACCCGCTTGCTGAGGCCGGTGACTTGCGCGATGCGCTCCAGGTCCTGGCCATCTGGGTTCGAGTCCAACTGGAAGTTGGCTTGCAGCACCTGCAGCTGCTCCTCCGTGAAGGTGGTGCGCACCCGCTTCGCCTTGCTCTTGTGGTAACCTTCTGAGTCGCACCCGTCTGTGGTTCACATCGGTTTTTGCACATATTGGATTTGTTAGTCTACTTACTAAAAGAGGAGTTTTTATTTAATTTAAACTGTGATGTTGGGATTATCATAACTATCAAACAATGGTATGGGACACGAGAAGCATAACTAAATGTTCTAACATCCAACTTACCATCAGATGATATGGATCCTCCGTCTAGGGTTTCAAGATAATGTGGCTTGCAGAGCACGCGGTCCTCGTGAAGCGCGAACTGCTCGCCGGTGCTGAGCTGGCGGCCGCACGCGTCGCACGCGAAGCACGCCAGGTGGTAGACCTGCTCGCGCGCCTTGCGCACCCAGTCCGACGACGAGATGCCGCGGCAGCACTTCGAGCACTTGGCGCCGAAACTCCTGCGCAAACACACACGTCACGCTGGCGAACAGATACACGTAACGCTGGCGGACAAACAAACATCGCTGCACGACTTGCACAACACATCTGTCAAACTCTTTCCCGACCATATTGGGGTCCGTTGCCAGTCTAGCTGCATACAAGAATTTGACATCGAGTGATTGCCTGTCTGATGTCCACAACATGCAACGGGCAACTACGGCTCATACAAAATATTCCTTGTCAAGACTGAATTTCAGAGTTTCGGGCTCGCTGGACACATACAAACTCGACTATGACACACACAATGGCCGCTACTATCGTGCACTATGATATATGAAGACAGAACAATTATTACACAAAATAAGATAGGTACAAGATTACAAAGTTGTTACTTCCCAATGGCGACTGAACATGCATGACGATCAAAGAACATTATTTATGGCTCGACAGCTATTATCCTCGCGAATATTAATATTGGAAATTGCTGAATATTTATTATTCGTTAAAAAAGAAAACAACAATAATTGCTAAAATATTTTAGTGACCTTTTAAATGGGAATTTTAATTAAAATCGTCAATTATAGAGTATAGCTATGGAGTATAGATTAGAACATCAAAGATATTCCCGGTGCTGAGGAAAATTACATTATAAAAAGCTTTGTTGACGTTTTGTGGATTTGGGAAACGATTAAAGCCAAAGCAAAACTATAAAGACATCAAATGAATGTTAAATGATCGGAGATAGAAAACTTTCCAGTCTGTGAGCTTAGTGTGAAGTGTAGCAGAGCGTATAGCGCTTACACAACTATACCAGCTTGGTTTTGTTTTTTGCGAAGATCATCAAACGATGTAGATTTGAACGTAAAAAAACCAGCAATTATCTCCGCAGAATGTTGTTAATCGTCGCTCATGCATCAAAGGTGATCCTAAACGGTATATTTGATGTTTAACCAATTGGTACACGTTAGCGGGACCTTGTCGGTGTCATTGAAGAATCAACAATTATAGTAATTTCGCAAAGCACACAGCTCTTAACACAAAAAGCGTTCGCGTAGCCAATGTAATGTTCTCGCTTCTCGCCGGCGCGGGCGCCGCACCGCGCAGGGAGCGCCACAGAGAGCCTGCGCCGCGCCGTGCGCCGGGCGGCGCCTCGTGTGCATGCTATTAAAAACTAAACGAATGAGAGATTACGTGAGCGCGGCGAAAGGCCACCGCGCATACGCACTGCCTCACTGCAATTGTAATATTCAAGCTGTTGCAATTTTCATTGCCAACGATCATCTCAATGATATAGTGGCCAGCCTACACTTGGGCAGAACGCTCTCCACTTGGGAAGCGCCAATGAGTGAGTTATCAAGCTGCCCAACGTGTGGTTGCACTACGCTATGAGGTTCAACTGAAGTCCTAATTATGAACGGTATAGTTTATGGGTCACTATAGTTTGTACTGTAGTAATAGTTGTTTGTGTGGTAATCTCGTTGGTTTGTTTTACGAGCGGTCTGACATTAAAGCGCCGCGCGCCGGCGCCGGTTAGCTGGGGCGAGCGCGCGACTGCTCTACTCGCATGCAAGGTGCACACCACCTTGTTTATGTCTAAGTGACATTTATTATCAATTTCATTAAAAGTTTTAATGCCTTTTATCGCAGCTAGTCGCTACCGTTTTTGTTATATAATACTGACAAATCCCAACTGAATTGGTAAACGGGACAATGCATTTCTGTTTGTCTCGACTTATCGACTGGACGGATTTCGAGAAATATTGACGTGTGGATAGTCATAAGATAATAATATTTATTATCATTTCTGACCTCCACACAAAATCAAAAGCGAATACTTATTACATAAATGAAAGTACTACTTAGGTATTATATTTGCTATACTGCCAAGGAACGTTACTATACCATGTATCTTCTAAATGACTAGACTGACGGCGTCAGTTAAGGTATCGTTAGATTCGTCAAGTGTAAAAGATTAAGTGTTTAAAAAAGGTGGATTTTGACAGTAATTGTATTTAACATGCAATGTATGTGTGTCTGTAACTTTGTTTGTTCGGGTGAACTGTTGCAAGTTACATTAGACACACTTCTCCGTTTTTCTTCCGATTGGGCTAAATGTATACATGCATATATATATTGCATGGCAGTGCCATAGTATGGAGATTATCTGATGATGGAGCTGGAAGGTGGCCATAGCAGGTCCGTAATAAAAGAATACAATCCCATCGAATTTCGTCTTGACGAGTACTTTTAAGTTGATAGTTCTCTTCAGTAACAAGTAACAAAACCTTGTTCCTATTAATAAACATAGGTACCTATATAAATATAATGACATACGGTCTAAAAACGGAATACGTCCGGTCTGCTTCCAAGTTTTATTTAATTTTAAATGTGCTTCTTTTTGCGCTTCTTTTATTTCAATTATAGTCTAGGGAAAATGTCTACCTATATAACTTTTTGCAAAACTAGCATGCACATTAAATTCTTTCGAATAACATTCGCGTGTTGTGTTTCTGAAACGTGATTGGCAACAGCAAACATTATAAATCAGATCCGCCTTCACCGAGTTAGTAACACTCATAACTCACTCCAATACTATCAAGTGAAGAAAGGAAACTAAATAGGCCTAGAGTTAGATATATCCTAATAGTACCACTAGTACGTACTAACGTACTATTAAGATATATCAACTAGGTAGTCCTAGTTGTGATGGCTACTCTTGGTAAGGAACGCGATAATCGCAAATTAATAGAATGTGCTTTAAATAGTCCACTCGCCTCTTCTTGGCGTAATGATGGCAATAAGTTTAAATTGATTTAGCCCAAAACCGTGCCACGCTTAATTCGCTATCTGATGCAGTAAGTAGTTAGTAATACCAGAGATTACTTTGTTCAATCGGTATTTAATAACTTAGACTTTCTGCCACACAGACAATGTGCGAAGGGTCGCTAATAGTGACCTGAACATCGATAGTCTTTTCAGCGTCATGGTTTCACAGTATGGTCGATCTGCCACCAAACGTTCGTGAGAAAATTAGTCTTTTCTCTAGTAATTAATGACCACAGTCCGACACGGTTGGCACATTGGCTAAGCGTTTGACAGCTGCGCTACGTATCGCGGGTTCGATCCCCGCACGTTACAAATATTTGTATGACCTACAGATTGTTCTGGCTATTTGTATTTATGAGTTTAAATGAAATTCCTAGTGTGGGGCACGGTTAATCACGTGTATTTTTTTCGTAGATCGTTAAGAAAGAATTTGGGGTGAGCGTTGTGATAGATTTTTCACTAATTATCCTTACTTCCTTACTAATATTATAAATGCAAAAGTGAGTTTATTTGTTACCTCTTCACGCTTTAATGGCTAAACCGATTTTAATGAATTTTACGTTACATTTTTTTTAACTAGGTACGGAGATAGTTGGGAACCAGGAGACGGACATACTTAGGCTATTTTTATTAAAAAATAAAAAGTGGGATATGAGGGCGAACCAGGGAAGAAAAGGGAAAACTTAGCGTTACTACTACAAAACAATAATGCGCAAGAGCAAAAACTGCAGGTAGCAGGTAGGTACTGTGTTATACCGAATTTAACGCGAGCGAACTACCTAGAGCGACTATTTTCAAGTATCACCCATTTCAAAGAACGTATCCAATTTCTCGATCTCTAATATACTGTCACCCAGAAAAGAAAATTAACAAATAAAACCTAAAAGTCCTCTTTATGACAGGCACAACTGTTATCAAAGCTCTTGGTTCCTGTCGACCGCGGCTCCCGGATCTCGGCTCATTACGATTCGCGAGCCCTTCATATTTAATTAATTAAATAAACGCATGCAACACACCATTAACACGCTATCATATCACTTAACGCGAACATTAAAACGATCTTGTTTGTTTTATATTTTTGGAGCTGCCTCGCACCCGGCCTGACGGGGCCCCGCGACGCCCGGCGCGTCCTGACTGCTTCAGACGAATTCATTACTCCTAATGTGGTAATGAAGCTGTCATTTTTGAGGATTGAACATAAAATGCTTTTTTTTCACATCCAAGTTTGTTTGCAAGGAAACATTTTATACAACAGTTAAAACTAGAAATCGTTTCTAGATCGACATTGTCAATTGGAGGAGTAAACCTTTAGTGTAATGTTTAGAAAAGCCATACAATAATAATTTAAAATATTCATTTTTAAGGCCAAAGTTTTCCTTAACTAGTAGATTAATTAAAGCGTATCTATTATTTATAATGACAATTAGACTTCGTTTGAAACTGTTTTCTTAACAACAACTTATCAGTCTTTATCTCCTTTACTTGTTTTATGCTCTAGATAATACTTGATGTTGAAATGTATCTGAAGGTTCTATCCTCAGTGATATAGCTAGGTCCTGTCAGGGTTCCATTAGGTGTAACACCATTTTAAATGTTGCTGTTCATTTCGTTTTCATCAATAGTAATTTGTTTCTTGTATTCACATGACTCACTTCCCGGTTTCCGATTGAACTGAAATTTTAGCTTGAATGACAATGCACGGCTATTAGCTATGTCACGTCATTCTAACCTTCTAATTATTGTGCTGTTGCACTAATACCACCAGCAGTTAAGTAGGTTTAAGATCTCTTTGTGTGCACAAACGTTGTCATACATTACTCTGGCATAAAAGAAACAAATTCAAATGACAATCAATCAAATTGATATTTAGGAATGAATGGACTACAGAATAAGGTAACGTTAGATCCAGTATTTGTTAGACCGTTCTGATCTCACCTACCTGGTTGATACAGCGCTAAGTTAGACGTGTTGGACAATTACTAGTTGCCTTGCGGTTGCCATTATCCGGCATCGCGACTCCAAAACTTCGCAGGACTATAGCCAGCTGTACCGAGAGGAGGAAACACAAGCTGACCCACGTCATCCAATACACAGCTTCCACTCAAAGCCCCAGAGGCTAAAACCGTCAAAGTTTTCTTGGGTGTGAGGGCCTAGCCAGCCCAGCAAAGTACGATTTCTGGCTTGAGTAATTTTAAATCCCCTGACAACTTCAACGACCCTCAAAGTCGGTCGGAGCAAAGACAATCTCTGCAGGTGAGGATTCATGGAAGGTTCATGTGCGTATAGGGCGTCTCCCCTCAGACAATGGCCCACCTTCCGTCTTGCAATGATCTCCTGCGCACTTAATCATCTATGTACTGCAAGAGTCGGCGTATTTTACCTGGCTGAATTTTGGGCTAACACGTTTTTAACTTTTCACATATAAATGTATACCATAAGGTAGGCGTGCTAATAAGTATTTGTTCTTATCCTTAAAGAATTATGTTAAAAATCTTGGAAGTTAAATTCGACCCACTTTCCGGTTAGTTATTTGAATGATAATGCATAAGCAGCAAAGTGACGTCATTCTAAAACCAATATAGTGAATTTCCAAAAAATGCGAACCAGTTATTTCTTTGTATCAACAGGAAGGGTTTTTTTAAAAAGAATAAGCAAAATGCGTTTTTATAACTATAATATTTATTTAATGCTAAATCTACATGTGGGTTTATTCATTTGGGTAGCCACAAGCACAAGCTTATTGGTATCCAAATAACTTTAATAAAGGGTTCATAAACTAAAGCAAGGAGCCACTTGAGTCAATTATTTGATTATTTAATTAATTTATTGAAGCTCTATATCGATCTAATTACTTTATTAAACGTTTACAGGTAAGCAGTCAGATCAGCTAGACTTGAATTGCACACTTCGCAGCCGTATTATTAGCTAATAGCTGAAGCCATAAAACGAACTCCATTACCATTTAAAAATATATGAGTTGCATTAAGGATGCGCACACACAGGGGCGGCGCAGGCGCACACGGCTGCAAGGCTGCTATCGATAACACAGCTGTACACAAAGTGCAAAATCGCGTGTTACACGTATATTAATTCAGTGAGTGCCGTCTCTTATCGGCGCTATCCACACCAATATTCCAAAAGCACGATTTGCATTTCAAAACGTAGCGTCTCCGTACAGAAGCACCGTTTTACCCGCGCTATCACCGCTTATTAACATTTTGTCGTCGGCTGAATCAATTAACTGCGGCCCTCGCATAATAATTAACTAAGTGACAGATTAACAAGTTTTAACACTCGGCGATAATGAAGATGTCGCGTACCCGAGCCAGATAAGCGCGTTCACTATTCATGTGGCTGTGATCTTGGTTGGGGGGATGGGGGGAAGGTCAGCTCCGCGCTGCTATCTGATTTACAGTGTAAACCGTTCGGTATTTCTGTTTATTGAACGGCTGACCAAATCCGTGTGTCCCGAGGTTGTTTGACAATATCGGGTGCGTGGCGTCCCGCCCGAGGCCGCTCGTAAATCCTCGCTCGTTGATTGCTTTCCACGCGCGCGCCGCTCCCTGCCACCCTCACATTTTAATATCCATTCAGCATCGCGTCCCTCTGTCCTCCTCCGCCCTCCTCGGTGCTCCGGCGCATGATTTAAGTTATTTGTTTTAGATAGGTACAACACCACGCGAGATATATATCTCGGCGTTATTCCACAGTTTGTTTTAACAATTTGGAGTCCCTGTCAGCGGCCGCGGGCGACACAGAGAGCGATGGCCGGCCCGCCATACAAAGCGCCACTAATAACGTAACCTTCATCAATATCCACGACTGATTTGTTACTATAACAATTTTAATTACTTTGCTTTTATAAGAGTTAATGACACATAAATTTTTCTGTGATCACAAACTGGTGAGTGAGTAGAGTAGCTACTTACCCGCCTCGCATAGGAGGCGCTGCCGCGCAGTCGATGCGTTGCCAACGGGTACGTCATACTCGTGTATCGGGACTTTTGTTTAACAAATATTTCGAATGGTTTTATTTGAGAAGTTCAAAAACGTTATTGTCGTTAGTTAAGTTAATGTAAATAGGAAACAAGGGTGAGAGAATAATAATTGTAAATCGAGTAACAGCGATTGGCTGCAAAGTAAAGGTGTGAGCGCACTAGCGTGCCTGGCCCGCGCGCAGCTCTAGTCCCACCGCTATTGATGATAATGACGGTCATATTTTACGGGTAGTGTGCTAAATCCGTCATAAAGCTGAATAAGTCGTTGTAAGGACGATTTAGTGTCGAAAACCATGCATCGAATTCATTCGACGGTAAAATCGATTATTATTGATGATACCTAATAATTGGTGTAATAATAAATGGTGATATATGTAATGCGCCGATGTACGTAGCTGCGTATTTTAATTTAGCAACAACAATTTAAGGTAAACTGAAAATGTATTTCACGTATTAAAATTTATTGTATCTACTCATAAAGAGCCCATCTACTCATAATGATAAAAATAACAGAACCAATAAGCATGCCTGATACAGTTGTCAACGCGGGCACTTGGACAGTACTCAACATTCAAATGACGGAAAAGCAAACAATTTATAATAACGTATGCAAAATGTTCAATCAGCCAGGCAATCGTGTTTACGAGCGAAACTCTATCGATATATTTGAAATTATGATAACGACAGGCCAAATCGAGTTGCCATTGTTTATTCAGAGTGGATCGATCTAAGGCAGGGCTTATTTATGCGGCTAGAGATTAATTAAAGCCAGGAGTGGACATGGTGCATTTACATAAGACACGGCGCGCGCATTTGCGCCAGGGAGCGTGGGCGGGACATCGCGTGCGCCTGCGCAGCCGTGCAGCCTCGTCGCTGATATGTAAGGCGCGGATATGAAATTGAGATCATTATGTGTGCCCAATACTATGGTGACGGTTATCAGTTCATACTGATAACAGCGACTTGCACAAAACCTTTCATCAGTGACATTAAAAGGATATTATCAACAGTTTATTGAGATTCAATATGGGTTGTCTGATTAAGATACATTCCATTTTGAAACAATTAAGTTTAGGTATTATCGTTTCGCTCGGGCGATGGCAACAAACGAGTCGCCGTCAATATACGAAAAGTCTACAAATACAATCAATTGATTGTTTTGTATTTCAAAATGATGAGAGAAGTTCCATAAACAGACACTCAAACATGGAGATCATCAGCAAACGTGTTGGGAAGTCGCTCGAGTGTGAGTGCGCGAGGGACCCTTGTCTCCTGCGTCCGCACCGCTACCACACAAAAAGACGCGCTAAATAAACAATAAACTTATGATACATCAAGGAAAGCAATCACCGCTGCGCCGGCGGCTGCGGTGGCTACACCGCTACGTTGGCAACACCGCTCGTTATCGCACCACAACACACAAATATTATTTAAGCTGTGACACGGCTCACATTTTAACGAGCACCCGAATGTATCGTTCTTTTTTGTGTTGGCAACATTATTCGCTCGGCTGCGGGCTAATGGGAAACTTGAATTGGTTATTACCAATTCGAATTCCTATTAGGTCTATAATTATATTGGCAAGTAGGGTTGACCATAGGGAGGCAGGTTGCAGTGGTGGCTCATTTTAAATAGCCGAAACTCGCGGGTTGAAGTTTGTAGGAAAATATAGTGATTAAACCAGCTTGTATTAGAAGTAAACATCGAAGATATGACATCACAACCTAACACATCGGGCAACTCTCTGGAAGAATGAGGTGCATTAGGCGCGGTCCAATACACATCGCAGAGAGGAGTATTGAGTATAGAGGAGGCCTGAGTCACAGCAACAAGAATGTTACCTTCAAGTTATTGACTTCTTTAATAACATTACAGTAGGTGCTATTAAATAACTTGAATTATAATCATAAGTTAGTTATCTCACGTTCAGTATTTGCCAATTCTGTTTATTTAGCCCACGGCACCTCAGTTCTAGTCTGGTTTGGCACGCAGATAGCTATCAATCAAACACACAAAGAATCCAATCACGCCAGAGCCGGCGCTGATGATTGCACAATATCGCTGAGTGGCGTCTCTGCTCGGTGCCTAATGTCAAGGCGGTGTAATACTGTACGCTCTCTGCCACTGTACAGATACTGACAAAATACCCAAAGTTATAAATTTAAGAGTGTGCACTGTAATCCCCGAAGGGTTAGGCTGCATCAAAACATGTCATCAACTATGTTAGAAGTCCCATGTAATAACGTCACGGTTGGCTGAGTGATTGACTGCTGCGCTGCGCGTCGCGGGTTCGATCCCCGCACGGATCAAATATTTGCATGTATTGCAGGTAGTTGTACTGGGTCTGGCTGTTTGTGTATGTGACTTTATATGTTTGTAAGGTGGAGAAATTCCAAGTGTAGGATAACGTTTTCTTAAAGAATAACTCCAACACCATGAGCCTCCAATGTAATACAGGGTCTATTGCTGTTAATTAGAGTACAAATTTAGACAACGTACTGCTACTACTAAGAAATTCCTTATAAAAATTCCAAAAACACTGCTTGAGCTGGCCACCACCATCAGACCAACCTTATGCTCAGTAGTCGTACTTGACCAACGATGTAAGAAATATGTCCGTTTAAGTAATAAAAGCGAAAAAAAATAGTTTTTTTAATTAATCCCTGGTTGCTCCACCGTCTCTATATCATCGTAACCAGTGCGTACCACGCACCGCTCTACCTACTGTATTTTTTCTCTCTTCTTCGTTCCTCTTTCCTTTACTTTTCGGGTTATTCCTCATCACGTATCTTTCCAAGGTTGCATTTCAATGAGCTTTTTCGCTTTTAAGTGGGTGTAAACATAAACAAGCTGTATCAGAGTGAGTATTCCCCCTCCACTACCTCAACCTCTTTCCTTTTGGATCAACATTGATTTTAAAATTTTTGAATATTCATATTTCGAATTTCATTCTGTTATTTCATCTTCAACAATCATTTTTTGACTTGTTGTGTTACATTACATTTTGATTACAGCTAGCAGCCACAAGGGCTTGGAATATGCTATAAAAGCTGTTTCATCTTATAAAATCAGTGTGTGCTTCGTTCAACTAAACCGCTGCTAAAGTATTACTGTGCTGTTATATAGTACTAGCTTTTGCCCGCGGCTTCGCTTGCGTTAAATTCGGGGTAACACAGTTCCCCATGCGCCTTATTGATTTGTAATAGCAACGCTAAGTTTCCCTATTCTTCCCTCTTTCTCCCTCACATCTCACATTTTATAAAAAAAAATCCTAGCCTATGTCGGTCTCCTGGTTCCCAACTATCCCTGTATCAAATTTCATCAAAATCGGTGTAGCCATTAAAGCATGAAGAGGTAACAAACAAACTCACTTTCGCTTTTATAATATTAGTTAGGATTTGCCCCTGTTAAAGGAGCCACCTTTGGGAAATATTAAATGTAATCACAAAAACTATAGTGTTGTTGTTCAAACCGTTGCCAGAAATAATGTGTGTGTGTGTGTGTGTGTTGTTATTGTGTATGTATTATATTATAAGTTTTGACATGTAATGAATTGACCTATGTATTTATATTATAGTATTAGTTTGAAAGCTGTGTATGTCTTTACTAACAATAATGGATTTACTGATCTAATAAATAAATTAATAAAAATATTTGTTCAGCTGTCCCATAACTTCCACCTCTAACTGCGGCATCGGTCGGAAGCACACGACACACGACCGAGTGTCACAAAACTATGACTTTTTCAGGTCTCCGTTTCATGGAAGATATAATTATAAAATTGAGGATTTAAAAACAGTTTCTAAACGTCCTAGCGACGAAATATATAATTTTAGTTATATTATTTCAACACAAAATCAGAAAGATTATGAACAACGAGTACTTTGTACAACCATAATTAAACAATTTCGTTTTTGATTTTGTACGACATTTCTTTGTCTACTCAAATCGCTGTATTAACCGGTCAGCGCAAATAACTTATACCTAATTAGTTATCTACATGTGCTTGTAATTAGCCAAATGTGGAAGGTTTATTTAAAATAAAATAAATAAGTACATTATTACCTACTCAGAAAAGGGGTAATGTTAGACTAGAATACTATATTGTTATTTTCACATGACATGTCAGAATCGTGTTAGTACGGCACTTCTGCTAGAGGCCAGCTTGTGTGATCGCGACGTGGGCCGTGTCACCGCATCATGTGCTATGGTGGAGCCTCACTACGCAACATCTTTACTATCCATAAGTACTAATATTATAAAAGCGAAAGTGTATTTGTTTGTGTGTTACCTCTTCACGCCTAAATGGATAAACCGATTTCGATGAATTTTGGTACAGAGGTAGTTGGGACCCTGGAGACGGACATAATCTACATTAAAAAAATTGAGGGAGAAAGAGGGAAAAAAGGGAAACTTAGCATTGGTATTGCAATAAATAAGGCGCTAGGGCAAAAACTACAAGTGGCAGGTACCTGAAAATCAGGAAAGCTATTTAGTCTATATTGCAACTTATCGGTACGCTTGTAAAACAAGTAAGGACTCTCAGTGACAGTGACTAATAAATATCAGTCCGTGAGATGAAATGAAAATTGTTTTCCAAATCAGTGCAGCTGTTACGATGTAAAATATACGAGTGTAGGCAACAGACAGGACGTACATTCAGCCTCCACATAATACCTTACATCAAGTTCCTGGAACTATCTTCGGCCACGTTGTTATTGGAAAATCAGCCATGAACACTACGTGCAGGACATAGTTCTTGGTCCTTCTGTCCGAATGAAACGAACTGAATCAGGTCTGATGTTATCTGTATTTATGTTATAATATAAATGTAAAACCTGCAAGAGAATCTCGAAAAACCAATATCTGGAAGAAAACTGTACTCTTATGGAAAAATCTTTCTGCTCACCACACAAATAATGCACCTATAATCCTTAACTTAATATTAACTTCCCTTGAAAGTCAAATTATGATTGCGATATGATCCTAATAGAGCAGTTAAGTCAAAGCGGCGAATAAAATACTACACCTATACTAAGGGTATCAACTTATGATAGCTTCTCGTTCCGCCGCGGCGCGCGCTGCTATCGATTTCCCCATCTTTCACATTCACGTTCATCGCTCGCTCAACACTTACAATGAATACCATAAATGTTTTAAATTGGCCTAATTAGAATCATTTTAAATTACGCGGTACCAGATGTAGGCAGTAAATATAGTACATTCAAGTGAGTTTGTGTCGACTGTCACTTCTCAGAGTACCCAATCCAATATAAATATCCCGGAGTAAAAGCGTTTTTTAAACCAACTTGCTAAAATTCATGCTTTATGCAGTTCTCTTGAATTTATAGGTGGAAAATGTATTAAACTCTAACTTGAAGAGGTAACGCTCATGGATAAATGGAGGGTTGTGGAGGATGAAAGTTGTCGATGCTTTCGATAGATGGCGATGTAGCACCTTCCTGAATCGCGCTATGGTTTCGTTCCAAGCCTTGCATGACTACCGAGAGAATCTCTTGCGTAGTCGGTATTTCGGTAACTGGGTTTTGTAGGGTAATGTAAAAGGTTGTATCGTACAACTAAATCAATTTTTGAAAAATGTCGTTCCTTTAAACGACTTATAATGAACTTTATTCACCCTATATATTTAGACTGCCCTAGTTTTTGGCCAACATAACATTACTGATATCCGCATAGACTTATTGATTAGGTAAACATACAAAAGAATAATTAGGCTTTATGAAGCGTATAAGGCTCTTTTATTTACATTTTCAAAGGGATCTGTTTTTCTTGAAAGACTTGTAGACTTGTAAAATGAACCGATCAAACGGTTCATTTTACAAGTCTTTGATTATTTCATGGACTTGGGTCGCAAAGGTTTGAGTAGGTGTGTCAGTAAGCCAAGAAGTTCATAACAAAAGATCTAAAATGGAATTATCTAATGATTAGACAATTTAACAGAACATTTACGTCTGTCAACAATTTATGAAGCCAAGATGAAGGCAGGAGGTACTTGCTGAATGATGAAGACAGATGCTGTTTATAGAAACCATAATCAGGCTATAGCATTACCAAGCCTGAAACACAGGCTTAGGAGTGGGAGCCGTCTCCCAAGGCTGCACCTTGAGGGTCCGGTTCAATTAGCTGGATGTATATCTTCAATTTTCTGTTTTCCACTAATGAAATAATTTACTTAATATTATGTGCCTGCTTGCACAACCACCAACTGTCAAATCGAAGGCCTCTTATATAAAATAACAGAGCACGTTCTTAAAGAACGGATTCGGCGGAGTCTTATTGTATTGTATCTGGTTATAGCAACCTGGGTCTGGTTAGTTTCCCAGTCATATTCAGTAGCAACCCGGTTGACAAGCTACCGAATTGAGGGAAGCCCATCTAGTAATACATAGCACGAAACAGAACAGTGTGTAATATGTTTGTATGGGCCCTGTTTGGTAAATCCGTGTATTATCTTTGGCGCTTTGAGCTAACTAACAATATCTGAGACTGTACCTGCCTACCTCCAGGGCCTATCAAACTTTCTTTTCAACTGTCTAGTCATAATTATACAGATATCCCAGCGGTTTCGCCCGCTGCTAGCTTCTGTGTCTTAGCGTGATGTTTTACAGTTTATTAATTTCGGTGAAAGAATGCCTATGTAAAGGTTCAAGTCAATCCGGTCAAGGAATTGCGTTGCCCCACACAAACTTTGCCCATTGTCATTGTGTGTCATCCCCTTCTTTTTCGGATGAGAAATCATCAATAACTTCTCCCACTCTGGGCGGAGCGGAAGGGAGTGTCAGATTTGTAATGACTAAACCCACCCATGTTCCTTCTATTTGCGTTCCGGGGCAGCGGTTGACTTTCGAACAACTCGCAACCCCGGCAGACGGAGGCCCTGGCAAGCCTGCTTTGCTGACATCTCTTTGAGGCGCGCGTGAAACACAAACGGACCGTCGTCGACACGGCTGTTTCATCCCCTTAGAGATTGAATTTGGCAAAATTGGTTTATTATTTTCGCCCGTTTTCTACGTTCCTATGAAAAATTGGAGGTTCCAAACACTTATTTCGTGATGAGCGAGTCAGTAATTTTCACTTTTATTGATACAGGTGACTACTCTTGAACGAACAAAATGAGGATTTAAAAAAATCTTTATTGGAATCCTTATTGATACTTGATGTCTTACCGCAGACCACCCCAAGACCAGAGCGTGGTGAGAGCTATAGGTGAACACAAACGGGGCACCGCCTGCGTCACCATACGTCCCGATTAAAATATATGGTTCCACGTCGCACCCAGTTATCACAATCAAAATAAATGACAAATGAAAACCTCAGTGTTGCAAGTCACGACCCGCTCGCTGTATTTTTTCATCGCTGGCAACATTCCCCGTCGCCGCTTTGTTGTTCCACACTCGTCCGACGGATTTTCAATAAAACCACTCGTAGGGACATTGGCCTCTTTTTTCTATTTTGACTTGTGAGAATATGTTCTCACGCACCTGTTACCCTTTCCATTTCTAACTTATGACTATATCGCTTGTTATTGTTCTGTGACTGACACGGTTGTCTAGTCAAATGTGTCTCTAAATATGGAACATTAATCCGGTTCCGGTAATCACTTTGAAAATATTACAGCTAATTTGCGATCCATTTTGTGCAGGCATTATTTAATTTTATTAGTTAAGAATACTTACAGCTCGGATGCAAATAGTAGACAGTTAGTGAAAGAAAGCCAATTAAAACTTTTTACTGACAGTATTAGGGTAGCACAAAAACAGTACACAGGCAAGAGTAACTAACACGTAAATACTCGCATAGAATTTAAATAACACGCAGCCCAATTTTGCTCATCAGTTGAGAAAAGCCGGTAGAACAATTAGCCAAATTGAACAGGAATTCTATTTTGGCAATTTTTCTCGACTCAATTAGTGGAAGAATGTGAAACTTCCAACAAACGGCTGTAATAGTTGGTTAGATCGGAAGAAATCAATCGAATAATTTTGATGCGTAAGTTTGGCGTAGCTTTTGTAAATCGGATTCAATACTGTTGACCAGTATTCGAGATGACTGTGTACAAAAACAAAATATTTATTTTAGTGTTTTGTTTTTAAAATCAGCTGATATTCTCATGATAAAACTGGCTATTGAAGTGTTGTCTAGTTTGCAAACGTAGACAGTACGTATAGTGTTTATTTGTTTACGATAAAAGGTGCATGTATAACATGTAGAAATATTTAAATTCAAGCAGTTTGCTTTACTAGCTATGAGACGTTCTAGAATCTTCATATTTTCCGCAAACAAAAGAACTGTACAGTTGGAGATACGTGAAGATACGTCATTGATGAAGATGTTTCATAACAAAGGTCCCAATAGCGATCCCTGTAGAATACCCGAGGGGATAATCAAAGTTCTCTATGTGTTACCTAAGGTGAAAACCACCTAAAGCTTGCGCACGAGTACAGCATGATCCAAGTGATCAAAACACTTGCTGTTCTGAGTAGATTACATCTACTTACTTGTGTGCGATGAGATATACATTTAGAAGTAGTCACCTTATAGAATGAGATAGGTGGTTGTGGACCAACGTCGGAAGAAACCATATTGGCGGTCACTAACGCTTAGTTTAAGACCAGCATTGCCTTCACATTATTTGTAGTATAATTTTGATTTGGGTCTGTAGTTCTCTTTGTGGTCTCTAAGCCCCTTTTATGTATCATAGAGATTAACGCCGAATTCCAATTTTCCAAATTTTAGGTAATTAACCTATATTTAAGGACCGACCTGGCCGACCGATCGGCCTGATCAGAAGTGAAAAAGGAGGAGTCTGACTCAAGTAGAAAAAACTTGTGAAGTATTGTCTGGTCCTGCAGATTTTGCTAAGTCAACTATATTTAGTGAATTGTGTAGGTACTGATTCATTAACCTCGACTGAATCCATTCGTCAGGATACATGGTACCTATTATTTCTAGTATTTTTATAGTTTCTTAAAACAATTACAATGATATGAAAAATAAACGGGAGGAAGGTATCGATCCCATGTGTCGATAGGCCATCTATGTAGCGGATGACGGTGAAGAAGGCTCTGAGGGCGCTGGGGCGCATGCGTGGTGATGTGTCATGGTGCGCCCGCGCCGCTGCGCCGCGCCGCGCCGCACACCGCGCGGGTCACAGGTCGCCTGCGCACAGTGCGCACCGGCCCGCCTACCCTGCGCGCATTCCTTCTTGCGTGCCGATGCCGACCCGGCTGAATGCGGGACTCCTCGCGGTCCACCACGCGATCCAGCCTCGTATAACCTCCACACTTGGCCGCGCAGCCTCTTCACGAATGACTCGGATAATGATGACTTCGTACATTTCTAATACGTCGAAGGTTAATTGGACGTAGGCAGTGTATTGTAAAAGAATTAACTCACGGACTCGGGGCTCAACTAAACGTTCTACGATCCACTGGCACCTGTTTTTTCCTCTCTTTCATAAACAATTTTGAGGAAATCATTTTATGTTTATAAACTGTCATTTCATGGCAAAATCAATTCCGCACTGAATGACAAGAAACACCGTTAAAATGGCTCAATTATAGTGAGATGAGAGAGCGGCGCCGGCCGCGGTGACTTTGTATTGAGTTGATGACCTACTGGCGGAATATACAGGATTTTCCAAGTGGGCGTGGATAGCCGAAACCAAAATTATAAGGAATAGCAAAAAATATTTAAAGGAGTCACGATTTTGATGAAAACAAATATTAGCAATACCGAGTATAGGGTAAATTTGATCATCTGGGGTCTTCACATATTCACAATCGACTACGGATAAACACACTATGCGCCACTATTATATATGTTGCCTGTCTGCCCCTGGGCAGAGGGAGGATCAGTGGCTATACAATATGTACCACGACAGCATAATAGGTGCGAGCCTAATTCACATCCCCCATTCACAAATCTAGACTCCTGGCTGTTGGTGCTCAGAGCAGGGGAAAGATATTTAAAGAGTGGCCATCTGAGACTGTTGTTGAGAAATCACGTTTGGCTTGACCCTTGAAAATCGAATCCACCACCAAATACCAACAAAGCACGCATTCTGTATAACTGGCACAACATTCAACATGCTTTTTTATCAAATTAACAATGTTGTGCTAGTCTCTGACAAACCAAGATGGAAATAGAAGGTAAGTCAGTATTGAAGGATAGTCCTTATACAAGTGTACTTTGTTTCAGTATCGCTAGCTCATATTTAAGTTATTACCTACAATAGAAAATGCAAATTTTACTGTTTTCCATGTATATTATATTCATAATCATCATCATCATCACCATCATCAGGCTATATTAGTCCACTGCTGGGCATAGCCCTCCCCTAAAGAGCGCCATAGCGCCCTGTCTTCAGCTTTCATAATGTAGGAACTCAAATAAAGAATCCGTAAATTAATGAAACATACTTAAAAGCAACCAGTACTTGTACAGATACACAGATGGACGCAGCCAGCCAGTTTCTCTTCACACACATTAACAGAGACAGCTTTATACTCTGTTTAATTTAAACCAAATGAAATTGTATAAAAAGCAGCAAACGGGTTAATTAAAACCAATATCATTAACATGTAGGCCGGCCCGGGCGGCACTATAAACGTCGGCCGGCACCGAACCTGAGACCTTTATTGAAATGAGAAGAGGAGACATGTGTCCCTAGACCACACACTACGCGGTTATGGTCTTCAGCCTATCATGGAGCACCCCCGCTGGGTTACTACCCATTGAGACAAGGTGTGTCATGGACGAGTGGGCTCATGGCCTCCTGGCCATGATGTCACCACTTTATGTTTTTTTTACAAATCCTCCACTACATAATATATATATTCCCAAATCACTGCTATTACCGAAAGCCAAACCAACAATGACAACCACCAGAAAAGTGCCAAGACAATGACGCTGGGCGAAGTTCCGCAGTTGGACCACGCAAGCATAAAATAGCGGTGGAATTGGAAAAACATAAATTGCTATTTACCTAATATATGGGATAGGTTTAAGCATTTAAACGCCCCGATATTTGGTTAATACTATGTTCTATATTTCATGATGCACGTCAACACATGACGTGCAATTCGACTGAAAGCTTCAAAAGTTTTCGTGGTTCACGAAAATGTCAGAATATTTAATGTTCGTCTGTCAAAAGGCAAATTCAATCAGCCCTGTCAGTCTGTCCGTATATCACAGGCAAGACACCCAGTTTGTGGCACCATATAGTTGAAATTTGGAGAGTATCTATGCCTTCTATGAACCGCTACACAAATATGATGCGAAATTATAAAACAAATAAGTAGGAGTGGCTCTTCCAACTGAAGGTTGAAAAAAGTATATCTACGTACATTTACAAAACTGTGTAAAATATGGCAGGGCGGCTTGCACAATATCAACGGCCAGTGGCCCATCTTATACCTGGGTGAAAGAATTGGAAGTCTTTTGGAGAGGCCTTTGCCCATAAAATCAAAATCAAAAGTCATTTATTAAAATTAGGCTGATAATCAGCACTTTTTGTACGTCACATTACAAGAGACAGTCCCACAAAAACGCCCGCCCTTCGCCACTTCCTAGTGTTTTAGCTGGGAAGATAGTACAGAAGTGGGATGATGTGGGCTAACAATAATAGTGGGCATCTATCGTAGGTCTTAAAAATTAAATCAAGGTTTTTTTAAATCCTTGTTTTCTGAAGTAAATCGTAGAATAGTCCTCCCCTTCTTTAAAAATGTAAAAGGGGGTAGAAATTAAGAAAAAAAGTTGGTTTGAACAAGATTTGATATTACTTTTTTGGGATAGGTATGAGTTTTTACGTAAAACTGCAGGTTGACGAAGTATGAAGTATAAATTCCGTTTTGCGGTTGAAAGTAAAAGATTCCATTTAATTTGATTGAACTTTAAAGATAGTTATTGTGCTATGGAACCCTGTCAGTTGACTCTTTATTTTATTTAAATGTGGTGTGGGTGAAACACAACTTATTTGATGGCCATGTTTAAAAATTTCAAAGTTTGGTCCTATAAATTATTTTCGATACGGAATTAGGGATGGAAAGAAAGGAATATCAGTAAATAAAACTCAAACACGTCTAAGTACTAATGGTGAACCTCGATCAAACCGAACTTGGGCAATGGTGACAGATATTATAGCCATCCACCGCTTCACAGAGATAACTACCATATATTTAGATGCACGGTTATTTATAGATGTTCAGCAGAATTACTATTGAACCATTTTTGTATGAATATAATTAGTGTTTTAAGAAGTGTTTTGTTTTAGTTTTAAAGTAGTTTACAGAATGTAGCGTAACATGGAAGAGACTTACGTCCCCATGTTTAGCTGCAAACTGCTGTGAGATGAACTACTTGAACTGGACTTACAATTAATCAACGAAATAAAGAAGTTTTGTGAGAGTCGACTTGAAAATGTAACCTTCATATAAGCAGTTACTGTTCAATTTCAGTATTACACGCGATTCATTTAAAATAATTAGAAATTCAAACTGAACTAATGAAATGTGTTAAGTTTAAAATTAACATGTTAAAACTATAACATTAGTGGGTGCGGCCAGGAGCAGCGCGTCTACATCTAAACATCAAGCTTACTTCCCATTTGTCCTCTACAGCACAATGTCCAATCATTTCTCGTTATTAAGACTTTTATTAACATATTTATTGGTCGATAATAAAAATGTTGATTTATAGTTTCGTGTCTTTAAAAAGATTTCATTGAACTGGCGGAAAGCTTTCAATTCAAATACAAAGTATTTATGGCCGGATTGATTTTTAAATCATTTAATAATAGATAAATCTTTGATTTATTTTTAATATAAAACTGTAAATGTCTGATTTTATGAGATTATGAACATTGAGAGGTTTTGTCCTAAATAGGTTCATATAGAGAGGTTATCAAAGACAAGTCATGGACATATCAAGAACTCAAGTCTTGAACAAACTGTGATCCTGTGTCACGCTGACGATGTCGATGTCGACACATTCACCTACCGGTATAAGTAGGTACTCTACTGGATATTGGCAAAATTGTGGTATCCCTCGACCACAAAAGCCATTACAGAAGAGTTGAAGTACTCTACTCTGCTTATGGCGAAATTCTGGTGTCTTTTACCCCAAACGCCATTTAATAAATAAGTGATCTCTTTGTATAACACTAGAACTAAACATGCGAAGAATGCCCGGTTTGGATATGTTTCCCGATTTCCAGTTTATCATAAGTAGGTATATTTGTCGTACTAACACGCATTCAGGCAGCAGACACGACGAGAGCACGCAGATTTACTTATTCAGTGATAGCCGAAAACAAAATATTCATATTTATAATACTATTGGCACTCTTATTGGAAACTGTTCAAAGTCTATCCAACTAAAGCTTTGGAAACCATTACAAATGTAACCCGAAGCCCGTAGGCCGTTTCACGATCGACTCACAGGCTGAGTCAGACTACCTAGACCTAGCCACCGTGATCGCGCGCCACGAACAAACGGCAGTGGCTATCACAGCATGTTGTGCTCTCTTTTACTATGAATTTCAATAGGTTAGATCTGAGCTCTGTGGTAGGTTGTGGCTATCACGTACATTTTAGAATGTACCTCTATCATAGTCATCGCGGATAAGAGAGTCATTTTGTCTAGGCGTTTCCTCATTTCAAAGTGTTACTGCAGTAGAACTCCATAATATCGAGCATACTTAGTTCTTCATAAGATTCGCCTAGCCGTAGCAACCCTTATAACACTCACTTGGCATAGTCCTGCTTGCAGTACACCTGCCGGTCGCGCAGGAAGCAGGACGGGTGGCGGTCCAGCTGCACTGCGCACACGCAGCAGCGCAGGCATGCTGTGTGCCATGCACCGCCGCCCACCTCCAGCAGGAAGCGGTCCGCGATGGGCTCGCCGCACGCGCAACAAGTGCGGTGCTCCGTCTGAAACATACAAGCGACATGGTGAAACCAACAGTGCAAGAAGCAGTTGAAGACCAGTGTTTTACATAAGTGACTGCCTATCTGACGTCCGGCCTTGAGGATACAGGGTAACACATATGTCAGACTTTTCCTTCGAATACTTGTATCGACTTTCAAAGATCTACAAATAACAGCTGAGGTCTACTTGTTAAAACGAACCCTCCAAGGTCATTTGGGAATTTCGCTGAGCAGGGCGGTATATGGTCGTTGAACCATACAGATCGATGCAGAGATATCAGAAAGGAGATTTTTTTATAACACTATGGATGGATGCTTTTAAGCTGACAAAGACTTTGGTTGTTCATTACCGGTTACTGAAAGCCTTTTGTTTCTCGTTTTAAAATAAAGAATCTTGTGGACCACTGAGGAGAGAGGTGTTCAAACTAAATGTTGACTTAATTATGACATCGTCTTACAGTTTACAGTAACATATATTTTCAGTCTTTGCGGGTCTATTAGAGTTATTTATTTATTGACAACTCATATATATCGATCCTAGGAAGATACACGGTGTTTGTGATAAGGGAAGGGAGGCTAAAGATTAAATAGATGTGTGGAATGATTCTGATATATTATGAAAGTTACAGCGGATAATAACAGTGCAGAAAGATGATGATGTGTGTTGTTAAGGAAAAATATAAATGAATCCTCTGCTAGACCAATGATTATGTCGATGCTATAATGATCTGTAACGCAAAGTGCAGAGTTACCTTATCGAGCCAACCCATCTGCAGTAAACAGTATCAAATCATATATCGTATCGGTTGTTGTGAAAATACTTACCACAATATTTACATATTGCTTGCAAACAACAACAAAATCAATAGTATAATTACATTGGCCAACAGTCTCTATTGTCCGCTGGTTTAACAAGTAAACAGTAGTCGTGCCAGCAATAACAATGCCACACTTTCCGCCACCCTGCGCAACGCCACACTATTAATTGAATGCTTTAAAATCGAGCTATATCGCGACATGTGTGCGGGCGGCGGGGGCGAGGCGCCGCGTAATCTAATGATACTGCAACACCGCGCCCTACTCGCACTGAGGCATAAGCAGAACAAGCTCTAATCACAACGTAACTTAGTTTAGTTGTCGTGTTGCAACGCGGCAACGTGCCGTCATGAAATATGCATTTTGAGCGAACTAGCTGCGTAAGCGATTATATATTGTGTGATGAACGTCTGTGAGAAAACAAAGGATTCATATATTATTCTATTTGATGGTATATTGCATAAATTATTTTTCAATCGAAACCTGGCTGTATTTTGTACTAGCTTCCGCCCGCGACTTCGTCGTGCATGATTACTTTGGGCTAACGATAATTTTACCCCCGAGATTTATAAAAAAAAAATTTTTTTCTCTTCACATTTCTTCCCTGTTCCTTCCCCTTTTATAACTTTTTTTTTAAATTAGCCTATATCCGTCTCCAGGGTCCCAACTATCTCTGTACTAAAATTAATCAAAATCGGTTTGGCCATTTAGGCGTGATGATGTAACAAACAAACAAACTTAGTAAAGGTTTCACACGAGTGGTTTTATTTCATTCTACTAGTGTTTTATTTCCACAGATTAATTTAATAAACAAACTGTACAACTTGCTTCAATTCCTATAGTCGGGACGATTGTTACCCGACTGTCAAATATATTCGTATCTTGTATATATGTGCATTTTTATGTATTTATTTATTCACTTCTTGATAGGTAACCCAAGTGTTCTTAAATAAGTGACGGTAAAAAAACCATTATGACAACTGTGAGATCCTATATTTTTATATTGTATCATTTAAACTTTTAAAGGGATTGATTGAAAATACTTATAAAGAATAAGGGCGATTACGGAATTCGTAATAAACTTAAAAATCACCATCTTATTATAATCGTAACTAAAAAAAATACTTAAATTAAAATAGGCCTTCTGGGCACTTTACCTGTTGACGGCGATACGGACGAATTTTTTGACGCCCTGTAATTTTGTATTTTTACTGGTATATATTTTTTTATTATTAGTTTGTGTATATTTATAGGTTGTATATATTTAGTAATTAATTTAATTATATAAATAATAATTGAAACATTAAATAAAAATAAAAATCAAATACTTCGTAAAAATAACTGAAACTACCTAGTTGTAGTAATTATTTTGTTCTAAGACGGTATTATAAAAGTCGAATCTAACATGGTGTTGAGAAAAGGCTCGGCAGATGATGAGGTCGGCAACTGAACTACTTTTCTGTTCACAAGGGATCGTCACCGTTTATTTTTGCAAATCTGAACAGCCGCCGGCAACATGCCTTTCCTATGAGGACAGATGATCTTCCTCGTTCCTTTAGGAAAAAGTTTTTTAACTTTGTTTCACGGAAACAATTGCTGACAACATAGCCTTTCAAAACGCTCATAACAATGATGAAAAACCACAATTGATTGTCGTCTGAGACGCTTGTTACTCCTGTCCGTCGCTGCAGGAATAAGAAGTCTTGACAGCTCTTGTCACCTAATTAGATCCTCAGTTAGTAAATACTTTTATATTGAAACTAGCTTTTGCCCGCGGCTTCGCTCGCTTTAAATTCGGGGTAACACAGTTCCCCTGGCCTGATTTGCAGGTTACCTGCCTGTAGTTTTTGCCCTAGCGCTTTATTTATTGTAATAGCAAAGCTAAATTTCCCCTTTTTTCTCCCCTGTTTCTCCCTCATTTCTCAATATTTTTAAAAAAAATATTGTAAAATGGGTCCCAACTATCAAAATTCATCAAAATCGGTATTGCCATTTAGACGTGAAAACGTAACAAACAAACAAAACTCACTTTCACTTTTATTATATTAGTAAGGATAGGTGGCCTAATAGGTACCTCAGACTGCGACTTTGATTCATCACGCGAATACAAGATATCTCATAGCTCGTGACATACAGTCCTCGAGAACTAGTGAAGGCACTAAGTTTGCTACTTCGTAATAAAATATAACAAAAGGCAGTTACACACATTCGTGTAGCGGGCCGCCAGATTACAATTGAACCGAAAAGGTTCAAACACTTATGCAATAGCTTTCATATCAAAATAAACAGCCCATTAAAATTTGTAACATAAATCTGTCCCCGCGTTAATGGCCCTCGACTTTACAACGGTTTGGTATGGTAACACCCCTGCGGTTATGACAGACATGGAACTGCCGCACCCGGCTCCCGGCCCCCGGCTCCCGGCGACTACAGCAAACAATGCGCCAACTACATCGACGTTTAGTGTCGCTCGGCGCACCAGCATACGTCCCGCGACGCCGCACATATGCGCCGCGCCCCGGACTCCCTCGGCTATTCGCGGTTCCCGCCGCTAACAATAGCTGCCACCTATCAAAATGTTCGTAACAAATTTCTTTAGGGTCCCATTGACGCTTCATATAATAGATCCCCGGTGGCCACATTGTCGCCGCGCTGACTTCAGCTGACTGATATCCACTTTTTGTGTCACTTTTTGTGAAGAAGGACCCGGAGCGAGCTACTCGTGTATAATGACGTTGTTTGATTGCGTTTAACGCGTCATTTACGAGGGTTTGTTTATTCTGACTTTTGCTTGAAATTATGTAAATGAGATGTTCCGTTTTGTCGCCCTGAGTAGACGCCCTGACTGACAAAGACAACGGCCGAGGAAATGGACCTGAATAAATACAATCTCATTTTATAAAATGGCGTACATTTGTAACCGTCATTAATACTAGGGAAAGGTTGACAAAGGGTCAACAACGGTTGCGGCAAACAAAGCTAGTCATACGAACTTCATGAATTGAATAGCGTGTGACAGCATGAGAAGCGTCGCGAACCGCTTTGTGCGATCATTTGGCGCGGAGCGGGCGTGACACCGGCCGCGGCCGCGCCATCACACCAACACGACACTCTACTTGTAGCACTCACTTCTACTATCAAAATATCGATACAAACATATGATTGCGTAAATTTTATTCGAGGTTTAAGAAATGAAGCGCTAAAGTATTATGATAGAACTTATGTGTACTAAGCATAAATAACCTATAATACGCCCCAAGCACACCACTCAAAGCAAAAGTCTCAAAATATCCGTTTTTGAAGTTGGAAACGCTTTTGAACGTTTTTGAAGTAGTTAAATATGACTGTAATGTCAATGTTACACATTCATAATACGTAGTTCGATTTAAAAATGTGTTAATTGTTATTAAAATGTTGAAAGCACAGATCAAATTGGTTCAAGTATCACTTACAAAAAAAATAACATCCGTATGAGAGGATTATTTCTTTTGCGAGTTCATCCAAATACATTGATAATGCGAAACGTATGAACAACCAAACATAATAGTTTACCACAATAGTGACTTTATAATCCGCAAATAAAACATAATGGCGTGTTGCAGGGTGACGGGCGTGACAGCGATGCGATGCGGACACCCGCCTAGTCCCAAACTGTCCGCATTGTCCCGCTTCCGACTATTATCCAGGAATGAGAGGCCTAAAGGTGGCATCCCGGGCTCGCGGCTCACGGCGCCGGCCTACGCTATTGTTACAGGCTTACGTTTGCAAATCCGATTTATATTTGAATATAATTGACTTTCGGCCTCGTATCAGGTACCGAGTGCGTGTCTCTTATTGTGTTCGGCTGATCTCAATGGCATTTTTATCAGCTGAACATGATAAATGTATTTGGGAGATTAAGTGTTGTGGGTGGGTGCGCTTGACACGAGCGCGGCGGCGGCGGCGCGGCGCGGGCGCAGGGCGCGCTCTACTATTCAAACATTTCAAGATGTGTTCCCTGGCTTATGATCTGGATCCCAACCAACTTAGGCTAAGCTTCTGGTACTGAATTCAAAACGACTCGATTAATGTCATTTTAGTTACTGGAGCAGATATAAGAAAACATAAACGAGCTGTAAGAATTTGAAATTGTATTTGCAAATCCGTTCACAATACGCGACAAACGAGATACAAACCCGTCGTAATAGTTTACATAACAGAGCTCAATCCTGACACTCGCTACATTGAAATTCTTCCGTTTGGCTCGTTTTATATTCAACGAGGGAACCGTTTCCGCCGCCCGGGACAAATCACGCGGAAATTGAAGGCGATTTATTCAAAATATTTGTAGCAACAACTCTTTGGCTGAACGTTCGAATCTTTGATACTTTTGTTATTTGTTTTCGGTTCTCGCATCGCGAGGGATCCCGATTCCCTAAACTTTTTTCATCGATCATCGAGAGTCAAAGCTCAAAAGTGTGTTCAAAAACCAACTGGCTAACAAAAAAATCATTGAAAATAAATTATGTGTGCACGTCAGCGACGCGAGAGGTATCTCCGAAGTATCTGTGGTGAGGTGGGCGCACAAAGCGGCGTAAGAATGGCGCAGCGGGGGCCGCCTGCCCATAATGGAGAGAGTTTCACACCATTCACGTATCGCCCTCGAGTTTTTTTCTCCGTGACGGGGGTCATGTGGACCATCCGTCTTGCCAGACAGCCACCAGGGATGTATGCAAATGTAAATGTGTCGTTATCGCGCGACTATCTCGAAGCTTCTGCGAAACGACCATAACTCCATCCACCACGTCGAGATTGATCCGCTTTGCGGAGACTGTATTCTTATAGTAGCCGTGGCTGAACATAGCGCCGGCTGTTTGCTCTGTCGCACAACGATGGAGGGTGGTGGGTCACTGTGGACCGTAATCCGTTATGTTAAGGCCTGTAGTTGCGCCGTGCGGTGCTGGAGGCGCCGACAGAGGGGCGGGGCTGGGCGGGGCGACGCGCGCCGTTACACGACGGCTGACGTCATGATACCCGCGAACAGCGTGCTGCGTGCCCGAGCGTGCTCGAGTGCACTATGACGTAAGCTAAACAGTGTGAGATAAACAACTGAGACCATAGTCAAGCATCACTCGTAAAGTGTGACAAAAGTTGAAACTGACATTGCCTTACTGATCGTATTTCAAAATATTTGCCAAGTTACAAACAAAATAGTTACTGCCCAAGACGAAACAGACCGACTTATTTATTGGACATGCAAAATACATATCAAAGTTATGAAAATAGCACAGAGACATCAATCAAGTAAAGTGTGCACATACGAATAAGTACCTAAGTACATAAGTACTTGAGTTTTTCCCCAAGAAACATCGTCGCCTTCAATTCTGTTGAGTGGCTAATTAGATCTTTTAAAATACTAACTAATGTTCAGCGCTCGCTAGGCTGATGATCAGTACCTACTTTATGAACGTCTATACACAAACCAATCCCCCAGAAGGCCATTCGCCCTTTCCAAGTGTGTCTAGGAAGACGAAGGGACGGAAGAACTCCCCAGCAACACAACTGTTTCGTAGGTTTGAAGAATCAGATTTTAAACAACAATATCCAAGGTAATCATCAATGATGACGTTCACAGTTCACTGAGCCGCTATCATCTAGCGGTTTTTGAATTATCCTTCTAGAAATAAATATTTTAAAATGTCAAAATCTCCCCCTTATCACTGACAGATCATTACCCAATATCTAAATGACAGAAAAAGCCTATCTGCAGCCCAATTTACGACGAATCTTTTGCCTCTTTCTCCGAAAACTTACATTTTAAATGACGTCTGAGAAAGACTTTTCAAAATGAACAGACCTCTTCGTTTCGATACCTACTGTTGCATAGTACCAACATCTACATATACATAGATTAAGAAAAGTATACAATGTAAGTAGATGTAGATGTATTAAATTATGTATTACTTACCTACTTTTTAATATTAAAAAAAAATACCTTACTCTCCCTACCCTTACTTCGTCCACGGTGCCGAAACATGATGGAGTAATAGGAATCAGACTTATGGCTTCAGACACTTATTAGTTTGTTATTATTAGACCGTCATAATGTATAGCTACAGTCAGCAAAGGAGATAAGTAACCAGGCTCGCAGGTATTGTGAAGTTTTCTTAGAAAACGATAGACGTATTAAACTCAAATTTAATTAAATGTTTGTTTTCTATGAAATAAAATTAACTTTATTCGATAACAATCATAGATTTTGATAAAAGTCAGAAAATGCCAACTGCATTTCACGTGCCTGTTACTTATCTCGTTTGCTGACCGTACTACGACCGATGACGTTTCATTCCAGCTCGCTCCAACCATCACTGTCGAAGACAGACAGGCCGCGTAGCACGGAAAGCGTGCATCGATGATATTTAGTACCTAACTTGATGCGTAACTATGGAATGACACCAGAAAACATGACACCTACTGTTGCCTTTGGAGTGGAACTCAACTACACCCTTGCGTCATCTCACTTTACAAGCTGCTGAGCAAGCTGAGTTGAGATGCTCTATCAGTTTGCCATTTTTGTAAATATTATTCAATATTGAATAGTTGTAGTTGAGTGAAAAAATTGTTGGATTCGTGATCCTTGAGTGTTGGTGAGGTGCCGCGATGGATGGCGTGTCGTGCGAACAGCCGTCGCAGGCGCAGACGTCATAA
Organism: Ochropleura leucogaster; assembly: GCA_958449745.1. Classification (NCBI taxonomy): domain Eukaryota; kingdom Metazoa; phylum Arthropoda; class Insecta; order Lepidoptera; family Noctuidae; genus Ochropleura; species Ochropleura leucogaster. Next base: position 23,970,340 of record OY288200.1, read on the forward strand.
CGCGGTAATGACTCGTGTAACATCAGCAGGCGCCAGCCGGCTCGCCAGCCCACCAGCGGCACCGGCCGACGCGTCGTTCCCACATACCTCAATCAGTGTTACGAAACAACGCGGCCACGAGCCTCGCCAATGGCGGCCTATCACAACATATTAAGTAATAAACAGTCCATAAAGGCGAAAGGCACACGGCACACGGCGGGCACCGCGTACGGCGCTAATTACAAACAATTAGACGCCATGTTGCCGCCCCGCCGCGCCCCCCGCACCCAGCGCACCGCGCCCGCCGCGCCGGCGCGCGCGCTCCTCGTTATTACCCTATTTATTGCATATTGGAAACAAAAAACAGATCTTCCAAACAGCGACCATAGTTTTTGGATGTCCGACGTAATTTCCTGCTCGTTTGTGCGGCGCTGAGCCCCGGTCCACCCGGGCTGGCTCCACCCGGCCCCGACGCAGTGCGACCTTTACGTCAAACGTTCCGCTTTGTTATGATCTCATCAAATTTTATTTATGCGCCGAAGTGATCGAATCGATTCGTCTTTTCTCTCAGGCGTATTAATTAGTTTTGTGTTATTATGAAAACTTCCAACTGCCCCGTAGTGAAGGCAGTCGAATGGCACAGCACACGACTGGTTGATGTCCTTACGGGTCGATCGATCTAAATAAATGTTTCATCGATCAGTGAGTTACGAGCCTTATTATAATATGAATGCCTACAAGCTACAAGCTAAAATTGGGCACGAACATTGAAAGCAACAGATGTACGATGAAACCTGTTTGTCTATATTTTATTGAGTAAATAATAATTTAGTAAGTTTATTCGAGTAAGCAAAGATCAATGGAGTGCTGTCTCACTCACTAGGTAAGTGTATGCTCACGTATAGGACAGATATACAGACGAACACGCGTCACGCGTGCAGTGTCAAGCTAGAGGTTATTATAACATATTAAGGTCGGGCCGCGGCAGCGGCGGTGGTGCTCTACACACTCCAATAAAATTATTTAAATAAAGTCTTACAGCTAGACTGCTAAAGCGGCTAAAGAGTTTGCGAATCGCTTATTTGATGACTTGATCATTACCAATACATACATTTGTGCACTACTTGGCTTGGACACACAAATTTAACGAGCACAATGAAAAATCATCTTATAATTCATGGCGCTAAAGAAATATTTTTAACGCCTAAGTAAACAATTTTAGTCGTGAACATAATTCTTTGGTGAGTTATGCCTGAACAAATATTGTATGCTCACAAGTAGACGCAACACCTACTGTCTCGCATTCGCATGTACAGCCGCTCTAGAGCGCTCCCTCACCTCACTTTGAACGAGCCGACCCTGCTGCCGACATCCTCCCATCCCGTACCAGAGTAACATTCACTATCACAACTATCTAAATGAAAAAAACCATAAAATTAGTTCAGCGTTTTCCTCAAATGACGTCACCAGTCACATACAAGTTTCTGCAAGAGCTACAACATGATGCAGTAACGCCATTGTTACTACATGCACGTAATAAACTATAGTATGTAGAAATAGGCGACGCCGAATATGTTCGCTAGGTTCCGTCATACGTCACTCGTAGACGCGCTACAAGTGCTACGCGACCTATGTATGCCCATTGCCCGTGGCTATGTGTTGGGCGAATCAGTCTCCTGCAAATATCAGCATGTGCCAAGTGCTGTGCGAAACTTGGCAATGTCTGCTGGTAGTGCGGCCACAACATGTTGACGTTAGCCAGAAGCAGCGATGCGTTGCAGCGTCGGGTGCGCGGCTGCGCGGCTGCGCGGGCGCAGTGTAGGCGCGGCGCGGCCGCTCGGTGCCGGCACATTATAACTGTCATATAACTCACAAGGTAATAGGAGCGGCGAGCCTTGTGCCAACTATTAAATACTATTCACATTTTACGATAATGCCCAACAAACTCTTATTGACGTATAAATTCCAAGCTTTTTTTTTCTCTCCTCGGAACGAGCGAAGGCGCCAGTTGTTTCTCGATATTAATAATGCTATGCTAGTTCTGTTTTTCGGGTTTAATTACGTCCAGGCCGGTGATAGTCGGCAATTCGAAGCCGCGCGCCGTGCGCCTCGTCGAATGGGTGGAAAGTAGTAAATTAAACGGTCGGCGAGACCCTTTTAATATTCATAGCGTTATCAAACAAAATTTTAAACTAATTAAAAGTTGTTTTAATAATTCCGTGGTTATGAACAAGAGTGCCCGAGGCGACGCGACGGTTTCGATTTGTTTGCATTCTGCTGCGCGACAGGAAATTGCTTACGTGCTACAGGCGCAGGCGCACAACCGGGTTATATATACTACGACTTAGTACAGGTTCACTTGTAATGGTACGGTAGTAGGTCAACAAACTTTATTTGTTTGTCGAATCCACACAAAATGTCCGTGCTCCATAGTGGCCTGAACGAGATTATTCGCCAAGATGGCTGACTTTTTTCGCTCGACATAATATTTTGTACTAATGAATGATACCGTTCGCTATGAAGCAAGGAATCGACTGACATTGGAGTTAGTGATTCCGATGTTAAGTTTATGACAAGATTTGGACAACAAGTGTTGGAACGGCAGGTGTTAATGTTCGTATCATCTCGATAGCGCCGGCGCGGGCGCAGCGCCACACGACACTCATCCACGATCCAAACACCGATAACAGAGCTATGCGCTGTGCTGTGAGGCCGGGCCACTGTCTCTTGCTAGCTCTGAACATCACTGCTCATCCACGTAAGTTATGCTAATGATAGTGTTGCGCCACTAATTTGCGCTTTACTGATCGTGTTTGTTTTAACGAATCACTCGCGTGAAACACATTCCTTTTATCTTACCGCCATTGACATTTATGATACTATAAAGTATTCGACCTATCTTAATGGATATGCGGTTCGAGTATGAAAAACAATTTTAATTCTAAATTAACTTCGTAGTATGTTTTGTAGAATCTGACCATTTATTTGTGAATTTGAGCACATTAAACCTTTGTTCCTGGATTTCATCTGTAGTTATATAGTCTGTTTGACATCCGTTTCAAGGAATCAGAATTCAAATAGTATACCTACCGTGAGTTAGCGTTCAACTCAATAGCTGGTTTAGTTGAGATAGTCAGTTGCTCCATGAAAGGTAATAGTATCTAATCATCAGGTGAGTGTGTCAGTTAGGAATGGACTAGCAAAACATGATGGGCGCGGGAGTATTACCCCGAACAGTTTGATCAGGAGTCGCTCAGTCTGCTGTATCACCCGAAGGAGCCGCAGCGGGGAGTCGTGTCTCTGCGCCCGAGGCGGTCCCGCCACCTGCCGTCGCGTCGCTTAAGTTCTGCACTGCCATCGTCGTTTGTAACAATAACTGTACTATCATTGACACTGTTGAAACATTCTTATATATTCTTATTCGTTATTGCAGTTACAAATAAAATTGCAATTAAGAGTTCTAACTCACCAGCTGCGCAAGCTTGTATTCCTTTGACTTACGCTTTTTAAAAGAAGTCAATATTTTCTCTCTCTTTCAATTTGAGTTGAAACAACTGGATATAAATCTATCGAAATATAAACTTTACGTTTGATTTCATTAGATTGGTTAAGAAAATTGTATTTGAGTTTCTATCCAGCGCTTCTTCTTCTTCCTTTTCGTTTTATTATGTTGGCAGAGCTCGTTGTATTGAAATGTATTTAAGTCATGTTGCATTCTAAGCCAATATGACATTGCGACATTGATAAAGTAATGATACGTCCTATTAGGACTCCTACCGTTTACGGAATACCATATTAAAGTGTCATTACAACTTCCAATTAACCAGTACTTGTGATAAGTGTGCAATATTGATTGATCTTTGATTAACGTTTATGATTACGAGAATACTCCTCCTTCAATCGCTCGTTGTAGTGGATAGTCGTTTTGTGTCACGGTACCTCACTCCTTGTATACTGATAACACAATTTGTTAACACCCCGTAACCGTTGTGTTTTTTTTCTTGGACAATGTTCGTGATGCCTATCGAGCTGATGTTGCTCAGACACGCGAGGTCACTCTTTGTGGGAACGAATTTTGATGGTTGGCGCCATGTTTTGTGGTCCTATTTTATGGTAGCTATATCCGGAGCTCTGTAGATAGTAATATGAAATCTGGATGCAACTCTACCTACTAATATGTTAACTAAATTGGAATCTGATAGAACATACTTATGTTGTATACTAGCTGTGCCCGGCATTCGTTGCAATGCACCTTTTACTACCCTACCTAACGGAATAAAAAGTACCTATTCTATGTCCGTCTCCTGGTTCTAAGCTACCTCCCCACTATCTCCAATTTTAGCCAAATCGGTTCAGCCGTTCTTCAGTTATAACTAGTGTAACTTACACGACTTTTATATTCATATAATAGGTAAGTAGATAGATAAGTATTATGTCGAACAGAACTTTACTACCCATCTTCAAAAGAATGACTGATTCTAAGTAGGCGTTTTGATAAAAACACCTCTGAAAAGTGTAATTAAATGTTTTGTTATGTTTGTGCTACAAAAAATCTTCAATATAACCTACAAATTGTCATAACGGGATCCATGGTTTTCTCTTAAAGGATAGAGGTCCACCTACAGCAGCCATATTACAAGGTACATGCTCCTTATCGTGCCCACACAAGCTCTCTCTCTCTCTCTTTAAACACGAGTTTCACTGGCTTTCCACAAAAGTATAGATATTTCGAAGATTAACCTAATGATAACAAAGCCTGAAGATGGCGGGTACAGCGATGGTAGCGGTGGACGACACTGCGCCTGCGCGTAACTTATTAATTGTGTTAGTTCCCATAATTAAGTCATCATCGGGACCGAACTCCGGACTTTTTTCTTTATTATCAATTTTTAAACTCTCTCATTCTCAACAAATTCGAATCGAATAAATTGGTGAAGATATTCCTTTTTTAATTGCTCATGCGGGCTTTTATTTGGTGTGTACAATAAAATCCAGTGTTTATTGTAGCCTATCGGTTTGTTCAGCGTCGGCCCTGGGCTCCGGCCCGAGGCTCCGGCCCGAAGCTCCGGACACATCGCTATTGTACTAGTGTTTGAACAGAGCCCCATAAGGAATCTACATCCTCCAGATTTCCAGGGACAGGTAAAGAATGATGCAGCAGGTGCTTCAACGTTATTCATTGTCATCAAATTATGTTCACGCTCCAGAATACAATAATATCTCGTCTTGTTCCAATACTTTTTGTATTTTCATAATTAATTATTTTAACGATTCCTATTTGATGGTAACCTATAGGTATGTGCTGTCCTCGCGAAAGGTCGACTTCGAGTCGGGCGGTCGGTACTCAAAGGTGAAACAATGTCACACATATTTATATAAAGTGTTACAATATTTATATAAAGTGTGATATAACCGCAGCGTTGCCTTTGTGAAGATAAGCCGCTGTAGAACAATACGTGACGTCTGAACGACTCCAATAGAGAAATAACGCGAAATAATACGACCTGACATGTTTGCATAGCGCTGTTTGAGAACCACCATTATGTGCGCTGAAAGTAATTTACACAAGTGACTCCTGCGCACTACAAACACTCGCGCGCACCTACACTGGCCCTACTAATTTCAATCTTATCTATGAGCATATAGGGTGTGTAGTTGATTGACGGCGGTGTGTGTATTGTCTTGTAATATAGATGTCAGGGGACGTTCAGGCGCAAGTTTGCGTTTCACACGTGTCCCATACAATAACGATCCACATTCCATCACTTCTATGATTTACTTCATGAGTAATTCAGAAACAAATATACGAGTACATAGGTACCGTCGGCAAATTGTAGCCAAGTAAACATATCGTTTACCCAATCGATCTTGATCGATGATATACCTAAAAGTTTTTAAAGATGCAATATGGATGTGTCAGTTGTCAATTCATATTTTCCCATAAGTATTACGAAATCCTTTCAAAAAAGCTTTGCTCACGCCGTCACGCGGCATCAAAGGCAGGGTCTACATTCCTATGAGAGGGAGAGACTCGAGGTTCAATTAATTATTACAATGATAGCGAATTACATATCCAGAAATAAAAAACAAAATAAATGTGACACATTATGTGTTGAGATGTCATCAGAAACTATTAATGTTAATAGCCTCAATTTGTATAATAGAGAAAAAATTTCTCGAAACTGGAATAGAGACGTCCGACACGGCGCTTATTTGAAAAACTAATCTGATCTGAGTTGCAATAAATATAGCATTTTGTGTTTATTTATTATGAAATGTTCGCTGAATATTTGAATAAATCAATCTTTACGACAAACTCATACATTATAACTGTATAATTATGAATATGTAGTACAAGTCATTATGTTTGTAAAACAAGCGTAAAATTACACCGTAGCGATAATCGTAATACGTGGCTCCACCGCAGCCACAGGATGTGCACAACACTATTACATTTATCATTCAAAGTAACCTGAACATAACGCATATCCGTACAGAAAAATCTAAATATATTTACATTAGAACAAGTGAATCCACTTAATTCGCATTTCAAAAAACAAGAAAGAACCGCGAATTAAAAAACCTATTTATAAATAAATAAACTTCGAACCGTTCAGCATTTACAGTGTTCCGAAATTAGGTTTCATAATTCCTAATAAACAACAATAGTTATGAATTAATATCTAAAAAGCAAACACAAGAATAAGAGGCAATTTAATATATGTGGACGTTAATGTAAGGTGTGCGAGCAGGCCTCGGACGGACACAAATTGATAAATTACACTAAGTTGAACATGGTTAATCCCAACGAAATGAGCACTTACGGCGGGATTACACCTCGGAGCACCCTAGCGATGTCATCAGGCGGCGCGAGCGAGCGGAGCGCGCCGAGCGAGCGGAGCGGGCGCGCGTGATGCATGGCGCGCATTGTGCGCCGCGCCGAACGCATTTGTAACCAGCGCAGTGATATACAACGCCTTTATGTAACTCCCATAATAAGTTTATAATGAAAAATGTTATTCTGTAACTGTTAATGCCGCCGTTATAACTCCTCTATTGGTAATGCTCTTGATAAAGTAACGCGTCCTTTTCATTTCTCGTATACGAGTAATCTTTATAAGAGTCATTTCAGTTAAATAAAATATGAATATAACCTCTGTTAGGAATAATTTGAGCTTTGATCCGTGCCGTAGTATCGTAGTGCTTACCGAATAATGGTCACAACCGAACCTTATTGATTTAATAAATGTCACTATGTAAGGCCCTTTCACAGAGTTGTATTATACATCAATATATCTTAATTAAATTTGCACACTGTGTGCAGTTTGATCCAACTTGAAAGGAAGAAAATTGCATTGCAACGAATGCACAGCACGGGCACAGCTAGTATATATAGATCTTCTCTTAATTAGTTATACCTTATATCTGTGTTTTCTTAAGAGCCGGAATAGACTCATCCAGATTTCATGGCTGTCTTCTCTTTTGTGATTTTACTTAATTCTGCGGTAATCACAGTCTGTATGGCCGCACTTGAAAGCTTTTTGTAGAGGTCGGGTGTGTCACGTGTCCTCATAAGCCTAACATAATCATGAGTATTGAGTGTATTGTAGTTGTGATGTTTTCAACGAGTACGTCGCGTGTTGGCGTGTTGGCGGCGGCGTATCGGCCTATCAAAACGCTTGTTATTGCGACCGCCGCGCCGCGCCCCAGCACTATTAATCCCAGACGACATTTTTTATTACTTGAACTACAAGGGTCACTTTGTTTTATAAAAACATAAGTTATAGCGATGGGCATTTAAAAATACCTGGTTAGAAACTTAAGACTTTTTTATGGCTAGTAGTTGATGTTTTGCTAATCAATGATAACCTCACATTTCGGCAACACACATGTGATATGCATCGCTTCTCACTAATGAAAGAAATTTCTTTCTTAAGCAACTGCTTAGAAGTTAGAGTTAGAGTTGCCACCCCCAAACGTAAGCAGCTGGACACGAGTCACATGGCCTGAAGTCAAAGTGATAAGAAAAAATCCCAAAGTATCGTATAGGCAATCGATGGGTGAGCGCGTGCGCAAGGCGGCTGGCCAACACCGGCCGGCGCCACGTCACGCGGACAAAAGGCTGTGCTTATTGTTGCCTAAATACTGAGAACACGGCACTTCAGCACCCCGGCCCGCGGCCCGAGTGCCCACATTCATGGCCATAAAAGTGCTAACGATTACCACCCGATTATTGGCATGTTTATATCGCCTTTGTGCAACTCAATGATGCTCCAAATATTTGAACATTGTTTAATTTCGTTTCAACCGATATTAGTTTTTAGTTAACAAGCGTGTTCTTCAATAAATTCATATCCAATTAGTTTCTGAGCTCGTTATTCTATGGATATAGTTATTTAAATATGCAATATTTAGGGCGGTTAGGAGTTATATAATAAATTTTGGTTATTTTCCCTATTGTTGATCCATTCACAAACGCTGAACACGCAGGTGAAATATTTGATGTTTTCACTCAATAACGCGGACAATCAAAACATTTTTTATATCGAAATCGTTGTGGGCCGAATGGAGAGCAACTATTAACACAACAAGAGACATCATTCCGCGTCTGCTTGATGAAATATTAATAGGCTTGAATTCCTGGCGGCCCCACCACACTGCCATACCGCACCGGACCGAGGCGTCGATATTAATCATCGCGCTCATATTGTTGTATTGATAGATCAGCCACGTGCAGGCACTAACTAACGCGCCCCCCCGCCCGCGCCCGCGCGCAGCCCCGCCGCCGCCGCGCGCCCGGCCGCGAGGTGTTAAATGTTTACAAGGTGAGAGGTGCCGCCATCTGTCAATGTCCAAACAAACCACCAAGCGGACAAACAATAACATCGCGAGCTCTTTTGTTTGTGCCCTCCATCGGTCCATCCCTCACCGTGCAAGTGAGCTAGAGGCCTGAGACGCCGACATGAAGCTCGCTGACAGTGTGGCGCTGTCGCCAGGAGACGCGATAACGTATGAGCGGTAAAGATGCAGCTCTCGCGCGATGGGCTGCTGACTTATGATAAGATACGCGTATGATAATATCTCACATTAGTTACAGCCGGTGACTGTGAGCTTGCACAGTTGCACACTGCTAAGCCGTGTGCACTTATCTTAAATCTCGGCCTGCCAGCTCGATATGAATACATTAGCCGATGTAATTCTACCAAAGTGAAGACTTGTGGAGTGGGGCGGTCCTCCTGTCCTTCAGATGTAAACAAAGATCTATATATCTATTACTTTTGGTTTGGACAAATAATTTAAACAAATGCCTTGCGCAGGCGAAGCGTGAGTGTGGGCGTGGCCTAACTATTGCTTTGTTCTCTGTCCACTCCACAGACTATTATAAGTGCAATTAATATTAAAATAACACTGTCGACGGATATCAGTAACTGTCACGCTTTGCCAGCGGCAAATTTTTATTACTGCATACTTCAAATTAGTTACTATTCTTACTGATCCCAAATTAATGAGATTTATCATTTCGATATTATGTACTTATCACGTTTATAAACTTGCGAACATCCCGTATCGGTGGGCATTCATTCAACAGCTATAATTATAGTAATTATCTATAATGTAAATTTATCTTAGGCACCATAACTACTTTTTGTTATGCATCCTGCACCTACTTTGTTTTCTCTTTGCATTTCCCTAAGGTAAACTGGTAGAAAATGCCCAATGCAAGGCATTAAGTCCGCCTTTTTCGACATGTGCATAATGTCTAATTCTTACTAATATTATAAAAGCGAAAGTGAGTTTGTTTGTTTGTTTGTTACCTCTTCACGCTTTAATGGCTGAACCGATTTGGATGAATTTTGGTACAGAGATAGTTGGGAACCAGGAGACGGACATAAGCTAATATTTTTTTGAAAAAAGTGGGATGTGAGGGAGAAAGAGGGAAGAGAAGGTAAAACTTAGCGTTGCTATTACAAATCAATAAGGCGCAAGGGGAACTGTGTTACCCCATATTTAACGCGGGCGAAGCCGCGGGCGAAAGCGAGTTAATAGATAAATACTAACTGTGTTAAGCAAGGCGATCCGTGAGACGACTCCCAGTCACCGTAAAAGCGGGTCTTAGAAGGAACATTGATGTGTTTGAGACAGTAAAAGTCTGACACTCCGCCCTGCTCCGCCCAGAGTGGGGGAATTTATTTGATAGTTTTCCATCCGAAAAAAGAGGCTTTATCGAACAGATGTTTTCAGTCTAGTCATCTCCAAGAAGGTCACGGGACAAGCTGGGCGAAACTATCGACCAGTGAGCGATATTATAACTCTGAACATAATGGAACTGGAAACTATTGGGCTTTTGCCCAGCAGTGCCGTGATGGAGGCTATCAAAATCAGTTAAACTATATAGACCCTGGTGGCTTGAGCTGAACACATCTTGATGTCTGGACATGCATGAGGTTTCAAAAACAAAACGGTCGTTTAAAGTTGAACCTGATCGATTTAAAGTAAATAAACATAAACCACTTCGCCACGAACAAAAAACCAAAGAGTACCGACATTGTGTCGAGTCATCATTTCCACCGCGGAGCAGCTGTTATTTATTTATTACGAAAGATTTAACTGTTTTATAACTCCGAGGGATCATTCCTATGGTTGTCATTATTACTTTTGTGTCTCAAATAGTTCTTATTAATTAATCTAACTATTTCTTGTCCTTAAATCCTAGCTGTATTTGGGGAAGTTATAATCTTGGATACCTGGCGATAGCAACGAGCGATAATGACAGGTGGGTACACTGTCACCGAGTATTATCAAGGACTGTTAAATGCGGACTGATTACTGGCGGCGATAGGAAAAACAGTGGGTGTTCAATTATTGATCATACCCGCCACATTGGATTTCTATACTTTTTCAATAGCCTATGTTACTCGTGACGATGCAAGAATTCTAACGATACCCCATACTTACATGTAAATCGGTTCAGGCGTTTAGAAGTTATGATGGAATAAAAAAACTCACATACATACAAACATACATGAACCCTAAAAACATAACACTCCTTTTTGGGGCAGTCGTGTAAAAAAAGGCTCATACCAAATTGATTGTTTAAAAAAAAATATCTTTGACAGTCATTACAGGCAGTCAGTGTACCGAAAGTCTGACAACCAGTCTTGCCAAGGGGTATCGCATTACCCAGTACTAACTGGGTTGTGGAGGTCAGATAGGCAGTCGCTCCATGTAAAATACTGATATTCAGCTGCATCCGGTTAGACTGGAAGCCGACCCCAACATAGTTGGGAAAAGGCTAGGCAGATGATGATAGGAAAAACAATAAGAGGACTACGCGCAGCAGTAGTCTGACTACTACCGAACCTAACACTGCCGATCCACATTGTATAGACCATGATGATAATAACTAGTCCTCGTCTAATGAAACTGTGTTCTGATGAAGCCGCAGCCATTGACAACTACAATTGTTTTTGTAATATTTTGTACGAATCACAAACCAGTCATTGAATCTTTGCGTTAGCATTCGAACAATACCCAGTGAATGTTATCTGTGTATCTGCAAACATCTTTCACGCGAAAACAATTACGTAACCGCTATCTATGGCAGATAAACGATCACTTATGTTGATAGACGAAAGCCTTTGTAATGGATGCTGTGCGGGGCGGGCCGCGACCCACAGCGAGAGATTATATCATAACGAAATTAGTTTAATTACTGTGACCATGCACTATACACAACATACAAATATGATTGTGCAATATTCACCACAAGAGAAGAGAACCAACAGCTCTTTAACTGCCAGGCTCTACGGACTGGCAGCGGACACTAGGCTGACATATTTCAATAAACTGGTAATAACCAGTCATAGTCCATAATGTAGTTCGGAGCCCAATAGCCCAAACGACACGTTAACAATGTTTTACTTGAAAATCCTTCAAGAAATATTAAGCGATTTGCTAAGCAAGCCGAAATTAAGTGATGTCACTAAATTAACATTTTAATTAACAAAAAGACGCGACAGGTGGCAGCATATGGCAATATTAAATTATAATATTTAGGAGATCAAGCCAATATTTTGAAAACCAAAACATCCAATCGGCGCATCATAATAACACAAAACGTTTAAAAGTATTCCAATAAAAGATGGACGACAAAAAATAATATTAATATTTTACGAATCAAAGACGTGAGAAGAGGTGAGAAGTTTTTGCTTTTCTTTAGAGACGTTATATTTTTTACGGCGAGGTGTTTGTGACCTCTGAGAGGACAATTGATTAGTGAGGTCTGACGTGCCCCTCGTATCAACGTGTCGAGAGCCTCCTTATTAAAATATACGCGCGCTTTCAGATTTACGCTCCACTTACTGAGGGTTCCGTACTGTGAACATACATTTCAAACCAATAGTTTTTATTACAAAAGTAGCATTTTTTTATCTACGTTTAATTGCATCTTGTGTCCCGTTTTTAGTAAGCCACATAACTAACCCTATTGCGTCTCTCGGTTTTTCAATCTAAAGGTATAATATAAACAATTCATCTCCGATTAGATATTAATTTAGCTCTTTGTTTGTACTACAGCCTGTCTCACCGGATGCTGCACAGTGCACAATCTGCATTTATATTAGAAGAGAAACTTCTAGAATCTACGTATATAATTCTACTTTCTACAATCGACGCAGTTTCCGGTTAATGGCCGTGCATAAAATATGTCGTTTATTTGCAGCGCGGGCGCAGGAGAACTCAGAGCTCGAGACAGAGCCACGGTGGTAACGTTCCCAACGCCCGGGTATTTCTCACTGCCAATGAATTGTGCGATTGTCCAAGTTAAGAACGAACGAGATATTCACAAGTATATAGCGGATTTTGTTGCTTATCATTATATATAGATAGCTTCGGGCGGATGATGACTATTCAAAGATTTTATAAAACTCTTTCGAAGTTTGTATTTATTAGCAGTTTTGTTGGTCGTTGTCTTATGTAACGTAATTATAATGAATCAGAATAATGTCGGGTTGTGCGGGTTTGTCCCTACGTTGACGGACCCCGCATGTCAGTGGAGCAAGAATCCTTCACGTCATGGCGACACAAAGCGGCGGCCCCTTGCTCCAGCGCCTTGTTTGTTGAACAAACAGCTCCGCCTCGGCACGCCTCGCGTCGGATCACCTCGCCGCGCTTCGCCGCGCCTCGCTTCGCCTCGCCTGTCACTTATGTCTAGCGTGTTCACACATAGCGCGCCTCACGGTAGCAGTTCCCCGCGATACCATCGGCGCCCGCGCAGCTCTCTGTTCATTGTCTGTATCATCTGTATCAACGATCTGCGCAACCGTTTTTTGTTTACACCAATTTGAATGTCACTTTCTTTTTCAGTAATTTGTGTGAATGTTAGTTTGCAACAGTTTGTACTGATGAAGGCGGCGCTTTTGTGGCGGGTTTTGTTAACGTTGATCGATTGTCTTTATGGCTCACTAAAAACTTAATTGGATGTCATTTTGAAATTAAACAATTTCGTTAATGGCGCTAGTGTTGTGGTGAGTGTCAATGATTAGCGTGTCACATTCCTGGTTTCGGTCGGCAGGGTGCAGTGCGCAGGCCGAGCCGGCGAGCCGAGCGAGAGGCGCGCGCGCTGCCCGCGGTGCGCGACTCGCGAACAAGACATTGGCGGTTGTGTTGAGCGCTGATACATTCGGATCATTAATATCCGCATTGAGCCGGTGGCAGCGCCGCGGGGCTCCGCGCCCGCCTTAAATAACATATTAGTCTCCAAAGCGGCCGCCGCCATATTTCTCTATAGAACGTATAAGTTTTTCGGTAAATCGGATCGTAACGAATCGCCGACGACAGTGGAGGCCGGACGATTTATCGCGTGCACCCGATTCTACAGTAATCGGATTCGATGGTCGCGGCGGGATTACGGCCCTTGTCTCCGCATGATGCATGGCTCCCGGACACCTAACACACGAACAACATATTATAACCAGTTACATTTATTTTCTATAGCTTTTAACCTTTTGTTGGCGCTCGTTTACACGGTAAGTCCGATAGTTATGAGATCAACGTTTGTACGATATCAACATATATTGGAATCCATGAAGATAGATTTGCTCCGGAATTATGGAATAATAACAGGTGTGCACAGTGGCGGCAGAGTGTTTGGAACGCTACTGTTTGGGGAACACTGAAACGATAAGGAAGTAAAATAATCTTAAGCCTGGGCTCGAAACAAAGGCTGGATCAAATCAACGCTCTGTGGCCTGGGTTAGCTCTGGATCGAAAGAACTGGTAGTTATAGGATGAGGCCTTAGTCCAGCAGTAAGATGACGAAGCCAAACAGTTACAGTAAACGTAAGGATTATTGTTACAGTTTTAGATTAATTGAAAATTGCTGAGTAAACACTCGCAACTACGTCGAAACAAAATATTTATTTCAAAATGTTATGAGAAAGATAAGATACCTAGTTTTTTTTTTAAATAACCGACGCGACGGGCGCATCAATGTAACAATATGCGAAAAAAAGGAAATATTTTCAAAATAAATACTGACTGGAATACTTCAAATACCTACTTACTTTAGTAGAAAAATATGTTTATACATAATTACCAAAACAATCACAAATCATATGATGAATAAACACTTAAATAAACTAACTTGAGAATAAAATTCCTTTTTGATAATTTAGAGTTATTATATATTGACAGGTTAGTAAAACAAAAGACAGAACGGAAATAATAAACTAGAGTAGTTAATGTATGGGGTGTCACTAGAGGTGCACCACGCAGATGTGCAGTTTAGTAAAAGTAACTCGTTGATGTCTTTTGAACGTGCGACGCGATCATGTTAGAAATTTAATTAATTTTTGTATCCTTTTTTTAAAACTAATCAGTTTAAAAATAAAATAAAAACAAAATTCAACTATGTTTCTACTCAATTCTTACAAATATTATCGTTTTATTTTTCCATTTGTTTTTTTTTGCTATTTATATTTAGTTTTTTGCATTAATAATTACACTTTTTGTAGTTGATATTCCCTTGACCTAAAAATAATTCTATTTGCAACTTACCACCAATTCTTGCGGTGCAAGATGTAACAATCAAGGAAACCCAAATTACTTGTATTGTTCGTGGGTTTGGGAACCTTGTATCGAATAATAAATAAAATATATTGACCAATTACTTTACTAACGAACTATATTTGTAAAACATCGTTTTTATTTTAATAACCAAGTAATAATTCTAGAGAAAAAATCTTAAAGTCATTAGACCTTAAATTACTTTACCACGAAACTAATGCCTTATGCCTA
The DNA here is from genome assembly GCA_958449745.1 of Ochropleura leucogaster. Taxonomy (NCBI): domain Eukaryota; kingdom Metazoa; phylum Arthropoda; class Insecta; order Lepidoptera; family Noctuidae; genus Ochropleura; species Ochropleura leucogaster. Next base: position 23,985,616 of record OY288200.1, read on the forward strand.
TAACTGTGGTTCAAACTATTAGGAGATACGTCTTTATAATATTTATTTATTTGCCATTAGAAGGAAACTAATCGCCAAACAAATGTACTCTCGCCGCGCGTTTCAACTACAATACTAATAAAATAATTATATTGTAAATATTTTTCAATTAGTTCTAGCTAAGGGCAAATAAATATGTAATGTTATCATGTCGCTAGATAATCTGGCATAACAAGGCTGAGAGTAAAAAGTTACAGTATAGCTAGTATTAATATTTTCAATGAAGAAAGTCCCTTTCATAAGTTAACGCTAGATGGGGAAGAAGTCAAGGGCAAAAAGTATGCTTCAGATTATATTATAAATATTTCAGTGGTATTAAGTAATTATTATTTGTGTTAATGTATAAGTTTTATGTTAATACATCTTTTAATTGTTTTTTCTGTCACCATCCTACCGAAATTGTACCCTGAGGATATTGATACCGGTACAAAGTACATTTAGTAAGCAATATAAGTGAATTTAAACATTTCTTTGTACAATTAATTTACAACTTTCAATGGGAAAAATATTATTGGCATAATGCCAAATAAATTAGTTATCATCCTTATCAAACAATGTTGGTAATAAGCAAAGCAAATAGTATTTTCTGTTTTGAATAAGAAAGTAAAGAGTAAAGTCGTCGTTCGACGGCGGCCCCTACGGCGCGGGCGGTGTGCCCGAGTAGGTACAGTTTGGGCCTACGTCAGCGTCAGCGCCAGCGCGGCTGCGAACGATGCGCAACGTATGGTACTCCCCACAGGTATTACCAAGGATTAACAGCAACTATATATACTTACAGAAAACAATGTAGCCTTATTGAAGTTATTCTACCGATGTTTATTTCTTCTAATCATGATTTATAGGATAAAGAACAATTTCAATAAGTGAAAGAAAGTGATATACCTACCTACTGGCGATTTTTTTCAGGTTCTAAGTTAAAGTGATGAAACAAAGGGTTAATTTTCTCGACAGCCGGGAGTGAGGACTTTCGCTCATTTGATGACGTCGCCAAATCCTGTTTTTATCTAGGTGCTCATTTTGTAAGTTATATTTTGTATTAAGATCATTAGTATTCATTGTTATGTGTTGCTGTGGGCGTAATCATTTGTTCCTAGTGTTATTATGTAAAACATGAACACGTTATATATATTTAAATATAGGTAGGTAATAAGTTGTAAATGTGACAATGTTAATGTTACGTTTTTTGATAATCTTTTCATGATAGAGAATTAATGATAAGTTTGTATTAAAATAAATAGGTTTATTATTTTGGATAAACTATAAGAAAGTAAATCATGTAGACTGATGCAAAGGCAGGTAGGTATCACTGGGACGAAACCACTAGATGAGCTCCCCATTGGCAGCGTTATCAGAAGAAACAGCGAGTTCAAGGAGATCTAATAGGAACTACCTAATAAGCCTTAAGTAGGTACATACCCGGCATAGTTACAGTATGGTAAGTAGTTAGAGCGCTATTTCAAATACTGGCATTCAGCAGCATCCGGGTGGATTGGAAGCCGACCCCTACATAGTTGGGAGACGTCAGGTAGATGAAGATGTTGATATAGTTACAGCAACTCGTTTAGAACGTAGTATTAAGGTATTGGCGACTCACCTTCATCTCCAGCTTGACAGCCAACACTTTGATCGTTATTATTTGCAGCAGTTCACAAAACAACACATCAGCATGTGCACACCGTCATTGAGTAGTCAGCACATGTCGGACAGCGCACGACAGCGGGTGCGCGCGCGTCCGGCCTCCGCGAGACTGCGGCACGACGCGCGCGACTCGCGGAGGCGGGCCCGGGACGAGGCGCGAGCGCTCCTATTGGCCTGCGCCGCAATGCCCCGCCCAGCTCCTCACAGCTTGCACGCCCAGCACTGCTATACCTCCCCGCTTCTCCCCCTCACTATGTAAAGGTGTCCGATGGCTAAGCGAAAAAATGCTCCCCACAGAATTAATATTAGGTACGCGTACACTCAGTAAAATATCGCAAACCGGCTCTTTGCGTGACGTATCGGATATCAATTACGAGTTCCTAATTGAAAACTATGGCCATCAATATTTCCGACTTTTTATTACTTTTTAAGTGAACATACATAGGTACAGGGGAATTTTGCAAATTGAACTTAATCGTTGATGTGTACATAGGTGAGGATCCGAGTGGCTGCCGAGCTGGAGTCGGAGCCGTTAGCAGTGCGCCGGCTGGCGGGGCCCGGCTGGGCCGGCGTGGCCCGGTTGGGCCCGGCTTGGCCCGACACACTTGAGACAACGTTGTTAACGTTTATGGGCATTTTATGGCGGCTCCACACAAAGCACCGTCTACCTATCGAGGAAATTGTAAATTATACATGATTTATATTTTATTGATAGAATGTTCAAACCAGTCAACCAATCAACACTGAACAGATACCTAATATTTGGATACATTCAGGATTAATAAAAGTACCTCACACTTGTTGGGGTTCGACGTCACCAAACTGTAAAATGTACTCAATCACTTTGATTTGATGCTTCCATTTGGAATGGTAAAAATAAAAATAATTACGAAGAAGAAAACATTCTAAGGGGCTGACCATAAGTTATAAGTTTGCTGAATGTCGCTTATCGATTAACGGGCTAGGTTAATCGATAAGCGACAGTCAGCAAACTTATCTTAAGTTATCCTTTATTTTTAACAACACTTTTGCATCAACTTATTAAAGTCATGTGTAAATAAAAAACATAAACGACTCAAGCATATTTTGTATTTAAAAAATATAGGTAATCTCGTTATTGGCTTAATGTTGTGCATTTCTCTAAATTTAATTCCGCAACTGTTAGATCTGGGGCATTTTTAACTCAAAGTAATGTTCCTTTTCACAGTTTGAACCCATGACCTACCACTAAGTTCAGATAGACGTCATTAAAACAAATAATAAAAATATGAAGCAAAATACGTATTTCAGATATTGTTGGCTTAACGCTCCCTCTAAACTCCAAGGTGTCTTACTATCTCGATGATCCAAACAAAAGATATTGACACACACTCCAAAATGGCTATAAATATTGAACTACATAAATAAATAAACAAAAGCATCAAGCCTTTAGGGCCAACCCAATATGAACAATAACAAATTGTAAGTAATTTTTTTTTTAAAATCAATTCACTATTAACTAAAGAACTTTCCCCCCCCCCCATTCAGCCCCTTCTATACCTGTATGATAGATAGATAGATAGAATATTCTTTATTATGTAAACCATATAAGTAATAAGAATTACACCAGACAAACTTATAAATAAGGTGACGAAATGGGCGGTCTTATCGCTAAAAGCGATCTTTTCAAGACAACCTTTGGATGGACTTAAGAAGAGGAGAAACAGTACTGTAGGTAGTCTGTGGCGTAACATTTTCAAAATTGATATCGATGTAATTAAGTCACAATCAATGACAGTTGATAGAGAAGTCAGACCAAACCTATCTAGATTTGCTCCGATATCTCCACATTCAATTAAGTCAGATCAAATTAACGCCTGTTATTAAAAAATCGAATCCAATTAAAACCTAGCCCAATTTAGAAAATTATTTACCACTATGTAAGCATTCTAATGAATGTTTTTTTCATGTTGAAATCTTTAATACCTGTCAGTGTGTTATTTGATTGTCGTTATTTACTAAGCAAGAGAGAGGATCCCGATTTTTGCAAAAGGCTAAGATAATTTGCCTGCAAGGCTGCAATGCCTTTCTGATCTATGTTTGGATTGGCTTACAGTGTGAACTTTAACTAGGACTTTTGGTCTCCAACAGCAACTTACCGAGCCAGCTATTAACTTTAAAATTGACTGTGGCTGTTATTATTTATACACTAGCCCCTCGGCGCATCATAATGATAGCTCCAAATTGATATAGTTCAATAGTCCCTGTTGGCGTCTCGTCGAGTGTGTGTTAAGTAGATAATGTGAGGGATTAGTGCTTGTCGCAGTGGCATGGCGGCGCAATCAGCGCTCTTGTGCCGGCAGCCAGGCGGCGCGCCAGCGACGCGCGACCAGAAGTACTAGTGCGGCCGCAACGCTGATAAGCTCGAATGCAAACACTGCCTTTAGCCAGCAATGATATACCTAACATTATGCTATCATTATGCTATCTCGCCGTATCAGCTTTTGATGTGATTTTCTTATATACCTGGGTATAGGCAGCACAGCTCTAAGAATAATTGTTAAGCAGGGTTAAGCACGTAGGTATTTATTTATTAATGTGGTGTGCGAATGAAGAGTCAGCCAAGTTCGACATAGATCTCACATTATGAATAATCTCAACATGAATAATGTATCCATGATTTTATAAAACATTATGATTTAAAAGAGTGTCCTTGGAGTTTCTTGCCCATTCTTCTCCATAGAGATCTACGCTTTGGAATGGGCAACTACAGTACTTTCACAAGTTATTATGTCTTGTGACTGGAACTGTAGCAGCATCATTTTTTTTGTTCTTGTTTTTATGACATTCAAAAGTGCCTGTAATGGTCTAATTGAAATAAATGATTTGAGTTTGAGTTTGAGATGCTATGTAGAATGAACATTGACGATAACTAAAAGGTTTCACGTGACTTTTTCTTGTAGAGTGCAATAACTTCAAATAATAACAAATACGTGCGAAAAAATGTCTGAAGGATTCCACGCTGTACTCTTAATGCTTCTGCTACCAACAACGTTACTTGTGTTCTGCGAGTCGAGTCCGTCATTAAATGATTATCGGTGACGAGTGCCGCCTGTCGGTGTGTTGAGTGTCCTCCGGACGCGAACCTCGTCCCCCAACGACACATTTAATGCGAAAATTACTCAACTGAGCTCTTGTATCGTTCACAAACGATGCACAGATTAAAGTGATTGTCAACTCATAAACACCCAATCTTATTGGACTTTCAAAATTAACAACGTACAAATCTTATCCTATGAGTCACAAATCGGCGTATCAGAAAAAAACTGTTTAAGGACACCGTTTGCCCAGTATTAGTAATCGGTGTGATAGTGTTTTAGTTCGCTCGCTGATGATGAGCTCCCAAGTCGAGAAGAGCCAGTCTAATTGTTATTGGGTTTTTCCATCAATACCGCATTAGCAGCGATAGAGTCTGGATTTGTACCAAATTGATGGGAGTAGTGTCGTTCTCAAGTACACTATGAACTCGCTTAAAGATCGGTCAATAGAAAACTGACAAATAAATCTAATAGTGGCACATTCGGCCAGCACCTGTATACGTGGAGCTCATAATTTTTAGACATAAATCAAAATATTGTTCATGGATGTGCTCTAACTAGAGGTCAAGGTAAATAAAAAGAAAGTTGTAATCAATTTGTAGTCCCTCAAGTCTGCCATTACATAGATTTACTCTTTTTCCCATCAATATAATTTAAATTGAAAATTATGGTATTACCATCGTTTACCCGTATCTTCGCCAACTTGTCGATCGGAAATAAGGTACTTAGATAAGTGATTTTGAAAATGTTGCAGGCATTAAGTAGGATTAAGGCAGAATTACTTCCGATTGTATTACTTAGTATAAAAGGTTTTAAAACAATCGTGTTCAATGCAAGCTATATTATTTACCAGAGCATGCGTACTCAGTTCATTGTACAGAAACGCAGACTAACGCACAGAATACCAAGCAGGAATTATCTCCGTAAAATATTCTATGAACTTGTTACAATTACGTATTCCGCCCGGGGCCGGCCCGGCAATTATCCGGCTTTCAGCGCGATATCCGGAGGCAGCGTCCGGCGACCGGCGCACTTTTAATTTGACACTTGCGTTTTTTTTCGCGTCAACGGAAGGATCCAAATCCGATGTTACTGCTAGGAGAGTAGCTGAATATCGATATGATTACAGCTATTATGAATGAAATCTAATGTCGTTGTATACAAGGGAGAACTTTTTAATAATAATAATAAACGGTGTCTTATTTTGAGTGTTATCTTATCTATCGACATATTGTACCTTTTATGGGATGGGAAATCATCAAATAATTTCCCCCGCTCTGGGCGGACTAAAACCCGACCATGTTCCTTGCATTGCCCTTTACGTTCCGGGGTCGCAGTATTTCTTTCGAACAACACGCAACCCCGGCAGATATCCTACCTAATAGTGAGATTCTAATAAATTCCAAAACAATTTTGATCAAACAGTCTCGCTGATTTTGGGTTCGTTTCCCATGGTCAAGCAGTGGATATTTTGTCAGCATGCGACAACATGTCGCCGATGTATGTTAGCTACACCTCTACCTCATCCTTTGGGGATTCGAGGCGAAATGTCATGTTATGTGAAGTGTTTATGTAGATACATTATTCTGAAATAATTAATTAAAAAAAAAAACTCTATGAAAGGGAATCCAGTTAGAGTTGTACTAGAATAATAACCAGAAACTTCGTAACAATCTAATCAGTTTCCATTATAAACCACCATTGTTATGACGTTGCACGCTATTATTTCCGATATAGCGCTACCACCTGCTCCTGAGTGTATCAAACACTATGATCCACAAAAAATACCCTCACTGTGAAGACATAAGGGCGCTTTTAATAGTACTATGAATGTACGGTTGGTTGTATTAGATCCTAATCTGCAAACTATCCCAATAATGCTGACAAACACAATCGTAATCACGACAATTACTTTTATTGCGGCAACTGATGCAGGTGGATGCAAATAATACGTTCAGATATTAATCTGTTTGTCGTTCTTGCTGTTCACTAGAAAATTGTTATAATTGGTTTGTGTTAGCATATAATGCCTGACAGTTTAATCAAAGGTTTACTCGTACATACATAAAGTATGTACCTAATCATAAATAATACGGGCCTGTAACTGTCTTATTGTAAGGAGTGTATGTATGTGTGTATGTACCACGCTTGTTAAAAACGACCTGGCGATTTCAGATTAACTGATTAATTTAATGTGTGTGAAAAATAAAATGTAAGTAGATAGAATTTTGTCCATCTATCGAACTAAAGGAAAGTTTTACAAGAAAACTATTTGTCGTTCCACAAAAACAGATTTTGAAATACATACTCGGTGCAAGATCAGTGGCTCAGCGCACCGGGAATATACTCATACGTTCATTCGTTCCAAAGCAAATAAACAAATCCTTTGCTTTTTAATTCATTGTTTGATTCAAAAGAAAGGGTCGGTTGCAATGTTTGCCAACAAGTGTTACTTGTGCAAACATGGCGACAGTTTGCGTCCGAGCTTACTCCCCTGTTCGAACGTTACGTGTGACGTGAACACCAAAACAAAGATGGATTTAATTATGACTGTGAGCGACAATATTTGGACTTTTATGGATGTTTAGGGAGTATTTCTGTCCCTGGGACACGGCGATCAGAATGGCTACAGTACTTTCCTGACTCGCAGTGATCGCTACAGTAATTAGTATGTGTTCGATCACTACGTTGTTTTCAGTACGGCGTACCTGCCCTTTGAGCGCCAACATAAAAATAAATTATATCTACTAACGATAAGGACGAAGGAAAAGATAAAATGATTTGGATTGATAAAAACTTTTTGATAAGCTTACATCCATTCTATCAAAGCTTGTAAAAATACGATAAAACTTAAATCAAGTTTTACTTGTTTAGTCTTGCTACGTGTAACACATTGCGTTCATAAGCAACTAAAAGTATTTCTCTAGAAAGTTGTTGGAAAATTATACTTTACTTACAATCTAAAGTATTTTGCAAGTGTACTGAATAGATTGACACATCAAAATGGCACTTATAAACAAAACCGAAGTTGCGCACTTGAAGCGGTGCATCGGCGCGGCCGGTGCGCCCGGTGCGCCCGGTGCGGTATGTCGAACCCGGTATTAACGACGTTTAGCGCCGCAGCGGGGGTCAGCAGTCAGCTGCATATCGCCCCATTTTATTTTATTTCACTTTTGACGATTCGCCTGTTTCTTACTGAGGTAGAAGAAAAAGAAATAATCTATGAGATTTTGTATTATATTGTTGATGGAATAATACTAATCGACGAATTGGATAACACTGCTTCATAAATTAAATTGTTTTTTAACTTTTTTCAGCTTGATTAATGATTGATTGTTGTTGATCTTAATTCAGGTTTTAAATATTGTTCGGACTCGGTCTTTGTCTTGATTTTTACACATTCAGGATACTGCTAAAGAAAGACCTTAGTTTAGTTCAGCATCGGATTCCATTCGACGGCGACATTTGGCGCATCAAATTGCACCGTTTGATCAGCCCTTTGTGCGCCTTAAGACTATTAGGAAAATGAGATTACACGGCAGGCGCGCGCGCAGCCGACCGGAGCAATGCGATTACAACGACACCCGCCTCCCGCCCCTCGCAGCTACCCCCGCTGGCGCCATGAAACACGGCAACCCCTATTTTTTGATCTGTAACTGGATTTCATCCAAAGACCGATTGAAGAGCGCTAAAATGTGTATTCACAATGACCTCACGTTGTTCAATGATATCTGGATTTGATTTAATGTTGTAGCTGCAACACAGCGAAATGTTTTAAGTTTGAACCGAAGTAGGTATAGTAGGTACTTAGGTACTGTGTTCAAATTGTTAAGTTTGTGAAGTGAAACAGAATAACCGCAGAACCAGTATTGAGCAACAACAACAAGATTAAAACCTCGTGTCATTCAGTTGCAGTATAAGGGGAGGTATTTGATTGTAACATTTTAAACAGTACCCCATGAAAAATGAGTCTACTTTAGCTAACCTTAATCGTGACTGAAGTAATTAGTCACTTTGTCTAGTATTATACTTGTAGTTCCCGTTCTCCTTGGTAAAACTATTTGTCAGACTCGAAATATATAAATATATACAAACAACAATAACACACATTTTAGCGCCCAGCAACCGTCTTTTAATTGTTCTTAAAATTAAAGCTGTATCCTTTGTAACGTCAACAATAGGGTCTGTTTTGGCGTGGCACCCCTCAAGCCTGGGGCGTGAATGTGATAGTCCCAAAGGACTTGTTAGTGTGTTGCCAGCAGTTTGTGACAATCGCCGTGTTATTGTTTCTAATGTGATATCCCTCCGGAGCGATCGCTCCTCCAGGGAGTTCTATCAATCACTTGTCACTGTTTTCCCTAAGAGCAGAAAATAAAACGATTCCTGGCAAATTGATTTCCTGTTGATCTTACATCGCGATTTTTTTTCTAAAACCGTGATGGAACTCAAAAGTTTACAACACAAATTGTGTTTTATAGTAAACTTTGTTTTTAGAGGAAAATATATGTTTTCCCTAAATTTCCCGTGAGAACAAGTTTAGAAACTTATAAGAAATATCTAATCAGTATATCTTACGTAATCCTACCGCTATTAAATCATCAACAATCAATGTCCCCTCGGGCAGCTTCATCATAGACTGACAAAATAGTAACATTTCCGAGTCAGTAAACCGTCCGCGTCGCAACCACATTAGTGGCACGCGCCTCACAATACGCGCGTGACGTCACGAGCCTGCGCCCGCGCCACTGCCCCGCGTGAGACCACACGCGACAACCCCACACACTTCATTGACCACCAATAGCTACCACACAAAGACCTCTAAATACACTCACGAGCGACGCCCGAACAATATCGAAATGTTGCAATAACAACAACTATCATTTATTAACAGCCATCATATATACCTGACAGACAAACATATTTGACTAAAGAAATACAAACGAACAAAAAATACGTGGTTGTAAATAAAACCTTTACAACAAAACCGAACACATAACCAAAAAGTTGTGTAACGACAAACGTGACAATTCGTTGCCCGCGTGATATCGAACAAAAAATGCTATGTGTTCTGAAATTTGGCACAGATATAGATTGTATCCATCTCTGTGGCAAATTTCACCAAGATCCGTTTTGACGTGAAAGAGTAAAATACATCCATACATACATCCATCCTCACAAACATTCGCATTTATAATATTACTAGCTGGCGCTCGCAGCTTCGCCCGAGTGCTATCGAAAATGAATTATCCTATGTGTTATTCCAGACTACAATCTATCTCTGTGCCAAATTTTATCAAGATCCGTTCAGCCGCTTTGATGTAAAAGAGTAACAAACATCCATACATCCATCTTCACAAACAGTCGCATTCACAGAGTCGCAGATAGTAGGACATTCTCGTGTCGCGGTGTTTGTTACCAAACTCCTCCGAAACGGCTGGACCAAACTGTATGAAAGTTTGTGTGCATGCGGCGGTGGGTTTTGAGGATCAACCAACATCTATATTTCATACCTGTAAATTATAAGGGTTGCTCTCTCAGGAAAAGAAGCTGAGTAGGGGTTGACACCGCTGGGCGTAGCTAGTCATTTTATAATATCAGTAACAGCTATCGTTCTGGTTGTACCATTAGCCGTGAAATTATATTTGAATATTATTATAATTATCTAATATACATTGCACGTCGCACCAAACAAGGTAAGATTAAAGCTATCATTGTTTGTGTATAGTTGGCTATTTTTAAACCCCTGTGCGAAAAGGATGGCCCTCTCCAGAAAAGGAGTTGCCCAGTGGATAAACGATTCAAAGGACTTTTCAACTAAAGTCAATGTAGCTGGATTTTAAAATGATCATAGCATATAGCTATGTGATACTGACACGGACTCTCTACATTTTGCTGAATGTAATTTCTAAAGGTAACTATTCCGTGCTGTATCAATCTCATCACAAACTCTAATGTCCAAATTGAATTTGCAACATTCAAAGCAAAGTGTTCCATGTAATTCCATCTCGCGTATCGATCATCCCAACTTATTCGCGTCACGTCGCCGCCGTCTGTGATACTGGTATAAACATTGCGAAAAACGCTACAGTTTCAGCAAGCAGCGGGAGGAGGGAGGGCGGAGGATGCGGGGTGCGAGGCAGGCGCTGAGGGAGGGAGGCTCGAGATTAGATTACCTGCCCCCGTGGGCTGCAAACACTTCGTTACCGGCGTGGCGCGCGGCGTAACGAACTCGCTACCAAGCAACTTGCACACCCGCCACCCGCCAGCCACCGGCCGGAATTTATTAAAGACTAGTTTCGATTCTGGTTTGGTATTCAGCGAACTGGCAACTGTCTACTGCCACAAGTTGCCACACGCCCGCGACCTGTGCAACTGACGATGGCACTTCTCTAACTTGCGCACAGCTCAGCATCACGAACTACCACCTTCTCAATTAAAAGTACCCACAGTTTAGCTAAGCCTAATAGGTGGCATATCACATCACCTTTATCACAGCTTTTATTTTGAGACTGTCGTACAGCGAAGTTGAATCAATAAATCGTGATGGAATTTATAATATAAAAACAAAATCGGGGTCGTCTGTCGGGGCAATAATAAAGATGATTATTTTGTTTGATAATTATCCATGTTGATTCGTAACCTGATCTCTTTATTTTTTGACTAACAGGTGAGAATTAAATGACTGTTGTTTTATGAAAACAAGACATGTAATAAATATATGTAAATAACCAGACGGGGTCACCATAGACCGCGGAGAGCATGGCAGAGGCGTCAGAGAACTATATTTTCAAGTTGCCACAAAACGCGTTTGGATACATGTGACTATTCATAAAAATAATAACTTATTATAAAATCGTTGCTTTATTTATTACTTTTTTATCATTTTAATGATTATCAAGAAAATTATCAAACAAAATATCAATGATAATTTTTCACACATTGATTTTCAATCAGTGTTCTGGATCTGTATTCCAATTGCTTTGTTGCAGAAGCTCAGTGTGTCTTCGAGTTGCCTGTGCCTGTTTCTCAACACTGTTTCGGATAAAACCCTCTAGACAAAATGTAAGAAGCTCCAGCGAGCAAACTACTACTATTTGTACGATTCCGATCTTTAAATCTGTACCTCCGTATAATACAAAGGTGTTATCGTGAAGAGCTTGCTCAAGTCAACAACCTCAGTCCAAACATACCTTCCCTAGAGAATGTTTATGTCAATGACCATATAACAAGAACAAAATAACCCTCATTGAGATGAAAAGCCGATATTATGTATCGACTTGAGCTCTAATTCATATTGCTGATAGCTCCTTGATTGAGCCCATTAATTTACTACTGAGAGATTCAATAAAGCGTAAGGCTACACTACGCAGTAATGATGACAAATCAACGGACGTCGCCAGGAGCTAGAGTATGTATGCCTATGAGCTGCTCCAATAAATATTTTGTACCCCCCCCCCTCCTCCCGGGCCCGGATACCCGCGCGCCCCCGGCCGCGGCTAAACTGAATACATTTGAATAACACAGCGCGTAATGAGGCGCCACCGCGCCACCGAGCGCTGATGAGCGGGAATCGAACCCCGGACCTAACTAAACAATTGTCATTCATTCAGCCGAGAGCCAATTCTGTAATCCTTTTGAATAATAATTACTTTTGGTATTCCGTGCGCGCCAATCATGGCGTGGCTCCGTGCGGCTCCACGCGGCGATGCGGCCACCAGTAGCTGCTCAGTATTAACATAAATACTTTAGCTTTCATTAGTCAAATCATTATTTTTCGCTGATTGCGACTTACGTCTGACAATCGGTAATAATATAACTGCATAGAGAAAAACCGTATTTTGTTGAGACGCGCCGGCCCTTTGATAGACTGAAGTACTTCTTATAAGTATTTAGCAATACCGCAGTTTACCGGACATCATTTTGAGTAGACGCTAACTAGTGCTCATACTGATAAGATGAGCGGTCCAGCCTCCTATTGGTCATAGCAGCCGTCACTAGGGTACAGGGGGGTGTTGAGGAGAATGGCGGGGAGGTGGCGGGTGCTGATGTTTACACACGGCGCGATTTATTCGGCCAGCGTCGTAAATAACGCGGCCAGCGCCGACAGATATATGGAGCCTCGTATTTATTGCTATTTGTTCGCGGGTACGGTCCGCATGCGCACGGAGAGAGGACCAAGTATATATCCGAGCAATGAAACCATAGCAGATATACGTAATTCTCAATTATTAAGATAACTGAACGCCGAGACGAGACGAACATATAGTGCGTAACTAACTGTTAATAATAGAATTCGAGAAACTACTACGATGCTGTTGTTCGTAGTTTAGTGTAACAGCTTTAATTAGGTCTGGGTAATAAGTATATTCTTTCGTGTTTCAGTGTTGTCTCTTACCCTGATTTAAAGATACTTACCACGCAAGAGTACCTCGCCTCTCGTTTCCACGCGCAGTGTGGGCCTTTTTTCCCGACCGTATCGCACAGCCTACACACATCGTTTCTGAATGAGAAGGTTTTTTCGAGCGGCAGCTCAGTCCGGCCACATTAAACCACTTCATTGTAATACTTAGATATTTAGTAGTTGTACAGCAAATAAATTACCCTCATGATGAAACCCAGTTTTTTCAACAACATCCGACAACATTTTAAGCTGTTATCAACGCGCGCCCGCTGAGTTATGGCCGCGAAACGGAACGCAGCCCGCCGTCGCGCTTTTTGCAGTATTCTCATAATCAAATTTTGATTTACTGCGGCCTGAGTTATTAAAATCCTTTTAGTTCTGCCTGGGGTCGGGCAGGCGATGAGGCGACGCGCGGCGACGACGGTCTCGCCATTCGGAACTCTATATGCAGTGTCACAATGTAACGTAATTGAAAAACAGTCCGCGATACGCAGGTCGCAGCGCTATCGGAGATGTAAATCAAGGTGGGCTTACGTTCCTAAAATCGGTATGCGGTTGTAAATCGTGCGCAGGGACAGAGAGGGGCGCGGGCGGCGTGTCAGATCGCGATCAGCTAAATCATGCTTATTGGTAACGAAGCGTAGCGAGCGCGTGCGCGTGCGCTCGACGACGTCAGGCCACGCTGGAGCACGCTGGGCCATCCGGCACCATACCGCACACTACATTGTCACGTCTCATACGTGAGCGAGCGAATACTACGTACCTACCCACACACATTCTGAATAAAAACAGCTTTGAATAAACTTTTATTTATAACAGTCGCTTTGCTCATGACTAATCTTTAACTTTATCAACTCTTTGACACCACTAAAGAGTTCTACATCATTCCACTGAAAGCAATAATCAGCTGCAAGCGGCTGTCAAATGCGCGTGGTGTGATTGTGCGCAGATCGTCAGCGGCCATCGCGGAGACGTAGTGCAGCATCGACAATGGACCGCTAGTGCGCCCAGCGCCAGGCACGCGGGAACATTCCGGTAACACTCCGGTAATATCGCCGTAATGCGGTCATAACAATAAACTCTCTACTATGAACTCTATTTGTTCGTTTACAAAGGTCACTCCAACGATGATTAAGTTTAATATAACTTGAAGTAAGCACACCCACATCAAATATGGCCTTTTTAAAGGCTGACTGATTTATAAGACATTAAGCATTTAAAAATAAATCTGCACCTAAGCGCGGACCCTATTTTCGATGCTGGTGGAGTTTCTTTTTAACCGACTTCAAAAAAAGGAGGAGGTTCTCAATTCGACTGTATGTTTTTTTTTTTTGTGTTTGTTACCTCATAACTCAGGTCTGAGTGAATCGATTTTGATGATTCTTTTTTTATTCGAAAGCTGGTGGTTGTCGTTTGGTCCCATAAAAAAAATATCAAGATCCGACAAGTAGTTTTTGAGTTATCTTTAATAATGCGTATTAGATTGACTTCGTGTACGTTGATGATATACTCATTCGTCGATTATATTTTAGAAGTTGTCAAAGACAAATGATCAAAAAATGCTATGTACTACTATGGTTTGGAAGGTCATCGCAGTTTTTTGAGGTGATTGTATTTTAATTTGGTGATAGATCTTCAGTGATATACAACGGCACTCTTTAATAAATGACAGCAAATCTGCCGTGATTGCTGCAATCACATGTATAAGTATGGGTTTCGCCAGGGTAGTTATGATGCATATGATTTCTGAATAATTGGTTTAATACTAAAGCATAATATAGATACTTAGTATTTAATCTATAGCTTGATGTGGAACTAAAACTTGTATCTAAGACGGGACTAAAGCTAAAAATAAAAACTTTTTAACCGTGTTTGCGTATTATATCATAATACTATAACTAAAAATGCTGAAATAAAAACTATTTAGAAAAAAAATAAAACCGACTTCTAAAAAAAAACTAAAAACTGGAAAATAACTTTATTTCCGGAAGTCGGTGGTAAATAAAGTCAACGAAACCAACAAAAGCCAACTTTCTAAAAAGTTTTTATCAAGTTATACCTACGTAAAAATGTAAATAAATATGTTTTAAAGAAATAGTTTATTAAATTAGCTAGATTTTGCTACAGGCCACGTGACCACGAGCACGTCGGAACTTACACCACGAAAACGCAATGAAAACTACTGAGATAAAAAAAATATCCATCCCATGCTTCGCAGATGCGTCGTAGGAGTCTCGTAGAAGCGTCGTAACGGTGTCGTGGACATTTCGTAGCACAGTCGTAGACGTGACTGTTGTAGCAGAGTCGTAGCAGTCTCGTAGACGTGTCGTAGCAGAATCATGTTATAACAGAGTGTGTGAGTTAAGCAGATTATTTCTGATTGTTCTCACCAACCTACTGGCTACTTGCAAGTGGCCTGGATAATTAACCAGCAACTAGCGTTGAAAGATATTCTTGTTAAATCTGAGGTACCGTACTACAAGTATGTACCCGACCCAGTTCTCGAAAAAGACCATGTCACGCTGTACTGGGATCAGTCTATAATTGTTATTGTCCTGACATAGTGGTGATAGACCGATGAGCTCGGCTGTCATGTCTCTCGACTGTCAATGGCGCGATGGTAAAGAGCCTCAACGATTATCGGTCGAAGCTCTACATATTATAAGGAGGTTCCTCTCAGCAGGATCTTATTCCCGATAACGGCGGAAATCTTTTTTATATTTTTAAATGTTTTTTTGTAAATTTTTTAAGAAATATTTTAAAATGTAATGTATTTCATTATGTTATTTAATAAATAAATCATTAGAAATTTCGTTCAAAAATAGTTTCCTGTCTTCCTATAATTTTGAAGCTCGCACAATAACAAGGTGCATTTGAAAACAAACGTCGCAATCAAGTAATAAATTGCGTTAGTAGTTACCAGCGAAACGCGGGGCCGAAAGCCGAGAGCCGATCCGAGAGCTGTGCGCGAGGGGACCAAGGAGGCCTATTTATCGAATTAGGACTGTGTAATCACCGCTCATAGTACTACGCAGCAATTGTGGGGAACTTCGCCCAACCTACTTGATACTTGTAAATGACAAGGCTTTTTGTGTGGACGATTTTAAGCACGTTTGCTCTTTTAGTTGCCTGATGTCACGCGTTCGTGGTTAGTTGTCCCGTACCTAATAGGTAAAATAATGGATAAAATAATTAGGATCTATCACGGCGATTTTAGTATCTAATGGTATTGCTGAATAAGGATAGATATTTTTACCTTTATAAATAGGGAAGCTCTTGAAATCTACATAAATAACTAACATAAAACAAGATTGTTCAAACCGCTTAAACATTTCTGTAAAAATTATAGAGCTTTTTAAACATGAATTTCAATTAAATTCTCCAGTAGCAACAAAAAGCAAATTGTCAAGACTGCATTCCCGCGCTGTAAACTCTAGGGGTGAACGTAATAGAGTGAAGTGACGCGTGCCACATGTAATAACAAGTGCGTGGAGCTTAGGACAGCCCTGACGCAGCCCTGCCGCAGCCATGACTCGCGTAATGATCCCCCGCCGACTGCCGACAGACCGCTGAAACCGCCACACGATACTACTAATACTAGCCATTATAGGTACCTACAGATAGTAAACTTCAACTAACGAAATTCTAAGATCAATGAACATTGGTCAAATAATAACTGTTCGATGAACCTCAACAGAAAGGCCATTATATGACTTGCTACAATTAGTGTGTGCTATTGGCTACGTGTTAAATGCATACATGTTACTACATAGCGACGATATACAGTTAAACGAGCTTATTAACTCCAGCCAGAAGGGTTAATCGGAATATGACTACTCTCTAACGTACACTTTCACAATAAAAATAATAATGTAACCATAAACCTCGGTTACAGGTCAATCAACGCGCATCCAACGCGCCGAACATCATAAAAACCTATAAAACACTGATTAACATATTGACTGTTACAAAACGTACCATCAGAATAGAAAATAAAACATTAGAAAACTTTAAATCTGTATTAATGGACCGAGAACAGGTAAACATACCTTTTTTGGGAGATTTTAAACAAGGAAATGTTGATGTAGTGGGATGTGTGTTACAAATGTGTAAGTAGATGTGTTTAGAAATGTTGATGTCTGCTTCCCTTGAGGACAATAGGCGGATGATTCGCGGCGCAAGGGAGCCGGCGTCTCCCGCGCACCCCGCCCACCCCGCTCACCCCGCGGCCTAACAGCATTTTGTAACTGCAAACATTGACATGCGGGCTCGACAGCTCGCGCGGCAGACGCGGATAAAACACTAAACCCTCCGCCCTCCGGATCGAACCACGCTTTGAACTTATGGTAGGTAATCTTATGTTTTGTGAAAGGGCGAACATGTCTGCTTGAATAAAGTTTTATCAGTTCACTCTTTTACCGGCTTGACGATTTTCGTCGGTTCCGAAATACACCACAAAAAAAAACATTGCAAAAAGAGGCTCTAGTTTTATTGGATAACAAGTTGGTAATGACATGATATTACATCATCAATCATTCCCTGGTTTAAATAAATCAGTGGAAGCTATGAGCCCAGGTATGCAGTGTTCACATGTTACACACGTTAAAACGGTACCGCCCGACAAAAATATCAATCGTACGATTGTATTAATTATCCAGTTGTAACACATCATTGTGCAGTTGAAACACATGCCGAATGAGCAGGCAACTTGTAAATACAACGGTGTTACGAGTGATGCAACGTGTTAATGTCTGTTCATTGAACCTACCTTCTACGTCTCTCTGAAATCGAAAGCTTAACAAACACATGGGAAAAAAAGTTAAAACGAAAGTTACAACTGTCTAAAAATAATAAAAAGTACACACAGAGGGATAATAGAACCCCACAGAAGTCATAAGCTCATTATGAATTGCTGATCAAGTACTGACAATAAAATTGCAACAGCTCCCTTTGACTGCAGCCCCAATGATTGTCACAACATTGATGTTCAAAGTAGTGTTGCGCGGAGCAATAATTGTGTTAAAAACGTAGGCGTATTGAGGAAGGAAGCGGTCGACGGCCGCGCGCGTGCCACTCATTGTTGAGCGCACGTCGCGCGTCGCACGTGCGCGCCGGCCCTAATTTTGTACCCTAATTGATAATTGATAACTAATCAATGTATGCTCACAAAAGCCGCTACTTTTTGTCAAAGGATGTCAAGGCGTCTTTGTTTGTCAATAACTAGAGTTGAGGTTAACAAACGACGAGACCAGTTAATAGCCAACTATCGGTAATAAGGTAGGCACCACAAATAAAGTACAGACGACGGCAGGTCAACCTATTCTAAACTATTATAACCTGATCTCTCTACTACGGATCGCACATCGCAGTAGAGAAATCATAATCAATCAATCAATCATAGTCTAGCATTAGCCAAAGACATTGGGCTAGAGCTTGTAGTCTTGCTGAATATCTGTATTTTAGATAGAGCGACTAGCCATATGACTGCCACAAGCCCGTTGGTACTCTGTATCTGTAAAATGCTTGTTGGATTTTCGGGCCTTTGACTACCAGTAACGACTGTCTGTATATCCGATTGTATCAACTTTGAATCTATTTAGGTGTTTCAACACTTCACACATGTTGAACTAAATACGAAATGCATATTTGCCAAAGATATAAAGGACCTTAACGGATTGTAAGTAGTTATTTCTCAAGGATTTCGAAGTCAAAATCTTGATATTATGGACATACGACTCTTGACAATGGCCACATTGTGTCCTCAACGTATGTAATTGGTGAAGAGGCAGATTTTCGAGGTGAGCCTCCCAGCGGAGGAATGCCGACCTCTGACCAACACCATCGGGCAGCACGCAGCGGTGCCGGCGGCCACCACCGCCTCGCCACCAAGAAACCTCAAGAACTTTGGATGAGGTATCTCAACAATACTAGATTTCAGTGTTTATGTACAGTTCGTTGTACGTACCAGTTTTTCATCAATTCAACATACTGCTCTAAGGCGATGGCGATTTCTTCTAAAAGAAAATAATACTGAATTATTCAAGTTAGAATAAATTACAAACTGGCAATGACTTTTAAAGCTTGTCGTATTTTTGCAGTACAACTACCTTGTAGGCTTGCAATACAAGCCTACAAGGTAGTCTCCATCAATGAATACCTAATTTTTCTTACCGCTGATATTATTTTTTCTGTAAGGCTTTACTTAACCCAAAAATTAAATTAATTAGTGAGAATATATTTTCTACTATCTAAAATAGATTAATTGAAATGGTGTACAGTTAACACCATTCCAATTAATGTATTTTAGGTCTATTTACGATCAAACCTTATTTACTTATGTACACACTTAATACTTGACATCACATTACATAAACCATTACAATAAGACACTTCGTTTCAGATCACAAAGCAGTGTGCCTCATCCAATGCAGTTCGTTCGTCCAGGGCTCCGGCGGCGAGTGCTGAGCCGTTGTCCACTCGACCCACTAACAGATATTGACGGGCATCAAAGCAGCGCGTCACAGCCTCTCCATATATCATTCTCGGTTGCGGCGATACCAACCTTTTCATGTCGCCAGACACAACGATACGGCACAGGGTAGTCAGTAACAGAGCTCGCTCTGACGTCATATCTATAGTTAATGGATTGTAACAGGTGGCATCACTATTTATTTATTTATGTACACACAAAATATAAATCAAAATAAAAAAACACATTAACAAAAGAGCACCAACTACTTATAATAATCTTAGTACTAAAAATGTGTGGAAATGGTGGAATATAGTTGATACACCAACGCATAGCTCATAGACTTGGTACATAAATAAAACATTCTGTTTATGGTTGGAAACGATCTGCTATTCGTAGAGCTAAAGAATCCCGTACCGAAAGGATTACTTGTACTTAATTCCGCTAAGGAAAAACATACGACACGAATGCAGCAACTACAAAGTCTACAGCAACGTCCTTGTTAATTTCTGCGGTTCTGCCTGACAAGGCAAACTTCACTGTCGCTTCTAATTCAACACTAACCTACACATTTGATCGAAGCTAGTGGTGGCCGATTGTTATGAGGACCACCGAGACTTTGCAAGTCACTCTGCCTCGAACCGTCAAGCTCACACTATAACCGCACTTAAAACTTACGTGTTAAAGACTAGATTTAAATGAATAGGGGCTGTGATTGTGTACAATGTAGATTTCAACAAAACAACTAGTCAGTATCGATATCTGTCGATTTTGATTTCGGTAATCGAGCAGCGCGGAGGTGAGCAACGTGAGCATGCCTCACTCGCATTGTATGGACTTATAAACGCAATAATACTATCTACTGATAAATTGATTTTGTGAATAATACCTATCGATTCGTCTGTGTTTCGTCTTATTACCTACAGATGAGTAAATAAATATTTCAAGATCATAGAAATTTCAGTCCAACTAGATCATCATTAATTTAGGTATAAAGTCAGAGTATCAATTCGATACTTAGAGGAGGCCAATGTCTTGCAGTGCATGCTTAAGCGTATATAGGGGGAGGGGGCGACCGGAATGGTCCACCCCAGAATCTGGTTTTGATCATTCTGCTTTACGGCATCGGCCATCGCATCTCAGGGACCTGCTCAAGTGCCCTCCTCGCAAATAGAACCCTAGATACGCCTCTGACTGCACGCACAAAGTGAGTGCGTAAGAAATGACGATGATGAGAATAAGGCACTAACATATTGTTGTTACAGATTGAGAACACAGCACGGAGCCGAGCAAGGAACTCTAAAAATAATTGTAAACAAAAATAACAAGCTCTCCATTACGTTCCTAGCAGATAAGAGTTTAACAAAATAAATCTAGTGGTGGTTGTTTCTGAACCAATTTTTACTTTACATTATCTTAAGTTTCATTCACTTTTTAGAATTCCGTAAAGAAACGAACAAAAAGAAAAAACAGAACCCTTATTGGATCACTTTGTTGTCCGTCTGTCTGTCTAAACATAAATAAACACTAATAAAGGGTCTTGGCAGACAAATGTCGTTTTGAAATTAAAACCATATAATACTCAACTCTGTGGTCCCTCTGTGCTGTGAATCAATCCTCTAAGTCAAAACATATGACAGTTTATGTCGCAAGTTTGTACAGAATCCAAGGCTGAAGACTTTGACTCACTCTTGGCTAGTTGTTTTTAATATAGTATTAGATACCACCAGCAAAGCAAGCAATGCAAAATTCATGCAACAAACAATGTGGTAAGTACACTTATTGTACTGACTTTACTACAAGTAGTTGTTGAAATTACATTTTATTTTTTTTCCTTAGGTTGTTAGTTCTGTTTTTCATTGATAAAGTAAAAAAAAATTTAATGCATATTCCCTATACCACAATAACAGTGTCAGAACAATCATGTTTCATAATGGAAATGCGCATATTTACAGTATTGCTATTAATTCACAAGCCACCGCACACATTCACGTCGAACATGCGGCGCTTCTATTTGCATCCGATACCACCCCCCTCCCGTCCCGCCCACTATATTGTAACGACTATTCAAAGACTATAAAAATTGACAATGAGAGTCCAATTTATAGGCACGTTCCCAGGAGCTTGGCTCAGCGAACCATCAGACAATCGGCAGCTGTGTTCCATCCGATGCTATGTGCCAGCCTCTTCTTTTTTGTTTTCTTTTCTGGTGTGTAAAAAACGCTACCCAGGTTTTCCCCCTGATCTTTTGAAGTTCCTCAACACACATAACTATGGTTGTTTATTTGCTAACCTTCCTTCCCTCTCCTCTTAGCTACCGCTCTATAGACGTAGTGATAGTAGGTGGGTCTAGCCAAGGGATTCTTCTCCACGTTACAACTGCTACCTGACAATCTGATGGCTTAAAGTCTTTAACCTTAGTCCTACGTTGAATTCCGGTGTTCAATGATAGCTTATAATTTAAGGCGGACATTAAACTGCATCCTGTTGCAAATTAGTAGGATTCACCCGTAATGATATTCAGAAGGCCCGGAGTGGTTTATTATCTTTTCATTGGCAACAAATATATATAAATGATTAAATAAGTGTATTTTAACTACCTGACAGCAAGCCTCAGAGAGGGGTCAGAAGCTTCTGTTACATCAAGTGTCACAGTAATCATTGGCTGAGGGCGTGGTCGCCGATCAGATTGCTTCCCCCGCCCGCACCCGCTTTGCTATTTGCATAGTTAACGAGCACCCCGCACACCTCTGCGACCCCTGCCGGCCCCAGTGCTGCTAGCCCCGGGTGCTCGGGGTGCCTAGCTACCTACTACCTATATTGGTATACTTGGGTGGCTCAGGGGGTAAATAGAACTAAAACAAATCATATACGTGTTCATAAATAAACAATCTAAAAGCTTAGGCGGAGAGCTCTAGTTGTCTGAGCACGCGGTAGGTGGGTACCTACCGCGTGCTCAGACAACTAGAGCTCTAGCCGGTCAATGCTAGGGTTAGCATTGACCGGCACTAATGCAGAACAACTAACACAGAAATTGTTGTATATAGTAGAATAAAAATGTAAGCAAGTCATTTTTGACCGACTAAAAAAATCGAAACTTTTGACACAAATTATCACTTATCTAGGTAAATTAGCTCAGGTTTACTTCCGGAAGTCGGTGACTTTTGTTTGATTCATCGAGTTTTTTGCTTGTATAAATTACTTACAAAAGTAATCATTTGAATGACAGTACCTTGTCAATATATCAATGACTAGCTGTTCCCCACGGTTTCACCCGCGCTGCTCAGCACCTGTTGGTCGTAGCGTGATGTTATATAGCCTATGTTACTCGGGGATAATGTAGCTTTCCAAAGGTGAAAGAATTTTTGAAATCCGTCCAGTAGTTTCGGAGCCTATTCATTACAAACAAACAAACAAACAAACAAATCTTTCTTCTTTATAATATTAGTATAGAAGTATAGAAGTATAGATATAGAAAACACCATATACGTCAGAAAAAAATTGCATCTATTTGGTAAACGAGGTGATAGACACAAGTATAATACTAGAAATAGGGACCAATTAGTTCAACCAGGTTTCAGGTTAGCAAAAGTAGACTCATGTTTCATGGGGTACTGTTTGAAATGCTACAATAAAATACCTCCCTACATTCATCAACTGAATGAAACGAAATTTAAATCTTGTATTAAACGCACACTATGTAGGCAAGCATATTATAAGTTGGGGGATTATATTGATGATAAAAATGCTTGGCTCAATAATAATAAATATCTTGGGACAACTCACACACGGCTATCTGATCCCAAGCTAAGCAGAGCTTTTGTTATGGTAACCAGACAACCGATATACATACTTATATAATTTATAAATACATACATATTACAGATAAATCACACCCAGACACAGAACAAACAATCATGCTCATCACACAAAGTTTGTCCTGGGTGGGAATCGAACCCACGACTTCCGGCTCAGCAGTCAGGGCCACTAACCACTAGACCAACAGGCCGTCAATGCTGGTGCTACTCCTCAAGCATAGGGGTAAACTCATTGATAAGTATCCGAAGCTATAGTGGAAGCTGCAGAAGATTGTAAGACTATCTTTGCAATGTATAGAATCAATTCTCTAGTATTGTATAATTATTAAGCCCATATGTGAGTGCTATGTATTATCATTGACTTGACAAAGCCCTGGTGGTTAATAGTGTCATGCTCACTTAAATGTCTCGCTGATAGTGGCGGGTTTGTCGGGTCATTTAGCTCCCTTCAAAATTGTTGAGATGTATAACAAAATATGATCAGTAGCGATATCTATTAGATACTCTTCTATGTTCAACCTTTTTTAAATAAACGTCAGTCGTTGCCAGTTCATTCTGCGTATCATTATAGGTTATGGGCTAATCACGCGAATTTTTAAGTTTATTGGTGTAAATATAGTGCAAAAATGTCGTCAAACCTTATTGCTAGTATCGCAAAGCTAAAGGGAAGAGAAAATTACGAGGATTGGGCGTTTGCTGTGGAGAATTATCTCGTATTGGAAGGCATGCAACAATGCATCAAGACCGGCGGTGATCCGAATGACGCGAAAGCGAAAGCAAAAATAGTTTTAACTATAGATCCTAGTTTATTCGTGCATATAAAAAGTGAATCAACTGCAATGGGGCTATGGCAGAAGCTGAGAAAACTATTTGATGATAATGGATACACGCGGCGCATCGGATTACTTCGAAACCTCATTTCAATTCGGCGTGAAAATTGTGATTCTATGTCTCAATATGTCACTTCATTGTTAGAAACAAGCCAGCGATTGAATAATACAGGATTCAAGATAAGTGACGAGTGGGTCGGATCCTTGTTGTTAGCAGGATTGCCTGAAAAATTTGAACCGATGATAATGGCGGTTGAGCATTCAGGTATTGAGTTAACGGCCGACGCCATAAAGTCGAAATTACTGGATATGGAGGATGGCAGTGAAGTTGGTACGAGTTCAACACAGAACGCGTTTGCGTCGAAAAGTTGGCAATACAAAGAAAAGAAACAAACGCATCGACAATCGGCATCGCGTAATTTCAACGACAAGTCAAATGTCAAGATCAAATGTTTCAAGTGTAAACAAATTGGACATTTCATGAATAAATGCAAATTAAACACTAATAACAAGGAATCTAATGCATTTAGTGCAATCTTTCTCAGCGGTAACTTTAATCAAACAGATTGGTACATCGACAGTGGTGCCAGCTATCATTTAACGTCAAACAAGGATTGGTTGTTGAACGCAACAAATCAACACCAAGTGCGAGACATTATTATCGCTGATAAGACGAAAATTCCTGTTGGAAGCAGTGGAGATGTCCAAATAACTACTCTTGTTGGAGAAACTGAGCACAAGAATACAGTTATGGGAGTGTTATATGTGCCAAACTTGGCTACGAACTTACTATCAGTCAGCCAGTTAGTGAGCAAAGGAAACAATGTGACATTTGATGAGAAGCACTGTTATATTTATAACCAAAATAATATCCTTGTAGCAATCGCAGATGTGGTTGGAGGTGTATACAAATTGAGAATAAAGCAAATAGATTGTTTGTTGACTTCAGTGTCCGGAAGTGTATGGCATAGAAGATTTTGCCATCTTAACAGCAAAGACCTTAATGTGATGAGGGATGGTGCTGTAAAAGGTATGTCATATTTGGACAAGGCTCAGGTCAGTAAGACTAGCTGCATTGTGTGTTGTGAGGGAAAGCAATTCAGGCTGCCTTTCAGTCATGTTGGCAACAGAGGCGAGGAACTTCTCGAGGTGGTGCACGCAGATGTCTGTGGACCTATGGAAGCCAGGTCTATTGGAGGAATGAAATATTTTTTGTTGTTCGTCGATGACTTTAGTCGGATGGCATTTGTATATTTCTTAAAAACCAAAGACGAAGTATTTTTAATTTTTAAAGCATTCAAGGAGTTAGTAGAAAATCAGACAGGCAGAAAGCTGAAAATGTTGAGGACAGACAATGGTACAGAATTCTGCAGTAAGGAATTTGAGAATTTCTTGCAATTGGCCGGAATTGTACATCCAAAAACTTGCCCATATACACCGGAACAACCGTACAGTTGTTGAAAAAGCGAGATGTTTGTTATTCGATGCAGGATTAGCAAAACCTTTTTGGGCAGAAGCAGTAAACACTGCAGTTTATCTGCGGAACAGGTCGATCGCATCAGGATTGGACAACAAGACGCCTATAGAGATATGGACCGGAGCTAAGCCAGATGTCAGTAATCTACGTATCTTTGGAAGTAAGGCTATGGTACACATACCAAAAGAAAAACGATTAAAATTGGACAGAAAATCAAATGAGTGTATTCTTGTTGGTTATTCAAACAATGTGAAAGGTTACCGAGTTTACAATCCCAAAAATAACAAAGTAACAATAGCAAGGGATATTGTTGTGATTGAGGAGGGGATTGACCAGAAGCAAGAAGTGATACACATTGATATTAGTGAGGGCACTAATGATATCTTTTCTATGAAAGGAGAAAGAGAAGAATATACCCAAGAAGTGGGGAACATGAAGCGCACAAAAACAGAGGAAGAACAGGAGCAGTAGCCCTACTATGACCTCTTAAAGCAATTCTTATTCCGCTGAGGGAAAGAGACAGAGCTATACAGGGTGTCTAGCACCATCTCTTTCACTCAGTGGAATATGAATTGCTATAAGATGTTGTGATGTTGTGGTTTATGTAAAATGAAACATAATAATTTCTTAGGAATGTTCGGTTTATTTGATAAAAGTAATTTGTAATGGATATATTGTTATATGTAGGATGCATCTTTTATTTTGTTAAGTGGGGATGTTGAGATGTATAACAAAATATGATCAGTAGCGATATCTATTAGATACTCTTCTATGTTCAACCTTTTTTAAATAAACGTCAGTCGTTGCCAGTTCATTCTGCGTATCATTATAAAAATGGTCGAGCTGAATGGGGCTGATCCATACGTCTTGTTCGTGAACGGGCGCTGTCAGTTGGGACTGGTCATTTTTTAACTACCACGGTCATTTTTAATTTATTTAGATTTTAAATTTAATTTTGCTTTTAATTTACTCTGGACACTCTTACTGTGCACGTCTTTCTACTTCGTTCTCACATATTTGTATAATCTCAACACGAATAATGTAAATACGATTTTGTAAAAATATTATAATTTAAAAGAGTGTCCATGGAGTTTCTTGCCCATTCTTCACCATAGAGATCAACGCTTTGGAATGGGCAACTACAGTACTTTCACAAGTTATTATGCCTTGTGAACGGGACTGTAGATTCATTTTGTTTCTTGACATTCAAAAGTGCCTGTAATGGTCTAATTGAAATAAATGTTTTGATTTGATTTGATTTACGTCAGCCTCTTTCAAGATAACCGCTGAGCATGATTCTTAACACCGTGGGTACCAGAAGATGGAGACTGCTGTTGACGCCAGCTTTGTTCGCCATATCTAGGTGGTGAACCGACCTGAACGCTTTCCGCGAGGGCTGGCTCCAGGAGGCGCGTGATATAAACTTTATTAACCAACTCCTATAAAAGGAGGAGGTTCTCAATATGTCGGAATCTATTTTTTTTTGTTTTTTTTTTTTATGTATGTCCACTGATTACTCAAAGACGCAATTGGATCGATTTGCAATATTCTTTTTTGTTTGATAGTGTATATGTACCTCCCAAGTCCGATATCAATTTTATTTATATTGCTTAGGTAGTACAAGAATTATTTTATTTTATTTATTTGGGAAAATAAACAGTTATAAGTACATGAAATTTCATACTAAGTTATAAATATACAAGAGTTATAAATGTATACCTAACCTACGACATTTTCCACAACATAATATAAAATAGATATCTATTAAACGTTATATTTTCGCTATTCTAAGCTGTTTAAACAAAAGTAAAGTTTACCTGTACTAAGTACCTACACTTAGTACAGGTAAACTTAAACATAGACAGGCATGCAAGAGACAGAGAAAGATAAGTTATAAACTATATAATAAACGAATAATAAATGATTAAATTAACTAGGTATTACAACCCAGATTTTGATTGCGGATAACATCTAAATTTTGGAGCAGTCGAACAATAAAGTAGTCGATGTCCACAAAGATCTCGTTGTATTGACTGGTAAGGCGTCGTAAGGGTGCTCGCAAGCCTGCGTTTGTACGAGAAGAACTCACTGCAAATAAAGACTGCGCGCACCCCACGGCATATCGTTGTTCTGGGTACCTACAACATAACTAATTTTGATGCTAATATCGATACAGTCATAAGTATACTAACAAAATATGAATCTCCGTTGTCCGAAATATTTTTTTTTTTATTTATTTATTGCACAGATCATATAAGAAAATAGTTTCCAACATAATTCGTCTAGATTTTAAGCTTTAATTGCAGATTATAGATACCTACTTCTTCAATAGGTCAATTTTCTTCGGAATATTTAACATAATGGGGACTCCATTCTGAAACAGCATACTCCAGCTGAGAGCGAACCAACGATTTATATAGACACAAGTAGGTAGAAGATTGAGTAAATACAACCACAAACCAAACATACAGAAGGGATTATTGACAATTTTGTTTATATGGGAAACCAAATGAAGTTTGTCCAACATAATTTCAAGATCACGGACCAGAGTTTTGCTTTTTAGAATTTATCTGATATAATAGGTAGGTATATATTTTTTCTCGATGTATAATAAATATGAATGATTTGCTAATCTTTTAGTAACAATGGAAAATAAATACTCGATTACAATTATAGGATACTAGACTAGCTTTTGCCCGCGGCTTCGCTCGCGTTAAATTCGGTATAACATAGTACCTGTTACCTGCAGTTTTTGCCTTTATGCCTTATTGATTTATAATAGCAACGCTAAGTTTTCCCTTTTCTTCCCTCGTTCTCCCTCATGTCCCACTTTTTTTTAATAAAAACTAGCCTATGTCCGTCTCTTGGTTCCCAACTATCTCTGTACCAAAATTCTTCAAAATCCATTTGGCCATTAAAGCGTGAAGAGGTAACAAACAAACAAAGTCACTTTCGCTTTTATAATATTAATAAGGATAATTATCATTATACCATAACTAAAAATGCTGAAATAAAAATACTTTTACGTACTTATGCAATAAAACCGATAAAATATTATAAAGTGGAAAAGTTACTTCCGGAAGTCGTTGGCAAAACATTCAACGAAACCAACAAAAGTCACCGACTTCCGGAAGTAGGTAAAGTTATTTTCCACTTTTTAGTTTTTTTTTTGGGAAACATATGTAGGTTTCCGCTATTACCCTCCAACCTCCGTGGTGTGGTGTTTTAGTTATGTAAGATAAGCACCAGAATTTGCTAAAAGAGAGGATGAACATCTACATAATTATTCAGAATAATAGAAGCAATGTCCTCTGTACTGTTCGGAATTTGAAAGATTTAAAAATGTGGCAACTGGTTCTTGTATTTGGGCATTAAAGCTCGATATGTTTCAATTATAACATTTCTGAAATTTTCTGAATATTTTTGGATATCGTTCAAATTAATCTTTAATCATGTCTGTCTGACAGAAAGGCCACATTCACACTGAAACTTGTTACGCCCTCTATATTAAAGAGTAAACAACCACGTCTGTTTATTAGCTAATAGATGTCACTGTTTTCAAGAAATCACAAAATTTTGATTGAAGCAAGCTGTATCTAGTCAGTGATATTTTCTTTATACTATACATCCGTGATTATACATATAAAGAACATAATTATCCCTGACTTATGACTGGGTTTTTAATTTTACACAGTGCTTTAATAATGTTGTTTGCACTTGTTGATACAGATGACGCTCGCTTCAATCACAGGGAAACTTCAGAAAGCCGCTCCCTCCATGCTACCACGAAATCGCAAAGGTTTAGATATCCGCTGAGCGGCGATTTGCTGCGGAAGCAGAGTTTCACCCGGTGTAGTGCCTTCGCCCGTAAAACGAGGCTTCAACTTCAACCCACTGGATAGACCGGTTAAGCAGCCAACAACCTCATAGGTTGAGCCATTGAATATCTTAATGGATCAACCGGATATCTGAATATCTCAATGGAGCATATTTTTTATACTATAGAAACAATAGTATTACGGTTATACTATGCTAGCTGTGCACGCGGTTTCATTCGCGTGATTTTGTATTCTTTAGCATTATTAAGTTTCATTCGCTGCCCAGGTCTTGGTCCCTTTCTTACATAGGGGTTTGAAAAATAGACGTTAGTCGATTCTCAGACCTACCCGACTGAACTCAAAATATCATACAAAGCGGCGATTAATTCAACGGCCATTTCCCGTAGATCATACCTACCACAAGGATAAAAAAACAGATGTTCCCGAACCAGCGCCCGCCAAGAAATATCTAAACCCCTGGTCGTAGCGGCCGTCAAATATACACCCACAATGATAGGGAATATTCGCCGACCAAGGCATATCCTCATCAACCCGGATGATCCCACCCACCACTATTCTCCAAGAGAGTAGGTAGTTGGGTGACCAGCACCATCCTCACCATCAGCGCGATCCCTTTTCAGACCTCGTTGCCAAGTCCCGTCGCGTTATCCCCGTAATTATAACAGCCCATCTCTAGTTCAACGGTCCAGCCTGCGAAGCTGAGCCAGTAGCTTTAAATATCATCATAAATAATTTGACCCAGTCCATTTTAAGCTGCCTTCCAATGATGCCCTAAGCCGAGATCTCCTTAGCGAGCAGTCATTTAGAAGCCCTGGCTGGGGGTGAGGTCACCACAGGATAACTTATAATGAGTTGAACGGCGAGTGGCCAACCAACAAACCCGGTATTATATGATGCTCTGTGCAACAAACAAAAATATTAAACTGTCATGTCACCGTCACTCTGTGACTATCGGTGCGTTCCGAATGACAATGACAAAGGTGTTCTGTCTTAGATATATCGACAACATCGATATTTCCATTTAGAACGGCTCTGACAGTGCTCAGAGCGTTAGCTAGCACCTTGACAGTTTGCAACAGGGTTCCCAACTTAGGTCTATTAGCCCCAAATTTAGAGTAGAAATGTGTGTTTTCTTGTATGTTTTCTTTACTAAAAGTAATAAAATTGTTTTTGATAGGCATTTACAAGTACAAATTATAACGAAACTAGCTTTTGCTCGCGATTTCGTTCGCGTGGAATAGTGACTTCCGGCAGCACGGAGCATATTAACAGCTCAACATTTATTTTATAGTATTGAATTGATGCCAACTTCTGACCAATAGATGGCGCTGTATGTCTGGAATAAATTTTATTTTTACTTTTTGTAATAAAAACTATCCTATGTCATTTCTCAAGTTCCAAACTATGTCTGTACCTTTCACACAAATCGGTTCCGTAGTTTAGGCGTGAAGAAAAGACAGACAGACAGAAAGACAGACAGACAGAGTTACTTTCGCATTTATAATATTAGTTTGGATGTACTTACCGGCAGATTCTTTGAAAATCATTAATCTATAAATAAATTGTATTTGCCGATATCCACCGTAACCAGTTGTTTAACGAAATTTTTGTGGATTGGTTTTATGAATAATTTAGTTTTTAAACGACTCGACTAGACACAAAAAACTGATAAATGACACTTTTACAAGAAGTCATGTAGAATGGGTGATGTTTATTTATTTATTTTTCCATTTACTGTTCTCCTGTACCAAATTGCCATGAAATCATTCCTCCTCATATCGTTCGTCCAACTTCTGTTAAATGCCTTCTTTCTTTTTTGTTTTTAAATATAAATTAATAAAAATAAGTTGTTACTTTTTGGATCCTTTTTACAATTTTGACTTGAAGTCTTCTGCTTCTGTCATTTTGAAAATCTGCAAAGATTTACTTTTATTGTTTCTATATTTTTTAATGTTATTGGCAAAATTGTGGTAGCTCTCGTCTACAAAAGCCATTAATGAAGAGTTGAAGTTGAAGTTGGGTGGTGTTATCGCAAGATGGTGTCATGCCTGACGTTAAGAAAACGTTGATGGTCTACGCCAGCTATACACAACATGCGGGCCGCTGGCCGCATGCGGCCCACGGTCCATATTTTACTTTTATTATTACAGTACCTAGTATTACAAATAATTGACGCCTACGTCAAATTAACGTATTAAATCATTCTGGCATTCACTTATGTCTTCTTACCTAATGCAAACACACAGAACACAGCAAAATTCATAAAAATCGGTTTGGCTATTTAGGGGAAGACGTAACAAACAAAGTCACTTTCGCTGTTATAATATACGACTTTCTGAAAAAATTTCAGGCTTTACGTAAAATAAAGAAATGTCTTCTCTTATTTGAAAATCTCTGGCACTTAGAAGTACAAGTACAACACAACTTGCGGCGCTTGCTACTAGCTTGCAGTATTGGGTTTTGATGTAAAATTATCTCAATGATTTAAAAAATGATACGAGTCTGCAGGCGATTTATAAAGAGAAAAGAAATACATATAAGTAAAAAAAAACATGGAAATTAGTTTGACTTTGTTTGTATAAACATAGCTATGTGAATCTTCATATTCAAAAATGAAATATGCGAAAAATGTCTACAGATCTCGGCTTACTGATTTGAATTTAGACGACGTTTTGAGAGTAGCATGCAATAATGTCCTAGAATCCTAGATTAAACAAGGATACTTAGTCCAAAGTTTGTTACAATGTCAAAAGTTACATTAGTTTTTCTTCAACTGAATGAAACGAAATTTAAATCTTGTATTAAACGCACACTATGTAGGCAAGCATATTATAAGTTGGGGGATTATATTGATGATAAAAATGCTTGGCTCAATAATAATAAATATCTTGGGACAACTCACACACGGCTATCTGATCCCAAGCTAAGCAGAGCTTTTGTTATGGTAACCAGACAACCGATATACATACTTATATAATTTATAAATACATACATATTACAGATAAATCACACCCAGACACAGAACAAACAATCATGCTCATCACACAAAGTTTGTCCTGGGTGGGAATCGAACCCACGACTTCCGGCTCAGCAGTCAGGGCCACTAACCACTAGACCAACAGGCCGTCAATGCTGGTGCTACTCCTCAAGCATAGGGGTAAACTCATTGATAAGTATCCGAAGCTATAGTGGAAGCTGCAGAAGATTGTAAGACTATCTTTGCAATGTATAGAATCAATTCTCTAGTATTGTATAATTATTAAGCCCATATGTGAGTGCTATGTATTATCATTGACTTGACGAAGCCCTGGTGGTTAATAGTATCATGCTCACTTAAATGTCTCGCTGATGGTGGCGGGTGTGTCGGGTCATTTAGCTCCCTTCAAAATGGTCGAGCTAAATGGGGCTGATCCATACGTCATGTTCGTGAACGGGCGCTGTCAGTTGGGACTGGTCATTTTTTAACTACCACGGTCATTTTTATTTTATTTAGATTTAAATTGAATTTTGTTTTTTATTTACTCTGGACGCTCTTACTGTGCACGTCTTTCTACATCGTTCTCACATATTTGTATAATCTCAACACGAATGATGTAAATACTATTTTGTAAAAATATTAGAATTTAAAAGAGTGTCCATGGAGTTTCTTGCCCATTCTTCTCCATAGAGATCAACGCTTTGGAATGGGCAACTGCAGTACTTTCACAAGTTATTATGCCTTGTGACCGGGACTGTAGATTCATTTTGTTTCTTGACATTCAAAAGTGCCTGTAATGGTCTAATTGAAATAAATGATTTGATTTGATTTGTTACATTAATAAATTCGTATATTTTTTTAATACAAATTTAATCCCTAATTCCCCACTAATATTACAAATGCAAATAAACTGTTTGTTTGTTACGCTACTAAACCACTGGATCTATTTTCATGGAATTTGGTACCTAAACTGTTAAAGCTCGGGAAAGGACATAGGCGACATAGGTACGTAGGTAAATTACTGCGGCCCGCAAGATTAAACAGTATTGATTATGTGGCCCAGGGTAAAAAAAGGTTGAGTCTCTGGTCTCTGGTCTACGCGCTATGTCCATTCTGAACGAGTTTTGACGCGTCAACGGCGAGGTTACCGTGTCTCGGAACGCACTGTATGTATTTTGTATGATCTGTGGTCACTGCTACCCTATATACTATTGTAGTCTTTGGTCACTGCCAAAGAGATGTCAAATGGGCGGCATACATTATTTCTTTTAAATTTTTTGTAACTATTTATTTATCAGCAGTATCAGCTAAGTGTTCTGTGATCAGAACGCAGTGAAAATACAAATAGTCGGTATAAAAGTGAAATAAAGTTAGTCTTTAGTTTTAAAATTGTTAGAATTAAATGAATACAAATCGGTGAAGTGTTTTGGTTCGTATTAAAATGGCTTCAAGTTACAAGTCGACAGAAACACAACAAAAAGCTCTTTACATATTAGAATTATATAAAAACAAAAACAACTGGAAGTTGTACAGAAATGTGAGGAAGAAACCTCCGCCGTCATCAAAACCCATCAAGTAAGTTGTAATGCTTGAGCTTTCCTATTTAAACGAAATAAAAAGCAACTTCAGAAACTTAGAATTAGAATGGACAATTAATTTTCTTCCGGATGTTGGTGACCCTTCTTTGTTTCGTTGACTTTTTTGCTCCGACTTCCGGAAGTAAAGCAAAATAATTAGCAAAATAAACGGAAACGGAAGTAAAGTTATTTCAGCATTTTTAGTTAGGGTATGATGATGTTACTAAATAAATATATTAGCACTTAGCAGATCACCCATATAGATAATATAAAAAAAATATTATGTATTATAGAGACCTCACAAGAATTATGAAAATCAGTCTATCGTAAAACATTCATACACTATTGAAACAAAGGCAAAGTAGCATACTAAACTTTACTATTTTTGTATGTGTGTTAATTGAATGTTCTTTTAAGTTTATAGAAATGGAACAAAATCAAGCTACTATATATAATAGCAAATATTCAATACAATTTATGTTTATCATGTAAATTTAAAAAAACTTTTCATAAGGCTGTCAACTGGCTGTAATGAAGGATAATTAAGACCATGGGCCTATTCCACTATCAAATATTTCTCCCTTCTATGTATACACGTAATGTATGCATGTAATTCATGTTTGCTCCCTGGATGTGCCATGCATGATACAACTACGTCCTAATCGGTTTAATGCCAGCACATATTTGTTGCTAAAAAGTAGATAAAACAAATGTAGGATGTGTAAATGTATATGAAATTGCCATTTTCTGTATGGCTATCCCGGAGAAGAAATTAAAAACAAGCTCAAGAAAGTCGAGGCATGAATGAAATATAAAAACACTAGCTTCCACCTGCGATTTCGTCCTCATGGCACAGTTACTTTGGGTTGAAGCTAACTTTAGCCTTTCTCCACCTTTTCTCACTTTTTTAGCCTATGTCCATTTCCAGGGTCCCAACTGTGCTGTACCAGAACTCATCAAAATTGGTTTTGTCATTTAGGCGTGAAGATGTAACAAACAAACTCACTTTCGCTTTTATAATATTAATAAAGATTATTTATATTGTCAAACAAATTGCAGAGTAGATCTTGAACCCTTTGAGAAATGTACTTGACACAGCCAGCCATAGATTGCAACTGGATTAGTGTAAATGATGACGTGTCCGTTTCGACCGCGCGGCCACGACGTTTTTTATTTAAAAAAAATATGCTAAGATTTTGTAAAAATTTGTAAAAGTAGACTCCCAATACCATAAATTTGTCAAAGCTATGGTTAAAAAGTTATAAGGGTTTGAACGTGGCCGCGCCATTGAAACGCTCCGAACCGCACGGCCACGGAGATCTTTAAAACTAAGCATTGCAGAGACCTGAAATTTTGGTAAGTAACAGATAAAATTTGTAAAAATATAGAAAAAAATCCTGGGCTTATATTTTAGGAGCTGTAAGACTAATACGCCATGGCCGTGCCATTGAAACGGTGAAAAACACATTTTCGCAGATATTACGCTGAAAAAGCAACGCAGACGTCTGAAGTTTTTTGTAAAACCCAGATTTGAATTTGTCAAAACTAGTAAAAATAAAACAAAAAGTCCTAGGTTTATATTTTAGGAGCTGTAAGACTAATACGCCATGGCCGTGCCATTGAAACGGTGAAAAACACATTTTCGCCGATATCTCGTTGAAAAAGCATCGCAGAGGTCTGAAGTTTTTTGTAAAACCTAGATCGGAATTTGTCAAAACAGGTAAAAATGCAAAAAAAACTCTAGGTTTACATTTCATTAGCTGTAGACCGGAACCTAAAATACGTCTTGAATATGTCGATAGGGTGACCATGGATTATTGTTAACAGAAAAAATCGGAAACGGATATATCTCTTTTTGCACGGCTGTGATTGGTTAGACAGCCAGCCTTCGTCTCCCGCGCTGCACCCGCGCGTTTTGTTTGCTCCTGCTATTCAATGCATGACTTAATTACGGGGGTTATTTCTGACAGAATTTAAAGTCTTATTCATCAAATTATGCTATTTTACACTCACTAGTCATCACGAACGCTATGCAAAGTTATCTGTTATGGTTTTCGCACGTCTACTCAAAACAAGTATTTTCGGTTAACAAACAACGATTTAAGAGATGGCACGGCAAACCGGCAAAAAGGTCTTTGAAACTCGTGTAACAATAAATCATTTTATTGCCTATGTGATTGCTGGCAGTTCTCAGTTGGTCAAACAAATATTTTCAATACAAAAGATTTGGAAGTAGGCGCCGAAAAAGATTTTTTCTGTTAACAATAAGCCATGGTCACCCTATCGACATATTCAAGACGTATTTTAGATTCCGGTCTACAGCTAATGAAATGTAAACCTAGAGTTTTTTTTTGCATTTTTACCTGTTTTGACAAATTCAGATCTAGGTTTTACAAAAAACTTCAGACCTCTGCGATGCTTTTTCAACGAGATATCGGCGAAAATGTGTTTTTCACCGTTTCAATGGCACGGCCATGGCGTATTAGTCTTACAGCTCCTAAAATATAAACCTAGGACTTTTTGTTTTATTTTTACTAGTTTTGACAAATTCAAATCTGGGTTTTACAAAAAACTTCAGACGTCTGCGTTGCTTTTTCAGCGTAATATCTGCGAAAATGTGTTTTTCACCGTTTCAATGGCACGGCCATGGCGTATTAGTCTTACAGCTCCTAAAATATAAGCCCAGGATTTTTTTCTATATTTTTACAAATTCAATCTGTTACTTACCAAAATTTCAGGTCTCTGCAATGCTTAGTTTTAAAGATCTCCGTGGCCGTGCGGTTCGGAGCGTTTCAATGGCGCGGCCACGTTCAAACCCTTATAACTTTTTAACCATAGCTTTGACAAATTTATGGTTTTGGGAGTCCACTTTTACAAATTTTTACAAAATCTTAGCATATTTTTTTTAAAAAAAAAACGTCGTGGCCGCGCGGTCGAAACGGACACAATGATGACTGGACTTGAATAATTCCAATTGGGTATAATCCTTAATGTTGTTAAATTCCAGCAAACTAAACAAGACCTACAATGTTGGCAAGGACTTCTCCGGGCTGGAGAATCATGTGGAACTGCTCTCACAACATGACAAGGCTGTCACGGATGAGGAACCTGGTTGGTTGGGTTTAACTTTGTAATTATGCAGTTAGCAAAGCCCTCTGCATTTATCATTCTCATAATCTTATCTCTCCAAAAATATTACCAATAAAAATATAATATAAAGACAAAGTATTTAATATAGCTTTATATGTTTTTTTGTTACTGTACACTGGTGATTTTTCCTGTGTCATGGGTTACACAGTGTTGAGATCCCTGCAGTTGATAGCTAGCCACGGGCCCCTGAACAAGGCATGTGGCAGGTTGATAATAAACAAATGTATTCCAGCATCTCACTTAGAGCTCAAGCCTGCGGAAGATCCTCTAGACCTTCACCTGGAGTACCAGTGTCCTGCACAGATGAGACAGACAGCTGAAGACTGGTTGACTCTGCATGGTTTCCCAGTGAGGCAGGAGGAGTATTCAGATATGTATGATGAGTATGGGGTATGTACCTCTGACATATCTGCTCGAGGCTCAATGTTTTTAAGATTTATCTTATTCTGCCTTCACAGAAGCATGAACGTAATACATTTTAGCACACAGTATAGAAACACGAGCTTAAATGAAGCATTCTAAATACTGCTACAAAATTACATTATAATTAATTCCGACTAGGCGTCTTGCGGATAAAATAAATCCCTGAAGCACCCCTTTCCTGCATCTGAGTTGTCATCTCTATTAGATTCTCGCACCATCGATCGATAAAACTCGACAGAGGTTGATATAACTTAGGAACCCTTGCCACTTTATCCTATTATGTATTTACAAGATTGCAAAATATCGAGGATCGTGGTAAATTATATGTTTTCATTGTTTATGATGACTTTGTTTTGCAGTATACTTTTTAATCAAAGTCTACCAGTCAATTTGGAATAAATTCTAGTTTTATCCCATGCATGAAATAGCACTTGCATTACAACTGAATTATGGTGTAAATCCCATTTAACTGAAACATAACTGGTGGAATTTGGGCGACTCATTTCGCCTCACACTTCGAGGATTACAAGCGTAATGGTAATGTTGTGTATGATTTCTTATTTGTATAAGTATAAAGGCTTGGGCACACCAAAAGCAGGACAGGCGCGGCACCTTAGCAGAGCAGGTCTGTTGCGCCGCGGTTGATGTCACACCAGAAACATGAGCAGTCAGAAAGCAGTTTGAAGGCGGGCCTGCTTTATAACTGCGTTATGTGTGTCGTATCGATAGCCACACTCAGTACACGTCAAGATGTTGAACGGTTCTGACTCTGACGAAGAGGAGCTATTGTTGCTTCTAGCTTTAAGTAAAAAAAAAAGAATATGGGTTCACGATGTAAATAAGAGAAGAGAAGAATATGGGGAGTACCATCGTCTATGCCGGGAATTAGAATCTTTTGAAGATAGGTTCTATACTTATTTTCGGATGTCGAAGAGTTCTTTTGAAGAATTGCATGAAGTGATACGATTGAAAATAATGAAACATTTATATTTCCTCACCAACTCAATCAATTTTTCATTCGTTTCCATGATAAAGTTGTAAAAAATCACAACCGTTTACGACATGCGCTGCGTCTGTCCCGCTCAACTGCTTTAGTGTGACTAGTCAATATGGCGGACGTAGTAATACAACGCGTACTCACTGCGGCCGCCCCGCGCCTGCGCGGCTCCCGTTCAAAAGTTTTGTAGAAGAGCAGTGCGTGCGCGGCGCAGTGGCGGAGCAGGTAGGATCAGCGGGCCCGCGTTAGTTCAGTGTGTCATCCCTCATATAACTACATTATTTTCTAACGTAGACGCACTGCTACCGCACCGCAACTGCTTTTGGTGTGCCCAAGCCTTAAGTGTAAAGTGGGTGAGTAATGTTCTTCGGTTATATTGCAGCTCGTGCATGAGAGTGCGGACTTCGTGCGCGGCGCACACACCGTGCCACACTCCTCAGAGATAGACCTGAGCGTCGCGCAAGGTAACCATTATTTATTATTATGTTTAGCGCCGGCTCTAGCCCTTGGTCAAGGTACAGCCAGACTGTCTGTCGGCGCCATTTGATCGAAGCTTCGCTTCACATAAATTCTATAGGTACTGTAACGTAGGGATTAGGCAGGTATCGAGATATAATGGAATATATAAGTTAAGTGGAAATTATTTAATACAATCTCTCGATGAGGGTAGAAGCTAAACGGTATTTAAAATTAGCTCGACGGTTAGCTGGGTGTTAATGTGAAATATCGAACTCGTGTGGAGTTTAAGTTAAGCATATTGAAGATTAATATCCTGACCACGATCAGTTCCCGGGCAACGATGACCTTCGTAGGCGCAGGGATAGATTGGGTGACCCAGATCATTTTGACCGTCAGAGGCGCAAAGGTAGACCAGTGAGTTAGACTTCGGCGGAAACTGTTCGGTTCTTAAGGGTAGACTGTAGAAGTTCTTAAGTTAGTAGAACGTAGGCCATAGAACTCTGGGATCAGGTAATATGCCGTTTCAGAAAATGTCCATTCGTTCCTCTTGGTTTGGACATGTAATGAGGGACGAAACGCATGTGACTAAAAGGGTGATAAAAGTGAATGTGATGCATGGAGAGGTAAAGGAAAAAGAAAAAATGGAAGGATTGTTTAAGGAATGATATGATCGAGAAAGGACTAAATGATGGCGTGACATCTGACAGGGAAGAAAGCGTATTGCGCCAACCCCAAATAGAATGGGACAAGGGCAGTTAGATGATGACTGGAAATTGCTTTTGATGTTTGACATTTAGGCCCCTTGTAATCTGGCGACTAAAGCGGCCGCGCGTATGGCTCTACCACAGGGTCGGCGTTGATTGTTCACACTTTAGCATAATTAGCCTGGAATGCTTTTCCAATGCTGGACATAGGTAAAGGCGCAAGCCGTTTAACAACACAAATACTTTTCCAGGAAATAACTTTGCAGCAGAATGTTTGAGTAGGTCCAACAAGTCTCTTTGCGTGTTGTCCGTGAGTCAGCTAGCGCGCTCGATACAGCGCCACCACTCCGCGCTCACACTACTGCTGCGAGAACAAGCGCTCAGGGAGAGAAAGGTAAGTGAGGGAATGTGAATCTCGTGAGGGAATGTGAAGTACCTATATTATAATCTGTTTTCAACCTAGGCTAAAAGTACTGAGAGCCACTCCTATTTTATTTTTACAATATTTTTGTTTAGCAATTCTTAGAAGTCTCTCCGAATTTTAGATTTGTGGTGCCAACAGTCTCTGAGTAAAATGTGTGACAAACGTACAGACAGACAGAGGGACAGAGCGAATCTATAAGGATACCGTTTAAGCTATTTGGCTACCCCAAAAACGGATGATTTCCTAAAGGTATTTTCCTAAATCCTTCCAGGCGAGCATGCCTGGCTATGCTTATTTCATCTTGGAGCTTCAGTGGTAACTCAGCAGCAGTCGATGCAAATTTGATGTCGTCAGCGAAGCGTCTGTTCTACTAGATCAAAGGTCTTCTTGGTTTTTAAATAGCTCTTCAAGTAATTGACAAATAATAAGCAGATATCGAAAATGGAAAAATATTACTGTACTTGTAAACAAATTAAAGGTTGCATGTGTTCTCTGTTCTTCCACAGAGCTCCAGCTCTGTTCTACATCCTCCGATCCCCTTCGAAGGTTACCCGACGCGCGTCACAGATCCGCTCCGGACACCGGAGAGCGTCCTGTCCAGATCGCACCGCTTGCTGTTCTGCCGCAGATGCCTTCATCAGCATCAGTGTCAACGGCATCGGAATGAGCAGACCTTACCGGATAAGAACAAATAATTGTAAATGGAAATCACGTAAAATACGATGTTAAAAGAAAAATCAAATTGGCGAAACTTTTCAGACGTGATATTCATAAACAGGGTGAATTTGTCAAGTAATAGTGGATAATCAAATCCGAAACTATGAGGAATAGCGAAAAATACTCAAAGGAGGTTTCCGCAAGATCAACGATTCCTGGCTAGGAGTATTGTTTTTTTTTTAATCTAAATATCCTTTGAGCGTTTTTCGCTTTCTCGCCCACGTGAAAAATCACTCAGTAGTAAATACTTTTTTGTTTGTTAAATTGAAGTTCTCCTAATTAATTAAAATGGCCTTTTGTATAGGAAATGATAAAATCATCGTAGCATTTAAAACAAAACGTCTGCTGCGGTCCTCCTGTGGTGTGCGAAATGTTATACAAAACGTACGAATGTACAGTGGCATATACAGGCCTATCACAGTTATTTTACAACTCTTTTTTGTTCTTTATGCTTGTTGATATGAGGTAACTTATTACTCATTGCTGGCAGTAACCGTTATTCCCCCAACAAAAAGGAACCTCGTGTGATGGTGTCAGAGGTAAATAAGTGTTAGCGTCAGCATGTGTACATCATTCTTGTTGAATGAAGTTGGCAGTTTACGACTGTAAAGTTACACAGTATTTCCATTGGGACTTTTACCGTAGATATCTTGTAGAGAATATACGTTTAATTGTAGAATTTTCATATTATAAAAAAAAATCTACTGTTTTTAAAATAAACTATAATAATCGATCAAATATTTTGTTCAGAGGTTGCAAATTATACTCACAGCAATTTTTTTACACAAAACTAGTGTTGTGTAATGATGATAAATATGATATTATTATTTTGAATATCCAACATAAAGTATGATAATAATGTTTTGTGTTGTGTCTGATGTGTTGTTAGTTCCTACTACGTTTACTGTAAAACAAGACTTAAAAAGTTAACCTTTGTAAAAGTTTAATGCAAAAATAATTATAAAATAATTTGAATGACATGAGTTCGTTTCTTTACAATATTGGAATCCATACGCCAAAAAAGGCGCGGGTGTCGCGGTGGTTACTCGCCCTACAATAATGTTAAATGCAAATTTTTAGAGATACAATAGACTAAGATCCCGCCTAAGACAGTGGCTGATCTTCAATTTCATCAGCAACCCACTCCCAATAAGTGTTTATTCCTGCATTAATATTTTTGTAAAGTAGTTGTCATTCGATAAACAAATGGGTAAACGTCGACTCTGTTGAGTCTCTTCGAACAAACCATGCTCTATAATCAAATACAATTAGAATGGTTATTGAAGCTTTGAAACCATCCAGTCATTAGTTTCAGCCATTCAGTTACACTTTTTACTTCAGGTTTTTTTAAAGTGAGACTAGGAGAAAGAGGGAAGAAAAGGGGAGAGAAAGTTTTAAATTCGTTAGAATTATCAGGTGTGCCTTCGCAAAAACTTCAATTTAGTGTTAAGTGTACCAGTTATGCTTATGCGAAAAATTGATGCACCCCGATTATGTAACGGCCACGGTACGAGGCTTCGAATCACACAATTAGGGCTAAATATAATAGGCGCTACTAAGTATATTAACAGGTATGGGAAAAGCAGAAAGCGTGCTCATACCTCGAATACCAATAATTCCCCCTGACTTACCGTTTCAATTCAAAAGACTGCAGTTCCCAATAAAACATAGCTTTGCTATTACAATCAAGGCGCAAGGGCAAACACTACAGGTAGCCGGCGTGCATTTGGAAAAGCCATGTTTTTCCCATGGGCAGCTGTATGTAGCATGTTTGCGAGTTTCCAGTGCCCGAAATTTGTATTTATTAGCACCAAATGAAAGGACATTCAATATAGTGTACAGAAGCGTCCTCAAATAATGCTTTGTTTTGTAACCATGATTGTAACAGTCTAGGACTAGCGGAGTTATTTTCTTTCCTAGCCCACGCTGTCCCATTTCTTTTCTAATGCTGTCTTGAACCAGCCCTGGTGGTATCACGTCTAAGTCATCACGCCATCTCTTACGGACACGGCCGCCGCCGTCCGCGCGACACCGACCGTCATCTGCCACCCATTGAGTGGTCGCTCTTGTCGTATACCTACATAATGTATTTCCTGCCCATCTAACTCGACTTTGCTTTTTGTTGTACCTACGTAGGTACTCACATTTATTATTCAAGCACAAATATTATTATTAAATTAAAGCATATTAATAAACGAGGGCGAAGCCGCGCTTAAAAATTAGTAGGTCAATAATAAAAATAAATAAAAGTAGGTAAGATGATGCGTGGGTCGTTTTCTAAAACGTAACTACTTACTTCTGCTTCCCAAAGTTATTTCTTGTTGTTACTGTGATCGTAAGTAACAACAAG
Organism: Ochropleura leucogaster; assembly: GCA_958449745.1. Lineage (NCBI taxonomy): Eukaryota > Metazoa > Arthropoda > Insecta > Lepidoptera > Noctuidae > Ochropleura > Ochropleura leucogaster. Next base: position 24,028,982 of record OY288200.1, read on the forward strand.
TCACGGAAGATATCCCCTTAGCGACAGTGTCAATTTTAAATTTTGGCCTCTAAGTAAATACTAAGCTGTCTTGACGGACGATTGTGGAACAACCACCATCAACCGTCAAGACAGCTGCTTCTACAGCGACTATGAAATTGATTTCAGATAATCAATGATTTTCATCAGATGCTTCATTGGAGTCGGCTTCCGGTGTTACCAGATGCAGCTGAATACCTACCAATTTTATGAAGCGACTTTTTTTCTGACCTCCACAACCTAGTTAGAACTAGGTATTCACCATTTGGTAAGACTGGTTGTCAGACTTTCGGCTATTGACTATCTGTAAAGACAGTCAAAGGTGTACAAAAGACAGCTGGGACCAACAGCATAACCGGCGTGTGAAGGTGTGAGGCACAGAGGCAACTCGGTTTGTAACGGGTGTTCACCCATCCACAGAAAAACCTAGGCAAGTACGCTTAAACTAAGGATCGACCTGAGCGGCACTTTGATTCTCAATTTGTGAAAAAAACGCTAGTTTCTGAAAATTGCAAAGTTTCGCGCCGCTACAAGCAGCAGTGACAGTGGCACTCTAGGTTGCCATCTTGAGTTAACTTTTTACCACTATTTACTTGTCCATATTGACACCAGGCATTACTGGACAAAAATCACTTTAGTACAACGATCAAACAGTTGCTTTAGTTTCTACTCCGAACTCGTTCCATTGTAAAGTAAAAACTAGAATATAAAAAAACTAAAGTCACATAGAAAAAGGAGACAAATTCAATTAGTACTTGTTCAAAGTTTAGAAATACTACCCATATCATAAAAATAAATCTAACAACAGTATCCATAAAAAAGATCTTGGATAAAATAATTTTGTATACACCCGTTCTTGGCTCATTATTTATTTATGGCAGCACTGCACTGTGAAAAACCAAAGAACCGCGGTGGTGCAAACACAACTTCACATTCCGGGGCATTAATTATCAATCTGCCAGAGTGTAAGCGTTGGAAGATTAGAGTACGTTGCTCATTTTTGGGGGTAGGTACACATTTAAAGTTTTTGTAAATAAGCATTAATCAAGTCTATATCATAAATCATTCTCAGAGAAAGCGTTAAGGTAACCAAGTTAGTTCCAAGATGGATGAATATTATTTAGCTCCTGTAATACAGTGTACACTAGCGTAGGAGCTAGGGAATTCATTAACATGTTTGTAATTTGTTTATGCCAATAAAGATTATTATTATTATCGTACATTTATTTATTTCTCCACATATAATTAATTTTTTAAATATTTCTTAAAATCATTAAAAAAAACATTTAGAAATATAAAAATAGTAGCCCACCGGTATCGGGAACGGGGTCCAATCTACAAGCTACCGGCGGTCAGGGCTCCAGAGAAAGGAACCTCCTAACAATACGAGCCGTGTCCAGGAGTAGGTACCGCTTTCTGTATCAAGCCCTTGATCCAGCTGCCTAACGAGATTATTATTCGCAACTGTAACACGTATGTTTGTACAAAATTGTAATCATCACATCAATACAACCTTCCGAGTTCATTCTATACTATTGAGTAACTAATAAAAAAACGAAAAAAAATGAATTTGCAGGCTACTGTAGAGCCGTGTCATACTACGAATTTTGTAACAGACACACTTTTTTTTTTACAAAATACGAGACCCAGTGGCATTTCTTTTTGCTTTCTTTGAAAAATATAGTGGTAAAAAAATCAAGTCATTTTGGGGAAAAAGATATATGAAGGGAAACTAAGAAACTTGTTCTAGCAACACTGCCATAGATTTCCCCACTGTAGGTAGTGTACGATCCATGCCGTAAGCTGTTCTACTTGTGCAACGACTGTTCACGCCCAGCGAAGTTAAAATAACAAAGCATTTAAAAACAATAACTATGAGAATATTCTGATAGTGTATTGCCATTTTTATTTAGCTTTATCTTTTGGTTGTTATTTAAACGCGGAGGATGTCTGTGAGTGCTAGTGCCGAAAACCTTTCAACTGATGCACAGGTAAGTTTAGCGTATTGTGTTACTTTACACTCGCTTTTATGGTAATATTTGATGTATATATTGAAGTTGAGTCAATGTCAAACATTGAAACTGAGTGCTGCTGTAATATTGACTTTTTTCCCGTTAATATAATTTAGCAATGACTCATTACAAAGGGGAACCTAATACGGAAACTGACCTATAAGTGTGGACATCCGCATGCGACGTAGTATTCCCGCCCGGAGCCCGTGTGAGCAATGAGCGTGCTCGAATGCTCGCGCCTCCGTAGCTCTGATAAGATAAAGGATCGGCGACACTCGTTCATGTTTGACACAAAGGATAACATGTTGAAAGTTCTCAAACTTTTTGTACTTAACAAAGTTTTGTATTTGTTTACGACAACTATAAAACTTTTTGATCTTAGTATAACAAAGTTGTTATTTATTTTATTCTTAAAACTTAATAAGAAAAGACATTATTACTAATCCAGTGACAGGTTAAAAGTTATCAGTGATGTGACATCTTTATTATATACCTTAGTGATCACTTATCTTAGTTAAATCTGTTCCTGTGATCAAATACTATAAAGCTAAGCTATTCAGTTTGGTCTAACCACCAATTACTATAGGCTATCAAAACACTTGTACCTGTTGCTCTATTTAATGATTGGCCAACTAAATGTACAGTGTTAGATTCTTTTTTTCAATGAAATACAATAATTGCAAGACTTTTTAAATGTTTTGCAAATCAGACCATGAATTACTAAATTGCGTTCAGTTTGTAATTAAGGTGTTTTGTAAACAATATTCACATCACTGGTTATTTTCTGCAGAAAGTGACACCACCTATGTTTATTGCCCTGATCACATCACCTATTCATTTTGAACTAACAATATCTTATATATTGCATACAATATAAAAATTGCTCCTAAAACTTCTTTCTTAATAAACTAAATTACTTTACACTAAATAATGATTCATAATGTAAATCATAAAATAATGTTCAATTATCATATTACAATAAAAAAGCATCTCGGTCCAGTAGCAAATGACCCCAATCATAGAGCACACTTGTTTGTGCAGGGAACAAGTCATACTGGATTCAAGTAATATCCATGTTCAATCAAGCATTCATCATAATATTTAATGAGTCACAGAACCCAGTAAGTCAGAATTGTTTACACTGTGTTATGTATTTAGTCTGATAATTAGTTGAAACTGTGCTCAGTGAGAGTGACACATACTTTATTACGTTTCTCTTAGATTACCAACAACATTGTGGGTGTAGTTTCATAGCTAACCATCAGAAACAATACAAACCATTATGGTATGTATTATGTGACATTGGAGATTTCATTGCTAGAGTGGTGCTTGTCACTAAGGTGAAGGTATAAAAATTAAAAGATCAAAAGTCATGAGTAGGCAACACTCATGGCCTACACATTAAATGACTTATAATTGATTTTGATGCCATGTTTGTTCCCAGAGCTGCGATGGGGGCTCCATGTGCCTGGAGCTGGCGCTGGAAGGCGAGCGCCTGTGCAAGGCTGGGGACTGCCGCGCCGGGGTAGCCTTCTTTCAAGCCGCCATCCAGGCAGGCACTGATGACCTCCGGACACTCAGCGCCATATACAGCCAGCTAGGGAATGCATACTTTTATCTCGGAGACTATAATATGGCTATGCAGTATCATAAGCATGACTTAACTTTAGCTAGGTAAGCAGAGTTTGACATATTGATCATCTAATTAATAATTGATCTGATAATTGCTGATATAATAACATAGCCCAGTTAAGTGTAGATGTCTGATAGCAACTTTTACTGGTTTCACCACAGCAATTTGTCGAAGTTAGAATTACTGATAAGTATGTAATGAGTAAATCTTTTTGATGATTTCTCTATTTCCAGGACAATGAATGACAAATTAGGAGAAGCGAAAGCTTCGGGAAATTTAGGAAACACATTAAAAGTGATGGGCAAGTTTGCCGAAGCGATACAATGCTGCAAGCGACATTTGGAGATCTCGCGCTCCTTGGGGGACAAGCTGAGCGAAGGGCGCGCGCTCTACAACCTGGGCAACGTATACCACGCGCAGGGCAAGCAGCTGGGCCGAGTGGGGCAGAACGACCCGGGGCACTTTCCGCAAGAAGTGCGCGAGTGCCTTATGCAAGCAGTCGCCTATTATGAGTAAGTGCGTCTTCTACCATTTGTTTTCTTTTTATGTTGATACATTAATATTATTCTCTGGAGTTAAAAAAAAAAAACGTAGGTATCTCTGTCTTTGCTGGAAAAATATAAAATTAAATATTCTGGAATAAAATCTATCTAAATAACCATATACTTTCCCAAAAACAACGCGGTGGGCTCGCTATTTCAGTACAGTGTGTATCATATTACTAACTAGCTGTTCCACGCGGTTTCACCCACGCTGCTCAGCACCTGTTGGTCGTAGCGTGATGTTATATAGCCTATAGCCTTCCTCAAGAAATGGACTATCCAACACTAAAAGAATTTTCCAATTCCAACCAGTAGTCCCTGAGATTAGCGCGTTCAAACAAACAAACAAACTCTTCAGCTTTATAATATTAGTATAGATATCATAAATGCGAATGTTTGTAACTGTTTCACGTCGAAACGGAACTTGAACGGATCTTGATGAAATTTGGTACAGAGGTGGATTATGGTCTGGAAAAACACATGTTATATATATTTTTTTCGATATCACTCGGGCGAAGCCGCGGGCGCCAGCTATCTTACTAATATTATGTTACTCTTTCACGTCTAAACGGCTGAACGGATCTTTATTTGGCGAAATTTGGCAAAAAGATAGTTTATGGTCTGGAATAACACATAGGATACTAATTTTTCGATATCACGCTGGCGAAGCCGCGGGAGCCAGTTAGTAATAATAGATACCACACACATGACCTTCTCTGACCACTGCATTACCCATGTTCATATACATAGTTGGCATGAACCACTTCATTGCTTTTACTTTAAAGGTCACAGCCATTATGTGGAACTCACAGAACAGATAAAAGAGGTTAGAAAGGAAATAGTTCCTGATTTGTATCAGAACGCGTGTCGCCGTTTGTCTCCCACTCTTTAACTTCACTACAAGGAAGAGACCAATGCATACGCGGATTACGCACACAAATAAACAAAACGCATATAGATCGTGAGTTTGCTATTGGTTGTCACACTAACGCAATCACTGCGTTTGACGTACACTCATACACGCGTAAAATCTCATGTATGCTAGGGCGACTAAAAGGTCGATTGTTGATATCGATAAAATTAATGCAATCTTGGCTTTTACTTTGCAAGTATTGTGGATTATGTGGACTTCTGTAATGCATGTTGTGAATATTGTATTCATGCGAATATAGAAACAAATAAATAAAAGTGATTAAAAAAAAATAAAAAATAAACTTAACTGAATTTTAAAACCAATTTTCGTACATTTATTGTTTAACTGACATATATTTACATTTTTAAATATTTCTGAAAAAAAAAATTAAAACATTTAAAAATAGTAGCCCACCGGCATCGGGAACAGGGTCCAAGCTGCCGGCGGTCAGGGCTCCAGAGAAAGGAACCTCCTAACAATACGAGCCGTGTCCAGGAGTACCGCTTTCTGTATCAAGCCCCTGATCCAGCTGCTTAACGAGAGCCTCCTCAGGTATTGGTCGAGGCTCTTGGCAATTAAGCCATTGGCAGATACGACTATCGGCACAATGATCGCCGAGTCCACATCCCACATGTCGACAACCTCGCGAGCCAAGTCAATATACTTGATTTGCTTATCTTTTTCGGCTTTCACGAAAAAGATAAGCAAACCAATTTTATTATTAACATTAAGATTTAACATGGAATATTTACCATGTTTATTAGAGAAAGTCCGTTGCCTCTCAACTTTAAATTTCCGGTGCTTATCACCAGTTCAAAAAGAAAAAAAATGTCCCTGAAATAATACCTAGTGTATTTATTAAGTAGCATACGCTTGCTCTCTTTTAAATTGGAGTTTTTTTTTTAAATGAAAAGCTTCTTTCTTTTCCCTGACTTTATTGTTACGTATTTATCATCATAGAAATGTTGCGAACAAATTGTGCTACATTTAGTAGTTTCTTTATACCTGGATCCGTTGGAAACCTAAAACATATTAAATCATAATAATATGTCAGTTTCAATTGAAAAATTACATAAAACTTATACACAAAAAAAATACAAAAACCTCACTCAAAATCTATCTTAGTAATTGGTCATAATATATATTACTGGCTTTTGCCCGCGGCTTCGCTCGCGTTAAATTCGGGGTAACACAGTTCCCCTTGCGCCTTATTGATTTGTAATAGCAACGCTAAGTTTTCCCTTTTCTTCCCTCTTTCTCCCTTACATCCTACTATTTTTTTAAAAAAAAAGCCTTTGTCCTTCTCCTGGTTCCCAACTATCTCTGTACCAAAATTCATCAAAATCGGTTTAGCCATTAAAGCGTGAAAAGGTAACAAACAAACAAACTCACTTTCGTTTTTATAATATTAGTAAGGATTATTTAAGTTATAAAGTGTACTATTGATAATAATCAATTGTATCATAGTAATTGTCGATATTGTTTACAAATTGGCACAGTACTATCGATGTGCCTAGATTTCCCTTTGGCTCGGCACTTGGGATTCTCGCAGTGAACGTTATACATTGCGCGATCGCTCACGTAGTGCAAAATGCATCCATCTTAATTGCAAGCAATATATTACTATTTGTCTACCTGCGATTATTTCGTTTTTGTCTACAAAGTTCATAATACTAATGTTAAAATTACAAATATCACAAGTATTTTAACGTTTTTGGACTAACCGGTGGAAAAAAATCCCTTCTCGTGCTAGACTACATGCCTGGCTTCTTTTCCGACACGTTATAATAGCGCAAGACGGCATAATTTAATATTTTTTGCGCAGCTTACGCACGCTGTCAAATCAAAAGCGCGATTGATGGCCGGTAAAGTAAATTTTGGTTGATGTTGAGTATTTGCTCATAACAGCGGCGCGCGTGCCCCGCCCACAAGGCCCTTCTAATCTCCTTTATATGTTCTGTGGTGGAACTACAGCTATAATTAGGTTATTGATCATCTCATTTGCACAGCGATCACATAGTGCTTTAAAACATAGTAAATTATAGTGTAATTTAAAGTCGTGGTATTATGCACTCCCAATAATAATAAATATAGAGTTAGTGGAATCACTTTTAAAACCATTCATTAAGCATCTCGTATCTTCGTCAACTATCGATACGCTTCCTAGACTGACTTAGAGTGAGGAACCCGAAGTGAAAACTATCTCATAAAATGCCTTGTTGAACTATTTCACGGCACCTGACAGTTTTTTTTTCTAATTACTGCTTAGGAATAAGATTGTTTCATTTTATTAGTACACTGCGAAGGCGAATTTCATCCAGCAATGATTACTTATCTCACCTCGCAACTATCAATTAACGCCTACTCCCTTACCCGCCTACATATACATTGTTCATTCTCAACTACTATTCATAAAATCAGTATTAACATCTATTTGTCGTCTGAGTTAAGAATCGCTCTCGAATACTAGTTATGATGGTAAATTAATGCCTAAATAAACTACTCATCATTGGATGAGTCTACGGTTTTCCCTGATAGATCTAGCGATATGTTTTCTTCACCTAACCGGACAGTAAATAATCCAACATTCACATTTAGGTATTCACTTACGCGTAGTTTGGGTTAGCAAGAACGGGCATCGGGTAGTATACTAGTATAAACTAATTTATTTTATCACCGTTACTCTTCAGAGAGAATCTCGAGTTGATGCGCAGCCTCGGCGACCGGCAGGCGATGGGCCGCGCCTGCGGCAACCTGGGCAACACTTGCTACCTGCTCGGCGACTTCGCCCGCGCCATCCGGTTCCACACGGAGCGACTCCAGATAGCGCGCGAGTTCGGTGACAAGGCGGCCGAGAGACGCGCCAACAGCAACCTCGGCAACTCGCACATCTTCCTCGGACAGTTCGAGAATGCTGCTGAACATTATAAGTACGTATCATCGATGATAACGGGTGCTATTCATAACCGCAGTCAACTAATGATTAGCGACATTTGTCTTTTCGTAACTGTAATCACCGTTGAAGAATAAAGCTGTCTACAGTACGGCCAACGAGAAGCGATACGAAAGGTCATTAACCTAAAGAACAACTGTGGCGTTGACAATCTAATATTTAGCTCTTTCTATCTTGTCGTAATGTCTCCTTCTCTCGGCAAAAACATGAAAACGTTAAGACGGGTTCGCCAACATTCGGGCGGCCATTTTAGATGGGGTTTTAGTATGGGTTTTGTTTACATTTGGTATCGCTTCTCGTTAGCCGTACTGGGAGACAACTCCGTAAGCTTTTTGTTGATCATGTACAAGATTTCAGAAATCGATATTTCTGCAAAATCTTTCGGAAGTTGCAAAATGTATTAGATCATAAGTAGAGTTAGTAGTTGTTGCAAGTGCATGTTCGTATCGTATAAACAAACACTCAACAACTGCGCGTTGCTTGCCAAATGCGACTATAATTAGAGAGCTGTAAGCATGCTCGGAATGATATTAGCATGCTGTTGTTCGCACTTAGCGTAGACAAAGTAAATTTGTTTGTTTCTTAGAAACCAATAATATGTTGTATTCTAGTAATACGTAAGAGTGCTGTGCGCAAATTTAAATAAGTTGTTATTTCCGTAGTAGTGTATTACTATGTAAAACTAGTTTTTATGCACATTATGCATGAGAATGTTGCACAGCGAGGTCGGCTACTGCACGCCACTCGTGCCCACTGTACTAACTGAACTCAATTCATAAAATCCATTTTAATAACACAAATGCGAAAGTAGCTCTCTCTGTTAGTCTGTTTGTTACGTTTTTCATGCGAAAATGCTAAACCGATTTACAGTATCAGATAAACCTCAAGAATGGCGTACCAAAACACAACTTAAGTTATTGAAATTTATCTTTGTATTGTATACCCGGAATTCACGGCAAAAAAACAAAACACACGTCGCCGTAGCCAACACTATAAGCATTATTGCGATTTAAATTACAAATTCTGCTCGCTTGAACCATAACTTACCGAGTACAGTAAAAGTGTAAAATGGGTATCGACCAGTTGTTCAAAGGATTTAACGCTACCTGCTACGGTTATGTCATACCATAATAATATCTAGCCATATAAAACCTGCTGCAAAAATGTAAACAATTTTTAGAGTTCCTTATGCTAATAAAACATTATTAAAGACTAATTAAAATATCCTAGCATCTAAACATGTACGATCAACTGAGTAACTCGTAACCACACCGTGTTGAATATACAATAATTTATTTATCATTCGCAAGATTGCGACTATGACATAGATGATATCTTTAGCAGATCTTATTTTTCTCTACAAAACGGCGCGGGCGTTTGTTCATTGACATTATTTGATTGTCAACTGTTAGTTTTAGGGTTCGCTACCTCAAAAGGAAAAACAGAACGATTATTGGATCACTTTGTTGTCTGTCAAGACACTTTATCTCGGGATCGCTTAGGGGTATCGAGTTGTAATTAAAACTATATACTCAACTCTGTCGTCCCTTTCAGCTGAGACAAACTACCTTCTATGTAAAATATATGAGTGTTTAACTCGCAAGTTTGTACGAAACCCTCAGTGTGCGAGTTTGAGTCCGCTCTTGGCGTTTTATTTTTAATTAATTTTGTTATAACAGGTTAAATCAAGTTTTGAGTTGGGCAGGTACTACTTGACATAATAATGTAGTGGATCTATATGTGTTGTATCCGTAAGCATGTTGCATTTGTCTAATACTTACTGCCTCGTTGTTGGACATTTCTGTTATTTAATAAGCTGAAGCGACTTTTGAGTGTTTCTTATTGCATTGCACGAGTTGAACTATATTTCTAGAAATATAATAATTAAATGTACAAGGATTTCTCAACACGAAACTATTAGACATATTTAAATTGTGATTTTGTAATCACAATCGAATACGCCTTCAGGGTAGCCCGCCATATTGATGTTTTTCTGTCGTGTTGATAACTAGACAGTGTCATGTCGTGTATGTTGAAATAAATATGATTGCGACCGTAAAGTCTAAGAAATATATAACACAATATTGCGGGCTACTGTTGCCTTTAGCAAACAAAATGCATGTGCGTGGCGTGTGTGCACGCACCGATTGTAGTGTATGTAACTCAAAATAAGTATTTCATGCGCGCGTATTTAGTTTTGCATTGAATTTAGTTATATTTAAAATGTATATTATAGAATGGTAGTATAAATGACAGAGCACGAAACGCCTCGGCAGTCGCTTCTGGAGGTAGCCTCATGAACATCTACCAAATAGACCAAATGTTGTGTCCGTTTATCCGTCGCTAACGGAACAATGGCAGAAGCTCTGCGTTTAGTGCACTAGCACGTGATGTATTTCTTCCGTCTCTAGAAGCTTCCGCCGACGCATTTCATGCCCTGTCAATGAAAACAGCACTTGGGGCAAGCATAGCGCGTAATTAAAAATTAATTTCGCGGGCTATTTTGACGCTTTCACCATAAAGTGTTGCATCTAGAACGTTGACAACGTCGTCAGCTAGCTATCAAATAAATAATAGCTATAATATAATAATAAATAAATCAATATAGGTACAGAGAATTAAATAATTTTATATTATAGCTCTAAACAGTTTTGGTTACGACTTCTGGTGAAACCTTTGAAATCCGTGTCTATAGTTTCCAGCTGTTGCTTTTTAACACATTTAAACAACATATTCATTGTTACGGCACAGGTGATTGCAGTTCATATTCAGTATTTTTGTACATCATAGAACAATTTAATTATGTCAGTAACATGAGTTAATGATGAAAACAGAAATATTTAAATGCTTTATGTGACACTGCCAATTCCCAAAATGCAGGGTGCACTCTGCAAGTAAAGCGCAAGCAACTATTAATATTGAGATTTAAAACAATTTCAATATTGTACAATTCTTTCAGTGATTTGACTCTAGTTTTGTGTTCCTACCAAAATGGCGTTATTTTGAAAACAATAACATCGCTGTTTAGTTGTGGCCATTGACAACTGTGAAATAGTTGGTTGTCTTCTCGAGTATGGTTAACATAGGGTTGCCCTATCAGAGGTTTAAATAACACTGAAAGGATTGTAGAGTTCCGTGTCGGTCACACACTGACGGGCTCTTTGTTTTGTTTTCAGACGCACACTATCGCTGGCGGAGGAGCTGGGTGACGCTGCAGTGGAGGCACAAGCGTGCTACTCGCTCGGCAACACGTACACGCTGCTGCGCGAGTACCGAGCCGCTGAGCAATACCATGCACGCCACCTAGCGGCCGCGCGCCGCCTTCACGACCGAGTCGGAGAAGGCCGGGCAGCATGGTCTCTTGGCAACGCCCACGCTGCGCTCGGCAACCACGAGAAAGCGCTGTACTTCGCCAATGAACACTATAACATTTCCAAAGAAGTGAGTTTTGAGCAAGGTAATGAGGTGGCGGTATGGTGATGGTTATAGTCAAATCGTTATAACTTACCAATACAAAAGTTAATGTACCGAAGCGTCCGTTATGAGTAAACAAAAAAGTTGAAATTAATTGCCTAAAATTACCCAACCTTCCAAAAAAAAACATTCCATGCCGAAAGGTATCAGTACAAGTCAGACCGCACCCCCCCGCTCTGCCCAGGGTGGGGGAAGTTATTTGATGAATTCCCATTCGCAAAAAAGGGTGAAACTACTTCATGTACTTTTGTAGATACACATAAATCCGCCATAAATACGCATTTACCCTGCAGTACAATTAAATAGGGTGTGCGTAAAATAGAGGTTACAATTTGAAATAATCTCTTTTGTAAGATAGCACGTTAAGCGAGTGACGATAAAATGGCACCACACATAACAATGGTTAGTATAGCTTGAGCATATGTACAGTACATTTGTAGGGAGGAATGTACTATCTGTGTTGTTGTTAAAACGATTCGACTATTATTTATTAGCTATAGAGGCGAAGTTAATAATGTATAAATCCGAAGATGGAGAGAAGACAAAAATACCTTGAAATTTTTCCAAGACTCGCTAAGATGTCACGAAGCGTTATTGAGAAGTTCGAACGCGACATGTGCCCACTATTGTCGGCCCCGCACACTTTTATCTAAGTAATGATAGCACCAGCTATACTATAGCGAGCGTAACCGGCTTATATTATGGCAATAGATTGTTTCTCCGGGACTTGGATGATCTCCATGACCTCTTAGTATCACTTAATGATAATTTACAAGACAAACTACAACAATTATATTTTGAAACTGTTGCAAAATGGATATTCGGTTATTAACTACCATTTTCGTTTAATCCTAATGACTGACTAACGTTGATAAAACAATCCTGGGCCATGTCACTATTTTATACTTAATAGTTTTTATGTGCTTATGTCACATAGTCTTTTTGGGACTTTCGCGATACAGCACAAGAATATAATGTAAATCTGCCACTGTCAACAGATGATAGAGTACTAATTCTTGCATTACTGGCTCTCGATCTTACCACAAGTGACGTCATCGCATGACATACCACACTGACCCAACAACAGAATACGTCACATAAACTAACTCATTCACATCTCATTACAAAGATAATGCATTTACAACTTAATAAACATACCTCATGTCCATTGCCATTATTATTTTTTTATGTGTTAATACCCAATTTATGTGGGTTAGTTTAAAAACATTTAAACCCGCATACACAAACAGCCAGACGCGGAACAACTATATGTATCTGTGTTTTGTACAAATATTTTTCTCGTGCAGAGATCGAACCCGCAACACGTAGAGCAGCAGTCAACCCCTCTAATTTTCTTTTTTTTAAATCACAGAATGTCTTTATTTCCATTAATTAAGTCCGTGCTTTCACAGTTGCTGTTGCTGTCAAAACTTATAGCAATTTTATCGAAATAAAGATCAGTGTGGTTCTGACAGACTTGTCAGTAACCCATCAGTAGCTATATATATGCAAAGCTCGCTGTGTTGTTTTGTCACTGATGCCTCATCATTGAATTTTCAGTGTTAAAGATTTTTTTCGGATTTCGGAAAAACTGACAGCCTAAATCATTTGAATGCAAGAATTGGTATTCCCACTTAACTAACATGTCTACTTCATGTTTTTTTTTAATCGTCCATTTTTGTACTGGATTCAGAAAAATAAATATTTCTCTAAAACTAAGTATTGTACGCAATTATGGTCTTAGAAACATCGACGTCTCTTATGCTGCACATATATTGGAGTATAAATGAATTTCGGAACTTTTTTAGATATCTATATATAGGACTTATTTTTTTTCTAAAATGCCACCATATTGGGATAAGTTATTTAAACTCTTCTATTTCTTATTCAATACTCCCATAGAAATTCGGGGTCGTTTTAAACTAAAGTTGGTCATGCGGTAACGGTCACCTAACTAATGTGCTAGCAAATAAATGATTGCGGACTGCCTCGTTGTTTGAGTGGACCCAAGCGCGAGTCCGGAGCCTGAAATCGAGGGTCGAGTCCCGGGTTTGACAAAGTGTTTTTGGGGTTTTCCATCAAACATTTCTCAGTAGCAGCCACAAAGTCTTGATTTGAGCGCGGTTGATGACAATTGGCTCGCCCCCTATTACATTGAATTTAAAAATATAACGCGTATTTATACAGGGTGGCCATTTGATAGACGTCCAAAGAAAAAAATTTGATGCCTTATGCTAAGGGGTACCCGAATTACCCCCATGTATGTTCCGCGATTATTTGTAGTTTAGGAGCTAGAATTTTTTTAAGTACTATTTTCAAAATTTTCACCTAACATTGGTTTTTATTTTTTATGTCTTTATTCCTATCATTTTTAGATATTCTTTTTTTGTGGAAACTATTAGCGATAACAATAGCTACCATGTAAAAAAATCCGTTTGCCTAGGCGTTGTAGAACTTACCACAAAATTAGTCCAAAGTTCAAAATTACCATTAGAGTTCGATAATCAAAAATTTTCAGAGCTTAAAAAAGAATAAGTTAGGGGTGCCAGAGGTTTCTAAATGATCTTAAAAACTTCTATGGACCTTCAAACAGACAAAATCGGTAAAAAAATATAGAGCTTGATCGGGGATTATTTCCTGTAATTAGCGTTGATAACAATAAAGGTATTTTTACAGTTATTGTTATAATTTGGGATTTCTTTATTTTTGCCACTTTTATCATAAAAAAATTCGGTAGATAGTTTACAAATTTTATTAAAACACGTTACAAAAGGTTTTCAAAGTGCCGCCGTACCACAGAAATGCACTAAAGACATAAAAAATAAAAACCAATGTTAGGTGAAAATTTTGAAAATAGTACATAAAAAAATTCTAGCTCCTAAACTACAAATAATAGCGGAACATACATGGGGGTAATTCGGGAATCCCTTAGCATAAGGCATCCAATTTTTTTCTTTGGACGCCTATCTACTGGCCACCCTGTATATTATATACTATTGCTAAAGATTGTTCAAAAATAAAGCCGGGCAAAATAGGAACAAACAACTGCTCAAAGAAACAGTGTATTGCGGCCATGTATTAAGTAAGCACAGCTTAATGAAATAATGGGAGTCAATCACGTAGATAGCTGGAGCATAAAATATGCATCAGCGGAACAGTACGCCATCGACTTGCCGGCTGTCATAATATATTTGCCGGCGAGCGCCTGCAGGTGGGTTTCTCACGTGGTGCATTGACCCGGCACTGATGCGCTGTCTAAACTCAAACAAGCTTGTCGGGGGATCAGCCGAGCTGTCGAATACCCCCGACCACTCACGAAGCCTTCCCACCGAAATCTAAAAGGTTCGGTTGGTTAGTCTAGACTCAGTCACGCATGCGCCCTTCATCAGACGGCAAAATTGTTCAGCTACAAGTGTGCGGCAAGTGTCTTTCCCGACTTCCAGTTTATTTAAAATCTAACTTATTTATGAAAATAAAGTTTATACGGATCTAATTTTTTAACTAGTCTAATGTTGGCTCAGTAGTCAACCTGTTTATCATTAGTTAATATCATTCAATAACGTCAGAAGTTTAAGCTATCCAATTAAAGAATATAGTGTCTTTCGTGGAACCGGCCGTCTGAGACTTAGCCCAGACATTGGGGCTCTTTAGTTTGTATCCAAATAGGCTGTAACGTAATTAAACTGAATATACCTAGCATCGTACATCACTTGGCGGGAGATGGAAGTTGAACGTAAGTGCATTAGTAAAGATTACAATAGCAGTATACCAGTGAATTGTTAGAAGTTGTGATTTTTATTATGGTTATATCAGATCGGTTTGCAATCGATGAATGTATTTCTGTGATAGTTGAAGGGATTTTGAAACAAAAAAGGGTAAAACCAACCGAAGCGCGACGCAATGATTCACCAAAGGGGGCTCTTCAAGACGGTCGAGGGTCTACAGTTTAATATAATAATGATCCCATTACATAATGACACTCGCTATGAAACTGTTTCTCAGTTCGCGCAATAACTGCAACGGTGAATAGTAAATTAAAGTAGATATACCCTATATATGATATGATATGTCAATCGTTCATGTACGATATCTCACGTTACTGACTTCCTAAAGCTAAGTATTTTTTTCTTTTGTTGTCGAGATGTTTGTAACCGACTTCAAAAAACGAGGAGGTTCGAACAACGGCGAGGTATGATGTGATCTCCGATTAATCCGCGAACTGTGGACCGATTTTCATAATTATTTCTTTGTTCGAAAGGATATACTTCCGAGGTGGTCCTATACAATTTTTATTAATATTACTTGCGTAGTTTATGAGTAATCTCCTATAAAACATATACTTATTCTATGTCTGTATGGATTATTGATATATGGATTTATTTTATTTTTTGCAGATTTTTTTTTTATATTCCAGTGAATCTCGTTTCGTCTCGTCCACGACGTAACGCTTTAATTAAGTTATACATTTGGGATCATTGGTGTGCCCGCATACTCACATACCTACTATCAAAATATCTGCATCGAAATAGTTTCTGCTGAGATTAGGTACCCTGGCTGAAATAAGATACAAAGGATTTTATAATACTAAATCGTTCTCGTTTGTTGCAGTAACACAGTCAAAAGATGTTGATAGGTGATTACAACGATTTCTGCTGAATGTAAACAGTATTCACATATTCTGGAGGGTACGTCATGTACGAGTGCGTCGTCTCGAATACGTCCCGTTCTCTTCCGCTTAATATACGCTAAAACAACAAAACTTATAGCAGTTAGAAAGAGTTCGAAATCGAAATGAAATCGTTGTCTCTTTTTAGCTTCAGCTTGTATCTAAATGGTAAATGCGTATATTCCATTAAAACAAGATATCTGTAATCGTAACAAAAACATACATGTGTTGATTTATCAGATACATGTACTTACAATAGTTGTTTTGTTTTGAGGCCTGAACTACATAAACCTGTTTTTTATTAAATACATTTCACAATATATGTCTGTGCCACTCACGATGCCTTTCACAAAACAGAGCTAACAATTATAGAACTGCAACTCTATTCATTCTTCATTGAAGACGTAACTAAGCTCATTAACTCTTTCGCTGCCCAGTCCAAATTATTCAATATATTTTGGACTCATACGCCGAGTTTTGGGCAGCGAAAGGGTTAATATGTGTATTCGCTAGTTCATAATAATAATCAACCATTTTGTTTCTCTGCAGTTAGGCGATGTGCTGGGCATGGCCACAGCGCAGATGAACATCAGTGACCTGCGCAAAGTGCTGGGATTGCCAGTTGAAGCCGAGTCACCCCCCGCACCGCCCTCCGACGAGGACTCCGCCCCCCGGACACCTTTCAACGCTCTGAGGGTCCGCAGGCAGAGCATGGAACAGCTCTCATTGATACAGGTGTGATAATCTGCTCACACAATCAAGCTTAAGCTTATAGTTTGCTTGAAACCTCTTGTTGCTTTTAATGTGGGACGAACACTAATCTCACAAAAAAATGTTGTATTTCCATCCCCATAAGAGGTTAAAGGGGGTGTGGGGAGTATCCTCTAGAACAATGTGTGAAGTTTTTGTTCTGTAGTGACTGTACCTATATAAAATCCAAAAACTAGACTAGGCATTGCAGGTCACCAGTGTATTTCTAATATATTCTTAGAATAGCTCAAATTTAAATTCTTACGTATGCGATAACGTTCACACATAGTTTTGACTGCCCGGGATACATTCGCCCAAATAAGAAGAGGTACTTGTCTCAAGAAAAGCATCTTAACTTACTGCGTGGAATGGTAAGATAGCTCGTCTGGTATTTTAATCACATTTTTGTTCACAGATCACTCCGGACTCCAAGAGGTCCGAGGAAGAAATAGAACCCCAGCCTAAGAAAAAGATCGAACACACTGAGTCCGAGGATAACCCCGAGTCATTTTTCGATCTCGTCCTGCGGTGCCAGTCCGGTAGAATGGATGACCAACGCGCCACGTTGAACAGCAACAAAGAGAATAGGCCGAAGACCAAGGCAGCGCCCAACAAGGCGTACGTACCGGTGCCAGTCTCCGGCAAGGGGTAAGTACACTCACCCGTACATATGCACAGATACAATTTACTTATAAACATCTCGAGTAAATTATTCGTGAAACTTGTGTAAAATCCTCAAGTAAAGTGCTCCTTAATGTCTAGTTATTCTGTGAAAACCTGCTCGCGAATACGCCATTTCGCAAACGCAGTAACAATATGTTAGACGAGTTCTCAGAAACTCCGAGACTACGATAGCTTCCTCTGTAATAGTTCCTTATTCAAGTAAATTAGCTTAGTTTCTGCCTACCTCACAAATAAAACATGCCTGACTTGGGCACTGTACAACAACAGATATCAATTTTATTAGTAACTTTCTCGTTGCCAATATTAAAATAAAATATTTGTATAAACCAAATTCAACACAGTCACAAGTAAAACAATGAAACATTGTCGGCTTCAACAGAACGCAAAGTTTTATTTCATTGTTAAAATTATTGTTGTGCAAAGAAAATAGACGTGGTAAATAGAAATTCCTCGAACTGAAATCGACCAAAATCCGTGGCGATGTTATACGTATAGTGTCAAGTAATGCGCTGCTAACAACGCACATATACTGCTCATAGAGATATCAGACATCGAAGAGGAATTAATTTCAACAGCATGTGAATACGTAATTTGGTTCAATTTATAATCGATAGTTTGTATTAAATCAACCGGACCGCAGGGTAGGCAAGGGAAGGGAGAAATAATATATAGAGGTAGTCGGTAGGAAAAGTGCATTGCAACTCGTACCAGGCACAACTAGTAAAAATGTCGGTACCTAGGTAGTTACGATGCTAATATACGTAGCCGAATGCCTTTGTCACGTGATGCACAAGCGTGAATCCACCCGTATTTAGTACTGCACAATCACATAACGTTTCTCAAACTCGGCGCCTGCCTTGTGAAGCTTGTCGCATCGTTCTCTTGACCGATTTCATTATCACGCAAACGTGAACGGACACTCGTCTCTTATCTCATTATGATCTCCATATCTACTCGAAACAAACACTTATCTACTATTTCCAACAACGTGTGCCTCTCGCTGCCTCCGCCGCAGGTGACGACACCGTGTTCATGTGTGTTGCTCATTTAGATACAATATCTTTCGACGTAAAGCCTATTTTCATAGTCTTTGCCTGATCTTTACATCGCGCGAGAAGTGTTCGAGGGCATAATATTTAAAGTTTTATTTTCTACATTTATATTATGAAGGCTTATGACGAAGATTTCAAAGGGTGTGTATTTAACTTTTCAAAATTGAAAATTTTAATGTAAATAATTGTGTTAATTTAATAACCTTGCACTAAAACGTGATTTCGGTTGAAATGTAAAGTGTAGTTCTGCGAACAAACAAACGCCTTGTTAATGTAAATAAATGGAAACTATTAAAAAAACTAGACTAAAATATAAATGTACATAACTTTAACTGGCATATTTGGTAATACATATATGAGTAATGACACTGGTGCCAATTTGGACTTGGGTGTTATCTGCTAGTGTTCTGTAATTTCAACGAAACTGTGTCCACCGGTGAGCACATATGCGACTCTGCGTTCTCTCCATGTCACAGGAAATTCTTCATTTGTTTTTGTGGCTATATTTTAGTCGACTACTCGAAAAATCAGTACTTATTGGTAAAAAAAAAAAATACAAAAAAAAAAACCAAACCCTTTCAAAAACAAGCTTTGTTTTATGTAAAATTCCAAGACATCATTTTATAGAAAACACGTTTGAAATAGAAAGTACACAAGTTAGAAAGGTCGCACAAGACAAGTTCAGTCACACATTTGTAATTTATTTACGAAACCAACTAATTTAAATTATGGTTTCCACACAGCCTTTGCTAATTTTCAAATTTACATTTATGGATTTCTATAAGTTTAAAATTGGTAAAACCTACCCCTAACAATAGTATCAGGAGTAGGTTTCAGAATATAGAAACGACCAGCGAGAGCTGCACTATTTGTATACTCTAACAGTGACTTTCAATTGGGACAAGTCGATATTTTAAATATATGTTCAATATTATGATGTCAGTATGAGTGTTCGGTAAATAACGAGTGATTTATCATTGTGCAGGTCGAGCGATGCTATGCTGGATATGATAAACAGTCTTCAATCAGAGAGGTTGGAGTCGCAGCGCGCAGATCTTCGTCCCGTTCAGAAAGCTCCGAGCAACGAGCCCGGCCCGGGCACCTCGCTGCCGGGGCTGCGCCCTCAGCACACCACTCGTACTAAGCCGGAAGATGACTTCTTGGAGATGATCGCTCGCGTCCAGGTATGTATATTTAGGAATTTCTCTCCATATCCTGAATTTGTGCCAAATTTATGGAAAAAAGTCAAATAATAACTAAATTTGGGGTGCAGTACATAAAACACACTTCTGTCTAACCCTACGGCGATTTCAGACGTGAAATGTGTACATTGAAATGCTTCGTGTTTCAAATGTAAATCGCTAGACACATTTTATATTATAAATGCTTATTTCAATGTTATAAAATGGCACATTTTCCAGGGGTCACGGCTCGAAGATCAACGTACAGAGCTTCCGCGCGTTTATGTTGAGGCCAAGCCGAGGCCGAAGCAGCAGCAGCAGCCGCGCGGCGAGCAGCAGCAGCAGGGGCGCGCGCGCATCGAGCCACCGGTGCCGCGCCCGCGCGCCGAACAGCAGTCGCAGGGCACTGTGCCCGATGACGATTTCTTTTCCTATCTTATCCGTGCCCAAGGCACTAGAATGGAGGACCAAAGAGCTTCTGTAATTACAATTTTCCGTTTTACTACAATTTATTTAGTTTTGAAAATGTGAACGTAATAAATTCATTTGATTTTTACTGTTGTTTCAGATCCCCAAGAAGGACGTGCGCACTTTCAAAGATTCCAACCTGAAGAAGTGATTTCGCTGAGCATGTTGACGTGTTGTGTTCTTAGTTGGAGTTGCGATTATACTTTATATTATCTACTTATGCTACTTGTACATAATCTATTTATATTAAGTGCTAGTTTTACCACATTATGTTTTCGGCCTAATCGTAGGCTGACCTAGAGTAACTGACTACTTACAAAGTTAAAAATTACATAATTATTAATAATCAAAATTAAGTAACTTACGGTCTAATATCTTTCTTAAAAATATTCCGGCCTTGACGTGACTTGTGAACTTGTTTTCTATCTAAGGAATATATTGACTACTATTGTTGTGGAGCGTTAAGGACGAACAGCGATGCACTAAGTGAGGCCGCATGTAAGATATTCGTCCGTTGCTACAAGTGCCTGATATATATTTGTGTTTTATTTAAAATCTAGGCTTACTTTCTACGATCTAATTTACTCATTCATAATATAAGTGCTAGCTTCGATTTCTAAATTATTTTACTATTTACAATAGAAATCTAAAAGCGTTGGCAGTAAATAAATTGTTTATAATAAAAACTGAAAGTGAACTTTTTAGTTGTAATTTTAAGTGATGATTTAAAGTAAATATGAAACTATTCTTTTCTTCTTTCTGTTCTTAGGAAGTATATATATATTTGGTGGATAACACGCGCCGCGCCACGTCACCAGCCATCCAGGGACTTGGACGCTATTATGGGCTTATAACGACTTATTGAAGCAGTATTGTTCTAATCTCTGGAAGGACATTAGAACAACACTGCGTGGGAAATAGGCAAAGCGATACAGGATATGTAGTCTTTCCCACAATGTAATAAGATTAAAGCAAAACTCGTTAAGACGTCGTGGTGAGCCCACCTGAATCATTTTGATTCTTTATGACTACCAATGTGACGACTATCAATAAATTAATTTATTACAATATCTATAAAAATAATTATTTTATACAATAAATTATATAAACAATTATTTTATACTCATTCCAAATGCATTTATTGTGTTCAATTTCTGTTATGATTTGTTTTCAATGAATGTACTTGTGTTCTCTGATGTGTACAACTGTAATTATCGTAATTCTTGACTGGCCGTTATAGAACGAAATCTATAATGTATTCGCTGGTCTCTATAGTAATAATTCAAGCAATAATTATCAAATATTTGTGTTGTATTCAGGCAAGTTCTCGATGTTAATACGAAAAAATCGAACCATTTTTTCACCCAAATGATCTAAGTTTGTAAATCGATTTTAGATAGAATTTCGAATTACTCGATCTCGAAACTGACAGTTGGAAATTTAAAATAAAATAATATTATTACTAATAAACTTACATACTTAAGTCCAAAAATTGTGATTGTTATGGTCAATAAACACCAAACTACACATAGAACTGAAGATCTTGTTTTATTTGACCTTACGTTCATCTCCTGCCCAGCAACACTCTGTTGCTTGACTGGAAATGTTCGATAAGATCACCAACACGTTATCATCGGCGTGTCTTCCATTACGTAAAGGATA
The DNA here is from genome assembly GCA_958449745.1 of Ochropleura leucogaster. Taxonomy (NCBI): domain Eukaryota; kingdom Metazoa; phylum Arthropoda; class Insecta; order Lepidoptera; family Noctuidae; genus Ochropleura; species Ochropleura leucogaster. The sequence continues at coordinate 24,050,990 of OY288200.1, forward strand.
TTTAATCTGGATCTGGAGATCAGTGTCAAAATAAAACTAGGTGTGAGCTTTGGCGTAGCGTGGGAGGGTAGATGCCAATCAATTGATATACTTTTTATGAGCTGTCAAAACGTGTTTCCCCCATAGATTTTGTATGAGACTCGCAACGATGACGTCACTATTTTGTCAAGTCAATGATGCAACTATTTATTGATTTAAAAGCAACTAAAAATCGAATTTTAAAGTTATTTTGAAATGAATGGAGTTCTCAGGTCTAGAATAAGGTGTTCTTTCAGAAAAATTGTGTTTTTTAATATTTGGTTAATGGTGTCAACTACCCAATTTTGCCACCCTCTTAATTAAGTATTTCAATTTAATGTATACAGGTACATTAATTTTAGAGATCTTTTCGACAAGAACAGTCATCATTATTTTGCATTGTACAGGTAAGATTTAATATTAAAAAAATATTGATACAAAAAATCTTATTTTTCTTTAAGTACATAGAACTAAATAAAAATTTGTTTGTAAATATTTTTGTGAATCAATCACTCATACTCATAACACTATTGCTAAAGGTCCAAAAAACAAAGAAAGGAAAAGGACTGCATTAAAACTAGTAAAGCTCCTGCATCTGTCGTAGTGCAGCCGAAACCCACGCTACGCCACTGACGCGTCGCAATGTGCATACGGCGGCGCGTGCGCTTATGTGCGCAGGTACTCGGATAACTCGCCTGTTAAAATTAAGTTACTCTGTGCCAAAAGTAAAGGTCGCGCCATTAAACCTACTAGTATACCGCGATTAGAATTAGTGCCCTGCACGGGGTTGCGACAGTCGCTCTCTCCATGCCCCCATGAGATCGCACCGGAGGTCTGTCCGCTGAGCAGCAATTTGCCGCGGCAGCGGAGTTTCCCCCCGGTGTAGTGCTTTCGCGCGCCACTCAAACAGGGGCGCGAGCATTATCGCCTCCAGATCCCACGGTGGGAATCCGGCAAGGAGGTTCGCTGCCTCGCCGGAGATCGTGCGGTAGCTCCGTATTAGCCGTATGGCTACCACCTTTTGGGGCGCGTTCAGGTAGTGGGCGGCGCGCCGCCCTAAAGAACGCGCCCATACCGGGGCCCCGTAAAGGGCCATGGACCGCACGACTCCGGCATAGAGCCTACGGCAGGAGGCGTTTGCCCCCCTCAGATTGAGCAAAGCCGCTTGAAAGCAGCCCCGCCCGCTCGAGTTTGGGAGTCAAACGTCGGAAGTGCTCCACGAAATTCCACGACGGAGGACGATTGTCAGGTACTTCATCGTCGACCCGACGCCGATGCGAACCCTTCCTACCGCCAACTAGGATCCCGACGGTGGCGTATTTCCGCGGCCATGAAATACCATGACCTCGGATTTGTGCAAGGCCACCTCGAAACCCAGTAGCCGGATCCTCTCCGCACCTATATCCTAATAGCACTCTAAAACGGAAACTTTTTATAAGTGCCCGTTTATCACAGCTATCCTTACTAATATTATAAAAGTGAAAGTGAGTTTGTTTGTTTGTTACGTCTTCACGCCTTAATGCTAAACCGATTTTGATGAATTTTGGTACAGAGATAGTTGGGACCCTGGAGACGGACATAGTCTAAATTAAAAACTGAGAATTGAGGGAGAAAGAGGGAAGAAAAGGGAATAGTTAGCATTGCTATTACAATAAATAAAGCGCAACGGCCTAAGGTACCAGCAAATCAGGAACTGAATCTGGAAAGTATTGTGTTATCCCGAATTTAACGCGAGCGAAACCGCGGGCAAATGCTAGTTTTACTACAAAGTTGAAATTTGGAGTTAAGTTAGTAGGTTCTTTTATGAGCCGATACACAAATATGTATGATGTATTGTACAATACTGAAAAGGAACTCAAAATAGTGGTGGCACTTCAAACATGTAACTTAGGGTTAGAAATAAATAACTACGTAGGTAGACAACTGTGTTGGCTACTGAGATAGGTTTTCCTATTGGAAGAACCAATACCTCATGGTCAGCAGCCGCGCCCGCGGCCACTCGACCAAAGAGGCAACCACGGCATCTGGAATTGTGTTGTATTAGGTACATTGACTTAAGCTTGAATGGCGAAATTCGGGTCATTTAGCTCCCTTCAAAATGGTCGAGCTGAATGGGGTTGATCCATACGTCATGTTCGTGAACGGGCGCTGTCAGTTGGGACTGGTAATTTTTTAGCTACCACGGTTCATTATTAAACTTATTTAGATTTAAAATTAAATTTTGCTTTTTATTTACTCTGGACGCTCTTACTGTGCACGCCTTTCCACATCGTTCTCACATATTTGTATAATCTCAACATGAATGATGTAAACACGATCTTGTAAAAATATTATAATTTAAAAGAGTGTCCATGGAGTTTCTTGCCCATTCTTCTCCATAGAGATCAACGCTTTGGAATAGAATAGAATATAGAATCTATTTATTCAAAGTTCAAACACTTGGCACTATAAATACAATTTAAATCCTAGAAATAATGTTGGTATAACAAAATTTCGATGCCTGTACGCTTGTTGGGTTCGTCAGCGGTAAGTCCAGCTGTGGAGAGTTGAACTGCACTCTTTAGTTTATCCGCATCTTGTTTCGTTTCGGTACTAATTATTACGCCACCGTTCTTTGTTTTTCGGACACTACGTACTTGCAGCTTCATTTGCTCGGGACGTATGATTTTTTTCACCAGTTCTTTTGTTTCGTCACTTGTTTTCAACTTATCATCGGGATAAATGGCGACAGAGCTTAAATTATTCGGTCGAATGAAATGGCTAGATGCTTTTTTTCACAACATCGGCAAAAGAAGTATTCTTCGCAGAACAAGAGTCCAGAAACGTTTGCTTGAGGTCCGAAAAATGCTCTGTTAGGTCGCGTTGTTGTTTCAGGGTATCGATCATGACGTCCGCGTGAATGGCCCTTTGCTTCAGCGACTGGTATAGAACAGCCATTTGTGACGAACCAGATTCGACTTTACGGCAGAGGTTTGTGATTTTCAATTTCTGCTCCGTATTGAGTTTCCCATCCGCGGCAATAGAGCAAACTTCATTCAGGTACTGCTGGATGGTGGCCATCCATCGTTGGATTTCAGGCGTTGAAGCAATAACATCTGCTGGATTTTGTGACGGCGGAGCGTTGCGCTGGCTCCCTTGGATTACAGGGACTGTTTTCCATTTTGTTTTAGTAATGAAGGTTCACTGTTTTGTGTGCATTGTCCTCTAAAACTACACACTAAGCAAGAATACTTTATACATTACGACATTAATAAAATTAAGGAGGTCAATATTATTAAATATTTCTAATGAACACGTCTGTACGGTGTGAGTGCGCAATGTGCAATGGAATGGGCAACTACAGTACTTTCACAAGTTATAGATTCACTTTGTTTCTTGACTTTCAAAAGTGCCTGTAATGGTCTAATTGAAATAAATGATTTGATTTGAAATGTAGGTATGTTGGTAGTACCTTTAGGTACACCTCGGCCTTCTTCAGGGATGCCGAGGGTGATGTTAGGTATGTCAGTTTATGTAATAATCGTGTGAAGTAGTTCACACACACAAATAATAATAATCTGTGCAATAAAGTTTAGTCTGTTAATGATAATCCGCGCGTTTATCTATAGCTCATGAAAATTAAAATAGAAATTTGTATAACATTTTTTTCTTAAATCAGATATCATGAAATATAGGCTTCTAAAGTAGGTACTCAAAAGTGATAACTAAGGATAAATTTGAATTTATTTCAAATTTGAGTTAAAACTAAATTGGCTTGTGTATAATTGATATTTTAGTTTGAGTTATGGGGCTTTTACATAAAACAGCAGCAATCACTTTGTGTGTTTGTTTTTTATTAAGATATTTTGCGGCTGATTGTACATTTAGTTAAAATGAGCGTCAAAATTTTGAAGAAGATTTTAGCCGGTCTGGATTTTTTATAGATCCCGACTTTAAGACTCTTTCTAAGATTTTTGGACTTAATAGCTTAGATAATTTTTTTACAGTTTTTATTAACAGGCATTTTTTATTTGTGACATTCGATGCTCATCAACTTTGCATTGCTCATAACAACCGATTTTTTTAAGTTGACGTGAAAATTCTAAATCACTGAAGAATAGCAAAAAGTACTCAAACGAGTGTCATATCAGAATTCGATTGAATTAAAACTGCACCGTTAACTTATATTGGTAAGATAATACCTACATCTTATATTTCACAACATTCGATAGTGTCGCAAATAGGGATCAATTACTGAACAGTAATTTTAAACAAAACTTTTAAAGAAATTATTAAAGTTTTACAAACAAATCATCACGGTAATGCTTACGTTGTACTATGTTGTAAACTAGAGATTACGAAACGCGCTCCGTTTGACGTTTAAAGTAAACTTCACAAACTTGTTTGTTGGTGTGTGTATGTGTGTGAAAATACGACAGCCAACAAGTGTTTTTTCCATCATTTCGTGTGTCAGTTTTAATTATATAAAAATTTTATTCGTGCTTTTGTATTGGTGGTTTTAAATCCAGCGTAACAAAACTCTATTTAAAACTTTTCTGGAGTTATTGGTGCTACTTTCTCGAAGTTTTAGTCAGTTGTGTGATAATAATCCGAGAAATTAATAAGTTGTTGAAGTTTCCATGCTTTATATCAAGGAATGGCACATTTTCGCAACGAGCCTAAAACTTCAAAGCGTGTCCAGTAAGTACATAATTATAATTCTTGTTTACTTTAGTCAGCTCAAGTGGTCATAAGTACTGGACCACCATGTCCTAGGTACTCACACACATGATTCAGGAAGTGCTTCGAATTCAGAGATGTTGATATTGTAATAGACTCTTTAGAACCAACTTCAAGTTATATTAATCAGCTATTTATAAACAGTCTGTTCACTATATTGTGTAATTATGCAAAGTTAACTTTGGATGCAAAGTTGCCAACTATAATGACAATAATAAACATAGTTCATCCTAGTGTTAGATATGAAGTGTGTTTATCACCACTTTATGCATGTTTGTTTTTTTTTAAATATTTGCATTTAGAATAGTATGGCTGAGTTTCCGGCATGTTCATTAAGTAATCAGCTGATTCATTAAATTGAAACATTGTAACATTGTGTATTCCTAAATTTTCATTTACAAGTTATTGCAGTCCATACATTTACTTTCAATCTTTTTTATTGTCAACAAGATTTTAATTCTCATTACATTGAAAATAATTTAATTATTCACTTTACATTGAAAACTCCAAACAAAGTTCTTTTGTTTCAATCCTCCTCAGTTTCATACAATAAAAATTTCATATCCCTTCGCGCCTCAGACGTGGAGTAGCGGACACCAGCCCGTTATACAATACAATACAATACAATTCATATCCCTTTTCCCTCATATAATTCCTCATGACACCTATCCGTCTATTCTGTGATCATCCTTTCCCTTTGAAGAATGATAAAGGATAGTCTTCATCATTAAACTCATCGCTCGTTGAGTCACATTACCAACACAGTTGGCGCAGTGGCTGAGCGATCAGCTGCTGCATTGCGTGTGAAGAATGAAGCTACAGTCCCAGTCACAGAGTATAATAACTTGTGAAAGTATTGGTGTTGCACATTCCAAAGCGTTGATCTCTATGGAGAAGAATTTGCATTTGCACAAATCGGACAAAAAAATATGATCATTAAGAGATTAATTTTTTTACAAGAATAATCTTGTAAAAAAATCAAAGAGTTTCTGTGGAACTCCATGGAATCTCATTATAATCATAATTTTTACATCATTCATGTCTTGATTATACACACATTTGAGAATAATGTAGTTAAACAGGTATATTAAGAGTAACCAGAGTAAAAGTAGAAATAAAAATAAACTCATAATTAAGATTAACCGTGACAGCTGAGCAATGACCAGTCCCAGGTCACAAACATGACTTGGTATTACACACTAAATAAATAAGTTTGACTTTGACTATAACATAACAAGTGAAAAAAAATATTAAAAACGGTTTACGGTTTAAGAAAATTTATTTTCCTCAAAAAGAATACAACTATTCACTTCTATGAGGAAAAACATAATAATTAAGATAGGCGACGGTCTTGCATGGTTATAAACTAAAATAAGGTAAAAATAAAAATGGTAAACAACAAAAAAAAACTTAAAAATATTTTACATTGTTCAGGTGGTGCTTGAGTAGGCTTTTGAAAGTTAGAAGTGTTTTTGATTCCTTAATTACTGTAGGTATAGAGTTATAGATTTAAGCTCCCTCATATACAACAGTCTTTGAACCATAGAAAACTAGGACAGTAACCTAGTACAATAATTAAGTGACCCAATGTATAGTTTGACAGAATTATATAATAGGCATAACCTCATACTTATTTAAACTAGGCATTTTCAATGTTTGAGTGACTCAGAGATGAACAGTAGTCGGTGTAAAAGTTGGAATATAAGGTTACAGTTGTAATGATCATATGTATGGTACGCTATTATAAAGAAATTTCCATGTTTGATATGTTCATAATTGCATTGTAATTATACCAAATAGCATTTAATTGCCACAGCTTCTTAGCATATTTGAAAATATTAAACACAGGTAAACTTCAACTCTCAACATGCCCCTAAAATGACTCCGCTTCTTTATTTTTGAGATATGTTAAATTACTCCTCTCGTACTGGTCAGAGCAGAAGGGAGTGTCAGAGTTATAGTGTCTAAAACTCGTGCTAGTTAATCATATTCCACCAATTTCAAAAGTGATGGTTTTTTTCTATCTATTTGTGTTCTTCTGGAAAATTCAAAAAAAAATCGGACGTTTTCTTTTAATTTGTGCAGGTTAAGGTATTTATTAAGTCTACCTCATTAGTTTAGGTGTCGTAAGCGCGACTGCTAACCATGAAATCCTAGGTTTGATTCCCAGGTCGGCAAGTGTTGTTGGGTTTTTCCATCAGAAATTTCTCAGTAGCAGCCGCAAAGTCTGAATTCGGTCCCGCTTGATTGCAATAGGCTTGCCCCTATTACATGGAACTTAAAACATAACTGGCGAAAAGTGGATGGTACTATTAGGGACACCTATGCTTAACAAATTGCCTCCTGTCAATTTTAGTCAATTTTGGACACAAAGCTTAAATTCCGCAATTGTTTAAAAATTTCGAACGTATCGTGAGAAATTTATGCAAAAGTCAACATTCATTGGAGTGTTACACTGATATGAAGCTGTTTGTCTGTCGTTATTAGCGTACTCCCAACAAATAATCATATGATCAGCTCAATTGGCTCAGGACGCGAGAAGTGATTGTGTTTTACAAATGAATTTAGTCCTGTCAGTAAACTTTGCCGGTAAATTGGGCCACTCACTACAGATCGCCAACAGACTCACGTCTCTGATTAGGTCATCATCAGCATTGGCTCTTAGCCTCTGCATCCTCGTTACTGAGACGTGCTTCCTTGCCCTGACCAGCTGTTGCCATGTGTTCGCGTGTTGCTAGCAGTTGCGGTTACTGGGTCAGCGGCGATTATGTAGATATTAACAAGGCCAGATTTAAAAGTCTGGAGGACACGAATATTTTTGGAGCAGAAGCAAATAAATCTTTTGAGTTATATGTTAGTTATCTTCATATCCATCATATGTACATAGTGTAACGTAACATAATGATCGCACAACCTCTCGTGTGGACGGATGGGATGTCGGACCGTGACACTAAACCAATTATGTTGCAATAGTTCCTAATAACCTTTTTATTCGTAGTCGGCATGATTTTATGGTAAAACAAAAAAAATAGTGACTTTTAAAACAGTCGTAGAATACGAGGTTGCGTTTTACAGTAGAACTTAATGTTACGCACTCAAAACATGCTGATGCATACAATAATTTAAAAAAATCACGTCTATTGTTGGAAGATATTTTTGCAACTAGAAGTTTCCCAGTCTTGAACAAAAAATATTTGCAATGACGGGGAGAACAAGTATCTTTCAGCTTCGTTGGGGTACGTCTCCACCTAGTAAACTATTGTGGCGCCTTTTTTATTTTAGGGTAGATCTTCAAATAACTTCCCCCGCTCTGGACGGAGCGGGGGGAGCGTCAGACTTGTACCGACTAAACCCACCCATGTTCCTTCTATTGCCCTTTACGTTCCGGGGCCGCGGTATCTTTTTCGAACAACCTGCAACCCCCGCGGCAGGCATTGCGACCCCTCACTTACTCCTTTGAAAAAAAAAACTTTAAATATTTTGGTTAATCTTGATTATGTTTCATACTCTGATATCGTTTTCTTTATATCATACAAAACTTGTTTGTATCACCTCGTTAATGAGTAGGTGCAAAACAAATGTCTGCTATTTTGGAACTAAACTAAAGTAGGGGAAGTTAGGCGGACCAAATAATTTATTATATTTATTTTACGTATTCACGCCTTAATGGCTAAACCGATTTTGATTACATGATTGGTACAGACAAAGTTGGGACCCTGGAGAAGTTAGCTTTTTTTTTTAAAAAAGTGAGCAATGTGGGAGAAAGAGGGAAGAAAAGAGAAAACTTAGCATTGCTAACTTGCAGCATTACAATAAATAAGGCGCTATTGCAAAAACTACAAGTAGCAGGTTCCTGTAAATCAGGAAGGGGAACTTTGTTACCCCAAATTTAACTCAATTAACTCAAGGCCGCGGGCAAAAGCTAGTAAGCTACTCTATTTTGTCTTTGAAGGTGATCAATTTGTGGATGTCCCTTCTTTATCTTTATCGAGGCCCTTAATCCCTGTAGGCCTGCCCTAAATCCGGCACTGGATATTAATTAATTCCATGTACCTAACTTACTAGTTTTGTTTTGTAAATGGTATTAATTACCATTTAGGATCCTAGAACCAAAATACCAAAAATACGGGCCCACGTGTGCGGTTACGGCCCATTTACGGAGAGGCCTGTGCTCTCCCGTTGGGTACGTTATAGCCCGGACAGAGGCGTCGAGACACATCATACACAGTAGGTTTTGGCAATATGTTTACACAATGAAATTCAATTGCGTTTAGATATAATCTTAAAGTAAAGAGGCGAATACAAGTTAAGCACTAGGTCGTTTAGTTGAACGTTTTCCAAGGTGAGCCGAAGTTTAGTAACCGTGCCTAAAGGTCAGTAGTAAGTCTTGTTTAGAAGCTAAGCTGAGGAATGTGTACATTCATGTGTAATAGGTTGTTTCTGATTGGTCGATGACAATGATGGGCTACAGAAACACCGTGTGGATCGATAACACGCTATTTTAGTGTTATGCTTTATTAAGGCTTTTTGCGGCCTTGGTGTTATTGGGTTTTTCCATGAGGCATTTCTCAATTCGAAATTTGGGTGTAAGTACTGAATTTACGGTGTCATTACAGCTTTGGTTTTAAAAATCTTAAATCTCCCCATGCTGGTGTTTCCAACTTACCAAAACTGATTTTGTAATGTAATGTCATCAACCGGTTTAGCCTAATGACGTTTCGCGACGTCAGTGATAAGATAACGCACGGATCTTAATATCTCAAGCCACTTGTGTGTCGGCAGCTATCTTTGGTCGTGTTGTCACCGCGACAGTTACTGCATACGACGCGTTACCTGCTGGTGACGTCACGCGCAGCTCCTAAGTACATAGCCAATGTTAGCCACTAGCTATCACCACGCAAATGTATACAATTTGATGATGATGTCAGTTTTATACTTTTTGTCGTATTATATTTTTTATTGTTTTGTGTGTTATTTTTCTATGAAAGCAATTTTGTTTTTGCCTGCTATTAATACTGCATCTACTGTATAGCTACATTTAGTATGTCTTGCGTTTAAAAGTTTTAACATAAATGTACAAACTGTAGACGAACCTTGGGTAAACAGCAGGACATGGCGGGGCGAGTTGAATGTCTTCTTGAAGAATTGGCAAGGCAAGGAGTGCCACAGACCTGGCACCAATGTAAAAGCTGAGGTGGCCTTTTCCGGCAGTGCGGCAGTAAAACCAATTTCTTATTTCCCTCCTTGTAGGACCCTCAAGTGTTAAACTTTTTCACATAGACATACTTATAATATCGAAGTGTTTTAGTTTAGTTTTTATTTGTGTATTGAAATACTCGACCGGCCACCATCCAGAGTATTGGCAAACAGCTCTTTGGGTATAGGCCTCTTGAAAGTTCACACATAGTCCCCTCTGTGACAGCTGATGCTCCTCGCCCCCCCCCCCCACCACCATCCCCGTCACAGGTAACGGGGCCTACACTACAGTAACCCTCAGAAATAGCGTGCTGATCAAACCGAAATAGGAGCCACGTACATATTTGTTTACCCAAAAGGATTTTTTCATAGGAACCAATTATGTTATCAATATTATCAATCGATCGCTAATAACCATATTTGGTTAATAGAATTCTAAATTTTAATTTTACAAACTCTAGATATATGTAAAATTAGGAGCTGAGTAGTGGGTGAAACCGCTGGGCACAGCTAGTATAGGTATAATATAATATGAAGATATTATATCTCTCTCGTTACTCTAAATAAAAAGCATCATCAGCACGTTATGAGTGAGTGCATACTCCCAAACAAAAAAGTCGTTTTACAGCTTTTATGCGTACACATGGGGATACAACAGGTTACATTTTCAGTACAACATCATCGTACCAACGCTTTGTATAGATTTCCCGTACAGAAAGTGCTGTATAATCTGGTTTTGTATAGCTTGATAGGTCCCCGTGTGTACAGTACATCTAACTACTAAGACTATCACTTAGTTGGATGTACAGACTGCACGGTTGACGGCTTCGTAAACGATTCGTTTAACTTTACAGCGTATAAATCAACCCTCCACGAAGCCTAATGTTATTAATTATTATATCACTTTAATAATAAAAATAAAGTTATCTTGTGTAGAAATAATTTAACATAGATGTCACAAGCGACATCGTGTATAACTAATATTGTCCGTTGAAGGAGTTCACTATTTATTTTCCACTTAAATCATTTTTTGAGAACAACACCAGTCGCTATGTAAAAATGGATCATTCTGAATGATTGTGGACGTGTCTCATGAATCTAGAAGGTTTACCAATTCCGCATATTTCCACGTCGCGCGTCGTCGTCGGCGACTTGTTGACGGCTTGTTTGAATCAATTAATCATTTAGGTGGAGAAGCGAGTTCGTCATGCTGATACGTAACGTGCGCAGACAATGACCTCGTGTAATGCAGGTCAATTTGGTCATTTCTACGCGCTTGCAGATTTTGGCTAGATACCGATTATTGCTTAAGTGCTTCACCCAGCACTATTTCTAAAGGCATGATAAGTATTTCAGATTAAAACAAATAATTAATAGAAGATTGGGTGATAAAAATGGTTCTTATCGAATTTACTACATTAACAGAAGATTGCACCGACTCACCGGACCGGACTACGCATAGGCACGATTCGAGCGGTGCACCCGGCATTAGTCAGGATTACTCCCCCACTTCATCTGCTTCACCCCTTCAGTATATAAAACATGTCTATTGACTTCGCCTTAATGGTTAAACGAACTTTCCTTAAATGTTGTTCGTCGTATCGTCTTGACCGTCCGCTGGTTAGGTTCGTCACATTAAATTGAATAGTGCGGTCTCTTCTAGATGGCAAAAAGTCTTGAACAATATTTATATTTATTTAATAAAGCCGTGTTGGGTCTTAAATGAAAGGGCTTAATTAGGACATTTCAAAAACGCATAAAAAGTGAACCATAAATATATACATAATTATGTACAAAAACAAAAATCCGACAACTGAAAAATCACACTACAAAGTATGAAACACGAAAATATTGTCATCTGAAAAATTCTTATGAAGTACGAACTATTGAATATTTAGATTGATTTAATTAAAACATAATCATCATCAGGTCAAATATCAAAGGCTAATGTAACGCCACTTTTCCCTAGAATGTATTGTTTAGCACGGGAACAATTTCAGAAGAGATTATTTTCTTGTTTTAAAAGTTCATTTAGCCCTATTTGCAAGTGGCTACATACATGTCATCGTTTCGTTAGCATTTGTACAGGGGATCGGCACACTTTACAGATCTGTTGTTGGCCCGTTAACGAGTTTAATCGCCCTCTAACGAGCGACACAGATCCCTTACGGGCGCACCGGCCGCGGCTCGCGATATGTGACGGATTAAATCCATTCAAAGCTAAGAAATCACTCACTCGACTGGGTATCTAAACAAATTGTATGTATTGCACTGTGTATATTATGTGCACGTCCAAATGAGACGCCCCTTTGTCACACATTTTCTCACAGTTATTCTTTACCATAGCGAGAGGTATACATATAAGTAATTATGTTAATAAAATAAAACTAAGGTTGAAATAAGTACCAAAATTCATCAAAACCGGTTCAGCCATTAAGGCGTGAAGACGTAACAAACAACAAACTCGCTTTTATAATATTACTGAGAATTAAATACTTAGCTGTAAAGAATCAGATAGTTATATTGTAGCTCCCGGGGTTATTAGAAAGAGATGTCGCCCCAGAACAAAAAGGGCAAAAGAAGAAATATAAGAAAAGAATGGGCTTTAGTCAGTGAAAGTCTGACACTCCCGCCCAAAGCGGGAGATGGTATTTAATGAATAGCCATCTGAAAACTTATAATGGTACTTTTTATTAAGTGTAAATAACACTTTGGTTTAGATTAAATTAAATAAATATTTTCTTTATTTATTTAACTACACATATTTTTTTAATTTTTCATAAAATTGTAACAACAATCGGCACAATGATAGCCAAGTTCACCTTCCAAGTCGAGATATATAATATACTAGGTGTGCCCAGCGCTTTCACCCGCTGCTCAGTTAGAGGCATGAAAAATAGATGTTAGCCGATTCTCAGACCTACCTGATATGCACACAAAATTTCGTTCAAATCGGTCCAGCCGTTTTGGAGGAGTATGGGAACTAAAACTGTGACACGAGAATTTTATATATTAGACTAGCTGTGCCCAGCGGCTTCACCCGCTGCTCACTTAGGGGTTTGAAAAACAGATGTTGGCCGATTCTCAGACCTATCCGATATGTACACAAAATTTCGTTTAAATCGGTCCAGCCGTTTCGGAGGAGTATGGGAACGAAAACTGTGACACGAGAATTTTATATATAAGATTAAGTTTATTTTACTCGGCTAACCGGGTAGCCGGGTAGTTCTGATAGCACGTGCGTAAGCGAAGTGATTATCAGTTGGGTTTAGAGTTGAAGAGCTAGTAATGGGTACAGCACTGTTTTGTGCTGTAGCTTGAAATAGAGATGAGAGAGGTCTGTTTAAGTGGATATGTTAGTGCGAGTTTTCTTCACGTATTTAGTACCACTGCCTTCTGAAGCAGGTGGTTGGTGCTACAGGGTAGATTCAGGGAAGTAATTGACTGGTGAAGTTGTTTTAGTGGACCGCCCTATATTGTTACTTTTTGATTTAGGGTTCCGTAGACAAATAGCTAAACCGGCACCCTCATTGATTTCGCCCTGTCTGTCTATCCGAATGTCACAGCCATTTTACTTCGAGATCATATATACCACACAGTTGAAATTCAGACAGTAGGTGCCTTCTGAAATACTATGGTTAGTGAGATTGTGCATCTTCTAAAGTAAGAAGGGGGAATAGGGTTTGAAAAACTTGTTTGAATAATATTCAATTATTTGTTTTTTGAGATATGGGAACGTTTTGTCATACTGCGGCAGTAAAGTTATATGAAAAATAAATTTAGCTTTGCTGTTGTGTGAGTGTAATTTATGAGTGAGCGTTAAAAATATTGTTATTATAGTACGTGGTGTTACGGAACCATTTGCGACTTGTCCTTGACCGGCTTTTCATTTACACGTCCCCAAAAAGAGAAAAACCTTCATTTTAATTTCCTGATTTCTTCATTCATTCTTAATATCAACCTCGCGACAAGTGACTAGAGTTGCCAACCATACTTTATAATAACGTATCCTACTTTATTTTTGGTAATTATACTTTATACTTTTGCATACAAGTATGTGGAAATAGGTACTTTATTTTCAACCTTTACTGTGATGCTTTCACTGAAAGAGTTTTTTCAATAATGAATTGTAAAAAGACGAGAAGAGAAAAATAGAGCGTCAATAAATTTTATTAAAAACGAATTGTTTATTTATTTAAATTTAATATTTGATTGTTGAACATGCTTTGAAACACTTAAAGATAAAAAAATAAGATAAGATAAAAAAACAAAAGTACGTTGTTAAATCAATAAAACATAAAAGAACAATGCCCACCCTCCATACATTTAAAAACCTGATGATGAAAGTATATGTATAATTATAAGATATAGTAGAAATACTTCCTGTAAGTTTAGAAAGTAATGTCTAATATTCATTTCGGTAATTTAAACGCCACGAAGTTCAAAACATATTAATGTTTCTTTTTAGGTTAGGATATCCCGTCACCAGAAATAATGAAACAAACGTTTATGAACTATTTAATAACGCTCGAAGCTTAGTCTAAAATATGAATATTTAGCTAACAATGGTCTAAAACAGTCATCTTTTTTACTCAGTTAATTCCTTGAAACTTAGTGCCCCTAAGTCAATTGCTAAGACTCCATGATTGTTACTATAAAATGAGTGTCGAGTTGAAAACTGCAAGACAAATTATTTATTTTCTAAGAATATGATTCGGTTAGGTACCAACCTACTGGCTAACACCACAAGTACTAGGTATTTGTGGTTAAATAAGTAGGTAGGTACATATTCTAATAATTGCATAATTTTATAAAGTACCTAGGTATATGTATACCTACTAACTAGATTAATTAATTTATAATAGTAACATAACAGTATAAATAGTAGTAGATAGGTACCTTCTCATAAGTACTACTATGTAAGTACAAATTTTTAGAGGTATAAAGAAAGTATCTGACTAGATAAGTTACCCTATCTAGTCAAATACTTTCTATATCCTAAAAACCTACCTCTAAAAAGCCTAACTCAATTCATGTTGTCAAAAATGTTGTCACTTTTATTTACCAACCTAATTACATACCTGTTGAATAAAACGGGAAAAGTAAATAAAACACTGTTTTACATTGTAATAGTTTATTGATATTCATCATTTTCATCCGAATCTCTTATAATTATGTCATCCAAAAATCCTGCTGGAGCAGATATATTGTTTTCGTACTTAACCCATCCATGGTAGCACCACACTACCGTCATCACGTGAGCACAACATCTGATGGTACGTCGACCGACCACACAATTGCAACAATATTCAATTATTCCGTTTCTGCCAGGCGCATATTTTCTACCAAAATATAACATAGTATTGTTTTCTTGAAATGTGCCTGGACTTGATTTTTCCTCTTATTAGTGTTTAATCATCACTTCCTCTAAGATTGTATTGAGAAAAGTCTTGTGTATCCCTACATACTTCTATACAATATGATCCGTGAAATCTTATATGTTCTCCATAGTATGACCTTGCTTTTCTTATTTGGTAAGTACCTAGAGCAAATAATATTAATTCACTATAACTTAATCTAGGAAAGAAAAATAATTAAATTATCTCGGTCAGCAGTATCAGGTATAATTATCGATAGCCAAAAGAAATCTATACTAATATTATAAAGCTGAAGAGTTTGTTTGTTTGAACGCGCTAATCTCAGGGACTACTGGTTGGAATTTGAAAATTCTTTTAGTGTTGGATAGTCCATTTCTTGAGGAAGGCTATAGGCTATATAACATCACGCTACGACCAACAGGTGCTGAGCAGCGTGGGTGAAACCGCGGAGAACAGCTAGTATGATAATAAACATTAAAGAAACATAAATACCTGACGTGGTGCAATTCTTGTTTGTATAACAGCATTAATCTGTCTTTGCTCAATAACAATAGCATGGCTCTGACGAGTCCTGGTTGACGGTTCTCATGAGGAGTTCATTACAAGGTTCACAAATGTAATCTTCCTCAATAATCTGAAACAGGAAACTCAATATGAACTTCTTTTGATGACAAAGTATTAAATATTTCAATACCAGGAGGTTATGTTGATGAAATGATTCACATAGGTAACAATAAACAACATTTCGAAACTAAGATTATTTAATGTAAATAATCTTTGTATTTATACACAGTTTTCGAACATGCATGTATGTGTTATGTTACACGTTGTTTTAAGAGCTTTGTGTGATTCTTATAATATTATTTATAGATTAATAATAATGAGCATATAATACTTACGATTACTGGTGATATCCAGTCGCTAAGCAACGAAATAATTCTTGTGTTCATGAACGAGATCACGTCGAAACGTATTTATGCATACATAAACCAAATATATTTATGCATAGTAAACGTCGACTTGTTGCTGATGGCGGCATTGTTAAAGGTCATCAAATGAGGAAGATATCGGGGTCCGCGGGCGGCAAATAGGCTCGTAATAGGAAGAAACACACGCAAAATGACAGTACACAACGAGACGCAAGCGCAACAATGAAGGGCTGCAAATTACAGAACTGTCAAATGTCAAAAAAATCCATTTCACTTGCGCACACTCAATGAAACACTGAACGATTATTTTTGATTCAATTGTTTATGTTTTTTTAAATAATTTACTTTAACCCATGACTAATAAAAAATAGTTACTGTTCGGATTAAATGTAAAACAAGTATAAAAATAAGGAACAGTTAAATATGGTCAACCAACAAATGTGAAATGGAACGTTTTAAAAAATTGATGGTTTGGATGCGTTCAAAATATGCATGTCCTGACGTAGAATTAGCACAACTAAATGTAAAAAAATCTTTTTTTCCTGCGTTACTTTTAACATTGTAATAAGCGTAATTAATATACAATTCAATAAGCTATATTTTAAGATTTATTTCATTTCTATACATTGTCAGGTCAAAAATGAGCATCCTTCTTTGAAAAATACTTTTTTTTCTTTCAAATACTTTATTTTTTTCCTATCTGAACCATTTTATACGTTTTTTTTACCAAAAAAAGTTCGTAAGTACTCGTGACCTAAAGTCGATTTGTCACCAGTGTTGCAATGGGATGATGGCTGCTCGCAGGAATCCTCCATAAAACTTTGTTGACAATTAATTTGATGTACCATCTAGAAGCTTTTAAAATGTAAAAATAACGGGCCTGAGCTATGCGGATCTCGCCCACTCCCTCTCACCGAAAGGCAGCCGGCGTCCTCGCGGAGGGCACTATAGCAGTGTGAATGATCTGCATGGGCAATGCAGATGATCCATATAGTACTGAATATTCTACTGTCTCACGTAAACAAAACAGTGACTCATATAAATACTGTTCGTAAGCTATTGTAATGTAACCATAAATTATGGACATTCTGGAACATATCATGCCTGCTTACCATGCCACATAATAGATTCCTGTATGAATAGATTAGTAGGTGTTGTTGTGAACAAAAGCGGCCAACACGCAGACAGCTGTCATACCCGGGCCGGTGGACAAACTGGACCAAACACAAGTTTGCTCGTTTTGTAAACGCTGAAGTGCATTGAACCTGAACTTCTATATTTATGACTATTTTATCAATGACTTATTAATTAGCAAGAAAAAAAAAATACATGGCTTAAAAACCATTTTACTTTATTTTTTTAAACATGTTAGTTTAAAAAATCTTTTCAATAACGCACAATTTTAATTACATTTTTTTACCATTTGAAATTAAACTAACTAACAACAAACTATAAAAAGGTATATAAAAGCTCGTCCTCATCGCTCTCCTGATAATGTAACTCCAACCAACCAATTCCTGAGACAGCTAACCCTTGAGGCGCAGGAGACTGTCGCTTGGCAGCTGGATTAATGACTTGATTCGAAAGCAGTACTGTTGGACATGACGCGTATTTTAAGGTTAATAAAAATCCCTGACCGCTGTAGCTGACCCCTGTTCCCGAAGCTGGCGGGCTACTATGTATTTCATGTATTATTTTTTTTTTTAAAGAATTAAGTAGGTATGTAAAAAATAAATAACAAAATATGTGTATAAATGAATTAACGAAATAATGACGAAAAATTACGTGTTTTCGGTATAACATGTTGAAACATTATTTTACGAGAGGAGACAATTGACGCTGCCACCTCCTTTATCCATACCATCCTGCACACAGTTTATCCATTGTTTTTTTATATTCCTTTACTCTTATAGCTTTATAGCAAACACAGAATTTCTCTCACGACATTTTCCTCATTCGTCCGCATCACATGTCCTGGACACCACGATAAGTGAACCCCAAAATATTTCAGTCCACGGCACCACTTTCGCATTTCCTGCTGATGTGTGTGATGTGCCTATTGTATGATACCAGAACAATGCACTGACAGCTGGAGTTTTGGAGTGTATCGGTTATTGAGATTATTATACCATAATAAAACAGTACATAGTTAAATTGATGAATAGTTTAGAATACGAACAGCAATAGATTTCTAAGTACTTTTGATTAAAAACCATCAGGTTCAATCCGATCTAAACATACGACTTTTTCGTTCAGAACGGTTACCATGACATCTTATAGCAGTTCTTATTTCTGTGTGAGAAAGAGATGGTGCTAGGCACCCTGTATAGCTCTGTCTTTTTCCCTCAGTGGAATAAGTTCTGCTTTAAGAAGTCATGGTAGGGTGGCTGGTCTGTTTCTTGTAAACGAAAACTCTAATGACCTGTGCGAACGAAGATCGGCGAGCCGGGAAACTGCTAATACATACACCCGCGAAAAATTTGATCCTATGAGATTCAAATAAGACTGCGGACTAGAATATTGTCTAAATTGACAGTTCACCAAAAACCCTATCCATACTCCGCCACATTTCAGCTTATACCTACTTAAAACTTACGCATAGGCACATACACACACGCACATACGGTCTTAACTATATGGATTGTTGGTTCCCAACAAAATGTGAGCCCTACAGAATTTGTTATAGGCTGTAGTAATCAATTATATCTCCTGTTAATGTACGCTTCGATATGCGCGTCGACCGTGTGCTGACTCGGAGTCTCCGGGGCGTCATTGTGCCAGCTACTGAGTGGGGGTCTGTTGCAGGTTCCGCCGGCGCCGGCAGTAGGCGTGGCGCGTGCTCATGACGCGCTACCGACACATCAGGTACCCACTGCAGCCCAGTGCCGTCTTCTCTCTAAAGCTCATGCCCTGGCGGCCTGGCGCTAAAGGTTTAGAGAATAGACGACCTGTCATTCACACTGTTTGTTTTGTGCACGTTTCAGAATGCGCTTGATCTTACAAAAGTTTCTTTTGATTTTGGATAAGGTTGTTAGATAGTAAGAGAAAAATAAACCCAATTAATTTTATACAAAACTGATTTAATTAATATTTCAAGACGTTTTCTTGACTGTTCCCGTGACCCCTTTTACTTTGGTAGGAGGCTAAGTGTTGCCATACAACGTGGTAATGAGGCCAATCAATTGACGACAATACCAATTGTCAGCGGTTAGGACGACTTCTTTTTACTATTATTTTTAGTTTTAGCTCGAAAACTGGATAAAAGCGTTTTTATTATAAGCACACATTTTTTATAGGCGTTTGCCGACTATTTACGTAATTATTTTAATAATGAAGGTCACGCGGTTGGTTTCCCCATTTACATACTCGCTACTGTCTACATACAATGTGGTTTAGTACATAATACTTCGTTAAAGAGTGGAAAATGAGGGAGAAAGAGGGACGGGGAAAAATTAGCGTTGCTATTACAAATCAATAAGGCCCTACCTAAGTTAACGCGAGCGAAGCCGCGGGCAAAAGCTAGTGACAGATAAAAAAGAACCTAACAAAACTCGGCGGGGCAATTTTCTTCTCTACGGAATTCGGAAGATTGAGCCAAAGGAATTAAAACACAATTCATAAAAAAGAAATTTAGAACACCAAATTAAAAATGTTTTTGTTCACTCATTGACTACAAGAGAGTTTTATTTACTGTTATCGATTAATCCCATTTTTCGAGAGTCAATAGTAAAATGAAACATATAGCGATGATGCGGAAGGCGAATAAAATCCGTAATCCGCTTAAAACTGAACGTGTGTGTGTGTGACTACGGCTAAGCCAGAAACAGACAGTGATTAGCCATCCTAATACGTAAGCTACCTATCTTAATGTAGGTTTGTAACATTGTTATATTCTACTGTGGGTTTCCTCTATCTGGCAGAATTTTGATGCTCCGAAATTTATTTGTCATAACACACTTAGCATAATTTTTTTTTCGAACATTATAAAGGCATACAAATTATTTGATATAATTATCGTTTGGCATAATGTTTTTAAACATTCTGCCATCTTAAAAGTATGCCATTGTATACTTTTAAGATGGCAGAATTACATTTAGTGTAGTTACGATTGGCAGAGTTCAAATTTCGCATAATTTCCTTTAGCATAATGTTCATTTAGAGCTATTATTATTTGGTATAATTTCACCTGGCATACTGTGCAGATGGTAGAATTGGCTAAGTTAGGTCCGTGACCTACTACGTTGTTAAATTCATAAAAAAATGTGTAGGTTAGGTTAGGTCAAAACTGCGACCTCCTACGCACGAGCCGAGCGAGCGGAGCGAGCGGTGCCGCCAGAAACGACTTGCATTATTAGAAAAAAGAGATTGTTTTTAGTAGTTTACCCGGAACTGAACTATTTAGATCAGGATAATAACTTAAATGTCATTATTTGGACCTCAATTAAATAATAACTAAAATAAATGACATTATTTTAAAGATTAAAATAATTAAAATAAATGACAACAAATAATGAAAAAGATGATTCTAACTATAAACATTCTACGATATGACAATTCTGCCGTTTAATGATTATCGATATGAAATATATGCCAAAAAACGATTCCGACTGTGAACTTTCTGCGATATGTTGTTTCTACTTTTTAAATATTATGGATATGAAATTTATGTCAAGAGATGATTCTAACTTATAAAATTATGAGTTTTGAATGTATGATAAATGAGTGTCTGCCAAACAATTTTCTGCGAAATGAAGTTTATGCTATCCGTTGTTATGCAAAATAAAATTATGACATAAAAAGTTCTGCTATAAAGGGTGGACCCTTTACTGTAACGCCTAAACTACTACACCGAATATCATGAACGATTTCATTGTCGTTGATTAATTATTATGGTCTTAAAGGGTCCGGGTGTCATCTACCTATATGACGTTATGCTACACGACATATTATTAGGGAGCGATCCTGTTGCCATTAATTGGGCACAGATATAAACTCCAAATACTTAACATAAAACAATATTATTTATTGTTTAAAGGCACGATGGTGAGTTCTGTTTCTATTGAGGACGGCTGGTAGCTAATGGCAAGTGATCGTATTAGCCAGTACTAGCTGGGTTTTGTACTTAGTTCAGATAGGAAGTCACTCCATATAAAATACTGGTATTCAGCTGCATCCGGTTAGAATGGTAGCCGACCACAGCATAGTTAAGGAATGTAGGGAAAATATAACGATGAGTTCCATTGTCCCTCTTTTCTGGAAGACTTCTATTGACCTAAGTTAATAAAACGTTTCTTTATGTTTTTTCTGTAAGTTGGTTTTTTGCCAAAAGTTTTTTTATTACAACCCTGTTTTTGTATCACACACAAATTCTTATGGAGTATTAATTTTTCATTGCTACTAAGAGAATTACCATATTATCCGTATACTTCAGGATTTATAAAAATAATATTGAAAATCGACCCACAATCGTCGGAGAAATCGCGTAACAAATCAAATTAAATCATTTATTTCAACTAGACCATTACAAGCACTTTTGAATGTCAAGAAACAAAATGAATCTACAGTCCCGGTCACAAGGCATAATAACTTGTGAAAGTACTGTAGTTGCCCATTCCAAAGCGATGATCTCTATGGAGAAGAATGGACAAGAAACTCCATGGACACTCTTTGAAATTATAATATTTTTACAAATCGTATTTACATCATTCGTGTTGAGATTATACAAATATGTGAGAACGTAGAAAGACGACATAAAATGTAGAAAGACGTGCACAGTAAGAGCGTCCAGAGTAAATAAAAAGCAAAATTCAATTTAAAATCTAAATAAATTAAAAATGACCGTGGTAGTTAAAAAATGACCAGCCCATGTAATATGTTTGTTAGGCGATTTCTTTAACATGTTCGTTACAAAAAAATACAGTCGGAATTGAGAACCTTCTCCTTTATTTAAAGTCGGTTATAATATATACGAAACAAAATTGTCCTACCAAAATCGTCAAGATTACTCAAACAGTCGGTTCTTATAAGTTTGGAATGAACTTATATAAGTGAATCCGCTAAAGGGCGCGGGCCTGCGGCTGCAAAATTCGGGGGGCAAAGTACACACAAATATTAAGTTTCTGATGGGCACTAGTGCTTCCTATTAACATTACTGCTGTACAGTAAGTTTTTCCCTATTCGAATGATAAAATGTGTTTTGTGAAATCAAACGGGGTGCTAGTACTAACTGGCTTGTCGAGGTCAAATAGGCAATCGCTCCAATCACTAAATAGTAAGCGCATAATGAAAAGTTAAATCTAGTATACAGCTACGTGCGGTTAGACTGGAAGCCAAAGGCAACAGAATTGGGAATAGGCTAGCGATGCTATCCATCGCGGCAATTGCGTAACTCACTCACACAATCCAAAAACTATTCATCGATCGATTTTCGTTGTTACGGCAAGATGCTGGACGATGAAATTGAGACGTTTCATTCGAAAGCTGCGATATGTTCTGCGTAGTAGGAGACAGGATAGCGTCATCAGCTGGAGGTGGGCTGTGTGGGCCGGTAACATGATGGTATGTGCAGTGGGTAGTCAGTGCGTACGCCACCTGTACACTGCTGCCTACCACGGGTCTACGGCGATACGTACGAGTACCAAGTACACATAGCTCCTGACCTTGGAGTGGTTTCGTTTTAAAGAATAGTCAATTTTCAATTCACTAACTGCTGGCTCTAGAAGTATGATATATATAAGGCCGTTACCCGCCTTTCTCTGCCTTCTTCCGAATCTTGTGCAATCTCTGGCAAATATAACCTTATACTTTCTGCCATTAAGGTGCTGTACATAGCAAACTTAAAGAGAAAACTTTAATGGTACATTCTCGAAGACAACTCACACTCACATCGTCAAAAAATATTCATGTATTAAAAGCCCGTGGTAAGATGTTAGGAAAGTATATCGACACAGCACCCTGGCTGCGTGAGTCTGGCAGCCCTGTCGAGGGCAGCGGGGGCGGGGGGGGGGGGGAGGGGCGGGGTGGTGTCACCAACAGGCGTAACAGGTATTTGTTTTGTTCGGCAATCGGCTAACTATATATTTTACTAAATTGTAAACAATTTGTGTGCCATTTTATACTTACTAAACGTAGCGTGATCCATGCTTATTTGCGTTCCAACTTCCAAATTACGTATCAAAAGGATAGTTTTGCTGGGGAGTGGGGAGTTCGTTCCCCCAGCTAAAACATTGGTGTAAGGCGTTATAGAGCCTCTTTTATGTAATTCTAACTTTAAACATCTCTTCTGTAGCACACAAGTATAAGTTTTGTGGATTAATTGATCTTTAATTTATCTGAGTTACAATCACGTTATATATGCTCTATCTGCAGAATAGTGTTCCAATACTGTTGTTTGTTGTCTAGGCAGTTCAGCATTCTTATATCATGCACTTTAATTCAAAGACGGCTCATCTAATAAGATATGGATTCAACTTGATGACGATTCGGACAGTCTCCGAATTGGCAGATTCTGTTTTCTCCCAGTTTTCGGACACTTTCAAATTATTAAAGCGGTTTATTTCAATCAGTTAGTTAGTTAGTTTCAGTTTTTTTTTTAAAACTGTTGTTTGTAACTATTTCAGCGGAGGATGGATTTTTTCATCTGACTGCACAAAACTGCTTTTAAGTGTTAAATCTTTCATTCGTACGGGAAATGCACGGATTACACGAAAATACACGAAGCGTACTGTAGGTACTGCGGTACTGTAGCTTGCGGAATATCAGAACATGTTCGGTGAAAAATAATAACACTCTAACATCGGGCATAGCTCAACGTCTTTTGGAGCAGGATCGAATCACTGGATTGAGTTACATAACCCTCAGGCCATCTCGACAGAACGCTACTATATACCTAGACTGTTTAGAGACGAAAACGAGATTACCAATTATTATAGGAACTTCAACCGGGATTCCTATAATAATTAGTAATCTCTCTCTCTTCAGTGGTTCGATTATACAGGGTGGCCAGTTGATAGGCGTCCAAAGAAAAAAATTAGATGCCTTATGCTAAGGGGTACCCGAATTACCCCCATGTATGTTCCGCGATTATTTGTAGTTTAGGAGCTAGAATTTTTTTAAGTACTATTTTCAAATTTTTCATCTAACATTGGTTTTTACTTTTTATTTCTTTATTCCTATAATTTTTAGATATTCTTTTTTGTGGAATCTATTAGCGATATCAATAGCTACCATACAAAAAAAAACCGTTTGCCTAGGCATTGTAGAAATTACCACAAAATTAGTCCAAAGTTCAAAATTACCATTAGGGTCCGATAATCAAAAATATTCAGAGCCTAAAAAAAATTAGTTAGGTTTGCCAAAAGTTTCTAAATGATCTTAAAAACTTCTATGGACCTTCAACAGACAAAATCGGTAAAAAAAATATAGAGCTTGATCGGGGATTATTTCCTGTAATTAGCGTTGATAGCAATAAAGGTATTTTTACAGTTATTGTTATAATTTGTGATTTCTTTATTTTTGCCACTTTTATGATAAAAAAATACGGTAGACAGTTTACAAATTTTATTAAAACACGTTACAAAAGGTTTTCCAAGTGCCGCCTTACCACAGAAATGCACAATCTACATCTACGGAGGAAATTGTCTTTTAGTTGTCTAAAGGCTTCTCTGTTACTTACAACATTTCCCGCTTGTTAAATTTTCCGTTTTAGCTCTTCCTCATTGTTAGTGTCCCGTGCGTACCATTACGATCCTGGACGGCAGCTCGAATGGTGGTGGTAAACTAATTGTTAGTTCACCGTTGAGAACGCCGGACCACATGCTCACACTGAAGCGGTGTTGAAAATTTTATGGTCTTACGTAATGAGGATTCTCGATAGCGGACTATGGAGAATCCATAGCCAGACCGCTGTCCAAGCTCGATGGAGCCACCTACAAAGAGTTTTTGAAGAATTACCAATTTTGCTGTCAGACGTTAACTTAACACTGAGACGAGACGAGACATGGTTTACAACTAAAAGACAATTTCCTCCGTAGATGTAGATTGTGCATGTGCATGTGCATTTCTGTGGTAAGTCGGCACTTTGAAAACCTTTTGTAAAGTGTTTTAATAAAATTTGTAAACTATCTACCGTATTTTTTTATCATAAAAGTGGCAAAAATAAGGAAATCCCAAATTATAACAATAACTGTAGAAATACCTTTATTGCTATCAACGCTAATTACAGGAAATAATCCCCGATCAAGCTCTGTATTTTTTTACCGATTTTGTCTGTTGAAGGTCCATAGAAGTTTTTAAAATCATTTAGAAACTTTTGGCACCCCTAACTTATTTTTTTAAGCTCTGAACATTTTTGATTATCGAACTCTAATGGTAATTTTGAACTTTGGACTAATTTTGTGGTAATTTCTACAATGCCTAGGCAAACGGTTTTTTTTTGTATGGTAGCTATTGCTATCGCTAATAGATTCCACAAAAAAGAATATTTAAAAATTATAGGAATAAAGAAATAAAAAGTAAAAACCAATGTTAGGTGAAAATTTTGAAAATAGTACTTAAAAAAATTCTAGCTCCTAAACTACAAATAATCGCGGAACATACATGGGGGTAATTCGGGTACCCCTTAGCATAAGGCATCTAATTTTTTTCTTTGGACGCCTATCAACTGGCCACCCTGTATAAGAAACCAAATAACTGCCAAAAAAGTTTCCGACCGGAAACAGTGAGTTTCGTGTGTTGAGATCAGAATCGAGTTGTGAGTGACAGTGGTAGCGGTACTGAGCGGAAAATTGAAAAACAATAGTAAATATCCCGTCTTAAATATTATGAATAATGTCAGCTTGAACACTTAAAACCTAGGATACATACTACTAGTCTTTAAATATTACTCAATGCCGAATACCGAATGTTCGATGAGCGATCCGAACATTCTTTCCATAAACCATGATATTACGGCATTTTGGCCGAATACCGAAATTCGGCAGTGAAACAAACTTCGATTCATCATTAAAAGTAATGATAAGCCTAAAGAAATAGTAACCTAACATTAAACTGAACGCTGCGAAGTGCAATGACACTTGCGTCTGATATTTATGGACACTAAACGCCATTTTATGTCATGTTTTCATGTCTACAAACCGATAACCGAACCGATCACTTTTCTGTTCGGTATTGATAGCCAAATTAACTAAATGACTAGATGTTTGCGTCGGGTTTGCTGGGTTATGTGCCGACTGCTGATCAAACACCGCCTCGCACCGGATGTTGAACTAGGATCGGGGCTGTGGCGAGCCTCTTCCCAAGTTGATTCAACTTCTGTAACTATAATAAGCCTGGAATATTCGTAAACCGCTTACATGATGACGTCGAATCCCCGCCCGCGAACGCATTATTAACTTTGTGATCCAACATCAAATTTTAAACGCAATAAAATTGCAATTCTATCCGATTTTGTGTTGATTATTTTCATGAACAATTTATCTGATTATGCAAAAAAAAATGTTATCAGCTAGCGAGCCAGTACCTACTTGGAAATTACATCATTGCTAATACATAAATCAATGCTATGTGTCATATATGGTGCCGTTCTGAATAGATTCTAACTTTAATTTAACATTTAATAACATAATTTATGCCTCGAAAACTTAGAAGATTTTGTCTCATACAAAACATTACATTCAAACAAAGGTTTGAATAATATTAAGTACACAGATTATGTGACGATGCCATACGCCTGATCGATTATTTACGTTACAGCAGGTGAATGGTTTCCCATACACTACTTCATTTAATTGATATTTATATATCAAAACTTGTATTGTTACATCCCAGGATAACTAAAATAAGATAATAAATGAAGTATATTTGTATCGGGTACAGTCGCTGCAGGACGCTCGGGGACGCTCCGGGAGCCGGCGGTGTCGGGTGTCGGAGGAGATTGCGGCGGTGTCCGACAGTCGCGGTGTCGCGGTCATTAGCGGCGGTGTCCGGTGACATTGGCTGAATTGATAATATGATATTTTCCTAGATTGGACTCGCTTACCTAATTCTCTGTTAACCTGGTGAGATTCGTTTCTTCTTGCTCACCAGTAGGTATTTATAACGTGATCAATTTATAAAAATGTTCATTTGTTACTGTTTTCTATATAGCCGCGGGTGCCCTCGTGCCCTCAGCCTGATCGAGTACATTGTCTCCTATTTGCTTACGTCTTAGTATTTGCCATGTCTACGCTAACTAACGGTTTTAATAACATTAGGTTCGACGTAAATCTCGTAGAGCAGTATTATTCTGTGTACTCTGTAAAATTATTGAAAGTAAAATGTGGTGTCGCATGCATAATGCAGTGCGCCCGTGGATATGCGCGCGCGCACGCACGTGCTGCCACTCGTGACTCGCGTCGTTGATGTCAAACTTTTAAATACCGTTTCAGGACTTTCAGGTAAAAAAAAAATATCACAAACGTACGCTTATTGATTAATAATGACACAGTTCAGATGAATTAGTAGTTATTGAGCTTGAGGAACGATTAGTGCGGGTGCTAAACGTACGAGCAACGTACTTGCTCTCGTGCCGGCTCGTACATTCTGTCGACATGTGAGCAAGCTTCACGTGTGTCACCGACGCTGACGTCGAATAAGTTCGCGATCTTAAAAGCAGCCTACCTAAAGTTCGTGCGTCTGTCACCCAGTATAAGAAGTTATTGTGATTGTAGGTATAGCTGGTATAAGTCAGCTTCCCTAATGTTTGAAAGTCGATTTATTATTAAAGTATCAATGATTAAAAATGTAGTAGTATCCCGGTAATGTCCGTTATAGTTGTTTTTGAAACAGGGGCCACTGATGCGCATATTACACATAGCAAGAAGCGATGATATTCAGTTGTGCCTGTGATATATATTATATTTCCGAAGGGGCTAGAACGATGACGCGACAATGAATAATTTGGAGGTCGACGACTGGCGTACAGTTGCGGGAACTACTAATGTGTTAGTAGTTAGCACAAGTTTAGTTGAATTTTCTCTTAAAACATTGATTAGGAAATGAAAGACGAGAAATAAAAAAAAAATGTGGCAGATATGTGATAGAAGTAATATACATAAAGGGGTAGTTTATGACATGAAACAAATACGGCTACGTCGACAGTAAAATATTCAAATTACTTAGCACAGCAGTTGATCAGCTGTTGCGATGTCTTGCTGCCATTTAGCACAAACAGGCAAAGTGCGAGCCGGACTCGCACGCACACGGTTGCGTAGCAACAAACAATACACCTCATTACAATTTTTGTAACGCTCATTCCTAAGCTTACACTCAACAGCAAAGGTAAATTTATTTTTCTCAATATAATATTTAGCTATGAAAGTGATTACCAATAACATTTTTTTACTGGAATTTAACAGACAAGGAAAAAAAAAAAACTCCACCCTTGATATTATTACGTAACGAATATTTGCCCCCTTGGAGTTAATTAAAGGAATACGAACCTTATGCCTTTGGGATAAGCTTCACTTTTTACCTCATATTCAAATTTTGATTGTAATCATACCAGTTAGAATAAGCTACGGTAATACGATTAAGTTGCGTAATGTACCAAGTTTGGTCGTAGGCGGCAACTGAAACCTACTAAGTGAAAACTCTTTGTTAAAATATTACAAAAAGACAAATCCGACTAAGAAAACTGGTCTCTTAAAAACTGTATTTTTTGCATGGCTTCTCGGATCTGCAACCACTTACTAAAATTCATAACAGTTATAACATCACCTCCATTTTATAAAAAAATATTGAAAAGCAGTGTTTCCGACTATTTGTATCAAATTTTGAAGTTTACAATTACTGTGATGAATGAGCTCGGTATTTTACATTTTCTTTTTCATGTATTCTGCTTATTTAAAACAAATAAACCATGTTTGAAAGTAATATTTTCGGCTGATTGTTTAAATTGATAATAATAATAAAATATTGGCTTGCCTATGGCAAAATATGACGAAACCCAATTGCATACCATTGTAAATAATAATTATAACTACCCATATTTGCGAAAAAATGGTTTGAATTTGAGTTTGAAACGTTTTTATAGTAGATGAATTAATCAGTGACGAACAAATAATTAACTTCGGCATGCTTCAAGGCAGTGTTCTCGGACCTTTGCTATTCCTCAAAAAATAAGTGTTGCACTCGGGACTGCCGCGGTAAAGCTATTGTATAGCATTTTTCATCAACTTATGCAATAAATAAAAAAAAACTTATGCAATAAATAAAAAAAAACTTATGCAGTAAATAACAATAACTTATGCAATACTTAAATAAAAAAAAACTTATGCAATAAATAAAAAAAAACTAAGTTTAATATTTAAAAAGCACTTCCAATGAAAAGAAGTCGCAAAAAGAAAAACAAGTAGTTTAAAAATAAAACACCTTATTAATTTATTATACCTGTATTATAGTGTTTTTTCAAATGTTATTTTGTGTAATGGATCAACCTATCGAGGGATATATTTTTATGGATTCTTTACGAATTAATTAAGCCATATATTCCTTAATTCCATTTTGGTTGCATTCGCTTCCTAATGTCACTAGTTGTTACATTAATACACCATCATCTGTGCTGCCTTACAGTCGTTTTATTCTAATGCATATCATAACGATCCGATCTGCTACATACACACAAATAAACAGAGTCGTGAGTATAATTTTTAAACAGCAGAGATAAAGTGTGCTGTGTTGTGATATGGCAAGAAAGCTTGCTAAAAAGGTAACTGCTGAGATGACTAGAAATAGAGAAGTAAGTACTATATGGAAGAACAACACATGCTGCGCCCACCCCAAAAAAATTAAGTTTATGTCAGGACAATGATGGGCAGTAATGAAATTCAGTACAATTACTGTCCGACTTTAGCCAAACCTGATGAATGTCTTTGATTGAACCACTCAAGGACCGAGTCTCAGCATGGCACAAGAGAGAGAGTACTTATGCCACTGCTGCAAACATAGCAGTTATCAATACAATTCGTGCACGTAATGAGACCGAAGCCATGTTATTCATTGAGTGATCAGATATTAACGGCTGGAGTCTCACATGCAGTTAGAAAAATCTGGTTTTATACGTTACAAGGTTGACTGAAAAATAACAACTGTTATCTTTTGACAGCGTGGTGATAGTACCGAATACCTGATTTGAAACACTATTGTAATTGTCAATAGTCAGTCACAAGTCGAGTCAGTTACAAAATATGCAAAGAAAATGCAATTTGTAATCAAATACAAACAAAGCTACTTATATAAAAGACTGATAAAATAATGAACCATCTAATGATAACATACAATTTGAGGGTTCTTGTTCACTACATGCGTCAGATAATTATCAGTATGCTACCGCGTCGTATCGCTTCCACTTTTGATTGGAATTGATTAATGACCACTTACGTGTGCCGATAAGTAACCTGTTGTTAGCAAGAGCTAGAGATCAGGCGCATACTGCATGGTGCGCGATGCGCGTGGCTCTCGTGTGGCTGCCTTCTTTTATTAGTCTTTTGTGTCCTTCTGCTTTGCAAAGGGCTATCCTTTCAAACATGGTCTGATCAGGGGTCCAGTATATTTTTTATAGCGTATGGGGTCTTCCGATTCGGTTCTTGTTAATTGCGGGGGGGTGTGACAGACTTGTACTGACTAAAACCCACCCATGTTCCTTCTATTGCCCTTTACGTTCCGGGGCCGCGGTATCTCTTTCGAACAACCCGCAAACCCGGCAGTTGTTAATTGGGTTCATTCATTAGTTAGTAGCCGCCTGAATGCTGCATGTTGTACCTAGTATGTGGCAAAAAGCGCGACACGTGACAATTAAACATAACTTGCGGAACATGAGATTACAGGTAGACCTTCGCCTGTCCCTTAGGGACATACAGGACCGATGTTAAGTCCCAAATTTTGATTACATAGTTATTGGATTTTCATCGAGTTGGTGCCCGATAGCTCTATCGTACTAAAGATCTGTGAATGTAAAATTTTTTAGCGAGCTCCCCCGCCTTGCTCGCCTGGTTTAACCCCGATGCCAATTAGCCCGAACACACACGTAGTGACAGCGGAGGGTGAAGTATCGCGGAGGGAAGCCGCTGTGGCTTGTTACCTGTACATGAATATACCGAGAAATAACGGACACTAGTAATTGCTGTGATTAGGGAGAGGGAAGCCGACTCCTTGCCACTTACGAGGACTTAATAGGACTTACCTACTGTGCTTTTAGAAATACTTATATTTTTATCGGCAGATCTTTCAACAATATGTATAAAACGTCGGGAATTAAATATTGTTTGCTCCTTTCTGTGGTTCACAGATATCAGATTGTCCAATACTAGACAGCTCTATCTCTAACATGTGTGTGTCGGGCGGAGGGAGTACGTGCAGCACCCGGCGTCGTCTGCGACAAACTCTCACTATGTTTTGTCTGTTCAGAGTTGATGACTCTGCGGGCGACGCACGCTCCCCAGAATGCGTGTCACTTTGTGGCCACCACTCACTAAGAAACGAAAGTTGATGAAGCGAGTACCAATAAAATACATAGATACTTTCTTTGAGTCTGGTCCAAAGGTGTCGGCTTCTATTAGATGTTGCCTCTTCAAGGGCTGTGTTGCAATGCAAGCAACAAGTGGCAAGCCTTTTATACAGGCTGGCCTAACCGGATAGAGGTCCGTGCGGGCTTATTACCCATTTATCTCCAAAACGGCTAGACCAATTTAGATGCGGTTTTCTGTAAAATGTTTGAGATTAATTTTATTAGTTGTGGTTCGTCAACAGTTGTTACAGTGTTAGCCCGTTTTGTTTTGTTTTGTTCGTACTTCCCTATGCCTATACCTTTGAATTTTCTTTACTTTAATATTCATAGCACAGCTAGTTGTTCATAAAAATAACAAAAAAATACTATTTGCTTTGATCATTAAAATAAATATAAATATCTTATGTCCGTAAGGATTGAGGAGCCACATCAGATTTTTTAAATCTGATCTCACCATTATTTAGCAGCAATGTAGCTTATTTTGCAGCACGAATTCTAGATTTAGCAGCAAAATATATCTCTAGTTATTTTAATGCAAAAGTGGCTCCTCAATCTGAACATCTGAATTGAGGAGCCACCTGGAACTCGTTAAGTAATAGATGAATATTTATGAAAATTTTGCATCATTTAGTAGCAATTTAGCATATTACCTTCTAAAAATTTTGCTTTTGTAGCTCTAAAACGAAAGAAAATACAATACTTTTTATATGGCTCCTCAATCTAACCTCAATAAGGGAATTTCTGTTGGATGTGAGCGATCAATTAATATATTCGACATATTGATCATTTAGCAGGTCTTGTGTTTGTTTTTACAGTATACGAGTAAAATTGAAAAACACAGTAAATTTTGTATATGAACACATTTTCTTTGGCTCCTCAATCCTGACGTTCTTATTATAGTATATGTTTGACTGTAGCCACCTGAGATCTGAACGGATTTTAAAACCAGACATACGAACATTTATTTGTTGGTCATTTATTTCATTTGCAATCTTCAACTCCTTTAAACTTATTCGCGTTTGGCTCGGATGTGTCGCTTATACCCCAATCACAAAGTTTGCCCACTTGAATCAAACTTACTATTTCTTAATTGGTATTTACATGTATACTATCTCTATCTATTTTTGTTAAATTCAATTTGGCAAAAATAGATTACATACATTCGCAATTTAGCTATTTTGCAACTGTATTGATGGAAATAAAGTTTAATTGAACGCAGCCTCCGGCGCCACTTCTCTCTCACTACAATGAATAACGTATAAATAATCCGTGGATGTGGCATCCTGTAGCGGTTGTATCACTTCCATAACTTGTTAGTGAAGTAAACATTGTAAGTATCACAAAGACTCCCCGCGATCTACACATATCACATATCACATACTACACTCGAGACCAATGAATCCGGGTCACGTAAAGAAACCTACAGATTTCGGAAACTAAGAATGCTAGCTTAATTAAATAAATTGTGTTTAATAGACAATTTTATTAATACCCCTTAAATGAGAGTATTAAAATTTATAAATCACTACTACTATTTTGTTGAATTTATTTGATTTATTTTCTTTTGAATAAAGAAAAAAAACTACTGATCTTGCTTTAAAAATAATAGGAAACATTAAAATTTTGAACATAACGATTTTTTTTAATTTGAATATAGTTTGTATTGCTTCATCGTGCTTCAATTACTGCATTTACGCGGCACGAACAAGTTCCTTGTTTCATTCCTATGTGAGAGCAATTTAGATCTCACGATACGTGATTGGAGATTTTTTCGTCGTTTTACGCATCAACCTAGCTCGTCCCAAGCATGTTCAAACGGGTTGATAACCGGACTGCATGCTGGCTATTCCGTAAGAGCAATAAGTTCATCTCTTGAAAGTAGTCATTCACAATTCAATTTGTATGAGGTCAGGCATATGCATGCATTAAAATATGCATCAACATAAATTTACAATAAATGTCCCAACGTGTTCATTAAGGATAACGATATCTTACGACCACTGGTTCTGTGTGACTCTTACATGAAATTCCCGCTCACACAAGCACAGAGCCACCACCGTAGTCTACTTTTTCTTCGATGCATGCTTGCTTGAATCTTTCCCTTGGTCTAAAATGTGTATTATTTTTTCATCCACCTTGCTTGTAGAGCATACATCTTGATCCGTTGGAGAACATAACTTTTGAGCAAATGTCAATAGCCCAATTTAAGTGTTACTGCTGGGCTTAACTAAGTATTGATATACGATGCCCACGCTCCAGTTTAGAGTCATTTGCAGGTATACGTGATTTAAAATAAGTTAGCAAGTCATCGTATTAGCACCGGTGTTCATGCGCTTTGGTTACTTCCACCGAAGCATCGAAACTGAGTTGTTACTTCAGTTCCTGTGGGAAAGCGATTACGAAGCATGGTGTACACCGAGTATCGATCTTCTTGTGCTGTAGTATAATTGGTTCCGTCTGTTCATGGTCTGCGTAGAGCCAGCTTTCTCGTAATGTCGAAGAACTCTTTGTAGGGTCCACCCTTTATAGCAGAACTTTTTATGTCATAATTTTATTTTGCATAACAACGGATGGCATAAACTTCACTTCGCAGAAAATAGTTTAGCAGACACTCATTTATCATACATTCTAAACTCATAATTTTGTAAGTCAGAATCATTTCTAGGTATAAACTTCATATGCATAATATTTAAAAAGTAGAAACATCATATCGCAGAAAGTTCACAGTCAGAATCGTCTTTTGGCATAATATATTTTAAATCGATGATCATTAAACGGCAGAATTGTCATATTGTAGAAAGTTTATAGTTAGTTTATAGTTAGTTTATAGTTAGTTCATCTTTGTCATTATAAGTTTTCATTTATTTTGATTAATTATTTCTTTAAAATAATGTCATTTATTTTAGTTATTGTTTAATTGAATTTGAGATAATGTCATTGAATTCAATAAGTAATTAGGTATCCTAATCTAAATAGTTCAGTTCCGGGTAACCTACTTTTATCTCTTTTTTCTATTAACGCAACTCGTTTCTGAGCTTCGCTCGCTCGGCTCGTGCGTAGGAGGTCACAGTTTTAACCTAACCTAACCTAGCAATTACTGCCGTCTGCATAGTATGCCAAGTGAAATTATACCAAATAATATATTATGCGACAGTTAAACTCTGCGAATCGTAATTATACTAAATGTAATTCTGCCATCTCAAAAGTATGCCATTGTTAATTCGAAGTTTTAAACATTATGCCAAATGATAATTATACCAAATAATTTTTATGCCTTTAAAATGTTCGTTTAAAGAAAATTATGCTAAGTGTGTTATGCCAAATAAATTTCGGAGCATCAAGATTCTGCCAGATAGAGGGAACCCCTCTTTGTACTGTTGACAGCGACACACCTACAGTCCTGGCTGTATCGCGCTGACATCGGCCGGCTTCCAACATTGTGAAAATTCTGCTGCAATCTTCAGGTATAATTAAGCGACATAATTACAGCTTGAATTATGAATATTGAATATTATCAATATGATTTGTATACTACTCACATGACGAATTAGAAAACAAAGCAAAATCAAATGCAGTGATTTCGTAGTTTCAGCTACAAAAGTCTCCCATTTTCATATTTGTTTTTCTTATGACATAACTTTACGATTACTAAAAAGTTTTAATACCTTTATTTAAGGAGTATTTATTTGTCTATTAAACACAATGTATATCATTAAGCTAGCATTTTTAGTTTTCGAGGTGTAAAGATTTCTTGAAGTGACCCGGATTCGTTGCTCGGTAGTGTATGTCATCACGAACTCTCGACAATCCTCCGTCCCTTCCGTACGTAGTTTCTTACATTCTAGCTGGTGCAATTTGTCCACTTGCATAATATTACGTTATGTTTACCAGCTGCAGGCGGCACGTGTAAGCGACTTGGTGGCGTCTCGAGATTGCGGCGACTCCGAATCAGCTATCCATTACCTGTTGGGTGTAGCTTATCGGTTGTTGGCGCGTTGTGGGCGAGCGGTGGATTATCTACATTTGCAATGCGTCGCGGCGGTTCTCGCGGCGGTGGTGGTGGTGAAGGCCAGGTTCAGGGGCACACTGCGTCATCGCGATGCACTTTTAGCCGATCGTGATTGCACTCGAGTGCAGCATTTTGCCTGCCAGTTGGTAGGAAGTGAAATTGCGCGCGCTTCTCATTCTAACGACTACTCAATTGAATGTAATTTTGAGAGACAATTGAGCTGATCGCTGTGATGTGCGTGAAGTTTGTGACCATGGAGAAAACATGTTAATATATGTTAGCATATAGTACGTATGTTTCAGTTGAAACCGCCATAAAACTTAGTGCTAATTAGTAGACGCCAATTGTAATTGGAATTATCATGAAAATTTCTTCAGCCGTGCTATTCTGAAGCAAATAGTGAAAATTACGATCTAATTGAAGGGAGGCTTATAGTAGGAAGTGCGGCTGGATGCATGTGCAGCTAATCAGATCAGCGCCACCCTTGCAACTGACATCTTGCCGGTAACATTAGTAATTATCAAATTCTTTGACAATACTATTTCACTGCACTTTATATATATTTTGTATAAAAATGCGCGAGCCTACCTCGCACTCGCACGTCACACTCGACAGCTACGGTTGGCGATTGTTATACTTGTTTCTCATCGACTACATCCCAGTACAGACGCGAGCCGATCGCTCCCGATCGCTCCCCATCGCCATCGGTTTGGAGCTCACTGCCAATCGCGCGGCCGAACAATACCATCATCAATTAATAGCTGGAAACAGTTACTTTGAACTAGCTGTCGGTACGTCGCCTCGCATTTTGTTATAATTTGAAAAATATAACGGGCGGATGAAGTGGGCGGCGCGAGTTTCCAAGGATTCTTTACAACAATTTTGTATGGTTTCAAGTGCGATTTTTATTCAAGTGTGGTTTTGTTCACAGTTGTTACTTTGAATGGTGAACATTTATCAACGGGTGGGATTATTTCATTAATAAGACCTAGGAGGGATTGAACTCAGTTATAGGTTGGTTAGAGTTGTGTGCGCGGGAGCTGAGGGACCAGTGTAGGCTAAGGGTAGTGGTTGTGCGGCGGGGGTGGAGCGTCGGCGCCGGGACCTCGTGCTCGCACAGCCTCTGGCTCTGGTGCCGAGATGCGTGACGAGCGCGAGTAGTGCGGTGAGCCGGTCAGTGTCGCAGTTGGGTGAGACTACGTCGCGGATCGGTCGCGTGAGGCGCGGGTCGGCGCGGCATGGCGCGCGAGTTCGCGCGAGGGCACGACTTCTACCTGTCGCTGCACGAGCTGCAGCCACCTGCCCACCTCTACCACAACTATGAACTGCATCAGTGAGTACTCACCGTTACAAACCCTCACGCCTACACTACGTTATGGAGGTTCTCTCGGAACGCTGTCACTTCTTTAAAGCTAAATAAACTTACATTTTCATAGTGTTCTGGGTAGAAGATACTTAGTTCCGTTCCGGTTTATTAAATAACAAACAAATGCTCTTCGAATGATGCCAAGTTGCTCATATAGTTTTCAAACTTTAATTAAAATTTTCATATAATTCAATTCGTTGCAATGTAGTTTGAGCAGAAATTTTGAAAAAATCGTTATAAATCCGCGCTAATGCGTGTGTATCTTAATTGATATTACATCACAGTGGGTGATTACCGGTATGAACGTTAACAAATTAACTATAGTGGTATAATAATATAATAGTCAATAGTGCAAATGATTCAAATAGTGCAGTGAGTGGGTGATGCTGTATGGGAAACAAGAGGTTTTATTTATATCTACTGTACCTGTGAATGTGAAATTGCATTGTTTCAGGTAAGCCTTATAATTTAGCTGTACTTCTTATATACATGTCACAGTAAATTGACTCCAAGACTATTGACACCACAAAGAGGACGCATATCGAGAGTTGGTTCACAGTAACGATTTGTAACATTATAAAAATAAATAAATAGGGGTGGCCATACATGTTACTGACTGTTGCTAAAATACATCTCTGTATATGTATATTTGGTGTGTCTTGCTATTGGTTTTGATAAATACCAATTGGATAGGAATAAAGAGATAAATACCAATGATAGGTGAAGATTTTGAAAATAGTACTTAAAAAAGTTCTAGCTCCTAAACTACAAAAAATCGCGGAACATACATGGGGGTAATTTAGGTACCCCTTAGCATAAGGCATCTAATTAATTTTCTTTGGACGCCTATCAACTGGCCACCCTGTATATCGAGGTTCCTTAAATATTTTGTTGATAAAATATTTGTTTCTAAAATCGTAACAAACGTATAGGGAGCAAAGAGTATTAACCACCTTGTTTTCTTTTCTTGTTTCTCCTACATCCCCTAGTGACCTTGCTTCCCACTTTCAGTACATTTGTGCCAACCACAATAGGAGTCTGCGGTCATCGGAGAACCGAATTCTTCATTGTCCTTCTCACCGCACTGACTTCATTCACCGATCATTCTTCGTCCAGTCTATTTCGTTATGGAATGCGCTTCCCCAGGAAATAAGGACGGCAGCCAACCGTTTATCTTTTAAACATAAATTTCGTGAGT
The DNA here is from genome assembly GCA_958449745.1 of Ochropleura leucogaster. Taxonomy (NCBI): domain Eukaryota; kingdom Metazoa; phylum Arthropoda; class Insecta; order Lepidoptera; family Noctuidae; genus Ochropleura; species Ochropleura leucogaster. The sequence continues at coordinate 24,089,347 of OY288200.1, forward strand.
TTATTCGGAAAAAGTCGGCAGTATCTTCACATCGATAATGTTTTCCCCATTGTTTGTATTTTTATTTAATGTATCTGTATCTATATTTATAGTATTTTATGTATCTATATAGTATAAATTATTTTTTTCTTCTGTTTTACACCTACCACTGTTTGTCTCTGCGTCATCCAAAAGGTTGTCTGGTAGAAAATGCCTATGGCATTCAGTCCGCCTCTGTACTTTGTGCTTGAAGTGTTAAATAAATAAATATATTTCCCTCACTCTATTTTTTTTAGAGGAAAAGAAGAAGAATTTATAATAAATTTAGTTTCTAGTAGGTATGTATTAATAATCTTTAAAAATAAAATTCAGATATTTAATATTTAGTTTTTGTATTATGGGACTGTTGCATCAAACTGCAGAATCACAATAAAAAAAAGAAAAATAAACGACATTCGAACTTAGAACTTTCTTTTATGGATTTTTTTTTTCTTATTTTATTTTACGTATTTTATTGTTTAAACTAATTATAAATTAAACTAAAATTATTAAACTAAACTTATAAAGAAATAAAAAAATAGATTTATGGAAATCGGTTAAAATAGCGTCCTATATTCGATTAATTTGTTATATTTTTTTTTATTTACTGTAAACATTTTTTTAATATTTATTTGTGTGATGTTCATACTGTTCATAAACAATGAAACGTGATTAAAAGAGTGATGAATATCAATGGTGATGGATGGAAAATGAGGACTTAAGAAAATGTGGTTGGATTTTGTGAAGAATGATATGAAGGATAAAGGAGTAAGTGATAGTCTGACGATTGACAGGGGAGGGGGGGGGGGAATAGCGTGTCACAATATCTGCATGTTATGTCCACAAAGACATATATAAGATAACACACACACTATAAATAAAATCAAATACAAGCAATATAAATAAAATTGATAGGATAGGACTCCACAGGAGTAAACCATTTGGATTACCAATGAAATTTGAAAATCAGCCCAAAATTGTCAGAGAAATCTCTCAACAAAAATACAACAGTCGAGTTTATAACATCCTTTAATTTGTACAAGTCCGTTGAAAAATTTGTCGCTTTTCGTGGTTAATCGAGATCCGGCAAAAATGTTAAATACACATTAAAGCAGTTCCCCAGGGATCTTGGAGGAATAGTAATAAATTCCAAGGACAATCGATGACGTTTTAATATGTAGGTAGTCTACCTGAAGAGTCGGATACGAACGACACCCTTCAGCTGACGGCCGGGCGTTTACAGGTCACACTAGCTGCACGGAGACAGATATGCCGATTAGTTTACGTATGGCGAAGGCGCCATGTCATAAGTTCATTCGCTCAGCGGCAGCGCCGCGCGCCGTCATCAGTTCACTTAGATTGTAGTACGTAAGTTGTCGCTATAACAATCATAATGCTTTGTTAGAATGCATGTGTTGTAAATTTAATACGTCATCTATGGACTTTTCCACTGTACATCACCCTTGTTGGGTCGCGGACAATTTGTAAATAATGTTGTGAAAAGAAAATACTATTACTATATTGTCAGTTTTTTTTTTTATATTGGCAGCCTTCATTTCGATGCAACACGTCTCGTCGTAACGATTCATCCGTGAAGGCGGCAAAGTGCCCTTATTACTTTATACCAGATGGACAAACTAGAATCATCCCTAACAACACAACTACAAGTGCATGTAAATATATTTCTAAATTCCCAGTTACACACAGTCAGGCTCAGTATTCATACAAAAGCTATCACATTCTATTCTATTCTATTTTTGTTATATGGCAATTAGAGCCGATGTCGACTATTCTGCCAATGTCGAAAGTGAATTGGAAAAGCAAGTGTTGTTAAAAAATAAAAATAAACTACTGTAGACACAAACAAGATTCCTCGATGTATACAGTTGTGAAACTTGTTGGGTTAGTACGGGACTGAAACAAACAGAAAAATAAAATTACATAAATATTATAAATATTAGGACATTAAAATATATAATAATAAGTATATTGTAGGTATGTCACATTTAAACGGTGGATTGGAGTTGAGTACAACTCATAGTTTTATATTATTGTGGCGGATGAAAGTCATCAGCGCCACAAGCAATTCTGGAGAGGAATATGTTAATAGGGAGGGGAAATTAATCGGAAGAGGGATCTTAAATTTAGGGAGGCGACTATATAAGTCGAGTGGTGGGGCGTTATTACAACATTCAAAAACAATGTGATCCAAAGTAGCCAATCCGCACTCGCAGAGAGAGGAATCGAGAATCGCAAAATCCTAAACGAATTCTACAAAGAGCAGATATAACAGGTTTAGAAACATTTTTATAGTTAAAAAACTATGGTTTTGGTTTAATAGTTGGTTGTATAGCATAAAAAACCTACCTTTCTTTTTGATAAACATATCCCACTGCTCCTGCCATGAACATTGGAGATTCAACTTTCGGTCATAATTCTGATGGAATACCCATGTGTGAGGTCGGCCGATACAGATGAGCAAGCATCTTTAGCCAAACCATCAACACATTCGTTACCCTTAATGCCACAATGACCAGGTATCCAAACTAACTGTACATCCCTTTGACTACGAGCACAAGACAATAAAGAACTTTTGGTTTTTAGAATAATGGGGCTGTGTAATTTATTTTTAAAAGGACTTTGAGCTAAAGCTTGCAAACAACTAAGGGAGTCTGTAAAAATAACGGCTTTCTCAATGTTAGTGTGTGATTCTATAAAAAGACAAGCTTCCATTATAGCCACACATTCACCAGTGAATACAGACGCCTCCTTAGGGCATTTAAACTGTAAAACTATTCTGGAGTTTTGGTAATATACCGCGGCTCCAGTATTATTATGTCCATCTAGTTTTGAAGCATCAGTAAAGAATAGATTAAAGCCATTCCATCGCTCGCCCACCAACGCATTGAAGGCGGAGTTCGCTGAAGGAGATCTTTTTGATATACCAATATCATAGAAAATTTTAGGGGTAAAACATAAGACGTCGTAAGCAAAGTTAAAAACCGGCCAAGAGCGTGTCGGGACACGCTCAGTGTAGGGTTCCGTAGTTTCCCGTCCGTTACAATAAGTGTTCCCAGTTATGAGGCCAACCGAACAATTCGGTAAAATACCCGATCCAATGTAATAAGTACCTACAGCGCCATCTCTCGAGGAATTGGGTTACTAATTAATACAAACACATGCAATTTCGGTGGTAATTTTGGATTGCGAAAACCGATTTCAATAATTCTTTTTTTGTTTGAAAAAAGATACGTTCAGGATAATAAAATATGTAAACAAAGTTACAAGAAAAGCTTGCATATACGATTATACTACAAACTTAGTCCAGAAATTATTTTGTACAACTTTTTGTTTTTTTTGTACAAAAACTGTTGTGTCAATCAAGTTCAAAATGATTTTCATAGAAAGTCCTTATAAAGTTCTACTTTTCAGATTTTTTTCATATTTTTTAGACTTATGGTTCAAAAGTTAGAGGGGGGGGGACACATTGTTTTTTACTTTTGGAGCGATTATTTCCGAAATTATTGACATTATCAAAAAATTATCTTGGTAAACCCCTATTCATTTTTAAATACCTTTCCTAAGCCTAAAGCCTAAGCTTTAAGCGGTAGTCTAGGATACTGAAAAATCGGACAATCTAAATTTTGTGTTAACCGAAAAGATTTGAGGATTAAGGGGATTTCTTTATTTTTCCAATAATTTGAGTTTCTGCATAAGGCATCCAGCTCATTTAATTTCACTATAAGGGAATGGGATGTTCCAGGCATTACTCTGGATAAAAGCGAGAAGCCAGGTACTGCCGTCTCAGGGCCAAAGGAGGTTTAGCACACTCAACCTGCAATGCGTTAACGGGGGAGGACTTCATGCAGCCAGAGATGATTCGAAGGCATTTGGACTGAACCCTATCCAGCCCAGCCAAAGCACCTTTGTTACAAGGAATCAAGTGGTATGTTCCATAGTCTAAAACACCACGAATAAGGGCGTTGTACACTAATTTCATGGTGTAGGGATGGGCACCCCACCAAACACCGGCAAGAACTTTTAAAATTGAAATAATTCTTTCGCACTTTTGAACAAGAAAATTTATGTGAGGTTTTCCGGTCAACTTTGCATCCAAAAAAAACGCCTAAAAATTTTGCTTTCTTAACTATAGGAATGTTATAGCCTAAAATGCTTATTGAAATTTGAGGAATCGACCTTTTGCGAGAAAAAATTACTGCCAAACTTTTTGGCGCGGACAGCGACAGACCGTGGCTTAAAAGCCACTGGTTCAAAGAGTCCAGAGAGAGACATAGAGATGATGCAGCGTCAACAATGGAGGAATCTGACACATATAGGGCAATGTCATCGGCGTATTGCAATATCTGGCAATTGCTATTTAGGCAGGATCTAATACCAGCCGTGTATAAATTATACAATAATGGACTTAAGACAAAGCCCTGCAGGAGTCCCCTCCATGTCTGTCTTTCGGCAAATTCCTCTCCCGGAACTCTCAGCACCAATGACCGAGACATAAGTAATCCACAAATACATTGTATCATCTTAGCCGGGAGACTCAGCTATTGCAGTTTCTGCCTGAGTACAGGAAGAAGTACGTTGTCATAAGCAGAAGATATGTCGAGGAAAGTAGCCACAACGGACTCGTTTTCGCCACTAAAATACCAACTGTCCATAGTGCTAAGTCCCTTTCTAAAACCAAATTGGTAGTTCGGCAGTAAGTCTCTTGATTCGACTATCCACTCAAGACGATTTTTAATAAGGTGTTCTAGTAGTTTGGTTAGGACTGAAGATAAAGCAATTGGCCTCAGGCCATTCGAATCATCTACGTGTTTGCCAGGCTTTAATAGGGGAATGATGATTTATAGTTTCCACTGGTCTGGAATCCAACCATGACTGTAACAAAAATTGATAATATATAAAAAGTAGCTTTTAGTCCTGTTGCCAGAGCGAGAGATAAAAGAATATGGCACACCATCAATGCCAGGAGCAGAGTCATGAACATATTTGAGTACCACATTCAGTTCTTCCATAGTAAATGGAGCATCGGAGGGGTCCACTGTATCATTTTGCAGAGGTATATTTTGTAATTCAGATGAGTGAGGAACATAGGGTGGAGCTATTTTGTCAAAGAAATGTTCAGCTGTTTCCCTGGTAATTGGTGGAGTAAATGAGGGGAAGCACCCGCGTCTAAACCTATTTATATTTGTCCAGACTACTGAAACTGGAGTAGAGGGAGATAAGGAGGTGCAGTATTTGACCCAACCCGCACGTTTCTTCTTACGAAGAAGACGCTTGGATCTGGCATTACACTGGGAGTATGCCATCAAGTTTTCGGTGCTCATATCTGCATTGTAGCATTCCTCGGCCTCATTCCTTTCTCTAATTGCCGAAGTGCATTCAGGGTCCCACCATGGGGGTGAAGGGATTTTATTTTAGGCACTGTTTTTCAATGGAAAGGAAGAGTCAGCACTTGATGTGATAGCGGCAATAAAACCCTCATAACAACTCTTAGCATGGCAGTGACCAGAAGGGTCTGGTAAATTTGAATTTAAATTTGGAAGATGATCAATTTTCTCCTCCAATAGTGAAACAAATTTAGTCCAATCTGGACAGATTATATTTCAAAAGTGGAGGAGAAACTTTTTCTAAATAATGTAGGTAATGGTCACTACCATGCGACAAGGTTGTGCATTCCCAGTGGGTCAAAGCTGCTAATTCGACTGAACAAAATGTCAGGTCAACACAACTCTTTTGCTGTCCGGGAAGAGATCTACGAGTTGGGCAGCCATTGTTCAAAATACAAAGGTCTAAGTCATCCAAGATCTCAACTAGAGCTACACCAAAGGCATCACGGCGTTCAGACCCCCATCTATAATGATGGCAATTAAAATCACCCATGACCAGCATTGGACCATGTACGCTAGAAAAAGTGTTTTTTAAAAAGACTAAAAAGCTAAGGTTGGGGTGGGCAATATAGATAGAAAACACTGTGATGCCCTCAACCCTTCCTGCTACAATACTCATATCGCCTTTAAGTGAAGGCAAGGATAAGGGGAAAAGTGGGACCCGATAGTTGACGAAGAGAGCCGACCCTCCGTACCCATCGGATCTATCACATCTGAGGATGTTAGCCAAGTCTCAGCTATAGAACAAGCCAATGGCTTGTACTTGTTTAAGAGAAATATGAAGTCGTGCTTTTTATGCCACACGTTCCTCACATTCCATTGTAGGAAAACTTGGCGGGACGCCATTTTTAATTTGTAAAAGCAGATTAATCAATTGTTCGGCAACGTTGGACGGTGATTAGGAGGAACTAGAAGATGAGGATATAATAGTTGGTAAAAGTTGTATTATAAGATCAATAAGAGACGAAGTATTATTAGAGAGAACATTGTTATAATTTAGGGCGCAGCCATTAGGTTGGGAAGATTGGGGAGTATTAACTATTTGGTGATGAGCAGTCTTATCATGGGATGGGGAAAGTGGGGCATGGGTCATGGGCTTTAAGTGTACTGTTTTCCTATATGACTGAGATAGTGGAGTTTTAGTGGCATTAGCATAATTGCGGGTAACTACTGGGATGGATTTGCTAGCCTCAGCATATGAAATGGATTTCTCAGCCATGATAGTTTTAATGGCTTTAGGTCTGCCATGCTCAGGGCATGACCTGCTATTGGCAAAGTGATCACCCGAGCATAGTATACAAAAGGCCTCGCCTTCAGTAATGTTGCAACCATCGCCGGGGTTATCGTGGCCACATTTACTGCAGCGTGGTTTTGACCTACACAGATTTGCAGCATGCCCAAATCTACAGCATTTGCGGCATTGGATTGTTGGGTATATGTATTGCTCAACAGGAAGGGCTGTGTAACAACAGAATATCCTCTTGGGAAGAACTTGACCATCAAATGTAATGATGCAGGTTTCAGTGGGTTTCCATTCTGTTATGCCGCCTCTTTGTACTTTTCTGTTAATTCGGCGAACTTTAAGTATTTGTCTACATCCAGCTGGTACAGACAAATATGACATAGCTTCTTCTTCAGTAATGTCAGTAGGAACACCGGTTACGACACCCATCCTAGTGACATTGAATGAAGGTATTGTTGCAGTACCTAAAGCTATTCTTGGGCAACAGGTTATTAACTAAAAAAGAGTTGGCATCCTGAGGGGAAGCGAACTCTACTGATACCCGGTTTCTGCCTACTCTATTGACACCACCACGAACAATGTTCGCGATGTTGTTATTAATTAAAAATTTGCCGAAATTTACGGGATGTAGGGCGGTGCCTGCGTTTGGTTGAGTTTCTATACGCGACACGTGGACAATGTAAGGGGCCTTATCAATTGCCGAATAGGTAGTACGACCAATTTGAGTTTTTGGTTGTTTAGTTGGAGGAGTTGGATTTGTTATTTCTTCGTCCCCAGGACGTTTTCGTGAAGTTTGTTGGGAAGGGGAAACTTCCATTTCTGGTAGGCTGCAGACAACATTTGCAAATTGCGATAGAGGATTTAGCGAATTTAGGGAAACTGGGATATCAGGAGGGACAGGATGGGGTGGTTTTTCCCTATCCATAATGAATAGGAGGGCTAAAAAGAAAAACAAACACTGTACAAACCGGTTTACACACACAGTACAACACAAATTAAGTTCGGTGGCAGCAGAGGATGCAAAAGAAAACCCGTTTTTGTATAATAGGGTTTAATAATTACTAAAATTACAATTTTAGGTTTTAAATCTAGCTAATTACTAATTATGCTACTTAGTCAACCAACGATCGACCAAAAAGTGCAGTTTCCACGAATGTAGGAATCGGCGGCGGCTCGCGGAAACGGTGTCACCTTCGTTCGATGACGCACGGCGACGCGAAGTATGCAGTGTCAGCTCCTAGATATTGCGCGGAATCAGGGCGGTGCATGCTATAGCCATTTGCCTCGGCTATGCTTGCGTAACACCTCCCCCCGAAGAACAGCGACTATTGAAGACCTTGGTCGTAAATTGCGCTGGGAGATGATTTGTTCCATCCCTTTGAGTATCTGGAATGGCATAGATGTCCTGCTGTTGAACTTCCTTGTCATTGGAGGGTTCCTTCTTAAGACTGCTCTGTTTCGGGTAATATCTTCGAAAGGCGTAGTAAGTAATTAGTGCGCATGCACTGAGTGATAACACATACAGTGGTATAGTAGTATGATAGAGGCTGCTATTTGAATGTGTGTCGAAGTGTACTGGCGACTGCAGTGAGATCTCTTTATTGGTTGCGTGTAAATCATCCAAGTTAATAGAGTTGAGTTTGAATACTGGGTATGCTGCTGGGCTAGGTATATCTTCTTTAGAGACATCTATTATCTTCAAAGCTTGACCTTTCAATCTGTCATTGGAGTTTGAGATGATGAACTCTGTTGTTCGAATAAAACAGTTGCGAGGAAGCATAGCGAGGTAACTTCCTTGCAGTAACTTGTGGAGATCATGTTCGCAGGACAGGCGTACTTTCGTCAGAGTCGGGAAGTTGATGGTATAGTGGCGGTCGTCGAGTTTCTCGTAGGCTGGCTTTTGAAGAGATATTGTGACTGGTTTGCATTCGGGAATTCTCTGTTGCTGAGTGATGAGGGTTCCAATACAGTCCGGCGACGTTCGGCTTTGTACGTTGTGTATCTCTTCGCATAGATACCCTTTGGTAGACTTCGGGCATTCAGCCTCTATGTACTTGAAATCTTTCGAATGGATCGCAAGGAATTGGAAGTGAGGGACAAGAATCTCATGGTTTTTGTTAGGAACTATGGATATTTTGTATAGATCATATGTCTGGGGTAGAATGATTGGGAATTTGTAGACAATAACTATTTCATTACCTATATAATATGAACCTAACTGTATAATGTCATAATATTCTCGAGTTCCTATATCTAATACCTTATTACTACCATAAAGACTAGTTAATTTGCTTATTATAGATCTAATGGTCCTTAAACTAATAACGTCATGGTGTGCTGTAGACGTTCGTATAAATGCTAGTACGTTCTGTAACTTCGATATTTCTCGTGACAGCCTGTCAACGTTATCACTAACTATTAATATTGTTTGTCCTAGGTGAGCATATTGAATTAATTCATGATTTCCTTTCTCTAAACTCCGGCTCATATTTCTGACTAAGGCTGTTAATCTGTTTTGGTTATCTACCATGTTATCTACTATTTTAGAATGCTGAGTTATCCAAGTTTTGGTCAGACTCCCATGGTTGTTAAATTCCGTTAATAACTTGTTTTCATTATCTTGAAGAGATTTTATCGCATTATTAAAATATACTGCATCTGTGTAATCAAGGTTACCAGTTATACTTTTAATTACAGAACCGAGACCATCTACGAGACCTCTTTTAGAACGGGTAGTTTCAAATGACTGCAATTGATCAAGGACGGTTTGAGGCTGATCCTCTAAGTATTCAATATGAGGCTGGAATAGAGAAAGGCTTTTATTATTAAGATCAGGACTTATTTCTTTTATTTGATTATGAACGACAGTAACCTTATCCTGTAATACCTGAAGATTTACGTGTTGTAAAAACGAATGGTAATGAGATGTTATACTACAGGGACCTAGTTTCAAAGGTAATACACCAGGGCCATCGTCGAGATTTTCAAGTTATATCTCCTGTGTTAGAGCCGAACGCAGGAGCAGATGAAGTACTAGGAGAGTCCTGCAACAATCTAAATGAACGATTTCAAAAGGTTTACTTGGTGGAGGGACAAGACGAAATTGTTGTTTCAGAGGGTGTCGGTCATACTTGGCCTGACCGCAAACTGTACATTCATCAATAAATTTAGTAATGTGTTCTTTCATTTTTGGCCTGTATGATTTGTTTTACCGTCGTGATACTTGTTAATTATTTCTTGTTGCCTTAGATATTCTTTTACATTTTCGAGTTCAATTTTCGCTAGTGTAAGATTCATGGCTGAACTTTTAAATGTCCTTTGAATTATGGGAATAACTGTGTACATTGCCAATGGTGGATTTATTAGCAGGCCTGTTTTGATTTTGGGGTGAACATGTTCTTTAATAGCGTTAACGACATCTTCCTCAAGGTAGGATTCTGACAATTGAACGGCGGTACGTGTGTGCGTTTCGAAGGGTTTTGTGACCGTTGGTCTTCCCTTGATATCGCCTACGATAGTAAGTACTAAGTGTGTCGTAAATTTGTTGAGTGGTTGCTCTGTTATTGGGACTTCTAGAATAGGGTTTTCATGGTCGGTGTGGACAGTTAAAGTGTTGGAGTCATTTGCGGCTTCTAAAGCTGTAATTGTTCTAGAACCATCAGTTGATAGATTCTTTTCGGATGGGTTTGCAACTATTTAACTTAGCTCTTCATTGTAGAGCTCTAAGCGGGACAAGGCGTCCGCATTAGTGTTAAATTTGCCTTGCTTGTAAACTACCGAAAAATCGTATTCTGATAACTTTAAACGCCATCTTGTAAGTCTGGAATTAGATTCTTTGAGACTCATAACCCATTGCAGAGGCTTGTGATCAGTAATAATTTTAAATTTCCTGCCGAATAGGTATGGTTGAAAGTATTTACAAGCCCATACGATAGCAAGCAATTCTTTTTCTATCGTACTGTAATTAAGTTCGCTTGAATTTAAAGTTCTAGAGGCATATGCAATAGGTATATCCGATCCTATTGGACCCTGAGATAAAACGGCCCCCAGTGCAACATTAGAAGCATCAGTGGTCAGTAAAAACTCATTGGTAAAATCTGGGTATTGTAAAATTGGGTCATTTGTCAGTAGGGTCTTACAATGTTCGAAACAACTTACATAATTTTGATCACAGGCTATTTTAGATCCCTTTTTTAAGCATTGGGTCATGGGTTTAGTGATACGTTCGAAATCCGGTATAAATTTCCTATAATATCCTAATAGACCTAGGAAACGCTTAATTTGTGTAGTAGTTTTAGGTAATGGGTAGTTTTTTACAACGCTGATTTTACTTGGATTTGGTTTAACACCATCTTTACAGATGGCATGTCCTAAAAATTCTGTCTCCAGCTTCAAGAACTCGGACTTGTCCATTTGTATCTTGAAGTTGGATTCTCGTAGTCTTTTGAAAACCTTTTCTAAATTGATAATATCGACGGTAAAAAGGAAGTAAGTAAGTAAAATAAGCGACATTTTGGTCAAAAATGAGTTATATATGCCATCATACGTAAAATTATCCGTTCTTTCAAATGCACTTACTCCCATGGCTCTACGATGACTTTTTTGGCGTTTATGCCCTAGCAAAAAAAATCATTTTACTAGTACTATTTTTCGATCAGACAGATCATTTTTGCTACAAAGGTGTTTGTACCCCTACAAAAATGACTTATTTTGGGTTTGTTGTCGGTAATGCTTTTTTACTTCATAAGGGTGTCGAGGTTTCGGTTGTTTATGCCTTTTAAGCTTTTCCCTCAAAAAGTACAAACGTTGTTTATAGCCTACTTCCATTTCATAATTTAACATAGCTATGGCGCTTGTACCCTATATACAAAATTTATTACCATTCAGTACTTCATGACAGCTGCTATGTATGTAGGTTATGCCCTATTACCTAAATTTATTTTAATATCATGCTGTTGGTTATACCTTACTTCCGTTTACAATATAAATTCAGTTGTGTCGCTAATACCTAGTTATTTAAATTAAATTAGATATCATGGTGTCGATTATAACCTACTTCCACGTTTTACAATCATACTCATATGTCACTTTTACTGCAATATCCAATAAGAATTTAATTACGAGTCGGTGCTTATGCCATTTGATATCACATAAAAACTTTTTAACAAAAAATTTAACCGACGAAAAGTGAAAAAAAAAACCTTTAATCTAATTAGTGTAAAATTTTTGACTGTTATTCAAATTTAAAATTTTTCGGCTTTTTAAATAAAATATTGTCTTTTGCTATCTAATTTCCTTTTTCGTCGATTTTTTGGTATACTTCGACGCTACCTACTTATTTTAAATCCACATTAGTTGCTTTTGATATTTAATAAAAACCCTTGATAGGCGAACATACGCGTAAGATGATGGATTCGGGGATGGAGCTTCGATAAGAATGTTCCTTACCGTCAAACAGGTTGAGAAGTACTAAGATGACTACCATAAATTCGAAGCACTATCGAGATACAGATATTTTAGTAGGTACCTACCAAAAATAAGAAGAATTGTGTTAACAATGAAAGCAAAGGAAATAGAGTGATAGCAATGACTGTGTTGCTAGACCTCGATTGGTTGCAATTTTCAAAAGAACGAGTACTGGAAATGTTTTTGAACGCCTGATGTTGCCCGTAATTCTAAGCTGGGCCTTCAATTTACATAAACTTCAAGGGACGACCCTTGATAAAGCATGAATTGACCTGGGACTACATTTTATTAGCATCATTATCAAATTTTGAACCAAATAAGGTGTTAATCTATCCGCATGATGAGCGCGCTGACTGAAATGCAGATACTGAAAGGTAAACCCACTACGCACTGCACATATACAGCTATTTATTTCTTGCAGTAATGGCTAAAACACACTTATTATGTTTTTTCAAATCCGTCCGTCGATGACACGCATAACCCAGTGAGGTCTGAAGTTTTTAATAAAGTTCAAGAAATAAGCCCAAGTGGCGTCATACTGTAGGGAACCTCTTTTAACTGACTTCCATTACCACCGCCAGAGCTTTGATGACAATCATACTCCAGCAAAGCATCAACAGTTCTCATCGAGGTACATGAAATGAGCCTAAACACAAATACAGCTGCTGTAAGCTATTGAGAATGTCTAGTAAATACTTTCCGTCTCCATCATCAGACCTCCTAGGACCGTAATTCTCCAGCTGGGTCTAAAGATCACGTCAAGGTACATTAAATGAGCCCAAACACGATATAGCTGCTATAAACTGTTGAGAACGTCTTGCAAATACCTTCCGTCTCCATCGTCAGATCTTCAGTGACAGTAATTATCTAGATTGGCTCAAAGTTCTCATCAAGATTAATAAAACGAGCCCAAACACAATATAGCGGCTGCAAATTGATAAGAACCTCGTTCAAAAGCCTTCCGTCTCCATCGTCAGACCTTCAATGACAGCGCTATTCTACAGTTAGGTCTAAAGTTGTCATCAACGTGCATGAAATGAGTTGAAACACGATAGTATCGCTGCTTTAAACTGTTGAGGACCTCTTGCAAAATGCAAGTGTTTTCCGTCTCTATCATCCATCATCAGATCATTTTGACGCCGTATTGCCATCAGAACTACGTATATGTTTCAAATTTAAACAAAATCAGTTCACAATTGCCAAAACCCTTAGGGGCGGTTTTTTTTTTTCAAATTTAAATGGGACCAACTTTGAAATTTTTCAAATCGGACGTCCCAGTAAAAAGTTATGCGTGGCCATACATAAAAAAATATATATATACATGTCGAATTGAGAACCTCCTTTTTTTCGTCGGTTAAAAAGTAGGTTTTAAGCGCGTCGCTAGTCTGAAAAACACTGCCGCGTGCTGTGACGGCGAGTGCACTATAATGTTTGTTACTTTTTTAAATGTTTAATACCTACATGTACAGTCTGGGGCAGTAGTGCAGAGGCAAAATTACAACGTAACAGCTTGACGTTTAGTTTGACTTACGACCTTCTATTTTCAAGCATCACTAAGGATTACCTACAATGCTATGAACTGCGCGAGCACAATACTGTCAGTGCGTGTGCGTGTATGAGTGATGTCTCGACATGTCGTATTGAGCGAAATAAAATTATAATATATCTGTTGCATTTACTCGTTATAGTGGCGACCCGTTCGTTACATTGTATTGCTAAAATTCGCTTGGTTTTAGTATGTAATGCTAGCTGTTTGGATTTAGCCATGGATTAGCGATCATTGTGTCCCGAGTCCGAATATCAATCAAAAGGAGAAGTTGTTTTTGATTTTTTTAAAACCATATTTAGGTTTTAATCAATAAAATGTTTATGTTTATTTATATGAAGTTAAATATTACTTATTATAATATTTACTTCACTATTTATGTAATTTTAAATTTATCTTTTCGGTGTTATAAGGTTGAAATAAAAAAGTCGTGCTGAATGATAATAAAAAAAATGTTTATTCGTTTTATTCTCAAATTAACAAACTTTAATGATTATTGTGACGTCACATTCCAACTTAGATAAAAGAAGTTTACTTGTAACTTTATAACACTTTTTTTTGTGGTTTAACCACTTAGTCAATTAATAATAACATAACAAGAAAATGATAATTATTATAATAACACAAATATTAGGAAAGATTCCGCAATTGCACGTGTTAGTTAGTCTTTTTTGCCGCGGAATAAAAATTATGTAAATCTGTAGGTATACCCCGAATGACTCCACACTGTTGTATTATTCGAATTAAATAACAGGCACGGAAAACAATATAATTTATTTGTGTGTATGCAACCACACAGCCAGGAGTAGTTTCATAATTTTTCTTATTAAATTTACGACTTACATTACCTTTTTGCTGGGTTAATGCTGGTAATTCAAGCACACATCTACCTTTCGACACTATTTGAAGCTTTTCATTAAACGAAAATTGAGAAAACCTACCATTTATTACTTTTAACAAACACACATTATAGAATTTAGAACAAATCGAACTGAATTTGCGATTCGTTAATTAATTATTCACAAAAAACAAATATTAACTGCAAACTTCACATAAACATTTCAAAATTTTGATAATAAAATGTTGACAAATAAAATTGCATCACTTTCACGCCTGCCATAGTGTTAATTTAGGGCGTTGTGGAACGTTGCTATTATTTTTACGTTAGGAATTTATAAAAAAAGTTTAAATTAATTAGATATTTGTTTATTCTTTGATTTTTTTTCTTTCTTTGTTTACCTATGGAGTCTAGGGTAGGCAGTGTCTTTTTGCCTATAAGGAGTGCACGCCCCTGTATGTAACGTCACAATGAATGAATGAATTGAGGTTATAGCTTAAGTGTTCATTTTCTTAACGAAAAGAAGATTGAAACTTAACCTCAATTTAATATAATTAAATGTTACTCAATATTTAGTTACACCGTTTAATAATTAAAACAAAAACATCAAGCTATCAATATTTAGTATATCCTCCATTATTTTCTATGCAGTCAAGTAGATATTTGCACATGTTACCATATTACCACACATATTTCGGTAATTTTCCCAGATCTCCAAACAATGTGTTTTTAATTGTTGAATACTCCTGTCATGATCCCCCGTGGCTCCCACCTTTGCAACAAAAATATCTCTGGGTGATTGAATTCTGCAAAGGTCGTTGGTGTGAAAGCATTCGTTTCAAACTCGTCAACAATTTGTCATCGCTGTGCGGGGCGGCTACCGTTTTCCTCGCATCTTTTAATTCAGTGACTTACAGTATTCTTCTAAAACAAAAAGAAAGTGATATTAAGCAGCTATAACATTTTTATATGATATAAACGGTGGCCAGCGGTTTCACCCGCTGCTCAGCTCCTTTTCAGGAGAGACCCACACTTTTCACCTAGACCTAGGGGTGTAAAAAATAACCCACGAACTGTTCTCAAACCTAACAAATTAAAATCCTCATGATAAAAAAACAACAACCTTCTTCTTTTTTTGCAAGTCAGTGAATAAAAAAGAATTAATCCTTATGCCTCAGATTATTATTAGGCAAATATCAAATAAAAGTTTAAGTTATAATTCATAAATATAATACTCACATTTAATCCGGTTTAATCAGATATTAGTGTTCCATTAAAACCACTTCTATGCAGTGCAATAATAGTCACCCTCGCCTCAATATAAATATTTGCCTGCATTTTGAGTTTTGAGAATAATAATTATACCGCTATCTATTAAGCCACAGGTCACCAACCAACAACTACAATCAATCGACAACGTTAATTCCGATCAAGTTAAATATTCATACAAGTCATGTCTACCTCACAAAGATCTTTATTCTTTAGTTACTTTTATGATCTACCTCCCTAACTTATAGAATTATTGTGTGAACAAAGCAAACAACGTAAAGAATAAAATATTTCTGTCCCATTACTACCAACCAAATAAAAAGTTACAAAAAGTCTACAATCTTGCGGGTTGTTGTACATTCGTCACAAAGTAAATTCGCCACGAAAAAAAGTATGTGTAAATTTGCCACAATTCTAATTTATTTTC
The DNA here is from genome assembly GCA_958449745.1 of Ochropleura leucogaster. NCBI lineage: Eukaryota > Metazoa > Arthropoda > Insecta > Lepidoptera > Noctuidae > Ochropleura > Ochropleura leucogaster. The sequence continues at coordinate 24,105,559 of OY288200.1, forward strand.
AATATATTAATTTTGTTTATTGTAAATTCGTCACATAGCTTTTATTCGCACCGATAGCAAAAAAATAAACAAGAAGTAGAATAAAATGTTGTATATTTTTCAGAATCACATCAAGTTTAATAATTTACCTCACATCTACTTAACAACAATCGCAGTTCTCGAGTGAACGATTTGCCTAAAACTTAACAATAATAAGATAAACAATAGAAAAAAAAATCATAACAATAATCATCTTTTTTTTTTTAATTTAACATAACATTTATAAAAAATCACAGATCTCGACTTGCTGACTTGCTTACAACAATATAAATAAATACAATAACCTAACATCTACATAAAAATCATAGTTCTCAAATGGCTGGTATGCCCGTAACATTACAAATAATAAGAAAAACAGTTAAAATCAAAATAGTTTTATTTCACATAGGCCTACATTGGCACTTATAAAACGTCGAGAAAAGATGAAAGTCTTTAATTAACCTAAAACCCACATAAAATCACAGACACAGACAGCGGCTGATTTACGAACAACATTACAAATTATAAGAAAAATATACATCACAGTAATAATCACTTTTTTTCTTAACCTAAGTAAAAATCACAGATTCTGAGTGCCTGACTTGTTTATAACTATGTAAAAATAATAGGACGTATAAGTATATAAACTGTAAAATAACTATATTTTAATGTAATATATTGATTGGCAATTAAATGTTAAGTACATGTTTTTAAAATGCTGTAAAACAAAAAGTTTTTTCAGAACTTTAGCCAAAGACATGTTATCGTAATTGTCCAAAATAGTTTTCAATTCTTTATCATATGTTAAGGATCGACGTGTTCTCATCTTTAAGGATATATCAAATTTGAAATTCTCTAATTTCCAATTTATATTTTCAGCCTTCTTTTTTAGTATATCAAGAAATTGAGCATTTAAAAAAATGAACATTTAATTACCAATCAATATATTACATGCGCTAAAAACTTGCTTGCTATCGCTACTTAAAGAAAAAAAATATGAACCTGTGACGAGTTTACACATATTTTTTATACATGTGACGAATTTACTTTCAATGTATGGATTTTTCAAAATATGACGAATTTACTTTGTGACGAATGTACAATAACCCAATCTTGCGATAGATTTGAACTCACGGCTAATCGATTCACACGTGTGTCTGAACCCGATTAACCGGTAAGCCATCCTGACTCTAATTTACTAGTTGAAATTATGAGCTACAATCACTTGTTGACGACAACGACTAACTAAATGCTTGAAAATATAAGGTCGTAAGTCAAACTAAACGTGAAGCTGTTACGTTGTAATATTGCCTCTGCACTTTTCACCTCTGACTGTACCTACCTATTACGGATACATACCAAGTTTTCGTAATTGATTCTTAAGTTATCTACTTACTAGCTGCAGTATTATTGTTTCCAAAAATGATTAGCAGGTTGATACCTACCCACTTTTTTTAAGTAACTTCGACCTACTATCCGCTTGTTAATAAATATGTAGGTAGGTGACATGAACATGAGTATAATGACGAACTATCATCTTTTAAATCTACCATTAAGTGTAAATTTGAATTACTTGAACGGGTAGGGTATACTAAAACAGACCCCTAAGACTAAGGACTTTACTCTTTTTGAGTACCTACTGACCTTAGTCTTTTTCTATAAAAATCGATTCCCTAAAATACTTATAAGGTACTTCACTCTATTTTACGAATTAGGGGCCCAATTACAATGTAGTGTAATACCCGTTTTAGCTCTTATTCTGATGAAGGATCGTGTTGGTTGCGCTACTTCATTATTTTTGGGGTGTCTTTTCATATTTTATGTCTTTTATATATTTCCATAGACTCACGCAATGCCAAATGTTGATTATCCTTCTTTTCCTTTGCTTTCAAGCGACATTGTGTATCACTAATGTCTTATATCCTGTTATTGTTTTGAAAGCCGAGTGTTTCTTGTGCTCTATTATCTTTAATACAACCACTGAAAAGTACCTTATCCTTCTTTTCCTATAACTCTTATTTAACTGTCTAGTCTCTTATACCCTTTTACCTTGCGATGTGAAAAATCAGTATGTCTCTTAGGCTTCTTATCCGCTATTATTTTATTTTGTCATTTGTATCTTATGCCATATTTCCTTATTGGAAAATTAAAAGCTATTGTTATAAGCGACAAAAACCACTTTAAATAGCGTCAAATGATTAAACCTAAAAATACCTGTAACTGCTCCATTTTTTTCTGATTTTATAACTGTTTTAGATTTCACGGTATCTTAATAAATGTCAAAAATACGTCGGTTTTTCTAAAATTTAAAACTTTGAATGGCTCTCCTGAACATTTCATTTTTTGTCGCTTATACCCTATTTCCTTTTATCCGTCGATATGTTCTTGCAGGGATGTACTGAACAGGATGACGTCATCCAAATATACCAAACAGATATCCTGAAGATCTTTCAGAATATTGTCCATTACACGCTGATATGTTGCCGGAGAGTTTTTTAATCCCATCGGCATTCTCAAAAATCCATAATGACCATTTTCTACATTAAAAGCAGTTTTGTGTATATCAGAGGGGTCTAACTCAACTTGGTAAAATCCGCTGGCATGGTCGAGTGTACTAAAATATTGGCATACCTAATTTGTCTAATATGTCTGAAATGTTTGGTATAGGATATCTGTCATCGATAGTTTTTTGAAGTTATACTTCTTTTGGCGCGATGGAGAAAAATGATGAGAGTGAATTTAGCCAGCGACATCGTGAAGTTAGTTCTAGGTGGCATGAAAATCAATAACTATGTTCAAGTTGTATATTCTAGTTTTTTTTATATTTAGAACACGTCATCATCTGCCTAGCCTTTTCCCAACTATGTTGGGGTCGGCTTCCAGTCTAACCGGATGCAGCTGAATATCAGTATTTTACATGGAGCGACTATTTAGAACACGTGTAAATGAACATGTGTATAAATATTATTTTGGAGTGCTTATTAAAATTAATTTTACATTACAAGCAACCCTTACGAAGGTTTGGAAATGGATTGGTAACCACAGGGGGCCAGGTTAAGCAACCTTTGCCAAGGTTCGGAAATGGATGGGTTACCACACGGAGTCAGGTTAAGCAACCTTTGCTAAGGTTTCGAAATGGATGAGTTACCACACGGGGACAGGTTAAGTAACCCTTTCCGAGGTTTGAAAATGGATGGGTTACCACACAAAGCCAGGTTAAGCAACCCTCACCAAGGTTTAGAAATGGATAGGTTACCACAGGGGGCCAAGTTAAGCAGCCCTTGCCAAGATTGGAAATGGATGGGCTACCACAGGGGGCCAGGTTAAGCAACCCCTGCCAAGGTTTGGAAATGGATGGGTTAGCTCAGGGTGCCAGGTTCAGCAACCCTCACCAAGGTTTGGAAATGGATGGGTTACCACAGGGGGCCAGGTTAAGCAGCCCTTGCCAAGGTTTGGAAATGGATGGGCTACCACAGGGGGCCAGGTTAAGCAGTCCTTGCCAAGGTTTGGAAATGGATGGGTTAGCTCAGGGGGCCAGGTTAAGCAACCCTCACCAAGGTTTGGAAATGGATGGGTTACCACAGGGGGCCAAGTTAAGCAGTCCTTGCCAAGGTTTGGAAATGGATGGGTTACCACAGGGGGCCAGGTTAAGCAACCCCTGCCAAGGTTTGGAAATGGATGGGTTAGCTAAGGGTGCCAGGTTAAGCAACCTTTGCCAAGGTCTGGAAATGGATGGGTTACCACACAGGGACAGGTTAAGCAACCCTTGCCGAGGTTTGGAAAAGGATGGGTTACCACAGGGGGCCAGGTTAAGCAACCCTTGCCGAGGTTTGGAAATGGATGGGTTACCACACGGAGCCAGGTTAAGCATCCTTTGCCAAGGTTCGGAAATGGATGGGTTACCACACGGGGACAGGTTAAGCAACCCTTGCCGAGGTTTGGAAATGGATGGGTTACCACAGGGGGCCAGGTTAAGCAACCCTTGCCAAGGTTTGGAAATGGATAGGTTACCACAGATAGCCAGTAATAGAGTTTTTATTCAAAGTGCCTTCGATCCTCGAATTCATTAACGATGATGAACACGAAAACGATGTCCTTTTGCTAAGTCCACAATGAAACAGAATAATAATGTTTTCAATGACATATGTATTTAGTTCCTATCACAATCTGTTCGTTTCTGCATACTACTTTTACAAAATAATGTCGATGTTTCACATATGCCAGGCGTCCCGCGACGGCTCACATTTTTTTGATTAATTTTTATATTTATCGTTAATCACTACAGCATTTTAGTTATTTCTATACGCCAAAGAAGTATAACTTCTAACGCGTGTACATAAGTACACACACCCCTTTTTTCGTTGACTTTACGAAAATCTATCACAAGGCGCCCTTAGGTCTTACCCGTAGCATCTGCCTTTTTGGAGACCACCCAAATGGGAGAGCTCCACGCAGAATCCGAAGGCCTGATTATATTCTGTTCGAGCATCTTATTAATTTGATGTTTAACTTCTTGTTTATGGATGTTAGTATGGGTATCTGTAACTTTTAGTATGGACGGGGATTTCGTCAGTCGTCCTGATGCTATGTTTTATTTTGTTCGTAAATGTTAGAGGTTCTCCATCAAGATAAAAAACGTCGGAGTACCGAGAACATAAAGCTCGCAGATTTGCCAGTTCTTCTGGATTTAAATGGTCGGTCCGGAGGCGCGATAAAACTTCCTCCGTACGGTTATATGTATACTTGCTCCACATGTTTGCTCTGTATGTAAAATAGTTTGGCAGTAACGGGATGATCCATAGAGAAAATTACGTCATTAGGTGACTCATTTGAAATTTGTACCCAACCTCTATTATTTTTTACAGTAGTGAAACAGTCAGAAATTAAACAGTTGCTTATTATTTGGTCGGGAACGAACACATCGCCGTCCTGGGAATTTATAGGCAATCTTACTAACTTAGATGTCTGAGCTGGTATGATTTCCTCATAGAGGTTAGCATTGCGAGAGTCATACATAGTAATGGGTATCTCTGTGTTTCTAGTGATAAATTTTTTGTTTCTTAAGTCAATGTTAGTACCCCATGAATCCAATAAATCGAAACCGATTAACCCATCAAAATAATTATGAAAGTCTAGGATGAAAAAAGTGATATCTCCTTCTTCTTTAAATTCGGGAAAGCTAGGCAAGGTTATTGAATAATTATTTTTATAAACGGTACGCACGTTAGTTACTTCAAACGGATTGTAGTTGAGAGGTACATTAAAAAAGTATTTCTCTACTGCTCGTGGTGATATAAATGACTGGTTTGCTCCAGTGTCTATAAGAAATTTTAAAGGTGGGTTATGGATTTGTATGTACCCAAGTTGTCTCTGTATATTAAAATTTACGTCTATTTTAGCTTCTCTGATTTCGGGGTTTCGGGAAAATTTCCGTTTAGTTTTCGGTTTTCGTTTTCGGTTTCGTCAGTTGGTTTAATGTCCTCTACCACTGGGGTTTCGTATTGCTCGTAGTTACAGTAAAAGTCTATGTATTGTTGGTGAGCGTCATAGCGTTTTGTACAATTATTAACACTGCAAATATTAGTACTTCTACTAATATACCTTTTTACAAGGAAGGCCGGAGTGAGCGACAATACTTCCCGTATTGTCGCTCACTCCGGCTCATTTAAACTAGCTAGTAAGACAACAGACACCAAGGTACCTTCTGGCTCTCAAATAGCTAAATTTAAAAAAGGGGCTAAGCAGAATTCCTTGAAATTATTCCATCAAAATATTCAAGGTTTCTCTTCAAAACAACTAAAGATTGAATTGTTTTTAGAAAAAACTAAGTTTGATATTGTTTGTTTCACCGAACATTGGTTAAAAGATCATGAAATGTTAATTAATTTTGAAAATTACAATGTAGGCAGTTGCTTTAACCGTAAATCTAAGATGCGTGGGGGTTCACTAATCTTAGTCAAAAATAGTATTAAATTTAGAAGTCGTATTGATATAGTTGATCTATCGGTTGAACATAATATTGAATTGTCTTGTGTTGAGCTTGATAAGCATGTCATAGTGTGCGTTTACAGGCCCCCAAATTATCAAAACTACTCGATATTTGAGTCAGTAATGGAAGATGCTTTGGCAAAACTTGCAACAGGTAATAAATCGCTAGTCATCTGTGGTGACTTTAACATCAATATTTTAGATGAAAATTCAAACAGCAGTAGATTCTTAAATCTTTTTAAATCATTTAATTTGTTGAATGTGTTTTCGGAGCCAACCCGAATTACTACAAATACCGCTACATGTATCGATAATGTTTTCTGTTGCTGCGACTTTTTAGATAAATCCATTGTAAATTACCTTCCCTCTGATCACAGCGGTCAAACCGTTGTTTTCGAGTCCTACACATCATCACAAAAAATTCAGATACAGTCTAGACAAATAACACCCAGCAATTTAAATAAATTTAATAATAATTTAATAAGTAGTCTAGGCATTCCGGGATATGATATTAATAATGTAAATCATTTTTATCAGGAATTATTTTCGGTTGTCTACACAGAGTTTAATGAGACGCTAAAAATAAAAACTAAATCTATTAGCCCAAAGTTTATGTTTAGTGATTGGGCAACTAAGGGTATAACAAAAAGTAGGGAACGACTGTTTGAGCTTTACGGCCTTACATAAACTCGGAAACATTCAATCGCTATGTTGCTACTTACTCAAAAATGTTTAAAAACACCTGCAAGGTAGCTAAAGCCTTATTCATAAGCAACAAGATTAAATCCGCTGATAATAAAATTAAGACGGTTTGGAAAATAATCAATAGTGAAACTAATAGAAATAAAAAATATAATAATGATATAACACTAGAGTCTTCACGTGGTCTTCTAACCACTAAAAACGAAGTTGCTCAAGAATTTGTGGATTTCTTTACTAGTATCCCAATTAAAACTACAGAAACGTTAAATTCCTCACCCTTGCTTTCTGTTGACTTATTAAGAGCAAACGTTTTACCATGCCCGGTTGAGTTTCAGTTTAAAAATATTAACCCCACTGTAGTTATTAAAGCTTTTAAACAAATAAAAATCAAATTAACCGAAGACCTTTGGGGATTGTCAATTAAAGTTTGTCAAGCTATCATTGAGACTATAGCACCGTACTTAGCCTTTATATTTAATTTGTGTGTGGACCAAGGAGTCTTCCCAGACCTCATGAAATACAGCAAGGTAATACCACTTTTCAAATCTGGGGACAGTAAAGACACCAATAATTATAGACCCGTATCCGTTTTGCCGGTTTTCAGCAAGGTGTTTGAAAAGGTAATGCTTAACCAAATGCTCAACCACTTTAACACCAATAAAATATTACATGAAAAGCAGTATGGTTTCACCAAAGGACGTTGTACCACTGACGCCGGTGTCACCCTATTGAAACACATATTTACTGCGTGGGAAGAGGCACAGGATGCCATAGGGATCTTTTGTGACCTCTCAAAAGCATTTGATTGCGTGAACCACGAAACCCTTCTCTTAAAACTTGAACATTACGGCCTAGGGAAACTTGCCCTTAGTTTAGTTAAATCGTATTTAAATGATAGACAGCAGCAAGTACAAATAAATGGTGTCAATTCAATGGGTTTAAATGTAAAGATGGGTGTACCACAAGGATCGATATTAGGTCCCTTCCTCTTTTTAGTATATATAAATGATCTACCCCATTTGTTTAAAAACCAACCACAAATGGTGTTATTTGCTGACGATACCTCTTTAATATTTAAGATAAACAGACGTGCCACAAATCCTGACGACGTAAATAATGCCCTAATGCAGGTACATAATTGGTTTACCGCTAATAATTTAGTATTAAATGGGAAAAAAACGAAGTGTATAAGATTTGCTCTACCAAATGTCAAAAACAGTGAGTGTGACATAGTATTGAATCAAGAGAAACTAGAATTCGTCGAAAAAACTGTTTTCTTGGGAATAACACTCGATTCAAAGCTACAATGGGGTTCGCATATAACATCTCTTGCAGGACGCCTTAGTTCAGCAGCATATGCTGTTAGAAAAATCCGTCAGTTTACTGATGTTGATACCGCGAGACTAGTCTATTTTAGTTATTTTCATAGTATAATGTCATACGGTATTTTACTTTGGGGACGGGCTGCAGACATCGAGTCTATATTTATTCTGCAGAAAAGAGCCATTAGAGCCATATATAACCTACGTAGGCGAGATTCTTTAAGGGAACAGTTTAAGGATATTAACATCATGACAGTACCTTATCAATATATTTATGAAAACATCATGTATGTTAGGAAAAACTCGCATCTTTTTAGTAAAAGAGGTGACAGACACAATTATAATACTAGAAATAGGGACCAATTAGTTCAACCAGGTTTCAGGTTAGCTAAAGTAGACTCATCTTTCATGGGGTACTGTTTGAAATGCTACAATAAAATACCTCCCCACATTCTTCAACTGAATGAAACGAAATTTAAATCTTGTATTAAACGCACACTATGTAGGCAAGCATATTATAAGTTGGGGGATTATATTGATGATAAAAATGCTTGGCCTGCTCCTCAAGCATAGGGGTAAACTCATTAATAAGTATCCGAAGCTATAGTGGAAGCTGCAGAAGATTGTAAGACTATCTTTGCAATGTATAGAATCAATTCTCTAGTATTGTATAATTATTAAGCCCATATGTGAGTGCTATGTATTATCATTGACTTGACAAAGCCCTGGTGGTTAATAGTGTCATGCTCACTTAAATGTCTCGCTGATGGTGGCGGGTGTGTCGGGTCATTTAGCTCCCTTCAAAATGGTCGAGCTGAATGGGGCTGATCCATACGTCATGTTCGTGAACGGGCGCTGTCAATTGGGACTGGTCATTTTTTAACTACCACGGTCATTTTTAATTTATTTAGATTTAAATTGAATTTAGTTTTTTTATTTACTCTGGACGCTCTTACTGTGCACGTCTTTTTACATCGTTCTCACATATTTGTATAATCTCAACACGAATGATGTAAATACTATTTTGTAAAAATATTAGAATTTAAAAGAGTGTCCATGGAGTTTCTTGCCCATTCTTCTCCATAGAGATCAACGCTTTGGAATGGGCAACTACAGTACTTACACAAGTTATTATGCCTTGTGACCGGGACTGTAGATTCATTTTGTTTCTTGACATTCAAAAGTGCCTGTAATGGTCTAATTGAAATAAATGATTTGATTTGATTTGAGTCATGGTTATAGGCTGCACATGCTAAATCATAGTAGGGATCATAAACACAATCATAGTTATTAACTTCCCGCGTTTTAAAATAATTGCTAGGTGGCGGATTGCCATCCGTACGCCAGTTGTGTCCTGTGGAAGGTAAAGGTTTAGGTACAAAGTGGCTGACGCCACTCATGGGACGCGGCGTATTATTATAGTTAGTACCTTGTTGCACGGGTGAACCATTCGGAAGTCTAAAGACATTGCCCTGAGCGTTATAGTTTGGAGGTGGTGCTCGGAACATCTGTTGAGTCCAGTGGTGATCCACGAGATTGTTGTAGTTGAGGCATATTTTGCCGCCAACTATGATTTGGTTGAGAGAAAAACTGTTGAGGACGCGGAAGACCAGGAGTGCTATATATCTGTGGTTTTGAGGGACCAGGTATGCCCATCGTAGGGAGTTGCTGCATAAATTGGTTTAGAGGTAGGCTGGAATTAAGCTTGGAAGGCTGCTGATTATTATCTTTCCTACTAGACCCGCTTTCGATGCGCTGTTGCATTTAGAGTGAATTGAGGTCCTCCTGAACGAACTCGAGTGCCTTTTCTAGCGTCTCGGGACGCATGCAACGTACCCTAGAGCCTAAGGGATCTTTTAAACCGCGTAGGTAACATTGTAGGGTCAATTTCTTATAAAGGTCTCGTTTCGCCGTAACTGTAGTAGGTACAGTTTCATGCAATGTGACGTATGTCATGATTGTGCTAAACAAATTCTGACAGCGCTCATAGAATTCTTGTGGGGTAGAAGACCCCTGAGTCTGTAAGGACAAATCATTATATAAAGCGGTGTCGTCGCGATGATCAGCAAAATTATTTATTAGTACGCTTCGAATACCAATCCAAATTCTCGGGAATACCGTTACTATTTATTAATCGAGCTGCGGAACCTGTAACCTTGTTTAATATGCCATTTATGAGTGCCAAATTGATTAACTCATTACCCGGTTCTGTTTTAAAATATGCTAGTACTAGTTAGTAGTTGGTCACAAAGATTTACAAAACAGGTTAACACGTTAGGATTGCCATCAAATTCAGGTAGAACTCGAAGCGAATTAAAACATTTCTCCTACTTTGTCGTGAGACATATTTGTATCAGGTAATACTGATTCACCTAACTGCCTATGCTCGTCTATAGTAATAAGCCTATTTGACCTACTACTGCCTAAACTACGATTACGCGACACCCTTGGGTGGAAAATCTTGAAAAACTAATACGTAAAGATACTAGAAAAATAAATCATACACTTACAATTTTATATTTAACGAATTGCTATGAAAATAGTTTATAGCAGGGGTCGGCAACGTCTTGGCAAGCAAGGGCCACAATGTGACAAAATCATCTAAAGGCGGGCCGCAGTTATTATACTCATAATAATTGGTCATATTCCATAAAAAAATATATGTCATTAAAAATTGTTAAAACACAAGGAATTTAATTCATACACGTAATAATTACATTATGTTTGTTTGGGCTATATAACTATAAAAACAAGAGAAAAATAAAGAAATGCAAACTACAAGCAACCTACCTAAACAGGAAGCCGATTTTACACAAATTTAAGTGTGATGTCTGAGGTTGCATTTGAGAGGCGGTAGAGCGGAGGAGGTATTTCGTGTATGTTAGCAGTCATATTTGTCGTTGCAAATCGTAGAATAGCTCTTTTTTTGCAGATGGGTGAATCATCAAGTTACTTCCCCCGGTCTGGGTGTAGCTGGGGGAAGTGTCAGACTTGTACTAACTAAAACCCACCCATGTTCCTTCTATTGCTCTTTACGTCTGGGGCCGCGGTATCTCTTTCAAACAACACGCAAGCCCTGCAGACAGTGGCCCCGGCAGGTCCATCTGCTTTGCTGACATCTCATTGGGGCGCGCATGGAAAACTAACGCGCCATCGACACCGCCTGTCGTCAATAGACGGACGGAAGGTGAGCTACCCATTGCTCACCGTCCACAGGCCCGCATCTAAGGTGGCCAAGAGTCGACTAGCGGCGCCCGACGCCCGAGGCGTCTTTCGCGGTGGATGAGTTGGTTTGAGGTTCTCTACTTCAGACACCCGGGCACTTCCTTCGCTAGCATGACTGCTTCGCAGAAGGAGGTGACCGCTTCTCATTCTGCTCCGCTCCGGACCATAAACAGAACCAGGGCCGGACGCGAGAGATCGCCGCCGCCGATCGCCTCCACGAGGGCACGGCGGTGTTCCGCCCAAGCTGGGCAGACCGCCACTGTGTGCTCCACCGTGTCCTCCGGGCGATCATCACAATGGTGATACCCGGGCGTTTTCTCCCGCCCGATTATATGCAGGAACCTCCCTAAACATCCGTGTTCGTGAGGACCTGCGTCAGGTGGTAGGCGCCATGGCACCTCTCCAGGCACTCCTCAAAGAGGGGACTTACCGCCACTATGGTGACGTGCCCTGCACGGGGTTGCGACAGTCGCTCTCTCCATGCCACCATGAGATTGCACCGGAGGTCGGTACGCTGGGTGGCAATTTGCCGCGGCAGCATAATTTTTTTAATTTTTTTTTTAGAGATTTCCCCCGGTGTATTGCCTCCGCGCGCCATTCGTACAGGCGCGCGAAGACTATCGCCTCCAGATCTCACGGTGGCAATCCGACAAGAAGGCTCGCCGCCTCCTTGGAGATCGTGCGATAGCCCCAGATTAGACTAATGGCTACCACCTTTTGGGACAGGTTCCGGTAGTGGACGGCGCGCCGCCCTAAAGAACGCGCCATGGAGCGCACGACTCCGATTTACGGCAGGAAGCGTTTGGCCCCCTCAGATTGGGCAGGAGCCGCTTGAAAGCAGCCCTAGCCCGCTCGAGTTTGGGAGCCAAACGTCAGAAATGCCCCACGAAAATCCTCCGGCTGTTGAGAACGATTCTCAGGAACTTCATATTTGACCCGACACCGATGCGAACGGACCAATGCGGACACTGCAGCCCCCGTCGTGAGGGCTCTTACGCACATGATGGCGTCCACCGTCAAGCGCCCCCCGCGGGAACCATACTGGTGCTCCGCAAAATCCCGCCCCGTCCCCACAAAATGCCCGACGAGGCGGTTTGCAATTACTCTTTCAAAGAGCTTGCCCACCTCGTCGAGCAGGACGATGGGCCGAAATGCGGACGGAGACTCCGCAGGGCGCCCCGGCTACTATATGTGGACCAGCTTCCCCGTCTTCCAACGAAGTGGGAACTGGCCCCTCTCGAAGCATGCAAGCATCTTGGGAGCCCTAGTAGTCGGGGCCCGAGAGCCTCCAAGGCCAGGACCCAGGCTTTGCCGTGCAAGCCATTGGGTTCTGGGGTGGTATTTTTGGCCAAGGAATAGTGCTCAAATGCTCATCTGTAAGACGAGAAGCATATTTGTTTTTCTATAATTGACAATTGAAAAACTGTAAGGAACTACTTAGCAAACTTTACATTTCGTCAGAATCAGAGGGCATTTAACAAGATCATTGGATTCATAGGAGCTTTGAGTATATCTAGCTAGTATGATACATTTCAAAGTGTTGCCGAGCAGAGGGGTTAAAAGGCGCACTTACTTAATGCGTTGATTTTGAAAATAGTTATTACTTATTTACAAAACATTCACGGGCCGCAAGGAAGACGTTAGCTACCATTTTTCTATTTATATTCTTATATAAATAGAAAAATGGTAGCTATTTACGTAATTAAGACTTTAAAAATATAGTCTAGTATCGTAAAAAACAAGAGGAAAATTTTATAACAATAATAATCAAGTACAAACTATAAGTGGCGCAAACGTTTAGGAGTAAGGAGCCCCCCTTGCAGTTGTTAGGGATCGACGGACGCTAATAGCGGGCTCTGCACGGGCCCGGTCTACACCAATCGGCGTTCGAATCTAAAGGTTTTGTCCATGCAATTATGAATACAGTTAAGATGAATAACTACCGGAAAATTGTGAAGGACGGTGCGGTTGACAGATGACTCTGTCAAGAAAGTTCCGGGACGATGCCCAACGCCAACGAATAATCTTCTTATCATCGAGAATTTTCGGGATTTTAGTCCACTTTTCGCCGTGAACTCGCCTTTACGTCTTTTAAATTCGTTCACAATGACGGCCTTGTTCGAAGGCGCATCATCTTGATGAAAAAATGGTATAACGGCCCCGCATGACAAGGACTTTGTAAAATCCGAGAAAGACAAACAAAACAAGTAGTTTTGTTGTCGTGCCTGCTCTGCCCCTCCTGCCCAGGAGGTTTTCACTCTTTCCATCTCTCACGAGCCCGCAACAAGCAACATAAGGTTTTAAAAATCTAAATTTGTAACTATATAGGGTGTTTATTGGTAAGTCTTAAATATAAGATCGAAGTTGCTTATTTACTGTTTCTGAAGTAGTACAGAAACGTACACACATACACGTGTATGTGTACGTGTATACACATACGCGTACACACGCCTTTCTACCGTGTGTGCAGGCAGAAACTACGGAGCGCCACCTGCTACCATCCTTATATAATCAGACTTAATAAAAGAGTGAAATAAATGAATACTCCTTACAAAACAGAAGCTGTAGAAACTTCTTAACTTTTTATTTTATTTGCCGAACAAACAACGTATTATGAATGAACTATTTTGTACTCGATACAAGAACCTAAAAAAAGTTTATCTTGTCAGCATTTACATCTACAATACCTAAGTATGTGTTACCGACAAAAACTTATGTACTACCGAGTGAATATGTTTTTTAAACTGGATCTAAATTATTCAAATCCCCTTCGAATTGGCAGCTTTTGTCATGAAGCGCGTGTGTTTTGTCAAAGAGCCTTGATAGGGTTGTTGAATGTTTATTAATAGATGCGCGCATCAAATGGTTAACATTAATTTTCCCCTACTCGGAACTGTTTTTCTTGGAACTCGAGCGTACTTCCGCAAAGTGAATCGATTTGTTTTATTTATTTAACTTTTGTATGCACGCTCTCCCTCTCTCCCCCTTCTGTACAGTGAACTGGCACTTTTGAAAAGTTTCAAAATGTCAATGTTAACATCCTTACTGCTAAAGCGGCGGCCATTTTAGACCCCTAGTTCTCGTGTTTTGTGTAAATCTGCTTAATTGTGGTTAAACTTACATTGTACAATCTGTCCAATTGATGGTTCCTATTTGTGTACACCGTGTGTCTAACATGCCTTCAGCTGACGGCGGCGCGGCGTGCTGGTCGCGTACCGGACGCGTATCGGCCGCGTATCGAACAACGCATTCGAGCTAAATAAAATTCATTGAAATAATCCTCCTTCACTTTGAATTATCATCTCTGCGTTCTGTTTACGCTTTTTTTCTGTTGTGAATAATAAAATAAACATTTTTGAGGGACAATGACAGACTCAGTGTGGTCTATTTTATTCGTCAGAATATTTGGTTAAAATCAGTAGTCGGTATATTTTTTCTCCTGTTAATATGAATTTGTTATTTTTTTAGACGTATTATCAAAGGAACAAAGAATGAGCAAACTTCTTACCGGTTCCGCAAATAAGTAACTTTTTGAGATTTTTCGTCATAAAAAACGAATTTCTGACGTCATGTCATATTTTTTTTGTTGACTGACATAGTTCTTTTGTTTATAATAGGTGTTTCAGCAAATAACAAAAAAAAGCGACTTTACCCATTGTGCGTGTGTAATGTCGAAGCAGCAGCCCCGTGGTTGCGGGCGCTGTCTTTTGCGGACTATACCCTGAGGGCACAAACAAGTGGCAATGGCCTTCAACAGAATTGACACTGACTTATCGTTTATATTTCAATCCAATATATTTTAAACTTTCCCATCGTGACGTTGTTTTTACACCCACCCCCGAGTAAAGTATGAATTTATTCGATTAATAATAATGTAACAGCAGTAAATCAGTTAATGCTGCCAAAAAAAAAATGCTGTAAGTAAATAAATTGTATCGTAACGGTTTCAGTCATTACAGTTCGGGTATAGAACATCAGTCGAAAGTGTAGCAAGTACATTACTATGGTGTCGTGTCCAATATTAAACGATTCACGGCCATCAGGCGAGTTGCGTTGCGGTTGCGGCCCACTGCAAACCAATTTAGTGTGAAAAAATATCCTAATGAATTCATAAAATGATACGAAGGCCAAAGATTTAAGTCGATCGTCTACAACAGTGTTTATCGCTGCACGCTTTAAATGTTACTGTATTTTACTGGTTAGACTCGGGAGCCCGAATATGTGTGGCTTGCCCCCTATCGGTTTGACTTAACAACACACAACTGGCGAATTGCTGGTACTTGTCGAGTACTATTTTATTAGGTACTCTTTTGTTTTTACTTTGACTGGCGTGGTGTTATGTTAGATTTTAGTGAGACGAGTGATAGCATCGCGCCAGTGACCGGTGCCGCCACCCCTGTCTGGCACGATCACCCTTCGTATTTAATTGCAAATCAATTTAAACAGAAAACCCCCAGGAACTCGAACAAATAATTACCGAAATCTTACTAACAGTTAACCAAGAAAGAATTCAAACTTTTAATTGGCATTTTTATTTATGTTGTTAATTAAAACCTTTGTCGTCACTTTGAAGAAATACGTCGTGTACCTACAATGTATATATGGGGCTAAACGAGGAACGAAAAGGGGTTTTTAAGTGAGTTATTTTTTTTTGGGAACTACATCTAGTTATTACTATTTATGATTATAGATGATTATGGATTTTGGAATCATTTTCATTATTTCCATTTTAGTTGTAGCGCCTCCTGGGCGAGTGACACTGTCCGTCGTGCAAGTGGTTGTCGTACACTGTTACCTAGTGCATGCAGTCGTATAAGAGGGCTTGACAGAATACAGTTGAATTTGTCTGCCTTGTCCTAAATGGCTATCCAACGTACGGTGATACGATACGTTCTCGTCACACGATGAATTCAAACGTACAAATTTCTTCAGTGTCCTAATTGAAGTTCACACAAGCAATGTTGACACGACGAGAACGCATCGAGCCATAGTACGATCTACGTATGTCATTGAGGACGACGCCATATGCGGAGGACAAAACTGAATATGCTTCATTTTGGTTCGGGCGATGACGCGGCTCGACACTGCTGCACGTGCATCGTGCCCAACTGCCCAAGGCGGCTCAAGCCGATATCGTCGGCCGCCGGTCGCCGCCCGGTCGCCGCCGGTCGCCGCTGTTGCGTCCGTCGACATGGTCACTCGCTAATGTCATGTTTTATATTAAACATTTAGAACCGATGATAAACAGCGCAGTTTGCTCCTGAAGTTTTACATAGAGGCCGAACGCATGCATTGTCGCATTGTATTATAAGCACACTATTATTTACACGATCTCACATTGTGTTTCCGCGTGCGTCATTAGCTGTTTATTTACCATATTATAACTACGTGGTGTGATAAATTATGTTACTAGTTCTAGACAATGAATGTTACTAGTTCAAGTGGAAATTCTTTACATAGATAAAATCTTGGAAAAATCCAGGAGTTAGGAACTTGAAAGTTTTATTTAGCTTTTGAATTTAAGAACTTAAGTGCCAGCCATTACGTTGAATGTAATATTATATCAAATGTGGTTCAACATGACAGTATCACATTTGTACCTTCAATTACTTGTACATCAGATGCTGAATGCATTCCCCGTACAATGGCATAAGGACTGTATACTATTGTACGATGATAGCGCGATCATTGCCCTCAGGTACGTAGGCTAGACGACTGCATGCGACTTGTATTGCTCGTAGCCAAATACTTTGTGTCGACTGCACTCTGTTAGGCTGCCATTCTATTCTCATTCACAAATAGCTCGCTCAGTCACCCGCAAAGTGCATAGCTGTTCAGCTAGGCCAACGACTGTGCCTTGCACACTTGCGCTTCAAATTCAAATGAAAGTAAAGTCATTTAACTGCACACAAAACAATAAAATTGTAACAAAGAAAAGCAGCATCTTCTACCGCTCTTTTTTTTATATATTTAGTAATATTTAACGGATGAGTAATAAATAACTTTTTGCAAAAAGAAAAGCCGACCACCAAGAAAGTAAAATAGATTTTCTTTCGGAAGTGACTTTTCTTTGATTTATTGTTTTGTTTTGGTACCCACCTTCTTGCAAAAAAATCTTCTTGCTTTTTAGTTGTAGTATGATGGCATCTCAAACAAATTCTTATCGCGATTTCATTTTCCATTGCTAGTAAAACATAAACATATCTATCATTGACAATTCGACGTACAAGAAAAAGATGAATTATAAAAGATAACCCGTAAACTACCCAAGCAATATCATCAAAATAATCATAAAAATAATTTTGAAATTGGTCCCAAAATTGACAAGAAATCGTGTAACATGCAAATTTATACAGTTGAAGTGAGAACCTCCACCTTTTTTGGAAGTCGTTAAAAAAGTCTCGTAAATGACAAGAGAAAAACAAGGACGAACGAAGCGAATGGGTGCGGTATCTAATGATCGCAACACAGGCGGCTTTCTGGTCTGCCCCATCCCCATACGTACAACACGTGAGTTTATGTATGTGACAATTTAAAAACCATTGAAACGAACAAATTACATGAAAAATAACTAGACTTTGCATAGCTGAATTTTGGGTCATGAACATTTAATTAGAATTTGACACCGACGCTAGGAAAAAGTAACCAAAGGTGATTCTCGCTCGGCTCTGTACGCCGCGATCGGAGAGGTACGTCGTGCGGATTTGTAACGGTCTCACTTCGGTCCGGTACGGTCGAACGGACCCTCCGTTCACACAGACCGGCTCGGAGAGGAGAGCAGATTCTTATCACGTTGAAAACAGAGTTTTTAGTATTTGTAGTAAGGTTTATTTTTGCATGTACACTGCTTTTGTCATTAAGAATGCTTGAAGGCGCTTGCTGTGAAATAATAAGAGGAGGTGACCGGCTCCGATCGCGTTCTTTTTCTCAACCGTGCAGCCGTTTGGCTTCGATTGCATGCTCTTTAACGCTCGCGCAGCCGATCGGTTCCGATTGCGTGCTCTTTCTCGCTTGAGCTTTCGTTTGTTTTGTTCTGCTTCAAACAATCTTGCTAACAAATATATTTCTTCATCGGAGCTATCTAAATCCATATTCCGAAAAGCACACGTTAACACCGAAAACAAAACTTAGACTGCGTGGAATACTGGCCTTTGTAGTGTATACACCCGGATCCAAACGCATCCGACCGACTGCGAGCGTATCCGATCGACTGCTAGCGTATCCGATCGGCTGCGAGCGCATCTGCTTTCAGGTCGCTTCCAGCCGGTCTATGTGAAATAGTTGGCGGCTCCGCTCGACTAACTTCAAGCGTATACGATCCGGTCTGTGTGAAAAGAAAACTGCGTGCCGACGCTCTCCGAGCCGGTCTGTGTGAACGGACCCTTAGCGTTGACATGAGGTGTAGTTTTGGAACGAAGCTAAATTCTATTGTGCAACAATAGATTTCTGTAGTCTCGTACAGAGTTTGACAATGTTGTTTAAACGATTAGATTCCTTCGATGGTCTGTATAGTGCAAAGTGTTTAAACCGGGGCACGCGCACGCAGGCTGCCAATCTTACTTGCTTTGTGAGGTCGGCGACGTGAACAGTTAGAACGTGCATCAATCTCCGCTAACCCACATCGCATGATCAGATGAATCGTCTGCGTCTATTATAAGACATCTGGATTTATACCACTTTTGTATAAACCTGTGCATCTCCGAAAAAGTGAGCAAATGTGCACCACATTATATATACTATTATTAAATTACCAAGCACACATTATATCAATGAATAGATTTTGCGAATGTTCTGAGATGACGAAAAAGTATGGAAAAAGAAGATATGTTGCGCGCACCTCTGATCAATTGTGATTAGAACAAGAGATTGTCGCTTTTATTTGGTATTGTTTTAACGCACTAGGTACTTAGTGCGTTTGGGATGCCACAGTAACACCAGGTCCCCAATGCAAGCAAATCCTTTGCCGCACTTCCATTCCACTTGCGTAGGTAGCGGTAGTTTCCATTGTTGGCGAGTGATATGGGCGAAGAGACACCACTGAGGATAGGGTGGAAGTCGGACTACATAAAGTAAATACCAAATCGAATGCAGTCGCTGTGGCCGAAATCGGCTCCATAGCGACATCATTATTACTGAGACCACTGACTATTTAGCCTTTTTTGCCAGTTTTTTTTAATACTTTTTAGTTGTGGTGTGATATTATCTCACATAAATTCTTATGAAGTTTTCAATTTCCACTGCTACATAGCGATATTATCATATCGTCCGTATAGATTAAAAGAAGAAAAAATATGTATATAGACAATTCATAAACTAACCAAGCAATCATCATCTGCCCAGCCTTTTCCCAACTATGTTGGTGTCGGCTTCCAATCCAACTGGGTGCAGCTGGATATCAGTATTGTACATGGAGCGACTGCCCATCTGACCTCCACAACCCAAGCTATATAGATAAAATAATAAGAGACCCCCCTTCGGAAGTATAACGTTTCCATTTTATAAGGAACTAGCATTCGCCCGCGGCTTCGCCCGCGTTAAATTTGGGGTAACACAGTTCCCCTTGCGCCTTATTGATTTGTAATAGCAATGCTAAGTTTTCCCTTTTCTTCCCTTTTTCTCCCTCACATCCCACTTTTTTCAAAAAAATATTAGCCTATGTCCGTCTCCTGGTTCCCAACTATCTCTGTACCAAAATTCATCAAAATCGCTTTAGCCATTAAAACGTGAAGAGGTAACAAACAAACAAACAAACTCACTTTCGCTTTTATAATATTAGTAAGGATTGCGTAAAAACCATAAAAAATATGAATTGAGAACCTCCTCTTTTTTTTTAAATCGGCTAGTTTTATTTTAGTTTGCTAGTGATTCCACTTCACGCTACAAAGTTTGAAGTGTTCCAGTTGTTTGTGAGAGTTCCTCAGTGGGAATAGAAAGCAATCGCCTATCTTAATATATATTTGTATCTCTTAACTAAGTACGAGTCCTCCATGTTTTGGCGAAGAAATAGTCGATAGAAGATCGCTTCATCAGCTGGGACAGGTGCTCAAGGCCAGCCGTGGACTGTAGTGCTAATAAGCAGGCCGCAATCTGTGTCGGAGTGTCAACACGACCAGGTGTGCTGTGGCCATGTTATGTGTTTACTGCTCGCTGTTCGCACAATACTCCGTCATCACACACTTATTACAAGGTTTTATGTTCGAATAGAAAATGATATAATATGCGTACGATTTAGAGTTTGTGTGTTGATGAGTGTCCGGCGTGCTGCGGCTTGCGGCAGCTGTCTACAAATATAAATGTTGTAGTTACTGTGATCATTCGATACAGGGCTGTACGTGATTGAAGATCGGCCTGCCTAGTAATCACGGTCAAATATTAATGAATCATGCATTCCCACGAAATGATTGTAGTGTTGATAAACGAGTGCAGTTGCTGAGCACACATTAACGTGATATGTTCGCAACTAATTGGACGAGTTGCTTCGTTTCCATTTCTACTTGAGTTTCCATTTCTGCAGGGTATTGTAGAGCTTCTCAAAAGATAACGTTTGTACGAGTCGTATGTGTTTGTCGAGAAGAGCGGGGGAGGGGATCGGGACGTAGTTTTGAGCAGGTTGGCGATTGTTGTTTGTTAAATTAATTAGTGTTATTGTGTTAGTTGGTATCCGCCATCGATCGAAGCGAAGCCGCAGCGGTGCGCGCCTTCTACTACACAGAACTAGCACTTCATATTTTTTGCTATTACTGAAATTTCAAAGAAACCTTAATTCAGGTTCTTTTGAATAATTAATTATTCGTTTAATATTTATTATTTCTTTTTCAAAAGAAATACTGTGTGGGCTGGCACTTAACTATTTATATGATCTCTATCTATCTCTATATTACTATTTCTATATTACGTTTTGCTCCTGTGTGAAGAATATTATTTCAAGGTCTGATGAGATGACAAGTAATACAGAAGTATGGAAGGGGAAGACATGCTGCGCCGACCTCTAATAACTTGGGACAAGGGCAGGTGAATGGGGAATAGGGGAATCTAATCGAGCACCTAAATTTCGTCAGTTATGCTAATAGGGAGCAAGCATGTAAAACACTGCTATCCAACTGCATCCGGTTAGACTGGAAGCTAACGCCAAAATAGTTGGGAATAGGTAGATGGATTGCAATAAATAGTGAACCTATAATCACCACCGTGGCTTGACTGATTACTGATGGAAAAACCTAGTAACACTTTGTTCCTACCTAAGCATCGAAGTCAGGACCTCATGGTCATAGGTCGTCCTTGTGACCAACAAGGAATAGCTGATGATATAGACACTCACAGGATGATTCTGTGAGTTGCATGTATTGGGACACCAGCTCGCTCTCTAAAAGATTGCACACTCTAAATAATCCAAAAGTTTGATTTAAAACAATATAATCATGGTTTCCAACACTCTTCATTCATTGCCTTTGAGTTTCTTGCCAGTTCTTCTCCATAGCAAATGACCAACCCGAACCGAGCACTTTTACTCGACGTTTTACAAGTGCCCATGTAGGCCTATGTGGTGTGTACAAACATGCTATTTTCCACTTCACACGAATGTAATATTGTTCTACTCATCGCTTATGTAAGTTGGTATCTGTTTGTATCACGTAGGTAGCACTTACCTCCCAATAATGACGGTAGGCAAAACATCTAACTTTATATGTATCTATTATGTTTTTTGTTGTTCTAATGAGTTGATCTTAATAGACGAAGTAAGAAAACGAAGGTTTTTTTTTGTATTTAAAAACTCGTTTCTGTAATATTATTCAGTTGTTTTGGGTACTGTTGTATAAACGGTTTTATTTTTAACCGACTTCAAAAAAGGAGGAGGTTCTCAATTCAACTGTATTTTTTTTATTTAATTTTTTTTTTTGTGTTTGTTACCTCATAATTCAGGCCTGAGTGAACCGATTTTGATGATTATTTTTTTATTCGAAAGCTGGTGGTTGTCTTTTGGTCCCATACAAAAATATCAAGATCTGACCAGTAGTTTTTGAGTTATCTTTAAGAATGCGTATTAGATTGACTTCGTGTACGTTGATGATATACTCATTCGTCGATTATATTTTAGAAGTTGTCGAAGAAAAATGATCAAAAAATGCTATGTACTATGGTTTGGAAGGCCATCGCAGTTTTTTTTTGCGGTTTTAATTTGGTGATAGATCTTCAGTGATATACAACGGCACTTTTCAATAAATGACACATGAGAAAAAGACCAAATGCATTAAGTTTACGTTACCTCATGTTAGACAAGTTTAAACTAATGTACTAATCAAAGATGAAGAGTTGAAACCGGAAGATAATACAGTGTTCCTAGGCTTAACTTTGGATGCTAAGCTTCAGTGGGGCCCTCATATAGATAAGTTGTCAAAAAAGCTTAGATCAGCAGCTTACGCCGTTAAAAAAATTCGTGATTTGACTGATTTAGAGACAGCCCGTTTAGTTTATTTTAGTTATTTCCACAGTGTGATGTCGTATGGTATTCTCTTGTGGGGCCATGCCGCCGATATTCAGACAATTTTTATTTTGCAAAAGAGGGCAATTCGTTCAATGTATAAATTAAGTCCTAGACACTCCCTCAGAGAAAAATTTAAAGAGATTAACATACTTACTGTGCCCTCTCAGTTTATTTACGAAAACCTTTTGTACGCGCATAAAAATATAAAATTGTTTAAAAAATACAGTGATATCCACGACATAAATACAAGGAACAAACACAAATTTGTTGTTCCTGCAACGAGGCTCAAAAAAATAGGAGGTACTTTCACATGCCAATGTATACGTTATTATAATAAACTGCCAAGCGATATTCAAACACTAAGCCTCAATAAATTTAAATCTTTTATAAAACGTAAACTATGTCTCAAAGCTTACTATAACATGAATCATTACCTTGAAGATAAAAAGGCTTGGGATTAAGCTGCTCCAATTTAATTTACTCAGTGAGTGTCAAAATTTGCCTTTGTTTCCTTTATTTATTGTCTATTCCTTTATTCTATATACTTTGACATTAATATTTACTTTATTTTTACATTCTTTTATTATTATGATTAGTGACATTTTATTTTCTTATTATTTTAATTTATGACATTTTATGATTTCATTATGATCTCATTAATTATTTATTTTTTTTATTTTATTTGTTTATTGTAAATATGAGGACCATGTGGATCATTTCTTTTATTTACTTTGTTTTTGACGAAGGTCTGGCAGTTTGAGTGCTATAAGCGACCTACACAAATGTCCTTTTTTTGGTATTGTTCGTCGTGTCGTTGAGCTCCTTGGGTTATGAGTTGAGCTACACGATAACTGACAAATGCTTGCACTGACTGGACAGGTCCACTCAATCTGTGTGGTGCTTTCTTAAAAAGACCACTTCAGACTATCTGCATAGTCCTCATGTAAGTTGACCAAGATTATTTTGTCTGGGCTTTAAAAGAGACTATGACCTCTGAGTTTGTTTCGGCTGTTTCTTCTCAGAGTAGTCGGGTACGAAACACCGGCCTCATCTAGTTTTAAAAAAAGATGACGTGTAAAAGTGTTTGTGAAAACCTACTTGCAAAATAAACATAATTTATTATCATTTATAGCATAATATAGATACTTAGTATTTAATACTATAGCGTGATGTGGAACTATATTATTATAAAACTTGTATTTAAGACGTCCCGTCTTATATACAAGTTTTTCTAAAGTTAAAAATAAAAACATTTTAACCGTGTTTGCGTATTATATCATAATACTATAACTAAAAATGCTGAAATAAAAACTTTTTAGTAAAAAATAAAACCGACTTCTAAAAAAAACGAAAAATTGGAAAATAACTTTATTTCCGGAAGTCGGTGGCAAATAAAGTCAACGAAACCAACAAAACCCAACGACTTCCGAAAATAAAGTTATATTCCAATAAAAATAAAAAAAATAAAAAATTATCAATTTGCTCTTGCGATTTTTCAGCTTCAAACTAAACATTTTCAAACAACATTCATGTACTCAAAAGTACCTAATTAAAAGCCAGTACAATTCCAATACCGAAATTCGTCAAAAAAACTTGGTATGGCAATCATAAAGAAAATAACTCATTGTTTTTTAAATTGTTAGTGCTTCTTTAAAAGTTAGTGATAAACAGACTTATAATAAAACGCCCCTGCAACGAATTGCCACAAAGCATGCCGTTTATATTATACAGCAGCTCTCCCCGCGCGCCTGGCAACGCGCGGAGCAACGCGCGTAGCAACGCGCCTCGGAGCAATGCTACGACAGTGGCCGAAAAACGAGAATATCTCGTAGCGGACGGAATTGCTGCTACGGAGCTAAACGAAATGGAGCTCGCACACACATTTCATTATTTGGAATCAGATAAAGTGCTTTCAATTGCTGTGAAACTATTATGTATCTTTCATTTCCATTTTGATGTAAAACATAACATTTTAATAACTTCCAATTCATTTATTTCTGCAGTTCTGAAACTTTTGGGTGGGAAGATCGGAAATATTACTTTATAGTTAGAAACATCTAGAAAAAAATCCCTATGTATCCTATAATATAATTAGTTCGCAATCATATGGAGGATTTTTACAGTGTTTTCTATTTCCTATTACTATTTATACATAGGTACGATTGTGATTCATAATCAACAAATGAATGGTCATAACACAATCACTTTTGAGCGAGCACAGTTGAGGAGCATGGCGTACGTCACGAACCAGCTAGTCAAATAGTCAAAGGCAAGTGGTTTGTTATTACCGAAGTATCAATAAATATTTCGACAACAGGAAAAATATAGAAATTTTCTAATAACACTCAAGGTCAAAGTGGCGAACTTATACAGCATTTGTGAGGTTTCACCAAGGACCGAAAAATTGTACTCATTGTTACGTCATCTGGTTTACGAGAATTGCTCGAATTTAGACTAAGGCCGGAGTGAAAAGCAAAGCAAGTGAAAGCTCCAGGGTTCGAACCCCATGTCAGGCCATGTGTTGTTGAGTTTTTCCATCAGGAATTTCTTAGTAGCAGTGTAGCTTGGTTCTATGCCTTAGTAGCAGTGTAGCTTGGTTCTATGCCTTAGTAGCAGTGTAGCTTGGTTCTATGCCTTAGTAGCAGTGTAGCTTGGTTCTATGCCCCGTTGATAGCAAAAGGCTCGCTCCAACTACATGGAACTTAAACATAACTAGCGAAATGTGAAAAGTACACAGATATAAGTAGTTATTTTTTGCTTAGAAATCGATGAATGTAATAAACCCAAGTTTAATTTGTTCAATGAACTGTTTGTTTTTCAACAAATAAACATAATTTTGTTCGAAATCATTCAAGGAGTTGAAAGAAAATATTAATTGTATCTACATCTAACGAGCCTGGTTTATTATCTCTATTGCTGACTGTACCATTAGGTACATTAATCTTATAGCCTGTAACAGATAGAATGCAGGAGCTAGACATTCCCGGAGCCAGCCGGCCTGGGAATGTCTAACTGTCTAGCACACTCCTCAGCGTGACACTTTCCTCTTACGAGAAGGTTCAACCGTGTCCATTCTAGAACTACTATTTATAGTTTTTGGAACGAAGTTCCTTATCGCGCGTTGTGAAAGGGGGCTAGACGGAAAAAATTCTTACGAAAAGTTGTGACGACACTTTTTGCTATGGTAAGCTATTGTAAGCTCGCATGTTTCTCTGTCTGTCTGTATGTCTCTCTCTCTTATAGAAAGCAAGCCAGATATTTTCATTTCTATAGGAACTTCGTTCCATCCGGGTGTCCCTTGACACCTCTCATTTCTTTTTTGGGGCAGTAGTTTCATACAAAGTGTTGATTGATGTAATTGAAAACACATCGTGTGTACCTATTGTAGGTATTAACGACTACAGCCTAAATCCAAATTATTTGCGATTCGTGTTCTTAAGTGTTTCTCAATAGCAGCCACCCCATCCCATGGATGTCACAGAAAGTCACAGTGAAGTCGCAAAGCGGTCTCCCAACTCCCAACGCCATGACGCATGGATTAAAACGTAAATGGATTGTCCATTTACAAGTATTAGTCATTCATTTTGTTTTAGGGAATCTCGTGTCGTGGGGGTTAAAAAATAATTTAGTTTTTTTATCCCTGAATGCGCCAAAAAGTAAACTCATATTAATCCGGAACTATGTGTCATCCCCCAAGGTGCCAACGGTAGATGACGAGAGTGCCTTAAGTCACAAGCCCGATTCCCATTCCCCCAGGTCCAGTAGACGGACTAGTTTCACGATGGATTAACCTCATTGCGAAGATGTGCTGTAAATTTTATGTCAAAACTAATTATATTGTTTAGGTTTTGTTTTCTGCACATGTACATAAATTATATTGCGACGATGTTTTCCATAACTTATTTCCGTGAAGTCTAATCAACTTTTGAATGAAAATATAAATTGACAAAGTGTCATCAGTACTTGCCCGGATTCAAACCAAGAACCTTATGCAAGAGAGGCCTTAACTTAAGGGACATCACGCACACTTATAGTATTCGATAACTAAATTGGTATATTAAATTACTTTATACACTGACCTACTTATAAATGATAATGATAAATGATGTTTATTTTGCAAGTTTCTCAAACACTTTTACACGTATTTTTTTAAAACTAGATGAGGCCGGTGTTTCGTACCCGACTACTCTGAGAAGAAACAGCCGAAACAAACTCAGAGGTCATAATCTCTTTTGAAGTCCAGACAAAAACATCTTGGTCAACTTACATGAGGACTATGCAGATTAGTGTCTGAAGTGCTCTTTTTAAGAAAGCACCACACAGATTGAGTGGACCTGTCCAGTCAGTGCAAGCATTTGTCAGTTATCGTGTAGCTCGACTCATAACCCAAGGAGCTCAACGAAACGACGAACAATACCAAAAAAGGACATTAGCGTAGGTCCCTAAATAGTACTCAACTGCCAGATTCGTCAAAAGCAAAAAAAGTAAATAAAAGTTATGATCCACATGGTCCTCACATTCACAATAAACAACTACAGAACAAAACAAAACAATGCAATCATAAAATGTCACAATAAAAAAAAAGTAAAATCAAATAAAAAAATAATAATGAAATAGGTATACTTAAAACAAAGTAAATATTAATGTCAAATCATTAAATGTCAGTGTATAAAATATAGGATTAAACAATAAATTAATGAAACAAAGAAAAATTTTGACACTCACTGAGTAAATTAAATTGGAGCAGCTTAATTCCAAGCCTTTTTATCTTCAAGGTAAAAATATAGTAAGCTTTAAGAGTAAACTTACGTTTTACAAAAACTTTAAATTTATTGAGGCTTAGTGTTTGAACGTCGTTTGGGAGTTTGTTATTGAAACGTATACATTGACATGTGAACGTGCCCCCTATTTTTTTAGCCTCTTTGACGGAACAACAAATTTGTGTTTGTTCCTCGTATT
The DNA here is from genome assembly GCA_958449745.1 of Ochropleura leucogaster. NCBI lineage: Eukaryota > Metazoa > Arthropoda > Insecta > Lepidoptera > Noctuidae > Ochropleura > Ochropleura leucogaster. Next base: position 24,133,255 of record OY288200.1, read on the forward strand.
TATGTTGTGGATAACACTGTATTTTTTAAACAATTTTATATTTTTATGCGCGTACAAAAGGTTTTCGTAAATAAACTGAGAGGGCACAGTAAGTATATTAATTTCTTTAAATTTTTCTCTGAGGGAGTGTCTGGGACTTAATTTATACATTGAACGAATTGCCCTTTTTGCAAAATAAAAATAGTCTGAATATCGGCGGCATGACCCCACAAGAGAATACCATACGACATCACACTGTGGAAAAAACTAAAATAAACTAAACGGGCTGTCTCTAAATCAGTTAAATCACGAATTTTTCTAACGGCGTATGCTGCAGAGCTTAGTTTTTTTTGACAACTTATCTATATGAGGGCCCCACTGAAGCTTAGCATCCAAGGTTAATCCTAAGAACACTGTGTTATCTTCCGGTTTCAACTCTACATCCTTGATTAGTACACTAGTTTCCACTTGTTTTACATGAGGTAACGTAAACTTAATGCATTTGGTCTTTTTCTCATTTAGAAGTAAGTTATTAACATTAAACCAATTAACGACCTTTGCTAGAGCGCCATTAACATCGTCAGTAGCTAGCTGCTGACGTTTTAGTTTAAATAAAAGAGAAGTGTCGTCTGCAAACAACACTACATCATGATTATCCTTTATGAGGTAAGGCAAGTCATTTATATAAATAAGAAACAAAAAAGGGCCAAGAATTGAGCTTTGTGGTACTCCCATTCTTACTTCAGATCCGGGAGATCTTTTCCCGTTAACATCAACTCTTTGAATTCTACCACTCAAATATGACGTAAGAAGATTCAGAGAGGCGTTCCGGATTCCGTAGTGGTGTAGTTTCCTGATTAATGTTTTATGGAAAACGCAATCGAAAGCCTTGGATAAATCACTAAAAATGCCCAAAGCATCGCATTTATCTTCCCAGGCATTATATATGTGTCCTAAAAGTTCTACACCGGCATCAGTAGTTGAACGACCATTTGTAAAACCGAACTGTTTGTAATGCAATAACTTATGTTGATTCAAAAATCTTTGCAGTTGTTCTAAAATTATTTTTGCAAAAATTTTACTAAATGTTGGTAGCACTGAAATTGGTCTATAGTTAGTTGGGTGTGAATCTATAGTTGGACTTATTGTTGGATCTACGCTATCCTCTCATATAAGTACCTAGATACTAACGCTGTAACGACAACATTGTAAAACCAATGAGATATATATATATAAATATATATATAAATATATATATATATGCGTTATAATAACACCTCTGTATTTATAGTAACATGCTGGTAGTAACTGCCTGGGATTACAGGCGAAATGTGAGTGTGAAAACTAGTCGGCTTTAATTTACTGCCGACCTATCGATCAACTCTGTACCAATACAAAACAAATAGGTCCAGTTTCACCTAGCCTTGTGCATAATGCAAAAATCAATTTGATTACTTAATTTCCTTTTGGCTGTAACTTAAGAAACTTCTCACAAGCCTTCAGTAGGCTTGTGAGAAGTGCACGTGGGCGTGCCACATGTCCCCGCCCAGCGCGCGCCCCGCCCCCCCGTCTCGTAAAACAAACTAACCGCTAAAAGCCAAAGTCCGCAAGCTGTGAGAAAGTTGTTGTAATTTACAACTTTACAACTCAACAGCTCCCGCCCAAACGTCACAGCAGAAAACTTCATTTTAAACTAGAACAATGTTTTGTAGTTTTCTTTATTTAATTCTGTTTATGTAAATGTTTTATGGCAAAGGGCTCGATGAAAGGATCTTAAACAAAATGCTAAACTTGCGATCAAGATCAAGTATGTCCTTTGGCTATTGACTCATTATGTTACTTAGACCAGCTTGGTGCAGTGGCTAAGATACGACTGCTGCGCTACGTGTTGCGGGTTCGATTTCTGCATGGAAAGACTGTTCGAATGGCTTATTGGTAGTTGTTCAGGGCCTGCTTGTTCATTTATGTAAGCATAAAATGTTTGTAACTCACCAGAAAAATTCCTAATTATTTATTTTATCTTGTAATTTTTTTTGTTACCCACTTGCCTACGTATTAGAATATAGTACGTCTCCGCTCGTCGCTCTCCGTCCTTTGACATAATAAATAAGTACCTAATTTTGAAGGACGGAGAGCGAGAGGTAAGTCAAAGAAAAGATGCATGGATTGTGTAAGGAATGATATGAAGGAGGAAGGAGAAAGGAGTAAATGATGTCGTGACGTCTGATAGGGGAGAATGGAAGAAGAAAACGTGTTGCGCCGAACTCAAATAGAATGGGACAAGGGCAGGAAAATGATGAATGCTTACCTTCGTATTAAAATTTAGATATATTCTAATAGCTAAGCAGTTGGCAAACTTCTTTTGTTCGTCTGTAAACCCTAACGAGTAGGCAGGGCACACAATAGCACCCACACTTACTTACGAATGTCAGAAGTCACACGTGCCATTTACTAGGTACAAATAAATATGGAAAAATCCAAAAGGTTACTTCGAGAAATTGGTGAAACCTTGGCGTTATACAACAAAAGCACCTCCACGTGTATCCAACAAAAACTCCAGGAGTTGACGCTCTTTGTGTGTCTAAATATAACATTTGTATTGTATACTCAAATAGAAATAATTTCTACCATTATAAACATTCAGAACATTGCAATCAAATTGTCAAAATAAGATCAAACATTTTCCTCTCACGCATAAACTCCTACGCTGAATTATTTTTAACTTCCTTCATTGATTTGGTGTCGGTACGGCGTCCTTCATCCATACCTATTAGTATATTTATCTACATATTTCATTCACAAGAGTTGGTGACGAATAATCAGAAAAATAACTCAGCAGTGGCGAACAGTAGGTCTGGATATCGGCCTCGCAGCGAAGCTCGATACCGTCACTTCGTGTGCAATAGTTTTAATTTTATATTATAATATGTATTGGTGAATTAATTTGTAAGATTTGTTTATTTCGTGTATTGTATGTATGCGACTTCGAAATTTGTTGCACTTGTTCTTGCAACTCTATTCAGGCCAGTCATCGCTCGCATCGATGGTTCATGTGCGCGAAGTTAATGAGCAAGCGATGCTTTTCCAGCCCGTATAAAACGCAGTCTAATCTAATTACCTAACATGTATCAACAAATTGAATGAACTTTAAAACAGTTTTTAAAGCCAAATGGGAAAACCTACAAGTGCGAGGGAGACTAGCCGCGCTAAAGCGAGAGTGCATCACATGCGCTTTCGTTAGTCGTAAGTAAACGTTTAGTGAGTTGAAGAATTTTATGGAGATGGTAGTGTTTTAATTAATTAATAGTTATTATGTTAGTTTAGGTGCCGATTGTTTTTATTTTAATATAGGTACGTATTGGCATGTTTGTTGTTATAATTTAGTGTAAGCCGAGCTTTTAAGCTTGTTTGAGAGTTTCGCTCCCGCTGATACAAGACCAAAATTATCAAAGGTAATATATTAATGTAATATATTATTCCTCAGTAACCAAAGCAGCTGTTATTCACAGATTTAACTTTATTAACAAGTAAAAGTCGTACATAAAGTAAAACGGTGTCCTTGTGACGGTCAGAAAAGAAAAAAATATTGACTTCTGTTACGCAATAATATTCCTCACGAGACACTAGGGCGAAGTGGGTATTTAAATCGAATGAATGCTTACAACATAATTCGATTTAAATACTCACTCGAATACCGTTTATTTTCCCTTATGTTGATTGTATACAATAATAATATTTTTAAACCAATAATTCCGAAACGCATGTTCAGTGTCTACAATGTCTATGAGGTGTACAGAGTGTACAATCAAAAATATAACGAAGATACGCTGAATATAACTTATTAGGCGTGCTAAATACGCGTGCTGTGCCATACCATAGTTTTCAGATTAGGTTAGCACACATAGCTCGTACTACGAGTTAAACTTGGTCGGGTAAAGTGAAGTCGTAGCACACGTAGCTCGTGCTACGAATAAACCAGAGTCGGGTAGAGCTTGAAGTCGAAGCACACCCAGCTCGTGCTACGAATCAATCTTGGTTGGGTAGAGCTTGAAGTCGTAGCACGCGTAGCTCGTTCTACGAGTCAACCTTGGTAGGGTATAGCTTGAAGTCGTGCTACGAATCAACCTTGTTTGGGTAGAGTTAGAAGTCGTAGCACTCGTAGCTCGTTCTACAAGTCAACCTTGGTCGGCTAGAGCTTAAATTCGTGCTACGAATCAACCTTGGTTTGGGTAGAGTTTGAAGTCGTAGCACTCGTAGCTCGTTCTACGAGTCAACCTTGGTCGGCTAGAGCTTAAATTCGTGCTACGAATCAACCTTGGTTGGGTAGAGTTTGAAGTCGTAGCACTCGTAGTTTGTTCTACGAGTCAACCTTGGTCGGCTAGAGCTTAAATTCGTGCTACGAATCAACCTTGGTTGGGTAGAGTTTGAAGTCGTAGCACTCGTAGCTCGTTCTACAAGTCAACCTTGGTCGGCTAGAGCTTAAAGTCATAGTACATGTACCTCATGCTACGAATCAACCCTGGTCGGATCTCTTTCAGTGCCGTAGCAGTTCAAGTACTTCCGTCTTCCAGTTATTCGATTATTAGGAGTATTCGAATAAATAAATGGTCTATACATTATTTTCAACCCATCCCTAGTATCGACACGTGTCCACCCCTGATGGTTTGGGGTGTAGTGTAGGGTGTGAGATATGAAAAACCAAAGGTTGTGTTAAGTTTATGTTTGTCTAGCGGCGTGTCTTGATGTCGTTTTTCGGATTTGGAGTAAATAAATCTCTTAATTCTTCCATGCACCTCTTTACTGTATTTAGGTGTTTATATTACTCGTAATTTCATTAGACACCTCCTTTCTTGTCAAATCATCTTTCACACGGTCCATCCATCGTTTGTTTGTGTATCTTCTAGTCTGGCACCCATCCACATTCATACCCAAACCTTTCCTGTTAGCTTCCTATACATAATAAGAACATTCTATCTAGTTTTGTTATGGTTCATACCAAATTAAAATATCGAAACAATAATGTCAATCAGCATGTATTGTATGCTCTGTTATAGATTCTAAAGTTTTAAACGTATCGTGTTATTAGCCTTAGATCTAAATATTAGTATTGACAAAGCTACGTCTTTGTAAAACACAACACAACATTATACCGCCGTCAACTCTGGCATTAACTTGCACATTAGTCGTGTTCGTCACCGCAGTTAGGCCTCGTTTCATAATGGATAGGTATAATGGGCTTAGTGCTGCATTTGGTGCTCGCTCACGGAATCACCAGTATCTTGCGTAAAGCGCTGCACACCTACTGTAATCGTATTTGAAAAGTAAACAAACAAATCAATTACAAGACGTGTGTAATGTCCGAATGTTAATGCACTGGAATGCCTTTGCTACACTTACTTATACGACACTGATTGTTGACCCAGAATCAAGACCTATTATATTAGTGTGTTTACTCGCTTTCTATCAGGTATCCTCCGAGAATTTACATAACTGTGACATCAGTAAGGTAAACATTGACCGCGTTACAGTGTCAGTAGTAACACGTGATCACGTCACAAGGTCTCACCTCTTCCGCGTATCTCGCGTCTAATTACCCCGCACTTGCGCCCTTCTCACTCGCGATTACGGCAATTGCTGAACATGCAACTATAGTTTGTAAAGTTTGTCATATCTTCCTCTTTTCTGTCCAATAGAAATATAAGTTTGAAACTGTTCAAGGTTTGATTTCATTACATTTTTCTTCAAGGCAATATTAGTATCGAAGCCAACGAAGCAAACAATTCTGTCTTTGTTAGATATTTTGTGTGAATATGAAGAGTCGTAAGGACTGGATAAAAACAGATAGCTGAATATTTTATTAAACCGAATTTCATGTAAACTTGTTAACGGAAATTAGTGGCTACGAAACAAAAAACAAATGTCCTAAACAAAGGGTATCAATAGCGAGAGATTAGAATTATACATAATACTCGTCATGACGAATCATACAAGCTCAAACTCGATGGGGTTGTGTCGTTTAACTACCAAGTTTCTATAGTCACTAGCCACCCTCCGGTTCCATCATTAGATCAGCTTCATGTCATAATAATTTTGCATTGTCATTTGATTTACACATGCATGAAAAATTTCAGCCCAATTGGAAACCAGGATGTAGATCAAATTTAATTTGCAAGATTTAATTACATTCATCGGGACAGGTGAAACTAAATAAAAGCTTGTAAAAAGGAAATAGTTAGTTACCTACTAACTATAAATATTTTTACTAGGGTAACTTAGTACTTTAATGCGTTCAATTGCTCCACCTGACCATCATCATCTCAGCCTATAGACGTACTGCCGGAGTTGCGGGTTGTTCGAAAGAGATACCGCGGCCCTGGAACCCAAATTCTCTCAGTTATTATTTTGTTTTTGCATATATACATATTTTTTTTTTTTACTTTTGTATAGATTCTTTTCTACCATTTCGTTGTGAATGAGTGGACATGGTTGGCCTTGTAGATTCTTGGACGCTTGTTAACTTATGTTAACGTATTATTTTATTTAACTTTTTGTAAAGTAACCAATGACTTATTGTCGGGCCTACGCTGTCCTCTCATACTTAAGTGCTAACGCTGTAACAACAACATTGTAAAACCAAATGATTTTAAAAAAGTAACTATGGAGTTTCTTGCCGGTTCTTCTCCATAGAAAACGACCAACCCGAACCGTGCATCTTTTCTCGACGTTTTATAAGTGCCCATGTAGGCCTATGTGAAATAAAAATATTTTGATTTTTATTTACAAAGGGCAATAGAAGGAACATGAGTGGGTTTTAGTCAGTACAAGTCTGACACACTCCCCCCCCGCTGCGCCCAGAGCGGGGGAAAATATTTGATGATTTCCCACCCAAAAAAGGGCACAGGGGCCGGGGGCGTGTAACAAACGTTATATTTTTCGTGTGACGTTATTTATAGTGACCTCTGTGCTTTTGAATGCATCCATCAGTTCAATGTGTTGAATGCGTTACCATAACAACCGTGATTTTTACCGGCAAAATTAAATTTTCAGCAAAACTTTTTTGCGCTGAGTTATATATTGGTTGCGGCTTTGTGATAAGACCTTTTACGATAATACATATAGCTAATGTTTAGAAAACATTGAATGTGACAGTCTCTACAATATACAATCGCGGCTCATTATCTCTGTGTTCTTGGACAAGATCAACAGTAGGCCCATCTAACATTCAAAAACACAGACTAATAATATTAGGTAACAGACAATCTTTTTCTTAATGAAATGGTTCCGATCTTTCAGGATACATTATAGGAATACAGATAAGAAAAATTGCTCAGACGCATCTCTAAGACAACACTAATGCACAAAAGTGTGATTTGCATGGCACCGGTTATATTCAACAAATTACCTAAACATTGGAAAGAACTGCCGTTAACAAAATTTAAAAAGACGCTTCGTAAATTTCTAGCCCTTAAAGCATATTATAGTATAAATGATTTTTTAACTGAAAAGGAATTTCAAGTTTAAGCCGATGTAGGTAATTACCTCATTATTATTATTATTATTTTTTCAAGAGGTGTTTTGTTTGTGGATTTTATTTATTTATGTAAAGTTTTGTGTAAAGTGTTTGTGCCAAAGTTTTTGCATGCCAACAGGTAAAATATGGCTGATCCTGTTTTTCTTTATTTACCACCATGTACTGCACCCATATTTGCAAAATAAAGTATCTTTATCTTTATCTTTTTTGCGCTTTTATAAGCTGAATCTTTATTAGTGGCGTTGGCCCAGAATATCACTGCGTATTTTAGTGTCTATGCAACATAAACATGACAGGCGGTTAATGCAGCAGATTGACAACATTTTTTGATAATTTATATAAAGCATATAAATAAGTACTGGTTAAAATTATTACATACTGTGTGATTGTGTGTTTACCATGTCATCTCATTATACATCCAAAGTCCGAGAAATTTACTGTCCCGTTATTATTGTATGTCGATGTTTTTATTTTGATTGTTAGTCAGTTAATTATATTGCGAAGTGTGGCTGTGCTATCATCAGTTAAAAGAATCAACGAACAAAGGAATGTTTTGAAACTTTGGACAAATAAATATAAATTAAGAATAGAGGTGGCCCTAGCACACTACTTTGAGGAATTCCGTTTAAAACTTTTTTATTCATAAATATATTTTTGGTATTATTTAATGAACTAATACTGTCTTTTTCTACGATTTAATATCTGCCATTTAAATAGCTCATTTATTAGGTAATTCTTAGAAAATTTGGATTTATTTTTAATAAATTAATTTTATAATCACCACATATAATATTTTTTGTAAACTCCGACTACGTACTTAATTGTGTTTTTGAGGTCGATATATACATATTTTAACTATCTTCTGTTATATCTATTACACGATGATGCTATATTATAATTCGGAACGGTGAGGTACTTAAGGAATGAGCCCATACATAATGTTTTGTTCAGTCTCCGATTTTATTTAGAAATTCAATATTATTTACATACAAAACGCAAGATTTGCTTATTAGCCCATTAATATTTTGGTGCATTACTGTTAAATTATTAAATACGAAAAACAAGATCGTTAACATCCTGGTTTTTTTTAAATGAGATTTACAATAATTAATTTCATTAGTGTAAATAGTAGAGATAGAATATAATCATTAAGCATTTTTATCTGAGTAATAAATTCAAAAGCAATATTATTATGCGTATGTCATTGTTATTTATCAAGCGTGACCACTTGTTAAATGTGGTATAATCACAGTTTAAATTGAAGTTATAGTCTAATACATAATGCATACTCATGTGACATTACATCTAGAGAGAGTAGATTTTTATTAACTTCAATTCTACTATTAAACATATTTGTGTAGTTAATGAATTGTTATGTAGGTAGAGAAAAAACCCATGTGTGTTATTTATATCATTGAGGGTATTAAAGAATCAATTTAGCATAATCTTTCGGCATTTCGAAATCTTCTGGTAAGTACTTACTACTACTGGCAGTAATATTTCATATTGAAATTTAGTTTTGAGTCTTGTTACATTAATTCGAAACCACAAGTAGGTTTTAAATAATGACATCTTTCGTCATTGCGAAATACATCTCTCGCTGTCAGATCTAATGAATCTTGCAAAGTTTACTCTTTTGCTTATTTTCCAATATTCTTTGTCTATTCTCTGTTCCTAGACCACCGTGCTCTGTTAATGATAGAGGAGGTGCGATGGTGTTACATGTGCTTCTCTTATTTTGTAACACATGGTCTGCTGGTTTACTTTGCTTACATTTTGTTGTCAGACTTATAACGTTTTCTGTGACGGTTTCGTGATTAGTAATCATAGCCGATTTTTAAAGTTCTTTTGAAATTCGAAAAAAAGTATTACTATTATGTATATTGTTTTCGATAGTTCATAAGTAATCTCTCGAGTTTTTGTCCACCGACTTCCGGAAGTAAACTTGTTTACCGTGTTTTTTGTAAGTAGGTTTTTTTTTTATATAAAAAAGGTTTTGATTTCCATATAAACTAGCAGATGAATGAATAAAACCTTGAAATGCATATAGCGGTAAACGTTACATTAATATTTTGCTATTAACATTGACTGGTGTTGTTCTATTATTTATCTATGATGTACGTGTGTGCGCGCAATGTCAAGGTTGCGCCGCGGCGCACTCGCGCGCTACTCAGTGCGCGCAGACCAGTTCCCCTGCAGTGAACACACTCACTCGCTTTGCTGCAACTATGCGGAACCAACAGTCCGCGCTATTCTCAGTGTGACTGTGCAGCCATCTCTCGAGCTCCTTCTAATGAGGTTAATTCGTTATTTTTTTGCTTCTGTTTTGTGTCATTCAATCGCAATTGAGCGTTGTGTGCGCAGATTGTATGCATTGCTTCTGTACGTTTTATAAAAACAAAGAAATATAATTATAAATCGTTGTATCGCGTCGAGTCGGTCGGAGTATAACTTGTTTATACATCTGCCTACCATTTCCCTAATTTTGTCTACTTCTAGTCTTACTGGATGCAAACGAATACCAGTGTGTAGCAATATTTGAATGAGCGTAGCTAATTTACAATAAAATAAAACTTATTGGTACATTATGATAAAAAAAAAAACATTCAATGGGTATCTACTCACATTGATCAGTTGATAGGGTGTGAACCCCAAATAGACAGACATAGATTTTCAGTGTCCACGTTTATAAATACTTACATGCACTAACTCAGCCTTATAAATTAACAAACGGTTCGGAGTTATTTAGTCGATGACGTCACATAGCACAGGAAATATGAGCGAAGCGATTACTGCAAACGTCACTGTCAAGTTCAGCGCTTGTTATTCAATGGATTCCCTTTAGTATATTTCCTAATACGAGCGTAAAGAGTGATCCTTGACTTATTGATAAATACATGACATAGTCTCAATTTAAGTTTGTTTGGATGTCCGCGTTGTATTAGGTACCGCTTGCTGTATTAATGCTTGTATTATGAAAAGTTTCACCAGGGACGGCGGCGCGGTCACGAGTCACGACTGCGGATCTGTACTGTTGATACAAAGCTGCTTATGGAACTTGCTCATTCATCATTAGGCCATAATACATACATCCACTGCCAGGCATAAGCCTGTGATCTCCTTGATGGTTAATTCAATTAATGAACTTAGTTAAATATTAAAGGACAATGCTCTATATATACAAGACTAGTCTAACATAGAATATTCCAATGCGATTATAGAGCTACATCTCAAGTGACGCTGCAAATCTTGTGCTCTATGTGCAATGCAACAAGCACTGTGCAAGACCTTTGCTGGCTTTGGTTCAATTGACTCAGTGGTGCACGATGGTGGTGTACGGGCCGGGCATACCAGAAGATGCGGCTCCGTGGCCGGGCTCCGCGCACTCCACAGTGTCAGTGGCTATAGTCCCTTCTGCGCAAGCGGCATCCCTCAGCTCATCAACAGCACAAATTTGTGGATGTCTCTAACTATTCTCAATCTAATTTTTTGCAATAGTTGTCAAATCAAATATTAATATAACCCGTGTTCTGAATAGTTACAGTACTGATAGCAACATCTGTGTAACTTGTCTCATATAGATATTTTTGCATATTTTTTTCTTATTTTGGTATCTATTGATTATTTTTTACTATTTCGTTGTGTATGAGTGGACATGGTTGACCTTGTAGATTTTTAGACGCTCGTTAACTTTTGTTAACGTATGATTTTATTTTACGTTTTGTAAAGTACCTAAGCAATGACTTATTGTGGGACCTGCAACAACAACATTGTAAAACCAAATGATTTTATAAAATGAACTACCTATGGAGTTTCTTGCCGGTTCTCCTCCATAGGAAACGGCCAACCCGAACCGTTCATCTTCTCTCGACGTTTTATAAGTGCCCATGTTGGCCGAAGTAAAAATATTTTGATTGATTTTGATTTTGAGTATGGAGCCCCGTGATGGGTTTGGCACCAGGCAATGAAACCCCACTCGGCTAGATTGCTTCAACACAAACCAACTTGAAGCTGTCAGATAGTGGTTGAAATACAATCATTAACGAGCGTGATATATTATTGTGCGCAGGGCGAGCTCGAGCGCGGCGCCGGCGTACGAGGTGACGGCGGGCGGCGGCGCGTGCGGAGAGTCCCCCGGCGTGCTCGCGCACGCGCATGCGCCGCACCAGCCTCCCATGCAGCAGGCCTCGCACCAGCACCACCATGACCCGCGCAAGCGAAAAACTTCGCATTAGTAAGTACTAACTATTTACTTTCAATTATAAATTATACATCTGTGATGCAACCCACAGTACCTTTAAAACTTTATTCGCAAGCATTCCTTGTATCTTCCATAATTTTGTATCGAAAACCATCCGATAACACAAAATTAAAATCTTAGCCTGAGTTCCCCTTGCAGGGTGTGCCGTTGTAATGCCGAACTCACGATCATAAACCTTTTTTTACTAAATAGGTTTGCGTTCGGCCACAACTGTGGAGCACGCTTTACGGAGTATGTCTTAGGCTTTATTTTTCTTTTCATAGATATTTTAAACTCCTTCAATTTGCGACCGCAGGTTTGGTTTCGGTTTCGGACAATTGAGACTTCAAAGTCCTAGGTCCACTGTTTGACCGATATTCTTGAACTGTCGTATATTTATCGGGTATCTTCGGATCAGTTGGCTGCTCGTGCTCTTGTCTTGGAGGTGGGTAAAAGCACCCGCGAAACAGGAGAAATTCCTGGTGTGGGGCAAAGTTGTACACACTATTAGGTACCTACACCTCAGCATAAACCTTTAACAATTACAGGCGTGAAGTTAACAATGAGATGACTGAATAAAAAAACGAGAAGATGAATGTATAAAAATACGCTGGATTTTACCAGCCCATTAAAGTTTTAATTTATAACTTTCAGTTTCCGCTGAAAATGGCTCCTGGCCCGATGTTTTGGTTCCAGTTTCAGTAGAAAATTCTATCTCGGTTGGACACTAATTCGCTTCACATCACATTCCGTCTTTAATGTTAAAGCTCTGGCCAAACTGAACCAAATCCTGCTCAGCATGTGCGCGTCTTATTATAACCTAGCACTTACATAATATATGCGGAGGTGTTGAAACTGGCGCGAACTTCCAAATTATCGATGCCTTGCACGGTGCATATTTTTTATGTTTTCCGAGACCCCCACTCTGTCCAACGTAACATTAGATGAGATTTGACTCGACACCCCCCCCCCCCCCTCCTTAAACACCTCACGTAGTTTATGGACGCCCCCTAACAGTACAGTTGTCTATCACATCTAAGAGCGTACTGATACAAAGTTCTTTCCAAACACCATGAATACTTCCAAGATCAAATCACGTGTATTGCAACATCTTCCATGCGAAGTTCCCGAGTCTTGCGGCAGCGGGATTGGTTAGACTTAGTGCGGCTTCGTGGAGACAAGCCGCCAGTCCGCCAATCGGCGAACTCCGCCGATGGAAACATCCTAAAGGGTTTTGAAAATTTCGAAATGTTGTAACCTTTCTTCGTCACTGTTTATTTACGTTGCTGAGTGCGTGAGTACCCTTTGCTTTCTACGATTTGTCTAAGCTTGCTTAACAGAATTGGTCCAAATTAATGGCCACTTGAACATTCATTGGTTCTTAAAAAAATATACGAGCGCCTAACACGTTTATCGTGTTATTTTTTTCTTTTTTCAAAGTTAGCAAGTGTCTAAAGTAGGCCCCTAAAACTATCTGTTAGGGCAGTAAAACTAAAAATCAAACATGGGGTAGCCCATGTTTGATTTGAAAGTCATTTCTTGTCCAATTTCCTAAGTTCGCTGTATACATAGTAAGTTGCGTCGGATGCCGTGCAGCGAGCGAGCTTCTCCCGCGTCACAATACTCGCGGTCGAGCGGTCGGCTCTGTACTCGTGAGCGGGAACCGTCCGGGAAGACGCGCAGTCTGCGATCAGCTACTCCGGTACACACTCGTGTTCCCGCTCAATATTATCAACTTGCCACCATGGACAGATTCGTGTGGGACTATGACGCCATTTTAAATCTTTGTGATACGTACGACCAAAATCCGTCTTTATTTGATGTTCAGAGTCAATCGTCTGACGGACATCCTAAAGAAGACAAAAAAGAACAGCATATGAATTCGAGTTTACAGTTAGATGACGTTGAGAGTTTGCTTGGGTTTGGGCATGAGCCGAAGCGGCCTCACCGCCTGCTCGAGTCGCTGCTTGGTTCGCGCAGGTGAGCTTCTGTGCTCGGAACGGGACTGCACAAAATCTCGGTGACCTATTAACCTGTGTGTTAACTTACAGCAGCTCCGAGAGCTATGAACTGTCAGGTTGCGAGGCACCGATGGGCGGGCCGCCGCCGGGCCCGCTGCACGTGCCAGCCAGCGCCACGCGCAAGAGGAAGCCATCTTCTTAGTGAGTACCTTGTCTTTTTATATCCGTTGAAAGTAATTCTTTAGAGTTTTGATTGAGCCTATCGCCAAAACTACAAGTTATATTGTTCAGATTATTATCTGTCCGGTTTGCATGATTTGTACATGTTCTATTGGCTTTAGTCTTCTATTGGTTTCGTAAATATGAGACTAAAGGTAAAACACGAGAGTCGCAAGTTGCAGATCAGTATCGGCTTGATTGATTGTGATAAATAATACTCATATGCGAAAAAAACGTAAAGAAATGTTTGCAGCAATATTAGACCACAGAGTTAACATTTTATGAACATTTGTGTCAATTAGCAATGTTTGTTAATTTGTTTGATGGTTATCTACTCATACTGATTGCCAACTGACAGCGTTGAGGACGAATTTTTTGACACAATTTTTTATTTTTTTTATTTCGGTAGTAAATTTAATATTAATATTTTTAATTGAACTATTGTAACTCTTATTATAATAAAGTCTCATACTGATCATTTATTGCTATACGAAAAATTAATACAAAAAACAAAAAGGGCATTCCATAGATGGAGGCCTAGAATTTAAAGCGGGAACATTGTGCCTTTGAAGAGAAATAGCTTATGTGACAAACCGTTTGAGCACCCCCAGCATGGCTTTAACGTTGCCAACAGTTGGTTGAAATGCAATCTCTGAACCCTAACGTGTCGACAAATCTATTATTTTCATTTGTCTCTCCGGAATGTACCACAAACATGTTTGATTTAAATTGATAATTCAAATAATTTTATTTGTAGAATATTGGTAAACCAAACACAGGTACAGATCATGTCAATATTATTAAAACGATCGCTATGTCTTGCCGTCATCGGTGTACAAATATTGTAATTACAATTGCACAATAAATAAAAGTAGTACTTAATCGTAATAAAAAAATATTTTTAAATGTTTTTTTTTGTTTTTGAAAAAAATATATAATAAAAAATATAAAAATATAAAAAATATGTATATAAATAAATAAATGACATAAAAAATGATTATTGTAAAGGATTACGGATACTGTTGACATATGTCGGGCATGCCACCGTCCGGGTGAATCAATTCGTCACATTATGTCCGGTTGTTCTCGTCTAGCTAACGGAGAGTACTTGCATAGACACAACCTTGTAGCCAGGATTATCCATCAGCAACTTGCTCTAAAATACAGCCTTGTGGAATCGGAAGTGCCGTACTACAGGTATGAGCCCGACCCAGTTCTTGAACATGGCAATATCACATTGCACTGGGATCGATCCATCATCGCTGACAGGACTATTGTTGCCATTAAGCCTGATATTGTGGTGGTGGACCGTTCAGAGCGGCACGCAATGATTGTTGACATAACGGTCCCGCAAGACGAGAACCTCGTGAAAGCAGAGAAAGATAAGCAAATCAAGAATATTGATTTGGCTCGCGAGGTTATCGACATGTGGAATGTGGACTCGGCGATCATTGTGCCGATAGTCGTATCTGCCAATGGGTTATTTGTCAAAAGCCTCGACTAATACCTGAGGAGGCTCTCGTTAGGCAACTGGATCAAAGGCTTGATACAGTGCGCGGTACTCCTGGACACGCCTCGTATTGGTAAGACGTTCCTTACTCTGGAGCCTTGACCGCCGATAGCTTGGACTCGGTTCCCGATACCGGTGGACTACTATTTTTAAAGGTTTTTTATATCATTGTTAAGAAATATTTAAAAATGTATACTTTATGTAAATAAATCAATTACAAAATAAACTATTAAAAGGCAACAAATATAATACATAAACATTAAATGATAACTGATGTTTATTTTGCAAGTAGGTTTTCACAAACACTTTTACACGTCTTTTTTTAAACTAGATGAGGGCGGTGTTTCGTATCCGACTACTCTGAGAAAAAACAGCCGAAACAAACTCAGAGGTCAGTCTCTTTTAAGGTCCAGACAAAAAATCTGGTCAACTTACATGAGGACTATGCACAGACTATATAGTGTCTGAAATGGTCTTTTTAAGAAAGCACCACACAGATTGAGTGGACCTGTCCAGTCAGTCATTAAATTGTAATTAAAAACATCATTTGATTAATTTTAAATAATGAGTAGAAGAAAACAAAACATTATTAAAAACAAAATGTCAATGAATAAAAAAATGTGTTGCTTTTTTCAAAACATTATTAAAAACAAAATGTCAATGAATAAAAAAATTGTGTGCTGTTTTCTAACCTTTCCTGAAGTTCAACTAATTTTAGAGACAAACGAACCCTAGTTAATTTATTTAAATATAGAAAACATTTATTAATTGTGGGTACACGTATTTTTGCCAGATGTTTGGTTGTCTACCTGGAGCCATCTCGCGGTGGTGGCCGGGTTGGTTCGAGCCACCTTCATCGCTAGCATACTGCTTTGCAGAAAGTCTATATGACTTATCTAGGAGCCGGTAAAGGCGTCCATGAAGCTCTCTCTTATTAACCGACTTCAAAAAAGCCGGCCGAAGGTTCCTTTCAAACTTGCGACATAAACGTCCATATCTTTTGACTGCGTACACTTAAAGAGTTCATTCTTTCACAGCACAAATGGACCACAGATTCAAGGACCTACATCATTTTAATTTCAACTCGCCACCTCTACGCATTTCCTAAATAAAAGGTATCGACTGACACTCACACGGACAACAAACTGATCCAAATAGGGTTCGGTTTTTTCCTTGTAAGGTATGGAACCCTAAAAATCTTCTTCCTTACCTATCTTATTTTAATTCGGCTGTTTTTTTTATGTTCGTCGTTCCCTCAGATGTTTTGACTGTGAGAACCGATTCGGTTTTATTTGAAATCTGGTCCTTCTTGTGTGGTTCTATTTATAATTGGTCTATTCCTGACATTTGAATGCACGAAAAATTCATACATTCTTAAATTTTTCTTCTAATGTAAATGAACGATGTGCTAATATCTTTTAGTAGCGATGAAAACCGAATACTCGGAAAGACTTTCTGTGAGATACCACAAAGAAAAAAGCTCAAATAAAAAACATTTTTACAAAAACTTTTGGAAGTTGGTTAATTCTTTTTTGCCACCGACTTCCGGAAGTAAATGTATTTTCCGTCTTTCAGTACATTCTTGGAAGTCGGTTTTTTGTTTTAGCTTAATATACAAAAAAAAAAAGCGTTCTTCAATGATACATGAACACGCTTTTGACGAATGTACGTGACACTGACATCAGAACAGAAAAGTTCTAAAACACGCAAAACTTACTGCTAACACTGTATAATGAGTGTTAGCAGTAAGTTTTGCATGTTTTAGAACTTTTAGTTAGTCGTACAATCGACCCTCACGACTAAACTTGGCCGCGGGAGAAACCTCCGTCATGCACTTTGAACTTGAACCGATATTGTTGTGTACCCACAGGAGTTACGCAACAAGTCGGAACAACGCACTGCCTCATTTATAGCTTCACGTATAGCATTATATGATATTTAATTATCTATAAAAATATGCCTTTATCCAGCGTCTTACGGTTTGTTTAAAAGATCACGGTACAGATCACCTTTATTTACTTAATTTACTTTAAGGTTAGAAAACTACTTTTTACACTTATCTTTTTATCAACAAATGCACTTTTTTAAATTCTTACCATGTCCTAACCCATCACCACCCCGGGAATGATAGGCATGAACGGCTGATGTAGGTTGTGTTCAATAAAGTATGCTTCAAATCGTCCAAGTCGTTAAGTTTGACCTCGAAATTCGTCGATCTTTTAAGGACGTACCGTATAACAGTTTACATTCAAAATGATCCCCTCCTTTTTGCACAGTTAAAACGATTCTTGGGCTGAACTACACTAGCGATGGAAGGATGACAGGTATTCAAATAGTAATTATCTGTCGTGTAATTTCAAAAAAATGTTTATCTCCTAATTTACATTAAAGAGTAGAATACTTTTACATTTTACAAGCGTAAAACGGTTCATAAGACCCGAGACAGATCAACAGCAGAATGGATTTTTATTCAGAACTAGTTGTGGAATTCCTTTACAAATTCCAAGTCAATCCAGCCTTGGAATCACGTTCTCCCATACAACATTTGCCACCCCGTTTCTCCCCCATAAAGGTTGAACTTTGCAAAATCCCATCTTAGTTCGTCCTAATCGGATCGCCCATGCAAAATTCGAGACTCAACACTTTTAGTTTCTGAAAATTTTTGATACGTGAGTCACTTGACAGTGTCTTTCTCTGTTATAATTATAAAGACTGTTGTGTTCAAACCAAAGTAATATTTACTTAAAGTGCTTAACTATTAAATAAGAAATAGTACTCCTTACAGCTACCCTACCATGACGTCTTAAAGCAGAACTTATTCCACTGAGGGAAAGAGACAGAGCTATACAGTGTGTCTAGCACCATCTCTTTCCCTCAGTGGAATAAGTTCTGCTTTAAGACGTTATGGTAGGCCTACAGATTTCAGTAACGGTACAATTATTTGCCAACGTAGAAGATCGTACTGTTTTAGAAACTGAATTATTAAAAAAGGGAGGGTTATGACGACACACCAAAAACTTTTAAATGTTCCCTTTTTTAATTCAAAAGTTCAACCCTCAAAATATACGGTGTAACTTTAATAACTTTATAAATCGCCAATACAAGTCTGCTTGGGAGCCCATACAAACTGGGCAAACTTACCCTTTGGCTACAATGCGGCCAATTAGGCGAGGGCCCGGGGTACCTGACGGTTGCCTAACAACAGCGCGGGGCCAAAAACCACCTGTGGCCAAAATACTTGAACTGGAGTTGCTATTCATAAGGCTTCTGAGTGGTCACAAGCGCGCGAGTCACGAGGCCGCTAGCCAGCGCTTACTCGCACCAATCAAGACGCTCGTAACAATTTTCACGACAATATTTCCCGCTGCAATTTTAATGAAATCTTGATCGAATCGAAAGCATGTCACATAATATGAAAATACCGTATCTTCTAAATTTCACGATGCTTTTTATATTGGTAGAGTTGAAAACTTTTCCATGCTCGTTTAGGTTACAAGACATAGGGCGCAACAGTAATTAAGATATAATCAAAGTTATGGTCCCAAAGGGGTCGGCACATAAGGTAGGTCGAGTGTGTAAGATGTCGGACACGTGTGGCAAGTGATGACTCGACACTTGTTACGATTCGTCGTGAATCCCATTGTTTTTATTTATATGTAGTACCGATCACATCGTTTATCTGAAGCTGTTAGCGCTAATCTGAGAGGTACGTCCAAACTTGAAGGGGATCATGTGCCTCGAACAGATTTAATAAAAACCAAATTCCGAATATTACTAATACCTGGATATGTATAGGTTAAGTACCTCTCCACAATCGCTCTTCCAGTATTGAAAGAGCAATTGAGGAGAGGTATTATTGAGTAGTTATTTTAGAAGTGTAAGTGTTGCTGCTATACGCGTGTCTCTTATACATAGTGTTTTGATTATTGCTGTATAGGATAATAAACATAAATTTGGAAATGATTCAAAGTTGGGTTTATCTACACCGTAATTATTCAATAAGTGTTTGAAAATGTAGGCAAAGTAACATTTATGTTCAGGCAGTGCTGCAAGCCTGCTGCAATATAATAGGTCGTGCTGCGTGATACACTCTTCTTCAATATGTAGCTCGGTAACCTCGAGTGAAACCATGGGGTTAACAGCCCGCGTCGGGGAATTAGTAATACTTGTATGCAAAAACTGAAATAATACTATGTAACTTGTTAGGTCATGATGGTTTAGTACGATTCGTTTTATTTATATTTACATCTTTTTTCAAACTTTATTTACTACATACATATATTATAACAATAGCGATTACAAATGAAGCTATTAAAATATATATTGTAACGTTTTGGAACTAAGAATAGGTATTCTAGTTGTTTTAATACTATCACTTGCTAAAAAATTAGAAAAAAAACCTAGATTTCAAGATGTGGTACTTAAAGTTTTGTAAAATTGATAAAGGAACGGATGTGGGATTATATTCATTTAGCCTCTGCCGAGCTTGCAATATATTTCATGTCAAATAAATGTTCATTTGGAGATGTATAACTGGCTGGTTGGTCCCGTCATCGTGACTGCAGCGTGGTTGCTAACGTAGCTTGTGTTGCAGCGGCACGGCCAGCGCGTACGACGACGACGGCACCGACGACACGCACTCCACACGTACACTGCCCGACAAGAAGTAAGTCACCCTACGAATACAGTTATTTCTACATTCGACAACGACAATTCTTTTTGTTACCCTCTCAAATGTCCCGGTGCTGGGCAAAGGCCCCCATTCATTCTTGTGCGCTATCTGACAATCATCGGCCCGCATGAATTATGGAGCACAGGGTAGAGCTTCTTACGCGATCTCTACACTAAACACATATAATACTGTGATTGTGTCGTATTGTGTGCCTTGTAGATCTTTAGTTTGGTTTCCGTTTTTCAGTAACTGATAAATTGGCACTGTTGTTTAGGACGGGCATGATGCATATGTGGAAAATAACAATAAAAAAGGAATCCGTGTGTCGCAAGAATTACTAGAATGCAAGTAGCAATTTACTAGAATGGCATACATAGTATGCCATTCTAGTAAATTGAGAAGAACTAACTAAACTAACTTGGCTAACATTGAAATGACAAAAAACTTACTTACTAGTAATAAGGTTTAAATGATGGAGTAGACAAAGTGTTAACAATCTGCATGGTTGTCAGTGCAGATCACTGCGTGCCAAGGGTAGTTGTACAGTAATATTCATCTTGTGCGGCGTGTTCGTTACAGGCAAAACCACAGTGAGATTGAGAAGCGTCGGCGCGACAAGATGAACACGTATATCTCGGAGCTGTCAGCCATGATACCAATGTGCGGGGCCATGGCGCGCAAGCTGGACAAGCTGACGGTGCTACGCATGGCAGTGCAGCACCTGCGCTCGGTGCGCGGCGCGCTATCCGCGTGCCCGCTGAGCGCGCGGCCGCGCCCCTCCTTCTTGTCCGAGCGCGAGCTCAACCAGCTCATCCTGCTCGCGGCACACGACTGCTTCCTGCTCGTGGTGGGCTGCGACCGTGGCCGCCTGCTCTACGTGTCGACGTCGGTCAAGCAGATGCTGCACTACGACCAGGTTAGTTTGCGAGCGATACGCGTGTGTAAGTGTCGCGCTGTTGAACAGCACCTACGGATTAACAAAATAAAACAAATAGCTCCGAGCGTGTCATGAGTGATCGCACTACTGCGACGTGACACCACACTTGTTTTGATTTGAAATAATTGGCACTCGTCGCTTGAAGCACTCGCATCCACCGAGCTCGTCTCCGGGGTATAACTCAATACGATCACTATCTAATGAATGCTATGTATTTGCGTTTGTTCAGTGTTGTCTGTTTAATAAATGTTCACGTTGTTACATATTCGATCTGATCTTCACTTGTGATCTAGTTAAGGTATTACTATTATTTGTTATTTGCTTGCGCTCACAGCTGACGCGGCTAACGATTAATGTTATTGTTACAATGCGATGGAATTGTTATCTATAATGACTACACAGTTTGTAAGTATGACACTGGACACAGTTGTTGCATGGTGCGGAGCAGCGTTGTGCTGCTGTCTCTCGATGTACCTCTCTATGC
This sequence comes from Ochropleura leucogaster, assembly GCA_958449745.1. Classification (NCBI taxonomy): domain Eukaryota; kingdom Metazoa; phylum Arthropoda; class Insecta; order Lepidoptera; family Noctuidae; genus Ochropleura; species Ochropleura leucogaster. The sequence goes on from OY288200.1 coordinate 24,154,788, forward strand.
TGAGCGATGGCCGTATTACACGAGTGTGACGCATGTTTTCCCTGTACTTGATAGTTTCTATGTTCGTTATTAAAATACGTAGATGTATTTTTGTGATTGACGTTGTGTTGTGTGTCTACTGATGGACAGAAGCGTGTCCTCCCTATGTACTATAACCCCGGTTCTGTTGTTCCCAGAGCGAGCTGCTGGGTCAGAGCCTGTTCGACATCCTGCACCCTAAGGACGTGGCCAAGGTGAAGGAGCAGCTGTCCTCGTCCGACCTCAGCCCGCGCGAGAGATTCATCGACGCTAAGAGTAACTATTGCCTCTGATACATCGGCGCGATACGCTCTTCTATAATAAGATGGGCGTTTTGGCTGCTGTATTCTGAGATGACTATAGACCCATTCTTGACTTACCAAGGGTGATACAAACAAAAACGACAAAAAAGAAATGGATGCCTTATGCTCTATAGGCTATCTCTCTACTATAATAGGAAAATAGCGACACCTTGATATAACATCACATTGTTGTTCGTCTGTCTTTCTGCCAAGACCCTTTATCTCGAGAACGAGTGGAGGTATTCAGTAAAAATTAATTAAAAATTATAGAGCATGCGCTCCCTAGGAGTTGTGAAAATCAAGCCAATCGAATAAAAAAAAATGTACAAGGTGTACGCAATCAAAAGAGATGACGGTTTATGTCGGATTTCAATCAAAATCTATAGGGCGTTTCTTTTTGACCTAGAATCGTGAAATTTGGCAAGAAACAATAATTTAAGATAGACTACCAGAAAAGGGAAAAATCCGACAAAAAACTTAATTGCAGCCGAAGTTTGGGACAACAGTATTCCAACAGCAAAGTTAAGATTGTCTTTCAATACGGTTCATCTTTTTGTTAGAGGAATGTTCTTTTATTTTATTAGTTGCAGGCTAGTTTGTACGGAACCCTCAATACGCGAGTGCAACTCGCACTTGGCCAGTTTTTGTTTTGTTATATGATATTTAGGTATCGACCCATTACGAGCGCAGAGTTTTGCTAGCTAATTTGATTTAACCCCTTTATGTTATATTTTAAGTTCCAACATTCCAGCATGTTACGTGGCAGCCATTAGTTCACCCTGTAAGTCCAGGTCTTGTGTCGCAGCCATGTTACCGGTGAAGGCAGACGTACAAGCAGGTGCCTCGCGGCTGTGCCCGGGCGCGCGACGCTCTTTCTTCTGCCGCATCAAATGCAGGGCTTTGCCCGAGTCGCCGCCGGAGCCTGCGCCTGTTAAGGAGGACCCCGAGCCCTCCGCCAAGCTTCGCAAGAAGTCCAACGAGAAAAAATACTGCGTGATGCAGTGCACCGGTGAGCTTCATACTATATACCTCTTGTACTCTCATAGCGTGGGCACGCACTACTAAATAAGCTACAATTTTCTACTCAAGAAGGTCTACAAAAATGACAATGGCTTTCAAAACGTATCAAATTATTGTAAGTTACTCTTTCACATGAGCATAGACATGTAAACAATGTAAGATTTACTCTTACTAATATTATAGAAGCGAAAGTTTGTGAAGATGTATGTTTGTTGCTCTTTCAGGCAGAACTACTGAATGGGTTTGATGAAACTTTACAATAATATAGCTTACAGATCGCAACGCATAGGCTACAATTCATAAAGATATATTGTATATTATATTATCACGCGAGGGAAACCGTGGGGCGCAGCTAGTTTTATATAAATACAAATCATTCCCGTTGTTAGAAATAGTATCGTTATGGGTGCACTACAATGTTTGGTGTCGTCCTCCCTTACTAAACTAATGCTCGAGTTTGACCTATTACATGTAACGCGAATGCTCCCTCCCGGTAAAAAACACGTTTAATTCAATATGTCCATACGTTATGACAGCATCTAAAATATTGTCGGTGACGTGTAGCGACATCTATTTCGCAACACACGAACTGAACTCCCAAATAAACAACTGCAACGTGTACCAGTACTTTGTTTTTTTTTTATGGACAAATGGTGCCGTTGATCGGTCGGACACTCCTCCCTCATACGATGGGGAAATTTAAACTCTGCACCACCTATAAAGCATTTCAGTGTGTGCCCATTGTGTGCCGTCGCGTGACATGGTCCCCTACGGAGCCCAAATACTTTTATAAGTCAAAATCAAATCAAAACGAATAAAGAACGTTATAATAGTAATAATACCAGCCTGTAACTCTTCTCATACAAAGGACGCACTCGGCGGTTTTAAAGTTAAGTACATTAATGATAAGTAAAGAAGAACGTTGTTAGTAAATAACTATCATTGGATTTCAGGCTACCTTAAGTCGTGGGCCCCGGCAGAGATGTCGGAGGCAGGCTCGTCCGAGATGGTCGAAGACGGCGACGCGGGCTGCATGTCGTGCCTGGTGGCGGTGGGCCGTGCCTTGCCCGACCTCACCCCCTTCACGCCCTCGTATGGTGGCAACCTCGCGCTGCCCGTGCGCCAGCTGCAGTATGTCTCTCGGCATGCTCCTGACGGGAAGTTCCTCTTCGTAGATCAAAGGTTCGTTGAAGCAACAAAGAAAATACTATATCTTTCTGCTCCAAAAACTATATAATGATATGAGGTTAGTGGGTGCTGACTGATATACTACACTGTGCTACTCATATTTCTGAAACTGGTCTATAATTTGCTTGGAAATTACTGCCCCTATCTATGGGTGCTCCTTGGAATATGAAGATGCTCAGTAGCAGCCGACCACTACACTCGCGAGAAGTCTTAGTTCGAGTACTTGTTAGGGAGGAAGGGGAAGCTCTCAGTGAGAGTATGTGTGGTTGCAGGGTGACCCTGGCGCTGGGCTTCCTGCCACAGGAGCTGCTGGGTACGAGCCTGTACGAGTACGTGGGCGGGCCGGAGCTGGGCGCAGTGGCGCGCGCGCACAAGGCGGCCCTGCAGCGCCGCGAGCCGCTGCGCACGCCGTCCTACGCGTTCCGCCGCAAGGACGGCTCGCTCGCGCGCCTGCACACGCACTTCAAGCCCTTCAAGTTGGTCTCTATTTACTTATGTAGTGCATCAACATCAGTACTACACATATATACTCATAGAAAACAAAAACAACAACTACTAAATAAAACGTTTGATAAGTTACATCCTTGGTTGCCATGTTGCAGAGTGAAAATCGTTCAATTTTTAAACTACACGACAGATACGAGTTTACATAGTCACAGGGAGGCCCGATCGAAGTTTATAGACTGGGCGTCTCGTGGTAGACCCAGGTCCGGTTGTCTCTTTGAGCAAATGTGTGAAAGCAGACGAGTATTCAAGTCGCGTTTAAAATGGTGCCAAAGTCATCAAGACCAAATAAAAATGAATATTCTTGCTCTAAAATACAGTAAAGGAGATTTTCGGGGATTCTGGAAGATGACTAATAGTCTGAATGTGCGAACTGGCCTTCCTGATAGTGTCGATGAAGTTAATGATTCTGTGGAGATTGCGAATCGTTTCAAAAATCACTTCGCTGTGAAGTCACGGTTGGGGCCGGCGGTAGAAGTGCCCAACGCTGACATGAACGGGCAAATAGTGGGGACTAGCTTCCGAGCTAAGGATGTTGCCGAAGCCATAAGGAATATATCACGTGGAAAGTCCCCAGGACACGATGGACTCAGCGTTGAGCACTTGCAGTATGCCGGGCCTCATATTTCCAGGGTTCTAGCAATGTTCTACTCTCTATGCGTGAGTCATGCCTATCTGCCCGAGGATTTTATGAAGACGGTGGTAGTGCCTGTAGTGAAGAATAAAACAGGTGATCTTACTGATAAGAGTAATTACAGGCCTATCTCTCTTGCTACTATCATCGCAAAAGTTTTTGACGGTTTGCTTAACACACAGTTAAATAAATACGTAAAACTGCATGACAATCAGTTTGGCTTTCGGCCGCAGCTGTCCACAGAAAGTGCCATACTGTGTCTAAAGCAAACCGTCAAATACTATACAGATCGCACAACGCCAGTATATGCGTGTTTTCTCGACTTATCCAAGGCCTTCGACCTTGTTGGATATGAGTTACTGTGGGGAAAGCTGAAAAGCATAAATTTGCCACAGGAGCTCATCGGTATATTCCAGTACTGGTATGCAAATCAGTCCAATACCGTCAGGTGGGGAACAATGGTGCGGGAACAATGTCGGATCCATATCGGCTTGAGTGTGGCGTCAGGCAGGGGGGGTTAACATCCCCAACCCTATTTAACTTATATATAAATGGGCTGATCGTAGCGCTCAGCAAACAGCATGTCGGATGCCACATTGACGGTGTCTGTGTTAACAATCTTAGTTATGCAGACGACATGGTGTTGCTTGAGTGCGTCGGTCTGTGGTTTGAGAAAGTTAATGCGGACGTGCGAAGAGTATGCTTGTGATCATGGTCTATTATACAATGACAGGAAAAGTCAGTACATGGTTTTTGAGGCCGCTGGTGCTAAATGTCCTACTACAATACCACTAATAAAAATGTATGATGTTCCTCTGGAGAGAGTATCACAGTTTAAATACCTAGGACATTTACTCACTGCTGACCTGAAAGATCATGCAGACATGGAACGGGAGCGGAGGGCGCTGTCTGTCAGAGCAAACATGATTGCTCGTAGATTTGCGCGGTGTTCCAACGAGGTAAAAATTGCGCTATTTAGAGCTTACTGTACCTCACTGTACTCATGTAGTTTATGGGCTAACTACAGTAAGAAAACCTACAGCGCCCTCCGCGTCCAATATAATAACGCATTCAGGGCGGTTTTGGGGCTATCCCGAGCGTGTAGTGCATCAGGCATGTTCGCAGAAGCACGTACCGATTGCTTCCATGCTACCATGCGAAAGCGTGCCGCGTCTATGTTGCAAAGAGTGAGGGGTAGCACCAACGCTGTGCTGGCGATGTTTGCTGCTAGGATGGACAGCTATATTCTGAGGCATTGTAGTAGCCGACATGTGCCAGTACAAGACCCGCGTATGTGAGGGATAAATAATATACCTAGTGTGTTTTTATTTTGCTTTTATTGTATTTGATGTTTGTGTAGAATGTAAGAATTTAATGTTTTGTTTTTTCTATGAATTGATTATCTATAATTTTATTATTTATTTATTATCTGTAATTTTATTATTAATTTATTATCTATAATTTTATTATTAATTTATTATCTATAATTTTATTATGAATTTATTTACTATAATTTTATTAATTATTTGTAATTTAATTTTGTTATAAATGTAAATGTGATGAAATGGGTGTAACTTACCTGAATAAAAGTTATTTATTATTATTATAGTAATTCATTCGATCGCTAAAACAAGACTAATATGGATTTTCATAAAATTTTTGCACTAAAGATATTATTAACACTTAAAACGAGATATTTACCATGTTTATTATTTATTTCGAGTTTCCGATGTGCCCCATGATTGCGGATAACTGAAGTTTTTCATACGTGATTATGTAATTTCAAGAGTTAATAATAATGTCGGAGAATGTTCAGGAACCCGTGGACAAAGGAAGTCGAGTGCCTGGTAGCCAACAACACCGTGGTGTCGGAGGAGCACGAAGCCACGCTGGGCAACGCCGCGCTCTCTTACGACCTGTACAAGCAGAGTGAGTGCACAGTACTATCCAATACTTCTCCGTGTCACATTCTTCATTTTCGCCATACTTTCAATTGTACAATACTATTGTGACGAGCCTTCTTTACTTTAGTATACAGTGTGTAAAAATAGGGGCACTAATCCTTATAGGTAGGCACATATATCATGTAAAGAATACACTCTGAAAGGATCGCAATTATAATGAAGTCAATGGCGGGACGATAGTAGGTACTAAAAATACTTAGTACGAATGCGCTGGTTAGATGAAATACTTTTCCCTAAAGTCCTTACCTGCTACTTACTGGATGAAGAGAAACCTACCTAATGAAACAAATTTGGAAATAAAAAGCTCTCAGCTAATTTTAGGGTTGTCACACGGAGTTCGTACAAAAAAAGTAAAATGTAATTTCCCCTAAAAGTATAGTATTTGAAAACCTGGGGCATGTTCCCAGGTTCTCAAATCACAATCAATCACAAAGACTTCTAATCACCTTACCTACATGCCCCTTAAATGTTATTGCTCCTTTTTTCAAACGTTGTATAATATATAGTACGGCCAACGAGAAGCGATACGAAAGGTCATTAACCTAAAGAACAACTGTGGCGTTGACAATCTAATATTTAGCTCTTTCCATCTTGTGCCTTTGTCGTAATGTCTCGTTCTCCCGGCAAAAACATGACAACGTTAAGACGGGTTCGCCAACATTCGGGCGGCCATTTTAGATGGGGTTTTAGCATGGGTTTTGTTTACATTTGGTATCGCTTCTCGTTGGCCGTGCTATAATCAATATCATCTATCATTCTATAATCTCCTGACGAGATTCCTTTAATTAGTCATTCCTGCATTACGACAGGGCACCGACAGTCAGTGTGATCCGGGATTAGTCTCATTTAAAGATAAATTGAGATGGTACAAAAACTTACAAATATAGTTTGCCATGATTGTTTTGGTGCCTGGTGAACTTGTCTTTGGATATTGTATTAAGAAGACAAGCAAGAAGGTGGCGTTGGTGCCAAGTGAACCATGAGCCACGGTATTGGGAGTGTTGTGAATGTAGAGCGCGTGTGGTTGCAGAGGCCGACGTGGAGATGCAGCGGCTGATCGAGTCGCAAGTGGAGTCGCACAAGATCGGCAGCGCTATTGCCGAGGAGGCGCTGCGCTGCTCCTCCTCCGAGTTCTCTCCGGAGCTGCCGCCTGAACTGCTGCAGGACGCAGTCTTCACCCAAAACGTATGTGACACATAACCTGCCATTCTTTGATAAACAACAGTCTATCAGAAATACTGATTTTATCTTCATATATAAATGACGCATATTGATTATTTTATGAATTGTTATATTTATATGTACATTCGGTAAATCTGAGAATCGGTCATAATCCTAAGTGTGATAGGGGTGTTCCTCTTCAGAAGGAAACCTAAGCTGTGGTTTAAACCGCTGGGCACAGCTAGTAATATTATGAAGAAACCGGGCAAGTGCGAGTTGGGACTCGCCACACAGGGTTATGTAGCCAAACGCTTGGCCGCAACTTGCCCAGTTATTTTAATGAATGCACACTCCTATTATTTAAAAACAATTTTTTTTACAAAAGATATTACATAAAAATAATGGGGAGGTTGAATAACACAAATGTTCGATCTCCACCGGGGCCAGTACCGTGCCAGCGGAAGTTTGAATGTTGAGCCGTAGTGAAATATAATTTGAATGATTTTTAAACAAAAGGGTTGATATCCAAAATTAATTGAGATATTTCTGTTAGGTCTTTACTGGGCTTTAGCAATATATTATCACACTAATTCATAACATAGGAGGCTGAGCAAATTCCTGTTTGGAAATTGTCTTGCCATGCATCAAATGCGTAAAAAATACTGGTGACGTCAGGTAACGAATGCATACAAAAAAAGAATTTTGTTTTAGAAATTCTACAAAAAAACTTATTTTCAGCAAATCGTGAACTCAACGAATATGAAGTCGTGGGTAATAGGTAGTTGTTTAAATGCTTTGTCCCACAGTGGCCACTGAAAGCCAACGTGGTGTACGAGCAGGCGTCGCTCGCGGACAACATGCTGGGCGCGGAGCTGGCGGGCTACAGCCAGGTGCGCAACAACGTGCCGCTGTCGGCCGCCGCGCCGGGCTCGCCCCCGCCGCCCGCCTCGCCGCCCGTCTCGCCCCCGCTGCCGCCCCTCGGGCTCGACGGCAACGGTGAGGCCGCCATGGCGGTCATCATGAGCCTGCTGGAGGCCGACGCCGGCCTCGGCGGCCCCGTCAACTTCTCCGGCTTGCCCTGGCCTCTACCCTAAACAAAGGCAGCATGTGTCGACAAAGGCTCAGCACGACACCTGGATCATTATTTTGAGGAAATGATATCCTCGAGCGCATATCGCTAGCAAATTTAAGTAATTTTACTAAAGTCATATTTGTATTGTGATTGGTGATTACACGTTTTACTCGGAAACAGTGCCAAACGCATCGAATTATCATTAAATAAATACAAAATACCGTGACTACTATTGACGTCAAATAGCGGGAGAACAATGCTACACAAACAAACATATGCTTTATTATTAATTTTTACTTGTTTTCACCAAACAATATGATTATTGACATATTTTACTAGCCCAAATATGAGTGCTTGGTGATAATTTGATAAAAATAATATATATAATTAATTACTTTTACGAGTTATATTTTTGTTGTTTCTTCATCAATTTTATTTCGTTACTGCTTTACATATTTTCATAAACAAAAAATCAAACGATCAATTTAAATAAAATTGAATTGCTCAAATACATTTGTAAAAAAACAATGTGGTAAACAACGGCACCCGTCGCGCGTCGCCTACAGCCACACATTTACTTTTCCAAAAGTAAATGTTACAAACCTTTGTATTGTAAACAGTTAATTGATCGAAATAAAATCTAATTCCTGTGCTCATAACTTAGATAGGAAATCAAATAACATTAAATTTGTCGTTAATACCATAATATAGATTTTAATAACGTTATGATTTTAAATGAAATCAATGTTCTAGTTGTGCATTTTGTGTTACGAATAAGTAGTCAGAATAATACTTTAATGTTAAAAGGTATATTGGTGTTATATTGTAATAGTACGGAAAGTTACATCATAGTAATTTAAATCAACTTAAGATAGCATCAATATATAAAGCTTTATATTTCTCCATTTTACACAAACGATGTGTATGTTCTATTTCGATGTATACACGGCGACGCATCAAGCTAACATTTTCAATATAACATGGCCTCCATTTGAATAGATTTCCCGAACAATGAGAGCTCCGCCTACACAGGTTTTGTATAACTTGATTAGTTGTCGTGCGTACAATTGTATATATTTTAATGTAAATTTAAACACTCTGGAACTACATTAGGTCATTTAGCCATTCGTCATTTTGTTAGAACAGAGACCATTCATTAGTAAATTAACATTCATGGGTAAATTTATTATACATTATGGTGAGTGCGCTCGCACTATTGTTCACTTGTCTATATTATTAACGAAATTCGCGTCCCTTAGCTAGTGTGCGTATGTTCAGATGTTATCTTCGTATGCCCTCCGTGAAACAATACAAGTAGTGGCCAGTCGCCACTGTGCCCACTGTCGCAGAGCATACCGCATACAGAGGACAGGAACGCAACTAGCATTAGTGCGACATAATGTTAATATTGTTGTCGAGTTGTTGTTTACTTATGTTCACTTTATTAAATAAACTATTTGGATATTTAGTTTCATTTATATAATGATACAATTGTTTCCCTACTCTTAACTGTCAATAAAGCCGTTCTTTGCAGCCAGGAATAGGGATAACTAACTAGAGTTGAAAACGCATCGGTTTCTCAGAGAAATCCAGGTATATCTGACGAACCTGGTTTCTTATAATTTGTTATGTTTATCAATTATTTGAATGAAATATAGAACAGAGAGGAGTGGCACAAGTAAAGGGAGGCCTATACTCAACAGCGACACTAATTCCGAGCTGAAATGATGATGATGATAGAACAGTGCTGTGTCTATGAATAGTATAATTATTGTTTATTTTTTGTTATTTAATCACACTGTCTATGTCTTTAGACTATGTCTCGCACAAGAGCCGTGCTGAAGTACGTAGGTATACAATTATGTTCACAGTAACGGTCAGTACTGTCGTTTGTCTCCATAGTAGCGCAGGCCCCGGCGGCCGGTAGGACAGGTGCCAGAGGTTCGTCTGTCACCATCTCGTAGCTCAATAAAACACCATATTATAAAATGCAACTATTATTTTCCACAACTTTATATTAAAGCGGTAAGTTTGTATAACAGACATAATGCGTACTACTGGCTAAAGCCTACTCTACGCGAGTTCCTTTCGAGGCTTAGAACTAGTGCGCGATATCACGGTGTACTTATGAACGTATGACGAGTGACAACGGGCGCATGGACTCTACGACGACGAGGACGACTACTCCATGACGTCACCATACTTGTTGGTGGGCGCGGTCGCGGCGGGGCGCATGCGCTGCACGGGCGGCGGGGGGCCCAGGTCCGACCTGCAACAAGCACACCATTCACTGCATGTTTGTGCACAGACTTGCAGCTCGCTAAAATGGACATAAACTCCCACTGGCGTAGCGCCAACGCTTGGGCGCTTGCTGCGTCTCAGCGGCAGCGCTCAAGCGCCGCATTGCTCCTGTAACACTCGAAGAGCTGGTTGCATCGCTACACGTTACAGATAAGCATAGACGCAATCATTCGACGTGCCAAGCCTACAATGTGGTGTGATCCGCGGAGCCCGGTGCGTGAATCAGTGGGACAGCCTGGACGACAAGCTTTGTTGCAGATTTAAGAGTAACTGCAATTTTGTAAATCCTTACTAATATTATAAAAGCGAAAGTGAGTTTGTTTGTTTATTTGTTACCTCTTCACGCTTTAATGGCTAAACCGATTTTGATGAATTTTGGTACAGAGATAGTTGGGAACCTGGAGACAGACATAGGCTATTCTTTTTTCAAAAAGAAGTGGGTAAGGGACAAAGAGGGAAGAAAAAGGTAAACTGAGCTATTACAAATCAATAAGGCGCTAGGGGAACTGAGATACCCCGAATTTAACGCGAGCGAAACCGCGGGCAAAAGCTAGTACATATCCCAAGTAACACATAAGCAAGATAACAGTACGCATTAAGAACATTTTACAGTTCAAAGATGAATATAGTTTGTATAAGAGCTTTGGGAATAGCCAAATGCTGAATTAGGTTGAGTTCGGAGCCTTAAAATTCTTAAAGCTTAATAAATTCTGTATTTCTGTCCTTCCCTTCTTTAGGCTTAATAACCAATCACCGTAAAATTATTATACAGACGTTATTTAGCATTACGCATTCCATGTGGCTTAAAGCTGAAAAACAGCCCCGTCGGCAGCATTTATCTGAATAACCATAATCTGTCCTGCTATTATTAAAGCAGTACTAAGCTAGTAGCATTTGAAATAGCTATTTGCTGAATAAAGTATCACCTTCTGAATAATATTGTTACATAATTCTATTATACAGCTTGATACTGAATAATTGTCTTTATTTTATCTTTAAATTGGATAAGATTCTATGTTTTACTAATTATTCAGCTGCTGAATAAACAATATTATTTATGATTTTATTAAGCTTTTTTCAGTATAATAGAGAGTTTCAAACTATTTATTCAAATTATATACCATATTTGTATTGTTATAGCGTCTATAGCTTAATACCAGCTTAATTAAAGTATTATTGTACGAATTTATTTTTTGCGTTATGGAAAAAAAGTAAGAGAACCGGTAATATCAAAAGAAAATTGTTAAAAGAATATTTAAATATCAGAAGTAGTAATTGTCCAAGTGTTTCTGTTCATCAAAGGATTTGTGAAAATTGTTTGAACAAAACTGAACCCGGTCCCAGCCATCATGCGTGTTTGCCGTGCAATGATGAGGGTTCCGTCCCCCAAATAAGTCAAACAGCATTGCGATTTACGCAAGAAGAGAGTGCATCTGATGGTAGCTGTACAGATATCGAAGAAGAACAATGTACCGAACACATGAAAAATTTTATATTTCGAGTAAAAATCAGAAAATAGGCTGTTGAAAAAAACATTACAAAAGTAGCACTAAAGGTTTTGGCAGAAATATTAAATCAAAGGTTCCCAAACATTGTACCTAATGATCCAAGGACAATTTTAAATACACCGAGACAAGTCCACATAAAGTCTATTGAGCAAGGTGAATACTGGCACAATAGCGTCATTGAGATACTTAAAAACATATTGATTAACACAAACGTTGTGCCAGAAAAGATATCACTGAATATAAACATGGATGGTCTTCCAATTTTTAATAGTTCAATTTAGTGAAAGCCGGGTGGGAAAATTCCACATTAAAAAAGGTTTTTGTTCGTTCGATAAGAGAACCCTAAAAATCTGAATGTAGAAATGTGATCAAACTACCTATATAATTGTTATTCAGAAGTTAGTCTTCTCTTTTAAAGTTATAGCTTAGTAACAAGACATGTGTGCACTTTTATTCAGCATTATAAAGCAAAAACTATCGATCGCCATTAAAAATCTTTGTAACTTATACTTAAAAGGAATTTACGAATCACCAAAATGCTTAATCTCACAACTACAACATTTTCAACTCATTTATGACTTATTTTATGGATTAAAATTGCTAGTATTAGCTATTTCGTCACAAGTACTTTTGTCAGACCTAGTATGTTTGTATGAAAATACTATTTACTATCTGTTATCTTGATTATTCACGCGGCGCGTCGTGTAATGAAAAATAAAAACATTATATTCACGACAAAATTACTTGCGCACTAACAATTAACATAATAGCAGACCTATAACTTAGTCAATTTAAATTTATAAGTTTTCGATTTTATAAGTTCGCCGGCGGATGTCAAATCAACATTAGACATTAAAATCCAATATTGAATTATTTTCACAATTTGTATGAATAAAGTTTGCAAAAATGTGAACAATCTTAATAAATTCTGAATACAATAACCAATTCGAATAAACTGAATAACTCAGTTGTAAGAGCTTAATAAAAACAATGTGAGCTGTTATTCAAAAGTTATTAAGCTCCTACTCAGATGGTGCTCAGATGTTATTTAGCTGTTGCTCAGATGTTATTCAGCGTTAAGCATTCAAAATTGGGGCCCTTTTTGCTTGAATAACAGCTGAATAGACGGTACTCAGACGTTATTCAGCTTAGTATTCAGCTTAATGCTCTTGATGATTGCTCTACTCAATCATTATTCAGCACGTCTGTGTTACTTGGGATATATAGGCCATCCATCGTCATAAATAATATCTATATTAAACACGTCGAATTCGTCGCTACATTTAAATACATTACAGTTCCGTTAGTTCCATTTTGGAAGCCCCTCTCTAAATGTTACTTACAATGAAATGAAAATCAAAAATGAAATCTGAGTGAGATTTGAAAAATAAATGATTCCAAGGAATGAAACAAGCAAAACGATATGTCCTTACAGATTTGTAGAAACAGAAACAAAGACCGACTCCTTAAGTTTATTATGAAGTACTTGGCTGTAACAAAATATCGCAAATTATCAAATCTGTAAGCACAGTGAAGCAAAAAGTGGTCAGTTTACATTGTGTTAGCGTAGCGCACGCCAGTCTCTCTCAGTGCCAATACTTATGCTTCGCGTTCGACGCAAGCAAGTAGTTAGCCCGGGAACATTTACCTGCATGCAGAATAACTGCTTAAAATACCATTTGTATAATAATTTTAGCATACTTACAAAAGTTTAAATTCCTATTTAAATATTATATAAAGAGGTAATAATTAAATTACGTAATTACGTAATTGCGATAAACGCCAAATATTGGTTAGTTCAATAAAAATATAAGAGACACGTTACACCAGCGGGCAACAAGAATTTAGCTATAATAATACCAAATTAAACTTCCAAATACTATTCTCGTCATAATATTGGGGGTTGCCAGATGAAATAAGACTACAGATTCACTAATGCTACTTGTGACACTACGCACGGAATGTATATTCACCTGTAAGGGTCCTGCTTCGAACCTTTATGTTCATCTCTGTTCTTGCGGCGCAAGTCTTCGTACGAAAGCTCGGGGTTCGCTGTCCTGGGCTGGCCGTCGGGTGTTACCGTTGGAACTGTGGAGTGTATCACATGCCATGCCATTAAAATGTACGAAGACAGAGAGAGACAAAGTTAGGCGCAGAACCAATGGCTTACAATGCGTTTCAAATACTAATAGGACCGCAGCCGCGACATTTTGTTGCGTCATAGCCGTAAGATGAAATCAGTTAGATAGGGTCTAGGCGTAAGTCATACCCCCGAATACTGAAACGTCACTTAAAATTTGAGGGCTGCTTAACATTTGAGCAGCTCTTAAACTTTAGATTTTGTATTGTCAAACGTCACTTCTGAGTATCTGTTAAATTTAAGTGGTACTTAAGTTTTGAGTGACGTTTCAGTATTCGGGGGATAGTGTAGTAATTACAATATTATTAAATGTCAAACATAAAAAAATATATAGGAATAAACATAATATGTCAAAATTAATCGTACATAAAGGATGTCAAAGTTAAAATAGATAATATTAACAATAAACATTGAAAAACAAATAAATAAAAACAGTGAACAATATAAAATCATAACGAATTAAAATGATGTCAATTTAATTCAGTCAAAAACCTAATATTTGACTAACAGCTAAGTGAAAAATATTATGAAAGACGGGTCGGGCATGCCACCGCCCGGGAAAGAAGTACGTAAGACATACATAATAATATGGCTACCCCGAGCACAAATAAATTTGGATATGGAGAGTTATGCTGATATACAAAGGTGTATGTGTGCGTATGTTATGCACGCTCGCACGTGTCTGGTGGAGCAAGTGCGGAGTTACCTGGTGCTCCCGGCCGGTAGGCCTCCTCGTTGAACAGCGGCCTGTCAGTGTCGAGGTCCAGCGAGCTGCCTGGGCCCGCATCCGAGTAAATGTCGCCGGGGTTAGCTCCCAGCATCGTAGTACCCGACTTCGATATCGGACTGCGACTAAAATCACAACGCCGAACCGATTTATCAGTTATTGCCTCACCAAGCTACTATTTAATTAAAAAAAATTATTATTAAAAAAACAAAATACCCGACTGCACACTAAAAAAAGAGTAAAACAAGCCCCACAATAATATTGAGCAGGCGGGGACCAACAGAGGCTTATTTATAGTCATTTCGGTTGTGCACCATTTAGCAGAATTTTCGTTGGTGGCGGTCAAGGTGGTCCCCGCCTGCTCAATATTATTGTGGGGCTTGTTTTACTCTTTTTTTAGTGTGCAGTCGGGTATTTTGTTATTTAATAATAATTTTTTTATTTATAACTTTTTAGCTGTTTTTATTTAACGAAAATGTTGTAGATGTAGAAGACTATGTATATGTAAGTACCATGATACCGCATACATATTTTTTTAAAGGGAAATTTAGAAAAAATATTATTATGTCTTTATCCCGTGGGACTTTTAGGATAAAATGTATCCTATGACACTCCCGTAATCAAGACAAATCTAACGATACCTCATACATCAAAATCCATCAAGCCGTTTAGGCTACAGGTGGTCACAAAGGAAAAGACATACATACATACTTACATACACTCGAAAAACATTACCCTCCTTCTTTGGCAGTCGGGTAAAAATGATGCAATTTGTCAAAAATCAAATAATATACTGAACATACATTATTCTTATTTTAATTACTTTGGCCCATTCTGGCCATAGCAAATGGTGCGTGTCCGAAGACGAACTGTTTCGGTCGGATACCACTTCTAGGCAGGGACTAGTTAAACAGAGGGCGCAATGCATCCACAAGTACTGGTAGCTCAGTGAGTACCTATATCCACTTATTTAGTAAATTCAAAACTAAGTGATCTTAATTTTCAATGCAAAACGTTGGTGTTGGATTGTTGCTATCTGAGGTACAATAGGTTGTGTAACAATGCTGATCGCATTCAGAAATTCGCCGTGGACATAGCTCGCGGGTGCAAGTATTAAAGCATAATAAAGACCCATACCCTCCTCCGATCTTTCCCTCCTTGCGCTCACGCAGTAGCTGCCCGATGTAGCTGCCGGGCAGAGCCATCAGCTTCTCGGCGCAGGCCTGCTGGTACGACAGCTTGCCGATGAAATACCCCACCATCACGGCTAGCGTTACCTTCGGGAACGGCCCGAATCGAGGGTTCGGCTTTAGTTTGCCTGGAATACACGACAATTATAGTTTATCAATGTGGTGAACGTGAAGCCGAAAGCCGACTCCAATATAGTTGAGAAAAGACTAGGCAGATAATGCGCTGTCTGGCTGTTTGTGTTTGCAAGTTTTAATGTTTGTAAAGGCACCCACAAAACAGGAGAAATACCTATAAAAGGGCAGCGTTTTAAAAAAATATACTTCCATTAAATAAAATGTCCAAAATAGCGGCCATGTACACACGGCGACACATCAACCTATACAAAACCAGTTTATGCGGATCTCTCATTGTACTTGAAATTTATGGTGTACGATCCGTTGTTGAGAGAGCAGCATAAACTGGTTTTGTATAGGTTGATCTGTTGCCGTGTGTACAGACCCTGTGTAAATCAATAGCTAGTATCAATACTAATAAGTTTTGTATGAGAATAAATCTTCTAAAGTTTCCGGGAAATAAGCTATCAAAGTTACATTATGTGCAAATCATATCAAATCATTTATTCAATTAGACCATTACAGGCACTTTTGAATGTCAAGAAACAAAATGAATCTACAGTCCCGGTCACAAGGCATAATAACTTGTGAAAGTACTGCAGTTGCCCATTCCAAAGCGTTGATCTCTATGGAGAAGAATGGGCAAGAAACTCCATGGACACTCTTTTAAATTCTAATATTTTTACAAAATCGTATTTACATCATTCGTGTTGAGATTATACAAATATGTGAGAACGATGTAGAAAGACGTGCACAGTAAGAGCGTCCAGAGTAAATAAACGCAAAATTCAATTTAAATCTAAATAAATTAAAAATGACCGTGGTAGTTAAAAAAATGACCAGTCCCAACTGACAGCGCCCGTTCACGAACAAGACGTATGGATCAGCCCCATTCAGCTCGACCATTTTAAAGGGAGCTAAATGACCCGACACACCCGCCACTATCAGCGAGACATTTAAGTGAGCATGACACTATTAACCACCAGAGCTTCGTCAAGTCAATGATAATACATAGCACTCACATATGGGCTTAATAATTATACAATACTAGAGAATTGAATCTATACATTGCAAAGATACCCCTGAATACTGAAACGTCACTCAAAATTTAAGTCCCACTTAAATTTAACAGAGACTCAGAAGTGACGTTTAACCATACAAAATCTAAAGTTTAAGAGCTGCTCAAATGTTAAGCAGCCCTCACATTTTGAGTGACGTTTCAGTATTCGGGGGTAAGTCTTACAATCTTCTGCAGCTTCCACTATAGCTTCGGATACTTATCAATGAGTTTACCCCTATGCTTGAGGAGCAGGACCAGCATTGAGCCAAGCATTTTTATCATCAATATAATCCCCCAACTTATAATATGCTTGCCTACATAGTGTGCGTTTAATACAAGATTTAAATTTCGTTTCATCCGGTTGAAGAATGAAACGAAAGAATGGTGCCAATTACTCAACTTTAAAAATGGACTGGAATGGAATTCGGAAATGTGACGCTTTCGAAAATGATGTAACAGAGAATACTTGTTTGCATTGAATTATACACTTTTAATGCGTGGCAATTACACTGAAAATTAAATAAAATGGCGGAAGATAGGCAGGCCAAATAATTCGAAAAATAATAATTGAAGAAAACAAGTTAAAGAACAAATAATCATACGATGCCAAACTAGGCCCAGCCTGCATCTCGGCGGGCCAATATTAACAAATTAATCAGATTGAACGCACAGCACAGCGCTAGCTAGACTAGTTGGTTTTTCATAAATATTCAATGTGCAGGGCGATGTTATCTTCTAAATAGCTTTTACTTGGGAATGGTTGTCGAGTTTAACGCTTCTTTTTGTATTTTATTTAGTCTTCTAGGGTACTCAGGAAAAATCCGAATTTTACCCAAATGTTTCAGATATTGTCAATATAGGTGATGGCAAGCTTTACTCATTGCCAGTAGGTTCACGCTAGTTTAATATGGGGTAATATTTTTTACAAGTTGTGATATTTCATCCTAATGTTAATATACTACAACAACCATTAATGGATGTGTGAATCGGACCCCGTGTTACAGGTACAGAATGTTGATTTAAAACCATTCAGATTACATTGCTTTATTAATTGTCCAACCGTTAAAGCTTATTTATATCTGAAATATCTGGATGTAAAGGTTCAATTCACTAAGCGAAACAAAAATTAATTAAAATAACTTAAAGAAATTGACTTATAAATAAACTCAAAAAAATTGTTTTAAAAAAATTTGTTATGTTCGCTGTCAAATTGGTAATGTCTCCGACTGGCCGCATTGCCACATAAATAAAGCCAGTTTAAAACAATATACTTAGTGGGACTCTTCTCCAGGACCCCGTCTAAATATCTCTCAAGTTTTTGAGTTCATTACATTTTCACTAACTTTTAGAATTTGTAAGCAATTTAAGGTAAAAAAAACATGCATTTGTAAAAATATGTTTCAAGAAATTTAGAAATCAACAGGTTTGACTGCGTTTTGTTGTTTTTAAGCATGTCGCCTCTGATAGATACCGCCCCCTCTCCACCCTATACCTATCCTAGCGTTGTACAGAGAAAACCTCCACATGTCTCGAAAAAGATAAAGAATGTGCTTTGTATACAGAAATGGTCAATGAATTCCAAAGTGCATGTATGCGGCTGTGAAAGATATGTAATAGGCAGTGGTTCTACTTCTGCAGTCTGCAGTGACATACCACCTGAGAGTTTTAAACATTAAGACCAGTAGGTATGCTCAACTGCAACACAAACATCAGGTAAAAACCAATCCATGTTCATCGCACATTCACATCACACTGTTCTAAAAGTCATTGGACTTTGTATTAAGTCTTCTTTTACTACTTGTTTTAAAAACTGGAGCGATACCCAAAGTGCAAAAGCCAGGAGTTTCAAATAAAAGTTACCTACCACATTACACAAAATATTTGAATACAACAAATTGACTAGAAGGTAAATTATTTTGAAAACAGGCACTGAAAAACTGAACATGGTGTTAAAAAGTAAACTATTTTACTACGTCAATCTTTTGTTTTCATTTCTATTAATAACCATTAAAACAACTGTTTTTTGCCTGTGGCAAATCATCAAATAAGTTCCCGCCAAGTGTCAGATTTTTACTGACTAAAACCCACTATGTTTGTAACAGTGTGCCACAACCATTTGACATTGGCTGATCTTATGTCAGTACGCAATAACGCACAAAATGTAATTTTGTTTACAAAACAGCCATTTCTATCAATCAATATAAGTTAGGTAGAAACTATTGCTGTAATGTTATGAGTATTATCTAAAAGTTATTTTTTTCCCTTATTAATAATATTAGGACATTAAATAATATAACACACAGAGAGCATAATGACTTGTACTGACCGCTCTGTACGCCGACGTAAGCGCCGAGCCCGAATGTAGTGCCAAGCGGCAGCGACCGCTGGAAGAAGCTCTCCCTGTTGCACTCGCCCAGCACGCGCAGCTCGTCCGGTGCAAACTTGTACTCCGACTGAACCAACAAGCCTACAGTTACTCACGTTTCCCACTCGGCCGCATCGCCTCCACACTATAACCTTACCGGCAGCACCCCGGGTTGCCCCGGCTCCATCTGCTCCGCCGCCGGCAGCTGCGTTGCGCTCTCTCGATACCCATACGAATTAGCGTCTGTCATACTCCAAGCAGACAAACCACATTAGTCAAAAAACCTGATAAAAACCAATAAAAACAGTACTCGGCGAGTTATTGCATACTGTATTGCTTTCGGTCGTGTCGTGTGACATGACTTGCCATGATTGACATCTATTTTTATCTTTGTCTTTGACTTGTATTTTGTATTTGACATTTGAAAATAATGTTGCCAAGCCAAATGATAACAGAAGCGTAAAAATAAAAGATATAAAACATCACTCCTGTAATCCCAGACGGGTCATGCAGAGGTGAAACTAAATAAAAGATAATGTAAATTATCGAATTTAGTTTTTAGGACATAGGCCTCACCTATATTTCCGCGACAGCGTGCCGTCTTGAGCCGCCTTAAACCAGTGACTCCCCACAACATTCACCACGTCACCTCTGTCCACTTGGGGGGGGGGGGGCAAACCCACGCCGCGTTTTTCAGTGCGCGGCCGTCATTCGACTACTTCGTCACCGGTCGGTGATGAAGTAGTCGAATAAGAAGTCAAGGAGAAGTTGCCACTTCTGCTTTTGCTATTCCATCCATCTCGACATGAATGATGTAACTAAGACTGTAAAAATTCTTCTACAGAGTTTCATGTCTATTCATCTCCACAGAGATCTAACCCTTGGTATGGGCAACTACAGTAGGTACATTCAAAAGCTATTAAGCCTTGTGACTAGGACAGCAGCTTCATTTTATTGTTATCAATATAGCAGCAGTTCAAAAGTACTTATCTGTACCTAACAGGCCAACCTAAAATAAATGCTTTTTATTTGTACGGGGCAGCATTTTGTCGACTACCTAGGTACTTGAAAGTTTGGTCTTATGATTGTTTTTCAATCAATTATTTCGCGATAATTGAACGTGTTACATGAATTTATTTAATAAAAAAATATCAAATCTACCATAGTTTAGTTTAACTAACTACCTATACTTATTACATACACATAAGTACGTGTTTACATCGTTTTATATAAGTAAGTATATATATTTACAAGCAATAAAGTATTAAAAATTGTGAAATAGGTACTTAAAAATAAATTTTAAACCATCAACTTTTTTTTTTTTTTTTTTTTTTTATTGAGAATGAACTCACTCTTGACCTCGATCTCGCCTGATGGTAAGCGACAGATGAGGTCTACGATGGAACGAGCGAGCCCAGAAGATGCCTATTGACTCTTGTTTTAAAGGCAGACGGGTCGTATGTGGTAGGGAACACAGAAGCCGGTAGAGAGTTCCACACCTTGGCCGTGCGCACAATAAAGGTTAAGGAAAAGCGCTTAGTACGACAAGACGGTATATCGACCAAGTGTGGGTGGTACCCTGCCGTGCGTCTGGTAGCCCGGTAGTAAAACGGAGATGGTGGGATCAGGTCATGGAGCTCCAGCGCACACTCTCCGAAGTACAATCTGTAGAAAACCGACAAGCTGGCAACGTTACGCCTGTGCGCCAGGCTATGAAGCTTGGACACAAGCATCTCATCGCCTATGAGCCTTTTGGCTCTGCGTTCCACCGAGTCGAGTGCAGCGAGCTGGTATTTAGCCGAGCCATCCCATAGGTGGCTGCAATACTCCATACAGGAACGGACTTGTGCTTTATACAAATTACAAAGCTGTCCTGGTGTGAAGTATCGCCTCACCTTATTTAGGATGCCCAGCTTTTTAGCTGCAGTCTGTGCTTTTGACTCGATGGTCGAACCGAAGTTGAGGTCTGACGTCAACTCCATGCCCAAGAGCTCCAGACGGTCGGTAATGGGTACAGATGTACTTCGGAAAGTAGGGGATAAATTAAATGGGCTCCTTTTGGCTGAGAAAAGACAAGCCTGTGTTTTCTGGGCGTTGAACTTGACCAGATTGTCATCACCCCATTGGGAGACAAGATTTAAGGTCACATTCATCCGCTCAACCATGGCCTTTCTAAGAGCAGCTATCTCATCCCTACCGGCTTTTGCACTGGAAATGTATCTCTCTGAGACTGTGCTGTCATCGGCGTACCCAACAGCTCCAAGCTGAAGCAGGTCGTTGATGTGCAGCAAGAATAGAGTAGCAGAGAGAACAGACCCTTGAGGAACACCGGCATTGATTGCCATGAGATCCGATGCGCAGCCGTCAATGACCACTCGGATCGATCGTTCACTCAAAAAGTCCGATAACCAGTTGCAGAAGTCAGCAGGGATACCAAATGCGGGAAGCTTGCCAAGCCGACTATCATGCCAGACCCTGTCAAAGGCCTTTGATATATCAAGAGACACAGCAAGAGCTTCGCCGTGTTTCTCGATGGCCTCACCCCAACGATGCGTAACATACGCGAGAAGATCCCCGGTCGACCGACCACGGCGGAAGCCATACTGGTGGTCGCTGAGGAGCTCATTGTCTTCAAGGTATGCTAGCAGCTTATTGTTAAGAACCCTTTCCATCACTTTGCAGAGAATGGAGGTGATGGCGATTGGTCTATAGTTGACAGGATCAGCACGGCTACCCTTTTTGGGTACCGGTTGCACATTAGCAAGCTTCCAGGACTCAGGCACCACTCCGGCTTTAAGAGAGAGGCGGTACAGGCGAGTCAGTACAGGAGACAACTCTGGAGCACAGCTCCTAAGGACTCGAGCAGGTATACCGTCCGGTCCACTGGCTTTGTTCACGTCTAGATTGCATAGGGCTTTACGGACCTCCTTAAGGTGAACTGCAATCTCCGGCATTACGGAGTTACAAGGAGGTATGTTAGGTGGTGAATTAGATGCTGAGTCCAGACGCGAGTTTTCAGCAAAGAGAGTAGCAAACAAATTTGCCTTCTCTTGCGCAGTGTGAGCCAGTGTTCCATCCGGTTTCAGCATCGGAGGCAGCGAAGGACGACAGAAGTTCGATTCGACCGATTTGGAAAGGGACCAAAACTGCTTGCTACCTGAAGGGTAGGTCGCTAATTTGGCCCCAATTCGTCCAATATGGTCAAACCGAGCCTTCCGTAACACCCGTTTGCAGTCTTTAGCGGCAGAGTTAAAGGCTCTCTTTATGTTGCGAACACCGAGACTGGCGCACCCGACACTACGGGCCGAGGCCCAGGCCTGGTATGCTTGCTCTTTGCGCAAATCTGCTTGAGCGCAAGCTGTATTGTACCAAGGCCGAGCCTCGTAGCCAAGTGGGACGTCAGAGAATGGAATATAGTACTCCATTCCCTGACGTATCACGTCGACAATTGCGTCAGCACAGATAGACGGGTTGCTTGAAGAGAAGCAGGTCCGCCGCCATGGGTAGGATGCAAAGAAATGCCGCATCTCATCCCAGTCTGCTGACCCGTACTTCCACACTCGCCTCATGCCCCTGGAAGTTGTATCCGGAGGAGAGCAGGTAGATACAGTTTTCACCAGACAGTGGTCTGACGATCCGAGCGGGGCCCAGACCGTTACAGAGTGCCTGTCCGGATCAGTTGTCAGCAGAAGGTCTAAACAATTGGGTGTGTGGCCGTCAACATCCGGGACGCGGGTAGCTTTATCAACCAGCTGGTCAAGATTTAGCGATAACGCAAACTTGCGCGCCTCTCTTCCAGCATGGTCTGATTTCTGGTACGGGAACAACCATTCTTTATGATGGGCATTAAAATCCCCCAGAAAAACTAGCTCCGCCATCGGGTATTTAAGTTGGGCCAACTCGGCTGCCTCCGTAAGATGGTCAAAGAGTCCAGTCGTCTCCGGATCACCACTATGCGACCGATATACACCGACATAGATGGACTTAGAAATGCCAGTGTTCACCATCAGCCACAAAGTAGAAAAACCCGCAACCTCGCAGCAGCGGAGACGCTGACAGCAAATGTCATCGCGGACGTACGCACAGACCCCAGCCTGCTTCTTAAACTTATGTTCAAGTGAGTATCCAGGGTAGTTGAGGTACGCCACGTCTGAAGGGTTTGCTATCTTTGTCTCCGTTAAAAAGAGTAAGTGAGGTTTTTCGGTCTCAAGATGGTGATGGACCGGATCGATATTTGAGTGCAGTCCACGGATGTTAGTGAATTGCACTTTAAAAGGGAGGAGGTGCTGCCGTTGATTACACTTACTTCTCTTTATTTTGCGTTTCATGGGTTTTTGGAGTTTTGTTTTTTTCTGGGAATAAAGGGAAAGTGAGGCGGAGGCGATTGACTATACATTTCCCTGAAACTTAGTTCGACATAGAGGGAATCTCACCTGGAGACTGCGGGGACGCCCGAACCCCCCCGAAAATGTCCACCGGGTCCTCCCATCCAGTCGCCGACTGGCACGGTGGTGCAAATCGGGATTTTTCGCGAGGTGGCGGGGCAGCCTTTCGCACGTGGCTAGTGTGCTACTTGGGCCCCCAACTTCCTGCGGTCGGCCAACGGCAAGACCGTGCTTCGGATCCCGCTACCCTCCAGAGTGAGTTACCACGACGAAGTTCGCTCCTAGGCTGCGACCAGTTTCGGACAACGCAACTACTAACTCCCCATTCCCAAAGGCACTGGTACTCCCACGCATCGACGAAACACAGTTGCCTGCTTGACGCCGAGCTCCGGTGGGAGGGTGGTCGCGAACCAGGCGGGTGTGATCCCTACCACCGCAAAGAAAGAATTGGTCAGTCACAGAAGGTGTTGGGTGTGACTGTCCAGGATGCGCCGAGCGCTTGGTTCGGTTTGGAGACTGCTGGAACAGCTTGCGCTACACGAGGAGGCTTCTTTAGGCATCCCAAAAACAAAACAATCAACACAAAAAAGAAGCTTTAAAAAGATGAAAATTATTTCCCTATACAGTCCTTTTACGTTTTGCATGAGTAGAGTATTCTATCCAAACTGTGTTGTGTCGCTTTGTTCACTGTGTTGTGTTGTGAACTTGTGACACAACTGCTTAGTACAAGAAAATCAAAAACGCCCAGAAAGTGATAAACATAGCGGCTACGTCGTGGTCGGGGAATTGTTTGACATTATTTAATTGTGCATGTTCTGGTGTTATTGAAATAAATGCTTCGATTGTAGGTAGGTATCTACTGTTAGGTACCTAGGTACCCTTTGATTTGGTTCACATAAAATAAATAAAGTCGTCAATATGCGTTCATTTTATTATTTGTCAAAGAATCTTTTTTTCATTTGGATAAAAATAAAAGGCTAAAAGTAATAATAGATCACGCAAAGTAGGTATTGGCTATGCAATTATGGCTCGCTAGTTGGTCGTATGTCAATATATTAGAAGTATTTAGCAAATGTTTTACCTAAACTACACATGTCTACGCACACATAAGTAGCCTATTGGCTTAACGTCACTGGGTTCGGCATTTAAAATTCATCAAAGATGATAACATCATACAGATAAATGTTGTAAATAAAATTGAACAGGTTTTTCAGTAAATACTTAGTAGGATATAGCCATTTTGTTGCAGCTGCGCTAGTAGTAGCTGTAGCTGGGCTACTTCTTCTTGCCAGCAGGCGGGGGGTTTCGTTCGCCGTGGTACTTGCGCATCAGATTGCCGAGGTGGGAGTCTGGCGGCAGCTCGCGCAGGCGCTGGTCGTAGCGGCCCAGGTACGACACGCGCCCGCACACGTATCCCACGCACATCGCCGTGAACACTTTCGGTACCACGCCGAAGTGCTGGTGCGGCCGCATCATGTCTGAAAACATTCATAGAAGTAAGAAGTCACTTGAAGGAACCACCACCAAAATTTATTTACACATTTCAAAAAATATTTTACTATAGTAATTTTGGGTAAAATTCTTACTTCTATGAAAATTTTCGTGGCGTTCTCTACCTTTTTTCTACCTAGCGTTGTTTTAATGTTCACTTACATTCTAAATATGTCAATGAGGGGTGTATCTTACCGTTCTTAATGGCTGCGTACGTGAGACTCGCTAGTATCGCGCTGAAGGGCAGGCAACGTCTGTAGAAGCTTTCTCTGTCGCATTCCTCAAGCGCTTTCATCTCCTCTTGGGTGAACTCGTAGTACCGCTGGAACAGACCAGGCGTGTGAGTGTGCATCACGCAGTTTGTGTGTGTGAGTGTGTGTGTGGGTGTGGGTGGTACCAGCGGGTGCGTCACGTTGCGCACGGGGGGACAGGTCTGCTTCAAGCGCGAGTCCAGAAAGCAGTCACAGTCCAGTTGTACGTCATTGTTCTTGGGTTTGGTTTCACTCATAGCGTTAATAGATGTCTTCACTTATTACTTCATCGTCGTTTTGGAATGAACGAACTAACTCACATTATTGCATTTTTTTTGTTTTTAATGTTACATTTATATTTTGATTTGTTACAATTTTGATGACATCTATCAGATTGAATTAACTGTCAGTAGTGACAATTGACAAGTAAACCATTCTGTACTGCCCGTGCTATTCGTTACTTTGGAAACTTTTTACTGAAATAATATTGCTGTAGTTCGAAAGAGCTACCGCGACCCCGGAACACAAAGGGCAAAAGGCATTTTATTTATTTGGGACCAAAAACAGTTACAAAAAATAATAATATTTAAAACGCATAACCTACACCACTGTCCATGGAATAACGACAATATTAAAGAAGGAAATAATTAAACGGACCTATATGTATGTGTGTATAGAACGGGAGAATTCAAATAAAAAAATCCTTAAAGGTCACACTAACCAATTCTGGAAAGCACATGAACATAAATCACCACATAAAAAAAGAATGAAACAATCATGAAGGATTAACAGCAGTTAATTCTCTAGTCAATTTTTTATATTTCATTTGATTATGCGCGAAACATCGAACCACACCGAAACCACAACAGAAACAACTTTCTGATTTCTATGGAATATGTACGACACACACATTACTTATTTATTTATTTTATTTTATTTTATTTGAACAAGCAAACTCGTACAAACACTAAGTCTAGACACACTCCATACAACTTAAACAACAGTTATTCATTAAACATATTGCCTATAAGTACTGTGAAAATCAAGTTTATTTAAATTCAAAATCTTTCTTAGTGACAACCCACCTGCATAATATTCGCCGCACATTTTTTCGACTTCCGCGTGTCACTAGCAGGATTCAGCGGAATACCAGCGTCAGATTATCTACCCGGCATTATGCTGAGCTTAGGCCTACTATGACGTCTTAAAGCAGAACTTATCAGCCTAGCAGATAAGCTCGAATGTAGAGCAATCGTACACAGCATTAAAGAAGTACATATGTACATGAACATGGATAGGATTTAGTTAGTCTGACACTTCTTTCCGCTCCGGCGAGAGCGGGACAAGTTATTTGATGAGTAGGTACCTATCCGAAAAATAAAAAAAGAAAGTAGGTGTGTATATCCTACTTAGTTCTAACTTGTCATAAAAGTACATACATTATTACTTTTTGTGACGTCAAATAACAATACAGGCCGGTAAAATGTCCTAAACGTCAACATGGCAAATAGAAACATACGTTAGTCCTTCAGTGTCAAATTTATAGTTACATTTGCAAAACTATGCCGCAATTTAGGTGTGCGAAAGAGAGTCACAGTGCCGAGGCATCAATATAGTGTCAGTAGGATCAAGTGCGCGCCGGGCGAGCAGGGCCACTAGGTGCGATGGCGCGGGCGTTGCTGCTGGCGTTGACGTGCGCGGCGGCCGCGTCGGCGGCACACTACGCGGATTACTCGGGCGTGAAGATGCCCGCATACGGCGCGGGGGACTACGAGGCGCCGCGCGACCCCGCCGCCGGGCCGCTCGACGACTACCGCGGCCACTCCCCCGACGCGCCCGCCTCGCCCGACTACAAGTACGAAGAGGAACCGCGCGGTAAGTCATTCATCCTCACTATCCCTCAACTACGCAACAACAGATGTTATCCCATAGGAAATGACTTGCGGAGGTCAGATAAGCAGGTGCTTAATGTAAAGTATTGGTTAGATTCGGTTTAGATTAGAAGCCGACCTCAACATACCTACCTACCTGGTAAAAGACCAAAGCAAATAATGGTGTCATGTGACGTACCATAGTATTGGTAAAAACATTGAGCGAGCGATTACCACCTATGTTGTTGTTGTCACTGTGACTGCATTCAGCCACAACTCAGGAAGCACTGCAAGGTATTTTGGTTAAATATCCGCATTGAAATTAAGTTTAAATCGTAAGTAACATGGAAAATATTGTATTAATTATTCGCGGATTGGGCGACGCTACTTACAGTAAGCTCAATATGGAAGTGGAACTGGGCGGGCCACATCTGCCGCATGTCGACAAAGTTGAGCCAAAGTACCAACCAATTGGGTTCCGAACAACAGTAGCCCTACTATGACCTCTTAAAGCAATTCTTATTCCGCTGAGGGAAAGAGACAGAGCTATACAGGGTGTCTAGCACCATCTCTTTCACTCAGTGGAATAAGAATTGCTATAAGATGTCATAGTAGCCCTTCAGGACCCGGTGACGCGGTAGGCTCAGAAGGAGATGCCGTGACGAGCTGGACTTCGGATTGCGTCACAACAGCAAACGACAGAAAAAAAATGGGAGGAAGGGATTGCCAAGAGCCTCGACCAATACCTACCTGACGATGCTCTCGTTAGGCTGCTGGATCAAGGGCTTGATACAGAAAGCGGTAAGTAGGTACTGCTGGATGCGGCTCGTATTATTAGGAGGTACCTTTCTCTGGTGCCCTGACCGCCGTTAGGTTGGAAGGGTCCAAGGTTCCCAATACCGGAGGGCTACTATTTTTATATATTTAAAAGTTTTTTTAATCAAGGTATGATAAAAAAATGTAAAAATATGTATACGAATGAATAAACGGAAGCTTAATATGCTTCGAACGAAAATATAACGATGGTACTTTTATTTACAGTTAAAACTGAAAAACCTGGAAAGGATTCAGACGACCCAGAGGTATGGCGAAAACCGGGAAGAAAGCAAAGAGGATTGATGAGACCACCCATAGACAGCGCTGCCGACGCCGCGCGCAAGTACGACCGAGACGAGGAGGACGTGCCAACGTACCGAAGCAGCCACCGGTACCCTAAGCATCGCTCGCGACTCAAACCCGAGCCTCGCGGCGACGAGCCACCACGGCGGGCCAAGTATAGTCGAGATAGGAAAGATGAAGTTAGTGATATAGATAGCAAAGACTATTTCCATGTAGATAAAGAAGACTTTCCAGATGATAAGAGTAAAGATTTCGATGAAGAAAATAAATTTGTAAACGAAGCCACCACAAGGCGAGGGGCGCGGAGGAAACCGAGGGACAGGTTCATAAAGAGGAAGAGCAGCGACCTGGACTTTGCTTATGACGACGATGAGCTGCTGGACCAGCGGATGAAACATGACGAAGAATTGGCGGGACTTCGGCACTCGCGCCTGCCGGACGGACCCGAAACCCGCACACGCGCTCCGCACGCGCCTCACGAATCTCACGCGCGTGAACACTTCCGACCGCCAGCGCCGCTGGACGACGACGAAGAAATATCGCACGTAAAGCCGCTCGCTAAAGCCAAGTACAAGCCCTACGAGGACTACGACGACTACTATGATATGAAGAGGGTCAACAACATAAAGAACAAACTGCCGCAGCTCCTTCGACGTCCCACCACAGGTACGTGTGCACGCCGCCTGCTCTTTTTGTTCTATCAGTACAGATCCCCCACTAACAACTAGCTATAGCACCACAGACAGCCAGTCTGCTGGTCGTGTTACCGTGACGCCACTGCTGTACTGTGCTATTATCCATAACTACCAGATTGTCTTCAAACGACCGATGTAACTCTTGCAGTATTTCACTCGCTGTAGTTATAAAACGACCTTAAACGACCCAGCGTCCGACAATCCAACAACCTGTGGTACCTACTGATGTAACGAATGCCTTATTAAAACAATATCTGTCACTGCGTGTTAATATTAACGTGCATCTTTTTAGCCAGTCTTAAAGAAGGTCATCTTAAAATCCCTAAGATGTTATAAATGACAATGCAACTTGAAACAAAGTTGAAAGAACGCAGTTTAACGCCCTCTGGTGTCTATCGGCGTGAGCTTTGAAGTGATTTGCCGTGGAGAAGAATATCTAAATTACGTTTCCCGGTGCACTACACTATTCATCTAGTGTTGAAATAAAGAAATAGTTTCAAGGAGTTCACACAGTTCATCATCACGCAGCACATCTCTGCTGGAAAGCTTCTGTGTGACAACAACACTAGAACCTACTTCTTTGTCTCTAGCTCACCTAAAAAGGAAATTAATAATGCTCCAATACTAAAAATAGGTCCACGCAAATACTGTCTGAGCTTAAAAGAAGTTTATCTTTCCAACCTTGTAGACGGTTTAATTACCAAGTTTTGGCGCGGTATTAAAATAACCTGTAGTGAGAAGCGGTAAAATCTATTTCGTCGGAAATACGTGAAATAGGCAAACATAAACTACTAAGATAGAGTTAAAAAAATTGAATGAATTACTTGCCGACCCAATCCGAGGTATTCACCTTTAAACCATTACCCATATATATATATTGTTTTGTTTGCGTCAGCCATTTAATGCGGTCTAATAACTTCCTGAAGTTTCACTACTACAAGTACTTAAAGGCGGGTACAAATTAAAATATAACACCTTTATCGCTTTCGTTATTTGTAAGTGATTCGGCGCGAAGATCGGAAAGCTAACGAAACGCCCGTTGTGTGTGCTCAGAGAGGCCCCCCCCGAAGCCGACGAGCTACCTGGATATGCTGTGGACCAACCGGCGCCTGCTGCCGCCGCACGACGACGTTGTGACGTTGCCGCCTTCCACCACGCGCCTCTTCAGCCCGCGTCCCAAGACGCCCACGCCCACCACCACGACCACGCCATCCACTACTGCGCCCTCCACCGTCACCACTACCACCGTGTCCACCACCACACCTAACGCCACGGCGTTGTCGCTCGCCGAGAAGTCTAGACTGTCCATCCTGAAAAAGGACGCGCGGAAAAAAGGACAACATGTGGACGCATCGACGGCGAAGCCTCCAGTGCTGTTACAGGTGACGCAGTACGTGCCCACCGTGGTGATGGTGGAGCCACCCTCCTCCCTGCACCCGTACATGCGCGTGCGAGAGCTGTCCGACGATTCACCCGCGCGCCTCGAGAGCGTGAAAAAGCTTATGCGTCATAAGCTGGTGGCCGAGGCGAAGAGTATCCACGACCTCACCAGCAACTGGGATGAGATGGTATGCGACTACATCGACACGTCCCTGCTGGAGAGCGAGCAGCACTCGGGCGCCCCAGGCGCGCCTCACACTCGCGCCGACACTACCACGCTTATTTTGTGTTGCATGATTGTGTATTTTTAAAGTGTTTGTAGCTTGTATTGTATTGTTGTGTAAGTATTGTGTCTTGTTAAAAGAAAATCAATAAACATGTAATTTCTTTTTTTTATGTTTTACTTATTGTTAAGGCTAGGGCCTGTGGTGAGTGTGTGCGATACTTAGTCACCAACTCGAAAAGAAAGAACAGCTTCCATTCAGCGGGAAAGTCAGCTGCTATACACAGAATTCGGTATGAAAGTGAATAAAATCCTTATAGTAAGATTAATTGGGGTCATCTACGAACTAAAAAGACTACATAGCTAATGGGTCATAGCGCTTAAAGTTACCAAAACTTAGAGTTTAAAAAATGTCGTTTCATTTTCCTGTAACACGTAGGTACCTAAAGACGAGCCAGGTCCTTTTTTTTAAATCTGTATAATTGATTACATTATCTCGATTAATGTTCAAAGATTAAAATCTGAGGAACGGTTATGAAAAATAATTACAAAATAGTTGTGTTTTCTACGGATAATTGAAATTTAATTCGGATAACACGTAGGATGAGCTCAGTGGTTACTATGGAGCCGTGTCGGAGTTGATTACGTTATGCACTAGTTCATAGGCGTAGGTACCTACATCGATAGTGTTCCTGTAATTAGCAGTGCTGCGCACATGACCCTGGAGCCCGCTAGCTGGCGGTGCAGTGCAGCCCACTGACCAGTGTGGTTGCCATTGTGTGCAGAGAGCGCGCCGCTACCACGCAGCTCGGGGGCGAGCGTGGCCGAGCGCGAGCTGAAGGCGGCGCTGGGAGCGATGGGCGCGCGGCGCACACGCACGGGTGCGGACGAGCCGCAACCCGCCCCGCTGCTAGCCGCGCCCCCGCCTCTATCGGCCGTGCCCCCGCCGCCCACGTTCCCCCCCGCCGCCGTGCCGTCCGACACAGACAAGCAGTGGAACGACTTCATCGCCGCCAACCACTCGCCGTGGTCGCAAGCTTCTATATTGTATGTTACATTGTTAGCTTTAATAAACTGTTCGCTGAGATACGAGTATAGCAATATTTCAGTGAGAACCCTCCTAACTTAACTGTCGTCAAGTGTCACCTGCAGCCGCTCTGTGGGCTGTTCCTTGCATATATAGGTATGCCCTACGCGGATTATCTTGCGTGAGTATAGAGACAAGCGAAAGAAACGAAAATTACCAGCATTTCTTATTACTCGTATTTGCAGTGACTGAACAACAGAATAAGTTACAAATTATTTCAGATATAATATGTATAGTTTTCAATCGAGGCACTCAAGTTTACTTTGTCTTTGTACGATTATTTACCTCCCATACTCACCCACAGTTTTATATATATTTAGTTTTGCAGTTTAAAAAATATTTAGAGCATGCTTCTAGGACATGCTACGACGTAGAGCGCCGTTTCGTAGACCTCTCTAGAGTCTGCCACAAAAGCACTCGCGTAGTTGGTCCGCGTAGCTGGGCTACGCTTATGTTTGTACCTGCGTGGAGAGCAAATAATGTCAAAAACAATCTAACCATGACCACGTGATGTTGGTTACAATTCCGTCGCGTGCATTATAAGTCAAGAATAATGCTAATAGGTACTAACTACTACGTTGATAATAAGACAATTATATGCCACAAGTTATGCCTCTGCATTGCTGCCTTACGGAAACGTGTTTCAGTAAGTCTACTGAAACACGTTTCGGAACTGTTTTTTTTATATTATTGTCTTATATGGTCGATTTTATATTATTGTTAGTTTCTCTCTAAAAATCTCTTTCTCTGGTCAAGCGGAGTGTCGACCAGCCAGCGGGAGATTTCCCCAAAACGGAGCTGCGCGCTCGTTCCCCATGACCCGAGAGTTTCCTTTGCCTATTTTTATAATTACAATGTTTTAGCAGACTTCAAAAATAAGGTGATTCTCAATTCGTCGTAATCTTTTTTTTATGTATTTGGGGAATTCTTTAAATTGTTTGAAAGGTAAAACTTCCTAGTTGCTTCCATGATCATAAGGTCTGATTCTGATGATAGAATCCTGGAGAAATGGGAGGAACTTTTAAAAAGGTTTTTTTTTTTTGAAGTTATACTTCTTTTGGCGCGATGGAGAAAAATGATGAGAGTGATTTGCGCGCGCACAGCGACAACGTGAAGTTAGTTATAGGTGTTCTAGTAACTATGTTCATGTTGTATCTAGTATTTTTATATTTAGAACACATGTTTCATAATAAATAAATATTCTTTTGGTGTTTTTATTAAGCTATTGCATAGCTTTTAAATCAATTTCACATTCCAAGCTACCCTTGCCGAGATTTGGAAATGGATAGGTTACCACACGGAGCCAGGTTAAGCAACCTTTGCCAAGGTTTGGAAATGGATGGGTTACCACACGGGGACAGGTTAAGCAACCCTTGCTGAGGTTTGGAAATGGATGGGTTACCGCAGTGGGCCAGGTTAAGCAACCCTTGCCGAGGTTTGGAAATGGATGGGTTACCACAGTGGGCCAGGTTAAGCAACCCTCACCAAAGTTTGGAAATGGATGGGTTACCACACGGAGCCAGGTTAAGCAACCTTTGCCAAGGTTTGGAAATGGATGGGTTACCACACGGGAACAGGTTAAGCAACCGTTGCCAAGGTTTGGAAATGGATGGGTTACCACACGGGGACAGGTTAAGCAACCCTTGCCGAGGTTTGGAAATGGATGGGTTACCACAGTGGGCCAGGTTAAGCAACCCTCACCAAGATTTGGGAATGGATGGGTTACCACACGGGGACAGGTTAAGCAACCCTTGCCGAGGTTTGGAAATGGATGGGTTACCACAGTGGGCCAGGTTAAGCAACCCTCACCAAGGTTTGGAAATGGATGGGTTACCACAGGGGGCCAGGTTAAGCGACCCTTGCCAAGGTTTGGAAATGGATGGGTTACCACAGGGGGCCAGGTTAAGCAACCCTTGCCGAGGTTTGGAAATGGATGGGTTAGCACACGGAGCCTGGTTAAGCAACTCTCACCAAGGTTTGGATAAAGGAATGGATGGGTTACCAAAGTTTTTTTTCTTTACACCAAAGAAGTATAACTTCTAACGCGTGTACATAAGTACACACACCCCTTTTTTTTAGCCTTCTTTACTTTTTTATTTTAGTAATTTTATGTTACTCTATGTGGCGGCCAAATTTTCTAAAGTTTCACGACTCCGATATAAAAGCCGTTACGTTATGACAGTCTTTGCCATAAGTGCAACTTTAATCCATACTGATAAGTATTATAAAAGCGAAAGTGAGTTTATTTTGTTTGTTTGTTTGTTACCGCTTCACGCTTTAATGGCTACACCGATTTTGATGAATTTTGGTACAGAGATAGTTGGGACCAGGAGACGGACACAGGCTAGTTTTAAAAAAAAGTGGGATGTGAGTGAGAGAGAGGGAACAAAAGGGAAAACTTATCGTTGCTATTACAAATCATGCAATAAGGGGAACTGTGTCACCCCGAATTTAACGCGAGCGAAGCCGCGGGCAAAAGCTAGTAGCTAATAGGTATTTTGAAAAAGTGACACTATAAAAGAATGCGCTTCATACAATAATCGTTTTTATCGATGCCACATATTAGTTAATGCAGATTTTTTTCGTGAAAAATTAAATCCGAGTAGTAGGTAGGTACTGATAGTTCCATCGTGAATAGATTGTGATTATGATAGCTTAGATCTCTGTAACTGGACGAGTTCGGGGTGATCTCTTTGTCAATAAGGATTATAACACAAGACAAGTCATGTTCAGTGGTCTGGCCGTCTGGGGTGTCCGTTCATGAAATCAACCGACATCACTACATTTCCCTTTATTCTTAAAGGTACACAAACAAACAAACATGTATGTAGGTAGGTAGGTACCTACGTATGTGTGGTTTATTTTCGTAAATGAAAACACGCCATTCAATAAACTTGTCATAGCGAGTATGCCACAAGGTGCACGAATCCATTAACAGTAATTGTTATAATGGATGGTCATTTATGTCATTTATATATGTAGATAGTTCGTTATAACAGAGTTCCTTGGTATCGTTGTCGCGTGCTCGCAACAATTGTGTCGCGCTCAAACTTGATGGGTTCATGTTCACTGTTATATAAATAAACTAGCGTCCTCGCTCAAAGCAGGGACACATACAGTACGTCCACACAGCAGTCCGTTTTACAGACCCGTTTTATCGTATTATATCGATTTGGCGATGTTAGATGCGCGGCACGCGAATATTGCATCCAGTTGCAACAGATTCGTTAAAATGATCCTGTCATACAGAGTGCTGTTTGAATATAGAGAATCTCTTGTAACAGTTTAGATGTACAGGTAAGATGGCACCTCGGCGGAACATTATGATAAAAATCATTATTTGGTAAAGCGAGATTACGACCCAAATACTACACTAGCCACCAGCCCGGTTTCGCTTAACAAATATTGATTTTGTGTAAAACTAATAATGATGCTGAAAAAACCATAATCCGTAAGTATAAACATATTCTGTCAAATACTTTTTAACTGTTATCGTTATACTATAATAGCTTAAATATGGCCGCGGTTTCGCGCGGTGTAACACAGTTCCCCTTTCCTGATTTGCAGGTACCTGCTACCTGTATTTTTTGCCCGGGCGCCTTATTTATTGTAACAGCAAAGCTAAATTTTCCCTTTTCTTCCCTCTGTCTCCCTTATTCCTCACTTTAAAAAAAACATTGACTATGTCCGTCTCCCAGGTCCCAACTATCTCTGTACTAAAATTTATCAAAATAGGTTTAGCCATTTATGCGTAAAGACGTAACAAATAAATTCACTTCCGCTTTTATAATATTAGTAAGGGTAGTAAGGACTAGCTGGCGCCCGCGACTTCGCTCGCATGATACCTCTATGCCAAATTTCGTCAAGATCCGTTCAGCCGTTTTGATGTGAAAGAGTAACAGATATCGATACATCCATCCTCACTAACATTCGCATTTATAATACTACAGTTTTTTTGAAGTTATACTTCTTTTGGCGCGATGGAGAAAAATTATGAGAGTGAATTTAGCCGGCGACATCGTGAAGTTAGTTCTAGGTGGCATGAAAATCGATAACTATGTTCAAGTTGTATATTCTAGTATTTTTTTGATTAATTTTTATATTTATCGTTAATCATTACAGCATTTTAGTTATTTTTTTTCTATTTCGCCAAAGAAGTAGGTATAACTTCTAACGCGTGTACATAAGTACACACACTCTTTTTAGGGTTCCGTAGTCAACTAGGAACCCTTATAGTTTCGCCATGTCTGTCTGTCCGTCCGTCCGTCCGTCCGTCCGTCCTCGCTTAATCTCTGTGACCGTTAGCGCTAGAAAGCTGAAATTTGGTACCAATATGTATATCAATCACGCCGGCAAAGTGGTAAAATAAAAATTTGAAAAAAATGTTTTATTAGGGTAGCCACCCTATATGTAAAGTGGGAAGTGATTTTTTTTTAATTTCAACCCTAACGTGTGATATATTGTTGGAAAGGTATTTAAAAATGAATAGGGGTTTACTAAGATCATTTTTTGATAATGTCAATAATTTCGGAAATAATCGCTCCAAAAGTAAAAAACAATGTCCCCCCCCCCTCTAACTTTTGAACCATGAGTCTAAAAAATATGAAAAAAATCTGAAAAGTAGAACTTTATGAGGACTTTCTATGAAAATTATTTTGAACTTGATTGACACAACAGTTTTTGTACAAAAAAGACAAAAAGTTTTACAAAATAATTTCTGGACTAAGTTTGTAGTATAATCGTATATGCAAGCATTTTTTTTAACTTCGTTCACATATTTTATTATCCTGAACGTATCTTTTTTCAAACAAAAAAAGAATTATTGAAATCGGTTCTCGCAATCCAAAATTACCAGAGAAATTGCACGTCTTTGTAATAATTAGTAACCCAATTCCTCGAGAGATGGCGCTGTAGGTACTTATTACATTGGATCGGGTATTACCGAATTGTTCGGTTGGCCTCATAACTGGGAACACTTATTGTGACGGACGGGAAACTACGGAACCCTACACTGAGCGTGGCCCGACACGCTCTTGGCCGGTTTTTTTTTTTGTTATTATTTATGAAATTGCGCTCGAACGCAATGTGACTGAAAAAGTGATAGATTTGAATGTTGATGGATGGAGAGGGAAAGGAAGGCTAAACAAACGCTGCATTGATTGTGTAAGGAATGATATGATGGAGAAAAGAGAGAGTAATGCAGTGACGTCTGACAGGGGAGAATGGAAGAAGAAAACGTGTTGCGCCGATCCCAAATAGATGCCCTTATCCCACGGGCAGGACAATGATGATGATGATATAACCTTATCCGTTGTAGAACGTGAATGTCGCGTGATGAGATCACAGTAATATGACATGTGCTCTCGCTGCTGAAGTCAAAAGTTATGTATGTAAGCTTACAATAATCATTTGCATTTCGTGTCTTTGAATCCCTTGCCACCACTCCGGGTTCTCATTTAGGATCCCTCGGTACACTAGTGATTCAATCATAGAATCGTTCGCTTGCTCAGGACCTAAAATCAGCATTTGCAGCAAAAAAATAACTTTGCTCTCTAGTTGCACAAATAACTATTTCACCTCGCGCTTTTAATAGATCCGGCCTGTATAAACTGAGAAACACAGACGCAAGCACGGAGTTCCTTGCTTGGCTGTGCGCATCATAAAGGATGCAGCAAAGCGCTTCGTGCGTCTTTGTGGAATATTGGCATGGCATGGGTGATAACATGGACTCCCAATAAAAAATTCCAGGATATTTTCAGAAGTCTGTATAAATAAACACTTTTCAACTTTGCTAAATATTTGTCACACTGTGAATGCTGCAGTAATATTAAAACGAGAGCCATTAAAATTTCGGGTTATTCTATAACATAAAAAATGCAATTATTTCAAATAATGTAGCGATATGTACTAAAAAAAATCATTAAACTAAATATATATATAAAATAATTATACATATAATAGGTATGTATAAATTTCATGTTGATTAACGCATAGGAAGTTAAATAACAAATTATTTGGAACCCTTAAAGGATCACTTCGGTGTCCGCCCGTCTGCCCGTGTCCGCCCGTCTGCCCGTGTCTGTCTGTCAAGCAAGACCCTAATGTCGGGAATGCGTGGAGGTATTGCTATTGAATTAATATTATAAAACCATATAGTCAAGCCTGTAGACTTTTTGTGCTGTGGAAAAGTCTACCCTCTAAATTGATGCATTGTAAAGATATGGCCATTTATGTAAAGATATGGCCATTTATGTAAAGATATGGCCATTTATGTAAAGATATGGCCATTTATGGCGCAGTTTGTACGGAACTGTCTGACGCTCTTGGCCGGTTTCTTATGTATATTTTTAATATTGTTTATAGATATTTATTTCAATAATCAATATATGTTAAAATATTTCTGCAACTAGCATGTTGAACCAAATCGTAGTTCAATAAGAGATAGTATTCCAGGTAATGTAATGAAAACGTATATTTTCAAACTCTTTTCAAAGGGGGCTCCCTTTGAAAAGAGTTTGAAAATATACGTTTTAATTTTTTAATTACGCTTAAGTGGCAAAACGACACAGATTGTTTCAGAAAATCTAGAAAAGTATTTACATAAATTGTTTAACACATAATTTTAAAAAACCGTTTCACAACTTCACAAGGACTACAACTGATTATTATTTAAATTTAAACACATTTTGTAAATTTTGTCGTTTTTCTATTATTGAAAAATCTTTTATTATACTTTATTTCGTCCTATTTAGTGTATACTAGTGACCCGCTTCGGCTCGGGTGCCATGTACCTACATACTTATATACGTATACTAGTTTAATACATACCACATATAACCTTCCACTTTAACGACTCTTTCGATTGCTGAGAACTGCATTTAAATGAGTGAGAAAGAGATGAGAGAGAGAGAACAGTCAGCGGAAGTAATTTCATTTTATAATACATAAGTATAAAGATAACCCGATGTCTAGTTATTACTAAACATGCTGTCGTGAAAACAGCTCAAATCATCTTTGAACTTCAGCCAGAACCAAAACTACAAACGCTTTGTTTCCATCCACTAGATGGAAACACGTACGCTACATAAAAGTTATCTCACTGAATTTTTTTTTATGTTGCTAACTTTTATGATTATTTCAGCCGTTAGTTAGTTTGAAGGCATATCAAGACAATGTTTAGATTACTCCACTGTCGATACGCTGTCTGTAAGCATTGCTCTGTTGAGTTGCGCGCCACCTGTGCTCAGCAGCGGGCCGCGCGTGTCTGCCGCCAGAGGGCGCCGGCGCCGGAGCGACAGGCGACGCCGCGGGGCATTGATTGCGCGTGTGTCGCGCGAGCTCGTCGAGACTGCCGCCGCGGCAGTATTTAATTATTTATTCGCCGCGCGAGCCGCGGGCCGGAGGTCGCTCGTGACTGGAGACGAGCGTGCGGGGCCGGTCTCCCCGTCAGTGTTGTTGTATCGAGTCTGAACCCGGTGTTATAAGTGACTATTATGAGCGACAGGGATAGATCGTCGCCTTCCCTCACGGACACCCCGCTGAAAACGTACATCGGCCGGCACGACGACGACTACCCTCTCATAAACGGAAACGGTGAGTGCTTCCGACTTGTTCTTGCGAGGGTTCGAAGGTGCGGAGCGCGCGGCCGCGACCGCGACCCAGTGCAGCGCGCTGGGTTCGCATCACGCGCTCGGGCGCGCACTCTGGTCGCGCCGCCGCTGGGGCAGCATGGCGCTGTGCTCGCGGTCCGCTGCTCGCTGCTCGGCTGGCTGCGGATCTCCGCACACGATAAGGTTTGCCGCATTGAAGCTTCCGCCGTTCGATCGACCCGCTCCCTTGTGGCGCCTTTCCGAAAAGCGTAAACTTACCTATAGCTCGCGGTAGCTACGCATCGCCGAGGGATCCCAATTCAAGCGTTCCGATGTCTTAGGGTATGTGAAGCGGAACCGAAGGAGTTCGGTGCGGCCGTAGGGGGCTCCTGTGGCGAGGGTGCTGAGCGGAGGTGTCGCGGAGCGGTCGCCAGCTGGCGCGGATCGATACCGTGACCTTAGCTCCGACTGCCGAACTGTTGGAAGGGTGGATTCGCGAGATATCCGCCAGTCGCGGGCACACTGCGCCACTTCCGGCTCCTCAGCTGCTGCCGGTACTTACGGGGTTATTGACACAACACAGCTGCGACACCCGATCAGATAATCGCTGCACAATATTCGCTGTCTGCTGATCTAACAATTTTAAAGATTCAAGCAGAACGTCAGTTGCGTGACTTACAAATTAGTTGAATAGAATGAAACTTGTTAAAAGTTATTGTAAACAGAACTAAAATGATGAAGCCCGATTTGATTGAATTAGCCTTCAGTAATTCAGTACTTTATTAGTTCAGTAGTTAGGGATTCGTTTGTCAGGTAGGCATACGTTTTATATTATGTTTGAGGACAACGACATTGTTTTTGACTCAGACTTGCTTTTTGAATTTATTTTCCTGCTAGTACAGGTAATCGTATCCTTATGTAGATAGTTTCATATTTGAAAGAAGTCTCCACGACTGCGGACAACATTGCCAGTTATTTCTATAACACGAAATATCAAATTACTTTGCTGGTTGACAAAATAAACAAACAATTTTAGAATATCGATGCTTCCGACAACAAAGGTCGTAAACACCAAAATAGCACTTTTGGTAATCAACGAAAAACAAAAAATAATTTCGTTTTTGGCTTATATCTTTTTAACTTTAAAAGTTGTAAAATTGTGTTCTATACAAGAAATACGTAAAATACGATGGTGTTTCATAATATATTATTGCTATTTATGTCAAAGCCTTATTTTAAAAGTTAGCTTGGACATACACCCCAGAAAATTCAAGAAGTTGGTATTTACGACCACTAACAAATCAATGGAGAACGATTTGTCTAACGGAAGTTAGAAGTATGCACCAGTTTTTAGATACAATAGTTCTGGGTTTGGTTTTAAAAACCATATATTGAAATAAAAATGAGTGTAAACACCACGATCTGATGCGATGGTATGTAACAAACATGGAAATATCTAAAGCAAATCAATTAATTTAAGACTGTAAGTTGAGTTTTTATTACTTGTAATAAAAACAATAAATTAAACCCAAATTGACATAATTAAAAAAGGTTTTTTGTTCATTGACCGTCATCGTTTAATCAAAATAATGGTTAAGCAAGGCACTAATACCGCCCGGGTGTCACCATTGTGACGATCGCCCGGAGGACACGGTGGAGCACACAGTGGCGATCTGCCCAGCGTGGGCGGAGCACCGCCGTGCCCTCGTAGAGGCGATCGGCGGCGGCGATCTCTCGCGTCCGGCCCTGGTTCAGGCCATGGTCCGGAGCGAGAGGGAATGGGAAGCGGTCACCACCTTCTGCGAAGCAGTAATGCTATTTATAGTAAAGGAGGTGGCCGGGCGTTTGAGGGAGAGAACATCTGCCCAACCCAGCCGCCGCGGGAGACGCCCGGCCACCATAGATGCGGGCCTGTGGACGGTGAGCAATGGGTAGTTCACCGTCCGTCCGACGATTGACGACAGGCCGTGTCGACGGCGCGTTCGTGTATCACGCGCGCCTCAAAGAGAGTCAGCAAAGCAGAGGGGCTTGCCAGAGCCTCCGCCTGCCGGGGTTGTGGGTTGTTCGAAAGAGATACCGCGGCCCCGGAACGTAAAGGGCAATAGAAGGAACATGGGTGGGTTCTAGTCAGTCCAAGTCTGACATGCCCCCCCGCTCCGCCTAGAGCGGGGGAAGTCATTGGATGATTTCCCACCAATGACTTCCCCCGCTCACAAAAAGGCATTAATACAAATTCAAAGTAACAAATTGTCTAAACCAATCACTTAAATTTCCATTAGAGGATCTTGTACATCAATCATCATTTTTACATACACATACATACAAATTTAAAAATACACTTAACTAAGTATATTATAGGCATCGTCCCGTATAATTTAATCAAACGTTTGTTACAAGATGCCT
Organism: Ochropleura leucogaster; assembly: GCA_958449745.1. NCBI lineage: Eukaryota > Metazoa > Arthropoda > Insecta > Lepidoptera > Noctuidae > Ochropleura > Ochropleura leucogaster. Next base: position 24,196,550 of record OY288200.1, read on the forward strand.
ATAGTGTTCTACCTCCAACGGCGTACCCCGAACATAATTCAAAATGTTAAGTAATCATTTTGTTTCATTGATTTCAAGAAGATTTTATAATCACGACATTTTTTTAAAAACGTATTGATAATGAATTACAAAAAAATATATAAGTAAACATTTTACCAAGCTTACTGCTCTAATAATTTTAATAAACAATGCCCATTTTCACCAACGCCCTTAAAAATTTAGGTAGTTCATCTTTCTAGATCTTGTTTGTTCGGAAAGCTTCTGTACTATGGTCTACCTAACTCTTAGTGTCGTTGGTGAAAACGGGAAAGTGTTATCGACAAGATAATAAAAAAGTAGATGCAAAACATAATACGACGACGAGTTATAGAAAATCAGGTCTTCTTTCTGATTAATAATCTTCTGTCATTGGATTGGAATTCTCCAAGACCAAGTGACATTACGACAATTGTTTCTCAGCAGAGCTTACGTTTTAAAAATGATTGTGGGGTGTAATTACAATTATATATGTATTCATGTTTTTACGACCGACAGCTGTTTGTACGTTGTATTATACGACCTGCACGGTTATTCGGTTCTAAGCAATATAAGTTATACATACCCTCTTTTCTAAAAAATCTTGATTATACTAGTAAAAATTTTGGGTGTAAAAGTATTTTTTTTAGGCGAATATTTTTTTCACATTTTTAGATCGACGCAGCTCCAAAAATTAAGTAGGGCTGCGTTCTTAACTCATTTTCGCCAAAATGGCGTTTACGACATTTGTTGCCGGAAGCATCGATATTACATTGGAATTCCCGAAGTCGTCTTTTGTGGATAATGTGTGGCAGCATTCTGGCGTAGTGTAGACAGTAAGTGTTGCTGCTGTAGTGGTGGCGAGTGGCGAGTGCTGCTGACCCCGCGGTGATGCTCAGCAGCACGGCTGCTGTGAGCTGCGCCTCTTCGTAAGGCTCGCGATATGAATAGCGCTGCGTGCGCGGCGCGCGGCGAACACTGACCTTGACCGATATACATTATGATTGTATATGACGACAACATTCAAGATTGTTCATTTTCTCGTTTTGTTCAACGTTTGCATAAAAATAAGTAAGTCAGAAACTGAACACTTGTGACGGCAATCACCCTGCTGATAAACTTAGGGGTCAACATCACACATTACTCAATCCGAGCACCTGATTGTACATTACGCGCTGTATCTAGCGAGCGTGATGCGTGATAGCACACTTGCAACTATTGTGGCAACCGTCGCGTCGCGTCGTGATAACCTGGCAACAAATAGTTGATAGTTGTAGGCGGTATCACCACACTGTTGCCTTAATCACATTCACGGTTCATCGCTGGTGCACGATTGTTGAATAATGCAAGATGAACCGGCAATAATTGTAATCTATTTGTCAGAGCACAGTGCCACAACATTGTGCGGCGCAACAGTGGCGCGACAGTCGCGTGACGGGCCCACGTGGCGGCTCCTGTAGCCGGTGCTTGCGCAGTAATTATCGCGCTTATCTCGCGGCTCGCTGATAACCATACGATGCGCCACTACGACAGTACGACTGAGCGACACTCTTGTGATGTGATCACAAACACAGATAACGTCATACTACTTACTCAAAAAAACATACTTAGTTATTCTTGAGATTACGTTTAATGTGGTACATAGTTGGTACCGCTCATACGGCTAGCGGTAGAAAAAATGGAAATAATGAAGTCCTAAGTAAGACCCTCTGACACCATGCCTACACTATGTCAGAATTACCAAAAACCACACTGGCGCCGAAAGCAACCAGTTAGCTCTTGCAAGTAGGTACTCTGCCGCACTCTCTGGTCAGGATGTTCCTGACGAAGTGACGATAGAGCTCAGTGATAGATGATCCGCCCGATTTGTGATGTGTGTCGTAGCGTAGGGCCGGGCAGCCACCAGACACCACCTGGCACCAGTTGGCACCGCGCTGCTAGCCACGCGAACAGCTCGATGCTGTAACACTTTGAACGTTAGAAGGCGCCACATTTCCAGGCGCCCCGCACGCGTCGCTCCGCCACAATTACCTGTACAGTAAAGTTGCCAGTGGTTGCACCATAGCTAAGTATTGCACTGATTAAGTTTTCACTAACAAAACAAGCAAAACCTATAGTTTGATGCTCTTCAAAGTTAAAAAGTGCCTAGAAAATGATACAACACAACATAAGAGAATCTTAAGCAAGTTAACAACAACTTACTAAGTAGTTATTTCTTGTGAAATTCCTGAAAGTAGCTACGTCTTACCTGCGCAGGCATCGTTTATATTCATCGTTCCTTCAGCGATATGGGCAGATGGAACATTTCCTTTCATCCGCGCATTCCTCGATCAATCTCAGGTGTCGGTGGAAGATTATGTTACCTATTTAGATTAGATTAGATTAACCAAACGAACGTCGTCCGCGTGTCACTTATTGTACTCGGTTACACACACGACTCGTTTGCGTAGCTAAACTCTAAAATAATGTAAAATAGATAAAACGTGATATAGTATGATATTCAAATCAGTATGTGGCTTTTATCGGTACCTACGGACTGCGAGGCATCGGGCGGGCAAGCGGTGATATGACGAGGCGCCGGCCTTAGCCCGGTCCGGCCCACCAGCCCGGCCCAGCCGGACAGCCGGGCCGGGCCGGGCTATTCATATAAACTAGATTAGCCTCCAGCTCTAACCGGATAAACGCCGGGATCGGCTGAATGGATGATAGCGTTTTTTGACCCTCCGACTAACGAGTTATGTCTCGCAACTCTTATTTGTATAAAGTATGCGTCATACATACTATGAGGCAAACAAATAGTGCCCTTTTATCCTATTTACCTGTAATTCCCGGAATGATTACATTTTGTATTTGGGTGTTTCCTCCAGTTATGAAGCTATTTCATTCATAACAGTGTAGCCTTTCATTGGGACATCGCGTAACTTACCAATCTAATTGGATTCAGCTGAATAAGTACTAGTCTAGGTGGTGCGAACATTCTGGCCATTTCTCCACAACCTAGATAATGCGATACCAATTAGCTTCACATATTAAATAGGGATACTGGATTTAACGTTATCGTCAAGCATAAGGCAGGATCGTGCTTCACAACTGTGTGTAGTAGTAGAGCCGGGTCGCTTACAATGTTGCACTTCTTATCAAGCCCCATTTGCCCCAAATCATGCAGTCAATTGTGAAGTAGGTCTCGGACACATGTCGTCCGAGACCAAGAATAGCAGTATTAGCACAGAATAAATGGTATTAGATAAATTAATTTGGCTTTCTCAGTATCCCAAGAGAGATTTTAAATAATCGCATTTTGCTTCGCACCGTATTGACACTGATAGCTGCGATAAGATGTAAACACTTAGTGGCATCGCATCGCATCGCAGTAACGTGCTCGGTAATATTCCAACAAATAAACAACGTTAATTGCTCATAAGTTAGTTCCTTGTAAACCGCGAGATAATGCGACAACGGATAACACATTGAGATTTGACTTCAATGCCGAATAACAAAATAATAGATAGAAGCACGTCTCGTGGTAATGAGCGGCGCGTTATTTGTGGCCGCGAGTTATGTCAGTGATAAGTGACGTGCGCGCGCGCAGCCCGAGCCGCGCCGCGCCGCGCCGCGCTATGCTGCGCAAGCGTCGCCGTCGCCGTCGGTTGAGCCGACACTAACTGCTTGTAACTAACGCCGGCCGCTTTTCATTTGGCCGTTCATTTACATAGTACGTTGCGTTTGTCATTTAGTTCTATTGTTGAGTTGGTATATTGTATAGTGACATGTTTGAGAACGAGTAGGTACTTACTTAACCAGTAAGCTGTCACGTGGTGCACGATGATTGCGGTACATTCTCGTGTGCTGTGTCATTTACCCATTTCGTTAGTTTTGTGATTACTCGGTAATATGGAAATGATATTGTCTGTTAACTGTAGGCTAGTTAGTTTAGTTTTCTTAGCTGTAGGTACGTTGTGCCGTGCACCGTGGACGCAGGCGGTATGCCCGAGCCCGAGCATGCAGCGATAAAATTAAGGTGCGGGCGATGACTATTCCCGCGCTGATAGTACAACTGGTTTGTGGCGAGTTGCGCGCACATGCGAAATTCCCGTTACTTCACAAGCTAGTAAACTGTGCAATGATAAGGAGTGCGGGGTCCGCGGGGCACGTGCTAACGTAGCGCCACCCTCAACCGTTGTAGCAACAAGACACAATTTAACAGATTTTAGTGATGTAGGTATAAATTATACCTACTGGTATAAATTAGACAAAACATTTTTGATGATATTCAATCCTGTTTTTTGTGACTTTTATGAAACGCAGTAAAAGGTATGGTGGCAAGCCAATTTTCTACATGGCCCTTCAGAACTTTCAAAACACCGTTCTTATTTTCCGTAAGTCCTACCTGCCTGCCTCATCTGAAAATTCCATTAATAGTTACCTTAATAAGTACTAAGCTCGAGGTTCGTAGGACACACACCGAGAGAGATATAAGGAGTTAATTGTATTAAATCGAGCTCGCAGCTGCTCTAATATCAGAAGGAAAATCTGAAATAACGTTAGCGACATACTCGGTATAATATTGTAACTTTTCTTAAATACTAAATAGGTTTCCGTGGTGATGTGTTAACTAAAACGTAGCTCGTTCTAGAACGGCAAGTTGGGTGCAATGATGGAGCCTCGCTATGATTCCTGATACTACTAACATTAACTTTGTAATTAGGTATTGAGTAATAAAAAACGATCTCGGCTCAATTGTAAGTAGCTTTAAAGAATACCAGCCTCTACCAGCGGCTTCATAGCTGTCGAGGTTGCAAATCGTCGGTCTCGCAACACCGATTCCCATCACTACCAAGATAATAAGCATCATATCACCCAACCAATGCACGGACATGCTCCACCGTGTGCTGAGCTCGTCGGCATGTCGACGTGACCTGCAGAGTTACTGTCGCACTATGGATACATATATGTACAGATCCATTGAAAAATTGTAAGTAGGTATTCATAGTGAGTACGGTAACTGGCTTCATAATGTTATAGGCCGCGCATAAGGTCTGGGGCCGAATCGATACAGATTGCCAATTGCCATCGACACGCAAATGAAAGTTGGCGGATGTTTTAGGGACTTTCATTCTTCTCAAATAAATGAAAACAATTTACATGATTGTATGGCGTCCGCAAAATACTCAACAACATGTCAGGTTGACTTTATTAAGAACGGTAGTAGTAGTAGTATTATTAAGTACAGACATCTATTCTAATAGCTAGCATAGGAAATTCACTGATAATTTGGTATTATAAAAGTATCAGAAAAGCAGACGTAAAATTTGTTTCGCAATAAAATGTCTCACTACAAAGTATAAATGCACATAAAGTATATATACTCCATACAGTCCAAAAATTACACAAAGTCCTGCCATTTGACCCTAACTCTCAGAAAAGACGTAAATACCATGCTGCACCAATACCCTTCACTAAAACTTATAATGCAAAAAGACCATCAAATTCCGCTGCCCTTTATAGTAATTAATATTCATCCCATGACTAGTAAATAATGTTCAATGGATAAAACTGAAGACTTCTGATGACATTGAATTATCATCGTCAATATGAGTTGCAAAGACATATACGCACACACACAAACTCACACCCAGTCAAACAGTGGTGGGTTTGTCCATTTGCACACTATCTTCAAATCACCCCCTGGATCCAGCTGCCAAGCAATAGCCTCCTCAGATGTTGGTCAAGGCTATTGGTTATAAAGCCATTAGCCGACACGACTATCAGCACAATGACTGCTGTAGTTACGTGCAACACGCGAGCCAGATCTAGATACTTGAATTGTTTATCTTTCTCTGCCTTCACGAGGTTCTCGTCGTGCGGAACCGTTATATCAACTATAATTGCGCGACGCTCGAATCGATCTATCACCACAATATCAGGCTTATTGGTAACAATAGTCCTGTCAGTGACGATAGATAGATCCGATCGATATATTACCATCTTCAAGAACTGGTTCGGTAACATACTTATAGTACGGCAATTCTGATTCCACAAGGTTGTACTTCAAAGCAAGTTGGTGGTGGATAATCCTGGCTACTTGGTTGTATATATGCAAGTACTCTCCAGTCTCCGTTAGCCAGACAAGAACACCTAGAAATAATGTGACGGATCGATTCTTCCAGACGGTGACATGTCCGACATATGTCAACTGTGCCATGTCCGACATTTGTCAACGGTGCCATTCTTCACAATGTATTTCCGATAGTTGTTTGTCATCATAACTTCATCCATTATTGCACAAACAAAACCTTCGGTTTCCCCGAAAAGATTACCAAAGCGTAGCCAGGATATGGACGCTGAGAAATCTATTTCAGGCCAATGAAAGGCCCGGTAAAAGCGTCCATGAAGCTCCTTGCAATCATTGGTCACTAATACTTTAGGCGTACGCCAGTTCTTGTTAGACAGGGAGAGCGGGGTGAGGCCCTTGTCCACTGATACCACATCTCTGTGCATCTCCACATCGGCTTCTAAGAAGTATTCCCTGAGACTGCATACCTCACGGTTGTGCAGGGTTTTAGCGTTTAGGAAGCCACGACCGCCACACTTCCTTGGGATATACAGTCTCATCACTATATATGACCTGACCAGCTATTCTTAACCGATAGCCCAGACCTGAATCCTCCAGCAATGTGCTTAGAGGATTCAGGGCTAGACAGAACCAAAGTGGACTCAAACTATCGCCCTGAAATATTCCCCGTTTAATCCATACAAGCTCATCGTTTCCCTGGATTTGTCGACATTCTTGGTAACGAAGGGCCGTCCTCCATTGCCCCGTACACGACTCAAGAAAGGCGCGATATATAACATTATTCGTACATTTATTTATTTTTTTTACATATAATTACATTTTTAAATATTTCAAAAAAGCATAAAAAAACATTTAAAAATATAAAAATAGTAGCCCACCGGTATCGGGAACAGGGTCCAAGCTACCAGCGGTCAGGGCTCCAGAGAAAGGAACCTCCTAACAATACGAGCCGTGTCCAGGAGTACCGCTTTCTGTATCAAGCCCTTGATCCAGCTGCCTAACGAGAGCCTTCTTAGGTGTTGGTCGAGGCTCTTAGCAATTAAGCCATTGGCTGTAACGACTATCGGCACAATGATCGCTGAGTCCACGTCCCACATGTCGACAACCTCGCGAGCCAAGTCAATATACTTGATTTGCTTGTCTTTCTCGGCTTTCACGAGGTTCTCATCATGCGGGACTGTTATGTCAACAATCATTGCGCGCCGCTCTGACCGATCCACCACCACTATATCAGGCTTGTTGGCAACAATAGTCCTGTCAGTGATGATGGAGCGATCCCAGTACAATGTGATATTGCCATGTTCAAGAACTGGGTCGGGCTCATACCTGTAGTACGGCACTTCCGATTCCACAAGGTTGTATTTTAGAGCAAGTTGCTGATGGATAATCCTGGCTACAAGGTTGTGTCTATGCAAGTACTCTCCGTTAGCTAGACGAGAACAACCGGAAATAATGTGTCGTATTGATTCTCCCGGACGGTGGCATGCCCGACATATGTCAACCGTGCCGTCCTTCACAATAAATCTCGTAGTTATTCGTCATCATAACTTCATCCATAATTGCACAGACAAAACCTTCGGTTTCTCCAAAGAGGTCCCCGGAACGTAGCCAGGCTACGGACGCTGATTGATCTACATCGGGTCCATGTAGGGCCCGGAAAAAGCGTCCGTGAAGCTCCTTACTCTGCCATATCTCCTTGCGGTCGTTAGTGTCAAGCACTACAGGTTTGCGCCAGTTCTCTTTAGCCAAGGAGAGCGGGGTGAGGCCTTTGTCCACTGCAACCACATCCCGATGCATTCCCACGTCGTTTTCTAGGAAATATTCCCTGAGACTGCATATCTCGCGATTGTGGAGAGTCTTGGCGTTTAAAAAGCCTCGACCTCCACAACTCCGCGGGATATACAGTCTCATAACCGAAGAGCGTGGGTGATGCATACGAAATGCCGTTAACAATGTACGCACCTTCCTATCCAGGGCGTCCAGTTCTGTTTGAGTCCATTTGAGTATGCCGAAAGAGTACGTCAAAACCGGCATGACCCAACCGTTGAAAGCACGCACCTTGTTTCCGCCTGATAAAAGACTATTAAATACTTTTCTCAGGCGGCCAAAGAAGCGTTCCTTCAACGATTGCTTCATGTCAGCAACATTGATGCCCAGCGCTTCCGACATCCCCAAATACTTGTAGGTTTCGGTTGCTGAGAGGGATCTAAGGTTTATGGAATCTGAGAGCTGGATTCCACCACCACTATATCAGGCTTGTTGGCAACAATAGTCCTGTCAGTGATGATGGAGCGATCCCAGTACAATGTGATATTGCCATGTTCAAGAACTGGGTCGGGCTCATACCTGTAGTACGGCACTTCCGATTCCACAAGGTTGTATTTTAGAGCAAGTTGCTGATGGATAATCCTGGCTACAAGGTTGTGTCTATGCAAGTACTCTCCGTTAGCTAGACGAGAACAACCGGAAATAATGTTCGAGTCCATTTGAGTATGCCGAAAGAGTACGTCAAAACCGGCATGACCCAACCGTTGAAAGCACGCACCTTGTTTCCGCCTGATAAAAGACTATTAAATACTTTTCTCAGGCGGCCAAAGAAGCGTTCCTTCAACGATTGCTTCATGTCAGCAACATTGATGCCCAGCGCTTCCGACATCCCCAAATACTTGTAGGTTTCGGTTGCTGAGAGGGATCTAAGGTTTATGGAATCTGAGAGCTGGATTCCCACAGATTCCACAATTTCCCCTCGCTTTACATGAATGACCGCACATTTGTCCACACCAAATTCCATCCTGATGGCGCTACTGAAAGTTTCAGTTACCTTCAGTAGCTCCATCAGCTGCAAATCGTTGGGGGCAAAGAGTTTCAGGTCATCCATGTAAAGGAGGTGAGATATAACCTTACTACCTCTCCTCAACCGATAGCCCAGACCTGAATCCTCCAGCAACGTGCTTAGAGGATTCAAGGCTAAGCAGAACCAAAGTGGACTCAAACTATCGCCCTGGAATATACCTCGCTCTATCCTTATCGGTTCACTATTCCTCTGAATCTGCCGACATCCTGGATAGCGAAGGACTGTACTCCATTGCCTCATACACGAGATCAGGAAGGTGCGCAGAGTTGCATCAACTTTATACAACTCTAGCACCCTCATGAGCCATGTATGTGGCACGGAGTCATAGGCCTTCTTATAGTCTATCCAACATGTCGACAGGTGTCTTCGGGAACGGCGAACCTGTTGACTAATGGCCATATCAATGAGGAGCAGCTCCTTAGTACCACGGGACCCGTTCCTACATCCATTTTGAGAAGCAGACATGATAGAATTGTCATCAATGTGTTTAGTGATTTTAGCTCTCAAAATGGATGTAAGAACTTTATAAAGTGTTGGAAGACACGTAATTGGTCTATAATTTTTGGGTTCCGCCGTACTACCCGATTTATGGAGCAGGTGGGTTATACCAGTTGTCAGAAACTTGGGTAGCGACCCTGACTCTAAGGCTGTCTGGAATAGGGTTGCCAAACAAGCGTGCGACCTCTGAATGCTCTTTATCCAGAAGTTGTGCAGTCCGTCCGGCCCTGGAGATTTCCAATTAGGCAACGGACGGACAGCACAAGCTACATCTTGGGGGCTGATTGTTAAGGCCCCCATTTCTGGTATTGGGTCACACTCTCGTTCGACTTCCCGAGTCCATTCACCTTCGGTATGACTGACAGGCACCGACCAGATGTTGCGCCAAAACAAACACATGGCGTCATCATCCGGTAGGCGCGTGTCAGATACACCTTGGTCCGGTCGCTCCCATGCTCTATACACCCACCTTTCATCACTTTGGAATGTGCGATTCAAAGTGTATCGTTCCACCCGCCGCTTATACCTACGAATACGGTTTGCCCATGCATATACTTTCTGTTTCAGGAAGTCAATGCGCTCTGTGATGCGGGACATATAGTCTGGAGGACTTATGTCAGTCCCTGCAAATGCCCGCCTCACAAAGCGCATCACTCGAGGTCGAGTGTTGCCCTCCCTAAAACAGATTAGTTTGCCGATGAGTACTCTGGCCACACCAATACGCCGCTCAATCCTGCACTGCCAGAATGGTACAGCTGGTTTCGGTCGTGTAGCTCTGTCATCAGGGAATTTAACGTGAGCTACACGACACGCTGCTACAGCTGCACAATACAGGATTGAGTGAGCATCAGTGAGGTTTTCGCAGTTGTCAAAATAGTTTGACAACTGCGAATCCAGAACAGCCACCAGCGACCTATTTTTTAACATTATTTATTATTAAAGTAAGCGTCGGAGGCGGCCGATATCTTCAAGTAGTTCAAACCTAGTGTAAGTTCCAGAACGTTCCGGGAGCGCGACGGTCGTCGATACCGCGCTCGTGCCGTTCAGGACTGGAGCCGGCAAACTGTCGTAAAACGTTTAAAGTATTCGCTTCGCGATTGGATTTTTTGCGAGGAAGTATTCCGGAACTGCCGAGCGCGGTGTTGTAGAGCCTGCGGAATGCTTGCTTTTTACTCAGATAGATAAAATAGAGTGCACTATTGTATCCACTGATCTTGCAAAGCCTAAGAGTCACGCTGGTAGTGAGATGAAACACTTTAACGCTAGAGATGAAGAACAATACAGGAATCACATTTGCCACGAACAGTTTCTTTTAAATCAGTTAATATAATTTTGGATGCGTCGAGCAAATGTTAAACGAAGTAGCAAATGTTTAGGGCTCTTCAAGTCTGAGTCACTTAAATGCTCAGAGCTTCACCCGGTTTTAAGAATTCAATGAAAACGCTTAAATTATATCATCGATAGTTCAATAGCGCCCGAATTGTTCAACCAGACAATGCTGTCACCGCGCAAAAATTTTACTAACTGACTATTTGAACAAACCAGTGATTGAATCTAAGCTGAATGAAGGGTGTGCATGGACGTGACTGGCTCCTAGAGGCACGTGCCCACGCGCCTGTCACCACCGGTTAGTTCCGATTCCCCCAGCTTCAGAAAAACCATTTGTTTTCATCTCGTTTTAATGTCGACTCAGTAAAGAGCTGGATTCATTCAGTACTCAAACTCCTTTAGCACTTGTAAGGTTGCATTCACCCAAAGAGCGGTGGAAATTTCACAGAAGATGAGAGAAATAAACAAACTATCAATAAAACTTTGCCACCCTTTACAAATCGGACTTTGAAAATGTGATTTCCAAAGAACGCTGTAATACAAAGTTATCTGGTATAGAACGCTGCTACAGTGGCACCGCGCGTCGGCGTCGCCGCCTCGTTGGGTACTGTGAGAGCCTTCCGCGACTATCGCGACTGCCACTAGCCCGAGCGAAGGTCAACTTGTGAAGGCCAGACAAAGACGAAGGTTGACGTTTTTGTGCCCCTTTTTCGTACGGCTACAGTAAGACTGATAGCTAATATAATAACACAAACACTCAAAGGAATAAAAACTTTCTGCAATTTCACTGCAAGATCAAAAATAAAGTCCTAAAACTTTCACAGATTTAAAAATAAATAATCGCTATTCTAAATACATGCAGTGTTCTCGCAAAGTGCGAAAGTTTCGAATTCTGTCTCAATATTAGTTCGGTTGCCAATACAAATATTTGATGTGGACCAAACAAACTGAGTATATTCGCAGTGTATATTGTGCGGTAGAACTGTAGCCGTGTCGCCGGCGGACGGCCGCGGCCGGCGGCGCTGGGCGCCTCGGGATCACTACGGAGTCCCGACTCTACCGTCTGCCTCCTTTATGACATACTTTAAACATATTAATAATCACGGAACACAGCAAATGTTCTATAACAGTAATGCACAACGCAGGACTTCCGTTCCACAAAAATCTAAATAAAAAGTGGTCTACAAGTTTGCACCCAGCTGTAGTTAGTAGTTACTGGGACAGAACTTATAATTAACTTACATACATGAACTCACGGCTCTTTGCCGTGGGAGGTAAATAGAAACTATAGAACCTCAGATCTTACGATCGATTACGATTGGTTGCTGAAATTTTGACAGTCAAAGACAAAAAGATCCTTTTCCATTTGAAGACCGATATCTCGGCGGGAAGTGGGCGTTTCCAGGTGAATAAAAAAGTCGTTAAGCAAACGCAACATTTTTTTCCGCGTCTGTAGATCAAAATAATATACTAAAAAAGTTGTTTTTTGCTGGTTTTTCCAAGATTACGTAAAAACCGAGGAAGCTACAAAATTTAAAAAATTTCTAATCCAAAAACCAGACACTTGGAGCTACAATTTCTCTTATTTACTATTTCTCTCGAAGAATGTACCCAAAAGTTGTTTTCTTATATAAAGTAGCGGCGGTAAGACATGTCCGTCATCGTCAGCGCCCGCGCCGCGCTGCGCTAAACCGATTGATACTGTTACTCTTCTCCAATGATCGTAACTAGACTAACTCTGCGAAGGTCATCAGCAATATTATTAGTATAGAACTACATGCTGCAGTCGGAACTGGAAGCGTTCTCTCTGATTATACACAATGTTTTCCATATCAGTGCAGTGTCAGAGTCGCGAATAAACTCTCATGATATGAATGATATCTCTAAACTTATCTTGGAGCGAGTTTCCAAGTAGAGTTGGCTTAGCTAAAGTAAAGCTTAGTTCGTTTTATGTTAGATTCGACTCATTAGTAGGTCTGTAATTAGTTCAATTAGCTCATTGGTACACACATTAATATATTACTAGCTGGCGCCCGCGGCATCGCCCGCGTGATCCAAAAAAAAGTATTCTATGTGTTATTCCAGACTATAATCTACCTCTTTGCCAAATTTCATCAAGATCTGTTCAGCCGTTTGTGCGTGAAAGAGTAACAAACATCCATACATCCATCCTCATAAACATTCGCTTTCATAATATACTAGCTGGTGTCCGCAGCTTCGCCCGCGTGGTATCGAAAAAAAGTATCCTATGTGTTATTCCCGATTATAATCTACCTCTGTGCCAAATTTCATCAAGATCCGTACAGCCGTTTTGAAGTGAAAGAGTAACAAACATCCATACATCCATCCTCACAAACATTCGCATTTATAATATTAGTAGGATTATCAGTATGATTAAAATCTGTACAAATCGCAAACCAAGATAACTTGTCGTTGGTCGTGGGTTTGAACCCAGAAAATTATATGAAATCTTAGTAATTTAAGTTTTATCATTTTGTCGTCCGACTCCACGAACCCGTACTGCATTCGCTGTTACATTATGGACCAATCCCGCTCTCAGAGTGGACACACGCCGCCGCCGCCGCCGGCACCGGTCCAGTAATGCGGACACATAGCTCACTAACTGGCTAGCTATATAAATTTGTTTTCTAATGATATTAGAAAAAGTGTTCGTATGCGTGTGTGCGTGAAGTAATCAGCGGTCGAGGTTCAAGGTGCGCGAGCCGTTTGTAGCGCTGCGCGCGCGCCGCCTGACGCCTGCCGCCGCCGCCGCCGCCGCCGCCGTGCTCCTCAGAAGGAACCACACACGTCTGCTGTTGTTTGGGGAACAATCATATTTTGCGTTTAATGTAGGTAGTATTCTACAAAAAACATCTTTATAAGCACATCTATAGGGAGTCTGCGTTTTGTCAGGTTGTGATAAGGATCAGAACGCAATGTAGTGTTTTCTCGTAGCGTAACGAGTGTGGCGGCCGGCCTGACGTCACGCGCTTCGGTAAACATTCAGAGTGCGCCTGCGCAGCGTGGGCGCTAGCGCATCGTTACGTTCTACTCGTTGTATTAGGTACACGGTATAGACAGCTTGTGACGTAGACAAGTATACAACTGGTAATAACAGACAGGCTGAGAGCAGAGCAACACGCTCCGCGCGTTTATTCCCAGTCGCCCCCGCAAGGATTGCCACCGGAGGCAAATGGGAATAAAAATTCCCAGTCGCCTCCGGCGGCGACTGGGAAGTCATTGCCCCCACTTCAGTTTCGGTATACATTGCTTTGTTTCTTGTGAAGTATAAAATAATAAGGAAATTTATTCCAAACCTACATCTATCTGATTGATGATAACATTGAAATAAAGTTTCCAACATAGACTTTGTTATTTTACCTTGCGTATCCAAATGTTAAACGTAAATATAAAAATAATGTTTATATCTATACTTATAATAAATCTGTAGAAGTGAAAATTCTGTACATTTAAAAAATCAAAAAAATAAGTAGCAGATGGTGTTACTAGACCGACACCGAACCTAAAAATGTGATTAAAAAAATTTTTTGTCTGTCTGTCTATTTGTTCAGGCATCACGCAAAAACTACTGGTTCGATTACGATGAAACTTTGTTTGATTATTCTTTAGTATCCTGGGCACCCTACTGAGTACATTTTATCCCGGAAAATATATAAAATAAAAAACAAACTTAATTTTGCGGTTCGATACCTAGACCCGGCTACTGTACTAACTGTAAGTAATAAGTTTGTCGTAGGTTACGTCACCAGCAGTGGAGTTCACTAACTCTATATTATAAGTGTGGATGTTTTTTTACATAATCACGTAAAAAACAACTGAACTGATTTTGACGATTCTTTTTCTTTTGTTTTTAAATGTGTGCGTCTAAAATGGCGGAACAAATATGTTTTCTTTCTTTCTTTCTTCTGATGAAATTTGGCATGCATATAGGCTTTGTCATGGAAAAGAAAATAGGCTATATAAAACATCACGCTATGACCAGTGACGAAAAACGTCGCAAAAACGGGAGCGGACGCGGACGAAGTCGCGGGCAAAAGCTAGTTATGAATAAACCCATTTTTTTATTGAAACATGTACCTACACTGTGTTCAGAATAATTTACTAAGTAAACTAATTAAAAATATTATTTCAAAACACTTAAACCACAGATTATGTAGTAGTCATCAATCATATTATCTAGTATTCTGTCTCAGTTGTCCTTTTGCGCTTGAGATACTTTACCGAGATAAAAAAAAATAGGGACTGTAATGGAAACGACATAACGTTTAAATCAGCATGCGTGGTGTTACCTAAAACAGGTTTAGCGATAAGAAAAACAATGGATATTCACCCTCTCCACCACCTCTCAACCAACAAAACCGTTTGGGGTCAAATAAATAGGAACTTTAATAAAACGACATAAAGTCTAATTTATATTTTTATGACACTTGTATCAAAAGCAAAATAGGTCATATTTGCATCAGTGTTATCTTAAATCATGTCAGAACAGGGCGCATCGTCTAGTTCCGGTCAAAGTGACCTAGTGTATATAAAAAGACGTCATGGTTGCCTTATCCTTTTATTCTGTACGATAGAGAAAGCAATGTACAGCGAAACTGAAGTGGGGGCAATGACTTCCCAGTCGCCGCCGGAGGCGACTGGGAATTTTTATTCCCATTTGCCTCCGGTGGCAATCCTTGCGGGGGCGACTGGGAATATACGGCTCCGCGGTCGTGTGCACAGGCTCTGCTGGGAACTGCTCCACACTGCTCCTCCGCGCCGCGCGCCGTGTTACTGTGCCGAGTGCTAACACTAGGCCCTTTATATAAATATTTATTTGTTTAAATTTAACTAATTGATTGTTGCTTTCTCTGATTTACAACAAAATATCCAATATATTCGATTGTTATCTGTTTTTTTATTTTTAATGTCAGCATCTTTGTGCCCTCGTCTCCTCCTCTAACCGACTTATAAAAAGGAGATGTTTCACAATTCGGATCTTTATGGATATTTTTAAGCATAAAATGCTAATAATTTTAGCATTTTCGGATAATAATAAATAGTTCCATCCACATTGCCAGATTACAGAGACAGACAATATAACGGATGAGCTAAACTAAACAATAACGTCTTCATCATCGTAGATACCCGATTGGAAGTGTACGACCTGTTCCCATTGTAGTTGCGGCGAGGTACTTCTCCATTAGTCGTCGCCGGTACTCCATCCCTTACTCCGTAAGCACCACCGCGCACCGCGCACCGCGCGACCGCTCGCGCCTCGCTGGTCTTGGGTATCGTTCCAAGTTCGGGGAAGTATTTTCGTTTTTCTCTTAGCAGTCGCCGTCGACGGCAATGTAAATTGAATCGGCCAAGAACCCACCAGTTCCTGGAAGTATGGACAGGACACGCGGGACACGATGTTAAGTGCCACATTGATTGTGGAATAGCACTACATGTGCAATCCAGGGCAGAGTCGTCAATTAATCTCTGTAGTATTATTACTGTACAATCATGACCATTCATTTGTAACATTTGTTAACACGCAACTACCTATTAAATAACTACTTCTACCTGATTAGATATACGCATTACGTTTTTATGCACATGGTATTTTGGAAGTCACACTATCACGAAACAGCTCTTATCCAAAAAAAAAACACTTTTGAATTATACAAAGCGTGTACATATTGGTGGTCGTGATTGTACCTATATTGGTGTCAGTGAGCTGACACTGTAAAGCCTTGTACAGAACTAGTGATACAACGCTTAGTGCTAAAAATAGAAAACCTGATCTATGTATGTCGGTGATAACGATTTGATACTAGATTTTGCTAACTACGAACAGTATAGCAAAACACTGTGGTTAACTTATTAAATAATTTAACATAAATCAACCAAACTGTAAACTATATAAATATATTTGTGTATTACATAACGTTGTATTGTATCAGATGTGTTTATGTTTAACGTATATGTAGAACATACATAAATGTGATGACACAGCTTCGGGATTACAAGGTGCGCTACCACTGCACACTGGTAACGCAGAGCAGAGACTGCGTGCCATGTGAGCAAGCAATGGATGCTACTTGTCATCTGCTGCACGCGCTACTGTGCTCGATGACCTGTTACCAACGATATCAATCACGGTTTACACTACTGTAGGATTCATTGAAACGCACTCGACATATTGTGCAGATGCACGCATTAAATAGTACAATAACTCCGTAATGTGGCAATCTTGTGGAGGTTGGCAGGTTAGATCCATTACAAGAAATATTGCGATGTATGTCGGGATGGAGAAATGCGTGTCGGCTACGTTAAGGGCCTGTTTACACTTCTTATGCCTTCGATAGTTGGTGGAGACTTATATCATCGTACACATATACGTAAGTTAACGCCTTTTTCCCACGGAGGTGGCCAGGAATTACAGAAAGCCACCAGGTCCCATGCTACTTGCGCCTCGCACGGGACCGGCGTGCGTGTATGACTAGATGTATGTTCAAACATTTAGTCATACACGCACGCCGGTTCCGTGTACTACACCTGACCTTTCTGAAGAACTTCGGCCATGAGGTTAATGTATATTCTTCAAAGTCTCCCGCTCCCAACATTGCCACTGTTAGCTTTTCAATCATTTTTGCAATTTGACTGAACCTTTGTCTGAGCATTCTCTTGGCTCTTTTGTTTTAGTCTTCTCGGCGTCATCAACCCGCATCTCACGAAATGAGAACATTTGCTATATTCTCGTTTTGTGAAATAAGCTTGATGGAATCTCCGTTGATACTGAACTTGCAACCTATGTAGTACATGTAAGTAAGTAATATAGGTAATGCTGGCCGGCCTAGAGTACATTTAAACATTTTGGCCTAACTTCGAGTAGAGGCAATAAAATGAAGCAAGTCCTATAAATATGATATTATCTAGAGAAAAATAAAAGAACATCCACGGCCACATTTTTCCGGTCGACCTTCTTTCGAGGTTGACGAGTGTTTGCTATTCATAGGTATGCGGGCCATTTCAGCAGTTCAGCTACATAGCGCCGGCCACCGACGCCGACGGGACCACGTCGCTGCGTCTGTCTACGAGTGTGTCACATGTGCTTAATTGTAATCATCTGGCCGTGGTGTTCAGCTGTTCGCATAAAGTGCTGCTGAACCAGCGATGTCATTTTGTGTCGCGCGGCGGCACCTCAGGAATAATAAGCACACCCCCTAAGGGCCGCTCGCACCCCTCTGCCCTCCCTCGCCCCCACTCTCACTCCTCCGGATCCTGCTCCGCACACAACGGCGTGTGTCTGAGCGCGTGTGCGGAGCTTGTCCATACGATACGAACTCTTTTAGCCAATTCTCCAAACGATTAGTGCTACAAACAATGGCTCGAACAACAAAAACGGAAAACTGTAAAATATTTTCATTTAATCGCGAGAATATAAAAGAAAGCGCTGAGCTTGTAACACCATTACCTACATCAAGAAGGGATGAAGATCCGGCTTTATTTAATTTTCATGAAGTTGAGACGAAATGCGGTCCGTTCTGTATCTTAAATATATTTAAAAATCGTAAATAATTGGTTCTGTGGCGTGTTTTATTTTATGAAGTGTATTTGTTATTTAATCAGTATGAAGTGTAAGCGTGCTTAATGAATAGCGGTACGGTAATGGATGCCAACCACACGCCGTTCTCGCTGAAGTAGCGGCGCGCTCTATGCTATAGTTACTGCTGTGATTACAGAAGGCTAAGCAATTCTCGCTGACTGCACACAATCTTTAACCTACTGTTGTCCAGAATTAGAAAACCGATAATTCCTTAATGTGTGAATTTTAAAACTCCCGATGTTGTCGAAGAAACGCTTTGTTGCTACAGCTTAACCATCCCTTTATCGAGACACGGAAGGAGTAGGGCTTCTGGCGTCACAGACGGGCAGTGGCCCGCAGCCTTACACCGACGGCGCGCGGCGCCCCGAGACGTGCCGTCGCCGACGCGCAGGGGATCGCTCGCGACGTTTTCGCGCCGTGTTTATTGACTTAATCACTAATGTACACTGACTTCCCTTATTTAGTCAACTATATTGCGTATTCGTTGTAAAGTCCTTCTATCTACTTCTAACTAATCAAGTTATTACATTTCACACTGGCTGGCGCCCGGGGATTCACCCGAATCATACCCAAAAAAAAGTATCCTATGTCTTATTCCAGAGCATAATCTACATCTGTGCCAAATTTCATCAAGATCCGTTCAGAAGTTTTTACGTGAATGAGTAACAAACATGCATACATCTACATACATCCATCCTCAGAAACATTCGCATTTATAATATGAGTAGGATAGGCCTACATGGGCACTTACAACGTTGCGAAAAGGGGGAGGAAATGATCTAATACATTAAAGATAAATTGTTTCTAGTGATTAGCTTAGATTCGAGGCTCGGTGGTTGGTACATGCAGTGAAAAGGACTGCTGCAACGGACAGATTGGTGCCGGCCGTTAACTGGGAAATAGCTACATCTCGCACACAGTTGTTTCAGGACATACAGCGCTTTTGCTCACTTAGTGCGTGCGTGGGAGAACGTGGTAGAGATGGGAAATTAACAATCCATTTACAATTCGCGATCTAGTGAAGCTATTGCTCGCTTTTTCGTCTAACTGTTGGGAGTTCCTCGTAGCCTCGTAATACTGATGGTGATGTAGTTCCAGTGAGCAAGGATGCAACTGTTTAAGTAAACCAAGATAATACACCATGGTCCAATGACGTGTGGCTGGGTGTGTCGTTGGCTTTGGAGTTGCGGCCGACCTTCCACCGTCACTCAGCTTGCAAGCATCGCGATTAGACCCGCGGCGGAGATGTCTTTACCAACACAAGGACGCCAACTTTGTTTGTGGCTATTTTATAAAAAAATATCGCACTTAATTTCAACTTGATCCATGCAGCATTTAAAAATACGCATTTAATACCTTAATGAGTGTCAATATGTATCCGCTCGACCCGCTCACAATATGCATATATGTCAAGAAGTATACATTGCAGGATGGAAATGTGTCGTTACAAACGAGCTCTGGTAATGCCGAACGCCGGACAAAGCTTTATTTGTCATACTTTCCAAATGACGCCGAACTCAGGCCTTCAGTTTAACAGTCCGCGCGGGAATGTGGAAGCTTGGAACGTTATTGAAATTGTTTGACAGTCGGAACCATTCACACTTCACGTTAGAGCTCGAAAGTCAGACGAAATAGTTTTACAGAGGAATATCCCGCACACAGGCGGTTGCATTGTGGACGGCAGATATGTCGCTGCGCTATATAGAGTACTAGATTCAGCGGCGAGACGAGAAGCCAGCCCTACATATTAAATTTTGAAATAATACTCTCACATTCCATGTTGAACATAGATAACCTCGGGAACAGCTAAGTTGACTTTATAATTGTTCAGACAAATATTCTATGACGAAAATGAACTCAGTCACATGCGCAGCGAGCCAAACGGTCTTGACATTAACATATTCGGTGGTTTTTAGTGTCGTGCATTTGTATCTGCAACTGTTAATATAAAATGTATGCTACCATTGTATTTATAGCGACACTTGACGCCGACCGACGACACGGCATGCGGCATGGGGCCGGCGCCGGGGGCCGGGGGCGCAGCGCCGACTCATTACTCGCCGATCTATGATGGCGCACGCTCACGTCGCTGATCAACTTTACACTTTCACGCTATATCCAATATCATGTTACAAAATCCACATCTCGATTTGTACAAACTTCAATTTCGCTTATTAAATATTAAAATTTGAAATAACAGTGATCACAATTTACACAATGCCGATAACAATTTCCGTTAGATGAGACCAATTCGTTTCTCATATTATCAGATTCATGTCTCGATTAATCCTTGCATGAGACCGTTATACCCGGGAGCTCCCATCTCGTCGGGAACGACTAACAAACTGGTTTACTATACAAACTTTTGAAAGATAATCAACATTTAACGAAACTACTCGATCCGTTCTGTTATTAGATGATGGTTGGTGCAGCAGCGTCTGATGGACTCACCCAGGCGGTGGCATGCCCGACACCATTATTAATTGGAGCCCGACACACAACATAGCTTAGTCCATAACCGCACAGACAAAACCTTCAGATTCTCTTATAAAACAATCAATAGTAAAAAATTGCTAATAATAACAATGATCTTTGTACTGTATCTTATCTTGTTATCCGCATAAAACAAATTCATTCAATTTCCTTGTTAGTATCATAATACAATCTTTGTGAGTGTTAATGAATAAATAAAGGAAAGGTTTTTTTTGATTTTTTTAAAACCCGGTTTCCTTTATTTTTGTATAAAACCCGGAAATAAAAATGCCTTGCAAAAGAGCGCGGTATTTTATCTGGGTGCATACCGAGCTATCCCCCATACTACGTTAAAGCCTCGATTCTTCGATCGTGGGTGATGCATCCGATCCGATTCTCCTATCCAGGGTTCAGTCCAGTTCAGTCTGAGTCCACTTAAGTAAGCCGAAAGAGATATTAAAACCAGCATGACAACCTTTATCCCGCCTGACAAAAGCTCTTTTCTTCAGGTGACCAAAGCAACGATTGCTTCAAATGTTAAAGCTTCCGACATACCCAAATACGTAGCTTGTGGATGAGGAAAACAATCTTAGGTATATTGAAATCTCCCCTCGCTTCACAAACATGACTACACATTTGTCCTCACCAAATTCGATACTGATTGCGTTACTAAAAGTTAAATTACTTTCAATAGCTCCATCAGTCATGTACAGGATTTGAGATATGACATGACCATCTCTCCTCAACCGATAGCTTAGACCTGAATCTCCAGCAGTGTGCTTAGAGGATTCGGGGCCAGATAGAACCAAAGTGGGCTCAAACTATCGCCCTGAAATATTCCTTGTTTAATCCATACAGGCTTATCGTTATGCTGGATCTGTCGACATCCTGGATATCGAAAGACTGTCTTCCATTGCCCCATACATGACTTACGGAAGGCGTGTAGTTGCATCTATCATGTACAACTCCAGCACTCTCAAGAGCCATGTATGTGGCACCGAGTCGTAGGCCTTCTTATAATCAATCCAACAAGTCGACGAACCTGCTGGCTAATGGACATTTCGATGAAGAGTAGCTCCCTAGTATCGCGAGACTTGTTCCTACATCAATTTTGAGAATATACTAGAATACATTAGTATTCTTCTACTATAGAACATAATAGAATTACTGTCCATGTGGCTTTGTTATGTTTTTTGTTAATAATATTTTTTATTAAATACGAACTAAGAGGTAGGTTATTTCTGTTCGATTCTTTGTTTCCAATTGATATAACTTCATTGTAAAAAAGTATAAACCTTATCTGCATGAAAATGTTTCAATTCATTAATTAGACATAATTATAGTAGATAGTGCAAAGCTGAGCAGAGCCGTCGTGTTACAGGTCCGGTTTGCCCCGGTACGACCCGGCTCGGCCCGCGGGACCACTTGGCTCCCGGCCATGCTGTCCGGATAAAGGCCGATCCCGTTCAGCTTTATTTTACGTTTAAATCATGTTGATTGTAGTCCGCATTGATTTAGCACCATCTGCAGGGATCAATAAGTGTGATGTGATCATGTGAGTAACTTACGACAACATATTTAGAGCAGTTTAGAGCGCACTTAGATCCACGGATCCAGCAAGTGCCTGCACAATATATAAAAAAACACAACTTGATAAAATATGTGTTAGCGTATGAACGCGTAGCTCGACTGCACTAGATAATGTGTATAAAACTACCCGTAACGAAGCTGGAAGGTAATTGATTTCCCCGTCATGGCGTCATTGCGATCATTGTTTCTTCTAGAGCAGGGTTCGGCAATTTTTAGAGATGGAAGAAACAATAGCTTCTATTTGCATAAAAACAAAGTTTTGAAAGAGTCAATTTTTCTTTTAACCGTCTTCTATGAAAAGGAATATGTTCACAATGAGCCACATTTTTGTATGTTTGTTACGCGACTTCTCGGTGTATTTGCAAATATATTTTTTATTTGAAAGAGTAAACTCTCGAGGTGGTCCTATTGTTTTAATTTATATTACTTGTGTAGTTTATGAGTTATCTTCTATGATACATATTTTTAGTGTTCGTCGTTGTGGATGATCTGCTAATAAGTTCACTAATTCTAATTCTGCTAATAACAACGGAAAATGAATACTCGATAAGAATTTTCGTGAGATACAATCATACCACAACTTCATAACACATATGAATAAATAGGTCGTTTAAAAACTTAAAACACTTATATATTAGGTATAATACCTGTCATGTGCAGTATTTAGTGCTGTACTCACTTATCCTTACTAATATTATGAAAGCGAAAGTGAGTTCGGTTGTTACCTCTTCACGCCTTTGATGAATTTTGGTACAGAGATAGTTAGGACCCATGAGACGAACATAGGCTAATTTTTTAAAAGTGAGATATGAGGGAGAATGAGTGAAGAAATGGGAAAACTTAGCTTTGCTATTACAAATCAATAAGGCAAAACGGTAAAAACTGCAGGTTACAGGTACCTGTAAATCAGGAAAAGGGAACTATGTTACCCCGAATTTAACGCGAGCAAAGCCGCGGGCAAAAGCTAGTATATTATAAGTAGGTGTTCAGTTAATGTGGTGATTATAAAATAGAAATATATATTATATTCCTAAAGATATAATATGTTGATAAGAAAATACAAAAAATATATTTGAGGAGCACTATTTCAACGATCAACAAGATATATAAATAAAAAGCTAGAAATAGTTCAGTAGGTATCCTAAGTTCTTGTTATTATGTTTTAGTTTTTATGTTCCTTAGATATTTATGTAGAATAAAATCGATATAAAAATCATTATTGTTTAGAGTTGACGCTAATTCACTGTTGCCTCCAATGAACCAAACCTACCCAACAATTATTGGTAAAATTAAAAACTTCACCATGTGACAAAATATTATTCATTAGCTTACCTACCTTAATGTTACGTGTTAAAGATCAATTTTGCATAACTTTGTTTTCTAATTCTATTATAATATAGCCTTCCTTGAACAAATAATTCTAATTTGTGCTGGTACAAACCACACACTCCTGACTGTACAACGTTAAAACTTGTCTATTTGTAGTGCGTCAGGTAATGCCTATCATGGACTGTACTATACAATGCATTCATCGACACAATGGTTTGAGTTTGTTACATTAAGTGTTATGTTAAATTTTCCACCCCAAAAGAAGTAGTTTCTCAGCGGTATTTAGTAGGAGTCGTAGTAGCACTTAAATTGGTGTACAGAATCTGTGGTTGACGGCAGCGTGAACAGTTGGTTTACATCCTGTATATGAAAGAAAAGAATACACATTGTAGAATATTTTCTAAAAGAAGCGAAATTTTTATCAAAGTATTTACGTTTACGCTGAATAGATAAAAAGTTATAACCGTTTGTTCTAAGTAGAGATGAGGGGGAGGTGGACATTTTCATTGATGACGCGCGCAGAGCTGTGGATATAAAAGTGTTTTGTAACCTGAAGTCTGTACTAATGACGGCTTGGGTTGCGAAGCTGCAACGTGCACCACACAATGATGCATCTCGTTGATAATACTGATTCTATAACAACAGCGGCAGATAGTATTTATATTCGGGAAAAGTCTAATGAGATATTTGTTCAGTTAAGCATTAGTGTGTGTTACTGCTTGCCAGTGATGGTGGCTCACTATATATATAAAGATATTAACTATCACCCAATATAATGGCAACGGTGTGCTGTGCTGAAAGTTTTTCTGCGAGATTTAATTACAATTGAAGAGAACCACAAGAAAACCAGACTTTAGCCCAAATAACTGCTAAACTGAAGTGGCAGTGGGCGGGGCTCTTCGAACAAATGGCTTTCGCTGATTGGAGAGTGTGAATGAGTGAATACAAGAATCATGCAATTAGAAGCAGACGACGTTATTAGACTCGTTTCCGTCCGGACGAATCGACTTGACACCGTGTCGGAGTAGTCGCTTTCATTGCAAACCGATGGA
The DNA here is from genome assembly GCA_958449745.1 of Ochropleura leucogaster. Lineage (NCBI taxonomy): Eukaryota > Metazoa > Arthropoda > Insecta > Lepidoptera > Noctuidae > Ochropleura > Ochropleura leucogaster. The sequence continues at coordinate 24,221,359 of OY288200.1, forward strand.
AGCTAAGTCTGCGCCGATGCTGATCTTTTAGTTTAGTGAGAGCCTCATGTTCTATCTGCTAACATAAGTGCGCGCGGTGAGGTGGTGGAGCGAGCGCGGCGACCTCGCGGGTCCGCGTCATGTGCCCGCAGGCTTGTTAGCACACACACGTTACATTGCGCGGCGCTTGCGCTAGCAGTAACGTCACCGACACTCTCGCTTCAAGCCTTTCAGTACATATAATTACAAAGAATAATAATACCAGCGTGTAACCGTCACTGCTGGGCCAAGGTCTCTTCTCATACAGAGAAATCACGAGTATTTATCACCACACTTGCTCAAGACGGGTTAGCGGTTTCACACTTATAATATTAATTATAAGTCCACGTTCCCTCACGACGTTTTCCTTCGCCGCTGTCTATGATGTCTTAGATAAACTTAAGAACGTACAAATCATTGAAGTCATATTGATACTTGCCCCGAACTTGAACTCACAACCCCGTGCATGAGAAGCGATACGCTTAACTTCTGGGCCATTAATAATTATGCTACAAAAAATGATGTTATTAAAAACTATTCGACGATACCACTTAGGTACACCACCTAGTTACGTGTTACACCAAGATTAGATTTAGATAAATTCATTGCTTGGACTAGGACGAGTTACGGCTAAAATAACGACGATGAGACAAACTGGCTTTCAGACAATTTCTATCAGTCGTATTTGCTAGATTTGATGACGGAACATTAATGATATGTCGGCATGATATGATGTGTAGCTGACATGAATGTCCATAAGTCGACTTTATAATAATAAGCAAGTTCCTAATCAGTATATAAAATTAATCGCAACACATTCGTGAGCTATAACTTAGTGGCTTCAAAAGGCAGAAAAGTAAATAGACGTCTTATGAAAAAACATAAACACGTAAAAGAGTAGTCACCACCAGACTACTAGTTCATATAAAACAATCAAGTTAAGGCCGGAGTATTTTCTTTCATCAACTTTGAATAGTTTGACGCTGAATATTGACGCTATTTCAATGGCCAGGTGCCTCGTGCCTCGGAAGTTTTAATTTATCTTGGCTAACTGCTGGATAGTTAGGAAAGCAACGCAATTTAATTATGAAAGTGGGATGTAATTATGTTACTATGTATAAATTGTACAACTTGAGCACCAATAAAAATCAAAACGATATCTCGTAGAATATCGATTTCTATTTTGAGAATTCTCTAATTAAATAGTGAAAATGCCAATATATTATGTTGGTAAAAGCATCGCTACAATCATAGAAATATTACAAACTCCCGTCTGATGTCTAGGTACCTACGTACAGTCAATCAATTACGAGAAAATCTCTTTTGACTTCGCTACGTGTACACTCGCGGACTAAAGTTATAGACCCGTGTATTTATTTATAAAGTTTATTTTGTAATGTTGCGGTATATTGGGCCATTTTTCCTCTACCTAAATGTTTCAGTTTACACGCCCCCAAGCACGCTGCGAGTGATTTCAATTGGTTTCAGATCTGGGATTCTCGCAAGCCAGTCCATGCGATTGATGCTAACATCCTGAATATACATTTACTTTGATCTATATGGCTTGGCGTTGTCTTGCATAAATATTAAATGTTCATTCATATTAACATATGGGCCAACAAGACCCATTAAGAATTTCTTCCACATATCGTTCACTACGTATCATACCATTTTCTATCAGCACGAACTGTCTGAAGGTGATATTAGGCTAGACCATAACAGATCCGCCTCCGACTGGCACTTATTCTTTAAATCAGACTAGAATGGAACGTTCCTTGTCCACTACCGTCGCGCGTCGCGTGTCGCGTCCCCGCGTCGCGTCCCCGCGTCGGTAGACTGTTCGTGGCTCATCACGTGACCGCGATGTATTCAAATCTTTTTGCGAAGATATACTTGTTATTAACGAATTTCTACCGTCATGTATGTCTGGTCATGTCTAGTCACACGTACAGTGTTACTTTATAATTTTGGAATTTGGTATTTTTTTATTAGGTACGGATGGGAATTCATTTCGTGTGTTCGTCTGTTTTCATAAACTGCGACGTGAGCGCCTACTAGTCGTCAAGGAAATCTTATCATTCCAAACATTCACTGGTTCTGCTTTTCCGGATAGCTATTTAATCTGATAAAAAAATTATTTTCGCGTCGCGTCGTTATCAATCACGGTTGATGAGATAGTTTAAATGTACGTAGTGAGACAGTTTAGGCGCAGCGGCCCGCGGGAATACGTACAGAATGTGGCGCAACTGTCGCGCCACTCGCGGCGCTCGCCTGCACGATAGCTAACTGGCTCCATCATCCGCCACTGCTGCACTTCAGTGAGCCTCGATTGAACAGATTCTACGCTTTATCTCCAGTAGTCAATGCTGCTCGAACACTAGAAATGATAAGACTGATATTCGGTTAGACTGGGGAATTGATCCTGAATTATTGATGATGAATTGATAGATTTAAGCAGATGATGACCCGATATAATAACACCTCAATAACATTACATACCAACCATAATTTAAGAATATAGTATGAGACACATATGATCTGTAAGTCGGACGCAACGCTCAAATATAAAGCGTGCGACCGCAAACAGTGGACGCGACGCGCGACGCGCGACGCGCGACGCGATCCCAGCGTGCAACACTAACGTGTCGCTCGACTCGAACAGATATACAAGTGCCACAACGATGTGATCGACATTAATCCTCTGCACCAGAACGTTTATAATTATGTATTCGCTTATTCATTTTTATATATTTCATAAAAAAAAATTAGAGGTGTCAAGGGACACCCGGATGGAACGAAGTTCCTATAGCAATGAAAATATCTGGCTTGCTTTCTATAAGAGAGAGAGAGACAGACAGACAGACAGAGAAACATGCGCCGCCGCACAGCTTACAATAGCTTACTATAGCAAAAAATGTCGTGACAACTTTTCGTAAGAATTTTTTCCGTCTTGCCCCCTTTCACAACGCGCGATAAGGAACTTCGAAAACATAAATAAACATTGGAAATAAAAAGTAGTCTGCCGGTTTTGGGACTATGTAGAGTCCAATCTACCGGTGGTTAGGGCTCTAGAGACAAGAACCTCTTTACAATGGACGAGTAGGTACTGCTTTCTGAATCTTATCTTTGATCCAACCGCCTAAGGAGAGCTTTTACGGATGGTCTTCGAGGCTCATGGCCATCAGGTCATTGGCCCTCATGGCAATCAGCACAATGATAGCCGATTTCACGTTCCACATGTCGACAACCTCGTGTGCAAAGTCGAGATATTTTTCAGACCCGGAACAACGTACAAATATTTGTTCCACGTGCAGGAATCAAACCCGCGACATGCAGCGCAGCAGCTGATCACTCTACCATTGCGCCAAATGTGCTGCCAAATGTAATATTAAGCTGCTTGCGAGGCAAAGCTTCTAGCAGGTACAAGAAGCTCTGTCTGACTGCCCCCGGGCGATACCGCGCCGAGACTGGAGTGTGGCCGCATTCGACTGTAACGTTGTACCAATAATATGCTTACTCCGCGACGTAGCTCTAAACAGGCCATGACTACTTTATCGATACCGTTTCAAAGCTGAACGCTGTAAAACGAGGCATTTCTTCTTTCGTGAAAAGTAATAGTTAATTCTTAGAAATGTATTAAGTGTGGAGACTGGCATTGAAAGTTATTGCTAAATAAACTCTACAAATATTTAATAATGTTGTCCACTAGTACACTTGTAACTCGCGACTAATAAATAACAGCCGCCCGGCTCGATCCTCAGGTTGCTTAGGTTGATCCGTGAATTAACCATCGCCATATGTCGAGTTTTCTCCGTGGCTTGGCGAACTCGTTAAATTATTGCTCCCCACTGTCATCAATTGATTTTTGATAGTTCTTACAAGTAGACAGTGATAAATGACGTTTATTAACTAGACGAGACCGCGGGCCGCTGTAGCGTACCCGACTGCTACCTGATGAAACAAACGCAGACACCAGAGGTCTCTTTAAAGATCCAGACAAATATGTTGGTTTACAATACTGGTATTTAGCTGTATCCGTTTAGACTGGAAGCGGACCGCAACATGGTTGGGTAAAAGGCCAAGCAGATGATGTAGAGCACGCTTACAGTGTATATATTGTTTCTGTTTACAATTCAATAACGACAAGTGAATCGGTTTACATTGCAACAAGAACGTGATGAGCAGAAGCACTGCGATGTTTATAAAATGTAAATACTAACTAGTTCAGCTTTAAAGTTTACATATTAGTAAAAATTTTCACGAATATTTGATACACCTTTTTATAAATTTATGATCAAAACTTAGAAACTGTTGATATATCATATACAGTTGGTATAAGTCTTTAAACTGACATGGTTACTAACATTATAATTAACACTTGAAACGGGATATTAACCATGTTTGTTATTTGTATCGAGTTTCCAATATTTCGGCGATGTTGCAAACGCCATGATCACGGATGAACTGAAATTATCGCGGGTAGATGTTTGATCTATGAATTTCAAATAGTACCTCCGAACTGCTTACGACACTTTACCTGAGTTAAAACTTTTCTTTAATTTATATTTTCGGTGTAAATATTAAATTCTGCTTAAAAATAGGTAATTTATCCGATGGTTGTGGAGAGCTAAGGGTGGCACTCACGAACTTTGGATTACATTCATTTAATTTTGTGTGGAGTTTATAAAATGTCGTGCTTTAACCCTTCGAACGCCATTGTAACATATACTATATGTGACTAGCAATCGCATGTCCTGGACGCAAACGACACTTTGTGTCAAAAATTGAGGTAAAATGAGTTTTTGGGCATGCACGCGTGTGCGTTTATGCTCTAGCTTTCGAAAGGTTAATGTAATGAACTGCTTGTTTTATCTAAACGTTACTGCGCACTGTATATAAAGGTGATGAAATACATGCTATTTCATATGAACATATCAGTTAACTCTGAACATAATAATATATAGATGTTAGAGTTTTTCGTTGTTGAAACATGTGCTGCATCTGATTGCGAAAGTTTAAAGTTTATTTGTGTCCGTTTTGTATCGCAGTGTACGTCGGATGTGGATCATGACCGATTTAGCACCAACTAGTCAAAAGGCGTCAAGACAAAATGTTGCGATGGAGCCGCGACACTGCGGTACGGCACGACGCGTTGCGGCGCGTGCCGCATGCGACACAAATAGATGTCTTGTCACGAAACCAAAGGGCCAGACAGTACGTAGCGGCACCGGCGCATTTAACTCGTAACGTACAAACCTTGACTGATGTACAGCTCCAGGGCCACTGGCACCAACAGCCTGATGAGGATCACATTCTTTTTATTCCGGTGTCAGTATTAAACTGAGATGTCCTTACATATTTTGTATTCCAGGCCACTAACAGACCAGAACTGGTCACTTCTGTGACGCACGATGGTCCGCTCTGAGCTTTTGCTTTGCTCTGATGCTTTTTTTTTTATTATTGATAGGCTCGCGTTTGACCACTATCTCAGCTGATGGTAAGTGATGATGTGATCGACGATGAAGCACGCTTACCTATAATATGATAGAACTGTGAAGCTATTCGCTCAAGTAACAGGTCCTTTGATAGTGCAGTCCACGAGTGTCCACAGGAGATCCTCAAAGAACATTACAGAAGGGACCATGACAGTGAAGGCCGTTGAGTTTAAACTCTGCTACGCGATGGAAGTCTCCGTCGCTGTCATTAGCCCCGGTACTGTTGACAGAACAGCTTATATTTAGCGTCGTCTGTCATGCGCTGAGCGGCTATATTATGTTTCAATACATTAAGTATTAATAGAAATGTCGCTGCTTGGTTTGTTTCTCCGACTTCCGCGACTTCTGGCAACACTGCGCCGCGCTCGTGTGCGTCCTAGCGTAGCGTTCAGGTAAACTGTAATCCTTTTAAAAGTTTGTTCTTTGTAATTAATGTAACCTCCATTTAATCGCCCTGGTGTCATTAGAAGCATTTTCTTAAGATTCCTGTAAGGCGAAATTAAATATTAATTTTAATAATAAATAACCACTTTTTACTTTATTGTAAAAAATATTAAGTACTCATCAAGATGTATCAAACGAGCCGGAACTCGATCGTGTCGTTTTTGTTACGGACTTTCGATGGCCATGATGATCTTCCAGCAACAACAACAAACATACAGACATTGCAAGTTAAACAAAAGCTAAGTAGTCAAAAAAGGTTTGTGTTGTAGTTGTTATTTGAGCATAGGACCGGTTTATTTGTTTAGTTTCTATTGATGCATCATTTTGTATCTTGTAAAACAATATGTCTTAATTCGTTACATTTAACCTTTACGTTTATATTTATACAGCTGCGTTCCCTAGAAGGAGGCGGCACTATCAGCATAGCTGATTTAATTTCGTAGATTTCATGTCGAGCTCACGCAGGGCTGGATTTAGAGGTGTATAGGCTCTGGGGCAACCATGCACTGGCTCAATGGGTGTTCTGTGTTTTTGTATGTAATATTTAATTATGGCAATTTACAGTTGGCCCTTTGCCCATGTGATTTTATTTTAGTCTCTGTTTGTACCGCTGGATAAAGTGATCCAATAGAACTGCAAGTTCAGAGGATTAAAAAAAGAATAAGTGATAAATGTTTTTTAGCAGAGTCCAAAAGTATGTGAGTACCTAACTCGCCGTTTATTGCGTACTTACTAATTCCGTGACATCAGGCAAGATAAGCTAAACACAGTAAAAACACCTAAGCCTCTACGGGGGAGAGGGGCAGCTGACACCTCCCCTCTGGCTTTCCAGTGTAGTTCGACACATTTGGAAATGAAACTGAAAAGGTTTTGAACTATTTGACCTGCCTAACGCCATCTTATTTTCAAAATAGGGATTGCACTTTTATGCAACCTGTACGTCAATCCAAACAAGTTTGGTATGAGAGCAAATTTTGGAGCGTCACGTCTCCAAGAAAATTAGTTATCAAAATTACAATGTATTTTCTTCTTTCTGTGGTATCTAAAATCAAATTGCGGAAGTCCCGGGCAAGTATCACAGTTGCCGTGCCCTAAATCCGGCACTGCGCTCGCGGACGTATTGTGCTCGTTTTATTGTGAACGAGACTTGTCTGGAGCTTCGGTTCGGGCCATCCGACAGGTTTGCGCAGTAGTCTCAAGAAATAATGCGATAAGAAATCGGACTAGCAACATGCAACTTTGTGTCTTGCAGCTGTACTGTTGGCTGCTACATCCGATTTTCATGTAAATACTGCAAGAAAGAATAGTTTTTACATGTTTGACATGTAGCTGTGATCTGTTTTCAAAAAGTTCTCAACTGGAGAAAGTTTTGGAAAACTTTCTGAAGCAAGACTTCTATCCTTTTAGTCGATGTTTGTAAGTGAAGATAAAATAAATGACGTTAAGAAGTTAGGTGGGAACGCCGGCGCCGGCCCGGCTGTTGGCTTGCGGGTACCTCATCCATAACGCGGGATGCAGGGCTCCGAGTCAGCGCAGCGAGCCACGAGGCGCTCCGCTGACCTGTGTTCTGTCAACACTAAGTACCTACCTCCCCACACTTAGTCCAACACTTAATTAACAACTTTCACATTAATTTTATAAAATACTAGCTGTTCCCCACGGTTTCACCCGCGCTGCTCAGCACCTGTTGGTCGTAGCGTGATGTTATATAGCCTATGTTACTCGGGAATAATGTAGCTTTCCAAAGGTGAAAGAATTTTTGAAATCGGTCCAGTAGTTTCGGAGCCTATTCATTACAAACAAACAAACAAACAAACAAATCTTTCCTCTTTATAATATTAGTATAGAAAAGTATAATTCGTTAATGCATTACTTAGGTATGTATAACTGTACATAGATCACTTTTTACGTTGGTTATTATTGTATGAAAGCTTCCTTCTCCAATGTTTTGACAGGTTCTCACTACAAAGTGCAATTTGAAATTGTTCTGTAAACATATCCATCACTTGGATACGTAAAGCGCTTTCTTGTGATGATTCGAAGTATTTAATGTAATCTCGTTCCGCATAATATGTTGCTGTTCAAATATCTAAATTGACAACTTTTATGTAGATCGCTCTTAGTACGACATAGTAGAATACTTTATAGTTTATACAATACTAGCTGTGCCCAGCGGTTTCACCCGCTGCCTGCTCAGGTCCCCTTCTAAAGAATGCCATCCTTATCACTTTAGGTATGGAAAATAGATTACGACCGATTCTCAGACTAACCGATTACAATATAAAACTCCATAAAAATCAAAGAAGTATTTGCAAGTGAAACTGTGACACAGGAATTGTAAACATAAGAGAAGAAAGATTGTATGAAGCATACCTGTCACGTTACGTTTGTAAGAACGCGTTGTGTGACCGACGAGAGCGCGTGCGCATGCTCTTGTCCAACTTCCTCATCTACGAGTATTGCGGACGAACCTTATGTATTTTCCCTGTTTACGTCCAATAACACTACTCCGTTAGGTAGTAACTAACGTCCTTGGGCTTTTGTGAATATTTATACAGTAATACAATAACTGACCTCAGGTTCAGTTAAAAGATCCTACTTTCTAGATACTGAGTATAATGTAAACCACGTTGCTTTGTTCAGAATAACTTGGAAACTAGCAGTAGTCGGAATATTAATTAACAATCTTCGTTTTACAAATAAACATAAAACGTGAAAAATTATAGTGAAATATTTATTTGCGTTAACATAGTCGTTACAGTATTTAGTGTATTTAATTTTAGGTCTTATTTATTTTCTTGGCATTTCACACTCGTGATATTTTTCATTTATCTCAAGTAGTGTTTATATTTGGCCACAGGTCACAATAATAAAATAAAATAAAAATAAAAAGCCTTTTATTTCTAAACAGAAGGTAAGTAGTTAGTAGAATGGTTGGAAAAAATAAAAGTGAAAGTAACATAAAAATAAAGTAACTAAAAAATAAAAATTAGGTCACAATAAACAATTTTATTATTCATTTCCTATAGTTGGTGGTGATTGTTTTGATATATATATTTTTTAATAATAATAGAAAGGTAGGTACTTAATTAATTTTGAATTAAAAATGTGTTAATGAACAGAATTTCGTAATATATTTAAGATAAACTGTTATTATTAGTCAATAAATTAACATTTGTTTGTGTCCAAATACTTTTTGCATATTTTGTCATATCTTTGCGTCCTCTGCAAAGAAAAAGCACGCGGGGAAGACCGGAAATTAAATCATAATTTCATACTGATTAATGAAACTATTAATATATTATAATGATATGAGTTCTCGGTTCCAAAACACACTTGAATTCCAACTCGGCTGCAATGATTTTCCCCACTTGGATCACATAATTCTTAATGTTTCGGATGACTGCCGGCGTACTAAGACTAGTATAACTGGGTTAAGAATTACATCGTTCAAGTGAACGTTTTTGTCACGCCCTACGTGGTGTACACCACGACGTAGTATGGGAGATTCTATCTCCGGGTCACCGGATGATGACAGGTCCAGTGATTGCACGACATCCGCAGTTCCGCGCGTCTTGTCGGACGGCGGACGCCAGATATCACAGATGCTATCTCCTCCTCCGACTAGATGTCCAGCCTCGCCAACTAAAGGAAGCGTTCAGAATTGAGCACGCCAAACTTTTCTCGACATCAATTCTGATTTATAAATCGCAGACAATTTTCCTATTAACGGTGAGAGACAATTCAGTTCAATTTTATCTTTTGACGCCATTTACCAATCAAACAATAACAAATGAATCTGTGTGTCGTTGAGTCGAGTTATTGTTATGGAGTGGGCGCACATGCGGTCGCTGGCCGAATCTGGCCGAAGGTGGCCGAAAGTGGCCGAAACAGGGAAACTGCGAGTGACAAATAAAGTGTTCGGGTGTGCGTGGCGGGTCTGTAGCGTTCGTTCGTGTGAGTGTGTGTGTGTGTGCGGGTGCCTGCGACGCGGCCTTCGCCTCGACCGGCGCGAGGGGGCATGGCACTCCCGGCTCTGGCGGATCCCGTACAAAGATTTCATAAGGCACAATACGAGCCCATTTCTTTGTGGTGCTGCTGTATTTAGGTTATTAATTCAAGCTCTACATTAATTTCAAATGTGACTACCACGATCAATACTTTCAATCAGTGTCTCTAGCTTCGACCATGAAACAGTTTGTATATTGTTTCTATAATATATTGTTTCATTGACTCCCGTAAGTTTAATGGTCTAATTTTCATCAATGTATTGGTATATGGTATTCAGGAATCGTTTTAGGACGTTTTATTTGGAGCATTATCGCATTATTTAAAGTTTCCGCAATAAGTATCTGATCTTTATCTGAGATGACAACTCGTAAGACGCTCGTTATTAGTATAAAGTAAATGTTCGTGGGGATTTTATTAAGCTATTAAACCCCAAACTTCAGCGAACCGTTTGAGCGTTTCCTAAACAATTGGATCTTGCAATGAAGTTAGCGTCTTCTGACCGAGGGCAACGCGGATGGTTTCGACCTGGCTCTCATAGGAGCGTTAGGAGCGTAGAATATGGACGTGTAGACTCGTCTAGTAGTAGCAGGCACAGGCGCATTTGTCAGTAATAAGTGGGGACGAGGCCGCCGCTGACCCACTGCTCCTATTGAGATGATTGCGCCGCTTTCGCTCCGCTACCGCTCCGCTCCGCTGTAGCCACACGGTACCTATTTACGCCTTACATCACTTTAAGTTGTAATCGTACCGCTCTTCCAATACAACTATTCTCTTGGCTTCGTGTCTCAGAACGACTTCACTAAATGTAAATGTTACACTATAATATACATTGTAGTGTTTGTGATCTGACACTCTTGCCGTTACGAAAATTAACCATAACACTTACAACGTACTCCTATTATTATGTTATTCTTTACTTACAGGGCTATTAAATTAAACAAATCAATTCCGTTCAAGGTTTACAAGCGAGCATGAGTCGATGATTTGTTTTTTTTTTTGTGATTGGGCATTAATATCTGTTTCCCTACGAAGCGTAGTATTTCATTATTTGTATTGAAGGCGACTTAAATGTCAGTAATTTAATTTAACAATGACATCCCACGACGTAGATCAGATGCTCAAAAGTCGGGATCACTTTAAACATCAATGTCGCACTTGTCGATAGGCTAGCAATTTGCGTGCGTGAGGGGAGTTCCTTTGTGTCCCTCCTGTTGAGGAAACAACAGCGTCGCCGTGTTAAGGAGGCCGGCCAGCGTGGCGCCATCTCGCGGGACCACTGCGAACTGCACGCTCCCCTATAGTACTGACCCGGTTTCTCAAATGTTCCTTTTTATCAATGATAGATTGTTTACCTACTGATTAATACTAAAACTTGCGTAGATACTTAATCACATTCATTTGTTATCATGCCAGATACACACACTGTATCAGTATTACTGTAACAACAACACCAAACTCATAATAATTTGAAATTAACTAATTTGACACAAACAACGTTAGTACTTACCCACAAATTATGAGGCAAAATGAAAGTCTATTGTGTGAGATAAACAAATGAAAACTAAAACGAGCAATGACTACCGACACTCCATACAGAGTACGAGTACGAGTACGTACAAAACGAACGTTTACCAGCCGCATTAAAGTTTCATACGATTTTTATGGATATTTTTGGTGGCCATGCAAAACAAAATGGCCTGTCGATGATGGTATTTGTACTGATATTGGCCTTTAGTTTCGGGCTGCTTAAAACGGAATGAATCATCAGGAATCTCGGGGGCTTTCAAACAGTGTAAACAGGTTCATTCACCGGTCCGGGTGGTCTCTAGTGGTCGCTACTGGTCTATAGTGGTCCGCAGTGGTCGACAGTGGCCGCCTCAGGGCGGCGACAAGTATTTGACCTACATGGATAATGTGGATTAAGGGGCAGCGTACGATTTACTTTATTCGGCCGCCGCGCGCCGGAATGTTTCTTGCGATAAGGGGTTTTATGAGTTCAATTAAATGCTATGTTATTCATTAAAATTGTCTGTATTAGTGTTGCTTGACTTGTGTATCTATTTCAGAGTTTCATTGTTTGCTCTAATCAAATTATTAAATTAACGGAGTACATGCAAATTTAGAGAAGTACCCTGAGCCAAGCCAAGCCTGACAAGTACTCGGATACCAAGAGCGCGGGTATTATGTCAAATAACTCCGTGATTTACAGCTCACAGTTATGACAAATATTACCAATGTGTATTATGGCTGCACTCAGTAATGTATTAAACCGCATCCTCGTAAAACCTGGAATTGTTCGAAATGTGCGTTTGTTGGAGTATTTCGACGACTTGGCGTACTCTGTCATGCTTCATGAATTTTATTTATGTAGATTGAAATACCTTATAGATTAGCGGTGGACCGCGACATCTGGCTCCGGCCGGGGCCGCATACCGACAGCAGTTCTGGAACGAACAGCGGGCTGTCAAAAATAATGAAACAATGCTCCTTACATTAGACAAAGCTCTGAGTTTAAAGCAATCTTCCCGTCGTTGTACAATTAGGGCACGCGAAGCCCCTCAGGGCCAGGTCGGGGAGCTCGGAGCCACACGACGGGTGTTGTTCAGTCAGCAGATTACAGGTTCAATCTTGACTAGCGCCGTCCGCTGACGTCACGTGCTGACTACGACTTACTTCTTTGTTCGCTACTTCAGCATGTCCACACGATTCAAAAGAATTTCTGTGTAAAACTTGCTACTATACAGGGTTATTTGTAAAACACCGGCACCCTCTCAGGACCATGTTACCAGCATCATAATCAACAACTTTTGTTCTATGACATTTAAACATTTATCATATTTTAGTTCATCAGATTTTCATACAAAAATAAAAATATTTAAATTGAACGCTCTAAATGTTAGGAAATCTATGCGAAGCAAACGTACCTACGGGGACAGTGCGTGGCAGGTGTAGGTATGTAGGTACAGCAAACGGACGGAGTTGAAATGTGTTAGATAGGACAACGAAATCTTGATGATTTGTTTTTGGTAAATGTATAAAATTTTGTAAAAAATCATAGAACTAAAGTTGTTGTTTACGATGATAGTAATACAGTCCTGCGAGGTTGTCGGTGTTTTACAAATAACCCTGTATAAACGCGTAGAACTTTTGTAAATGTGTAGTGCATGGTCGCTTGATTAGTTTCCGTCGTCATCGTCAGCGGTCAATAGAGCGAGGGTCGGCAGGTGGACTTCCTCGCTCGGCTAGCGGCGCGGCGTCGGCGGCGTCCCTGCGACCTCGTCACTCGGGAGGGTCTCCGCTGGCAGCCGTTCAACACCGACGCACCCGCCGCCGTCCGCTCTCCGGTGCGCTGTGCTATGCGGGGGTGGGGGGGGGGCACGGGGACTGTTAGTCTATGACTAGTTTATGACACAAACAAGATTTGGATTAATTTAAATAATATTAAACTAAAAAGTGAAACTCATTAATATAGGTATATCTAAATGAAAAGTTATGAGATTTTAAACTGTTTGCTATGACTTACTTTAAAATCATTCCTTTCAATTCAATTCAAAAGCCTCTTTATTTCCATGACAAAAAACAAATAAAAGTTCACACATTTAGAAGCAATAATACAACAAACAGAGAAGTTTTTTGAGTACTTATACACTAGGCTCTAGGGCTATAATATATTAATTGTTACATTAACAAAAAAAAAAAGGTTTTTTAATGATTATAAGTTGAGCACCAAAATCTGAGGATAAGGAAAAGTAGGTTCTCCTGTAATGTGAAATTCAGCACTGGAATAATAGAGAGAAATCGATTAATACTGGATATTAAAGGTTTTTATAAGTGAAAAATATTTTTTTTTCTTGGTTTTAATTTATGTACTTTCAAAATTAGTTGAAATAGTGTTATCAACATCATGAAACTTGTCCACTACGTGTGCGGCACAAGGGCGCACGCCGACACGCGGCGCCTGGAGCCGGACAGCCGCCGGACGCGGCTGGTAGACGGTACGGAACGCGGCCGGACGGGTCTCAACAGCTAGATAAGCCGAACATGTAGCTCTATCTTTTGTTCAATGTTTAAGGGATTTCATTTTGAACCTACTTTCAAAAGAGGCAGGTTATTAATTCGTCTGTTTATGTTAGTGTGCGTGCGTGCGATATCTTAACTAATTGTCTACTAACCGATCTCGGTTGATATTTTGCTGGAAGTATTATTTCGCGGTGGTCCCGCTTACATGTTGTGATGCTCTGATGCTGAACTTCAGAGATACAATGCAACAAATCTCTCATGATTGCTGTCAATGGCTCGGGTATGCATTGTTTGTTTAAATTTCATATCATAACAGCCGTTCTTAATATGATGCAAGCGTACTAGAAGATGAATGAAAGAAAGTTAATGAAAGAAGAACATTCAAATACCCAGTTACCCAAATGACTCAGTTTTCTGTTACCAGTTATTTAACGTTTTATCGGCGACACACTTATAAACAAAAATATAACAACCATTAATTATTTTAGTCATGACATTGTTAGAAGTGTAAAATCAATGCTTGGCATTCATTTTTATAGGATATTAAAACTTACATTGAAAAATTAAAATCTTTCTTGCAAATAATAATAAAACAGACTTCAAAACAAAAGGTGATAAAGACTAACTTCAGTCGGCGGCGTCAAAACAATGTGAATCTAACAAAACATATCATCGACTCTGAGGCTAATTCCTTGAGTTTTTTTTTATTGGAGACAAAATTTTACTGTTTTTAACTCAAATATATATAATATATCTATATATACCTTCGGTATATAGGTATAGATTTTACAATATTAAGTCAGTGCTTGACTTAAACTCAAACGTAACATGACGGGAGTTACGTATGTATATAGCGCCAACATGCGCTCGCAGCTACAAAGACTCATGTTTTCTCTTCATAGACCGGCGCGCGACGTTACCGGTTACCGGATCCTCTCCATAAATCGTCGACGTCGCTGCGCCGCTAATGAGCGCCTTCTTTACAAATACTCGATGAAAAACAACATTAATACACTGTAAGTACCTCCGAGCTGAAGTAGCGCCACGCTCTCTAAGTGTTGGGGAGTGAACACGAATATGAAAGTTAACTTTGTACTTTCAATATTGGACAACAACAACAAACAACGGTTTGATAGGATACAAGTTCTGGCTAGAACGTAGTTTTGATAAAACTACCAGGCATCCATGGACTCACGGTGGTATTTATTTAAACAGTTCTGTGTGCATACACAACGTTCAAACGACTCCACACGTTGACGACGCGGTTGACTCAGTGGTTAAGCGTTCGACTACTGTGCTACGTATCGCGGGTTTAATCCCCGCACGGAAAAATATTTGGATGACCTACAGATATTTGTTTCGTATCCGGCTGTTTTTTTTATGTGAGCATAAATGTTTGTGAATGCACCCACGATACAGGAGTAATTCCTAGTGTGGGGGCTACGTTTAAAAAAATACTGAAGTTTTTCAGTTAATAAAATGTATTTTTCTTCTTTGAAAATTCACTGTTCAGTTAATAAAATTTATTTCTTCTTTTTAGCATAGTAAATAAATAAAATAAATTTATTTAATTCAAGGTATATAATACACAACAAAATATTCATAAAAGACTACATTAAATTACTCAGCCGGAATTTAAAATTAAATTCGTGTTCTCAATCAGTATTGCTAAAACCAAATTCAAAATAAGTGTCTTGTCAACAAAACAATTTCCAAATAAAAGTTTAACAGTATATACACGCTGTGTGTACTAGACGTTAAAATAATACTGAAAAAATAAAATACTGCTGCACTGGTTGCCTTCTGTAAATTTTGATTCATACCACTACCAGATCATACCCGCGGAGTTGCCCGCGTTCTACCTGGATTAAAGGTATCCTATGTGATAATCCTGGTTATAAACTATGTTCACATAAGGACGATCAAACCCCTAACGAATTACACCTGTAAAAGGAGAGAAAATAATGTTGGTTACATTTCCCGGATATTTCGTAGAGAGTGCTACGCGGCGACTACGTCGTAGGGACTGTGTAGCTGTAGCACATTCAGGGACGCAGACATGCGCCAACTAAATATTCTTGTTCTTATTTCATATTTTTGTAAAGAAAAAACATTTGTATGTAGGTAAGTTTTTAGATTTCGTGAACAATTCATGATTTATAGTATCCTATAGGAAATACACACTGGCGTTTCGTCTAACTTAAACACAAGACGAATTCAGGACTTGAGCTATCCGCGCATTTGGAAGTCCATTTGCAATGCGGTAAGTAAAATAACACATGACAATGTATTCAAGGGTTAGTATACGTGTCGTGTGCGTGTTTGTGTGTAAATAAGACAAATTGTAAGCCCCCTGCTTGTCGGACTTGCTCGAAAAAGATACTGCGGCCCCGGAACATAAAGGGTAATAGAAGGAACATGGGTGGGTTTTAGTCAGTACACTCCTCCCCGCTCCGCCCAGAGCGGGGGAAGTTATTTGATGATTTCCCATCCGCAAAAAAAGACAACTTGTAAAAATCGCTGTTTGCACAGATTAGTAAGTAGTTTATATAAAACATGTGTACAGGGTGAATTTTCCGAGTCGGTGTGAATGGGAAATACAAAACTTTAGCAGTAGCGAAATAGCGAATACTCGAGGGAGTTTCAAGCCCCATTGTGGTTAAAACTAAAGCTTCATAATAATGTTGTATTAAATCAATATTTTCCTATCGTAGCCAGAACTAGATCGTATACACTACTGTTTTCGTTTATTTTATTTATCTTTGCACCATTTGTGTGGTTCCGTACCGCAGGGAAAATCGGAACCTATATTGTATCACTTTGTTGTCTGCCTGTTAAGAACATTTATCTTGGAAACGAAAATTCAAACCATTTACTCAAATCTGTGATTCCTGTGTGCTGTGATGAAATCAACCCTGTAAGTTAGCGCAGTCAAAAGATAGGGCTGTTCATGTCGGAACTCTTGGTACGTGATTTTTCTAATTTCATTTTCATTAAATGTTCGCGGTTAAAGGTCACAATTAATTGAAAAAGTAAGCAACAAAACCGTGAGCTATTTAAATTAGAACTAACAATGAATTGGTACCAATAGTGATTTTTTCGACATTTCAAGTTTTTAGTCAAACACTTATAGCGCAGTTAGGGCTGTAGTCACTTTATATAAGACTAGCTGCGCCCTTTTCACCATCAAATAACTTCTCCCGCTCTAGGCGGTGTGTGGGGGAGTGTCAGACTTGTATTGACTAAAACACAGCCATGTTCCTTCTATTGCCCTTTATGTTCCGGGGCTGCGGTATCTCTTTCTAACAACCCCTCAACCCCGGCAGGCGGAGGCCCTGGCAGGCTCCTCTGCGCGCTTGGAAAACTAACGCGCCGTCGACACGGTCTGTCGTCATTAGACAGACAGACAGTGAGCTACCCATTGCTCACCGTCCACAGGCCCGCATCCACGGTGGCCGGGAGTCGTCTTGCGTCACCCGACGCCCATGGCGTGTCCCGCGATGGCTGGGTTGGTTTGAGGTTCTCTCCCTCAAACGCCCGGCCACCTCCTTTGCGAGCATGACTGCGCTTTCCATTCCCTCTCGCTCCGGACCATGGACTGTACCAGGGCCGGACGCGACACGGCGGTGCTCCGCCCAAGCTGCGCAGACCGCCACAGTGTGCTCCACCGTGTCGTCCAGGCGGTAGGTGAGGATACCATGGCGCGTCTCCAGCCACTTCTCAAAGAACCCTGCACGGGTTAGCGACAGTCGCTCTCTCCATGCCACCATGAGATCGCACCGGAGGTCTGGAGGCTGCGCCTGTTTAAGGTGTTACTGTGTCATGCTGTGACCACCACAATTTTATTGATAATGTCACGATGTTAGTATTTGTTTAGCGCAGTGAGCTGCGTGGGGACGCGGAGCGGCCATTATTGTGCATTTAATATTAGAACCGTTCACTAAGGAGAGGATGCGCGGGAGTCGCATACACTATACGAACGGAGGCAAGACGTGTTGCGCGTTCGACTATCTGTGTCTCTCAGAATCGAAAATAGAAACAAAAAACTTCATTCACTGATAAAACACGATCAACATCATCAACAACAAAGTTTATAAAGCCGTCAAACGCCACAGCTGTGTTGTGTCGCGCGACGAGGGCGTGGCCGCGTCACAATATTATGCTAAGTATAGTTGATGCTTGTGTACACAGTAGTCGATGGCGGCGCACGGTGATGGATCAAATACTGACCGTTGACTCTTTTTGTAAATATTGTTGAATGGAAAATAGAGTTTGGTTTAGCTTGCGGGGAACTTCAGTGCATAGCTGGGAGGGTGTCAGAACTAGCTAGTATAGTATTCACGTCTTTCTGTATATTGTGGAACCAGCGGGCAGGTCAACAATGTAGTGGGTAGCTTGGAGTGAGGCAAAGTGACAGGGTCGCCCGTGTGATTGCTTGTGACCAAAATCTTCAAGGAACCACAGGCACGCCACGCCGTTTTCTTGGCTCTGTGACCAATTTGAAGGAAGGATTTGAAAGAAGCTTTTACTTACAAGTTTTTTTTTTCCTTAAAGACTGCCTGAAAATGATTAAACAGTTAGGAAAATTACACAGTTTAACGACCCAGTACTGCTTTTGCTCTTATTCTTAAGAATATTTAAATAATGTTACTTTGCAGATAATCCTATCTGTTCTCCTCATAAAATGATAAAACATTCTGTGGCGCGCCCTGTGTCTGCACTGCACACTGCACACGACACACCCTATGTAAATGTGGCCTAATGTTAAACGAAGTGCACTTTGGCTCGCCATAGACAATATCGATAACTTATGCATGTGCAGTGTTGCCTATGTGCTCTTCAAAACAAATTAAGTATCTAAAACACTTTTTTCCTTAACCAAATGGTTGATAAGAAATATTAGATTCTGAAGTCATAAATGATGTTTGTGATTAAACAAAAAAATAACTGTCGACGTAAATTGGTTTGATTAAGATTCGATATTTATTATCATCAACATACTATGAAAAGCAAATTCAGTTTTGCCGTTGGACAACGACGACAGACGTATAAATGAACATTAAAAATGTTGTTAAGCACTATATTGCTTGGTGCTTACTGCTTCCGTAGCACCCTGTATGTGCGAGTCTGAGACGCACTTGGCTGGCTTTTCCTCTTGGTTATGTCTACGCAGGTAGCTGAAGGTGCGTGTCGGGTTGCATGCACGGTCAGTTTTAAGATTTTTTTTTATTTTTATGACAAGAAATAAACCCAGTAAAGCAACCATATCGTTGTGTGTTACCGGTGACGATGACGCCATGCTTGCAAATGAGCCTACTGCTATGCTTGCAGTAACAATTACTTTATTTTATTTTATTTATTTGGCTCACCAACAATTGAATACACAGTACAGGTTAAGAAGAACATCGAATAAACTTATTGACTAGTGTACCAATTTCTTATAGGTAAGCACATCATGCATTAATCTGTTATAATAACTAATCTACAAGTTCAAAGCTTGTAGAATAGACCTAAAACTAAAAACTCTATAATATTAAGACCTAAAACTATATTGGTTAAAATTTACTAAAATTAAATTAACATGTAAGCCTAAACACTAAAGTTATTTTACAAGTTGTTATAAATAACGCTTCTAAACCTACTAAGTGAGTCGGAGTGAATATCAACCAGATCGCTGCAGCTGTTCAATAACTTACATAGGCGGGGAATAGGGGAATTAGCACCAAGGACAGTTCTGCGAAGTGGGGGGCGCAAAGGTGTTATAGGAGCTCTTGGACTTTTGGTGGGTACACGAAAGTTGATCCTGCTCAATAATTGTGGACAAACAATTTTATATCTTACAATTTTAAATAAAAACAAAGCATCCAATAAATCTCTCCTGTTTTGTAGGGAGATCATCTTAAAATGCTGGAGCCTCTCTTTATACGACCGTACCTTTTTAGCTATCACGGAAGAGTATGCTAAATGCCACAGAAATCGTTTTTGAACCCTTTCCAATCTCAGTGCGTGGGTGGCATAGTGCGGTCTCCAGACAGTACTGCAATATTCTAAAGAGCTTCGGACCAAACAGTTATACAACAGAATTTTAGTCTTACTGCGACGAAAGCAGGTAACATTTCTAATGACAAACCCAAGCATTCTCGAGGCTTTCTTAACTACATTTTCAATATGGGGAACAAAAGTCAACTGTCTATCAAAGAGAACTCCCAGGTCCCTTATCTGTTGCAATTCCTGCACTAAGTTGCTACCAATGTAGTATTCAGAATGTGTTATATTCGTTTTTCTGGTGAATTTCACATGGTAGCACTTGCTGATGTATAAACTCATATCGTTATCATCACACCACTTTACTAACATGGCAATGTCTCTCTGTAGCAATTCAACATCAAGGTCTGATTCAATTACTCTGACTAATTAGTGAGCAGCAAACATTTCAGAGATGTTAATGCCGTCCGAAGATGATATGGAGCCATCAGTCATTGTCAGAGGATAAGAGCTAGTACCACCCCGCTTGTCCTTGATATAAGCCCAAAATCGCTTCGGATCTTTGGTTATTACTGTTTCTAGATCACTAACATATTTTTTATAACGAGTGGCAGCCATAACCGAGCACCGTTTATTCAGCAGCTTCAGTTCAAGTTCATCCATGGGGTTTTTATATGTTTTAAATCGCTGACGTATCTTTTCCTTTTCTTTCAAGGTTCTTTTTAAGTTTTTATCGAACGAAGGAGGGTGTGTCTTCTGTTTACGGATGAAAGGAGGGTCTTGCATTTCTATTATGTTTTTAACTTTGTCATAAAATATATTGAGCATATCGTTCACATCGTGAGTGTTATCAAATAAAGGGTTCCAATCAATTTCGTTTAAGTGTTTACGAATAACATCATAATCCATTTTATAAAAATTTTGTCTTTTGCAACTATTATACGGAAGTCTTGTATCTTTATATGATTTCAGAATTATTTCAATAGGGGGGTGGAAGGGGTCAATAATACTTAGGGGATTCAGAGCGGAGCATACTACACCGGACGCTAAGTTGGTCAACGCAAGATCAAGGATGCGCCCTGACTTATTTACTATGTTGTTTAGTTGAAGTAGTTTATTTGTGTGACTAAAATCAGTTAACAAATGACCAATACCTGGTGTTATATAACCACTATCTAACTCACTTACTAGGTTCCAATCAATACTACCTAAGTTAAAGTCACCGACAATACACGACTTCAACCCTGACTGTTCAAACATGGTATTACACGAGTCCAAGAAGTGTTTTAGGTTAGAGCGAAGTACAGGCGGAGGCAAATAAACAGCGCAAAGAGCTAATTGACGGACAGACTTTGTAATCGAGATGTCTATAATAACCCACAAATCTTCACAATTGCTTTCCCAATGAGTCATACGTTTTGAATTTATTCGCTTAAGTACAGCAATCAGAACACCCCCTCCATCTTTTTTCCTGTTATCCCTATCTCGCCTGTAGACTACATATCTGTTATCAAATAGCTCCGAGCTCATTACAGAATCATTTAACCAAGTTTCAGTCAATATTATCACATCATAGTTTCCACAAGAAATTTGACAATAAACATTATGACATTTAGTGCGTAAGCCTCTAGTGTTTTGATAATATATCCTTAAATCTGAGAATGATTATTGATTTATACGTGTTACGTGTGTATCTTTTAAGGAAGTTAGTTTTGCTTGCACATTTAAACTGTCCGCTTGCTATCGACAGGCCTGTTGTTCTAGTGGTTGGTTAGTGGCCCTGACTGCTGAGCCGGAGGTCGTGGTTTCGATTCCCACCCAGGACAAACTTTGTGTGATGAGCATGATTGTTTGTTCTGTGTCTGGGTGTGATTTATCTATAATATGTATGTATTTATTTATTTATTTATTTATTTATAAATTATATAAGAATGTATATCAGTTTTCTGGTTACCATAACACAAGCTCTGCTTAGCTTGGGATCAGATAGCCGTGTGTGAGCTGTCCCAAGATATTTATTTATTGTCTATGGCTGGCTTTAATAAAGTTCACTGGTGTTGCATGTGTGCTTCGTTAGTTGTATGAGCCACTATGGGGTACGGCTGCAGCCCGACGCAGGGCGCGAGCGTGACCTGCGGTCTTCATTAATGATGCGAATATTGTTGTGCCACTACGTACATTATCAGATGCGCTCGCACAATGTGCCATTACGTACATTATCAGATGTGCTCGCACAATGTGCCACTACGTACATTATCAGATGTGCTCGCACAATGTGCCACTACGTACATTATCAGACGAGTTCGCACAACGTGCCGCTACGTACATTATCAGACGGGTTCGCACAACATGCCACTACTTACATTATCAGATGCGCTCGCACAATGTGCCATTACGTACATTATCAGACGAGTTCGCACAACGTGCCGCTACGTACATTATCAGATGCGCTCGCACAATGTGCCATTACGTACATTATCAGACGAGTTCGCACAACGTGCCGCTACGTACATTATCAGACGGGTTCGCACAACATGCCACTACGTACATTATCAGATGCGCTCGCACAACGTGCCACTACGTACATTACCAGACGGGCTCGCACAACGTGCCACTACGTACATTATCAGATGCGCTCGCACAATGCGCCACTACGTACATTATCAGACGGGTTCGCACAACGTGCCATTACGTACATTATCAGATGCGCTCGCACAACGTGCCACTACGTACATTACCAGACGGGCTCGCACAACGTGCCACTACGTACATTATCAGATGCGCTCGCACAATGCGCCACTACTTACATTATCAGACGGGTTCGCACAACGTGCCATTACGTACATTATCAGATGCGCTCGCACAACGTGCCACTATGTACATTATCAGACGGGCTCGCACAACGTGCCATTACGTACATTATCAGATGCGCTCGCACAATGCGCCACTACGTACATTATCAGACGGGTTCGCACAACGTGCCATTACGTACATTATCAGATGCGCTCGCACAACGTGCCACTATGTACATTATCAGACGGGCTCGCACAACGTGCCATTACGTACATTATCAGATGCGCTCGCACAATGCGCCACTACGTACATTATCAGACGGGTTCGCACAACGTGCCATTACGTACATTATCAGATGCGCTCGCACAACGTGCCACTATGTACATTATCAGACGGGCTCGCACAACGTGCCATTACGTACATTATCAGATGCGCTCGCACAATGTGCCACTACGTACACATTACGAGGTCGAGAGGTGTTTAGTTGATCATTGAATTCAAGAACAGACTGGTTTGTATGCATTGTAGGTATGCGTGATGTTTCTGTGACATTGGAGCTTGACGGTTCGCAAGACCGCCAATAAGGGAACTAATGGCTCAATACTTATCGCTCGCGCTAAGATAAAGTGGTGATTCGCGTTCTGTTCGCTGTCAATAGTACGAGCAAAAAATGTATTGTGCACAGTCCCCCCACGAAGGGAACGACTTGCTTTTGGCAAGGCGCCTTGTCTAGACAAAACACAATACTGGGCACCGGGACAATGCCATAACTTCACTTTAAGTGTTTTAATGATAACTATAGGAGAGGGCGAATGGTGGACTGGAGTCTAGACGATGTCTGTGTGGTGTGGCGTGGCGTGTGGAAACGTGCGGCACGCGTGGCGATAGTAATGCCACGCGTCGCACAGTGTTGCGTGACCTACATGCGTGCGCGCCGAGCCAACACATCTCAGCGCCGCACTAACTCAATTAGCAACTGTCAGAACACTGCGCACGCGCGCCGAAACCAAACATTTAAAACTATAGCAAGGAATTTAATAAGTTTCATCAGAAACTATGGGACGGTCACGTCACCCTAGAGTGCGGCAGGTGGCAGCAGTGCTGCAGTGCCGGCTGGAGCTACAAGAAGCCATCGATCCCGCTTCTGCGGCTATTAGACACAGTCATCCAATGGTCGAGGGTCACGTCCGGGAGTGACGGCCGCGACATTTCGGTCGGCACTCGCAGGAATGTGCGCAATGTGTGCTGATCAGTATTCCGCGGCGGGAACTCATCAGCGCGACGTCGCGACTGTCTCCGCGCTCGTACATGTGCACCGTGCAGCGGCCGCGTCGCGTCGTGTCGCATGCCGGACACGTCGCGCCGACGTTACGGACGCAGCTAAGCGAAGCACTACATTATTTTGATTTCAGTGATCAACAAAAAAACGCTTTTTGCAGGTATCATGAAATTTGTTGCCTAGTTATGTTTGAAAAAAAACGATGATCATTATGAAAACGTTACTATAATATTTCAAACAAGAATAGTTTCTTTGTTAAATGTTGTTGAAAAATTAAAAAGCTAAATTAACTTATGTGTTAACTTATATGTTATGGCATATCACAGACATATGGAAGATCTTCTGTTTCTTGCTACAAGCTGTCATTGTAATATTCAATAGTAGCGAGCGCAATATGTGGACTTGACTTGCTCTGATGTTGATGTTGTCCCTAGTAGGACCTTTCACCGTGGTCATTGCTGAGAGCACGCAGTTTGGGAAATAAGTAAAAAATCAATGTAAGAAAAGTATTTTCAAGGACATGTTATCTAAAGCCTTATAAGATCCTTGACTAAACTTTAATAGTTATTTGATGGTCAATCGTCTGATTTGAGAACGTACAAAAATAATCTTAACTTCGCGTTTGTCAAATGAACAAGTTTTCCTAGGCCATGTTGTGAAAGCAATGGAGATACTTTCACGAATGTTTTCATGAGCCTTAGAGCCATAGTATGCAGGAGCCTTTACATACTAGAGGTGAAACACTTCGCCAGGTTGTGAGATACTACACTCAAGCTTTGTCTTGTTGTACACAATAATGTTCATGTGGCAGAAGTTGGTGGAAACGCGATTATGCACGAGGTGATGCGTAGAGCATGTCGAAGATGTCGAGCGAGTTGAGCGCGCGGCAGTGGTTCCGTGCTCGGAATTGTCGCGATGGTCGCTCGTCTTCGTCTCGGCTCGATGCATGGATTGGATGCGATGAACACAACACGATCTCATGATGCATTCATCATTAACTAGATCAGTCTCAAGAAATTTATTCTTCCATAGTTCACTTAAATGTGATCTGATGTAGCTAACTGTATCCTATTTCCCTTTCTTCTGAATCCTATAAGAGTTGGATTAGTCAGAAAGTTGAAATAATTTTAATTATTGATGTTTCTGACTCCTGGCACAGGTGTCACGTGTCAGAGTTTGAAATGGCGACGTATGAGCTTTAAATGTCCAAATTATCTTCTTTTTATGTCAACATAAACTCTGTATTTGGCGGTTATAGATAGATCCTAAAAAAACATCGTATAGTCGAGCAGCTTGTTCAGTTGTACACAGGTTACGCTTACTGTACGTCGGGAAATAAATACCAACTACGTGTTCAAATGTTGGTATGTACTCATGTAATGTGTTAGACGACACTGAATGAGAACTAAATTTATTTATATATTCTAAGAGCTTGCATCGTTCATAATAAAATTATTGCGAGTTCGAAGGAAGAAACATCCAGTGTACCTTCATTCGCTCCGACAGTTAGCTAAGTTAGTTGTAGCGCACAGCGCACTATATTCATTAATAGATGCGCGTTGTGCCAAGTCGACAATTTAAACGACGACCGAACAAAATATGTTTGTGATTTAAATTTATTGGGAGTTTAGGTAGATAGTTAATTTGATAAGCTATCATTCTCCCGAATGTACACATACACAGCCTGTGCTTGGTGATGGTGCACGTGCGGCTGCGCGCGCGCCGCGTTTAGCATCGCGTTGCTACGTGGAAGCTGCTCTTTGTCATCCAGCTATTTAAAACCGCCGACATATATTTTAAGGCTGTCAATGATGAAGTTTCCGCCGTCGAGTTGTCGCCGAGAGCAACTGGCCGCTTAAAATATTGTGATAAATCTCACATTGAGGCTCGAGTTATTTCAGAACGACATTTTTCATTTTAAAAATAAAGATCTTCAAAACATACAACTAAGGTTTGAAGTGACGTTGATAATAATATTTAACGATGGACTACCTGTCAGCACAGTACACTCTCTTGTACGATGATGCGCCCCGGTACAAGTGTCCAGGGTCGTGACTGACGTCGTGAGCAGTTCATCACTGACGTGTGACGCGTGAACTGCGGAAGTGATCGGACACGGTGCGTGTACGCAAGCAGGGCACATGGCGGCGCGCGGCGCGGGCTGCAACAACGTGCACTTTTAATTGATGACGTAAACGTATTTGCTCGTTGGCGGCATCCTGTTTATATTGAACGCTCGTAAATTGGGTGCGTTAGCAGAGCCGCAGCAGGTGACGTCACGCGCGCTCTGTGCGTGTGCGCTGTTCGTACAGTGTGCGAGCGCACGGTACACCTCAGTGCAAGCGATGCTCGTTGATACAACAGTGACAATAAATTAGGTACGAGACGCGGCCGCGACACTGACGCACTAGAATGGATGAGCGTCCCCCGGGACGGCACGTGGCGAGGCGGAAGCTGGCCATTAATTACACCCCTCGATATAATCTTTCACACGAAGCTTTCGCCAATAACGCTTACCTGCACTAGATGATGGGAAATCACAGTACTACACTATAAATAATGAGTAAAATCAGGGCGGTAGCTAATGCCGGTGACATTCTACTCACACCGAGTGGACGGGGAGTATCCCACGAGACAGCTGACATTCAGACGCCGTGCTCATCTCACCAGGGCGAGGAGTGGGGACACAAATATCATGAATAATGTCAAAATCACAAATCGACAAAATTATCGCGGATGGATACATAGATCCCGTGTTTACATCTATCTTACGCTAACATCAAACCGAACTGACATTTTCTTACAAAAAATAAACTACAAAGTTGGCGATACTGCTCATCCCAGTGGTTCAGAAAAATTAAATGAAAACACGTACGTCCCGAACTGAGCAAAATGTGTTACGATAACGGCAATTGACTCCCGGACGGGTCGATCGCTAGAGTGAGACAGTGCAGCACTGAGCTGCTGTGGCTTGGCTGCGGTCTGGTGTGGTGCTGCACACTAGCGCAGTGAGCTGGCCAGTGGCAGGTCTGCTTCACGGGCACACAGATGGGCGCTGGGCAGAGAGCAACACGAGCGCTAGAGTGCTCCATCATTATACACGAACCTGGACGGCTCCCTGCGCTCGTTACTCTTACAATGCCAATATCTTTTGCTCCTCAGGTGAACGACCTTCAATGATGAGCACCGTCTTACGAGTGTGTATGTAGGTCGCGTGTGGCCCGCCGCGGACCCGCCCTAGGGGCATGGAGCGGGAGGGGGAGGGGGCAGGGTCGCCCCTAAAGCTTGCCAAATGTAAGCCATTACCAATCGAATTCTATTCTATAGAATTTTGGAAAATATCCTCGGTATACTTCCGAAAGCATATCAGTTCAGTGGCCTGTCCTATCTCAACATATTGTATATGAACACGCTAACTGGCAAATAATTGAAATGCATTTTAAAATGCGGTGCGTTCTTCTCCGAAACTTGTGACACTCGTAGTAGGCCGGCAGGCTTTGTGCCGGAGGTTATTTCACACTCAATTTGCGACAAATTTGTCGCGCCCAGTCTGGCGTGCGCGGACCAGTCAGAGCGCGCACACACCACGTCCCGCGCGGCCGCGTGGCTGGAGCTGCACACCAGATGACCAGATGTGCATTCTCAGAGCCCATTGGTGGATTGCTCGGGTATATGTGGATTTCGCAGACCCGATATAGAAGTTTTGTTTTTATTAAAAATAAAAAAGTACCTATTTAAAAATCATTGTTTCAGCAAACCCTTAATAAACCAGCTTTATTATTTTATGTAACTTTCAATAGTTTTCCAATACATACAAATAGTTTTCCAGTTCATACGTTTGATATCGTAAGTTAGTGTCACATTCGTTACTTTTTAATGAGTCATAAATTTTCTCCAAGCTTTGGGTCATATGATCAAAAAACATTTTTTCATCGTGTGTACTTATATTTCTGGATTGCCAGAGGTTTATTTCGGCACAAACTTATGAAAAACGAATATAAATAATAATTGTGAAAGAAAGTAATTGGGCTAAAATGCGTGAAGTCAGCATAACGCTGTGTGGGATCGCTGTAAGTATCGTGTGGCTCATATGTTTCTGTTAACAGGACAGTAACTGCTGCGCCGGGCACCATTACAGCGGCCCGCCGAACGAATCGCCGACTTAATTGTATTAGGAGAAGGCTTAGCTCCCTCCGATGTATCGCGAGGCACTCGGCCTCCCCTCTGCCTCATATTATGCTAATGCTGGGGCTGATTTAAATATTCGTGTGTAGGTGAATGGCTGGTTTTATTGTCTTTTCGTTTCTGTATTTGGCAATATGTTTGAGCTGTTGGCAGGAGCCCCGGCGCGGCGCGGCGCTGTGCCGAGTCCCGGATACCACACACAAGCTTACCTTATCCCAGCAGACGGTAAGGGTGTGTCTCACCAATATTTTGGGAAAATGTTTGCGGTACGAAAGCATGCTCGGCTAAATTGGTGTGGGACCGAACGGCGGGAGGAAGACGTCGCCCTTTATGCAGTAATGACTAAACGATTAACGAAGAAGCCGCGTTCATCCGCGGGAACATTCCCCGCGAGGCGGCAGGCTCGCAGGCCCGCCCTTGTGTTGGTAATTACGAGCGTGTTGGATCGCGCACCCCGTGAGAACCGATTGACGACGCGCTGCGGGGTGCCGCCGGGATGCGGGATATAGGACGCGCCGTGGTCGGGGGGACCGGGGTTGAACGGGGAGGGAGGGGCGGAGGGGGCGACGTGTCGCCACAGACCAATATTTACGCAAAATGAGAGAACTGATTATTTAACATAAGTAGATATTTAATTTACCGTTGTCGAATAATAAAGCTTGTAAGTCATAACGACGAGTGTTAATGGGGAGGGTTGCGCTATCGAGACACAGTTGAACAATAACCAATCATGATGAAGTTGAAGATCATGGTGAAGTTGAACACCGAATGTCCGTAAGTTGTTATATCGTGTAATACAGCCGCGCGACGGATCCTAGCGTGTTGTCTGTTTGCAGAAAACTTGTAAAGAAATTGTTACCACAAGTGCACGTTAATCTTGATTTTGTAATTGTATGACATAGTTCATCATTCCCGGCCGTTACGACAATTACTTTGCTAGATCTAATTTCTATCACGTCGTATCTTACTACATACTAGTTTCCGCCCGCGACTTCGTCCGCGTGGCATAGTTACTTTGGGCTAACGCTAACTTTAACCTGCGTGATGATCGATAAATTGTATCTTTCTCTCCCCTTTTCTTCCCTCTTCCAGCCACATTAGTCACTTTTAAAAAATTGCCTATGTCCGTCTCTAAATCGGTTCGGTCATTTAGGCGTGAAGCCGTAACAAACAAACAAACTCACAGTCGCTTTTATAATATTAGTAAGGATTAATGAAAATAATTGAAAGGCATTTGCCCAACATTTTCCTTCACTGCTCTGCTCCTATTGATCGTAGCGTAATGAAAAGTATGCTTTAACCTGCCCAGGAGTATGAAGAATAATTGTACCAAGTTTCGTTAAAATCCGTCGAGTAGTTATTGTTTCTATAAAAAACAGACACACAGACAGACACAAAAATTTTACTGATTGCATTTTTGGCATTAGTATCGATCACTAATCACCCCCTGATAGTTATTTTGGAAATATATTTCATGTACAGAATTGACCTCTACAGATTTATTATAAGTATAGATATAGATAGATATAGATATTATGAGGTGTCCTTCAGCGGTGCAGACAAAAGCCTTGACCTTGTAAGCGGAAACAATCAATTATATGATTGTTGTTTCACTCGTATTTATATATTTTGCTTTCAGTTTTACTATGTTGCGTAATGTCACGTTGATCTATTGTTTATTAACGATGTATTCTGTTTGTTCCCAGGTGAGCATCATCCATTAGTGCAATAACAGTCCACGTCCAGGTAAGTGGCTGCCAGCCCACCTGGCCAGCGCTGCTCGCACTGAGCTTGGAAGAACAGTCTAAACATGCCGGTGATCACCCGCGGGATCCCACCGTCCCACATTGTACGTTTCCTAGCAAGCGAAGTGAACTTGTATACTCACTAATGACAACATTTTGTTTGTGAACACATTCCACATTACTGTACCTTCCTTATTAAGTATTATAAAGATACTTTAGTACAAACGGTTTTCGCGAGATTTCCTGAAGCGTATACTGCGCTTACTAGAAAGGCTGTTATTAGGGTAAATATCAATGTGCGGTGTAGTCACGTGCAGTCGACAAGGGAGCTACAAGCCATTCAAGTGAGCACCTGTTCCTGTTACAGCTGAAATGCTATTTTTATAATCCGTGTTGGCCGAGCGTTAACTAACTTCGACAAAACCGGTGAATAGATAATGGGTTTTGTTTAGAACGGAACATTGGATTTTCTCTATAACTAAGTACATACAATTACTGGTGTATGGTGTGCGATTATTCGTAATAATCCTAAAAAGTGAAAGTGAGTTTGTTTATTTATTACGTCTTCACGCATCAATGGGTAAACCGATTTTGATGAATTTTGGTACAGAGATACATAGTTGGGACCCTGGAAACAGACATAGGCTATTTTATTTTTTAAAGTCGGATATGAGAGAGAAAGAGGAAAGCAAAGGGAAACTTAGCTATGCTATTACAATCAATAAGGCGCAAGAGCTAAAACTACAGGTATCAGGAACCTGCAAATCAGGAAAGGGGAACAGTGTTCCGAATTTAACGCGAGCGAAGCCGCGGGCAAAAACCACTAAAAATAATAAAAGAATGAAATTAAAATATCCGTGACGCCAAGAATGGGTTATTGGGGATGAAGATATAGTACATGATCCCTCCTTGCGGCTATTTCAATTGAGCAAACGAAGCATCGAACACCCAACACAACATTTGCTATTTTATTGATAGATAGAAGGCTACATGTGACGACACGGTTGGCGCAGTGGCTGAGCGATCGACGCTGCGCTGCGTGTCGCTGGTTCGATTCCCGCACGGAACATACATTTGACGACCTGCAGATAGTTGTTTCGAGTCTGGCTGTTTGTGTGAGTTTAAATATTTGTAAACGCACCCACGATACCGGAGAAATTCCTAGAGTGGGACAACGCTTTTTTTTTAAATAAAAAAAAAAACAAAAACTAGGAAGTTAAATTTGAGCCACTACCGGTTTTCAAAAGCGAAGAAATTTTGCAAATACACTGGTCATCATAAAAATCGACCCAGCTGCGTTTTTGCCGCAAATCACGTCTTTCTTAATCAAAACCAAACGAAATGTTTTAGTACTGGAATGTTTTATTTAATTTGTTTATTTACACCAATTTAATCACAGTTAAAACATCAAAATGATTTTTTGAAAGTCATTTTCATTTAAAAACCAAAATCTTTAATTTTACACAATTTTTTGATTAATTTTAAATACGCTCCAGTTTTGATGTATTAAATGTTATGTACACAATTGTTGCAATGCACAATTGTTGCAAACCAAAAATACACTGGCTTCGATGACAAAGCATTGTTAGCTAAGTCATCTCAGTATAATCTTCCAATTAGTGTGCTGTTGCGCTATGATTACCGGAAAATGTGGCCACAATCTACATGATCCCCGTGGACACAAAAAGTTTTCAAACGTCGTATGACAAAACAAAACACATTCAAATTATAACAACATGTCAATCAAATTAACATTGAGTAAAGAAAGAAACAAGGTTGCCAGCTCGCTGGATTGATGTCCGGTGGTTGGCAATAGGCTCGGCCCCAATCACATGGAGGTGATCAAAACTGTTGTAATGTGACTGTATCTATTATAAGTATCAATCTACCTTACCCTGTTGTCTTGGAGGATTCCCAACTAACAAGTTCTAACGTGAATGGAGTCTTTAAAATTACTTCCGTAATGGAACAATAAAAAAAAACAATGGAAACGATAAGGCAAACGAGTTCGGAGGATACAGTTTGTTACTGTAGCTGCATAACTACCTTCTCAATTCAAAATATAATTACATCACTGGATAGCTAAAGGATCAATTCATTACTCTAAGTAAGGACTGTGACAAATCGCGCGCGGTGGACGGAGAAGCGCCGCCATCTTGACGTCATTTTGGTGCGTTTTGAAATTTCCGTACAGTAAAACTTTTGACTCGGCGGAGCTAAGACGTCGTTTTAGTTTATATCGAAAATCTTTTGATTGTATTAAAAAAACATTAGCGTTAAATAATGAGGTGTCAAAATATTATCAAATATGTATAATGTTATCCTATACGCGTGAAAAAGACAAATCTAAATACTTAAATCGTATAGGTACGGTTGGAAAGGGTTTCTCAAAAGCATTCGAATGATACTATCACAACACCGTATGAACGAGTGAAGCGGAGCCGGGTAGGTACGTGAAACAATGAATGCGTCCGAGCGGATCAACAACGGTGCCAGTACATCTGCAGCTGGGGCAGCGGCTGGGGAAATTATGCAAGTGATTATGATGAAATCGCTTCTATGTCGACACCGCGCGATTTAGGCATCGATGTCGTATCACAGACCAATAATAAATAAATTTGTATTATAAAACAATAATTATTTTTCTTCCTTTCTTTCTTGAACCCGTTAAAAGGAATTAGTTATAAAACAAAACATAGAACCCCGGAGGAGTTTAGTGTGTAATGTTTGAATCATTGACTGCAGTGTGGGCGCGTTCCCTAAGGCGGCGCGCGGCGTGCCGCTCAATAACTGAACGCGCCCCAAAAGTTGATAGTCATAGGCAGATCCGGGGGTACCGCACGATCCCCGGCGACGCGGACGTGGCGAGCAATGGTTAGCTCACATAGCTAGAAACAGCTAGAATCGACGGCGCGATGCGTATTATATTATTTTTCTGTAAAAAAAAGTATTAAACAAAAACCCAGATACTATCGTATGCCACTTAGCTATAAACAGTATAATCCCTTAATACTAGAGTGTATTATTTTTTGCAACTAGTCGACTAAACTACTCAAGTGTAAATCAGAAGTTATAAAGGAACAAGTATACAAAAATACATGTACACATAAGTACATACCAGTCAAAATCATAACCTCTTTGCGTTGCAGTAGTATAGCGTTGTAGTAGATACGTAACGAACGTAAAAGACGTTTGAATTTGGCGGGCTGCCCTGGTACCACCGCGCACCGTAACAGGAGTCGCGTCGCACTGTCATATCGCCGTCAACTCAAAAACAAAAACTCAAAATCTAAAAAAAAAACAATTAGACCATTACAGGTACTTTTGAATGTCAAGAAATAAAATGTTGAAGCTACAGTCCCAGTAACAAGACATACAATAACTTTTGAAAGTACTGTAGTTGCCCATTCCAAAGCGTTGAACTCTATGAAGAAGAATGGGCAAGAAACTCCATGGACACTCTTTTAAATTAGAATTTTATTAAAATCGTATATATATCATTCGTTTTGAGATTATACAAGTATGCGAGAACGATGTAGAAAGACGTATACAGGAAGAGCATTCAGAGTAAAAGCAAAAGCTAAATTTAGTTAAAAATCTAAATTAATTGAAAATAAACCATGCCAGCTAAAAGATGACCAGTCCCAACTGACAGCGCCCATTCACGAACATGACGTATGGATCAGCCCCATTCAGCTCGACCATTTGGAGGGAAATAAATGACCCGAAAAACCCGCCACCATCAGCGAGACATTTACACTATTAACAACCAGGGCTTCGTCAAGCTAATGATACATAGCACTCACATTTAAGCGTTATAATTATACAATACTAGAAAATTGATTCTATACATTGCAAAGATAGTCTTACAATCTTCTGCAGCTTCCACAATAACTTCAGATGCTAATTAGTGACTTAACCCCTATGGTTGTGGAGCAAGACCAGTATTGAGCCAAGCATTTTTAACAGCAGAATTCACAAGATGATGTCAGCCAACTGGCATTAGTTCATTGTACCGTCAAGATATATCATAAATAAATATCGACTAACATTTATTAAGGCCGGCAGACACTTAATAATAAATGAAAGAATACTTTTTGCTGCAAATGTCAAACGTGTGCCTCCGTGGAACTAGCTAACTATAGGAACGTGTTTGGTCATGCTTTTTTATTTTATTTATTTACTAGCTTTTGCCCGCGGCTTCGCTCGCGTTAAATTTGGGGTAACATAGTCCCCCTTTCCTGATTTGCAGGTTCCTGCTACCTGTACTTTTAACCTTGTGCCTTTTTCCCTTTCTCTTTCATTTCTCACTATAAAAAAAATAGTAGGTAAGAAGCCTATGTCCGTCTCCAGGGTCTCAATCTCAACTATCTCTGTACCAAAATTCATCAAAATCGGTTAAGCCATTTAGGCGTGAAGAAAACAAACAAACATACAAACAAACTCACTTTCGCCTTTATAATTTTAGTAAGGATTAATAACCAACTCGAAATAACAGTTAAACACAACACAAACGAGTTATAAGTAGGTCAGTTAACATATAGGAAATAACAAAATTAAATTACAAAATATGAATACATCATAGAAAATTTAAACTAGAAAAAGGTAACTAATAAGAATTAAAGCTAAAAACTAAAAGATATAATTACAAACTAAATTATTAGTACATTTAAATGGCTGCCGGTGAGCCTGAGGTGAAACCTCGATGAATGAAATAGATAGTAACAACACACAAAAGCGCATTTTGTTCAAGTCGGGAAACTCTGCTGTGGAGCCAAGAACTGCTCTGACAACTGCTCACGAAGCGACCCACAAGTACTTCGTCATGAATCACTATGAAACACTCATGTAATGAATAAATCACTATGATTTTTATTGTCTTTCTGTGTGATGTACCTAACATTATTTTTTGAAAATTTAAATATAAAAATTTTTTAGTAAAAAAATAAAACCGACTTCTAAAAAAAAACTAAAAACTGGAAAATAACTTTATTTCCGGAAGTCGGTGGCAAATAAAGTCAACGAAACCAACAAAATCCACCGACTTCCGGAAATAAAGTTATTTTCCAGTTTTTAGTTTTTTTTTTAGAAGTCGGTTTTATTTTTTTACTAAAAAGTTTTTATTTCAGCATTTTTAGTTATAGTATTATGATATAATACGCAAACACGGTTAAAAAGTTTTTATTTTTAGCTTTAGTCCCGTCTTAGATACAAGTTTTAGTTCCACATCAAGCTATAGATTAAATACTAAGGCGCGTCGCCCACAGGACCAAGAGTCGAGGCGCGGGCGCGTTAGGCGCGTCGCCCACACGACATTTGTAAAGAAAATCTCGCTGCGGCGTGACTCTGATGTGAGATTTTCTATACAAATGTCGTGTGGGCGACGCGCCTAACGCGCCCGCGCCTCGACTCTTGGTCCTGTGGGCGACGCGCCTAAGTATCTATATTATGCTTTAGTATTAAACCAATTCAGAAATCATATGCATCATCCCCTAGGGGATACAGCTGATACTTGATCTGATGTTAATGTTTCTTAATGACTAGGTGAGGGGTGGGGACCATATCCCCATAGGGTCACCCTGCTCCCACTCGCCTGCCTACCCTGGCGAAACCCATACTTATACATGTGATTGCAGCAATCACGGCAGATTTGCTGTCATTTATTAAAGAGTGCCGTTGTATATCACTGAAGATCTATCACCAAATTAAAATACAATCACCTCAAAAAACTGCGATGACCTTCCAAACCATAGTAGTACATAGCATTTTTTGATCATTTGTTTTCGACTTCTAAAATATAATCGACGAATGAGTACATCATCAACGTACACGAAGTCAATCTAATACGCATTATTAAAGATAACTCAAAAACTACGTGTCGGATCTTAATATTTTTTTTATAGGACCAAACGACAACCACCAGCTTTCGAATAAAAAAAGAATCATCAAAATCGGTTCTCTCAAACCTGAGTTATGAAGTAACAAACACAAAAAAAAAACGTACAGTCGAATTGAGAACCTCCTCCTTTTTTTGAAGTCGGTTAAAAAGTAAGATCTCTTCGGCAGAATGCGTGCTTAGGCTAGGCGTTGAGGCTACAGAAGATACAAATAAAAAAGGCATCGGCGAAGTTTAAATTTTTATCTAATTACAAATTAAATTGGTATCGCAATTCTATTTCAATGTTCAGAATCCACCCTGAATGTGTAGGCGATGTGTGCCTCAAACAAGCTAGTAGGAGTCGTGTGTCGTGTCGTGTCGTGTCGTTATGTCGCTCATGAATGTCGCCGATCATTGACACAGTGTCAGGCGCTGCGTAGCCGAGTCGGAGTCAGAATCAGTCGCAGCACAAAGGGACCACACACTTCAATATAATAATGTTTTAATTTCAACTCGATACCTCCACCCGTTCCTGAGATAAACGGTTTTGGCAAACAGACAGACAGACAACAAACTAATCCAATAAGGGTTACGTTTTTTTTTCTTTTTGTGAACCCTTAAAAAATATATTTAAAATTATTAGTATATATTAAGTAATAGCACCCGCTCTGGTCTCTATAGATGGGTGACTACTCGTTACATACTGAGTTAACCCTTTGCCTCGGAAAGCACGTTAAGCTGTTAGTCTCGATTGTCATTTGTGGATATTTCAAGGTAAAAACTGTAAAAAGGCTAAGCAGATGATGATGGGTTTATTATGGATTACAACTGCGTAGTAGCGCACATGTTAACAGTACAACTCATATATCTGATTTGGACTTATAATCGCTGATAAACTATCGAAATAACAATACAATGTTATTCAGTTTATTTCAGTGCCGTGCAGTAGAACGGCGCTGTTATCTAAACGATATGAGAATGTCAAGTGTATGTAGTTATCTGTTGACTCATTTAACTTAGGTTTAATCTGCTTTTAATAAAGTGAAGCTTTGTTAGCAAGATTCGGTTTTTACTTTGTCGATACACGCGAATCCGCTGGTGAATTGGCGATGGCCTCAGGGCTTGCTTTATATCGATCCGATTGAATTTGTGAAAATGACCTTTGACATTTCCGCTAAACTAATCGTTGATGCAGCGTTAGGCCTCCAGTAGTAGTACTCCAGTGTTCGAAAGAGATACCGCGGCCCCCGAACACAAAGGTCACAAGAAGGAACATGGTTGGTTTCTGACACTAAGAGCGGGGAAAGATATTTGATATTTTCCCATCTGAAAAAGGGTTCCAGTAAGGAGCGGTGAAACCGATTAATGGCAGTACGGTGCGCACTGTTCCGAACCAGTTGAACTGAACCTAATTATGTCAATAGAGTAAACTGTGATAATAGTGTTAACGTTGTGTACCATGGGGCGGCTAGCATCTGCGGCCGCTGCGTGTTGTGCACTAGTGCGCGGCCGCTGCGTGTTGTGCACTAGTGCGCGGCCGCTGCGTGTTGTGCACTAATGCGCGGCCGCTGCGTGTTGTGCACTAGTGTGCGGCCGCTGCGTGTTGTGCACTAGTGCGCGGCCGCTGCGTGTTGTGCACTAGTGCGCGGCCGCTGCGTGTTGTGCACTAATGCGCGGCCGCTGCGTGTTGTGCACTAGTGTGCGGCCGCTGCGTGTTGTGCACTAGTGCGCGGCCGCTGCGTGTTGTGCACTAGTGTGTATGTAATGAGCTACATATGCACAGTTTGGTTGCTTGCGTAGAGTTAGATGAAGGCATGCCAAACCGGTTTAAACTATGGGATTGAAGACGGGTTTCGTAGCTCTAGTATTGATCCTGAATCTGTTAGATATCTATTGTCTTAAGAAACCCTTATTAAAGTACAACATTTTCATTGTCACGACGAATTTCAATTCTTCCACAAGCCTGAGAGACTTTTAGCGGCTGTTACTAAGTCGCAGGAAGACTGTGACAAGTGTAGGTACCTTGCAAAAAGCGACGCCGGCGGTCGGAAATAATGACAACGGCGACGCCTGTAACGTGAGCTGTGAACTGACACGCGCATTGTGAGCTGTGGCGCGGTCACTCCTGCCCACTACCGATAGTCTGTAAGGGTCCGCTTTCAACAAGGGTCCGCGAAAATATGAATTCGTGTTCCTAACCACCCACCGCTCTGGTGGCGAAGTATTTGTACGGCCTATCTCTTGGTTGTTTTGCAATAACAATTGTACCAGTCCTCTCCCTAAAACAGCAGGGTACACACTTACACATACATGCATACAGCTTAGCTCGGAAGAGTCGTACTGATTGCAGCAGCAGCTTGCTCACTGCACTCAGCATTTCGCACATCTGTGGTGCAAAAGAAAAAAATGGTAGCGGGAGTACCGAGGTGATGTACCCGAGCGAACTGCAGGACCAGCCAACATTATGCTACATTCAATCTGATAGCGGGTATCCGGGCAGCTGACCCACTACATTAGGTATCGATTTGATTCGCGAACAAAGCGACAGCCGACACCCGTTACCGGGGCATAGACTAAACGAAGTTCTTTGCATATAATTCTTCTTAATGTATGTTAAAAACCCAAATACAAAAGTCTTAATGCAATATTTATATAAAAAGCGTTGATAGAGTAGGTCTGTGATAATATTCTCCTAAATTGGAACAAGTCAGTTATCAAATACTAAAAAACCGGTCAAGTGTGTGTTAGGCCGTAGTTGCACGTCAGAATTACCGGCTTAGAATGGTGGTGGTTATAGATGTACCCTGTCCGTCTGTCTGTCCGTCACTGTGTCGCAGCCATTCACTCCGACACTATTGACAACACAATGTATTAGAGAGTACATGCGGATGGGATATCATCTAATTACTTCCCTCGCCCTCCGCTGAGCGGGGGGAGTGTCACACTTGTACTGACTAAAACCAACCCATGTCCCGTTTCTATTGCCGTTTACGTTCTGGGGCCGCGGTAGATGCCTTCTATGATCTATGAAATTATAATAATAATAGGGGTGGTCCGCCATACATGCCAATGAGGGTTGATATAATTAATAAATCTGCATATACAAAGTGTTTATGACAATACGACAATTAATGAAAATATTGACAATACTAGTTCATAAGAACAATTCTAAACTTTAAAAAAACCCTATCACCAAAAATTCTGAATTTGAAATTTCGAATAAACTAAATGGCATAAAAGTGAAAGCAACATAGAACACCCTTTATAAATAGGTCACTAACCTGTGACGTCTGTGACGTACAAGCACCAGGAGTGAAGAACAAATCCCGAGTGACGTGTACGGGCAAATCACTGCACTTTCTCAGCGCCCGCGCCTCATTTCATACCTCCAAAGGAACCCAATAACTCACTTTTGCGCAGGTGACAACGGTCAGCGCTCAAGATTCGTGCGCCGGTCGTTATCCTATCAGTATTTCCCTATTATTAACCCTTATTTATATTATTAGGGTTTAGTTTTTGAGAAATGAGACTTTTTCATCAAAGTGCAGCCGTCCATTGTTTTCTTTATGATACTATGATTTGATGCTAGGGAACTCAGTGTGTGCGAGCCCGACTCGCTCTTGGCAGGATTTTTGTTTGATGCTTTGATAATAAATATTACTTAAGTGAGTTCACGGAATTTCACCTCTCCAAGTAAATTTTATAGATTGGTCGATTATTACTCGTTAACTTATTAAGCCTTTCTCACGTGTCCAAACACAACCGTTTAGCTGGCGGCACAGTTGGGGGAGGAGTACATAACTAACAAAACTGCACATTCGTTCCACCATGGTAAATTTGGTACGTTTGCCAGTCAGTTTCGGTGAATGCAGTTTACGTAAATAATAAGTTAGTTTTGAGGTATGGTGTTCAGGCCTCGCTGCTGAGCACGCGCACTAATCCCATGTGAATAGTAACAGCAGTAGGAACTAGCCAAGTTTATTAACTAATATTATTATCTTTACGAGGCAAATTCTAAAAATAAAACGTTGTACGCGTATTATTAGAGTTTGGTATTAAGGTGGAGGTTTGCGAGCACGCACGTGGTGGCGCCCCCTCCCCCACCGGGCACGCTGCCCCCCGCCCTAGCCTCTCGCCTCCCGCGCCCCGCGAACAGTTATGTGGGAGGTGTTTCCCTCGACGACGTGGTGCATGCGCGAGGTGCGCGCACGCCGGTCACGGGACTCATGTATTTTTAGTCGAGTTCGGCGAGCCATTGATCAGCGGTCGGCGAAGCCACTCGATGCCTACCGCTGGACACCCACCGCGACGCTGCAACGCAACGCCGCCGCCGCGTGTCTAACAGCGTCAGCAGACATATGACACGCTGTGCTCAACTCTCATTAATGCGCGTTGGATCTGATGTTGCATCCATGATCCATGTCTCGTTACCCGTGGTGGTGCGTGTCGTTATGCTCTCAGCGGGTACAAGCGCACGCGACCGGCGGCGCGCGGCGGCTCGCGGAGGAACACGAAGGGACCCGGAAAGCTCAGTTTAAAACGTCGTTAGCTACATTGTCCTCACCACGTCGTTAGTGTGATCAATATAATAGTAGTTTTACAGTCGCTAACGTCAGGAAGAATACATTAATGTGGGTTCGTCCGCCGCTCTATTTGTGACTGCCACTCTAGATACGGTTCCGCCGAGCGCCGAATACCGAGGGCCGAGCGCCGAAGAAAAATAGGCCGATCCACGCCGACAATGATCCAGACGGGCCGTTCTCCACGTAGTGTTTATGTGGCATGTTGGCGGCGCGCCAATCATGTCTCAACTGATTGATTTTAATAAGACGTATCACCAATAGCATTATTGCTCGATTCACTTTATGACTCCTGCGCATCCGTCGCGCTGCACCACATCTGATGTGGTGTGCTGTGTCGTCCAGGGGGTCGTAGAAGTTAGAGTTTGGTAATAAATAGAGATAAATTCCTTAGATCTTCCAGTTTTTTACAGATTCGAAATCTCGCTTCCAACTGAAAAGATCTACCTTTTTCTATTAGTTCAGAGGGCTGCGTCTGTCCGTGTTTAAACAAACACGAACATTAGCACCGCGACTCTTGCGATATCACATCACTGTATCAATGGTTCGTGTCAACCTATCTCAGGGTCCTGTTTGATGATCACGTTCTGTGCGCGTGGACCACTCAATTGACTCTTTCCTCTGATGACCCAGAGATAAAGTTGCCTTGGATGCACCACTTCATATCTATTATTTATTTCCTATCTATGTATACCACCGGTCGAAAATTGGAAGTCAGTAATGAATCGGAATTCACACCCGAGCTGCAGGTGAGGGTGATGTGGAGTCGAGCACAACAGCGACCATTGCCCATGCAAATAAAACGACGGGTTTATTGAAATCCGTCGTTTTATTTTCTGTGTTACACAGAAAAAAGTTGTTAAGTTATTAATCATTATGATTTAATTTGATTTTGTAGGCTGAACATGAAGCAAACGTATGAAGACGCAATTAAAAGCTTATAATTATTTTATTTCAAAATCAAGTCAAAATCAAATGTCATTTATTCAAATTAGGCTGATAATCAAAACTTTTTGAACGTCAGATTACAAGAGACCGTCCCACAAAAACGCCCTGCCCTTCGCCACTTCCTAGTGTTTTAGCTGGGAAGAAAAAGTGGCGGGACAAACTCCTTAGCAACACATCTGTCTGTCAGGTTAGAAGAACCAGATTTTATACAATTCCGTTTATCACAAGAAATTATACAAAAATAAGAAATTATTCAATCATTGTCACTTGTCAGCTAGCAAACACCAATCCTTACTAATATTATAAAAGCCAAAGTGAGTTTGTTTGTTTGTTACCTCTTCACGCTTTAATGGCTAAACCGATTTCGATGAATTTTGGTACAGAGATAGTTGGGAGGAGGACCAGGAGACAGACATAGGCTAATATTTTTTTTTAATAAATGGGATGTGAGGGAGAAAGAGGAAAGAAAAGGGAAAACTTAGCGTTTCTATTACAAATCAATAAGGCGCAAGGGGAACTGTGTTACCCCGAATTTAACGCGAGCGATGCCGCGGGCAAAAGCTAGTTATAAATAAAAAAAATACTACCCTAGTCTAAATAATAAATTATCCAGTTTAACGGGTGTGCCCGCTTACACGTGCAGTGAAAAAGTCACAGGTGATAAACTAGGACCATAGTGCAAAAGAAATAAGCTAAGCATAAAAAGATTTACCAATAATAGTAACACAACAAAAAAACAATACAAAAATTTGTTTAAAACTCTAACCCCCGAATACTGAAACTTCACTCAAAATTTAAGTCCCACTTAAGTTTAACAGAGACTCAGAAGTGACGTTTGACCATACAAAATCTAAAGTTTAAGAGCTGCTCAAAAGTTAAGCAAGCCCTTACATTTTGAGTGACGTTTCAGTATTCGGGGGTAATTATTTTATGTCTATTCATAAACACACAGGCGTTGACAAGCTGCGCCTCATTGCTGTGAAAAATAAAAACAATCACCGCGGTGAAAACGTAATCTGTGGCATAATCAGGAAAAATAACGTCCATGATTTGATAAATGAAGAAAATCTGCTATTGTGAACATTGCATGTTAAACCTAATTGTAATGCGATATAAGAGCCAGTTATTGAGGAACTGTATTTTAAAATATAATATATATGGAATAAGTCAGTACAAGCATAATTAGTATGATCTCAGATGACACAGCACACTAGCTGACATGAATGCAGAACCACGTGCTGGTGGACGCAAGGAATACGAACACGACAAGTATCTGATACAATATTATTGCCTGTACTGCTGGGCACGCCTCCTCAGCTCCTCCCAGGAGCTCGTTTTTCGTGCCTCCTCGAACAAACCCTCGCGGTACACACCCAGGTCCACTTACAATTAAAATATGTTTAAATCATACAATATATAGGACATATACGCATACAAAAATGCAGAAGCTTGGTTGTATATAACAGACCCATAGTAGCAGGGTCGATATTCAAGGTTAAGCAGCATTTGTAAGGGTCGGCAGTAGATGGGTGACCATGTGGTACATTCGTTGTTTCATCCAAGTTTCGGATAACGCCGCTGCTCACGGCTGGCCTTTGGTGATGTTTGTCAGTCGCTACAGCTCCTGTACTGTACTGGTACTCTGTGAACATGTCACTGGACTTGTTGGATTACTAACAATTTACTAGGTATGTATGTACCTAGCTATACGTATGTATAGCAGGAAGCGTCCATTAGTTGTTATGATGTTTGTTGTCGCGCCGCTATTTAGCAAGCCCGTCCTAATTCCATGACAGTGGACCGTCAACAGCCAACCTAGCCAACGACGTCCACCGGCCTCTTCGATACATCCACGAACGTACCGATTTTATCGTTCTCGTTATTAAGAGTGAATTTCGCTAAGTAAACTGAAACTATGTAAACTA
Organism: Ochropleura leucogaster; assembly: GCA_958449745.1. NCBI lineage: Eukaryota > Metazoa > Arthropoda > Insecta > Lepidoptera > Noctuidae > Ochropleura > Ochropleura leucogaster. Next base: position 24,264,665 of record OY288200.1, read on the forward strand.
AACGCGGTCATCACTTTTAGATCGCGTTTAAGAAACGTCAGCGTCAATATTTCATAATGTGCAATGATTTTACTGACTGTTAGCAGTTAGCTGTTCATAAAATCGAAAACGCAACCAAATAACTACTTAGGCATATCAATTAAATACCTAGTATTGAAGGTGTACATAGCTTAACAGGAAGTCGAGATTAGCTAACAACATCTTAATGACTCTAAGGGCCTATGCACACCACGTTTTTTAAAGATAAAGATAAAGATATGTTTATTGCGTAACTGTGTACATGAAGTTCTTATTAATAAACATTACATTTTTTGGTTCCAACAGTCTACCCAAGTCGGATATGCAATAGTATTTTATTAGATTTAGTGACATACGAAATATTATTTTTTAGCAAAAAATTCATGCAGATTATAAAATACATTATCAATTAACATTTTTTTTAAATTTATTTTTAAACATATTTCCATTCAATTGCTTAATAGCTGGTGGTAAATGGTTGTAAACTCGAATAGCGGTTACATAGGTACTTTTATAATATATCATATTGTTGATGGCTGGTAAATTAATATCATATTTATATTGTTTCCGAATGTTTCTTTTAGATTTAGATTTAAAATTAAAATATTGCATATTGTTTTTAACAAATAAACATAATTCAAGTATATAAACACCAGTCAGTGTCAGGAAACCCTCCGTTTTAAAAACATCTCTCAATGAATCGGTACTGTACATGTTATACATTGTTTTTAGACATTTTTTCTGGAGAATGAATGTAGATTGTACGTTTGTCGAGTTCCCCCAATATATTATACCATAAGTTAACAGTGGGTATACATTTCCAAAATAAGCACTTCTAGTAACAGTTAAATTCGTAGTTTCTGCCAGAACTGACAATGCGTAACAAGCACTGGATATTTTTGTATTAATTCTTTCTATATGTGCCTTCCAGTTTAAATGTTGGTCAATTGTAACTCCTAAGAAATTTGTATTATTGACTTCTTCAATCGCTGTATCAAACATGGTTACATTCAATTTATTTTGTTTACTTTTATAATTTCTAAATTGAACCAATTTCGTTTTTGAGGCATTGACTTTTAAATTTATTGACTGCAACCAATCTGTCACAGTTATTAAAGTTTTATTTATTTCACTTTCGTAGACAAGATGATTAGAGTATTCATTTGATATAAATATAGTTGCGTCATCAGCATACATTACGCAAAACGCGCCGTCGACGCGCGTTTGTAGCGATACAGACGCGATACGCACGCAATTCAGACGCAGCCTGTAGACCTTTGCACACCTGTATAAATACAAACGCGCGTGTGTAGCGATACAGACGCGCGTGTGTAGCGATACAGACGCGATGCAAACGCGCGTGTGTAGCGATACAGACGCGATGCAAACGACGAATAATCCGGCAATCGTGAATTCCACAATATTGGCCGGTTTTGAATTTCAGTTATGAAGTTTTCTGTGTCGAAAGGCTCCATTTTTTTGTTCCGAAGACGTGCGGTGCACCAAATCGCTCGATTGCTACTAGCGTAGATTCACACTTCCCTTTACCTCGTTGCGTTTGTATCGATACAGACGCGCCGGTGCCGCGCGTTTGTATCGATACACACGCGCCGGTGCCGCGCGTTTGTATCGATACAAACGACAACAAACTGCTGTGCAGGAGAAAAACGCGCCGGCGACGCGCGTTCCCAAAACGCGCGTCGACGGCGCGTTTATAAAACGTGGTGTGCATAGGCCCTAACATTAACATAGATTGGCGTAAAGTGATCGAAACTCGGACTGCTGTCTTTTATTTATTACAGCTTTTGCCCGCGGCTTCGCTCGCGTTAAATTCGGGGTAACACAGTTTTCCTTTCCTGATTTGCAGTTACCTGCTACCTGCAGTTTTTGCCCTGGCGCCTTATTGATTTGTAATAGCAATGCCAAGTTTTCCCTTTTCTTCCCTCTTTCTACCTCACATGCCAGTTTAAAAAAAAATAGCCTATGTCCGTCTCCTGTTTCCCAAAAATCTCTGTATCAAAATTTATCAAAATCGGTTTAGCCATTAAAAGCATGAAGAGGTAACAAACAAACAAGCTCACTTTCGCTTTTATAATATTAGTAATTGAAAAGACTACCAGTTTGGGTTAGGGTTTAAAGCACACTTGCAGTCAGACCAGAAACCAGAACTGTGACCGGACAGCTTTCATATAAACCATTTACCTATCTAGTCATTTTGTAAAGAACTACTTCCAGGGCGATAGCTTCCGGGGGAGAGGCTCCGGGTGTCGGATGCTGCAAGACGACACACCCGTCCGTATTTTGACGACAGGCCGTGTCAACGGCATGTTCGTGTTTCACGGGAAAGAGATTTCAGCAATACTGAGAGACCTGCAAGGGCCACTGCCAACTGGACTTGCGGGTTGTTTAAAAGAGATACCGCGACCCCGGAACACAACGGACAAAAGAAGAAACATGGATGGGTTTTAGTCAGTAAAAGTCTGACACTCCTCCGCGCTCCGCCCAGAGCGGGGGAAGTTATTTGATAATTTCCCATCCGCAAAACAAAAAGGGTGACAGCTTGTGTTAGTAGATACCTATTATTTATTCCCTGCTGATACCCTGTAATGTTCTGCAACAGTGATGACGCCAATGGTAGTTCCTAACAACATCTTAAGTGTTCAGCTCGCGGTCATCGATGTCATGGATGTCATCGATGACATCGATGTCATGGATGTCATCGATGACATCGATGACATCGATGACATCGACTCTCGTGTATTTATCAACTTCAGCGTACAAACGACCTTGAAAAGCCATTCAATAAATTATCAATTACCTACGTAATTTTTTAATAGTTGTAATAAATCGTTCATTGGCGTCGTAAGCGTGAATAGACTCATAAACTTTAAACGAGGGTGTCGTCGATGTTAGATACATGTAGAGCGTATGGCGGCGCGTGCGCATGCCCCGGCCACCGGGCACATGCGCGCTCCGTGCTGGGAGCTGCGAGCACCAGCCGTGCCGTGTCATAAAAATAAAACATTTGCAGAAGATGCCATCTGGAGTCTTAAAATAAAACCCATGAAAGGTTTCTTTTGATTTCCACCTTGAAATGAATAATACGAGAGCAGCGTGTTGCTGACCTAGTGCTTAGTGCTGTACGTACACACAGCACACAGCACACAGCACGGCGCACCACGTACTGCGACTTAACACATACAACTATATAGACACATCTTATTAAAACAAGTTTTGATAAATCTGTTAAACTTTACGCATGTTTTTATTATGAGTAGATATTTATTTTGTTGCCGCGCATTATGTAGGAGACGCACACGGCACACACTTGATTGCGTTATTGAAATAGAGTGTGTTTACGTGAATAGTCTCGCGAACAACCGGAATCCATTATTATAACGATCTTATAGTTTCTATTTGTGCTGCTTCGGGCTATATGTAGCGGCACACACGTGGCCGTACAGCTACGGCGGCGGCAGCAATGATATTCTGTGCGAGTGATTGATGTTCGTGTGTACCGTGGAGTGGCTGCAGCTGCTGATGCTGTCGAGTTGTGTGTTTGTCACTATGTACTTAACACAGACGGAATGAGTAAACTTGCAGAACATGGCGTTGCCCCCGTGGCCCGTGCGCGCGGCTCATTACCTAAGTGCCTACAGTTGGCTACTCGTCTGTCACCCGCGGCTACGCCTGTATTTTGCTTCGCCGCCGCGACGTGGGCTGACTAGTAAACAAACTTGAGATTTTTACAAATAGGAAATAAAAATAATAAAATCGTGGCCCAGAATTATCTTTCGGTCAAAATGATGTACTTATAAATAACTCGCTTAGCGTTCAATTCGGGGTTACACAGTTCCCCTTTTCTGATTTGCAAGTAGGTACCAGCTTCCTGTAGTTTTTGCCCTTGCGCCTTATTTGTTGCAATAGCAAAGCTAAGTTTTCCCTTTTCTTCCCTCTTCCTTCCTTATTTCTCACTTTTAAAAAATATATAGCCTTTGTCCATCTCCAGGGTCCCAACTATCTCTGTACGAAAATTCATCAAAATCGGTTAAGCCATTTAGGCGTATTGACGTAACAAACAAACAACAAATTCACTTTGGCTTTTGTAATATTAGTAAGGATAATCATTCTGTAGTACAACCTGGTGGTATCAGAAGTGCCATTCATATAGCTACTATATGTCTGTGTCGTATTGGGAACCACATATTGTTACTGACAATAGGTACTAATAATTATAGCCAAGACTACTGTGTAGGTCAGAGTTCTGAACTGTTAAAAAGATTGATGAAAAACGATTGTATGTAGCGGAGATGAGAATATTGAGATAGATGTGTGGATGGATGGATAACGTCAGGAATTAAAATATTAGAGGAAGATTGAAAGTTCGGCTTATTACAGAAAAACTTAAAGGAAGCCGACTGAATACCAAGACAAACAACTCCCTTTCATTGTTTCTTCTATTTTTACATGTGCACATGAGCGAAGAAGCGCATGGGACTTATACAGTGATATATATGAATGTTGATGGATGGAGAGAGAGTAAGGCAAAAGAAAATACGGATGGATATTCTAAAGAATGATATGAAGAAGAAAATAAAGCGGTGACGTCTGACAGGGAAGAATAGACGAAAAAATGATGTTGTGGTGATAAATCGATTGGCGCAAAACAAGAACTTCATGATAGCTAAGAAATATAAGCAGATCAAGTATTTTACCGCGAGTTGGTTGACATGTGGGTTAGGAACGCCGAAAGTCGTTTTAGACAATGGGCTTAATTCTAGGGTTAGAGCAGAGAAGCAGTTCCTTTATCTTTTTGGAAAGCTTCTGTATAAATATGTTAATTCCATCTTCGGAAAGTTTTGTTAACATTTGCAAATAGAAACTGCTATTGAAAATAATATTTTGGAACTAAAAAGAAATCTGTTTTGTTACGTTGTCCATTTGAACGATGCAGACAAAAAAAATAAGTCCCAGTGACTCCGACCGTCCGCGTCCGACTGAACTGAAATGTTATGTTAAACTGACACGTTGGATGGCTGCAAGTGAAAATGTAAATAACAACGGTTAGCAAGCGGCGTGTACTGCTATGTTGGATATAGTTATGGGCAAACAGTTTGTGAGGCTGACGGCCCGCGCTCGTCACAATAGCTATCTGAAGAGATAAGCGCGCAACAATACGCGCGCCGCCGCCGGGTGACTCGTGCGTCGTGCGCGCTAATTCGAACACATAACGAGTTGACTAACTAACTTGTCAATGTGGATACTCCATAATACATCGGACCATACTGCGCCGCGTCGACAGACTTTGGGATCCACTTCAATAGTTCGCATACTTCGCATACACACCATACTGCACGGCACGGTTGGCGTAGTGGCGGAGCGATCGACTGCTGCGCTGCGTGTCGCGGGTTCGATTCCCGCACGGAACAAATATTTCTATGAGCTGCAGATAGTTGTTTCGGGTCTGGCTGTTTGTGTGTGAGTTTAAATGTCTGTAAACGCACCCACGATACAGGAGAAATTCCTAGTGTGTGGCAACGTTTTAAAAAAAACTACTCAGCGTCACAACGCCATACTCCGCGTCCGTTCCCATGGTTCGCCGCAAAGTCTTCACTATTACCGCACCGAGCATCGCTCTATAAAATTAATGTATATTAAAAAAAACCGTAATGACTGGCTTTTCAAGCCAATTATTTTACGACATCATTAATGTTATATAATGACACTATAAAACATATTAATTATGATAGAGAATTAGCGGCTATGCATTAGGGGTGACTTGTCTGCGAGATGTACTTAGATAGCATATCGTATGTGACACGTCGAGTTATCGCTAATTTAATCAATTCAATAGCAAAAGGTCGTGGCACGGTTTTAACGAGTTCCCACTGACGCAATAGCGCGCCTACCAACACAACACTAGTGGAGTGCAAAGTGCGCGAGCGTGTCATACAGCGGACGGGACGGGCTGACGGACCCGCTCGGCACCCCACCACCACCACCACCGCGCTACCAGCACAGACTGTTTGTCGTGCTACCGTCTAACGTGACCTAATTAGTCATTGACAGTAGCTGCGACAAATTGCTGTTAATTAATGTGTAGAGCATTGTCTCACTTAGACATAACACTGTAACTGCACGACAACGATTTACTCGCGTGTCCAACAGTTTGTGTAGTCTTTAGTGTGATGTAATACGTCATTGTACTGTCTGTGTAGTGTAGCAGTACAGTACAGTAGCATACATTAATGATCTAATTTTTACAAAACATTGCGTTCTGATAGTAGCGCGAGTCAGACGCGCCACAACGCGCTTCATACGCTGCCGGCTGCGGCTGACCGCGACCGGTGACCGGTGACTACAAGAGTATTATTATTTATTCGGTGCGACTAGCTCACGTCATGTTTGATTGCTAGGTACACAAACTGTTATTTCACAGAGCGATAGGTCGAAGAGTTTCCCATTCACAAAACGTATTGAATGGTGTCGCGACTACGAGTATTTGATTGTTTAATGAACGATATTAGTGAACGGAGTCGACCGTGGCGTCCGCGGCCGGCGGCGCCGCGACATTAATTACTTCATTGAAACTTAGTTGAGTATACAATTGATGTGATTCTGTTTTATAGTGATTAGTGTAGACATTCGTGTGTCGTGTCGTTATCTTCGCGGAAGATTAATAGTCTCCTCCGCGTGACTTTAGCTATTAAACATGTGTCACATTGATAGCGAGAGCCCGTCGCCGCACCGCTGCCGCGCTGCCGCGTTACTCCGCCACGCGCTCCGGACGCGGCCGTGAGCCGCACCAAACTATCCTAATGAAAGAAAGAGAACCACCAACACAAACAAATATAAACCACAAATAGCTCACAAAAATAGAGAATGCGAATAACTGACACACATCGAAGTGTTTTCGCCCAGTATTCGTTTGATAATGGATCAGCCTGCGCCGCGCCGCCGCCCGCGCCGCGCCGCTGCCAGCGCGTGCACTTCCGCGCACATGGACTACCAGCCAATGGCGCGTTACGCCAATAAAACCGCGGCTGTCTGTGGTCACCGCTTGCAATGCAGCGTTCCAACAACTTCCCCATACTTCAAGCCTTTCAGCTTCACTTTATGAGCCAGTAAAACAGAAAACTATAGAACTCTTAGCTCAGAGCAATCGTCTCTTTCGATTTCATTAAAATTTATTTTAAATCCCGGTAAATAGTTGTGGTTCACACCAGTGTAACACATATTCACACAAATGTGTATACGTGGGTGATGTCGCTCGTGACCTGACTAAAATGTGAATCATGTGATTTGGCACCAACGTTGGCTCCAACATGGTAACTGTACGTCACCGTCGACCGGTTATTTCTGACACGCATTGTAGCTTGGCAACAATAAACAGAGCTTGTTTTTTTCGCGGTAGGCCTGTGGTTGGCATCGCGACGGGCTCGTGAGTCGACGGCAGCCAGTCGGCAGTCGGCAGCGGTCGGCAGTGGCTTCAGTGCGTACACCGTGCCTATTGGGATGGGATCCTGACGTCTCGATCGCAGAGACTGCAGCACCCGCGCACTACACCAACAACCGGTGCTCACACCTTATTCTACTGTCAACTATTAAAGTTTACATAAAGTTATGTATGAGGTTGTACAAGATATTAACTTGATAGTGAAGCAGACATAGAATCAAATGAGCGAAGTGTGTGCCGCTTATCGTGCTTGTGGGAATGCGTCGCCGTCGCCGTCGCCGTCGCGTCGCATCGTACGTCACATAGCGCATAGCGCGCGACTCGCTCGCTCTCCATGTTCTGTTGGTATAATACCAAATGTTTATTTGCTAGAGTTGTAGTACACAGATGGTTGGTTGCGCCAGGTCAGGGGTGGCTGATGTACAGAACCATAATTACAAATGTTTTTATTTAATAACACAGACCTTACGTTGACATTGGCACAGCAGTAGTTTTTGCATCATGTATCCACTCCCATCCCTAATACATTCTGTTGGATAATAAATACATGGTGCTTATGTAAGCATATAGTACAATCGATTTAATAACTTTGTAAATATACATATCAATGATAAAACCGTAAAATGAATTTGATTTAAACACAATATAATATCACGTCATCACCCTGGTGAGACAGAGTGTTGTCACATTTTGCTAGATTTATAAATTAAACAAGCCTGACTGCGTAAATAGTGAACCTAACTACATACCCAATAAAAGTAAAACTGAAAAGACAAAAAAAAGTACTGTAATATGGAACTATAAAGAATAACTATCAAGGTAATTAAATAAAATAAAATGTCTAATAATAACTTAGACAGTCGGAGCCATCAAAATCTAGAACGGGTCTCACTCCAATAATGGGTCCCGACACACAATGTATTTAAAGTAAGTACTTAATTGGATAAAAATTACTGCTGTATTGTTTAAAATACATATTTACGTGATGACCTACGTTTTAATTGTTAATTATTAATCCTTACTATAAAAGCGAAAGTAAGTTTGTTTGTTTGTTAAGTACGCCATCATGGCTTAACCGATTTTAATGCATTTTGGTACAGAGATAGTTGGGACCCTAGCCGCAAGGGCAAAAACTACAGGTAGCAGGTACCTGCAAAGAAGAAAAGGGGAACTGTGTTACCCTGAATTTAACGCAAGCGAAATCGCGGGCAAAAGCTAGTTATTCATAAATAAATAGTAACCCCAATCGAAAAGTGATGAAAGAAAACTATTAATGATTTTTAGATACCTATTCGCCGATGCCCCACTAGACATATTTCGTTAGTTTTCATTTTCACAATATGGCGTCTCATGGTCGTTATTTTGATTTTTATTAATTCCATGTCTTTAGTGACACTCGCAGGACTAAGAGAAATCGATTGGCAAATGAACCATAACAATCTATCCAGGGCGTTTAGTCTGTAAAGTAAATCTTCGTATAACTGTGTAAGGTGTCTATTGATAGGTCTTATAAATGATATCGAGGTTTCATAAATAAATACTTTTTTTCTCAAGTAAATCGTTGTTGAGATATTCATTTCTAAAGTCGTTAAAAAAATGACCATAAAGTATATTAATAAAGAGGAGGTTTGAACAAGTTTTGACTGTTCGTTTATAAGATATGGTACTTTTATCAATTTGCGGGGGGCTGCAAATTGATAAAAGTACCATATAACTTTATTTTTCATTAAGATACCATGAAAAACAAATTTAGTATTTTTACTAATTGGGTTTAGTTTTTCATATCTTTGAATGAGCATTAAAAATATTGTTATTGTAGATATTGTTTGGTGCTCCGGAACGGAACCCTTTGTGTCCCGGTTTTATATATTTCGTGCATGGATGTACAACGGTTTTTCTATTATTAATGATCTGATATTACTTAAAATTAAATCATTCATACTTCGCAAGTATAGGTATTTCTAACAATAAAGTTCTCTACGATGTAACGAAACAAACGAATTGTCTTTAATTGATAGCTTACATAGAAAATTAGGCACTTACATTTTTTTTTGGATTGATACTTTCTATTATTTTTTCTCTTTTAATAAACGTTGCCCCACACTAGTAGTTTCTCCTGTATCGTGGATGCGTTTACAAACATTTAAACTCACATACACAAACAGCCAGACCCGAAACAACTACATATTAACATCACAGCAGTCGATCGCTCAGCCACTGCGCCAACTGTGTCGTCAAATTGCTTTTAACGTCTGTATTGTTTAAAATTGCATATAATAATGTTATTGTAATTGTCAACAACCTTAATATAAATGTGACTAGTGTTCAGGCTAACTGAGTACTTCCATAAACATTACACTGAGATTATTGTTGGTGATTTTATTTCATAGCAAGTTCATACCAAACATAGTACCTACCTATTATTATGAATGGCACAAAAGGCCTTACCGGCTGTATGTGTATGTACACGTACTACACTATAACTGCGCTATGTATACAAGGTAATGGACGAACTAGGGCGCTGGTTAAGTATATTCTTAATTATGCAGTAATATTTGTTGTACATCTATCATTTAACATTAGTATGAGATTTAATGCTTAAGTCTAATTTGTAGGTAATTTGCTCATTATTACTCCGAGTAATGGTTACGGCGCGCGGCGGGTGAGCGCTGCCCGGTCGGCCCGGTGCGCATGCGCGGTACGTACACACGACGGCACATCAACCTACACAAAACCATTTTAACATGATCTCTCTACTACGGTGTGCGATCCGTTGTAGAGAGATCAGGTTATAATAGTTTAGAATAGGTTGAGCTGCCGTCGTGTGTACATATTGTTATTGGGTAACATTTAAACTAACCAATTTAATTGGTTTTGTGTTTATTAAATAATAGGGTTTACCCACAAAATAGTAGATTTTTACCAAAATGTAGTCACCAAACAATTGAAAATCAATTCCACAATAAATCACCTAAAATCGTCGCGATATAGCGTCTAGTACCAAATCAATGTCTGTGTATGAATTTAAATAGATTAAGTTAAATAATAATATCCTAATAAGTATTTAATCAAACTAATTTAAAGAGATCACCAATAAAATATATAATATGCCCCAAGCAAATTACATATAGTTCCAAAAAAAAATTAGGGTTGTCGTCATCATCGTTTCAGCCAAGAGTCTACTTATACTTAACTGGACATAGCCAGCCTTCCCCAAGGATCTTAATTTCCACAGGTAGTATTAATATATATAAAACAAATCTAGCAGAGTAGTAAATAAAACACATCTAGATACCTAGGACTCGTCGTCGAAGCCGGAAGCGCGCCAATTTGTCCCGCCTTTTTGAATTATTTTCATTAAAATTATGAATTGATGTATTAAATTGGTAACGTTCACTATTATTATAATAACTGAACTAAATAAATTGTAACTACTGTATTGGTGACAAAATAACAAATACGAAAGGACGAGAAGGGATCGATATCCATTTATTTGGTGACAGATCTCATTCTGAGGACAAAGCTATTATTTAAGTAATGAAACTGGTATTATCAGAACGAAGTTTATATTCATATAATGCACTACAATCGTATTAGTAATCCATCTCTTATTTTACACAAATATTAACATTAATTTGATAGATTCATACCTGGGAACAGTTTTAGTTTATCTGAGAACGATAATATTTCGTGGCGATCTAGTTAATAAGTGATACAACTTGATGACAATATAAATTTTGGTGACAAGATATATTGTCATATGCCATTTCAGTTATGTACCTACCTAAACAGTGATGTAGTAAACGATATCAGCTGTACTTGCTATTGATTAGTATTAGTCTTATACTTGGCCACTATTTTTGTAATAAATAAGGTAATTGGCATTCACTCAAAAATCTTCCGAATCGAGTCGAGTTATAGTACTAGCTATAAAGAAAGATATATCACGGGATATAGTACTTAATATGAAGGCAATATAAACCTATCTCACTAGTTCACACCAGCTTATTTTCTATTTTACTGACTTTGTGTTCACCGACTTCTGAAAATATTTTATTTTGTGAAGTTTTTGTTTTTTGAAAGTCGGTTACCTACTTGTTTTTTCATTCTCTTATGTTAACCGTTATCGATCAAGAATCCCTTGATCGATATGACGACTGACACATTAATTTGTAAAGCGAGCAGTTTTGTTAAGGCGCAGTATTATGTCGTTGACCTTGTTCATACATTTTGACGTTGGACTTTACTGCATACGTTTGTCGTAAAAATACAAATAAATTTGTATAAAATTAAATATTAACTATTCAATCAAATACAATCCATCATTGAACGCAGTTTGGCATTGGAAATTTAATTGTATACTTTTTATTATAATTACGATTAATATTGAAGAGATAAACTGCTTTAAAAGAGAATTTAGAGGTGTGTTTGAATATTTTTTTTACACATTTTAGTATATTTAATTATAATTTGAATTCCATCAATGTATGCAAAAAAGCCTTAAAAATATCATATTTTTTTCAGTGATTAAAATTATGTATGGTTTAAGAGATACACTGCGTTAAAAAACCTGATTTTTGGCCGTTCTCAAGAAATCTTCACCTTAATATCAGATGTTGAATACGTGTCGGTCGCGCGAACCAACACGATGAATCATGAATGTCCGTCAGGTTGCGGTGATGCTGCCTACTTACAGCTCTACACTACACTTCCTAGTTCTCAATATTGGAAGGGGATCCGTCAAACCGGTAGACCGGTACCAGGACAAATGGCGGACATCGCACGCGGACAGATATTGTTGTACATTATTTGTCAGGGTCCGGTATCCGGAGCAGCTTCCGCAAATTAAGTGCGTCACGTTAAATAAAACCAAGAGATTGAAAATTCTTTGTTGAATAAATTAATGTTGAATATAGAATTGCTAACGTTACTTACGTACCGCAGCGACTAATCCCTGAGATGACATCCTCATTTGGTGATTATCTGTCATGTCAGTTTGTCATGTATGAATATTGATTTCGTTCTAAACCAATATTGTGCTAAATGATCGGCTTTAATATTCAGTGTATAATTACAACATATTTAGACATTCAGTGCTCCAACTTTGATATATACGATATTATTGTATACTAATAATATCGTCCGATGCCAAAGGTTAACAGATCTTCTTGTGTCACATTACTGTTCCATCGGACACGGACATGACGTCATGTAACAAACTGTTGTCGTAGTTCGGTTGGTGCTGGGGGCATGTAGGTGTGCGCTCTGCTGCGGTGTCGGGCTCCGGCTTGTTTGTCCTACCAATCCTACTTAATAATATTCGTGCGAATGTTTGTGAGGATGTAGGATGTTTGTTACTCTCTCACGTCAGAACGGCTAAACTAAACGGATCTTTCAACGGATCAAATTTGGCACCGAGGTACATTATAGTCTTACGTACCTACTTTTTTTTTCAAATATTACGCAGGCGAAGTCGCGGGCGCCAGCTAATTTTACTTATAAAACGTCAATTAAACGTCGTGGTTGTTTTTTCCTAAAGATAATCATAAGTATTACAATGATGTTATATTACAGCGGATAGCGTGACCGCCAATAAGTAAGTATTGCTTACTTTATAAAACGTCAAATAAAATAAAAAAAAAACATATTTGTAGCGGTCGCTATTGTTTATTTATTTAATTAAGATACAATCTGACACTGACCTGAACGGCAAAAACAATAGAAAATTTGAATGTACAATCAGCTGAATAATTAATTAAAGAAATTCAATTTAACCAGTCTAAATTTTCAACAAAGCCATTTTTCGCGGTGACTGACGCGTCATCCAATCTGAAATAAGGCGAAAGACATCTTCTTCGCTTTAATTACGTGAACATAACCGCAATACTGATCAGCTCGAACCGATTGCGCGTCGATAAGTGTGGTTACACCCGCCACTGAGCAGTAGCTCGCTTATCACGACCGGCACCGCTCAGCAGCAGCGGCGCAATAAGCAATCACTTTACATTAAATACCGCAATAAATTATAGAAGGTACGTTCGGCGACCACAACGCACAAAAGCCCAAGTTTTCGTTACCCAGAGCGACGCGGTCCAAGTTATCCGTTACGGAATGACCCGAGGCGCTGCCGCCGCCCGCGCCGGCCCCACTGGAGGCGATCCGCGACTAGCAACCGGATCTATCCACTACAAATAATTTGGCGAGATCCGATTGTTGGATAACTTCTGCCCTAGGCCATGAGCGAGTCCGTTGGGTGATGCGGATGACTAGCCGAGAGCCTTTCTGCGATTGCGCAGCCGAGTGAGGTTATTCCCTCATAGTTGTTGTTGCTCGAACGACCCTTCATGAAGCTGTTTATTTTAATTCGTTTCTAGATTTGATTTGTTTCTTTCTGCAATATCTTCATAACTACAAGTTTCCCGGTGCTGTCCAAAATAAAAATATCTCTACATCGGGGAGACAAGTGCTTTTCGATTTATGTTTAACACCGTTCAGGTGGAACTTGGTTATTATTTTGTTCTGTTATTTTGGCTATCATCTAATGTGAGAATGCTGAGGAAGGAACACTCGATAGCCAGCCATACCGTGGTCGGCTATGGGACAGGTGCCTCGAGCGAGCGCGCGTCGGTTCTCGTCGGCTGTCGTCGGCTCTCGTCGGGTAACATCGTAATATCGTAGCGTTACGTAGTATGACGTCATATTGTATAATCTCTGTTACGGAACGCTTTCCAAGTTCACGGTCATTGTCCGCCATGATATCAAATGTATTTTTGTTTGTTTATTTATTCATAACGATTCTTCTTTGTATAGTGATTTCACTCAATCTGTATTAATATCAAAGTAGGTCACAATATGGGAAGAGGCTCTTCACCTACTTCCTACATTTAATTAATTAGGTAACTACATTTAATTAACACTTCTAGTGTTCACGAATTGTTGACGACACGTTTGGCGCAGTGGCTGAGCGATCGATTGCTGCGCTGCGTGTTGCGGGTTCGATTCTCGCACGGAACAAATATTTGTATGACTGACCTAGAGGTAGTTGTTTCGGGTCTGGCTGTTTGTGTGTGTGAGTTTAAATGTTTGTAACGATACAAGAGAAGTTCCTAGTGTGGGGAAACGAATATTATAAAAAATAAATCAGCAAAGGCCGGACGTTTTCTGATGTAATTTAACAGCCGCCGGTTGGTCTGTCGATGTTCTTATTATTGATTGATTATATATCGAGTTTCCTCAAAGCCACGGAAATCACGGTAAGCCATTGGTCGCAGCTGTCACTTGTAAATCTTTGACTTCAGATAGGCAGTTGCTGCATGCACAAAAACTGGTATTTAGCTGCATCCGAATAAACTGAAAACCAAAACCAGTATAGTTGGGAATATTCTAGGCAGCTGGTTTGGAACACAACATGTGTTGATTACCAAGCTGGTTGTCTTAAGTGCTCTTTTCACGTCTCACTGGCTCACGCTCCACTATACATAATACTGATAAACATAGAACCGCTTAATGTAGTATCGTGGTCGAGTAAGATCGGAGGAGTGCCACCACCCCTCCCCCTCCCCCTCCGCTCTCACCCTTTAGAACCGCATCAGTGTGACACTCGTGAGCTCCGCGCAATATTGATAGCCGAGTTTAAAAGTTAGCGGGCGCTGCCTTCATTTGATACGGTCTCATTCCTCGAGTTATCCGCCGCCCCCGCGCCCCGCGCCCCACTCCGCTACTTCCCCTTTCTCTTATAATAACTGCTTAGTTTCTGCATACCTCTTAGCTCAAATGATACTAACAGTTTGTTCTGTGAGCGTCCGTCGTCTTGTTACTAAGGGCACGTCCACACACCCGTCCGATTTATCGTTTACGTTTTTATATTTGTATGACGGAGTTTACACTAATAACAGTATTTCAGATTGAGTAAAACAATATCGATCCGACAAATTATCTGGTGGTCCGTTTTATAACCGATCCTGTAAACGCGCTGTGAACATTGCATCATCGACCTGTCAATACGGACCTCCTGCGTGACGTACGCACGCATTACATTACCATGTCATGTCATATACGAGTATGTAGGTACCCCGAGCGCTTTGTTATTACTTGTAACCAGCAATGCAATAATATTAGGCATCCAGTCACTGACGGAGCCGTGATGATAGATACTGAACACAGCACAGAGTCGTTATCACATTGATCACGTTACAAGTTATTGCGGGCTGCGAGACAACGGATCATGTAAGCTAAGTAAGCTCATGTCACGGATCATTTGCTACTCGAATACTAGGGACGCGATACACTGCGCGACCCGAACGTGCCGCTGGGCGATAGGGCTGTCCTGCCTGCGTCGTGGACCGCGCGTGGACGCTGTCAGATACACGTCCGATCGACCACTGTTCTGCTTGATCCTCATAGTGCCCTAGATAAGCGACTACCCTACTAGAAATAACGAGATACGAAATAATTATAGCCAGTAGCATGCGAGGCGAGGTGCCAGTACAACATAGGGAGAATGCTTCGCGTAACTTGCGTTCGCT
Organism: Ochropleura leucogaster; assembly: GCA_958449745.1. NCBI lineage: Eukaryota > Metazoa > Arthropoda > Insecta > Lepidoptera > Noctuidae > Ochropleura > Ochropleura leucogaster. Next base: position 24,280,664 of record OY288200.1, read on the forward strand.
ACTCGTTTAAGAGTTGAGTCGCGTGTCGAGCGCCGCATTTCCGAACGGATTCTTGGTTTAAGTGCACAAGCGATGCGCCATCACCTCGTGCCTTGCGTTCTACCTTCTCACGTACGACTCTGTCAACAATATGCGATTATGGCGGAAAACGTTTTCTTATCTTCGTTTGGAGGAAAAATCATATTTACTGTTGCAATACTACAATTTGGTGAAACATATTATAGTTCATCGCACGAAGATGCGAATTTGTGTTTGTAAGACGTCGCTGTGGTGCGCGGTGGCGGCCTAGTAGGTTTTTAGAGTTTTTACAAACACTTTTACGTCTGTTTTTTTTTAATGTGGTTGCCGGTGTTTCGAACACCGGCAACTGAGTACTCTGAGAAGTAACAGCCGAAATAAACTCAGAGGTCATAATCTCTTTTAATGTCCAGACAAAAATATTGGTCCAACTTATATGAGGACTATGCATATTAATGTCTGAAATGGTCTTTATAAGAAAGCACCACACAGATTGAGTGGACCTGTCCAGTCAGTGCAAGCAGTTGTCAGTTATCGTGTAGCTCAACTCAAAACTCAAGCAGCTCAACGACACGACGAACAATACCAAAAAAAGGACATTAGTGTAGGTCCCTAATAGACTCAACTGCCAGACAATCGTCAAAAACAAACAAAGTAATGATCCACATGGTCATCACATTCACAAATAAAAAAAAAACAAATAAAAAATTAAATAAATAAGATCAAAATTTAATCATAAAATGTCACAAATCAAAATTATAAAAATATTAACAAGTAAATGTTGAAACGTTACTAAGCCAATTGGTCAGTTAAGATAATATGAAATGTAGTGATAACACTACATTTCATATTATCTTAACGGGTTCACAAAAATAATATATTTTTTTAAGACAATAAATGAAACCATGTCAATATGCTTAAAAATCTAAATTAAGATAAAGATTTTTCGATATATTGGAAAATTTGGTTAATCCAGGGATAAAAGGGAATGTTGTTGTAGTTGCGCTTGCGGTGCAAATGTTCATTTCATCTGTTGACGTCATTTAACAAACGCTTTAATTAAGTTATATTTACTTACAAGGTAAATCATATATTTTAATAATTGATGATCCGGAGTCGCCAATATACCTCGATTATAATAAATAGAGAGAGAGCAATGCACTTAGCTTGTCGATGACACCATTTCTTACAATTAGCAAATTGGAAGAAAGCTCGTATCGCATAGATGGCAGCACTCACTCGCCCGGCGAGAGCTGATGGAGAGACCCTACCTTCCAGCTTTCAAATTGTTTGTATGCAACTAGAGTGCCTTCCTTTAGGTACCTAAGAGGGTATGCCTATCTTTAGTATGAATTCGTGAACTACATGGACTATTTTCATTTTCAATGGATAGGATTCATTCGTGGCAAGCCTAACATAGAAGTAGACTATAATTATAATGTTTAGGTCTGCGTGGCTCATAGCCGCTGCTAGGCTGGTGACCAGGCGCGTTGGCGACGCGGCGTCTGGTGTCGCGCTCGCGGGCGCTGCCCCGTCGTCTGCGAGGCCGCGCTTCCCACGCCACCCTCAGGCGCCCCGCGATGCTCCCCTTAGCCCTCACATAATCACTCCATCGCATTTATTATGGAGTGCTATCGAAGCCGCCGCGAGGCCTTCAATACCTCGGCGCTAACACTTGCACACGAGTAACGAACCGGTCACGCGATACTCCGCCATGTCCAGATTGAACAGCTCTACAACACAACACAACATCACACCTAGTTAATATTAGTATTACTGACTTTGTTCTGTTTCTGTTTCAAATTACAAGAACGGGAGTCCAATGATAATGCTCCCAACAAATAGCTCGGGAAAGCTATGTAAGAGTGAATTTTTAATTTTGCTGAAGCAGGCACCCGACGCGACGCCACGCGAGCTTCGTGTCACAAACGTTTAAGAGTTTAATCTAATTAGATGCATAACACTTATACGAGTACAAGCTTGGTTTTCGTTCATCTTTAAGAATTGTTGTTCTTCTTTCATTATTATGGGATCAACCCCGAAACCGGGAAATAAATACGTTTAGCCGTATTTTGATGAAATTATATAAATCGCTAGAAGTACGGATATTGTTTTTAGGATTTGAGACTTGATCCCCAAGTGCAAGTAGTTATATATAACAACGAACAAACACCAAGTTCGCGTAAATCAACAAAATGAAATACATTCAATTGCGGATGTCGGTGACTTTTGTTTATTTCATCAATTTTATTGTTATTGCCACCAACTTCCGAAGGAGAACTTGTTTTTTTTTTAGTTATGGCGTGATGGTATCTCACACAAATTTTAATATTGTTTTCTAATTTTATACGTTATAAGCAAATCTGTAAAATAAAAAATATGTTTTGTAAAAGTTTACTGATTTAGTACTCAAGCAATTATATTAATATTGCTTGAGTAATAAATGAGTTAACTTTTACAAAACATATTTTTATATTGATATAGGACCATTCATTTCTCTGAAGTTGTTTTATTAAAGTTATCCCTTCAGACCTAACACTGAAACAATGCAGCAAGTGGCTCGCTAGCTGGTCGGTGTTTCATTGACCTTTTTATAAGGAACAGTTGTGACAGCGCTAGGCTCGAGGCAGACAAGTGGCGGCGACAACGACATCAATAATAAACGACAGTTATACGAATAGCGCGGTTACGGCGAACTCCTTACCGACTAGTCGGAAGCGACGCCGCCGCCGCCGCCACCCCGAGCCACACGTACACACGCTGCTCATTAGGCGGGTGGTACAGCTGCGTGCACTAGTACACTTGGATTGTTCGTGTGTGTATCTCACTGTCTGCGAACGTTGCTGCTGCGCGCTCCTGTCTGCTTTCCTAAACCGTCAATATAGAATTATACGAACATTAAGATGACCCAAAATTCAATATTCGCTAGCTACTCGTATGTTATAAAGTTGCCACCTGTGACTTTTCAGGTGTCACGTCCCGTGGTCGCGACCATATCGCTGAACTGATACGATCAAACTCACACTCACAGGAAAAATGACAAAGATTTTACCATTCTACGAGAGTGGTTAATACTAATAGAATTCAAAATAGGTAAAAGCATTGTGAGTACATCCAATATTTATTGTATCATGTAACAATATTACCCATTGCTATTAATCAATCATATGATTCCTGAAAAAAGAAAAGGTCGCGGACGTAGTCACTGCAGCAACGAACTCGGCAGACCTGAACAAGCATTCGTCAAGCAAAACTTGACGAATGCTCTATCACGCATGATGCAACGGATTGTAATCGTAATGTTGTAAACGAGAACGTTTGTGGGACTGGATGGATGGGTGGATGTATGGTTGTTATCGTTTCACGAAAAAAAAAATTAAAGGGTTTTAATGAAATTTGGCACACATATTGTTTGTAACGTAGGTTAACACATAGGGTACTTTGTGGGATACTAAGTGTACAGGTGAAACCACGAAGTGCAGCTATTAAATAGTAGTAATATGCCTATATGAGATACAAGATGTAGGTAAGTCCAGGTGCCCTTACGGTATTTTGCTTCAGCGAGGTCAGAGATGTGTATGACAAGCTTGCGGCTGGTGTGCTGCAACCTGCTCGCCGATGGATCGCTACGATCAGCTCCACCGTGTACTATTCACAAATATTGGAAAATGAAAACTCTCATAGTACTTCAATACCATATACGACGTACTGTACCATCCTTACTAATATTATAAAAGCGAAAGTGTTACCTCTTCACGCTTTAATGGCTAAACCGATTTTGATGACTTTTGGTACAGAGATAGTTGGGATTTTGGGAACCAGAAGACGAACATAGGCTAATTGAAAAAAAAAAAGTGGGTTGTGTGGTTGAAAGAGGGAAGAAAAGGGAAAACTTAGCGTTGCTATTACAGATCAATAAGGCGCAAGGGGAACTGTGTTACCCTGAATTTAACGCGAGCGAAGCCGCGGGCAAAAGCTAGTCATTTTATATAGGTAGTTAGTTTGCAAGCTAATGTGATATGAAGTCCGGACGTCACTCCTTACAGTTTGAGCGTTCTAGTAGTCCTGCTGATCACCGCTGAGCCGCTTTTGTGAACTTATTTACTTAAATACTTGTTACGCCCAAAGCTTGAGTACGAACAACTAATAAAATGACACCGTACTGGCGATGGCGCCTCGATACACAATGGGGCTATTTATAGCGCCATTGCTTAATGTGCGATGCATTAGCAATAGCCGGCCACACGGCGCCCGTAACTAAGCCGGCAGAATATGACGATTTCTTGAAATCATTCAGCATTCGTCTTGGTACGGTTCTTGTAAATACTAAATGAACATATCATAAACCGTGATGGAACCGTGACAGCAAAACATTAACTTAACTACTGAACAAAGTGAAGGATTGGTTTTAGAGAACGCATGTTCATGTCCCTCAGGTCCCTCGCTTGGAATGGCTCGTTACGGAATGAGGAGGTAAACATACGCTGCGGAGTGCCTTCCGGTGTGACGTCACACTACGTGTAGGGCTGTCCGTGGAAATAGTAATTGTTAGCGATTAGTAGTGAAAGGTGATCGGGAAGGCCAATCCATCGCCGCAGGGACAATTATGTTTGTGAAAATTTGTTGTTTAATAAGAAGAAAACTGAATTCGTAAGATTCGCGTTACCGGATGTAAGAAGTGTGATGTTGAATTGAACATTGAGAAAATATGGAATTCGCCGTATAAAATATGGGATTACGCTTGACTCGAAACTGCAATGCAGTCCTCACTTAACATAACTTGCTTGCTGGGCGGCAAGTTCGCCGCTTACGCAGTCCGCCAATTAACGAGACAGACTGGTGTATCTATGAAAATAATATGAAAATTCTTTTGGACATCCCGACATATTCTTCCCAAACCACTGTATTTTTTGAAAGCCTCAATAGTGCGACCACTGAAAAAGCGCCGATAAAATGTAGTTTGACGAAGTCTCAGACAAGTAATGTAACCGTCTTCGAGCCCGGAACGAAACCAAGGAATGACGGAAGACTAGGGAAACAGCAACGAGCTACGCTTCAGCACTGCTACGGTCGTAGCCGTGCGTAGCGTGTCTACGGGCGTAGCGCGTCTACGCGAGCCTTCAACTTACTCATGTTCATCATCCATGTGATTTTACTAATCTTCAATCACTTGTAATTTATCAATTTAATAATTATAATATTCAGCACAAATCAAATAAACATTTGAAAATAGAATTATCAATACAAATACATTGTTGGCACAGTGGCTGACAGATCGACTGCTGGGCTGTGTCGCGGGTTCGAACCCTGCACGGAACAAATATTTGTATGACCTACAGGTAGTTTTCGGGTGGTTGTGTAAAAATAAATAAAATAAAAAGCCTTTATTGTTGTTAACTAGTTTTACACAGAGTAGTTTCGTATGCCTAAAATTAATTCACTTATGACTACTATCTAAAAACACATTTTGACTATTAACTAGAGTTTAACTAATATATTAACAATTTTTAGTATCTATTGATTATCGACAAACGGTAGTTCGGTTACAACTTGTCTTCCGACAAAGGCCTCCTCTAAAGATCTCCAGTCTTTTCTCATTTTCGCAGTGCGAGTCCATGTTGAACCCGCTACTTTCTTAATGTCATCCTCCCATCTCTTAGCCTGTCTTCCTCTATGTCTCTTTCCGTCTAAAGGGTACCATTCTGTGATAAGTTTTGTCCATTTTTCTTGCTTTTCTCTCATCATATGCCCTGTCCACCTCCACTTCAGCTGTTTGTATGTTGTGTATGCATTCTTAAACTTGGTTTTACTTTTGATGTTTATTAATTTTTCTCGGTCTTTTCTTTTGACACCTATTGTACTTCTTTCTATGCTGTTTTGACAAACTTTCCAATTCCAATTCCAATTTTTATAGTAATGGCTCCATCGTTTTATCGATGATTCTGCCAATGTCAAGGTTGAAGGAAACTAAGTTTGACAAACTTTAATTTTATTTGCTAGATGTTCTGTCAATGCCCAAGTTTGACACCCGTATAATAAACATGGTAGAATGCACATATTATATACCTTCCTCTTTTCTTTCATAGGCATATCGTTGGTGGTTGTGTATGTGAGTTTAAATGTTTGTAACGCACCCACGATACAAGAAAAATCCTAGTGTGGGGCAACGTTTTCCTAAGACAAAAATAAAAATTTCAAGTGTGTTGTTATAAGCACAAATTGCTTTTTACTGATTGCATATAATATATGAAAGTATACGGCACTTAATAGAAGAAGTCATTTTTATTCTTTACGCCTGTTTTCCTGCTAATCTCCAAAACGGAACAGATTTTCACTGAACTTGATTAAAAAAGAGAAGTACTGTTTTATAATAATTTCACGCGAACGAAGGTCGCGGACAACAGCTAGTTAAAATAAAGATAATGTTTGTAATGTATTACTGATTGCAAACATAATGATTATTATAATAATATCTTATCGACTGATTAATGGGGCAGGTAGGGCTCGGGGTGATAATCATCACATTATACCTTACCGAAGTAAACACTAAAGGTAAGGCGAACTGCGGAATACTAACTAATACTTACTAGTATTAACTGGTTAAACTTAAGAAATGTTATATTTTGGCTACTATCCATTACTGTAGCTACATAACACACCATGACACCATCATTGATGACTATAGCTAAGTGAATGAGTATCGGAAACCCATCTGTTGATTATTCCCAAAATGTTCGATTAGAATAGTAATTCACAACTAGTTAATAACGGCTCACTTAAGCCAGCATATCTGTCATCGCGACTCGCGGGCCAGCGATTCCCGCGGAGGACGCCGCATCAGACGCCACCGTCACTGAAGCTAACTCGTGGTTTAACAGCGTTACGTTAGCCGCTTCCCAAAACCCAGTTATCGTGATGGACGGGATCGACTCCGAATAGTTAGTGGCTTGGGGGTTGCGGTGCGTTGCCGGGAAGATTCGATTATAGGAACGATATTGAACGAAAACTAGCAGAACGTGCGGCACATATACACTATTTGTGGCTGGGACTTCGGGTTTCAGGAAGACTTTTAACTTAAATTCGTACTTTTCCTATTGTACGCCCAACGGGTGGAACATAGCTGTTCACAAAGTATTTATTAACACCAGCTGTAATATGTACACTTTATTATGATCCACAATAAAGATGATTTGATTTGATTTGATGTGTTACGCACCGCTTGGCCCTCCTACGAGTGGCTGAATGAAGCCTTAAGAGCAGTGCGGTCACATCGGACCTGGGCTATTGAAAAGCATTTAATCTGATCTAATGATGAGAGTACAGGCTTCAACTGCAATTTTGCAAGAATTCATTTCTCAGTTATTATTTTAGCATTTATTTATTTAACGATTTAAGTATGTACAATAAAGATGACAGGCATAGAAAAACAAGTTAATAATAAAGTAGTTAGGTATAACAACACATACATAGTACTTGATACAACAACAGTATGAAGAATTTTAGGATGACTACTTCGCTAGATTTCAGCTTAAACTCGATGTAGTGGAAATGTTTCTACTTAACAGAAACAGAACAATATATAGTTACAAAACAATCATTTATTTAGATATCGGGAGGCACCTGCTCGATGCTCACCCGCTACCGAATATAAGTGGACTTCGTCAACCTAGCTCAATGACATTTAGGAATATGTTGTGCCCTCATATCACGAGCATGAGAGTGTAGGCGGCGTTGGGGCTTCGGGGCCTTCGGGGCCTGGCACTGATCCTCAGGTGAAGGAAACACGAAGGGCTCACGTTGAGGAAGCGTCTGTTGAAATATATGTAATGAATGGAAGAAGAAGACATGCTGCGCTAACCACAAATATATAGTTTGGTATGACGACAAGAGTATGACGAGTATTTTAAATGAATAAAAATTATCGTGATGATGGCGAGACATGTTATCATTTCTTATGACTAGTGTGTAGTGAGTAGGGCGCACACTACTTGTGCGCACGGCTATCTGTTAGCGCCACGCGCCACTTGCCATGCTCTCTGGTACTCGTCGCCGTCGGTACAGCAGAGCATATTCTGTGATAAGCCATGACACGGCAGGTTTGTGATAGATAAGTAATACCGACGCTGCGGCAAACAAGCCGCGCTCTTATACCTATTATATTAACAACTTACATAAAGTTAATATTAATAGTAGATTATTAACCAAGGGGATAAAGCAGTGTCTTCTGTCGTGGGTGACGATTTAAATCGCGAGTGTAACGAAGGACTCGAGGTTTACTCCCAAACGTAGCGAGGGTGTTAAACACTTAAATCACGAGCGAAGCGAGGGATTTAAGACGAGTCCTGAGTGTAGCGAGAGATTTAAGTTTACCCAAGACTAAGGCAGCTTTATCACCGAGGAAAATACTCTACTTTTCGTACCATTTGCGAAAAAAATAACACAGTAATAGTATGAGATAAGCATTTAGTATAGATAATGATATTAAAAGTAAAATTTAAGATTCGAACATTGGTCCAATTATTTATAAAGAGAGCTACACTTTTGTTTGGTACATTTATTGTTGATGAGTATGATTGCGGCAGCATTTGCACTGATGGAATCCGACAATACACTGTCACTGTCGCTTTGATGTAATTTTTAGAACTCATTTTATTTTTCAATGTATTTTTAGAACATTAACTTATTTATAAAAATAAATTTAACGTTTATGTATTTGAAGAAAACAAAATCGCGGCAAATTCCTAGACTAATATGTTTTGTCGGTACGATTTGACTGAGAATATGTGAGACTTGTCCAAGTTTAATCGACTTGTAGTTTTTCCAGGCGTTTAATCTTGCCTCGCCCGGAACGATACTATTTGGTCGAGGTATATATACTCGTGGACATATTTAGACTCCCAACACCCCCTATGCTAAACATATTTACACTTTTTTAAATATATACATCGATGTACTTAGTAACTTTGGCAAGATTTACAAATGTTTAATTAAAAACTGTTCACATAAATGTTTGCTATAAACGAACGGTGACAGAGATAACTCTACAAAGTTCCGAGTTTGTCTCGAAGAAGCAATGTTTACTATTTATGTTCTTTCTGAAACAAACTTCGTGTATCAGCTGTCGGAGCGCGCTCGCAGCGCCATCGGGCGGACGCGGCGCGAACCCACTCGCGCAGGAGGTTCCCTTACAGCTGGACGTTGTGGAAGGGTGGCGTCGGATACGTAGCTTAGCTTCAGATGTAAGTGTTTCTTCACCATTTTAGTACTGAAATTCGCCGCTATACATTGCTGTTCCGGCTACGACGAGTGACGTGAGGGTGAGACTCAAGACACCATCATTATGATGTCAATAGTTCGTGTTAATATGTTTTTTAGAATGAAAACATTCAGTCTGCCCCGTTTTAGCCATTTTAATATCTACTTATACGGAACTTAAAGTATTCGAAGATAAAGAATACATTTCGTTTCTGTTAAACTAACTACTTACAGGTATTATAGGTACGTATAGTGCATGCAGTTAGTTTGTTACGTTCTACCATAAGTACATGTAAGTAGTTACTTTGAGTGTCGCTCTTAATTATTCAGTTTGCATTTTGCAGTCTTAGAATGAACTATCGAAACTACGACGTCATCGAAAAAGCAATTAAATAAAATCAAAACGCTTCCGGTTCGTTTTTTGTGAGCAGAAAATTGATCTAGTCCAATAGACATAGTGGCAATGTTTCGCGATATGCAGCGAGTATAGTGTAGGTGTGTGACGGCGACGCGACGCCGCGCCGACGGCCTGCGAGCCAGTAGTCGTGCGTGTCGTGCAGACGAGCGAGTGCGAGCGGTGCCGCGGCACAAACCACAGCCGCATACTTGGCAGCGGTTCAATGTTTGATCGCTACGTCAACTAACTGAAAGTGTGCATTTTAATTAGGAACCGTAACGCTACCGCTGTTGACTCTACATCAACATCTCCCCGCTATTGCTGATGCAACTTATTTACACGCCCTGCAATCATTGAATAACGTCTTCTACAACATTAGCTTAACATTTTAGGTTAACAATATTATCTACATAACATATTTGAGCATGGATAGGTGATGTTAGCGAGTATAAATAGACGATCTCGAACTGGACCAGTGGAAACTACAAGTTCCATTCTCAACTCATAGAGGTCGTTGGTGAGCTGAGCAACACCACTCATTGGATATTGTAACAAATAAAATTGTCAAATGAAAGTCTAATTTAAGTTGAATTAACTAATATTTATTCAAGTAATATAACTTAGCAATTGTATCTACATTCGATACCAGTGAACCCTCTGTGTTTGCTTTAGAGTAGATAACGCGTGGACGTGGGCGTGACAGGAATGGCCGTACCACCGTTACGTAGCTGTAGGTGAACTCGTATGTAGAAAGTAAAGAAACTGCTAACAAGAACTAAGTTAGTTATTTCTTCAGCATTTTTCTTCACTAGGTTACAGTAATGCACGTGATTAAGACTAAGGCTAAACTTGCAATTATCATAAGACGCATGTCTATGTCTTTTTAATATATACCTACGAGTAATAGTATCTAGTAGTTACCCGCGACTTCTTACGCATTTGGTTCGCGATTTGCCTTTTATAAGAAGCTTCGGAACTTGAATATATCCATTAACAGCAAAAAGCAAAATTAAATCGTTACGGTGACTACTGTACACTGTTCTAAAGATATCATCTTGTAGTGACGTAGCTCCGCTAGTAGTCAGCGCAGCGTCCAGGAGGTAGCTCTCAGAGCTATCCTGCAAACAGCGCGTGTGTTACATTTTCTTGGATCCGTTGCAATGCAATGCCCGTGTGTGCTATTGATAGGGTTCCAAAGTTTTAAAATCATTACAGGTTTGCTTTACAAATGCCAGTATTTTAGCAGCCCTTGAGGCAATGGAGAAATGTGTGCTATAAAATAAAGGTGAGCTTCCTGCCTGTTTTGTTATGAGTTATAGTTTCTCAGTCTTCCTGGCGAAGTTAACAGGTACCTATAGCTACTTTTGCAAAGAAGGATGCTCATTTTTGACCTGACAATGTATAGAAATGAAAAAAATCTTAAAATATAGCTTATTGAATTGTATATTAATTACGCTTATTACAATGTTAAAAGTAACGCAGGAAAAAAAGTTTTTTTTACATTTAGTTGTGCTAATTCTACGTCAGGACATGCATATTTTGAACGCATCCGAACCATCAATTTTTTAAATCGTTCCATTTCACATTTGTTGGTTGACCATATTTAACTGTTCCTTATTTTTATACTTGTTTTACATTTAATTCGAACAATAACTATTTTTTTATTAGTCATGGGTTAAAGTAAATTATTTAAAAACACATAAACAATAGAATCAAATTAGTCGTTCAGTGTTTCATTGAGTGTGCGCAAGTGAAATGGATTTTTTTGACATTTGACAGTTCTGTAATTTGCAGCCCTTCATTGTTGCGCTTGCGTCTCGTTGTGTACTGTGTCATTTTGCGTGTGTTTCTTCCTATTACGAGCCTATTTGCCGCCCGCGGACCCCGATATCTTCCTCATTTGATGACCTTTGACAATGCCGCCATCAGCAACAAGTCGACGTTTACTTTGCATAAACTGCAATGTATGCATAAATACGTTTCGACGTTATCTCGTTCATGAACACAAGAGTTATTTCGTTACTTAGCGACTGGATATCACCAGTAATCGTAAGTATTATATGCTCATTATTATTAATCTATAAATAATATTATAAGAATCACACAAAGCTCTTAAAACAACGTGTAACATAACACATACATGCATGTTCGAAAACTGTGTATAAATACAAAGATTATTTACATTAAATAATCTTAGTTTCGAAATGTTGTTTATTGTTACCTATGTGAATCATTTCATCAACATAACCTCCTGGTATTGAAATATTTAATACTTTGTCATCAAATGAAGTTCATATTGAGTTTCCTGTTTCAGATTATTGAGGAAGATTACATTTGTGAACCTTGTAATGAACTCCTCATGAGAACCGTCAACCAGGACTCGTCAGAGCCATGCTATTGTTATTGAGCAAAGACAGATTAATGCTGTTATACAAACAAGAATTGCACCACGTCAGGTATTTATGTTTCTTTAATGTTTATTATCATACTAGCTGTTCTCCGCGGTTTCACCCACGCTGCTCAGCACCTGTTGGTCGTAGCGTGATGTTATATAGCCTATAGCCTTCCTCAAGAAATGGACTATCCAACACTAAAAGAATTTTCAAATTCCAACCAGTAGTCCCTGAGATTAGCGCGTTCAAACAAACAAACTCTTCAGCTTTATAATATTAGTATAGATTTCTTTTGGCTATCAATAATTATACCTGATACTGCTGACCGAGATAATTTAATTATTTTTCTTTCCTAGATTAAGTTATAGTGAATTAATATTATTTGCTCTAGGTACTTACCAAATAAGAAAAGCAAGGTCATACTATGGAGAACATATAAGATTTCACGGATCATTCATATAGAAGTATGTAGGAATACACAAGACTTTTCTCAATACAATCTTAGAGGAAGTGATGATAAAACACTAATAAGAGGAAAAATCAAGTCCAGGCACATTTCAAGAAAACAATACTATGTTATATTTTGGTAGAAAATATGCGCCTGGCAGAAACGGAATAATTGAATATTGTTGCAATTGTTTGGTCGGTCGACGTACCATCTGATGTTGTGCTCACGTGATGACGGTAGTGTTGTACCATGGATGGGTTAGGTACGAAAACAATATATCTGCTCCAGCAGAATTTTTGGATGACATAGTTATAAGAGATTTGGATGAAAATGATAAATATCAATAAACTATTCCAATGTAAAACAGTGTTTTATTTACTTTCCCCGTTTTACTCAACAGGTATGTAATTAGGTTGGTAAATAAAAGTGACAACATTTTTGACAACATGAATTGAGTTAGGCTTTTTAGAGGTAGGTTTTTAGGATATAGAAAGTATTTGACTAGATAGGGTATCTTATCTAGTCAGATACTTTCTTTATACCTCTAAAAAGTTGTACTTACATAGTAGTACTTATGAGAAGGTACCTACCTACTACTATTTTGTACTGTTATGTTACTATTATAAATTAACTAGCTTTTGCCCGCGGCTTCGCTCGCGTTAAATTCGGGGTAACACAGTTCCCTTTGCGCCTTAATGATTTGTAATAGCAATGCTAAGTTTTCCCTTTTCTTCCCACTTTCACCCTCACATCCCACTTTAAAAAAATATATATTAGCCTATGTCCGTCTCCTGGTTCCCAACTATCTCTGTACCAAAATTCATCGAAATCGGTTTAGCCATTAAAGCGTGAAGAGGTAACAAATAAACAAACAAACTCACTTTCGCTTTTATAATATTAGTAAGGATTAATCTAGTTAGTAGGTATACATATACCTAGGTACTTTATAAAATTATGCAATTATTAGAATATGTACCTACCTACTTATTTAACCACAAATACCTAGTACTTGTGGTGTTAGCCAGTAGGTTGGTACCTAATCGAATCATATTCTTAGAAAATAAATAATTTGTCTTGCAGTTTTCAACTCGACACTCATTTTATAGTAACAATCATGGAGTCTTAGCAATTGACTTAGGGGCACTAAGTTTCAAGGAATTAACTGAGTAAAAAAGATGTTTTAGACCATTGTTAGCTAAATATTCATATTTTAGACTAAGCTTCGAGCGTTATTAAATAGTTCATAAACGTTTGTTTCATTATTTCTGGTGACGGGATATCCTAACCTAAAAAGAAACATTAATATGTTTTGAACTTCGTGGCGTTTAAATTACCGAAATGAATATTAGACATTACTTTCTAAACTTACAGGAAGTATTTCTACTATATCTTATAATTATACATATACTTTCATCATCAGGTTTTTAAATGTATGGAGGGTGGGCATTGTTCTTTGATTAGCTCGCTGGCTCAATATTCATATTCGTCACGGGGATTTTTATACTTGTGGGTAACGCCTTCAAATTGTTTCGTCTTCATTAGGGATAAGTTATTTATAAAACTTTTAATAAATACCCGAGATAAACTAAGAAACCGCAGAGCCAACTTGTGTTAACACAAGTGATGTTCATAGTAAGCGCATTAAAGCATGCCCTTCGTAACACTACGAGCAACATTGCTATGTTAGTCATTACATTACACAGCTGAATGATAAGCGTCGTGTTATAATATAACGTCAGTGGCGCGATAATGTCGAAGGAATCTGTTGGCACAATATGACATCGGCTATCGGCTACGCGACACCACAGCGCCGCATCGCGCACCGCGCACGGCGCACGGCGCACGGCGCGCAGCCAGGCGCACGACCGCGGCTGCACGGCGCACGTGTCGCAGGCCCACGACACCCGTCGCCTTTATCTAGCGGTAGTCGAAGCCCCAAAATTGACCTTCCTCAACATAGCCACTGTTATATTACTATGATATGTTCGGTGGGATTGGCCTTCATACATCGGCATCGGCGCGTGATGACGACTCTGTAGCCGCTAGCCGTGCTGTAACGTAACGCGTAGCTTCGCTTCGACGACCAACATCCAATCAACATAATACGAGTTCCGAATCAAAAATATTGAACGCAACTTTATTACATTATAAAAACAAAGTTGAAATACTGAAAGGTCAATTATGAAAATAGATTTCAAAGTACCTACTAAGTACGTATGATAGACTTATTTACGGACTCAATTGTTTTTCATAAATTTCTTTTTATTATTCTCATTTCTAAATGAATTGTTATGTTGATAAAATGGGTTGCTATGGCGCCGGTTTTCCGATCAGCACCAGTTAGCGAATTCTTACATCCATTTTCGAATGATACCTACCTATATAGATCTGGGGACAAATGAAGTTATTTAATTGCTATCCAGTATATTGCGACTTTAATACTGCAGCCATGCATGTATGCAAATACACACTAATTTTTAGACACATCAGTTTTCTTCTAAAGTCTATATTTCAAAAAAAGTTCCGCTGGGCGAACGTTTGCGCAGCGGAATCAGTTTTTGGTGAATTTCTCCACAATGGCTGCATGCACAATTTTTTTTTTACCATACACAATTACACGACGTCATACACTAAATATCTGCATAATTAAAATCTTTTAATTTAACAACATTCCGCTGGGCGAACGCACACCTTTCTTCCATCTTTCTCCAACATTCACTAGGTCCTACTTTAAAAAAATAGCCGATGTCCGTCTCCAGAGTCCCAACTATCTCTATACTTAAAATTCATCAAAATCGGTTTAGCCATTTAGGCGTGAAGACGTAAAAACAAACAAATAAACTCACTTTCGCTTTTATAATATTAGTAAGTAAGGATGTGACTAACTGATTCGGATTTTGTTGATTACAAGGGTACTCATTTTTTTACTGAATCTTTTTTTAAATAATAACTGTTGCTTAAGTTACCCTTTACAACATCAGTTATCTATCAGTTAAAGTCCCGTCAAAATTGGTCCAACCGTATAACTACAATAAACGAAATGTTGTGAATAAAATTAATAGGAATTGCTAGCTTGTTTCACTTGCCGTTGCCCGGCGGGCGGCGCGGCGGCGCGGCGGCGGCGGCATGCCATGTATCGCGGTGCACTCAAGGCCGATTCATATTTTGCTGTTTGACAGACAGCTCACCTACATTAGGTTCCGGTGATCTATTATGCAATTCACCGGGAAGTTCGTTCTCTGTGGCGAGGCGAGCGGTTACTCACGTTGTTATTGTGGCACTGCACGCCTGCACCATGCACCGGCGCACTCGCGTCCTCCGCCGACACTACCGAAGTAGGTACCGACGATGTTACGCGGCATTATCTCACACACACTCACACAACAGGTAAAGTCGCGAGTTGTAAACAAGCCGCTCGCTAGCGCCATCTACACCAGAGGATGCCAAACACGCCTGTGGCCTTCACCACCGCCGTCACGTGCTGGGCCGTACTCTGCTTTACCGACGCGCGCACCACCCGCCAATCGCAACACGCGCCATCGTTACCGACTGCAAGCCGTGAACCAATCACAGCAAAGTACACTTTGGTCACAGTGCGCACATGTGACCGGTCGCAACTTTTATCCTAAAATTACGTATTTACAAAAAGTTTTATATTTTTATCTTTTAGTGTTAAAAATATTATACAGGAACTGTGAACTATTTAAAATTGAGTGATTATGAAACGAAACGGTGAGTGTCTTAGGTTGGTTGTATTTCCATATTTAGCTACATTATCGCTAGCGCCATCAGCGGCGACATTGACCACTATTGTTGAACGGAGATATAAACTCGGTTTCGTGGAATGAGAGTAAAAGTATAGATGGCGCTGATCGCAGACACGTATTGTGTGTTGTTGAAGTTTTTTTGTGTTATTCATTATTTTTATTTATAAGTTAATAAATATACTGTTCAATTCGAATTCAGCTTATTTTTTTAAGTGTCTTAACATATTTAATATGTCGTTAAGATCACAAATTGTTCTGTTGAATATTACTGTTCAGTTTCTTGCAACTTTTCAATTTTTCCTCCTACAGATATGAATTTGCGCCGCTAGGTAGCGTCAGTAGGTGAGAACTATTAGAAAATCAAATTATTTGTAATTAAGTAGCTGTTGCCCGCAACTACGTACATGTTCGCGACTTGTTAGTTTTATTTGGTAAAATGGTTTGCAATTGTATTGTTTGTTAGCATTTCATTACGTGACGTCTCCAGTATTATTTATTACTCATCTAATGCTTGTAACGACAGACTTGTCATACAGTTGAGGAACATTATAATGCAGTAAGTATATTGCAATATTCCCCACCCCCTAACATCCTTTCCAGGTTCCTTTTCCAAGTTAAAATCTCTTTGTCAAATTTCATTCCGATCTGATCAGCCGTTTATTTGTGTAAGGGTAACATTGTCGTCCTGCCCTTATCCCTTATAGCCTGCGGTGTGCGCACTGCACAGCGTGTCCTCTTCGTCCTGCCTCGTCTGTTCCTAGATATTTCATCAGACACGTTGTTTTTTGCCATATCACCCCTCACACAGTCTATCCGTCGCGTCGTTTCTTTGGTCTGCCTCTACTCTTTATGTAGGTGCCTTTCCACGGATTCCTCCGTTTAAAGGCACCTCCGTTCTCCTTACTAATATTATAAATATATATAAAAGTGAGTTTGTTTGTTACCTCTTCACGCTTTAATAGCTAAACCGATCTTGATGAATTTTGGTACTGAGATAGTTGGGAACCAGGAGCCGGACATAGGCTATTTTTTTTATAAAAGTGGTATAGGAGGGAGAAAGAGGGAAGAAAATGAAAAACTTAGCGTTGCTATTACAAATCATTCAGGCGCAAGGGCAAACCCTGCAGTCAGCGGGTAGGTACTGTGTTATATCGAATTTAACGCGAGCGAAGCCGCGGGCAAAAGCTAGTGGTAGGTAACATAAATAAATAAATTAATGTGAGTTCATTTCTCATTTTAAGTTTGAATATCTTGTTTATGCTTACGGAAGTATGAACAAACACACACGACGTAGTGTTCGAAACATATAATCTTGCAGGGTATGTCGTATGTGGATACCTACTGTAGTACCTATGTGTATGTAATTCGCTTGAATAGGTAAAATCAAATCAAATCAAATCAAATCTTTTTATTTGTAGAACATAGGTAAACATAAGTACAGATGTCAATGATTATAAATAGAGCGCTATGTCTTGCCATCAATGGCGTACAAATATTGTATAAAAATTAATTACGATAAAGAGACATTCAACATTTATTATTAAAACAAATAAAAATGCATAAGACCCAACATTTAACTAAATAAATTAAATTAAAATAGAATAAAACAATAGGATTAATAACGAATACAAAATATAAATGTCAATGTGTCTCTTAATTAAAATAATACGAAACATTCATAATTAATAAACAATAATAATAAGTCATTTTTTATGTTATATTGAGTCATCATTTAAAAAATCATCCAATTTGTAGTAACATTTGTCAATAAGCAACTTACCAAGTGCCTTTTTGAACTTAACCATTGGCATGTCTTTTATGGCATTTGGTATTTTATTATAAATTTTTGGGGCGTTCCCAAAAAAGCTTTTACGCATTAAGGCGGTTTTACATTTAACATTGCAAAGTTTATTGTGATATTGTGTACGCAATGGATTTCGTCTGACTTCAGATAAGCTAGTAAATAAGTGTGGGTTTTTTTTTACAAATAGTGCTGTTTCAAGTATGTACATCGCTGGCAGTGTCAATATTTTTAGTTGTCTAAAATATGGAATACAGCTATCCGTCGTTTTTAGACCACACATAGACCGCACACAGCGTTTCTGTATCCTAAATACAACCTCCCTGTTAGCCGAATGCCCCCAGAAAATAATACCATATCGTATAACAGAGGCTACAAGGCCATGGTAAGCTGTTAGCAATGTCTCAATATTAACCTTTTTTGAGAGTTGATATAGTGCATATGCGGATTTACTTAATTTCTTACATATTATGTCAGTATGAGTATTCCAAGTCAATTTATTGTCAATGGTGATTCCTAAAAACTTTGCATTATCAACTTCCTGTATTTGGTTGCCTTCGTAAGTGACATTAACGTTATTATTTTCACGACGTTGATGGTATTGCATGATGTTGGTTTTACTTAAATTAATTTTCAAATTATTGTCATCAAGCCAGTTTATTATTTTAGCTAGAGATTCATTAATTTCATTTTCATAATTGTTTATATCATTGCATTCTATTATGGCTGTGCTGTCGTCTGCAAAAAGAACCATTTTATGCTGAATTATTTTTGGGAGATCGTTGATGTAGATCAAAAAGAGTGGTGGTGCCAACACGCCACCCTGGGGTACGCCATATTTAATGCATCTTTGTTTCGAAAAATATACGGTTTCTAATTTAGTTGTAGGACATAATCGAGAGACTTCAGTGCATTGAACTCTATCAGTTAAATATGATTCTATCAATTTAAGGATATTTCCCCTTACACCGTAACCATATAATTTTTGTAGCAATATCTTATGGTCAACATAATCGAAAGCTTTCGTCATATCAGTAAATATGGTACAAATTGGATTATTTTTATCAACTGATGTCATAATGTTACTAATTAAATCAAATAGTGCCGAGTTAATATTTATATTTCTGCGAAAACCTTTCTGTTCATTGCAAAACAAATTATATTTTTCAAAATATGTGTATATGGAGTTATATATAACTTTCTCAAATATTTTTGAAAAAACAGATATTTTTGCGATGGGTCTGTAATTTTTGACATCCTTTTTGTCACCTTTTTTAAATAAAGGTTTAATAATAACTTGTTTTAAGCTGTCAGGAAATATGCCATCAGCAATACAAAGATTAATAATGTGAGCTAATGGCTGTGCTATATCTCCCTTTACATACTTTAGGACCTTAGTACAAACGCCATCACAACCAACAGTATTAGTATTTTTAAGATGAGAGATAATTTTTATAATGTCATTATTCGAAACCGGTGACATAAATAGAGATTGAGATGAGAGATTATCAAAAACATTACCAGTAGTCTTATGAGAATTTATATTATTTTCAATTGTATCAATATAGTAATTATTAAATTCATTAGCGATGTCAATGGGGCATGTAAAAGTCAAGTTGTCTCTGTTTATAGTCAAAATTTGTTCTTGTGGTAAGCACGTTTTAGATTTATTAATAACTTGCCAAGCGGCCTTAGATTTATTCTGAGAAGAGCTTATGAAATAATTGTTTTGGGCTTTCTGAGTCAATTTTATAATTTTTTTATAAAGAGAGGAGTAATTCTTTAGCTTAATCTTATTTGTTGAGCTTGGGTCAGATCGATATTTCCAGAGTAACTGTCTTTGTTTCTGGCTGCATATTTTGATTCCTCGAGATATCCACTTAGTTTTTCTATTTGTTTTAACCGTTATTATCTTTTCTGGAAGGTAGGTACCTAATTACAGCTATGCTGTCATGTCGTCATATTTTAATTGACTGTTCATAATTTTAGTCGAGTACTCGTATATCAATTAACTTTATGTAAATAATACGTAGCGAGTAGCGACCGTTGTGATCTGCGCACACTCATCTTGCTTAAAGATCACACAAATTTGTTGAGCCTTTAGTAGCGAATAAAAGTAAAAATATAAATATCTGGTGTCTACCTAATCTAGTGTAGTTACCTACTATTTCATCACATCTCATACACTTTCCTACTAAACAAGTATTTCACCGGCGGCATTCCAAGAAACATTTTAAAAGAACAAAAATCCACATTTTTGATGCGAAACATGTTGACCTGTAAACATTATTTTATGATTTGCTTTACTTTAGGTTTGCATGTTTTCGTTAAATTTGCTGATGCGAAAAAAGTATTTTTACAACAAATACAATGTATAATACTTGTTGTCTATTATTAAAGAGTTCCATTAAATGTAGGTATATCTCGGAAGATCAGCATCAAATCTTCACCGCGGAATAAAATAAAATATCGGTTCACCATTGACGGACACTAATAAAGCAATACTTGCAGCCGAACATAGAGCCTACTCCTTGGAAGTCGGCTAAAAAAAAGACATAACTGAAAAATACTGAAGTTCTAAATTTAATAAAATAATTATAGAATGTGTTACCTTTACGCTCTTTCTTCTTAGGTTTTAAATACCCATGGACCCGATCACACCAGAGATTCTGCAACTAGCGCTTGTTTGAATTGTACGGTATGAATCCTAGGGGCTTGATTTCTTTCTCGGACCCTTCGCCCAATCATGTTTCTGACTTGTTCTATTCAAATCGTGTCTGGCCATCGTGCTGGCGAGTCCACCGCCGCCGGGGTGATACCTCCATGTCACACGATGCGCGCAGTGTGGGAGCGTGCGTGCATACATACAAAATGTTAACCTATGATTGGGGCAAAAGGGAAAAAATGGGTTCTAAGTTCTTGGCTCAGTCCATTTATGCACTCAGAGATCCGCCATCAATGATTACTAGAGCGGTGCGCGCCGACAAAATATTACCACCCTCCACACCTAAACAGACCCTCCACCGTAAGCCGTTGTTTAAAACAAAATTCTTGATGGTAAAATAGTAGTGTATTTCAAATAGTCTCCACATCCTATGGTGCTCCCTTTCGTCATTGAAATTTACGCAATATCGGTTTTCGTAAACTGGCTTTCACTTATTGAACCAATTTGGATGGCGTCGAGCGAACGCGTACGTGGCTGCTCGATGGTCACTTTAAGCTTTGTCGCTTAAAAAGTTCTAAAAAACACATTTTAAGAGCTATCGATAGAACCCCCACAGGTTGTATTTTTTCAACCCTCAATGACATGTTTGGAGATCCAGATATAGCTGTGACATATGGACAGACAGACACACGGACAGGGTAGATCTATAAATAGGTACCTATAGGTACCGCTTTTGCCATTTGGTAACGGAACTCGGTAAAATAATAGGTCAGTAGGTACTAACTGATGTTTTCATTGTGATTCATTAAAAGGTAATTAAGTATACGATGTTTGAACTTGTCACTAGCTCAATAAATCGAATCCACAATGAAATACAGGAACGTGTTGGCTGTGGAGGGGGGGGGGGGGGCATGCCGCCTGCGCACTTGTCGCACGGAGGTGTTGGCGGTGACGGCGCAGCGGAAATATACGAACGTTGCACTGGATTTCATTCCGAATCGAATAAGATAAAACAAAGTTTAAGAATATCATTAATTGATATAACAACAAATAATATGAACATCTAAATAGTGACCGAAAATAAAAATGTATCAAAAAAGTACGATATGAATTATTGGTATTTGGCACAAGAAGCAATTTTGAGGACATCACGGTCTAGAGGAGTCCGTTTTGCTCTTCACTATACGTAAGTCTTAAGCTGAATATGAAGGAGTCTGATGATACAAGAAGCCTTTAACAGTTGGTCGATGTTGGAGTCCATTCGTACCGTTTTGCTAGTGAAGAAATCCGATAACTGAATACACGAAGCTAATCAAAGCTTCGTGTATTTTGCCGATTGGCCAGTTTAAAGTTTTATTTCATGAAATAAAACTTTTTTAGTTTTATATTAACATCCCACAAAACTTTTGTGTGGTCTTCCAGGTGAATGGCCAGATGTAGATGATATTTCATTAAAAACATTATCTGATAATAATTAGTATTAATTCCACCACATTACATTTTTATTTAAAAACTTTCTTGCCAAATAATCGACTTTCAAAAAACGCTACATGATTTTAAAGTAATATTTAAAAGCAAACATATTATCAATTTGCTCCTTATGCATTTAAAGAACGAATTTCAAAAACATGGATTGTTGTAATGTCGGCATGACCCATTCACAGTAAAAATATTGACAGTACGGAAACTACGTACTAACTTTCGAAACGGCGCAATCACACAACGCGCGACAACACGCGAATCGACGAGACCTCAAAGCGGACATCGCGGTGCCCTCAGTCGTGAGAGCCGCGTCAAGACGAGTGGTAACATTTATGCATGAATTAGACAAAATCAGTTTTATAGTACCCTATCCTTGTTTCCCAATTGTTTATTAGAAGAAGCTATTCATTAGATTGAGAATTTATTATACTAAAACTTAATAATAAAGCATTCCGAACATGTCGTAGCAGACGAAAGTATTTTTCAGTAAATAATTTGTACTATACGTTTTAGTATTTTCAAGTTAAAACCCAGTACTATACGTTTCAAGTTAGAAAAGGATGACCTTGGCCCTATATTAGAATTCTCTCATGCCTCATGCAGGCTTTTTTAATACTTAGACGCTCTTAAACAAACAAATCGTATAAAAATAACATGAACAAGATAAATATTATTGGCAAAGCTCACAAGTTGTTGTGTATTAATATTAAACTGTTCCATGTTATAAACGATCTTCTTTTACTATTATTAACCGAAGCCATGAGATTACCTATTTACATTTTATTTATAAACTAGTTTTTTTTAACTCGTTTGTTTGATCACTACAAAACACGGAATCAGATGTTTTAATAAACACAGTTCAATTTCAAAAACATTTAGAGTGACAACCCTAAAGCTGCAGTTTAGCGTAGATATTTGTACAACTAGGCCTAGATTCCATACTGTCCATATTTATACTGTGACTATCCGTTAATTGGATCAGTAATCTGAAGTGACGATAACCCCTTATGTTGTTCGTTTTCTTTTTCATTGTAAAGAAGTTTCGATTTGTACCTACTTACTTTACCATTTTTTGTAACCTATCTACAAGAATTTCTAATTTGTAGGTAAGACAAATAGGGTCTTAGACATTCCCTTAGATTGTGAGATTCCGCCAGTGCGCGGCGTGACAATGTTGTTCCGAACATGAGACGAGCGATAGTCCCGACGCGCGACGGGAGAGCCAAGCGAGAGGTTTTAGTACCAAGTACCCAACAAGTAACCCCACGGTGTGCGGGACGGGCAAACAGGTTTCGCCGCGTTTACACTTAGTTATAAGTTTATCACAAGTAAACGCATGCATGTAGTTGTGAAGCCGCGTGACTTTGATCGAGTCGCACGTGAGCATTCACTTACCTACATGCGGGTAGCTGTCGGCCACGTGTACCTTACTCCTCCAGGAAAGTGGCGTCTACAGTAATAACACTGGAACGTATAATTACTGTATAACTTGCGGTGAAAGTAAGCCACAAAAAAAACGAGTGAAAAAAATGAAACAAACGAAAAGATTCGTTGATTGCTCAGATTTTTGTTCCGGTAGGAAAAATATAAACAAAGTTGTGGAAAAATGACTGATAGAAATATTATTTGTGAATACACAAGGTTTACGGAATATGTCGTGATAGCTAGAAAAAAAATGATAGCATTTTTTTCTAGGTATCACGATATATTCCGTAAACCTTAGTCCAGCAGGTTAAGTTATAGAGCTTATCCTGCTGGAGTACCAATTTGCAGAATGTTGTATCTCTAAAAGCATTGTTTGTGCGGCATGCGGCTGTACAATAACATACACGGGTGTACTCTCACGCGTGATTGTGACAGAATTACATTTGTAAAAATATTTATAGTATTCCGACCCCAATATAGCTGGGAGAAGCCTCGCCAGACGATGATAGAAGTAATCGCGCTTTTTTGGAAATCGAAAACATCTCGAAGCGCCTAAACGAAACACCGTGTAAGCTCGCTGAAAACTGCATGCGGTCCTTCTTGACGCTTAGGAAAATCTAGCCACGGGTGTAATTCCGTGAGAAGCATTAATCGAACACTCTTTATACACTGCCGCCAAAAAGTTTGAGACCACTAGTAAAAATCTTTGTCACCAACAAAATATTTAAAAAGTACTTGAGATAAGCAGCTAATTTGAACACCTGCATATTATATTGTTATTAGAAAATTTCTAAGAGTAATTCTTTTTGTTCATTTTTAATTTATCATCCTATAATGTATTTTTCAATACATTATTAAGTGCAGCGCACGACCAGGGGGTAGTAGTTCGAAAACCACTACTAAGGCTCCAAAACAAAAGGGAACGGATGCAGTTGGCTGTTACCCCTCGAGACTGAACTCAAGAAGACTTTAAACAAGTTATTTGGATAGATTAATCCAAATTTGAAATATTTGCATCAAAACGACGATTTTTGTTCGACGTAACGCTGAGGAAAAGATGATGCCAGACTGTGCGGTGCCAACACTCAAGCATAATAGATATCTGAGGTCATCGGAGAACCTGAGACTAATGATGCCAGTGCACACCAGCTTCTACAACAAGTTACTTACAGTCGTAGCATGCGGCTGTGGAATGAATTGCCTGTGTCGTAGGTGCGCGCATAAACCTTGCTCAATTTCAAAAATATAGTCAAAAGTCACTACCTCTCTCCATAAACATAACTATATAGACATGGTTTCTTTGCTCTTGTTTCATGATTGTTATATATTTAAATAGATATGTTTTTGCCTTATGTATCTAATATATAAAATTCTCGTGTCACAGTTTTCGTTCCCATACTCCTCCGAAACGGCTGGAACGATTTAAACGAAATTTTGTGTACATATCGGGTAGGTCTGAGAATCGGCCAACATCTATTTTTCATAGCCCTAAGTGAGCAGCGGGTGAAACCGCTGGGCACAGCTAGTGTATGTATATCGACAACCTGCAGTATTGTCTCTCCGTGTTCCTATAAAGGTTGTTACCCAAAGTGAATTGGTTGTTGTCAGTAATTATGTTATTTGTATGGTGTAGGTACCATTGCATAGCCTTATTATATCGCAATATAAGCTTTCACTTGGCTCTGTTCGAATCTCGTTGTACTCAACTGCATCAAATTTAGACATGTTCGTGGCCCAAATTCCAGAGGCTATCGAATTCGGACTATCGACCTTATATGGACTACGCAAAAATGTAACATAACTAAGAAGTTGTATAATTTATTTCATACATTATAACTTCTTCCAATAACGGCACATTGATGGCATCACCACATTCACGATACGATTCTCACCACACACGCTAAGGCTACCTATAATTACAGTATTTACTAGATACTGTAATTAATAAATTAAATAACATTGAGAAGTGGCAAAACTCTGTATGAAAACTATGACTAGCTTTTGCCCGAGGCTTCGCGTTGAAGTCGGGGTTCCTTTTTCGTGATTTTCAAGTACCAGCTACTTGTAGTTTTTGCCCTTGCGCCTTATTTATTGTAAAAGCAATGCTAAGTTTTCCCTTTTCTTCCGTGTTTCTCCCTCATTCCTACGTTAAGATATTGCAAATAATTACGTTTAGATGTTCGGATATGGTATCTGATTGATGAACGCAAAGTAAGACAGGTCTGCAGTCGCCAGCCTCTTTTTTATTTATTTATTGAACTATTCTTTATTTTTCCTTCCAACCTTTTACAATCTCGAGTGGACACATGATGAGACCTTGTTTTATTATTGTTATTCTGTTCTGTTTGTTGTTATTTTAAAGTAAATCTCACGATTGCAACTCAGCGGCTGTGATATCTGAATTTGGCACGAAAAAGGATTACTTCCGGAAGTTGGTGACTTGTTGATTTCCGGAAGTAAAGTAATTTTCAACTTCTTAGTTTTTTTGTGGTATATTCCGACAATTATTTTTTTATTTTATAATTTTTAGTTATACCTAATGATATAACACATTTTTTTATTGAATACTAGCTGACCCGGCAAACTCTGTTCCGCCTTAAAGGCAATAAATAATAAGCCGATTTTCGAATTTAGTAAGTTAAATTTTTCTTAGAAAAAAGAAATGAAGTACATTAATCATTTATTATTGTTTCTGCATTTCAGCTATACCTACATAGGTTGCTCTTCACTTAAGTACCTTGTGATACACGACATTTTTTGTTTTCTTATCAGGCGCAAAAACAAACAACGCAGATATTCTTCCGACCCGTGAACATGCCACATGTTATTGACCATGGGTAAAACATGGATATTCTAGATTCAAACCACAAACTTTTAAGGGTTGGCTTTGTGATTTGTTGATGGTCATGGCAAATGCAAGGCGGATCGGATATTGAAGTCTTTTAAATTAAAACGGCAAATCCGTTGGGATCATCGGGATCCTCGGAATGAGGACTTCCTCACCTTTGAATTTTCCTTTCGGTATCGTCGCGTAAATTACATTGTTCATCAATTTTCTAACCACCAAACGCGTACTGGTTTGCGCCGTTTCGGTTGGTTTATGTTTCGAAGCATGATTACTACGGAGCCAACCTTTAGGCGTAAATTGTGCGGTGGTAAGCCAGGCACATCCAAGGAGTTTAAAAACGGGGTGTGTGTTTAAAATGTATACGCGTTAGAAGTTATACTTCTTTAGCGTATAGATAAAATTAATACTAAAATGCTGCGTCACGGGTCGCCTGGCAGATGTGAAACATCGACATTATTTTGTAAGAGTAATATGCAGAAATTGTGATAGGAACTAAATATGTTAACTTAAATATTGAAAACATCATTATTCTGTTTCATTGTGGATTTACCAAAAGGACATCGTCTTCGTGTTCATCATCGTTTATGAATTCGTGGATCGAAGGCACTTTGAATAAACTCTATTACTGGCCCCCTATGGTAGCCCATCCATTTCCAAACCTTGGCAAACGTTGCTTAACCTGGCCCGTGTGGTAACACATGCATTTCCAAACCTTGGCAAGGGTTGCTTAATCTGGCCCCCTGTGGTAGCCCATCCATTTCCAAACCTCGGCAAGGGTTGCTTAACCTGGCCTGTGTGGTAACCCAT
Organism: Ochropleura leucogaster; assembly: GCA_958449745.1. NCBI lineage: Eukaryota > Metazoa > Arthropoda > Insecta > Lepidoptera > Noctuidae > Ochropleura > Ochropleura leucogaster. The sequence continues at coordinate 24,307,970 of OY288200.1, forward strand.
CCATTTCCAAACCTTGGCAAAGGTTGCTTAACCTGGCCCCCTGTGGTAGCCCATCCATTTCCAAACCTCGGCAAGGGTTGCTTAACCTGGCCCCCTGTGGTAGCCCATCCATTTCCAAACCTCGGCAAGGGTTGCTTAACCTGGCCTGTGTGGTAACCCATCCATTTCCAAACCTTGGCAAAGGTTGCTTAACCTGGCCCCCTGTGGTAGCCCATCCATTTCCAAACCTCGGCAAGGGTTGCTTAACCTGGCCCCCTGTGGTAGCCCATCCATTTCCAAACCTCGGCAAGGGTTGCTTAACCTGGCCTGTGTGGTAACCCATCCATTTCCAAACCTTGGCAAAGGTTGCTTAACCTGGCCCCCTGTGGTAGCCCATCCATGTCCAAAGCTTAGCAAGGGTTGCTTTACCTGGCCTGTGTGGTAACCCATCCATTTCCAAACCTTGGCAAAGGTTGCTTAACCTGGCCCCCTGTGGTAGCCCATCCATTTCCAAACCTCGGCAAGGGTTGCTTAACCTGGCCTGTGTGGTAACCCATCCATTTCCAAACCTTGGCAAGGGTTGCTTAACCTGGCCCCCTGTGGTAGCCCATCCATTTCCAAACCTCGGCAAGGGTTGCTTAACCTGGCCTGTGTGGTAACCCATCCATTTCCAAACCTTGGCAAAGGTTGCTTAACCTGGCCCCCTGTGGTAGCCCATCCATTTCCAAACCTTGGCAAAGGTTGCTTAACCTGGCCCCCTGTGGTAGCCCATCCATTTCCAAACCTCGGCAAGGGTTGCTTAACCTGGCCTGTGTGGTAACCCATCCATTTCCAAACCTTGGCAAAGGTTGCTTAACCTGGCCCCCTGTGGTAGCCCATCCATTTCCAAACCTCGGCAAGGGTTGCTTAACCTGGCCTGTGTGGTAACCCATCCATTTCCAAACCTTGGCAAAGGTTGCTTAACCTGGCCCCCTGTGGTAGCCCATCCATGTCCAAAGCTTAGCAAGGGTTGCTTTACCTGTCCCCGTGTCACGTGTGGCAAACCATCCATTTCCAAACCTTGGCAAGGGTTGCTTAAAATGTCCCCGTGTGGTAACCCATCCATTTCCAAACCTTGGCAAGGGTTGCTTAAAATGTCCCCGTGTGGTAGCCCATCCATTTCCAAACCTCGGCAAGGGTTGCTTAACCTGGCCTGTGTGGTAACCCATCCATTTCCAAACCTTGGCAAAGGTTGCTTAACCTGGCCCCCTGTGGTAGCCCATCCATTTCCAAACCTCGGCAAGGGTTGCTTAACCTGGCCTGTGTGGTAACCCATCCATTTCCAAACCTTGGCAAAGGTTGCTTAACCTGGCCCCCTGTGGTAGCCCATCCATGTCCAAAGCTTAGCAAGGGTTGCTTTACCTGTCCCCGTGTCACGTGTGGCAAACCATCCATTTCCAAACCTTGGCAAGGGTTGCTTAAAATGTCCCCGTGTGGTAACCCATCCATTTCCAAACCTCGGCAAGGGTTGCTTAAAATGTCCCCGTGTGGTAACCCATCCATTTCCAAACCTCGGCAAGGGTTGCTTAACCTGTCCCCGTGTGGTAACCCATCCATTTCCAAACCTCGGCAAGGGTTGCTTAACCTGTCCCCGTGTGGTAACCCATCCATTTCCAAACCTCGGCAAGGGTTGCTATTATTTCATGCGATCCTAGTAGTTTTATCTCAACGCAGTTGGTTCTATCAAGAACTTTGAATCCACAGATCAAACGGTTGGAATTAATTTCACCGTGAATTCATGCAAGCCTAGTACTTTCGCTTTTATTAGTAAGGATTAACCTACCCACCCTACCTACCCTACTTCTCTTACCGGGATGAAAAGTATGTAGATAAGTATCCTATGTCCGTCTCCTGGTTCTAAGCTACCTCCTCACCAATTTTCAGCTAAATCGGTTCAGCCGTTCTTGAGTTATAAGTGGAGTAACTAACACGACTTTCTTTTATATATATAAGATTAATTTTTCATTGTTACTAAAAGATAAGCAGATCATACATATAGTTATTGAGAATAAAAATGTATTATAGACGATAACTCATAAACTACCTTAGCAATATAAATAAAATTGATATGGGTGGATCTGTGGGTGGATCCCATATCAATTTTATTGGGAAACCCAATCAAACAAAAAAAATATTTTGCATGTCGATCCAGGCGTCTTTTAGTAATCGGTGAACATACATAAAAGATTCCGAAAAATTGAGAACCTCCCCCTCTACTACTTCTGGCTATCTCGACGAAAACTAGTCGCATAGTAACAAATAATAACACTTGCTTCGGTGAAGGAAAATATTCCTAGAAAACCAGCCTGCCTGGCAGATATTTCTCGAGGGCATGTAATGGCAAGTCGGCGGCCCTTAAGCGGCATACATTCTATGACATTTCAAAGCTTATAATAGTTCGGTTTCATTAAAGCTCTAACCAATTTATTTTTCTTTTTTCAGATTTTCTCAGCCACGGGGCTAGTTTCAACAAAAAATACGGTTAGTACAACACATACCAGCTACCTAGTTCACTTATGTAATCATAACGTTTTGCGCCAAATATGCACTCGTAATGATGATCATCCTGAGTCTGCTTCCCAGCACAAGAAAATAATGATGGATGTCAATTATGAGTGAATATTTGAGCTCTTACTGCGTGGCCAGCGTGTGGTCGTTGCGTGGCCAGCGTGTGGTCGTTGCGTGGCCAGCGTGTGGTCGTTGCGTGGCCAGCGTGTGGTCGTTGCGTGGCCAGCGTGTGGTCGTTGCGTGGCCAGCGTGTGGTCGTTGCGTGGCCAGTGTGTGGTCGTTGCGTGGCCAGCGTGTGGTCGTTGCGTGGCCAGTGTGTGGTCGTTGCGTGGCCAGTGTGTGGTCGTTGCGTGGCCAGTGTGTGGAGGCGCTCTAGTGTTTGTGGTGTTTAGCGGTCACTTTCATAAAGTTGTTGCTTTTGAATAAAATTTACAACTTTCAAATAACTATGAATCAATAAACTTGAACAACGTACGTATACATATTGTGCAGAAAGAGACAAAGAAAAAGTAACTCGAGCTTCTAACATACTTTAACTACTTTGACTATTATTTTTTTCTGAACACAAGTCTGTTCAAAAGACAGTGTAAGTAGCACTGTACACGTCGATTTTTCCAGTTACATATTATGCCGTTCATCGTATTTAAATATGCTTTTACTGGACATTTCTGCCTGGCCCTGATTCGAAACCATAGAGTAAAAAGTATAACACTTTTTGATAAAAGATAAGGCACAGAGTGATCAAGAATTATAGATTAAATTAAAGCTACCCATTCAACAAATATGAATTAAAAAGAATTCATTTTATTTAAACAAATTGTTAAATTTTTTCTTCAACGGGAACTTTTAAGGGGCTGCTAAGAAACATAAGACTACAGTTTTTATAGTACCTACCTCGAAAAGCAGTTTGAATAAATTATAATGATTTCCTGCTTCAGGAATAATGTCGGAATGAAAACAATGATATGATACAATCATGAACAATCGGGTCAAAATACCGAAATGCCGAAATGTTTGCTATAAATAATAATACTTACAAATTATAACTTCCTTCGAAAAGGATTGCGTTGCGCAACGTACCTTTGGCCGCTCTGGTGCGTGACGTCACAACGCCGCTAAACTCGGAGAAGCTCAACAAACTCTGAAGAAATGTAAAAACTTTTTAGGATACCCCCAAACATTTCGTAACGCACACTCTGTGGACATCCGGTATTAAAACATTTATCCATTTAGGTATTTATTTTTATCAAGGATGTGCCCGGGGCCCAGTTCTAGAGAAAAACCATGTCACGTTGTATGCACGCACACATTTTTATTGTGTGTGTGGACCAAGGAGTTTTCCCTGATTTCATGAAATACAGTGAATTCATACCTTTTTTCAAGAATAATAATTATAGACATGTATTCATGTTGTCAGTTTTTAGCAAGGTGTTTGAAAAAGTAATGCTTAATCAAAATGCATTGTGCGTTTGATTAAGCATTACTTTTAAACACCAAGAATATCTTACACGGCACACATAATGGTTTCACCGAAGCACATTGTACGACTGACTCCGGTGTAACTCTTCTAAAGCACATAATATTTTCTGCGTGGCACGTGTCCCAAAACCCCGTAGGATTTTGTGACCTCTCTAAAGCATTCGATTGCGTTTAAAACTTGAGCATTATGGACTAGGTAATCTTGTCCTTAGTTTGGTAAAATCATATTTGAGTGGCAGACAATTATTAGTACAAATAAATGGTGTTAATTCACAGCGTTTAAAAGTGAAAATGGCTCAATATTGAGTCCTTTTCTCTTTCTAATAAACATTATTGATCTACCCTGCTTATTAAAAAACGAATGTTAAAATATAATGTTGTTAGCTTCTCTAATTTTAAGATAAATAGGCGGACCCAAAATCTAGATGAAGTGAATAATGAATGCCCTAATTCAGGTTCACAATTGGTTCACAGCAAACAATTTAGTATTAAATGAAAAAACCGGCCAAGAGCGTGTCGGGCCACGCTCAGTGTAGGGTTCCGTAGTTTCCCTTCCGTCACAATAAGTGTTCCCAGTTATGAGGCCAACCGAACAATTCGGTAATACCCGATCCAATGTAATAAGTACCTACAGTGCCATCTCTCGAGGAATTGGGTTACTAATTAATACAAAGACGTGCAATTTCGGTGGTAATTTTGGATTGCGACAACCGATTTCAATAATTATTTTTTTGTTTGATAAAAGATACGTTCAGGATAATAAAATATGTAAACAAAGTTACAAAAAAGCTTGCATATACGATTATACTACAAACTTAGTCCAGAAATTATTTTGTACAACTTTTTGTCTTTTTTGTACAAAAACTGTTGTGTCAATCAAGTTCAAAATAATTTTCATAGAAAGTCCTTATAAAGTTCTACTTTTCAGATTTTTTTCATAGTTTTTAGACGTATGGTTCAAAAGTTAGAGGGGGGGGGACACATTGTTTTTTACTTTTGGAGCGATTATTTCCGAAATTGTTGACATTATCAAAAAATGATCTTAGTAAACCCCTATTCATTTTGAAATACCTTTCCAACAATATATCACACGTTAGGGTTGAAATTAAAAAAAAAATCACTTCCCACTTTACATATAGGGTGGCCACCCTAATAAAACATTTTTTTCAAATTTTTATTTTACCACTTTGTCGGCGTGATTGATATACATATTGGTACCAAATTTCAGCTTTCTAGTGCTAACGGTCACAGAGATTAAGCGAGGACGGACGGACGGACGGACGGACAGACAGACATGGCGAAACTATAAGGGTTCCTAGTTGACTACGGAACCCTAAAAAGACTAAATTCATAAGATATGGAATTGAATAAAGTGAAACAAGAATTCGCAGATAAAACTGTTTTCCTGAGATAATTCTCAGAAAAACAGTTTGACGCCTTGAGTCAAGCGTAATCACTTGATTCAAGGTTTAGATGGGGTTCCCATTTAAAATCCCTTTCGGCCCGGCTAAGTTCAGCAGAGTATGCTGTTAGAAAAATCCGTCAATTTACTGATGTAGATACCGCAAGGCTGGTTTATTTTGGTTATTTTTATAGTATAATATGGCATTTTGTAATGGGGACGGGGTGCAGACATCAAGTCTATTTTTATTCTGCAAAAAAGAGCTATCACAGCCATATACGAGTATATTTTTCGTAGGTGCGATTCTCTAAGGGAACTGTTTAAGAACATTAACATCATGACAGTTCACTGTCAATACATTTATAAAAACATAATGTACGTAAGAAAAATTTGCATCTTTTTGGTAAAAGACGCGACAGACATAATTACAATACCAAAAATAGGGACCGATTAGTCCAACCGGGCTTCAGAGTCGCTAATATAGACACATCTGCATGGGGTACTGTTTAAGGTGCTATAAAAAAATTCCACAAAGTGTTCTTGAACTGAGGGGAACGATATTTAAAACATGCATTAAACGCACACTATGTAAACAAGCAGTGTCAGGCTGTTAGTGTTAGATCAATTAAACCAAAATTAAATATAATAAAGCGTCCTGCAAGCACGCCCTCACACTAACTGCCCCGTAGCGCCGTCCCGGGAGGCTACGCGTATCGTAGCATTGCCGTAGCGGCGCGTAGCACAGTGCTACGCGCCTCTACGCTGATTCAAGTTGTCTTATGTTCCCGCGTCACATGGTGTGTGAAGCACGCGACCACTGAAACGTGCTAACTTACAATATACACAATACTTAGAAATGAAGGTAAATGTTTCCGGAGACGACTGGAGTTTCTTGCTGGTTGTTCTCCACAGGAAAGTCTAGCGACTGACCCAAATCGTGCGCGTATCTTTTACCGTTACATTTATACTCATGTAGGATGTAAGTCGTGAATAACTTAACTTACTATCGTGTATTCTGAGATCCTGCCAATGATGGACAATGCTGTCCATCTGCTTACTGAATGAAAAGTACTTTTTAGTAATCTTAATATAAGAAAACGAACTTTCAATGTCGTCATTCAATGAATGCGCTAGTCATACAATTAAATATCAGATTCAACCAGATGACTGCGGCATATACACTACTGAAAAAAATAGGGGAAAAAAAACAAATTTTTGGTAAATTTTCAATAGTCCGTAACTTCGAGAAAAATTGTCGTACGGAAAATAAAAATATAGGAAATACAAACGTTTTTTTAGTTTACTTTTTTCAAGCACTATATGGATCGAATACTTGAATCAATCAATCAATACTAAATTGTTATGTTATTAAAAGAGAATAAAGAGTGATTTAAAAACTAAAATACGTATTTAAATGGTTTTATTAATGCCCTAATTAAAGTTCTTATGAACCTTACAAAAATCTCTTAGAAGGGATAATAGTCAAACGCTAGTTTTTTTTTTTAAAAGCTTGAATAACTTTAGTCCAATACCGTGATCACGATATTAAAATTTCTAATACCGGTACTGATACCGGTATTGAAAAAATCCGGTATTTGAAAGCTCTACTGCCATACTACTACTGAACAGTTTTAGATAAAATTATATGTATAAGTTTATAAAGTGAAAGGAAAACTTTTATCCTGGTATCGGTTGTACAAGCCGGCGGGATGATTACCGAACTGTAGGTAGACAAAGTCGGAGGCAAAAGCTTATTTAAAATAAAATATTCTTATTTTAAGTAACCTTGGCGTTATTTGTATAATAGAAGTTTTATTTGCAAATCGTCGGTTTTATTAAGTTAATTTACGTCTTCATTAAAAGGCCTTGAAACGGTAGACGTAGTGGTCACAGGCACGAGAGGTGTGCGAGAGGTGTGGAGTTCAATTCGCGTCGTTAGTTTCCGAGGTCGGGCCAATTGTCGTACAGGAATTTCTCAGTAGCGTCACGGTGTATGGATTGCGTCTAATTTCAGTGGTCGATGCCAATAGGCTTACCTCTAACTACATGGGACTAAAACAACATGTAGCGGTATCATTAGCTACAGTACTGCCTAACCCTGCACGAGTTAAACACGTCATTTTTTCTAACTTCAAAAAAAAAATCTCCTGAAGCGTGGGTGCGTTTACAAACATTCATACACACACAGCCAGACCCCGAACAATTAACTGCAGGTCAAACAAATATTTGTTCTGTGCGGGAATTGAACCCGCGACACGCAGCGTAGCAGTCACTCAGCCATTGCGCCAACCGTGCTGTCAAAGTCATGTTAAGTTATGTTTAATTAATTGCAAAATATCGAAAAAAAATGAGTGTCGACCAAAGTCGAAGCGTACTGTGGAGAGGTGTCGCTATGTTCGGGTTCAGCACAACAGAGATTGTGTGAGTACATATACAGATAATGTAGTCAGTGCTCAGGCCCGTAGCCACACCGGTGTGGGTGCGGGTGTCAGCGGCGCACGTGACTGGCGGCGGCGGGCTCACTCTCGTCTAGCCTAACATAATGACAGTTATTTATAGACATACACGCACATTCGATCGCCAAATCGTTCCTGTACACTGTACAGCATGGGATCACTTTACATGGTTATGCGATCAATCCACTGTCTGACATTCTAAAATTATTTGTATCTTTTTATTTAGCAGGCACATAGGCGTAATCTCATAAAAAGATTTGGTGTTTCAGTGAGCTAGCATAGCCGACATCGGCATCGGCATCGCTTCTAATCGGCCGCTAAGCTACTACTTCGCCGGCTTCACTCGCTGCCGCCGGAAATTTTGTTCGCGTCATGTTTGGGCACGGCCCCTGGTACAGCAAATTAAAATTTGGTCACATACCGACACCAGCGCCAGCGCCACTACTGGCTCCAAGTTTTCAAACAATCCAGAATCTCAGTGCGAATGTCATGCAATCCCAGTAGTTTATCTCAACGCAGAACCAACTGTTCTACCAAGAACGTGCATCCACAGATCAAACTGTTGAAATTAAAACCACTGTGATTTCATGCAAGCCTGGTACTTTTATATCATAATTAATTCAAATCGATCCCGCCGTTTAGTTGCTGTACAGTTAATTAATATAACCTAGATATCAACTGCAGCGCCATCTACCGGGCTGATTTGTGAATCTAAACCATCCCGCTTCCCAAACTCATACAAAAAAAAAAAACATTCAAATCGGTCTAAACGTTTAGGAGGAGTTCAGTGACATACACATGTACAGTAGAATTATGAAATACGTTTTCATAAAGTGAGCAGATTTTCTTGAAAGAGCTTTAAAAACAATATACACTTCTAACAAATAATCAGTCCACCCGTTCAGGAGCCAAAGATACAATGCCACAGAAAAACGCACACTTACACAATTTCCCTCTCATAAACTCTCTCAAACTTGTAATAGAGTTCAGTTTAACCCTCTGTATTTGTCGAAGGCTATAAACGAAACGTAACAGTGTATTTTGGAAAACAAAGAAAATATTAGCTTGTGTAAGGGTGTGGGGGACAAATATAACTCGCTCTCTAGAAGCGTCCACCCCTCAGATTTCATCTGATTCGATTGTTTAGGTATTTTTAAACATTACGTTTGTCGTAAAAATAAGTTTGTTAATATAATAAGCGGTTCCACAGATGAATCCGGGGAGCAGTAGGCTCCCCGTGCAAGAATGTTATATAATCTAAATTTATTATTAAACTGTTTAGAATTCAACACAAAGATGTTTGACATTTGAATCTTTGTAGAACGTCTTTCATTTGTTTTGTATTTTTTTCACAAAAACTTTACTGACGTCACTAAAAACTTATGATATAATTGTTAAAGCAGTACACTAGCTAGATAATACGTAATTTAGTTGCCCTGTAACAGTAACAGTTGCTCTGGTGGTTGAGAGATTGTCATGCTCACTTAAATGTCTCGTTGATGGTGGCGCGTGTGTCGGGTCATTTAATTCCCTTCAAAATTTTTGAGCTTAATAGGGTTGATCCATACGTCATGTTCGTGAACGGGCGCTGTCAGTTGGGACTGGTCATCTATTAGCCGCCACGGTTTGTTTTAATTAATTAATTCATTCATCTATTAAAATTTGTTGTTGCTTTTACTCTGGACTCTCGAATCTGCTTGTTTTTCTACATCATTCTCATATGTATGTTTAATCACAACATGAATGATGTATCCACGATTTTGTAAAAATATTATGAATTAAAAGAGTGTCCATGGAGTTCCATGTCCATTCTTCTCCATAGAGATCAACGCTTTGGAATGGGCGATTACAGTACTTTCACAAGTTATTATGTCTTGTGACTTGGACTGCAGCAGCATCTTTTTATGTTTTCATGTCATTCAGAAAATGGTTCATTTATTTCAAATAGATCACTTCGCCTGTAATGATCTAATTTAAATAAATGCTTTGAGTTTGAGTTTGCATGCTTTAGAGTAAGCAAAACATGTTTGATCTAATATTTTAATAACAGCTTGTATACCATGTTTTTATGCAAATAAATATCCTAGCCTATCTTATCAATTTCTCATTTATTCAAATATTGCATAAATAAAATAAATAATTATAATATAAGTTGATAAAAATGCTATGCAATAGCTGTAGTCCCCGAGTGCCACACGTATTTTTTTAAAGAGATGAATATACTTACTGTGCTCCCTCAGTTTATTTACGAAAACCTTTTGTACGCGCATAAAAATATACAAGGAACAAACACAAAGTTGTTCCTGCAACGAGCCTCAAAATAGGGGGCGCGTTCACATTCACGTTATTATAATAAAGTACCAGGCGATATTCAAACACTAAGCCTCAATAAATTCTAATCTGTATACCTGAAAGCTTACTATAATATGAATCATTACCTTGAAGATAAAAAGGCTTGGGATTAAGCTGCTCCAATTTAAATTAGTATCAGTGAGTGTCAAATTTTTTCTTTGTATATTTATTTATTGTTTATCCCTTTATTTTATACACTTTCATATTAAATAATTTGACATTAATATTTAATTGGTTAAATATTTTACTATTTTTGATTTAGTTTTTTTTTATTATTATTTTGACTAGTGAAATTTTATGATTTCATCTAGTTTTTTAAAACAGACGTTTCAAAGTATTTGTAAAAACCTACTTGAATATAAACATCATTTATCATTTACTTTCCCTGTTAAACCATAAGTTGATGCGACATTTGACCCTTCAGTTTTAAAAAATCCGCCCTTTTTCCTCCTCTAACTTCTTAAAACGTGAAAAATCATCTAACGAAAATTGGTTTTGCCTTTGAGTGTTAATTTACATAAGTGAGTGTTATAAAAATATTGTTTTGTTAAACGGAGCCCTGTATGTGTGAGTCCGACTCGCACTTGACCGGTTGTTGGCTTTGATAAGAACACTTTAACATCCTCAATCGCACTAGTCAAATGTACTAGTGCTATTAGTGTTTGTGACAATAACATATCCGTTTAATTTAGTTTAGTTATTGATAATCACGTTCGTGTGTGCAAGGTTTTAGAATCGGCAGCAATTATACCTGTAATTTAATTTATAAGTAGGGTTGCCACCTTTTTTGTCCAAATAAAGTACATTAGCAGTGAAGGGTAGAATGAAAAGTACATTGTGTCAAAATAACGTACTTTTTATTCAGTTTTAATACGAGTACCGTTTGAAAATATATTACTTATTACTTTTAGCCCATTTTATTAAATAAATAGTTTCATAGCATCTTTACATTCAAAATTAAAATAAATAAAAGCATAGTCTGTCGTTCTGTTTTACGCAAAATTCTTGCAATAATATAATACCCTATTTCTGTGTATTTTATGTCAAATGAAATCAAATCAAGCAAAAAAAAGTATTTTCGCGTACTTTATAGTTAGTATAGAGTACAATTACCTGAAATATACTTTATAACAAAGTTCGGGTGGCAACTCTATTTATAAATGTCATGGTGTAATGCGGTAGTGTATAGGCGTCATCAGCTGGTGGTAGACTATTTTAATATGTGGGTTTAATCAAGTACTCGTTGCACAAAACAAAATATGTTTTTCCCAAAAGTGTGATTTAGTGAGTGCAATATTTTAATACAGTTCTATTTAATCGCTCTGTTACTAATATATTGAATTGTTGACTCGGTTGTGTCATATTCAGAGAATGCATTGGTTTGGCAACGTGCAGATAGTAGGGGTAAGGACATAGCGACGAAGCGATGTGCAGGGCGTAGCGGTGAGCAGCTTCTCTTTCAACCTGTGGAGCGCGGCTAGGGGTGGCCGTGACGCGGGGCGGGGGGGGGGGGGGGGGTCGCGGGTGGGGGCGGGCGCACGTGGAGCCGTGCGTGCGGCGCGCACGTGGCCGTGAGCGTGTGAGGCGCGCGCGGCCCGGCTCCTTCATCAAACCTGACGCGAACAGCTTCGGGAACGGTCGCAGCCACGTTCCTCCGAGAGTTGTGTTTACGGTCCGCAACTGCAGCAACGATTGAGTGTGTACGGTCTGAAAGGGGCAGCGCGCGGTGCTGGCCCTCCACTCGTCTAGACAAGCACGGGTATATCGATATGGGGATCGACTCGGCCGGTACGGGCTGGTGCGCGGAGCCGCCCAGCAGTGAGCTGTTCCTGGCGCCACTGCCGCCCGGTCCGCACGTCCCTATGCGCTACTCGCAGCTCTACGCACACCACACAGGTTAGCTCACCGGCCAGGCACCTGCCACTCCTCAATACCGGCTGTACTGCGTGTTGTCGTGTCTAGGTGACACCAGCGATGCGCACACGCTCATTGACCACTAATCGTAAGCGCGTGTCAAATAACTCGGCGTGGAGTGTGCACGTGGCGCGAGGGTCTCTGTTTAGTTCCAGACATCAGCTGAGCTGAACACATGTGTATGTGGCGGGGAGTGCTCGGGTAAGCGGCTCGCGCTGCTTGTCGTGCGCTCGCTGGCATTCATTTCAATTCCCAGAGTCAACTTGATAAGTGATGAAGTCGTTCACTCGAGATATGTTCGTGCAATGCGGCTGTCCTTGCCGTGCCGCTCATCTTGCTGACGGCGGGGTGCTGCTCCACCAACAGTTCCACATCTTGCTTCAGAGACATATCGAATCCTATTCCACTCATAATAATTGTTGAGCATATGATTTTAAAGTATACAATTCAAAAACCGATGCAAACATCGCTAGTTCTGATGACAAAAGACGATCTACGTGTTTTTGTTATGTGGGTATCCTAAGAAAAAATAAACACACAAACACATTCAATACACCATCTGTAATATTTTCACCATTTACTTTAAAAGGCAAAACCGAAAATGTCAATCAGCGTTACAGGATTGAACGATAAATCCGCAAACAAAATCAATCAATGAAAATATTTTTATTTCACATAGGCCTACATGGGCACTTGTAAAACTTCGAGAAAAGATGCACGGTTCGGGTTGGTCGTTTCCTATGGAGAAGAACCGGCAAGAAACTCCATGGTAGTAACTATGTAGTTTCTTTTAAAATCATTTGGTTTTACAATGTTGTTGTAATAGTAGGCCCGACAATAAGTCATTGCTTACTTTACAAAACGTAAAATAAAATGATACGTTAACAAAAGTTAACAAGCGTCTAAGAATCTACCAGGCCAACCATGTCCACTCATTCACAATGAATTAGTGAAACAGAATCTATAGAAGAATAAGAAAAAAATAACCAAATGTGACAATTCACACAGATGTTGCTATTAGTACTGTAACTATTCAGAACAAGCTTATATTAATATGTGATTTGACAACTATTGCAAAAAAAATGATTAAAGAATTACAAAAAAACAAGATTGAAAATAGACACATCTACTTTGTGCTGTTTATGAGCTGCCCGGGAAGCCGCATGCTGAAAAGGAACCCGCGGATTCCCGTGCGAAACAAATATTTGTATGAGCTGCATATAGTTGTTGTTGGTCTGGCTGTCCATATGTGTATATGTGAGCTAAATGTGTAAACGTACCCACGATACAGGAAAAAATCCTCGTGTTAGGCAGCGTTTGTATTTAACAAAAAAAAAATGGCCAAACTTCTGTTTCGCAGTCCTTGATATAGTAATATGCTTTTTAAATAAGGATACGTTTGATGTAGTTTTAAAACTTTCCATCTGTCAGTTCTATAACTGACTTTGGTAACTTGTTATAAAAGCGTATACTTACTGTTTATTAGAAATAACTTGCTAATTTTTGTTAATCTAAATTTGGGAATTACAATTTCGTGTTTACTGCGTGTAATATTATGGTAGTCGCTACCAATTTTGAAAAAAAAAATCGATTTTCACGGACATCAAATATACATTCTAAGATATAATGTGAAGGCAGAGTCAGTATATCGATCTCTTTAAAGAGGGACTCGCGAAGAGCCATTTTTTAATCGCGTGGACTGCCCACCTTTGTAATATGAAAACCAAATCCACGTCTGCTGCCGACCCCCACAGCAGAACGCCTCGAAAGATCAAGAAGGGAACATGATCCCATCCCTCATGAGAAATGTACATATGTAAATCTTACCTACAAAATGAAATACTTCGATTAAATTCAAAGCCATTTTACTAGTTTATTGACTATCCAATTGTTTATGTTTTGCCAAGTCTTCGATATCGCGGCCTGTCTATGACGACGTTTGAAAAATCTCTTCTTAGCCTTTATTCAACCGCATAAGAACCTGTCAGTTTATTCCACTTCACAGTATTTGAGGCGACTTCTATTCACGTCACTCCTCCTGTAGTGAGCCTTGAGCGCAGCGACTATGTAACCAGACGCTGCGGCAGCGCTAAGCTCGACGCTGTATTCTTATAGAATAGCACGATTGCTGTTAGTATGATGTCGTCGTACCACCACATGTTTAGCCTTCCTTAAGGAATCAGCCGTTTAATGAATACCTAGCCTATTTACTAAATGTCGTTTGATTAGTATTTCTCGTATTATTACGCCTATAGAACTCCGAATGTTTGATCATTGCCATTCAAATTGTTAAGGTGCTATTTTGATTCCTATCTAAAGGGTGTCTATTCTCTGATCATAAAACAAAATCTTTTGTAAAGCCCTGCATGTTTTGCGGGTTGTTCGAATGAGATACCGCGGCCCAGGAACAAAAAGGGCAACAGAAGGAACATGGGTGAGTTTTAGTCAGTCAAAGTCTGACATGCCCCCCCGTTCCGCCCAGAGCGGGGGAAGTCATTAGATGATTTGCCACCCGAAAAAAAGCCCTGCATGTTAACATTAAAATAAAGTACACATCGTACATGAATATTTTTTTGTTGAGGTATAGGTCTATACCAATTCCGGCCGTGTCTTTTCATCGAAATTCGTTTAAACAAACTATAGTATGTTGGCATAATGAAAGTTAGAATCAATTAGAATAATCGCTTGTTAAGTATTGACAAATTACATTTAATAAATTAATCAAATTTCAACCAAAAAAACCCTACTGCCCTACTCTAGGATTACTCCTGTATCGTGGATGCGTTTACAAACATTTAAACTCACATACACAAACAGCCAGACCCGAAACAACTATCTGAAGGTTATACAAATATTTGTTCCCTTTCAGTTACCTCCTTGCCAAAATTTTAATATGATCCGATCAATCGTTTAGTCGTAAGAAGGTAACAGTATCAATTTTCATTTACAATACTAGCGGACACGACAGACTTCGTTCTGTCAAAAAGATTTGGAATGTGGCAGTGTTTTGTTCCTGCTTTTAACTACCTTAAAATTCTCCTGAACAGAAACGTCACCTTGATGATAGGGCGGTGTGTGAGGTTCAGCTCGGGTGACCCAAGTCGCTTCCACGAACTTACGCCACCCTTCTGGGACCCACATAAAAAAACCCGACTGGGATGTCTACCAGAGCACTTCAGACTAAGAGGCGAAGTTAGGGTTCAAACCTGATTGGAAAAAATCTAAAGCGGCAGTGGGGACCTAAAGGTGAGAAATACTTAAAAAGTGAGTGCCTCGCTCGGATAGAGGAGGTAATGATTTGCAAAGGAAGTCTTGGGGTTTAATAAACATAACATCTCCAATAATCAACAACTTATTACAACACACAAACTCATCTACTTTGGTTATGTTCTTGTAATGGCATAGTTTGTAATGTGTATAATGATGTAGGGACATTATTCATTTTCTATAGCACAATCCACCTGAACAGATAAGTTTGCGATACTATACAGGTATACATAACCATGATACTGTTATAAAAAATAATGAAATAAAACGTATAAGCATTTAAAAGTAAGTAATCGCTTTATTTTAATCAACTGAAACAAAAACAAGTATTATTTTCATTGTAGTGCTTTGTGATGTACAATGTTTTTTGTTTGATTACCTGGCGCATAGACAAACTAATCTGATGGTTTTTCAACATAGGAATACGCATCATACAATTGCCCATGTGAGAAACATGGGTTTTCTTGATTAATATGCTCTGCTTATTTCTTTTGCACTATGGTCCTAGTGTATCACCTGTGACTTCTTACCTGCACGTGTAAGCGGGCACACCCGTTAGACTGGTGAATTTATTTTTTATTTACATAATTGGTGTTTGCTAGCTGACATGTAATCATTTTTTAAATGTACCTTTTGATAAACGGAATTGTATAAAATCTGGTTCTTCTAACCTGACAGACAGATGTGTTGCTGGGGAGTTTGTTCCGCCACTTCTTCTTCACTTCTTGCGTTTTTGTGGGACTGTCAAACTGGGAAAAGTGCTGATTATCAGCCTAATTTGAATAAATGACTTTTGATTTTTAATACCACAATCACATAATGCTTCACCCCTTTTTTGCGGATGAGAAACCATCAAATAACTTCCCCCGCTCTGGGCGGAGCGGGGGGATAGTTGACGATTCGAACTTCATTGAATAGAAGTTAAAATTGACTTTACATTTTAGTTAGAAAGCGTTTGCATGAAAGAAAAGGGATGTTTTTAGGGTGTTCACGGCTATTATTCGATTTTTTTTTCGCCGTGAAAACCATCCTTAGAATTCAACGAATATTTTAAAAAAGAAATTGGTAAATTTGATCCAGGCGTTGTTGAGTTATGAGCTTACCAAGCCATTTTGCGATATTTTTTTTATATTATAGACGATTAACATGTACCTATTAATGACTAATAACTCGATATAAAATAAACAGAATACTCTTAATTTTTACATTTTGAACCACCTACGACGTGATGTGACTGATCTAATAGATTCACAAATGAATGATATTTAATTAATCGTTTTAATTTAATTTTAATGAGAATCGAAAATAACACATTTACCCGGGTTTTATAAGTTGGAACCGGTTTTATTTACAATGCACTAAACCGTTTTTATAAACCGAGAGAAACCCATGCTCTACCTACTAGAATATTATGTTTAAATCCAGATATTTAGTCTATAATATGGTTGTTACGTATCTTTTAAATGCGCCCAGCCGTTACAGCGTGAAGGAGTAACAAACACACACAACATTTTACATTATTTTGTAATCTTAGTGTGTTGTGATTAATTATCAGTTTTAGTTATTTTATAATTATAGTGAATTTATATTATATAACAAAATGAAAGCCTATGGTGCTGCCACATGATCTGCTACTCTGTTGGGTTGTTCAGACGGCAAGTGTAGGCCAACACTCACACGTCCGTATGTCGTTCAGTTCCTTTCATTACAATACCATCAATAGGCAACACTGACGAGCACGCACACCCACAAGCGAGCGCGCGTTGCACGAGTGCGTGCGCGCGCGCACGTGACGCAGCGGCCGCGTGCGCGTGCCACGGCTCCTCATTTAAGGTGCAAGTGCCTTGCAGGCCAGTGTCAGGTTGCATAGCAGTAAAATAAATAGCCCTTACGTTCATTACACCCCAATAAATAACAATTTCATGAAAAACTTATTGGTGTGTCACAAATTAAGAGAGCACCATGCACCGACCGTGCATCCACCGCCGCATTGATGATTTAACTGGAGTCATATTTTAATCAACATACCACCCGACACCGATCCACAAATTGCAAAAAAACCCAAGTAGGTAATAGTATTTCGCGGCTAGATAGACACAAGATGCCTAAATGTAATAACCTTAAAGTTATTACATTTAGGCACCTTGTGCTTGTTCCGTACAGCGCTGAGGCGCACTGTGCGCCCCACTTCATGACGTCGTTTCACGCGAGATGCCGCTGATGATCGCTAAAACACACAGTTTGCATTTTTACAATCATGCTAATTGTTTATTTAAAAAAGAAACGTCTTTAAATATGTGATGTATAATAACGTAGCGAGGACTCAGTTAATCATCAATTGATTCATATCGGCAATTATCATTCGTTAATAAGGAATTATATGTCGTACAGTTTGGTCCACGTTCAATGTGGTTGAGTACTGTTTCTTACTGCGAGAGCGATATGTGCAGAGTGGTTAGTGATTGTGTTCAATTAGCTTCAGCGCTGACTGCCCGCGAGGTTAAGGTCAATACTCGTCGGTTCTCTTGACTTTGACACTCACGATTCATTTTATTACGGCACGTAGGAAATGCTAACTGTATAGTAACATAAATATTTACAATTTCCCATATTGTTATTTCCATGTTGTTTTATGTATGTTTGTATAGTTATAATCCAAGTATTGGTTATTTTATGTATTTGTGAATATTTGTGCCTTTGCTGGTAGTCAAAGCAATGCTTTGTAGGTTGATTGTATATATGTGTTTTGTTATTTTTGCACGTGACGTCACTGCGACGGAGGAGTATTGTTCTATCCTTTGTAAGTGTATAACAGTGCTGGTGTGGAGAGCTCAGTGAGAGGGTTTCTCTTAAGGGGCGTGTAGATTGGATTTTCTCTCGCTCCCTGTAACATTGGGACTTATTTATTTATTTATTAAAAAGGTCACCAACAGCTTCTGTATAAAAATATCTTAAAAAAAAATTACATAGTATTGGACTTCTACAGTTGCCAATTACAGGTTAACCAACATTTTTACATAAACAGTAATAACAATAATATTTATGTATTTATAATAAAAAAAACTACTACAAAAACAATAAACAATTAAATAAAATAAATAAAAAATACTATTACTTTAGTAGGGTATAACAGAAGACACTTAAAACGAAAAAATACGAAACTTGTTACAAAAGGAAAAACAAATGAGATCAAAATTAAATTAAATTATAAATTAAAAACAATAAAAGCCAATTTGGGTAGGCAAGTTGCCAGATGTAGGTGGCTTAATTCTAAAACTACAAGTCCTAGGAGAGACATTAATATTTGGGTTTTAAAGGAATTTAATGAATCATGGTGTATATCAACGTGTGATGCGGATTTTATAAAACAATTTATTCATCTCTCGACTAAGTCTATTCATATGTGAGTTTACGCCAATGTTTGTGTTGGATGCTCTAGTGTGGAATAAGCGAGTTAACGGATATCTAGGAATTTTATTTATTTATTTAATATACTATGGAAGACTTACAGCTATATAAAATTATAGCATAAAAAAAGAAATCATAGAAACAGAAAGCCACACGTGTAGAAATGGAATAGAAATTAATTATGTGAACACAGGTCAGTACAATGTGTTTGTGGTCAGGTCAGTGCAATTTATAATAAAGTTTAGTTCTATTAAATAAACATAATTTCAGAAAATTATTATATATTATTTATAGGGTACTTTAAGTCCAATTTGTTCAACTAACGTATCGCTGTCCAATTTATTATTTACTAATTTGAAGAAAAATATGAGGTCCTGTGTCAGTCGTCCATTTGGCTAGACTAAACACAACTCAAGATATTAAAGTGTAGTGGTAACGCTTAACTTCGGGAAAATGATTTTTAGCACCAAAGTCCAGTCTAACTAAACTAGGAATATCTTAATACTTGTTTATTTTGTGTTTATAGCAAACAAAATAAACAAGTAGGCAGAGACATTAAGAGACTGTTGTCTCTGGTGTGTCATTTCTAAAACATGTATTTATATAGGCCAAACTTCAACGGACTGCTTATAGTCGCATGTTGTGCATCGTGGCTACGTGGTTATGCTACAAGTGGACAGGGCATAGGTTCGATTATTTTATGAGTAAATAGCTTTCGCACGCGGCTTCGCTCTCGTTAAATTCGGTACAACAGACCCGTAGTTTTTGCTCTTGCGCCTGTTTGATTTGTAATAGCAACCCTAATTATTTATAATAATCTCTGCCAAAAATTTCCCGTTCCAAGAGTAAATAAAAATGAAGACACAGATTTTAAGTGAATCCACGTAAATGTTTGCCGCACTTTGTACCGTCTGAGTGAGACTCCCGCCGCCGCCCGCCGCGCGCCGACTGACGACGCGGACTGACGTACGACCGCGACGGAGCCCCAACAGTTCCCTACGAACGAGTAGCTCGCACTTAGAATGCTATTCTTTATTTCAATTTTCGGATTTTTTATATATATGTTTGTTACTCACGTCATAACGGCCGAACGGAATTTGATGCAATTTGGCACAGAGGTAGATTTATGTCTGGAATTAAGACATAGAATACTTTTTATATATCTTGTTGCCAAATTTCATGGTTCTAGGTCAATCGGAAGTACCTTATAGATTTTGTTTTCCTTTGTGAATGTATGGGAAATGCGAGATAAACGACCTTTTCTTATAATTGAGTACGGCTTTAAGAGACCGTCGCTTTAGGCGTGAATTACTACTAAATACGTTTCCTAGATCGTGTTTTTCCGCGTTTGATTATATTGGAGCTACAGGAGTAGTATACAAACACGTAGTAGCACACAAGCAACTTGATTCGATTCCTTGCACGACGTCATAGTAGGAATATATACATATAGCATGAAACTCAAATCAGCCGGTTCTGATAACTAGCTGCGCCTCGCGGCGCATGCGCGGGAACACTAGGGAACACTAGGACTTTTTAAAATGACAAGCCACTTTACACTACTCTATAGAAATACTCGCAGTAAACATGAAATGTAAATTTTCCAATTCAGATTAACAAAATCCAAAAAGTCATTTCTAATAAACAGTATACGCTTTTATAACAAGTTACCAAAGTCAGTTATAGAACTGACAGATAAAAGTTTTAAAACTATATCAAACGTGTCCTGATTAAAAAATCGTATTACTATATCAAGGACTACGTTAAAGATAAAGAAGTTTGGCTATAGGTCCTTCTGCGCATGCGGCTTCCCCGGTAGCTCACAAATGACACAATGGATGTGTCTCTTACTATCTCAATCTTACTTTTTTATGATCTCTTTAATCGGTGTTTTTACAATAGATGTCAACTCACATACAAACTTTGTTCTGAACAGTTGACATGGTAACATTTGTTAAATGTACCTTGTCTTTTTTATACTGTATTTCCTATTCCTCGCTCATTCACAAAGAATCGGTAAAGCAAGATTCTTTGTGAAAGAGTAGATTGGAGCCCACATCGGCCACATCGGCCACATCGGCCACATCGTGGGCCTTCTACATTATAAGATTCTTTGTTTTCCTAATATCTTATTTTACGTTTCGTAAAGTTCCTTCAGTGACCTAGTCCCGACATACTTAGGTGCTAACGCTGTAACAACAACATTATAAAATCAAATGATTTTAAAAGAACATGGACTTTCTCGTCGGATCTTCTTCTTAGGGAACAAGCAACCCGAACCGTGCAATCGTGTATCGTGTATCGTGTATCGTCGACAGATTACAAGTGCTGCATATGCTTATATGTGAAATGAAATATTTTGACTGGATTAGTCCGCTTTAGTGTGGAAACATAGGCTTTTTATGTAGCTGCTCAGGTTTCAGGAAAGAACCTGTGCTGGGTTTACCGCAACGGGTAATGTCTAACGTAACGTCAAAATGCAGTAACGTGTCTTGTTTTACATTTACGGAAAGAATTTTTAACTATTGCTCATATTAAGTTGTTAACTTTTTTGGTGATACAATCTAATGGCGGCTTAATACGACTTGTCGAAAGTCGAAAAAACCATGCATGTGTGTGTTCACATACATGCAAACGTTAGCCCATATAATGCTTACGTGAATATATAGGCAGTCAACATTTTCGGTGCAAATATCTGAAAAAGTCGAAACCTTATTAGTCCGGATCGTTCTGGAGCTGATAAGTCATCGAGATAAGAATGTTTGGTTTACGTTCGAACATCAACTGGACCAACTTCACGTTTAATCGTTTTGGCAAAAACCCTTTTGCACTACTTACTATATTAGTTTATGCGTATAAACACACACACACACATACGTACAAATAACCAGCTAGACCAGACAGTTGACGGCGACTACCGATATGTCACGTTTTATGTACATGAAGAACTTCACGAACTTGCCATTGAAATGTATACAGAGTTGCGTTCTATTGTTGGCCATTATTATTGTTTAGGAATTATTCAGTATTGTTGTAGGCTACCCTTTGATTTCAGCGATTATATTCACTTTAGCGACTCGATCGAATAGTTTGGCAAAACGAAATGGACCGGCGCGAGGCTCGCGCTCGAGAGCGGAGAAAGTGAACAATGTGAACACATCTGCGTTCACAAAGATACCGGCAAGGTCGTCCGCGGCGCTTTCAAAAATCTGTCATTAAATCTAAATGAAACGAAGCGCCGCGCACAACGCGCCCCGCACCCCGCACCCCGCACCCCTCCCTGTCGTTGCCCTGGCCCATGACGCACTTTGGAACCAAGAAAACGCTTATGACTAATACAATGAAAGCGTATTCCCGAAAAGGTCAGGCTGTACCTATCCATGCAACAATATCGAACGCGGTACATGGTGACGATCCCCTTGTAATATGTTGCTAATGAACGCTTTAAGAGGTCCCCAACGTGTTGTGATGGTCAGGCTAGGCCGTCGCCAGGTGCACTGAGTGTAAACATCGTTGTTATTGTGCGCGCACAATGGCGCGATAACAACGCGATAAGCACCAGGTGACAACCCTGACATTGCGCGCCACGCTCCCGCCTCGCCTGCAGGCTCAGGCGCTGCGCTGGCGCACGTTGCCGCTTCCTTAGCGACGACCCACTTCCACGTTGCATATGATCGGTCTTACCACGTGATGACGTGATGACGTCACGCAGACTCAATGCCTCGTTTTTGGCACAGGTATTACCTACTTATCGTCTATTTAGAAAGTCAAGCTGCATTACTTGGAAGCATTTTTTGAGTAGGTACATCGCACTTGCACTAACACTCTACATGGTCTTTCTGTGATAAGCATATTTATAGTTAGAGATGCCATTGAAATTCTTACAAACCTCTCTGCGAGCGAGCGATAAGAAAACAATCGAATGTATGGGAAATGAATTGGAAGGTTGACGAGATGACGCCAGTGTACTACTGCAGGTAACATGGATGTAATGACGGAAGTATGGAACGTGTTGCGCCGACCCCGAGCGCACGGGGCTGGGCCAGGGAGATGATGATGAGTGCAGGTAGCGTGGAGTCGGACGGGCTCACGGCACGTGGCTCGCGCGCGGTACTGAACACTGAGCAACGTCATATCTATGCTAATATGCGTATAAGTGCTGCGGTATTTTCGCGCAGGTTTCGGCAAAGGTGAAAGTGTTCGTGCTTTTGAGAAAGGAAAAGTTGCTTATTTTTTGTGGTAAGAGGCTCACTGTGTACCCCCTCCCCGCCTGCGGCCCGCGCCCCCTCCGCCCGCCCCGCTCTCTCCCATGAAAGTGAAACCTGTCGGTCGAGCGCCGAGTTTTGGCAGCGGCACCTCTCGCGGCTCGACTGACCCTTGTTGCAACGTTCGCCTATCATCATATTTGTACCATTATTTAAAGAGATTGTTTGAGGTTTTACGTTGATCATCATAATTCACTATGTAAAGAAACAAAATACTTTTATAAATTTTGTAAACGTAGGTACACATCAATTAGGAAACTGCTTTCGAAGTATTCGCGGTTTTTAGCTCTCCTCCTTTAGAACTCTTTCAGTGAAAACATAAAACTATCTCTCCATCTCCGCGATATTACGTCCAGGGGCTCTACAAGAGCATGCCTTAATGTAAATGTTCGACGGTTGAAATATACGAACAACGTTTGTATGCTGACAAGTTTTTTGAGTAAGTTGTTCAGTTTGGTGGTCTGCAGCACAAGCTGAATGAAACAATTGAGCGCGCGTCTCTTGTACACGCTCAGCAATCACACGTAATAGCTTGCGCGAATAATCGTGTGGGATGCCCACGTATGTGTACATACATTTCCAAAGTATTTACCAAATAATATGTGAACAGGATTAACGTGATCAGTTTGTTAACCAAGCAGTTAGGAAGAGCCAGCTCGTATGTGACATTGGTATCGTCTCGAGCCGAGCTAGCTCGCATGCCCGTCAAAAATACGAAACATCAATAAAATGGCGATGGAGTTAAGCAGCACTAAACAATGCGGGTTCAAGTGCACGTCGATAGCCCCGGGTTATCGCACACACACGCACGCACGTACAGAACACTTTCGTTACGCACCGCCCCCGCCCGCGCCCCGCACGCGCCCCGCTGGTCGCCCGCACCAAACTGATTGTTCGCAGCCTTCTTGCAAATGTTTGCACTTGTTTCTGTTATGATATTATTGTTTTTCAATACTACAATAATATTATAAATGTGGTGTTCCCGTGGGATTGTCACTCAAGTTTGGTTACACCGCGGGGCGTAGCTAGTACCGAATTATTTATTTTTCTTCAAAGAATTATCTTTAATGGTGGTACAGTGTCGTATATTAATGTTCATTTGTTGGTGTTAAAAACAATATGATGTCAACTGAAATTAAAATTAAAATATTCTTATTAGCAGAATATAACTACATAAAGCAAGCGAAAAGTAAAAGAATAAAAAGAAACTTACGAAAAATGAAAAGAATCACATTAAATGGTATGCATACAAATGTAAAAGAAAAGTAACTAAAGGAACGAATACCTTGTCTTACAACGGCGCGCGCCGAGCAAATATTGTAGTTAAATTATCTAATAAATAAGTGGAAAGTCGTTAAATAATAATAAATGAAACTCAAATAGAACAATGAAGAAATCCTGAGGAACGCAAATATTGGAGAAATGTTCTTCCTTAACAGAGGGACAACTTTACTTTAAGTGCAGACAATTGATCGAATAACAGCTGCCAAATTGATTCTGTTAGATTTCTAAATACACTGATCATGTCTTTGTTGTTATTTATTGAAAAAGAAAAGTTTCCATATCTACTAGTATGTGTGTGTGCGTGTAAGCGGTCTATCCTGTGGGTGGCAAGTATGAAAGGTCTTCAACGTACTCCCGACCTAGGGACTCCCGACCTTCATGCGTATCGGATTCGACGTAATGTCATGCAAGCTGGGCTGCATAGCTCGACAAACCCATCCATTGTGCTTGTTATTTGTGCGATGTAGTTTTGTCAGGTGTTGAGTTTCAATTCCGCGGTCCATTGTGACGTGTTCACCTAAGATTTCTATTGAATATTGTAAGTTATAAGGAATTCCTTGAAGTAGTTGGATTGATAAACACTCTCGTGTCAGAGTTTGTATCAGATCAGTCCGC
The DNA here is from genome assembly GCA_958449745.1 of Ochropleura leucogaster. Classification (NCBI taxonomy): domain Eukaryota; kingdom Metazoa; phylum Arthropoda; class Insecta; order Lepidoptera; family Noctuidae; genus Ochropleura; species Ochropleura leucogaster. The sequence goes on from OY288200.1 coordinate 24,332,938, forward strand.
GGTGTACTATATGTCGCCGCGCGCTGTCTCGTCCGCGGCCACGTGCCCGCCACAGCCCCCGCACCTGTGCCGCCTGCATGCCGCCTGTGCCGCCTGCATGCCGCCTGCATGCCGCCTGCATGCCGCCTGTGCCGCCTGCATGCCGCCTGCATGCCGCCTGTGCCGCCTGCATGCCGCCTGCATGCCGCCTGCATGCCGCCTGCATGCCGCCTGCATGCCGCCTGCATGCCGCCTGTGCGCCGCGTGCTGGTGCTGCTCTAATACAGTACCTAAATGTCAGATTTCTCTTATTAACTAGACCAAGTTCCTAAAAGGTTTAACATTTGCGATGTTATTTTTGTCAAAAAGTAAATTTGTCAAAATGTAGATTACTGGATTTGCTAGTACAATAGCACGTGGCAACCTGTATTGTCTGTATTCATATAAATATTAAAGAGTCTTCCTAGCGAAGTCGACGTCTACCTACCAGCTGAACCAGCTGAATGCTGGCTTTACTGGCTGGCTGGGTGTTATGTTGTGTTACATGAGTCGTCGAGTCGCACCCTCGTGGCGTGGCGTGAGACCGAATCTCACAAAATAATGGTTTTTTTGTCAAACTATTGTTAGTTTATTACACTGGGCTAATCGTCTCACGTCGGTAGCTCAAACATAGGAAACTAACAAAAAGACTGCTGGTAGTTTCAATACGCAATGTGGATGTAATGTACCGACCAACGGTACGCGACATCTTGTCCCCCAGACGTAACACTACTGGCGATGGCGTGGTGTGCAGACTGGTCACTTGATACAACTAGTACATAATACGATAGCCTGAGCTCAGGGTATCCCAGCCCACGCCGGGGAGGGCTGGGAGGTAGGCCGAGCCATTGCCGTACTATCCTGCTACTACCCTACTTCCCGCACCAGTTTATCTTAAGGTCTAGTTAATATTAACAACTTCTACCTCGTATAGATTTGCAGGTATCGCTTATGAATGAGCCATCAAAACGGAAGGCATATCCAATCTTAGAAATGCGAAATTATTAATTATTTAATTAAGTACTCGTTGCCTCTTGCAGTGCCGCAGTGCCTCTTTGGAGGCAGTGCTGCAGTGCGGGCAGTTCGAGAGCTGACCTTTTGAGGAGTCTGCAACACTATCAGTGTTCGTAAACTTAACAAATGATAAACTTTTGTTCCTTAAAATTATCACACGCACAACGACCAATCAAGCTGTACTAGACCAGTTTATGAGGATTTCTCAATGTGTAGGAAAGTTATACAAAGCGATTCCATGTTGTTTTGGAAATGCATAGGTTGATGAGTTGCCGTGTGTACATTTTGGGGCCGCTACCCAGACCCAGCTGTATATCGGTCAGTGACGAGCCGCGCAGGCGCAGTAGGGCTGGCTGCCACGACACAAGGGACGGTTCGCTCTTGGTTGCTTGCGCAAGCTGTTTTTGTCATAATAACTAAAATTAGTAGGTTTCTAAAAACTATCCAGTATTTTATTTAAACTGGTTTACAATTCTCACCACTGTCTTGGATTTGTTGTGAAATTCCTGAAAAAGTGCTCTCGTATGCGTCGTGAGTCAACGCCAGCTGGGCGCGCCGAGTAAACACCATTGTAGTCGCTATCGGCGCACGCGCTGCCACCTCGCGCCCCCCACCGCACCCCGCCGCCCCCCGCTTGTACAAACAATCCGATGTTATAAAATGCAATAAAAGTTAATTTTCAGATTATTCTGAATACTTTCTTGCGCTTATTATAACGACACCCAAGTTATTTTAATACGCGCTGGTTACTGATATAATGAAACTTTCAATTAATGCAGATGCATGTTTGCAAATGCATAAAACAGTTTTCTTGGCATTTTTTTTTAATATATCTATACTTATTAAAAGTACCGAACAATGCTCTAATGAAAATATAATTTGTATTGAAGGACAAACTTAACTTTTGCCGTTGGAAAACTGTTGTCCCCATACGTCGACATCGGTCGCGGGTAGTTTACCAACTGCTTCATATTGTTACTGCATTATTATAATCATACTAGCTTTTGCCCTCGGCTTTGCTAGCGTTAAATTTGGGGTAACACATTTCCCCTTTCCTGATTTGCAGGTACCTGCTAACTGTAGTTTTTGCCCTTGCGTCTTATTTAGTGTAAAAACAAAGCTAAGATTTCCCTTTTCTTCCCTCTTTCGTCCTCATTTCTCACTTTTATTTAAAAAAAACTTATGTCCGTCTCCAGGGTCCCAACTATTTCTGTAGCAAAATTCATCGAAATCGGTTTAGCCATTTACCTGCTAACTGTAGTTTTTGCCCTTGCGTCTTATTTAGTGTAAAAACAAAGCTAAGATTTCCCTTTTCTTCCCTCTTTCGTCCTCATTTCTCACTTTTATTTAAAAAAAGCTTATGTCCGTCTCCAGGATCCCAACTATTTCTGTAGCAAAATTCATCGAAATCGGTTTAGCCATTATGGCGTGAAGACGTAACAAACAAACTCACTTTAGCTTTTATAATATTAGTAAGGATTGTTTTGTAATGCATCTACAAATTCAAGGCAGCCACAGGAATTACCCGGTTAAGCAGACGACTTGCCTTCTAGGTTGATATGCGAATTACCATTCACCGAAAAAAAAATCAGTCTTTTAGAATTATACTGTACATACATACATGTGTACAAATGTTTTGGATAGCGTTTGATGTATTTAGAAATGGCTTGCGTGAATGAGTATGGCGTTAATATGTAATGACATGGATCTGTATGTTTGTGTTAAAGAAGATCTTGAGGACCACGTGGACGTGGCTGGCGTTGTTGAAAGGTGTGTTGGATGGTGTTATATTCTTATGCAAAAGGGTAGTAAGGAGTCATACAACAAAACTGGCACCTACGCATACGCTGTCCTCAGTGTAGTGGTGTGCTTTTTTTCTTCGCACAGAAAAGATGTATGTTCGTAGTAAAAACGAATAAAGTAAACTCATTCGCTGTAAGAGGCGCTTACAAGTGTCGGGAGGACGCCAGTAGAATGCAGCTCCCGCCCGGCCGGTGGTCCCCGGGCTAAGTTCCGCCTTGCAAAAGACATCAACGCGCGCGAGTCTCGCCCGAGCCCAACACTACGACTTTGGACCTGGACCAGAAAGACATCTAAATCGATGCCCACGTTTATTCACCGCTCACTCTTTTCAATTGTTACTTTAAGCGGGCTTTGTGCTCGCCTTACCAAGCAGTAAAGGCAATGCTGACACTATATGGAGCGATGTCGTTGTGTAAATTCTGTTTTGTTATTGTATATGAATGGGTACTCGCGAATGATTACGTGATGATGTTAGCGACACAGTGTGCTCGTATAACCTAGTTGTCGGCTTTGTTTACAAGCGGCGTGCGACACGTGCGCTCTTGTATACACACGACATGCGCGCTGCGGTGTGTGCACTCATCAGTTATCGGCGGCGAGAGTGATCGCGTAGAGCATCGCAGCTATTATGTCACCGCAATTAAAAACTGTGTATTGCGTGCTCGGAAGTGCGAGTGGGGTGGGGTGGAGCGGGCGGGAGGGGAGAGGCGTGCAGAGAGGGGGGCGCGCGGCGGGGCGGACACGCGTGTGCGGCGCCGGCTCGGCAGTCGCGCGCCGCACGCCGCCGCGCTCGCACGCCGCGTCCTCGCGCCCGCCGCGATGAGTGATCACTGAGCGAGCGCGTCCCGAACGCCTCGACTCGACCCCATGGAGTACCAGCACCAACCGTGCCAGCCGCTGGGCCCCCCTGCGCCCCCGCCCGCGCTGCTGCCACCTGCACCCCCGCCGCCGTTGCCCTCGCTGCCGCAGCTGCAGCACGGCCACGCTCAGGACGACGACCGCTGGAACCAGTATCACATCTGGAGACAACACGTTTTCGTGAACGGTCAGTGGCATTCCTCGGCGATACCTGACCACTAGGAAGCGCGCGCGCACTTTCTCCGACGCGGCACTCGCGCGCTCAGATTCGTGATTGATGCTGCCCCCGAGCGCCCCCGAGACCGTCGCCCCGCGTGAGAGCCGTGAAAAAAGAGAAAGTGTGCGAGCGCCGATATCAGCCGAACGTTTTGGTCAATTGACAATTGTTGGTTTTGGCATTGGGGCCTTTCACCCGCCGCAGTCGTCTCCCTGAGTCCTCAGATCCCGGGAGACCGGCCGCAACCGCGCCGCTCGCGGCGATACGAGTAGCTCTTGTTTTTGGTCGCGGGTCACGTCTGGCGATAGATAATGTGCGATAACGCGAGCTGGTCGCAGCCGCAAGGCCTCGCCCGCACTTGTACATAGTACGTCACATTCTGTGTCGGGGACCGCGTCCCCGGAGAGCCGGAGAGCGCTGGTCCAGGAAGCGCGCGCACGTGTCGCGGCTGGTGGCGGCTGTATGTTATCGCGTTAGGCACGTGCATTTGTATCGCATTCCGAGAGCGGGACAGCGATCGATATCATAATATACGATTTGTACTGCGTTGTTCGGCGACCGTACTTATTCGCCATAGAACGCCTTGCTGTTTGCGATCAGGCTGAGACAGCGGCACTTCGCCCTTAAACCCGATTAGTTCGGTAGGCAGCACGGGAAGCCCTAGCAGCGAGCGCACGAACGCGAACACACGCTGACCGGAATACTGCGCTAATGATATTACAATGTTACCAGTATCGAACTAAAATTAAACTGAAAGCCATCATTGGTTGTCGATCTCCCTGCGGAAGTGCTGCTTCATCGGTATCGTATGCTTTCATACTTCTTTTGAGTGCTATTTGGTTAGGTTATTGTAATCGTCTGACTTCCTCAAGTCATGTTGTTTCTGGGTAATACGATACCCCTTGGTAAGAATGGTTGTCGGACTCTTGGGGCGCTGACTACCTCTAACCGCTGTCACAGATCCACAAACGACAGCCGGGACCAACGGCTTCACTTGCTTTCCAAGGCACGGAGGAAACTCGCCATGTATGTTGATGTATTGAGGACCCGGATTTTCTCAGAAATACCAATAACCGCATACTTTTTTAACTAAGAGTGTGTGTTTGTCAAGAGTTGAAAATAATATAATATAACTACATAAACAGTGTCGATAAATTAAACAAACTCGTACTTGACTGAAGTTTGTCAAGAACGAAACATTCTTGAGTTAAGGTGTGTGAAGCTAAGATTATTTCAATTACCCACTCGAATGAAGAGCATCTGTTAAGACATTTTTTTAACCCTAACTTATCTGTGAACGACTTACCGGAAGTGGTTACTCTTTAAAGTAAACGTGTGGCGCAACGATTAAAAAAAGCTATTGGAGAGGGGTAGACCATATTCGATTAAAAAGTTCGAAAATCAAATCAAAACCCGTTTAAATCCACTAAAAAAAGAGTCAGTGTCCTGTTTAATGTATCTGGTTTAGAAGGGGTTTCCCGTTTATCATATACGATAACGTCCGAAAGGTTTCAGTCGGTAACCTGATACGGTGAATTGAAAGCCTTCAAATTGGAAGCTCACTTATTAACGAATCATGAAAGATATCCCGTAAGTGACAGTTTAAATAATTGCTTCGGCTGTCTGTCTGACTGCTTGTGTATGAGGGTTTAAATGTTCGAAACGCACTCACTATATAGGACAAATTCCTAGCGCGATTCACAAATAATTCAAAAAACACTTAAAACTGGGTTAAAAAGGCTTTGCCAAATGTTACTATGTTCATGAATGGTAACAACCGGGTAACCGATCAAACGACTTTATAGTGTAGCGCGGTGTGCGCAGCTGAGCTGTAGCGCGGCCTCCATCGTCACGGGCCGGTATACAGAGCAGTCCCAATCATGAACAAAACTATGCTAGACCGATTCGTTTTCTTAAAAAAAACATTATTCTTTCTATTGTCACTCCCGTATTGATGTTACAAAATGATCAAGATATTTGAAAAAGAATGATTAAATATTTTGAAATTCATAAATTTGTTTCCACAAAGAACAATAAGTAGCAAGTTGTTCAAACTAGCTTCCTCAAGTTAGACGTACATAAAAACAGTACAGTATCTTCAAATTATTATTTTTTTCAAAAGACGAGTAATGTATTAGGCATCTTATTGCAATGTTTTAAAGATGATAATGTCGCATCATCTCCTGGAACTGTTCACATTATAGTTTCATGTAGGTAAATTCATCATTAATCCCAAGCATCATTTGTATAAAATAGCGTTTCCAAGACGCGTTCATATCGCGAGCGGGAGATAAATATCGACTCATGGACATTCGAACACATTGCAATGAATAACTGTTGGATTCAGTTTTATATATTATATTATTTCTCAACAAAAAAATCACATTCAAGCTTTAGCTTTCTTGTCATTTATTTATTTACATACATATTTTTATATATTTCTTATCAAAAACAAAAAAAAAACATTTATAAATATAAAATAGTAGCCCACCGAAGAGGGGTATTAACAGGGTCCAAAGCTTCAACTTTATTATTAATAATGTCGTTTTCACACATTCTATTGTATCAACTGATAAATGCAAAATAATATATTCAAACATTTTCTAAAAGACTTGTTTAAGAATTTTCGTATTTTTCCTATTGAACATTCAGCTATAATAATTATTTAATTAATTTAAGAACTCAATTGAGTGGCCACTTATGTATATAAATGTTAAGCTCACTTGTGTTTACAATAATCATCATCTTCCTAGCCCTGTCCAAACTATGTCACAGTTGGCTTCCAGTCTTACCGGATGTTACCGAATATCATGATTAAAAGCGGAGCCATTGCTTATCTGACCCTCATTACCCAGTCTTGAAACTAGTCATAATATTATCGATCAAGTGTACAGCAGCATGTCCTGTACGGTCGGCTAGGAAGCGTGGCGGGTGCGGTGGGGGGGCGGGGGGGGGGGAGCGTCATCGGTCTTCGTATCTTTTTTGATCAATTCGAGCGTGGCCGCGTGCACTTTCACTCAGAATATTTGGGAAAAAGTGGCGACCTTTTGGCGACTTTCTCCTGCGCCCCCCCCACTCTCCCCCCTGACTCCGCGCGTCCCTCGCTCTCGCCCTGCACGTGCTCTCTTCCGCGTGCGCGTGGGCACAGACCACTTTTACTTTTAAAACTTAACAATGTTCTTCTGTGTGATAGCGATCGTGTTAGAAATTTCGTACGCCATCGTGGTGTTTACTACCTTCTTTGAATGGTATATTAAAAGTAATTATATACTGAGCCGTTCTTTGGTTTGCTTTCTGGGGACTAACTAACTAAAGTGTGGAGAGTAAGCTTTGCTTTCTAAAGGACTCTATTATGATTTATATGTTGGCCGGAGGTACAGCAACCCACCCTCATTGAATACAGAAGTTCTGTGAGTGAAAAGTTGCTTATGATAATAACAAATGCAATTATTGTGGAATTCGTGAGGATGGCGCCTTTGAGTTCAGCTAACGTGTAAGAGCTTAGTTGAACGTGACAACATACAGAATATAACGTACGGGTTGTGGCTGTTATGAGCTGCCAAGTGGTTATCATAAATATCTGAAGGCACGCAAACTAAATACTTGCCCATAAGTCGCTAATTGGTCACCTGTTGCGTAACTGGTAAATATATGCTTGAAGCGCGGGCCGGGGTCGGGCGGCGGGGGCCGGGGGCCGGGGGGCGCAGGCTCCGCGGCGAGAGTAAAAGTAATCTTCCGGAGCGTTTCCGCATCGCCCCTCCCGCTTCGCGCCCACACCTTCCGACTTTTACTTTTCCGCGGCGCACACATGCGCGCGCGCCGCTCGTTCCACTCATCGATCGCCTCTACGTCTTCCCTCTGTAGTTCCGTCGCTGACCGTTTCGGTCACTTTCTATGCTGATGGTGTCCACATTATATAGTCTAAATAAAAATGAATCCCTATTTCCCTTGGTCACGGCATCACGCATGAACGGCTGGACCAATTTCGCTAATTCTTTTTTTTTAATATTCGTTGAAGTCCAAAGATGGTTTTTAAGGCGAGAAAAATTCGGTAGGGTAGTTAGGGTAGAAAAAATGCACATTGCACAGCTAGTCATATCATAAATATTGCGACACGTAGCTGCAATCTTTATGTTTGCCGACATTGTGGCCATTACAATACGATATGTAGGGGAATTTATATGATGTGCTACTCATCAAACTGTACATTTACAAAGGTTGACAGAGGAACGAACTCACACAGTCACAATACTCGTCGTCATCATCGCCACCTCGTTATACACACTGTGTCAGTGTTGTCGTGCTTACAACAAAACTACAAACTATACCCAGGAAGCCTCCCAAATAAAGTGTAGTCGCGACGAGACACGCGTAAGGAGGCTGAGTGCGAGAGTGAACATCGCTGCTATATGCACACTCTCACTCGTCCTGCCTCGGACTGTCTTGAAGTCTGTACACTGGTTGAATCGCCTTTGCGAACAAATTCATTTTGTGCTGTCATGGAGTCGGTCAGTTAGTCAATAAAGTTGAAGCCAGTGGCCTATTCCAAGAAGTAGATCTTTATTAGGAAGAACTATATATTATATCATTCTTATTTTATTTATAAACAGAGCAATGATTTGAGCCACGCACTGCTCCGGGTCGCCTCGAGCGCACCGTCTGCCAGTATATCCATCGCCAAATCCTCGCCCATTCTTCCCTCCTAACATCAAAGATCCGTCTGTTGATCAGCCAGCACGTCTTATAGTCTCCGTCGGTACCTCGGTACGTTATCGACGTCTTGTTCGACTTATCTTCGATTCGTTTAATGTATGCGTGGTGCCGAGTATCGCTTTGTTTCGGTTTAAGTAAGCCACTACCGAAACAGCGCATTACGGCACTCTGACTAATAACGAATACCTTGGTATTGCAATGTTAATAGGCGGCGGTAACCACCACACAATATCACGTAGCTAGTCGGTTTATTTATCATCCGAATATCAGTTCATTCACCTTGATTTCAGTTCTCAAAACGCCGACGAGTTTCGGTCACGACAGTGGACTATCCACAGATGATCATAGAATCAGCTCTTAGTGAAATTTGAAAATAGTTTGTGGCTAATAGGCTGCCATTCTGCTGCTACAACTCGCTCGTTTCTAACCCTGACTTAGTGGAACCCAAGAAGTTGTCACAAGTTGTTGTGGCTCAATATTACGAACATGATGCTACAAATTGTATTGTATTTTTAAGGCAGCACAAAATGCGTCGTCTTATATTTTGAAATTACAACTTTCTCATTCACTTTCGCTCAATTCACACGTTTACGAAAATGATCGCGCGTCGCCGGAAAACGTTGGCTTTCTCCGTTGCGCAAGAGCAGCAGCCGCACTTCCCGCTTGACGGCACTCCCCCGCGCGCGCCGCGTTACCCACCCCCCGGCCCGCGCACACCCCGCGCTCGTCGCTCACGGCACTCCTCACCTATTTCCCGAGCAGGAAATGAGTTTGTTACGCAACAGCAGCTTTCCACCGGCGTCGGCGCAGCATTCCGATAGCGACGCGCCGCCACTGCCTCGTGACGTCATGTGCGATATATCCTGGTTAGCTCCAGTCTAGCTCGCGACCGAACTAATAACACACTGTCTTGTCGTGTCCTGCACTGGACGTTTGTGACAATGTCCGCTGTTGTTTGCAGCATATGCGCTCATGTACTCGTAAGGGCCATGTTATACTTAGCATAAGCATGCAGAGTAGGTAATTCGGAGGCGCGTCACTTTCTACCTACCGTATCGGACGAAAGTGAGAGTGCAAGCGTCACCGCACTCACCGCGGAGCGCGAAACTAGCCGGTTTCGACACTTTCTCTGATAGCTTAGACGTGCCGAATTCTGTAAATCATGACTACTTCCACTTAATTATAACAACACAATGGAACAGCTCCAGTCTGGAAACGGACTGTATGACTGACCCTAACAACACCTAGCAAAGTGTAGGGAGTGCGTGTTGCATACAATGTAATGTTGTGATAGTCAGGTTTCACTTTCTCTGGGTACATTGAAAGTAAGAGCGGATTGACCGCGTCGCCTCACTGAACCTTCGCCTTCAATATCATTTGTTAAAAGACTTCCGATCGGCTCCTAAAGATATCAGAGTGTATGTCGTGGTCGTGAGGCTCTCAAGCCTGTAGTTAACCTCTCTTCTATCCGAATGAGGTCCAGATTCCTTCCGACGGATGAGGCTTGTTTAACTGAGACCTAAATAGAGGTTACCGATGAGCATATTGTTTGTAACGAAATTCTTACGAACTGTAAACTTATAAATTTGGTTTAAACGGATCGGCGGATCGGCGTCAGCTTCGAACTTTTCGAATGTATTCGGCGACTGTTGCATTCATGTTTATTTGCGAAATATTTTCGGGTGCAAAGTACTTGCAGACAAAAAGCCAGGGTTACGTGGCTTCAAAGAAAAAGCTGCTGCTGGCTTCTCCACGCAGGGAAAGTCTGAATCAAGAATCTTAACAACTTTAAAGGAGATAAAAGTGAGCTATTCAATTATTTGGAATTATTGTTTGAATCAATATAATTGAACGGCAGACGTCGTCAAACGTAAGTAGACTTGAGAGAACAATTTGTTGTCCAAAACATTAAGCTCCTGAAAGGGCATCGAGCAGTTAAACTAGGTTTAAAAAATTAGTTGAATCCGTAGAAATGAGTGTGATGGTCTAGTGCATTAGTAGTAGTGGTTGTATAAGAGAGGGGTACGGGGGGTGTGCGTGCGGCGCGAGGAAAGCGTGGCGCGCGCGCACGTAATGCCGCCACTGGGTTACTTCCCGCTTCCTGCTTGCCTGCGCTTGCGCCGCTTTTTGTAAAGGAAGCAGCAGCAGCAGTGCGCGGCGCGGCGTCGCGTGCCATTCCCACGACTAATATTGTGTCACTGTTAGACACGACACGCGTGGCGCACAACAAACCCCCGTTGTTGAGTTCTTGTTACATGCCTCTGCAATTCCATGTCAATCCACAAAGTGGCAGGTAGTGTGCCGTCTGCAGGGCCGACAGTCATGGAAACTGACGCAACACCTTTACATATTGTAACATTACTGTCCTTTAGTAAGTCTACTTAGACTGTCTAAACTTGCAACAATTTCAAATGGTTTTTGATAAGTTTGTAAGCGGCACACAGTTGGTTGCCTATCATGAGAGTTTCGTTATTTCGTCGATCAGCTCGAATTGTGTCGTATTTAAATGTTCAAATAAAAAAAAAACAAGCTTGACCATAGTATTGTACTTTCTAGTAAGACATCTTATTCATAAATGGATTGGGAAGGTAATCTATTTTTGAAGTTTATTTTGTTTAGTAAACCATTATATCGAATCGCGTTAAGTGATGGATACTCAAAGGCCTGGTGAATACTTCTAACAAAAACAAATGTAGAAAAAATATTGAAAAGAAGACCTGAGCTAGTTCAGTTTGTTAGCGAGGCGTTAGTACATGTAATGACAGCTATAGGTACGGTCATTAATTATCTATAATTGTATGTGTATTCGTGACGTGTCGCCACGGACAGGTATTATTATCTCGTGCTGCGATGATGCTCGTACGTACCCGGCCGCTGCCATGCGCTCGCGGATGCGCGTGCGCCGCGCTTGGCGCGCGCTATGTAAATGCGCCGGATCGCCTTGAGAGGCCGCGCAGCCACTCACATACATCTGCCGCTAGACACACATTTCCTCGGTCTCGATGTGGCTCACTGTTCGTGTGGCTCGAGGTTCAGTTCCTAGTTCAGCAATCTAGTTAAAAACGCTTCGACAAAACCACGAAGTTTTATAATAGTTATGATTCTTAAATTTTTGTAATTAACTTGATTAAAAAACGAATATAGGAATCGCGACACACGTGATGGATTAGCTATTCAGCGGTGACAGTTCAGTGAGTAGGACATCGCTAGCGGATGGCTGGAGGCTGGCGGGTCGCAGGCTGCGCTCGGCGAGGGCGACGGCAGCGCGGTCACGCGGCGGCTCGCGTGCGCCACGGCCCCGCGCCCCCCCGCGCCCCGCGCCCCCGCCGCGCTTCGCGTGACCGTCCACGTGAGCACCCTCCGGCCTTCGAGGCTAGATCAGCTTCTACAAATATGTATATCCCGTTATCACGTGCAGCTCCCGGACACATCACGTTACTACCGGCCCGCCAGCTCACCAGCTCACCGGCTCACCAGCCCATCAGCCTAGCAGGCTGCATCAACAGATCACACTCAATAAACATTTGCGTACAATCCGTTAAGGAGCATTTTTGTTTCGTATCATTTCAACGCAATGATATTGTCAGCATATCTAAACGACATTTTCTTTCTATTTTTTGTGGAAATAAACGCGATTATAACTACTGCTCGTCCGACGCGCATGCTGAACTGGCACTGCGCAGTTGCAGCTCAGCCAGCCACTACAAATCAAATCAAATCAAATCAAATCAAATCATTTATTTCAATTAGACCATTACAGGCACTTTTGAAAGTCAAGAAACAAAATGAATCTACAGTCCCGGTCACAAGGCATAATAACTTGTGAAAGTACTGTAGTTGCCCATTCCAAAGCGTTGATCTCTATGGAGAAGAATGGGCAAGAAACTCCATCTACATTAGTGGCATTAGGTACATGTATAATACATGTAATGCCACTAATAAAAGCTGTAGAGTTAATTTAGTGAGTGAGACGTTAGTTACCATGGCAACCGGCCGACGGGGCCTACGAGATATGCACGTCGCAAATTCGAGTCAAACATTACGTTCCTCTTCTGCTGAACTCCCGAAGAGGCGATCGAGTGATGCCTCCTGCTCTCGGTAATGCGTCCCGGCGGCGTACCCTCGCTAGGCGCGCTCGCCCCGCGCTGACCACCCACGCCGTGCGCTAGCCTTCTATTTATTTTGTGTTAAGTTTGTTTAATATCACGTTATGTATGATGTTTGTATTATATGCCGGCGATTTCGTTTCTGTATTTTAATTGATGCACTGGCGAATGTGTGATTCCGTTACGTTATGTACTGTGCCACGCGACAGAATGTCCATCGAGCTTACTATAGCTGTGCACGTAGTCGTAGTGTCCGCACCGTGTCCGGGCCGAGCCTGTGTGCGGTGCCCCGGGCCGCGCCGGACACCGCACATCAGCCGGCGCCGTTCCCGGGCTGACGCCCTGTCATCATTGTTGCAGGCAAGTCGGTGAACAGTAAGGACCCGCTCGAGGACAAGAAGGATGACAGCGACCTCTGGGAGGCGCAGGCCGCCTTCCTCGGGCCCACGCTGTGGGACAAGACGCTGCCCTACGACCCCGATCTCAAGGTACAAGAAGTCAGTACTGCTGCTATATTACCTACTGCGTGTTGCGTGCGTGTCGTGTGCGTCTGTCCCGCACTAGGTAATAGAGTCGCTGCTTGCCGGCCCCCTCTACCCCCCCGTCCCCCGCCGCTCCCCCCTACTTAAGCCACAAGGTGTCGTCTCCGTTTGATCATAATTGTCTTGTATTATAATTGATATGCAGATTATGACTTATTTAAGCGATGCCAAGCCAAGCGAAAATGCTCAGTGCGAATGTTGTGCCCCCCCCCCCGTGCCCCGTGCGCTAGCGGAGGGCGTGTTCGGTGCTCGAGCGCCGGCCGACGGCCTGACGTCCGCTTCTGTTGCAGTACGCGGACCTAGACGAGTTCCTGTCGGAGAATGGCATGTCGGGCGAGGGCCTGGGCGGCGCGCACCTGGGCGGCGCGGCCTTCGGGCCCGCGCTGGGCCTGCCGCCGCCCGTCACCAAACGCGAGCGCTCGCCCTCGCCGTCCGACTGCATGAGCCCCGACACCATCAACCCGCCGCTCTCGCCCGCCGACTCCAGTGAGTACCATCTTGTACTGTCTTTATTACAACTTCTTCAAAGACGCTGTTACTTCAACGGTGGTTACCTTTGCTGATCCCAGTAACATTCATCAAGTTAGTGAAACTAGGATGTGATTATGGTGAAATTAGGACACAGTAAGGACTAGTCGAGTCAAGTCTTACAAGCGCTCTGAACATTTATAGTTGGCCTAGTTCATGATGTCACATAACGCCGAGATAGACTCATCCCCGGAACTAATGTAAAGCTTGTAGCCATATTAACAGTTAGTCTTTCAAACATATACATGACTAATATAAAAATAAAATAAGGATGGTTCCAGTCGGCTTTGCCAAACGAATACAGAACAAGCACAAGAGCACTCTTTTTTAAGTTATTATATTTCTTAGTGATACAATGTTGTAATACATGCATAGGTACCAACAACAACAGGGACACAAATGTGCTTGTTCTTATATTTTAGTTTGGTAAAGTTCATCATTATGTACGAATGCAACTTGCTATAACAGAGTAGAGGATAACAGAATAAGTTATTCGTAATTACGTATATCTCAAATCGAAGGTGAGAATAATTTCTGCAATTCATCATCTATTGCCAAGTAACAAAGTTGCCGGAAAACAGAAACAGAGATAGAGCCAATTGAAATCGGTACACCGTCCTGTGTCGCGTCGAAGATTTGTTAACAACATACTCAGTGGGTTCTCTCTCAGCAGATCATGTTGAAAACATTCTGCTAGAACTAAGCACACAGCGACTAATCCGAGTTAGGCTATCAAAGCTGCTAAAATCGATTAGGGACTTGTCTTACGAAATGCCTTTGATCAGCTAGGTTTATTAATAGATTAATATTACGTGTAATTATTTAGAAAATAACCAGAAACAGTCAACGTAATTTCGTTTATTTCTATCCTCCTGCCACTTATGTACTTGCTGTCATTAAATACATTTCACAGGTTATTGCCCATCATGGTCGTTAATGGTGAATCTAGAGATAGTTCTGCGTTGCAGAGTGCACGCCATATTACTTTCTATCACAATAAGTTTTATAATTAAAAAGAGACTTGTACAATTCCAGCATTCTCGATGGCTTCCTCGGGCCGTGACTTCGATCCTCGGACGCGGGCCTTCTCCGACGAGGAGTTGAAGCCGCAGCCAATGATCAAGAAGTCCCGGAAACAGGTAAATGATGTTAGTGCGCTGATCATTCCTAGCGGCATGCTGCGGTCCGCCTGCGGGTGTGGCGCACACAGACACACCACACACACACACACTCTCTCACACACACACACATACGCACACACGCACACATACGCACACACATACACACACACACACACACTTGCACTCGCTTGCGTGGTGTGGACCACCACACTCGGCGCTTCGTAAACTTTGCAGAGGTGGTGGTGACTGCAGCACTACTTAAAACACTTGACCTTGGTTCTTTTACCAATTCTGAAGGCTCACATTTCGATACAGGACTCTCACATTTCAATAGTTTTAAATGTTCAATGTGATAAAGGGTGATTCGATTGCCATCAACCGGTTACACCGGGAACCGAACTAACACCTCATGATCTGTAATAGCGCTTGCGACCAACCAACGAGCCATCTTTTTGTCTTCAATTAAAATGATTTATGAGTACCAAGTTCGTCTGCTGAACGGATGAATCCTCGCTGCGAATCGCATGTCGCGAGAGGGCTGACTGACTGACCCGAATTGGAGGCGGGATGCTGTCCGGCGGCGGCGGCGGTCGGGTGCGTCTGAATCACGGCGACAGTGACGCGCTGCCACTTCTAAAGTCAAAAGTTAAAATACTCGTCATAAACATGCTTATAAGTACACTAGCATCAATATAAACAACTATAATATTGTATGACAGAAAATCTTCTAAAAAATCTCCGTTCTAAGGGGCTAGACAAACTTAAGGCCAGTGTGCATACTGATATATAAAAACTTTATTGAAGCTTATTTAAAAACCTACATATTATGACAACGAGCTGATGAAATCCATATGGTCCTAGACTACATCTGAATCCAACAAAATCGGTGGTAAACACGTGTGTGTGTTTACCGCAAATACTAAATCCGGATGATTCGGGTACAAAATATACACAATTTGCATTTCGAAAAGTAGAATACATTAAGGTCCGCGTGACAACCCACCACATACATATACGTGCACTCACACAAACTCACACGCTGCTTCAACGTTAGTAAACTGTCGGCGCTGTCGGCGCTGTCGGCGCTGTCGGCGCTGCTTCCTAACGCCTCACGTCACTACTAATCACGGCGGCGGCGCACGCGCTCTCTGGGCACTTCTTTACTTCTCTACTGTTCTTGTAACGCTATTTTCATTACTAACGTCTGATAAATTTTGAAGTTTCGATACAACACAATAAGTTAAAAAAAACCTGTCCGGTTACCGAAATTCTACCCATGAAACCTTTTGTGGATAGCAAGTAAAAAGATACCCTGATATTTATTTTATTAAATGCATTAAAATTACATAAAAATAATATTTCAATTATGTAAAAAAAAAAGAATTGGCTATCAAATAAGTAATGCTGAAGACAGAGTTGTCAAAGTTTTGGATTTTAGGGGAATAGTAGTATGCATAATAGTAGTACTTATAGATACTAATTTCGTAAACGGGTGTTATAAATAAACTTAAACCTTGCCACCCCTATATTATCATTGCACCCATTATTTTGAGGTCTACCGCAAAACATGATTTTTCACCTCAAAGAAAAATCGTCCGTCTCACATTATTTTTCCTGAGAGTTACTTATTTGGATGTACATACAGAATGTATGGACGGCTTCGTGCTGGACCATGCTTGAACGTTTTTTTACATCGTTTGTATGCCACTTTCGGATCGGACTAGTTTTTTTTTAACATTTTGTATAATCTTGTGTGGAACAGAGAGAGGACACTTCCGAACATAAGCCACTGTTGACGCTCTTGACACCGAATTTAATTCATCAGGTTTTAAAATTGTAAGAGTCTGTGCACGAAAACGAAAAAAAGTAAAGTTAATATTTGTAATTTGAATGTCAAACTAAAAACCCTATAGTTTGTAGTAAGCTATTGATAAATGTAAGATGTTTAAAAATATGTAACTATTCTTATAAAAATATTATATTGTTATTGCTAGGTTTACGTGGCCAAATGGCAAAAGCGGAACCCTTATAGATTTGCTCTGTCTGTGCGTATGTCACAGCCATTTTACTTCGAGACCATTGGCACCACTTAGTTGCATGGACATTGCTCTGCGGCCATACATTGTTTGCCCTGTAGCCAAGAGAATCGAATAATAATGTATTATAATTATTATTTTTTATTAAGAAACTCCTTTATAATCATATTTTTATAGCAAACTTGCTGCAGAATAGATATATTTTAAAAATGTTACATATACAATGGTACATTTTTAGGTTATTAATTCTGAATCGAACTATAACGACGAATACTAGATATGATTTTTCATAGCTACGAATGATTTTTAAGAAACTGAAAAATTATATCATAATAGGTACATTTAGCTATTTTTAATACCTACCGAGACAATTCGTTGGCAAATATTTTTTTTTCTAACGCCTAAGTGCAACATTAAAATGCAAATAATCTATTCATATAATTATATATAACCTAGATAGCTATATTTTTAATATTAGGCGTAGCTGGGGGCTGGATGGTGGATGTTCTTAGTCGCTTCAAATACTATAAAGCACATTTTGGCAAACAGGTAGTGTGTGTTACGGAAGTATTTGCAACTTACTAAATAAAAAAGACATTTAGTTATAATAGTGTATTCGATACTGTTTATTACCTAGCATTGTTCTTTGTAGAGCAGATGCCTTGAACCGCTACACAAATATAATGCAAAATTATAAAAGTTAATAAATGGACGCGGCACACGCAACTGGGCAGTTGAAAATATATTATATATTGATATACACGTGTGTTGGGTATCTATCAATAGGTCTTAAAAATTATCTCGAGTTTTCTTATGAACTTTTTTCTCAAATAAATGTTTGATGAGATAATTGCTTCTTAAGTCGTAACAATGTGGTCTATTTAATTTCTTAAGTAGGTAATAGGAGAAAAAAGAATTTGAAAATAAGTTTGTAGTACTTACAAAATACTTATGAAAATTGTTCGAAAATCATTTTTATATTTAGTTAATGAGATATGGTGTTTTTTCATCAAACTGCATCCGTCAGCCGGCACTAAGCCGTTGTTTATCATTAGATAATAAAATAATAGTTTTGAGGTTCAGTGTTTTGCATTAAATTTACAAATGATCGTTAAAATATTTTTTGGTGCTACTTCGTGTATGAGTCCGACTCGCAGTTGGCTAGGATAACAAAAGTCAAAATTGGTATTTAAATGCATCCGGTTATATTGGAGTCGACCCCAATATGTATGGGAAAAGTTTAGGCAGAACTAGGTCTTTTAGGAAGGCCATGTCAGGTGATCGTGCCGTATGAACGAATGTATATATTACGTGTGTACGGTGCGGTATGTCTGAGTGTGGCTCAGGGAAGATGCTGGAGAAGTTACTACGTTGTAATTTTAACCCGTCGCGCGATGTACGTAAAGTGCCCCAAACGTCGAGCTATTTTGAATGAATTTTTGATTTTGTATAGATCTTCGGAAAAACGAAGATTTCATAGTTATATCGATAATTATATATTACGAAGTATATGTTTCCAGAATCCTTATGAGTTAATTTTAAAAATAAATGTATAAGATATGAAAACCACTCACAGCGGTTCAAACTTTGCACCCGTGTGCAAATGCGACATTTGTGGCACAAGTAAAACTTTGCACCCAGTGTGACACTTTGACGCGCGACGGGTTAAATATGTTGAGCTGTGAAAATTGCTTGTTTTTCTTCTTTATGACATATCCGTGAATCCCTCCCGAGTGGCTGGACTCTCCTCTTAACCATACTAAGACTAGGAATCAAACCAAGCATACAAGTTCTCCTTTGGAAGCAGAATTCCTCAAATAGCAGTATTGTTGCTAGAACTGTACCGAGCAACTCAAAGTTTGGTGTACATACCATTCTAGCCACAGAGCAAGATAGCTGACATATTATATCAACTTGATTGATACCTGAATCTATACAGCAGCCCCATTAGCTATTTCGCGATAAGGCGGGTGGGTACCAGACGCTATATTGTGAAAAAGATAGAAAAAAACAGCAAACTATGTTAAGTGGGGTATCAGTTTTCATTTCGAATGACCATTTGGGATCTATGACAATTTAAACTTAGGTATTTATTCGAAAAATGCTTCTTTTCGTGTCGATGATACACATATTGTGTTGGACCAGTATGTAGCCACCTGCACAGGTGCAAGTGCTTGTGGATGTGTGTGGATGATCAGCAGAGGAGATGGGGCATATCCTGCAAAAGGGCACCTCACTGGCACGGTGTTTGATATGGGTCGATAATACCCTAGCTAGATGATTTGGTCAGATTATATTTACTGCAGCCAGTGGAGTGTGGAGGGATGGGATGTTTGTTTCTCCACAATTCGCATCTGTCGTGTGGTGCTCTGCCGTCTAAGCAGGTAGTATATCTGAAAAAAGCTTTTACGACTCTTAAAGCGCAACAAGATGTTAGTTGATGCGGTACAGGGGGTGGCCGTTTCCCCTATACGAGGCGACTTGCTATTTCGAAATTACAGAATACTATGTAGTAGGTATACGTCCTCGCAAATCTCAAATCTTTCGTATTATTTAACCAAAAATTATATTGTAAAAAAATCGTTTTACAGTGATGTCTATTTATTTCTAGAACTGAACTTGTATACAAAATTGAGTTCATTCGGGAACCAGAAAATGTTTTTTCAATTGCTTACGTTTAAACAGAGAAATATATATACCATTTTTTTAAAACTGTTCCATATTTTTCTCTTAAGTGTAGACTGAGGAAAATGACATATCAGAAAGCAGATAACAGAATCAGTGTCATTTTCTGATGAGCTTAACTCACTCACATTGGCTTGCACTACAGGTTCAGGTATATTTTCAGGCACATATTTAAATGTTGGAACGGCTCGTTGTCCTCGGCACGGCAGTCCTGTACTATTTTAAAGTTCTGATACCAAATGGCAGAACACGGATCCCTTATAAATGCGTCCAGTCTGTCTGTCACAGCCAGCCTACTGGCACCATACTCTTGGCAATCGGAGAGCACGTGTCTTCAGTGTACCGCCACACAAAACTGATGACAACACACAAATACAAATGAAAAACGTGTGGCTCTCCATATATGTCACTGAAGGCTGAACAAGAAAAGCATAACATCACTCGCTGTAATGTCCAAGGCGTAGGCAACTAACTCACAATACACTCACATTTGCACACATGTTCAGTTTATAGGGCGCGACCGCGACACTGTACCAACGAGGATAAAACAAGTCGTTTTAAAAATGTTCTCGAAGTTCTTAGTATACTTATTCTCTTAAGTTAATGGTTGACGAGATATTGTAAAGCCACTGGAACATTGCTAGTTCACACCAGCTAGCCGTCATGCAGCATCAGTATATCACACTTTACACGCAAGACATTATGTTCAAGTATACACGCAATAGTACAGATCATGAGGTATTTAAAGTAAAGTCGTTTAAAACCCGTCGTCGCTACCCCGAACGTGGAGCCCCGTGAGAACTAACTTCGTTATGACTAGAAGAACATGTGACTATCGGCTTCACGTGCGCCTTTCGACGGTTCTTATACCTTGTAACCGCGTGCTTGAAGGAGTCCATTTCCCAAAGTAGTTATTGAAACTATTTTATCTAAAACAAGAAACAGTAAACAACTGCCCTATGTGAGTCTATTTCGTGCACGATTCTTAAAATGTGATTGTATATTTTGCACAATATGATTGTGAGTGTCAGAGCCAGCAGCGCCGGCCATACCTCTGTGATGTTCACGACAGCACATTCAGTAGAATCGTCAACTCGTTCGGTTCCCGATCCAGTAAGAGATCATTAATAATCATTTATTCGTGCAACTAACTGCTACACATAGTTTTCGGGACTTAAGAACCTGTTTGTATTCGGATTGTAACCGTGAACAGTTGACGACTCTTAGTTTAGGTCACTCCTTAAACAGCAGACAAGCCCAACTGTGAATAAGATTCACTCGTACTCCTTCATCTACTGCTACCTGGCAATATGCCAACTTGTGGGAAAGTGACAGCATATTACACGTAGCAGTGGGTGGCGCCTCTGCGGGTGGAGGGGCGGAGGGGGGATCGAGTGAGTGGTCGCGCTCTAACTGTCCCGACGTCGCAGTTCGTGCCCGATGACCTGAAAGACGACAAGTACTGGGCGCGCCGGCGGAAGAACAACATGGCAGCCAAGCGCTCCCGCGACGCGCGCCGTATGAAGGAGAACCAGATCGCCATGCGGGCAGGTTACCTGGAGAAAGAGGTTAGTGGCCCATGCTCAGGCACATACACATAGCCCGCGGGCTCCCCATGACGTCTTTAATCAGTGCTCAATACTACAACCGGTAATGGTTACCGATGTGGACTTGGCAAGCACTATTTTGAACCTATTAAATGTATTAAATACCTTGGTGTGTATGACAACATTTGTTTGATGTTTTCAGAATATGGGCCTGAGGCAAGAAGTGGAGCTACTTAAAAAGGAAAACCACATCCTGCGAGAGAAGCTCTCGAAGTATGCGGATGTATAGGCGGCTTGCGCCCTCCCCCCACCACCCGCATAGCACAAACACGCCACACGACATGTAAGCATCCAACCGACGCCACTCTAGGTGACAGTGTGCCTGTGCATCCCGTACAGTGTACACCGATACTCATGATACTCATGAGTTTCACACGTCGGGTCGGCATTTATAGTTAAGGAGAGAAATTGTTAGTCTAAATATCTTAATCAATTCCAAATCAGTTGTTATTGATGCCGCCACATTGTTAAGTAACATGACAGAAGACTCGCTCTGAGTAGTCGTTGACGTGTGCTGTTGTTCCAGGTCGCGGGCGCTCGCCAGCACACGCCCCCCGCCCTGACGGGGCCCCTCGCCGCCCGCCCGCGCCCCTCCTGCCGCTCGTTCATTTGCCCAGGGCGCCGGCGCGAGCTCATCGAATGCTGCGGGATCGCCGCGACCTTCTTCTCACCAGCTGTCGTCCATGTTGACACGTTAAGAACGATCGTGTCGCTATTCGATGATCTCGTCGGTTAATTCTGTAACTTGTTCGACTAGTAGGTTTAATTGATACTGCAGTTACCGTAACTTTATCTACTTAGTATAATAGGAAAATCTTAACCAAAGTTCCATTCGAGCTCTGATCTATCGTCGTCTCTAATTCCTTCTCTCGGACTGAGTCCGACACTCAACAGGGTTAGTCAACGACGTGCGGACCAAATGTATGGAAAATTGTTATTTTTGAACGGTATTTTGAACCGTCCGTGTCCCGAGTGTGTGTCAGGCGTGCGTTGGGCGTGTGCTAGGCGTGCGTCTGGCGTGCGTCGGGCGTACATCGGGCGTGCGTCTGGCGTGGGTCGGGCGGGCGTCGGGCGCCCGGGCGCCCGCGACTCGTGTCCCAGTGCGGACTATTGTATAAGTTAATGTTGTTGAATATTTATGTATCCCGGCCACGGCGGCGGTCGCGTGTTTGCTCAAGTGGCTCGCGTGCGCATACGCAAGTGTAGTGGCTGCGTCTGTATATAGATAGTTTTAATAGGGCCCCGAGCCGGCCCCGGGCACTCGATCCTACTCGAAATCTGTATTATAAACGTTGCTGTTGTAAACTCTGACCTCGTCCGTCCCTCGTCTCCTCGATGTCCACCGCGCCGTGTCCGGGGCCCGCGGGTCCGCGCCCCGCCCGGGCACCGGCCCGCCGAGCCCGGGGCCGCGCGGGGCCGGGTCGCTCGCTCGCCGGCCTTTCACTAGCTCGCTTCGTAGGACTGCTACAGATGAGATTAGCTCTGCCGGGGACTGCGGTGCCCCTCAGTACCTTCTGTCGATTCAGTAGTGAGCGAACACTAGTTTCGTTTCAAGTTTACTTAGTGGATAGTTTAAGTAGTTTGTAGTTTCCGTAGCGTAGTTGTCATTAGTCTATTTTTGTTATGGCTGTAGATGTTAATGTTTTTGAAAGTTTATATTATTTTTTTTTAGTTCTAAAGAGACTCGCATTAATGTATCGATTGGGTAGAACCCACGGACAAAATGATATAAGCGTGTAAGCGGGTGCGGGCGGCGAGCAGCCCCGCGCAGCCGCGCGCATCCTCGCGCGCCGCCGCGACTCCGCTCCGAAGGCGTCACCGGACGTTTCCCGCACTCTATTTGACTCGTGCTAATGTTATAATATATTTTTGTAGGTTTTTGTCGTTGATAAAATATAAGTCAATTGATGTTTAAATGATGAATTGAAAAAAAAATGTTTATAAAGTAAGACTAAGAAGTTGTTGCATTTGAAAGTATTTTATGGATACAAAGCGAGAACAATAAAATGTTTTTCTATAAAAGTTTACATGTGAGGGTTCTATACATATGTGACGGTTGAACTTTGAAATGCACTGTTTCATATCAGACGATATTATTGTAATAACTTAATGTATAACGGCCGACCCACTCGGCATTTGATATTCCATCTTGTTTGTTAAAAAATATACATTGAATTATGCCATATTCTGATGTAACCTTTGTGGAATTTTACATACATCAAAATATATATGTACTTGTTTCTCCGAAAATGATAACATGGATATAGTAATGTAATAATATTAAGGTACCGTGATAAGATGGAGCTGTATGTAAGAACGTTGCATGCTGAGGCGCACTCGTCTGTGCTTCGTTTATTTATTTATTTGTTATGACGCGCTCTCGCCAGAGGCTCCTGTTCTGAACTTGTACACACCGCAACAACATAAAACCATATTGTTTTACATGTACGAGTAGTATTTTGTTTGAATTTAATTTATATATGGTTCTATGGATTGAAAATAAACGTTAATTGTTGTATTTATATTTAGTTTGATTTATGGCGCAGTGGCGTGCGAGTCGCGTAGGGGTGCGCAGTAGTGCGCTGCGGACCGCTGTAGTCAACTGCTCACGGCCTCTAGTGATCTTAATAAACCGCTGATACGTTGTCTCCATCGATGTTTTATGTACCAAATAAATCGTCGATAAATTACCTTGCACACATCACGAGTTTTCATTATCCTCCCCGTATATTCAGTAGCAGGTGATCAGCGCCTGCCTCGCGGCTCACGTGCGCCTGCCTGCGAGCACGGCACCCCGCAGCTGGTGGCCCACCGATACCTACAAGTCAAGTATTGTAGGTATCGGTCAAGTCTTCCTGCGTTCCACATATCTTGCTGCTGGACGTCGTGGAACAGGAAAAGCTCTCGCAAACTGAACGTACTCACATGAGGACCTATAATACATTTGGTGGCGATCGCGATATAGAAACAACACTACAGTTATATATTTATTGAGAAAACACCAACGTGATGGACCGATATCGGTGTGATTTATAATTGAGATTCAGTCAAGTTTAGCTTCACGAACTCCTCGAGGGCCGCTCGATAGGCCCCAGCCGTAAGCGACTTGCTATCGACTTGACTTCTTGCTCGAGAAACGTACAAAACTTCCCGTACTCTACGACAACTATACTTCAGTAAGGCTCTACTGATTACACTAATTCTTAAGGGGGGGGGGGGTGAATTTTGTAGGAAAACTATTGCGTTACTTTGAACAAATCAATAAAGTTGGTAAAGACTGCATATTAGTTTTATAAATGGAATGGGGACGGGGATAATAAACGTCAATTTACAATCTAATATCAAAATAAAAAATTACATTTTATGTCGGAAAATGGGGGAAGGTGATTCATTTAGTATCGTTTTTGATGCGAATGATTGAGGATTGCATATTTACTCTTTCTAAGTACTTCAATAAAATCTGCATTAAATTTATATTTTATGAGCCTGTAATAGCAAAATCTTGTATACCTAGATCACCAAATTCTACTAAAAAAGAAAAACAGTTTTGACCTAAGTTAAAATGTAGAATGACATTTAAAAAAAATACATACGCATATAGAACCACCAAAACTAAATATTAGCACAGATAATATAATACTAACGTACAGATACTCCATCTCATACAAAGAAACGTGACCGCCATAACTTGCTCATTTCTTCGGGCTATTCGGGCTATTTTTTTTTTACTCACAACGGCGCTAGATGGTGCTTGCAGCGATAGTTTAGTTTACACAAAGAACCAATAGATGGCGATAAAACCATACTGCATACAAAATTATGGTAGCCGTTTGACCTTGAAGCTTACGATACTCGGCAATCGCCTACTTTGCGATAGCGCATGATTTCTTGAGCGTAGGATTATACTATCTATGGCGTGGGGTATAGGTCCATGTTTTTCGGCAGACTTAGTTATTTGTTAGGTTCGGCGTAAACGTTAACGCAAATTATGATAATTATCAAGTATTTAAATCAATTAAAATTATTTATAATATCGAAAGAGCTCTTGCAATGATAGGAGACACTGAGACACAGGGCAGGGAGTTATTTTTTAACAGACTCAGTTTCGTGTGTGTAATTTTTTTAATTTTAATTACAAGTTGTTACTTAACTAAGTAGGTAGTAATATTTGTATGTTGTGTTGGTACCTACCTATAAAAATAGGTAAATATACTTACCGGCTCGGATATTAGGCGCTAGATGATAGGGTGGGGATAACCTTGCGCTTTGTACTGTACAGACGCCAGTTCCCAATCCCCACTTTGTTAAATCTAATTTAGTTTGTTCGGCCGCAGTATATACAATGTACTCTGTGGCCGCAGTCAAAGGTTTAGAAATTCTACAGTTCTGGCTAGGTTGACCTGCCGACTGCTGATGTCTGTACGCTTATAGAAAAAACACTTACGAGATGTATTTAAAGAAATTTATTCTCAAAAAAGACTACAGTCATGAGAGTCGGGCAGTGCATGAGAACTTGAGATCCAAAAAATTATCTTCTGCGCATGTGAAGTTAAACAAGCGCTCAAGATCCGTGCCATTTACTTTCCATTCTAATATTATCCAACCACTTACTGGCATATTGAACTGAATGTGGGGTTGACTTTGTCTCAGCCCCACATTCAGCGTAAAATACCTACAAGCTAATAAAATGCAAGCGTAATTTATGATCTCGCGTCCGGCCCTGGTTCAGGCCATGGTCCGGAGCGAGAGGGAATGGGAAGCGGTAACCACCTTCTGCGAAGCAGTAATGCTAGCGAAGGAGGTGGCCGGGCGTTTGAGGGAGAGAACATCTGCCCAACCCAGCCGCCGCGGGAGACGCCCATGGCGCCGGGCGCCGCGAGACGACTTCCGGCCACCGTAGATGCGGGCCTGTGGACGGTGAGCAATGGGTAGTTCACCGTCCGTCCGTCGATTGACGACAGGCCGTGTCGACGGCGCGTTCGTGTTTCACGCGCGCCTCAAAGAGAGTCAGCAAAGCAGAGGGGCTTGCCAGAGCCTCCGCCTGCCGGGGTTGCGGGTTGTTCGAAAGAGATACCGCGGCCTCGGAACGTAAAGGGCAACAGAAGGAACATGGGTGGGTTTTAGTCAGTACAAGTCTGACATGCCCCCCCGCTCCGCCCAGAGCGGGGGAAGTCATTGGATGATTTCCCACCCGAAAAAAAAAAAAAAAAAAAGCGTAATTTATGAGTAGGTATAGGTAGGGGTACCTTTAGATTCGAGTCGCTTAATGTACCTACTTATCAGTTTCATTTGAATTGCGTTTTATGCTACAAGACGACATCTAACTTAGTCCAGCCCAGTCCAGACCTTGGAACCAGTTCTTTTTAACAATTATTATCCGATGGCAGTCCTTAATACAAAATTGATCACTTCAGAGTCGGTTCTTGGTAATTATTATAAAATATACAATAAATATAATAGAAATCGGATATTTTGGACGTGTCATGGTAGACGTTCTCGTGCCGCCTTCAAATGTAATTAGAGCTTGTAATGTACCTACTTATGCAGCTGTGCTAAATCGCCTGCCTTAACCCAGCGGGTTCGTTCGCCAGGCTGGCCAGGTTTTGGTGCGCAGAGGTCTATCCAAATACGAGGATGATGATGATGATGATCTTTGTTTGAAGGAAAAATTTATAAAAAAACACAATAAATTATAAATAAAAATAAATAAATATCTTGGGACAACTCACACACGGCTATCTGATCCCAAGCTAAGCAGAGCTTGTGTTATGGTAACCAGACAACTGATATACATACTTATAAAATTTATAAATACATACATATTATAGATAAATCACACCGAGACACAGAACAAACAATCATGCTCATCACACAAAGTTTGTCCTGGGTGGGAATCGAACCCACGACCTCCGGATCAGCAGTCAGGGCCACTAACCACTAGACCAACAGGCCCGTCAACAAATTTTTTTTTTTTTAAAATAAGTACTTTATCATTTACAATGAGTAAGTACGACTGCCTCGTTGGTCCAGTGGTCGCAAGAGCTACTATTGAGCAGTAGGATCTAGGTGCGATTCTCGGGTGGGACAAAATACCAATACCTAACCCTATGGGAAATAAGGCGTAATGTTATGTATGTATTAACTATTAAGTTCATATATTACTTTTTCTGCTATTTTTGAAGTTGACTGAAAAATTAATAAGTTTGCCTTTGCCTTTCAGTAAAATACATAAAAAGTAGATACAGAATAGCAGACAAAGACATACAACAAGACCTTTGGGTATTTAACTGAATCTGTAGGTCCTACCTATGTAATTGATTTATCAAACAGCATCCACCTGAAGATTAATAATATCATACATAATTATGAAGAACGATGATTAAACATTTATTTTGAAGTAACCTTAATTTTGATGAAGATTGTAATGATTTTTAGCGACTTTTGGCTTCAAGGACTTTATTCCCAAAGTTGACACTTGAGACCGCAAAATTGTAAATACCTATATTATTATTCTATGGCGCAGATTAGCGTTTTATTCATAGATTATAAGAAAAGTAGGTTTTGTTGTTCTATGTCCGAAATATATTTTGTTTTACTTAATATATTTGCATTTCATAACTATTTCATTCTATCTAAATAGGTATGGTATGTATCATTTAGGACGTGTAGTAAAACTTAAAACAACGCCATCTATTAGCACAATTAACACCAAATGAGTTACTTAACCACAACGTAGTACAAAATTTTCTCACCAGAGGCAACACCATAATATTATTTAGTAAAATCATGGAATTTGGAACTAGGAGCCCATTATTCTCGATTTTTGTGTTATGGGGATTTTTAAAAACAAGAACATACTTCTTCCAAGGTCAAATTTAAACAATTACACAAACTTCAAAAACAAATCGATACACATAACGCCATCTATTGAGGTTTTTTTGAACTATTTTTTCTTTCTTCGCAATGCGACCCCATGATATTAGTAACATTCAAACGAAGTGATATTATTATGTATGTGTACAACGTTGCACGTATTATTGCCCCACATAATTCCAAACGTAGTTTAGTGTCGGTTCGACAGGAGCGACCTTACACTTGGCGCAAGCATCTTTAGAAGCGTCACTGAACAAATGCAATTCTATACTTATATTGCATTATGCTATCTATAAGCTGACGTTGTAAACGTAATTTACTCAAAGTCGAGTAGTTACTCACAGTCGAGACTGTCAACAATTCGTTTCTAATTAATTAAAATATCAGGAGGGACCGGATCGTGCCATCCCAGTATAAACGTCCATAATTTCTGCTGTAATCTTTCTGCAAGTAAGTAGATATTATAATAGGCACTAATAGACCTAACGAATCGTAAACTTGGGAAATAGCTGATAACATAATACGCTTAGTAAAGTTTTACTTTGACAGGATTCGCCTAGAGACAAGTTCTTTGACGTATTTACGTTGACATTGACACACGGTTGTCTTAGTGTATTCTGATGAATTAGGAACAGAACAGTTACATTGACACACGGTTGTCTTAGTGTATTCTGATGGATTAGGAACAGAACAGTTACATTGACACACGGTTGTCTTAGTGTATTCTGATGGATTAGGAACAGAACAGTTACATTGACACACGGTTGTCTTAGTGTATTCTGATGAATTAGGAACAGAACAGTTACATTGACACACGGTTGTCTTAGTGTATTCTGATGGATTAGGAACAGAACAGTTACATTGACACACGGTTGTCTTAGTGTATAGATGGATTAGGAACAGAACAGTTACATTGACACACGGTTGTCTTACTGTATTCTGATGAATTAGGAACAGAACAGTTACATTGACACACGGTTGTCTTAGTGTATTCTGATGAATTAGGAACAGAACAGTTACATTGACACACGGTTGTCTTAGTGTATTCTGATGGATTAGGAACAGAACAGTTACATTGACACACGGTTGTCTTAGTGTATAGATGGATTAGGAACAGAACAGTTACATTGACACACGGTTGTCTTACTGTATTCTGATGAATTAGGAACAGAACAGTTACATTGACACACGGTTGTCTTAGTGTATTCTGATGGATTAGGAACAGAACAGTTACATTGACACACGGTTGTCTTAGTGTATTCTGATGGATTAGGAACAGAACAGTTACATTGACACACGGTTGTCTTAGTGTATTCTGATGGATTAGGAACAGAACAGTTACATTGACACACGGTTGTCTTAGTGTATTCTGATGGATTAGGAACAGAACAGTTACATTGACACACGGTTGTCTTACTGTATTCTGATGAATTAGGAACAGAACAGTTACATTGACACACGGTTGTCTTAGTGTATTCTGATGGATTAGGAACAGAACAGTTACATTGACACACGGTTGTCTTAGTGTATTCTGATGGATTAGGAACAGAACAGTTACATTGACACACGGTTGTCTTAGTGTATTCTGATGGATTAGGAACAGAACAGTTACATTGACACACGGTTGTCTTAGTGTATTCTGATGGATTAGGGACAGAACAGTTACATTGACACACGGTTGTCTTAGTGTATTCTGATGGATTAGGAACAGAACAGTTACATTGACACACGGTTGTCTTAGTGTATTCTGATGGATTAGGAACAGAACAGTTACATTGACACACGGTTGTCTTAGTGTATTCTGATGAATTAGGAACAGAACAGTTACATTGACACACGGTTGTCTTAGTGTATTCTGATGGATTAGGAACAGAACAGTTACATTGACACACGGTTGTCTTAGTGTATAGATGGATTAGGAACAGAACAGTTACATTGACACACGGTTGTCTTAGTGTATTCTGATGGATTAGGAACAGAACAGTTACATTGACACACGGTTGTCTTAGTGTATTCTGATGGATTAGGGACAGAACAGTTACATTGACACACGGTTGTCTTAGTGTATTCTGATGGATTAGGAACAGAACAGTTACATTGACACACGGTTGTCTTAGTGTATTCTGATGGATTAGGAACAGAACAGTTACATTGACACACGGTTGTCTTAGTGTATTCTGATGAATTAGGAACAGAACAGTTACATTGACACACGGTTGTCTTAGTGTATTCTGATGAATTAGGAACAGAACAGTTACATTGACACACGGTTGTCTTAGTGTATTCTGATGGATTAGGGACAGAACAGTTACATTGACACACGGTTGTCTTAGTGTATTCTGATGGATTAGGAACAGAACAGTTACATTGACACACGGTTGTCTTAGTGTATTCTGATGGATTAGGGACAGAACAGTTACATTGACACACGGTTGTCTTAGTGTATTCTGATGGATTAGGAACAGAACAGTTACATTGACACACGGTTGTCTTAGTGTATTCTGATGGATTAGGAACAGAACAGTTACATTGACACACGGTTGTCTTAGTGTATTCTGATGAATTAGGAACAGAACAGTTACATTGACACACGGTTGTCTTAGTGTATTCTGATGAATTAGGAACAGAACAGTTACATTGACACACGGTTGTCTTAGTGTATAGATGGATTAGGAACAGAACAGTTACATTGACACACGGTTGTCTTAGTGTATTCTGATGGATTAGGAACAGAACAGTTACATTGACACACGGTTGTCTTAGTGTATTCTGATGAATTAGGAACAGAACAGTTACATTGACACACGGTTGTCTTAGTGTATTCTGATGAATTAGGAACAGAACAGTTACATTGACACACGGTTGTCTTAGTGTATAGATGGATTAGGAACAGAACAGTTACATTGACACACGGTTGTCTTAGTGTATTCTGATGGATTAGGAACAGAACAGTTACATTGACACACGGTTGTCTTAGTGTATTCTGATGAATTAGGAACAGAACAGTTACATTGACACACGGTTGTCTTAGTGTATAGATGGATTAGGAACAGAACAGTTACATTGACACACGGTTGTCTTAGTGTATTCTGATGGATTAGGAACAGAACAGTTACATTGACACACGGTTGTCTTAGTGTATTCTGATGGATTAGGAACAGAACCGTTGTCACCACAACCTGCACTTTAATCAGCTTATTCATTAAATTAAACATACTCGTTTGAATGAGGAGACCACTGTAGTAATAAATTCTCATTGGAAATGGTCTTAGTATATCTAAAAGGGACTTAGTTAATGGTGATGACACCCTACTAAGTTAAGATTAGGCAAATTATCTGCATTGCTATATTCTGACAATTTACTTCAGCAAGAAAATAATAATATTTCTAGTTTAAATAACCTGATGCAAAATTATGTTATCGTGGCTGACTGTTTAATCTTTTCTGATAGGTACTAACAGTATTATAAGAGATATTGTTTTGATTCGGGAGTACATGTATATTCCCAAAAAACGTCAACATTTATTAGCTTCTTTATTAACTTACTAGCTTCCGCCCGCGACTTCGTCCGTGTTGCATAGTTACCTACTTTGGACTAAAGCTAACTTTAACGCGCGTGGTGATCAAAACAAAATTATGTTGCTCTCCCCTTTTATTTCCTCTTTCAACCAAATATCTCACTTTAAAAAAACCTACGTCTGTTTCCAGGGTCCCCACTATCTCTGTACCAAAATTCATCAAAATCGGTTTGGCCATTTAGGGGTGAAGACGTAACAAACAAACGAACAAACTTACTTTTGCATTGATGGTTTAACTGAGACTAGGTTAAGTGATGAGACAGTATTATCTAGTTCTTCCAATGATACTGTTGTAGATTCTTTAAATTATTAGAGCTGACAAAAGAGAAGTCTAACAATAGTATTTTACTTCATCACCAGAACATGAATCGCTTCTCCGGCAAAATGTTAGACTTGGAAATGTTAGTAGATAAATACATATTTTATGTTTTTGTGAAACTTAGTCAAAACCCGATGGGATGTTATTTAACGTAAATAATTTCTCAGTTGCCAGTGCGTACAACAGATCCACAGTGGGTGGCGGTACCCTGATACTTTGTAATAGCTGTCTCAGCTATAAGGAAAGGAAGGATATCACCGCTCACTCTGTTGATCGCTTATGTGAGGTAGCATGTGCGGAGGTTGAAGGTCATACTTTGTTATGTGTCTACAGACCAGCTGCATCAAACCTGTCATTGTTCTTAATCACTACACACACACACTAAACACACACACACACAAGAAATTTTAAGTAAACTTTTTACAGATAATTCAGTAGTTTTTGTTTGTGGTGACTTAAATATTGACCTGTTAGTTAATTCAGCAGAAAAAAATATTTTTATCTCAATGTTTAAATCATTTAATTTAAACATTTCTTTAATGATGCGACTAGAATAACAGCTACTACCGCTAAAAGTTAAAAGTTATACATAACATTTAACTGAAAATGATATTGAGAACTTAGCTGTTGAAAATCATAATGTAACCACAGATACATACATCCAAGGAATACATGACAAATCATAATGTAACCACAGATACATACATCCAAGGAATACATGACAAATCACAATCTAACCACAGATACATACATCCAAGGAATACATGACAAATCATAATGTAACCACAGATACATACATCCAAGGAATACATGACAAATCATAATGTAACCACAGATACATACATCCAAGGAATACATGACAAATCACAATCTAACCACAGATACATACATCCAAGGAATACATGACAAATCATAATCTAACCACAGATACATACATCCAAGGAATACATGACAAATCACAATCTAACCACAGATACATACATCCAAGGAATACATGACAAATCATAATGTAACCACAGATACATACATCCAAGGAATACATGACAAATCATAATGTAACCACAGATACATACATCCAAGGAATACATGACAAATCATAATGTAACCACAGATACATACATCCAAGGAATACATGACAAATCACAATCTAACCACAGATACATACATCCAAGGAATACATGAGAAATCATAATGTAACCACAGATACATACATCCAAGGAATACATGAGAAATCATAATGTAACCACAGATACATACATCCAAGGAATACATGACAAATCATAATGTAACCACAGATACATACATCCAAGGAATACATGACAAATCATAATGTAACCACAGATACATACATCCAAGGAATACATGACAAATCATAATCTAACCACAGATACATACATCCAAGGAATACATGAGAAATCATAATGTAACCACAGATACATACATCCAAGGAATACATGACAAATCATAATGTAACCACAGATACATACATCCAAGGAATACATGACAAATCATAATGTAACCACAGATACATACATCCAAGGAATACATGACAAATCCAGGACAATCAACAGTATCATATTTATAGAACATAACTTCAAAATACAGGAAACTCAAGACACAGGAAACTCAAGACCAAAACAGAATATCAAACCAGCATGGCAACATTGGCTAGAAAATAACATAAAACAATTAAGAGCAGACATTGGTAGACTTACAGAATACATTAACAATAATAGATCAAGTAAAGCAGTTAGGAGAGTTGAGGCTATTTTTAGAATCCATTTGAATCACACGAGGCACGAGAATAACAACATGAAACCAGTGGAGTTCTTAGACGTTCAGAAGCTATAAAAAAGTTCAACAGAGCAAAAATGATAACGCTATATTGGCCACCAATGAATAAAATAATATTCTATAGAAACCTAAAAAAACCAAATTCTGACACATTACGACACTAACACAGACACACCTACACAACCTACAAAATAACAATTAGAAACATATTGGGCTAGTATTTGGGAACAACAAGCACGACACAATGACGAAGCAGCATGGACATAAGAAGCAATAAATAATTGAATTGAATTGATAACAGAAGAAGAAACAAAATGGAAAGCAATAGATGAAATTTAATGGAGTCGCCTCTGTCGAGGCTGATATCACACATATAACAGGCAGATTACATAATTGGAAATCTCCTCGTATACACTAAGTACACAATTTTTGGTTCAAAAAGTTACCGTCATTATACAAACCAATTGCAAGAAACATAACACAAATCATACTAGGACAACAAAATGAACCAGAATTTATTGCCACAGGTATAACATACAGGCTGTCTGAAACTAAAAACTCACTAAAACCTTCCCAATACAGACATGTGATTGCACACGTTTACCTACAATTTATAAAAATGACAGAGGAGCAGAAGGGATGCAGAAGGAGCCATATGGGATGCAAAGAACAGCTCATAATAGACTCGACATAAACATGTCAGCCACCATAAAGAACACGAATCTTCATTGCACCTATAAAAAGCCTTTGACAGCGGTCCCTCATTCTTGTTTGATAAAAATAAAATTTATAAAGATAATACAAAAATAATAGATTTTCTAAGCAGCATAATGTCACAGTGGAAAACCACACTGCAAATAAATTGTAATCACAATAATGTTTCCATGCGACAAATATTCATCAAAAAATGGTATCTATCAAGGTGATTCCCTGAGTCCCCTGAGGTTCTGTCTCGCGCTAAACCCTCTGTCCCATCTGTTGCAGCGCTGCCAGGCCGGATATAGTCTCAAACACAGTATAGAACAGACAACAATTTCACACTTCATTTACATGGACGATATTAAACTATATTCACAAACCGAAAAAATATATGAAGATACTAGTAGAAGCTACAGCAGATTTTAGCCAAGATATAAAATATGCAATTTGGTCTGGATAAATGTAAAACGCTTCACACGAGGCAAGATACGACCTGGCAACTATGTAGTTAATAACACAGACTCCATAACAGCGATGGAACCGTCCGACTTATACAAATATTTAAGGTACACACAATTAAAGGGACTAGATCACGTTAAAATTAAATAAACACTTACGGCAGAGTTCAAGAGAAGACTAAACGTTATATGCAACCGTGCGGAAACATATCTGCATTTGCAAAATGTCATACATTCGCCGTCCCTTATGTGACATGTTCATTCGAAGTTATTAAATGGACATAAACAGACACTGAACAGCTAGAAAGAACTAACTCTCACAAAACATGTTAACTTACATCCTACATCTGCCATAAATACACTAACAATAAAAAGAGGAAACGGAGGGAGAGGCTTTATAGACATCTATGGCGGACACAAGTCTGTAGATTATAAGCTTTCTTTCACACGAAATCGCACACTAGTAACATACACAAAGCCATAGTCCAAAATGATCACAATTACACCCCACTTAACTTAAATGAACAATTAGATACCTCACACAATACTAACGAAGACCCGCAGACACAAAACATTGAGGATTGGAAGAAAATGTTCTTCATGGCCGACGTTGGTAAGAAGCTGTGATGAATCACACTGGCGCTAGACCACCATACAGTGACCATCACTTTAATAAAATTATTAAAATTACTGCATGCATAAACTTCGGAGAAATTCATGTTTCCGCTACGCGAACGTTCGGCCATTAGCTAGTTTTCATATAACGGTTCTCTAGATAAAACATATATTACTATTCGGAGGTTTTGTTGTTGACGCCAGACAGAGCACGTGGCGTAGGCACATATACACATTATATGCAGAACGGGGTTCGGGGCTCCACCTGATGCTAATTAAAGACATGCATTCAACTTCCTATAAAGATTTGCCACTATAGCAGAAACATGCTGGCTTTTAGAGATCAACTGCAATTAGTAATCTAGTAGAGCAAGTGTTCCGAATACAAGCGACTGCAAACCGAAGGGTTCCTGACTAGGCCAGGGTATTGTTAGGTTGTTCGTTTGATATGACAGTAGCAGGCCAGACATTGGGTACTGGTAGTGTGCCACCCCGTGGTTCAGTGCGCTGGTATACGACGCGGTCGGGCTTATCGTGGTGACACTGAGCTACCAGCGTGGATGACAGCCCCTGCGTATATATATATATGTATATCACTGACTAGATTGTCCTTTGTAGCCATACTTCGGTTGAATTGTTTTTCTGATAGGACGTCGATATAACGGATAAACAACTACGACTGTCTCTCTTAAAAGCAATGTATTGAACAGCTTTTATTGAAATAACTCAACCAAGTGCATCTGAATGCCAATATTTGTCACTGTCGACTGAATGTAGGTAGGTCCTGTGTAAATAAAAGATTGTGTAATCGTAGCGAAATGTTTATTTCACGTCACAATATAATAAACACAGTTATAAATATTTGCTGTACAATAAAATTACTAAAAAATAATATAATTAAATACTGAGTGAACATTTCAGTTAAATAAAATTGCAGAAAATAATTGTACAACAAGATTGCGTCGCACTCCAGGTTGCAAGAATCCTCTAGTAAGCTGTGCTCGTTGCAGCGCCTGCCTGGTACGTGATACCTGGTACGTGATACCTGGTACGTGCGGGTGCGGCACTCTCACAGCGATATCAATCCTAACGGTGGAATACTCTAGTACTCGTGTACACTACTGTATCAGTACGAATGGTACGACGTACGACGTACGATGTACGAGGTAGACACCTACACGAGTACACGTCACTCGCACCACCACTACTAAGCGTTGAGAGAACACCCACACAGACTACACTTATTGACTATATTGATTTATATACTGAATGACTTTATTGGATAACTATACTGTTATCTCACAAGGTGCACGCGCGGCGGGGGAATCGGCGGGCTGTGGGGGAGGCGGCGCGGCTGGCGTCGCGGGCTGGCTCCTAAGCATTCTTGGTCTCGTTGGGCATAAACGATACCACGATAGCGAGAAGCGCCGTGTACGTGCCAGCCACCAGTCCCACCAAACCTACCACGAACAGCACCACGTCCTTGATGAACCGGAAGTTCCGGGGCCCGAACTTTTCAGGGTACGACACGCAAATCTCCATGACGGCCGGGAAGCAGATGCCTAGCGCCGATAGGCACAGTGCACCGAACAGCGAGATGAACAGGCCCAGCCGCGGCACAGCCACCGCCAGCACGACTGGAACAGAGAGCCACCATCTTACCAATTCCTACATTCTTAGGCCCCATCTTGCTGCCCTTGTCCCATTGGAGATGGGGTTGAAGGATAATGCGACACAAATGTGTGTGTTGCTAACATTACCGACATTGTAAGGCTAGTGGTCATCAAGCAGGAGTATAACAAGTCAGTGGCTGCAGGCCGCCAACGACTCCGATCTGAACGGAATCGTGAACCGGTAACCTAGATCCTCCATCAGTATGCTTAGAGGATCGTAGCCCTGGAATATTTCCAAAAAGGCATTGCATTGTCAACAGATCCAGGGGAATAATGCATATTATTCCCCTGGATCTTTTGACATCCTGGATAGCAAAAAAACTAACTAATTTATTTGCCAAAATTTAGGTGTACAAATTGTGATCTTAAAAAGTTATAGCATTTCAAAAATCAAAATCAAAAGTCATTTATTCAAATTAGGCTGAAAATCAGCACTTTTTGAACGCCAGATTACAAGAGACAGTCCCACAAAAACGCCCTGCTCTTCGCCACTTCCTAGTGTTTTAGCGCGGAAAAAGAAGTGGCGGAACAAACTCCCCAGCAACACATCTGTCTGTCAGGTTAGAAGAACCAGATTTTATACA
Organism: Ochropleura leucogaster; assembly: GCA_958449745.1. Classification (NCBI taxonomy): domain Eukaryota; kingdom Metazoa; phylum Arthropoda; class Insecta; order Lepidoptera; family Noctuidae; genus Ochropleura; species Ochropleura leucogaster. Next base: position 24,370,779 of record OY288200.1, read on the forward strand.
ATTCCGTTTATCACAAGAAATTATTAAAAAAATAAGAATTTATTCATTCATTGTCAAAATAATAAATTCACCAGTCTAACGGGTGTGCCCGCTTACATGTGCAGTGAAGAAGTCACAGGTGATAAACTAGGACCATAGTGCAAAAGAAATAAGCTAAACAAAAAAAGATTTTACCAATAACAGTAACAAAACAAAAAAAAAGAACTTGGTCAACAAGACGACCAGTCACCACAAAAAGCACCCGTTCACGAGCATAACGCGAAGATCAGCCATTAACTCCCTCGCCATATTTGAAGGAAGGAGGTAACCCGACCCACGACGCTACCGCAAGCAATGACATCCGAGGGTGAATGACGAACTTGCTGCCGGTTTTTGAGGGCAATAAATATAAATAATTATATTCAGTCAATGCTCGAGGTCACTAGTTAACCACATGTCAACTACCAGTACCAATTTCCCATACGTTCCCGTACAAGAGGACGCGTACAGTTGTGCCTATGTTGGACTACTCCAGGGTTCACATATGCCCTGTTCTTCTGTACTAATGGACTCATCCTAAATTCACTTTGACAGACAGACATAATGGAACTAAGTACTGACGGTCAAAATGTATACAAGAAGTTTATAGACCGTCGACAAGCACGTGATTAGTGTTAGGTTTGACTGTACTCACAGGTGAGCAAGGAGAGACCCACGCGTAGCCCATACTCAGCGGCTCGCAAGCGCGCGGGCGGCGCGCCGGAGCGCGTGAGCCGCGGCAGCAGGTAGCCGCGCCACACCACCTCCACGGGCACGTAGCAGTGCAGCCCGTAGCTGATGAAGATGGCCACCACGAACATCGCCATCACGCTCGTCGCCAGCCTGCCGACAACAACACACTTACTTCGCTCGTTTCGTTTAATCATTTGCAAGTAGACAGATGCCAGCCACCATGTAAGTATACCAACTAAACAATTCGGTTAATTTACCGTCCATACTTAACTTCATCTGTATTTATTAGACGGTCTTAATGTATGGAATAAAAGATTCATTTTAATTGTCGGATATGATACCTACCTATGAGTTTTTGTGCTCGTTCGCCGTACAAAGCCATCTAGCGGTAAAAAGCGGAAGGTGGTGAATTGTTTTTACTGAGAGGGGTATTGTAAAGTTTCCTTTGCGTGAAGTGCAAGTGTAGCTCTCTGACTAACGTTCAATGTCACTCCACCAAAATATTTATTTTATTCAATTGTTTTTTACCCTCTCCAACAATTTATTTTTAATTATAGCATAGATCAAATCAATATTACATCAAAATAATTTATATAGTTAGGGTCTGCGACCGACCGTACCGATTTGTGGCGCAAATTCTTGTTGACGAGGTGACGCAGTGCGTGCGCGCGCAATGTCCGATAATATGACGCACGTCTGCTCACCTAGTTGATTAGTCGAGCGGCAGCCGGCAGCCGGCAGCCGGCAGGACTAGCTCGGCGACATGCTGATGGTGCTCACCCGTGCGCCGTGCGCCGAGCGCCGAGCGCCGAGCGCCGAGCGCCGAGCGCCGAGCGCCGAGCGCCGCGCGCCGCGTCAACAATGACACATTAAATCGAGTGTCGACACAATGCGTATAACTCACACGAGTATCAAACTACGTTTTCAATTCTTGCGAGAAAATAATAAGTTGCTTGTTTGGATTGCTTGCATTCAGTGAAATCAGTGATTGTTTTGCTAACATACATACGTATAGCAATAAGGCAACTAGGCTACTACAACAGTGACAGGGTTTCACTATTTCAATTGGACGGATTGATCTCCTTTGACTCTTTTGAGCACGTGTGTCGTTGAAGCGCGAATGTGATTTTTTATTAATGGCGTGAAGGCCCCTGCCGAGTGCCGACCGCCTTGCTTTGTTTAAAGCACTCTGATAGAAATTAATGTGTTTTAAAGTAGATCTATGAGACACTAGCATCAACTAGGTATCGTGTTGATTGCACCTACATTGCTCGTAATGAAGTGTTCACCTACTTGTAACCCACTGCCGAGTGGAAGGAGGAGGGCGAGGGGGGGGGGAGGGCTGGCGTTGACTCCGCCTACTGCATTCCTGGTACCAAGTGGATACGATATCTGTGCTGGGATCGTTCGGGCTCGTTGCGTTACCCCACGTGACAAGTGCCGCGGACGGAACACAATCATTCAATTCCTGACTAACTGAGTAACTGGGCCCATTGCGGCGTACTGCTTAACTAAATAATAAAAAAGATGTTAACAAAAGCTGCTCGGTTGCAGCCAACGCTTGCCTACCTTATTTCTCTTAAAAGCACATGTTTGTGCTCTATTGTCTCTACTTCGTTAAAACTTTACTGAAGGCAGGACGTTGGACTAACCACCAATTCTTCCCAATTACTTTTTAATACTATTTAATTTCACAATTATACACTTTGAAACAAACCCAAATAGCGGACATCATGACCCAGAGGTTATGCGCCTCGCCTCTAATGTCTGAGTTCAAATCCCACTGTGACTTTTTCAATTCATAATTGTACTTACTAACGTTTATATAAGACATCACAGACATAAATGACTACGTTGCTATTGTGAGAAAATCTGGACTTATAATGTTTTTTATAAGTTTGAAATCACCATCCGGCGTTGAGCGAGAGTGGTGATCAATGCTCGATCAATCCTTTTTCCAGCAGTCGAAACATTGAGATTCTCCTATTGTAGCAACATTTGCGTTTCAAATCTACGGACTCGAGGGAGAGGGATAACTGACTGTTCCCAGTCATAAACGAATGCAGCACCGAATGCAAACCCGTCCGTGGAGCAACCTTGAACAATATTGGTGGTTGGTTGGGTCATTGTGGAGAAGCCCCGGGCTCTATGATAACAGCCGCGTGGGTCGAACTTTATGGTTAACCTGCGCTTGCCAAGGTCAGTTTGTGGATGGGTGAATATCATTACATACCGGGATTCCACTGTGTAGGTGTAGGTAGTGTGGTAGTGAGGGTCGATAGTCCAACAAAGAAAACCAGTCCAGGGGTACCAAAGTACGTACTATCCGGGTAGTGGAGGTCAGACACGCATTCTCTAAATGTAAAATGTCGGTATTCGGCTGCATCCGGTAAGACTGGAAACTGACAACAATAAATTTGGGAAAAAGCAAGTGATGCATTAAAGTAAATGTAAAGCAAACATTGCCTATGTCAACAATGTTCGCATAACTTAAAGTACATACTTAAGGAATCAATCCTTTAATACATGAGTAGTTACACCTAGATATCACAAGATTATTTTGAAGTCCCCTGGAATAGGTGGCAAGCCATCTACCGCGCATGCGCTGGCACTCTACAACTACTGACAATTAATAGAGTGTGTATACTGACGGTCCATGCGGCAGGTCGAGCGTGATGGAGTCGCTGCAGTCGGACACGCAGAACACGTAGCCCAGCGCACCCACCACCACGTACAACACCACGATGATGGTCATGCCAACGTTGAGCACGCCGCACGGAGCGCCGAACGACTTCGGAGTGGCCATGTTGTTCTCCAGCGCGATCACCTGCCACACGCACGTGTACACTACTCCTCCAGCGGGCAACTATGTAGCCACAGTTCTGTGAGGAGTGGGCTCCACTGGCTCATAGCCCACGTGGCTACGGCACGGCTACGGGATGCTACATATTAATTAGTGCATTATTAACTTACAATTTACAAGTCAGGTACGAATTAATTGAACAAAATAATTACATACAGATGCATCAGCAGTGTTACACTCTCTGTACCAAATGGGAAACGTCAAAAGGCCTTCAATATGTGTAAACAACCGTCGCGGTCGCAATGCTATAGCGAATGATGGTGACATGAAATGACATAGTGATGATATTATTAATTCTGAAGGACGGCTCATCAAGACACAGATCGCAGGGCAACCAGCTCGTAGTCACGCGAAGCGCAGACTCACCACTCCGACTGCCGTGAGCGCGAATAAGATGGTGCCGAAGAACAGCGGGAACGTGGTGGGCGAGCCCCAGTAGTCCAGCGGCGCCGTGGACTTCTTGTTGGTGATCAGGTAATAGACCACGATGCCTAGCCCTATGAACGTCAGCACGTTGGCGAGGGCGGAGAACGGCGCCAGCAGCTTTAGGGTCGGGATTAGGTTGAACAAGATCAGCGGCAGCAGAATGATCAGCATGTGCACCTCTATCGGCAGCTCGTAGGACGGGTCGGTCATCTGCAAACAATCACTGCTTACAGAGGTGAAGGGTGGCATTCCTTTGATATTAAACATTATTAAAAGGCGTATGGTTGCCTCATTGCGTATGCGTGGTGGAATTGCTCCTTAATGAATATTGACGTAAGGAAGCGGTCACGACGCCGCCCCACTTAACTCAATTGTATGGGCCGCGCTCCCACAGCAGCGCACACCGGCCGGGCGCAGCCGAACGCGGCCGAACGCAACCGAGATCATAGTGACATGAGGCGTATTTACAATATGTACATGGCTAGAACGCATGGGTGTGACTCCCGTATAGATTGAAAATCACTTTTTAATCAAAGTCTTCCAAAGTACAACAGCAAAGTATACTTTGTGGTGACCAAAGTAACTAGCTTTGCTCCAAAATATAAAGTGCTAGTCCGCATGCAACTAATCATGTAAAACTACTCAGATTAGCTTAAATTCTTAAAAAAAAAATGGGTAGGTTAGGTTAAAACTGTGAGCTCCTACGCAAGAGCCGAGCGACTGTAGGGGGCGGTGCCGCGGCAGCGGCCGTCGATTGCCAGAAACGACTTGCGTTAATAGAAAAAAGAGATTGTTTTTTAGTAGGTTACCCGGAACTGAACTATTTAGATTAGGGTAATTACTTATTGAGTAAAATAAAAATTTAATTAAATTATTATTAAAATTTCCCAAAAAAAAACTAACATTTCTAAACTAAATGAAATTAAAGTTATTAAACATACTACCTAACTTATAAATAAATTAAAAAATATCGTCAAAAAATTAGTCCTCAATGCCGTCAGTTGGTAATGTCCCCAAGAGACTGGCCGCGTTGCCACGTTGTATGGCAACGCTAAGCCTCTGGCCAAAGTAAAAGCCAGTCTTTAGGTCACGGGAAGTGTCAACCAAACGTTTAGATATTTCCTTAAAAAGGCTGTGAGCACAAGGACCCCACGGTCCCAGAGTTTCCAGACCCCAAACGGGTCGAAAATCAATGACATTATTTTAAAGAAATAAATAATAATTTGGCGTTTTGGCCGCGTATAAATTGGAAAGAGGTATGTGCACGTATGAGTTACAAACTATACCTACACGAGTAGTACGCAAAATTCGTGTATACTTTGTAATCATAAATTTATAAAGTGCATTACAAAGTATACGCGAGCAGTTTCCTATGGCTGCGTTCTGGCCATGTATAGGTACAATGTAAATACGCTGACATGAGTAGGATATAGGAAATCAAAGTATGGAGAGAAGAAGCTGGCATACTTACCTTCTTTATATTATCAGCGATGAAGACGATGTAGACGCAACATATCCCGAGCTGGTAGACCACCAGGAAGACGTCGACGGTGATAGAGAGTGCGGCCGCGTACCGGCGCCCTGGGGGCGGGCCTGCCTCGAGCGCCGCGGCCATGGACTCTGGGTACGTGAGCAGCGGCACGCGCACGCGCTGGCAGGCCGCGTACTGGGACCGCACCTGCACACGGCACATGTGCGCTGCTTTACCAACTGCACTCACTGCTTCTTCAAGCAACATGGCCATGACTAATTTTGTTATTTAATCAGAACTTCGGCTGAGCTGAGAGCTGGGTGCTGAAACGAACAGCTGTAGCAAAGGTGAGCTGTGAGAGCGAGGGAGCAAGTAGTGTGACTCACGAGCACGTGAAGGCAGTGTGTGACGAGCGCCCCGACGATGACTGTAGCCAGCACCCCGGTGACGAGGCCGGCGCGCGCGAACGCCTGCGGCATGGCCAGGATGCCGGTGCCGAGGCTGCACTTGAGCAGGTGCACCAACGTCTCCAGATTGCTACAACATAAATGTCTCTGAATTGTGTCGTTGAATATCACTACTTGTCACACGTACACTTTATATTAAAAGGTTTGGATTATAAATAACCAGCGGACGTTGTCCAGCTGCCGTGCAGCAAATCAAATATGAGCGCACCACCGGCCGTGTCGTCGTTGTTATATACACACAACATTTCTTCCAAATCGGTGTAGCCGTTTGAAAGGACTAAATTTAAAAAAATGGTTTGACCAAAATTTGTTTGATGTTTAGTTTATTAGATATTTTTAAGCATCAAACTGGTGCCATTATTTAGTTTTTCATTAAAAACACTATGACTATCAAATTTCATATCAATATCATTTAGTGCTACGGAACCCTGTTTGTGGGAGCCCGACTCACACTAGATCGGTTTATTTTTTTAGTTTAAAGAAGTTTTTGAGTTGCGTTGTTTAAATATCTTCTATATAATATAAAAATGAATCGCAAAATGTGTTGGTAAGCGCATAACTCAACAACGCTTGGACCAATTTTACCAATTCTTTTTTTCAAATGTTCGTTGAAGTCTAAAGATGGTTTTTACGGCGAGAAAAAGCGATAGGGTAGGAAGGGTAAGTAGGGTAGGTAGGGTAGAAAAATTGCATTGCAACGCATGCCGGGCACAGCTATTCTTAAATAAAGATTTAGAATTTAATGGACTATGACTTACTTCGTCGGATTCGGAAGACGACGATGCTCGTGAGGATCGTATGAGTCGGACGAGCATTGTCTGCGGACAAACACAATTCATTAATAACACAAACCCATGCTGTCACACTATTATGTTTTGCCATCAACTTGAAATTTAGCTTGTGACCTTTTGACCTCCCAATTCGTGTCGGACCAAAAACTTACTATTAAGCAATTTCGCTCTAAAATATGAATCAAGAAAATATTCTCATCTCAAATTATTATCTACCAAGAAATCATTCAATCCTTACCCATAATATAAAAGCGAAAGTGAGTTTGTTTGTTTGTTATGTCTTCACGCCTTCATGGCTAAACCGATTTTGACGTAATTGAATGCTTTTAATAAATATAATATACATATTTATGATGGCCAGAGGACGTGGTCGGACACCACATAGCCCTGGAGTTTATGAGCTCAAACTACTGTTACAATGTATACTATACATACATACGGTGACGTGACATAGTCTAATACCAGCGGACAAGCAAGACGCTTCCAACGATATCTTTCGAATATATTCTTTGAAGTTCAGAAGTTATGAGAGACTAGCTTTTGCCCGCGGCTTCGCTCGCGTAAAATTCGGTAGCGCCTTATTGATTCGTAATAGCAACGCTAAGTTTTCCCGTTTCTTCCCTATTTCTCCCTCATATCCCACTCTATTTAAATAAAAAATAGCCTATGTCCGTCTCCTGGTTCCCAACTATCTCTGTACCAAAATTCATCTAAATCGGTTTAGCCATTAAAGCGTGAAGAGGTAACAAACAAACAAACAAAGTCAATTTCGCTTTTATAATATTAGTAAGGATAAGATGAACATACATACGTTCCAACATTTTTAGCAAACAAAATTATAAATTTCCTTTTGCTTCATAGTAGTCGTTAATGTTGTCAGATTATCTGGTGACTTTGCCCTGGAATGTGAATGTGGAGCACCACATTCACATTCGTTAGTTGAACAGCAGTTCCACTGACGATTGGGCACTTCATACCATATGATGTGCCCAATCGTACCCATATTATTTGCTCGTCACAAGATAATATTATAATGGCATGGCAATCACAGAAAGACATAATTCATCAAGGTTTCAATGATACACGTTTAATATGAATAAATTGATTGCAGATAGCTGGAGCTGGAGCCTGGAGAAGGCTGCGATGCTGTACTCACGTGTAGGAAGGCGCTGCTTCGCGCCCGGCTGCGTCCACGGGCTGCAGTCGCACGGACTCCGACTTGTTGCCGTCCGATATCATTGTCTCTGATAACACACAACGTGCTCCGTCAGTAACGATCACTAAGTCCGCGTTCAACGTTCAAGTAGGGACACACCAGAACTACTTCCAAACTGTAATGTAGCCGCGGCTGCTACTCACAGTCGCTCACAGTCGGGAGCCACGGCAGCGGTACTTCGGCTCTGGCCTTCTGAACTGGCCTACTTCGTGTACAACCTTCTCAATTATTGTCACTGTAACATGGGTTACTAAAACGTTTACCAATTTTATGTTTCAGATTTAAGTTTTTTTATGTCCTCCAGTAATTTTAATATTCCTATTAAAATCATTCTACATTCTGATAAAAGGCATCATTCACGTTTCGATCAAATTGTGACAAAAGTGAAAGCGGCGCCAGATAAAACATAATAGGTATTTACCTATGAAAATGCCGTTTTGTATGAAAAAATTTAAACGATTTTTTTTCATGTATTTTTTATTTGCATTAATCGAAGTAATCACCCATGCAATCAATGCATCTTTGCCAACGCAGTGGCAGTTTATTGATGCCCTTCTTAAAGAAATCAGCTGGACGGGAGGCAACAAATTCTTCAAAGGCATTTTGTACTGCTTCTCGGGTATTGATTTATTTTTTATAATGCATGGAACAGATATTGGTCACATAAGGAGATACTTAAAAACAGTTTCCATGACAGCGAAGAAAAAAGTTTGCAACTCGTTTTCTTGCCATGCCTGACATAATTATTATGTATGTCAAACTTGGGCATTGAACAAAAATCCCCTTCTTAAACTAAGAACATGTCAGCGGGGCGTGGAAAGGTGTATGATAGGCGTTACGAAAAAAGATCACAGTAGATCAGAAGAAATACGATCCATAACCAAGGTGGTAGATTTTATATAAAAGTAAGACAGTTGAAATGGAGATGGACAGCACATAATTATGATCTTGCCACATGTCCTGTCCATCTCCATTTCAACTGTCTCCGATAGCAAAACAACATGTACCTACTAAAATGCTAACAGAGTGGCAACCACGAGATGGTAAAAGGAAAAGAGGCAGACAGGCAAAAAGATGGATTGATGACATAAGGAAAGTCGGAGAAGCTACCTGGTCAAGAAAAGCCAGGGACAGAAGTGACTGGAAACAGCTGGAAGAGGCCTACGTGTCACAGGACACGCTGTTCACTAAACCGGACAAATAGATTTGTGTGACATTATAAGTTTGTTTGTTTATAACTTTATGTTGAGTTTCAGAAATAAAGGTTTAATAATATTTAACCGACTTCAAAAAAGGAGTTCTCAATACGACTTTATGGTTGTTTTAAGTTAGTTAAGCGATTTCTCTTTCAAGTATAGGCCGATATTCATTTTTTTTTAATTGTTGTTTGTATAGCTTGTAAAATTTATGAGTTATCAATCAATCAATCAAAATCATTTATTTCAAGTAGGCCAGCTACAGGCACTTTGAACTGTCGAAACATTGACAACAATAAAAATTAAGCTACAGTCCCAGTCACAAGGCATAATAACTGTGAAAGTACTGTAGTTGCCGATTCCAAAGCGTAGATCTCTATGGAGAAGAATGGGCAAGAAATCTATCTATCTTCCATAATACATTTTTTTTTCTTTTACTGTCTGTGGATGATAATTATGCTTGTACCTTTTAGTAGCAATGGAAAATGAATACTCGATAATATTTTGTGTGAGATATCATTATAACAAAACTAAAAAAAGCTGCAATAAACAGCACTAAAAATTAAAAATAAGTTTACTTCCGGAAGTCAGCAGGTAACAAAATTATGTATTTTATCAAACAAAACTCACCGATTTCCGGAAGTTAATTTATTCCAGATTTTTTTTATGCGATGTCATAAAATAACAAAAGGGGGTCAGTGTTATGATGACATCCTGCATGGTACTTTAGTATAAAAGTACCAGAAGATAGAAATTTAAATTCATTAAAAATAAAAAGACACCACAAAACTATGAATGTCGAAACGGCTTCAGCTCAGCATTATTCGAAATGTGGACTTTTCTAGAATAGTCCTCAATGTGTAGTACTTTGGCTGTATCCTACGAGTGCGTGGTGGTGTGGGGCACTCGGCAACATACACGAACTCTAAACTATGAGTGCGCAGCCGCTATATGTTGAGGTTCCCTCCGTCACGCGTCACTCGACTGCACGACTGCACGAGCCTGTGGGGCGTCTCCAATGACATTTAATTTAGTTAAGTAGTTGCCTAAATACGTTTTTCTTAAGTCAATTCTTGGTCCCAAAGTCGTGTAAATTGTATCCCGTCACCTCTAAATGATAAAATAATAATAATAACGTTACAATTTGGTTTGACGAACGTGATAAAAACTTTCAACAAATACTTATTGGTTGTACTGACACTTGATATTTTTATTTTGAGATATGGCACTTTTGCATACAACTACAGCATTGATTTGAATAACATACAACGACAAATAAATTGAGTTATTCTGTGTAATGCAAACATGATAACGATCAATGAGCTTTTAATATATTGCCGGTAGTTACAGTACCTACCGCTGCTATATAAGTAACATTGAAAATACTGACAATCGTAGTTTTATTTGAACTTTTTTTTGTGTAAAAAACATCGATCTTGAACAGTTTACGGTTACAATACAAAAAAAAAATAAAAAACATGCCTGCCATGTCTTCGTCTTCGGGGGACTCTTTATATAAGAAAATATTCTACAGATTGGTTTCCCGACTGCTATGAAAATCTTCTTCCTATCTTTGTTCCTAGCACATTCCATCGGCAAATGCAAAACTAACATCTTGCTTTTTGAGTTATTTTTTTTTGACATGGCAGTCGTGTTTTTAATTTTAATTTATTATTTTGTTTTTATTTTTAACTTTTTAGTGAAAAGTTTCATATAAAACATGGCAGTCTTGTTTTCCGACGTGTTCCGTACCTACATCCGTAAGAAAAATGGAACTTTTAAAGGGTTTCGCGTTTTAAATGTTATCTGTATTTAACTGCCTGTATCTGCTTCGAAGTTCGAACCTGGGTAGGATTTGTCAATTTCAATGAGTATTTAATAAATCCGTATGTTTGGCTAGTTAATTAAATTTACACATAGAATATGAAGGCGCATTTTGAAATGCCCTAAACGGTTCTTTTTGTTTTCTGAACGCTGGGGTGGGGCAAATACAACTATTATTAGATTAAATTAAAATAACCCGATATCACACTATTAACAAAATTGTTTTTTTTCTTCTGGGGTAAAAAAGACTGTATTTGCCTTCCAAGACCAACAAAACCTGGCCAACAAATAACTATTTATGGCACTGTATTATGAAAACTCATGAAACAAATGTGATGAGGTAAATAGAACAAAACATACAAAGTGTGCGAAGCCCAGACGTGCTGACACTAGTACACGATACTACGGGCACTGTGGGCCCAGGCGCGCGCGCAGCCGGCACGGATAAGCACTGGCGACTGACTCCCACTCACGCCAACACGCACTCGCGCACTTGCCCCAATTACCGTCTCTTGTGAATGTACCGGGATAGCGGGACAGCAACACTAAAACCACAATAAAAATATGGACAGTACGGAAACTACGTACTAACGTTCGAAACGGCACACTCACACAAACACGCGAATCTGCAAGACCTCTAAGCGGACATCGCGGTGCTGTTAGTCGTAAGTGTCGCGTCAAGACGAGTGGTTGCGTTTATCTCCACACAATGCATGAATTAGACAAAATCAGTTTTATAGTACCCTGTCTTTGTTTCCCAATAGTTTATCTGAAGAAGCTATTCATTAGAATGACAATTTATTATACTATAAAATTTTAAAATAAAGCATTCCGATCATGTCGTAGGAGACGAAAGTATTTTTTAGTAAATAATTTGTAACTATTTAATATAAAGATATTTTTTTAATGCAGTGATTGTTTAATAACTGTCACTCGCATTTTCGGGTTAAAACCCAGTACATTTCATTTCAAGTTAGAAAAGAATGACCTTGACTCTATATTAGAATTGTTTCATGCCTCATACACGCTTTACTAATACCTACACGCTCATAAATAAACAATAATCATAGGAAAAAACATAAAAAAGATTATTGATTATTTATTGAAAAGTTAAAGTTAAATTCGCACAAAATATATTTTTGTTAAACTTAATTGTCGTCACGCGCGCCCGTCATGTCGGTGTCCGATGAGGACCGAACGCAACGATTTCAACTTTCCGCGACTCACGCCATAACTTGTAAAAGGTTACGCCATATTCACAAAGCTCACAAGTTGTTGTGTATATTAAACTGTTCCATATTGTAAACGATCTTCTTTTACTGGTATTTACCAAAGTCATTACATTATGTGCCTATTTCAATTTTATTTGTAAAATAGTTATTTTAACTCGATTGTTTGATCCCTACAGAACACAAAATCAGATGTTTGAATAATACAGTTCAGTTTCAAAAACATTTAGAGTGACAACCCTAAAGCTGCAGTGGAGCGTAGGTATTTATTTCTGCAAATAGGCCTAGTTTCCATACTGTAAATATTTATACTGTGCGAAAACAATCATACCGCCAATTGTCCACTTAGTATCAGAGTCACACTCAGGCACTTCCATGGGCAGTATGGGTACATCGCCGTCGAGGCGCACGTACGAATTCATTCCTGAATTAATCAATGGAAAATAAATGGAAAATCCGCAGCGTATGACATCTAGTTTTAAATAGATTGTTAGCAAGGTTATTACGTAGAAATATGCAAGTTCAATATGGAGCTTGACGTGTCTGTAGAACCAATACGGAGTGTGACGTGTGTGTAGAAACTGTATGGAGTGTGACGTGTGTGTAGAAACTATATGGAGTGTGACGTGTGTGTAGAAACTATATGGAGTGTGACGTGTGTGTAGAAACTATATGGAGTGTGACGTGTGTGTAGAAACTGTATGGAGTGTGACGTGTGTGTAGAAACTATATGGAGTGGGACGTGAGCGTAGAAACTATATGGAGTGGGACGTGAGCGTAGAAACTATATGGAGTGTGACGTGTGTGTAGAAACTATATGGAGTGTGACGTGTGTGTAGAAACTATATGGAGTGGGACGTGAGCGTAGAAACTATATGGAGTGGGACGTGAGCGTAGAAACTATATGGAGTGTGACGTGTGTGTAGAAACTATATGGAGTGTGACGTGTGTGTAGAAACTATATGGAGTGTGACGTGTGTGTAGAAACTATATGGAGTGTGACGTGTGTGTAGAAACTATATGGAGTGTGACTTGTGTGTAGAAACTATATGGAGTGTGACGTGTGTGTAGAAACTATATGGAGTGTGACGTGTGTGTAGAAACTATATGGAGTGTGACGTGTGTGTAGAAACTATATGGAGTGTGACGTGTGTGTAGAAACTATATGGAGTGTAACGTGTGTGTAGAAACTATATGGAGTGTGACGTGTGTGTAGAAACTATATGGAGTGGGACGTGAGCGTAGAAACTATATGGAGTGGGACGTAAGCGTAGAAACTATATGGAGTGTGACGTGTGTGTAGAAACTATATGGAGTGGGACGTGAGCGTAGAAACTATATGGAGTGGGACGTAAGCGTAGAAACTATATGGAATGTGACGTGTGTGTAGAAACTATATGGAGTGTTACGTGTGTGTAGAAACTATATGGAGTGTGACGTGTGTGTAGAAACTATATGGAGTGTTACGTGTGTGTAGAAACTATATGGAGTGTAACGTGTGTGTAGAAACTATATGGAGTGTTACGTGTGTGTAGAAACTATATGGAGTGTGACGTGTGTGTAGAAACTATATGGAGTGTTACGTGTGTGTAGAAACTATATGGAGTGTAACGTGTGTGTAGAAACTATATGGAGTGTGACGTGTGTGTAGAAACTATATGGAGTGTTACGTGTGTGTAGAAACTATATGGAATGTGACGTGTGTGTAGAAACTATATGGAGTGTTACGTGTGTGTAGAAACTATATGGAATGTGACGTGTGTGTAGAAACTATATGGAGTGTTACGTGTGTGTAGAAACTATATGGAGTGTGACGTGTGTGTAGAAACTATATGGAGTGTTACGTGTGTGTAGAAACTATATGGAGTGTAACGTGTGTGTAGAAACTATATGGAGTGTGACGTGTGTGTAGAAACTATATGGAGTGTTACGTGTGTGTAGAAACTATATGGAATGTGACGTGTGTGTAGAAACTATATGGAGTGTTACGTGTGTGTAGAAACTATATGGAATGTGACGTGTGTGTAGAAACTATATGGAGTGTTACGTGTGTGTAGAAACTATATGGAGTGTGACGTGTGTGTAGAAACTATATGGAGTGTTACGTGTGTGTAGAAACTATATGGAGTGTAACGTGTGTGTAGAAACTATATGGAGTGTGACGTGTGTGTAGAAACTATATGGAGTGTTACGTGTGTGTAGAAACTATATGGAATGTGACGTGTGTGTAGAAACTATATGGAGTGTTACGTGTGTGTAGAAACTATATGGAATGTGACGTGTGTGTAGAAACTATATGGAGTGTTACGTGTGTGTAGAAACTATATGGAGTGTGACGTGTGTGTAGAAACTATATGGAGTGTTACGTGTGTGTAGAAACTATATGGAGTGTGACGTGTGTGTAGAAACTATATGGAGTGGGACGTGAGCGTAGAAACTATATGGAGTGGGACGTAAGCGTAGAAACTATATGGAGTGTGACGTGTGTGTAGAAACTATATGGAGTGGGACGTAAGCGTAGAAACTATATGGAATGTGACGTGTGTGTAGAAACTATATGGAGTGTTACGTGTGTGTAGAAACTATATGGAGTGTGACGTGTGTGTAGAAACTATATGGAGTGTGACGTGTGTGTAGAAACTATATGGAGTGTGACGTGTGTGTAGAAACTATACGGAGTGGGACGTGAGCGTAGAAACTATATGGAGTGTGGCGTGTGTGTAGAAACTATATGGATTGTTACGTGTGTGTAGAAACTATATGGAGTGTGACGTGTGTGTAGAAACTATATGGAGTGTGACGTGTGTGTAGAAACTATATGGAGTGTGACGTGAGAATAAGCGCTAAAATGAACTATCTAAAAGAAAATTCTAGGGTTACATCAGATTATAATGCGCCTTCAAAAATTAAAAAAAAAATGCTAAACTGACTTTCGCTAGTGTTATTGCCTTTTTTGGCACCGACTTCTGGAATTAAAGTTATTTTCCACTTTTAGTTGGTCCCGTAAAAAAATACAAACACCGTAAAACAATAAACCGTACAAAAATAGTTTTACGTTAGCTTCATTAGCGGTGTTGTGATGGTATCTCACATAAATTCTTATGGAGTTATCATTATCCATTACTACTAAAAGATTAGCCGATCATCAAAATACACTATGGATACAGTCTTTGATTCAAAATTGTTGGTAGTCTAGTCAACAAGTACTTTTTTAGTCAAAACTTTTAAAAGTCTCGGAAAAATATGGTTGAGGGCTCATTCGATTTGCGATCGCATCTAGAAAGTTTTTGAAAAACTTCAATCGGATCTTTTTTCAAAATCAAAATATATCAAACAGTTTTCGAGATATAAGTAGGTACCCAAAAAACTAAACCCCTTTTTTTGTTTACTAATTTGTTAATAACTTTTGCAAATCGAATGAGCCCAAAACGATATTTTTCCCAGACTTTTAAAAAGTTTTGACTAAAAAAGCAGCTGTTGACTGAATATGGGTGCATTTAAACTTTTTACATTTATCAAAACTCTTTGATTCCGTAACTCATTCAGAGTGAGTCCATAGATATAGAGATGGTTTACTACGAGGCACGTATACAATAGGTAGGTATTATAATGTGGATTCATGATACCGATTAGGCACTTGTGAAATACATAAAATAAAACAATATGTTAAAAGTCCACTGTCATAGTTTCCTTTGTGTGTTTATGTTTATTGAAATACACTTGTTTTTGTGACCGCCCGTTGAGACACAACTCGCTTGATAATACTACAGCAACAGTTTACAGAACTGTTCATGAAATTTTCATAAAATATTATTTTATGAACCGGACGCCAGAAAAGAAATTTGCCGACAACGTGTTCGTTCAGAAATTATGTTTCTGTACTTTTCAACGTGAACAATGTGTACATAAACTGTTAAATAGATAATAACGGGTTTTTTATGATATAAAAAACATAAACCATCAATATTATGCACCTATTATATAGTAATATTTTTCAATCAATAAAATGAAATTCAACTAATTAAATGACATTTCTAGATTATTTGGACGGTTTTTTTTAAAGGTTCAACCACCTAGAGAAGTTTTCTAATACTTTTAAACCGAATTCCAAAAAACATGAAAAAGAGCTGAATAAATTATTGGGGTGGAAAAAGTCGGTGGCAAAAAGTCAACGAAACCAACAAGTCACCGGCTTTCGGAAAAAAAGTTATTTACCACTTTTTAGTTTTTTGTTTTTGGAAGTCTGTTTTTTTTTAACATCATATTTTCAATTTATTTCTCTCGGATCCAAATTGTTTACTGCAGGTCAAATTTACGTGGCCTTAAGTCCAGTTAGGGCTTTAGCAAGTTTTTAATTCCAAGAATTTGATCATTATTGTACCATGAACTTACAAGTCCTACTAATTAGATATAAGTAAGTTATTTAAATAAAATAAAAATGACGTAGAACTCAAAACATTACATTATGTTTGCGTACTACAAATGACTACGGGCTACGGGCTACGGGCTACGGGCTACGGGCTACGGATAAACGCCGCTACGCGCTACGAACTCCGCCGTTTAAAGACCGAATGTAAAAATTAATATAAAAGCTAAACATTTTAAGCACGCATTTATTACCTTATTGCTTATCAAAATAACTAAAAATGGTGAAAATTATTTAATTCTCATAAGAAGATACTATTTTACAGCCGTCAAATGTATACATTTTGGAGGCAAGATAGATTGATTAAAAGGTGTAACACAATCTTATAAAATTAATGCTCCTGGATAAAGCTCATCTTTACATATAACATGAAGTCGTCGCTTCCACTGACTGTTCGCTTAGATATTTTAAACTAAGTACTCAACGGATTTTAATGTAGTTCTCAGCAATAGATAGTGATTCAAGAGGAAACTTTACACGTTCATATACCATATACCACGTGAGTATACCGTGGGGTGTAACTAGTCCTTCTGTCTATCTATACATAATATAAAACAAAGTCCCCTGCCGCGTCCGTCTGTCTATCGGGATGTTCGCGATAAACTCATATACTACTGCACCGATTTCCACAACTCGATAGCGTGATGCTTGAGGAAGGTTTTACTATAAAATTCGTTAAGTTTTGTATTATTATTTCTGTGTACTACTACTACGGTAGCGTCGTGTATTATTGTAAATAAGTGAATTATTGTAAATAATGATGATTAACATTTTTAAACACGCCTAAATGTTTAATTGTAGAAAGTTATTATTTAGAAAGTTACAAATAATAACTTTCTACAATTAAATAATTAGGCGTGTTTAAAAATGTGTTAACATGTCAATGCGATTTTGAATTCTAAGTGGTTGGCATGAGGTTAAAAAAATCGCATTGACTAAATGTTATCAAAGTGTGTTAATAAAGTGGGTACATAATAATATCTACCTACACTTGACCATTAGGACAGTCCAAAGCCTGCAAGACAGTGTCATGGAAAATATTATCACCAATTAATTACAATACAAACTGAGAAATTGTTATTATCAATGAACGCGGCGCGGGCACGCCATGCGCCGTGTGCCGCGCGCCATTGGTGACAGTGAATTTGTACGGATATCCCAATTATATAATAAGCTTATAACTTTGTGGTTTTTCATGATACAGTTCTGAAATTTTGTACATAGATTCTTTAGACAAAAATATTGGACAGGGGTGTTTCGGCTTTCGCATAAACTAATAATAATGTTGTATAGGTCTACAGAAAAGTCAGCGGTGACATAATAATATGTCTATCTCTTAATCATAAGATACTAGGTATATCCAATTTACAACTTACTTTTAAAAATTGACATTCATGAAACGTTTATTGGAAAGCTAAGTATTTACATAATTACGGTATTAATACTTATCTGTTACTTCGTGTTCAGGCTATATCAGTATTTGTAAATTACTTTTTGAATCATTTAATTCTGCCATACCATTTGAAAGTTGTCATTGGTTTAATCATTCTCAAAATGAGTCGCGCTCTTGAGTCGCTTCGCATGTCGCGGTCGCTGACCCTACCCCCGCAACGTGCACCCCGCACCCCGCACCCCGCACCCCGCACCGTCTTGCCTACTATTTCTTTAGCTAATTCTTTCAATTATAATTATCTTTTCGTTGAAAAGATAATTATAATTGAATTTTTGTTTTGTGTTTGTTTTCTTAATTAATAACCAATTCGTTTAGTTTTGTTTCGTGTCGATATTTATTGGAAAATACACATATCAACACGGTCTAGGGATATTTAAAAAAAAGCGAATCTACTATCAATGTGTTAATTTTTTATATGAAATGTACTACTTATACTATATTTAAAAGATACACTATTTAATATTCTACCATTTTTTTAAATAATGGTTAAGGTACTTAGATTAAAATTTCAGGATTTTATAGAAAAAAAAAGCATAGACGGAAACCGTATATGAATTAACCTTTATTTAGTGAGTAAAAACTGAAAAAAATAGAAAAAAAACATTTAATGTTTATAAACTTGAAGGTTAGGAGTCTGAGAAAGCACCCATGATGTTCATAACACATCGGCAACGATTCGGCATGCTCAGAACAAAGTTGCCAATGTCTTGCTGCGGAATATTGTCCCATGTCCATCTGAGGTACGCATAAAGTTGATCTTCTGTAGCCAGATTTTCAAGAACTTCCTTCAGAGCTCTTCTTTGCAGCATATCCCACGCATGCTCAATGGGATTTAGATCTGGCGATTGAGCAGGCCAGTCTAAGGCCCTAACATTGTGTGTGTGTAACCAAGATGCAACCGTTCTCGCCGTGTGTGCTCGGGCATTGTCGTGCATGAGCAGGAAATCTTGCCTGATGTGTGTTCTGTGGGGCAAGATTACGGGCCCCAGCACCTGTTGGACGTATCGTTCTGCCGTCATATTGCCCCGGACCCTAACGAGATCCGTCCGTCCTCCAAGGCGATTTCCCGCCCAAACCATATTCGTTCCTCCTTGGTATGGGTGAACTTCCTGAGGGTTCTAGAGATAGCTCCATCACCCAGTAACTCGCCACACACGCATCCTTCGTGAATCTGGATGGAAGCCGAACCTGAATTCATCCGTGAACAGCACATTGGACCATTGCTCACGGCCGCAGTCCACGTGGTTCCGAACCCATTCTAATCGTCGTCCACGATTGCCTCTCCGTAAAGGTGCGACCTGGAGTGGTCTACGAGAGCGTAGATTGCTTTCACGAAGTGGCCTTTTATCAGTTTGGTCACTCGCAAGCACTTGGTGTTCCACTCGCAGCCTTTGGACCAATTGAGTCGCCGTTGCATTTGGTTGAGGTCGTGCAGTAATTTGCAAAAATCGGTCTTGTCTGGGGGTAGTGATGACTTGGCCCCCAGTGCCTCTCAGCTACTTCACCTGTGGCACGATAGCGTGTCCACAATCTTTAAATTACATTTTGGTGTTGCTGAGGCTTTAGGGACCCTAAAGTCTCAGCAACATTACGCTGAACAGACCCAGCTTCCAGAATTCCCACAACTCGTAACATCTCCGCCCTCGTTAAATGTCGGCGTTGCATGGCTACAATACCTCAATTTTAACTTTAACTTTCGTTTAAAAATGAAAAAAAAAACTGTAACCAAACCTAATTCGTATTGTTTTCTAAATTTCGCACAAATGAATATTCCCTTTCCTACACATCAAGACATTTTTATGCAACCGAAACAAAAGAATTAAAAAAAAAATGAATTTGGAATTAGTCCGAGATAAATTACAAACAAATCGGTGTATAAAAGATTCCAATGCGGCCAATACTTTTCGAGTTATTTAATTGAGTATGAAATATCCCTAGACCGTGTTGATGTGTGTAGATTTATATTATGTGCATTCAAATATTTAAATCACTTAGGTGAAATTCTTTGGAGATTATTAATCCATACAACTCATTTTTGTTTAGTGATAAGCTTATTTATATATATGCTAGCTTCCGCCCGCGACTCCTTCCGCGTGGCATAGTTACTTTGGGCTGACGCTAAGTTTAACATACATATATATACTAGCTTTCGCCCGCGGCTTCGCTCGCCTTAAATTCGGTATAACACCAAGCAGACCTGCAGTTTTTGCTCTTGCGCCTGATCGATTTGTAATAGCAACGCTAAGTTTTCCCTTTTCTTCCCTCGTACTCCCTCATATCCCACTTTTTTTTAAATAAAAATAGCCTATGTCCGTCTCCTGGTTCACAACTATCACTGTACCAAAATTCATCAAAATCGGTTCAGCCATTAAAGCGTGAACAGGTAACAAACAAACAAGCAAACAAACAAACTCACTTTCGCTTTTATCTTCTCTTAATATATATAAATCTCGTGTCACAATGTTTGTCCTCAATGGACTCCTAAACCACTTAACCGATTATAATAAAATTCGCACACCATGTGCAGTTCGATCCAACTTGAGAGATAGGGTATGTAGGGTAGGTAGGGTATGTAGGGTAGGTAAGGTATGTAGGGTATGTAGGGTATGTAGGGTAGGTAGGGTATGTAGGGTATGTAGGTTAGGTAGGGTATGTTGGGTAGGTAGGGTATGTACGATAGGTAGGGTAAGGGTAGGCAGGTAGGTAGAAAGGTAGAAAATTGTATTGCAACGCATGCCGGGGCACAGCTAGTAATATTATATATAGTAAGGATAACATAAAAGCGAAAGTGAGTTGTTACGTCTTCACGCCTAAATCACGCCATTTACCGATAACCGATTTTGATGAATTTTGGTACAGAGATAGTTGGGACCCTGGAGACGGACATTGGCAAATTTTTATATATTTTTTAATATGATAAAAGGGGGAGAAAGGGTAGCGAAATATATATTTTTTCGATCACCACATGCGTTAAAGTTAGCATTAGCTCAAAGTAACTATGCTAGTAATATATAAATAAACAATAATCTTACACAGCTTTAGCGATGTCTTTGCCTTTTTTCAAGTTTTTTTAAAACTTGAACATGCTATAACTTTGCATTCCCAGAGTTCGGCAGTACAAACTATTATATTAAAACTAATTCTAGGCAACGACTAGAAAAAGTTTTCATTAATTAGACATAAAATTGCTCACTAAAATTACACGCTGCCTCCCGTAATATTATTTTGGTAATGATGCTAATGCTAATAAGTACGTAATGATATCTCGATTTGCGTTGCCGCCTCTACACGCCACACGCTCCTAACAGTACTAACGCACCACCAACACGTGAACTTTACCGTATGTAATTAAATTCGTGGCCAGTTTGCCGCCAGACATAGCCCTCCTGGAACTCTGCCGGCAGGCCGGCGCGGAGCTGGCGGAGCACGCCCGACACGCTCACGCGCGGCACGACGGGGGCGCGAGCCACGCTCGGCCCGCTGCGCCCGCGTATCTGTCTAGGCACGCCGCGGCTGCGTGGCACGCTCGGCGCGGTGGACGCGCGTGATGCTCTAGGCACACCGCGACCGCGTGGAAATCTAGCTGCGCCGAGGGCGCGTCTAACGCTACTCTCACTGGAGGCGCGTGACGAACTCGGGTTGCTGGGGGTTCGTGATACGTTCGGGATGCTAAGGGCGTATGGGACGCTTGGGACGCCAGGGGAGCGTGATGCGCTTGGGACGATGAGGGCGTGTGAGACGCTCGGGTCGTCGGGGGCGCGTGATACGCTTGGGACGCTGAATGCGTGTGAGTCGCTCAGCACGCTAGGGGCGCGTGATACGCTTGGGACGCTGAGGGTGTGTGAGTCGCTCGGCACGCTAGGGGCGCGTGATACGCTTGGGACGCTGAGGGTGTGTGAGTCGCTCGGGTCGTCGGGGGCGCGTGATACGCTTAGGTCGTTGAGGGTGTGTGATTCGCTCGGGTCGTCGGGGGCGCGTGATACGCTTGGAACGTTGAGGGCGTGTAAAACGCTTGGGAAACCGGGGGCGCGTGATCCGCTTGGGACGCTGAGGGTGTGTGAGACGCTCGGGTCGTCGGGGGCGCGTGATACGCTTGGGACGCTGAATGCGTGTGAGTCGCTCGGGACGTTGAGAGCTTGTGGGTCGTTCCGGACGCCGGAAATGGACGGCACGCGAGGAGTTAACAGTGTGTTTGTCCGACGCGACACGCTTGACACGCTCACTCTCGGTACGGCGTGGGTTCGTGGTGGACGCGGTATTCGCGATACTCTGGGGGTGCGCGACGCGCGCGGATGCGTGCGGTCGAGATCCACCCGACGCATGCGCGACGCACGCGCGCCGCTGTTTCAGGCACGCGGCACGATCACTCCCCACGAGCACTGCTCACCAGTCCGGCGGGAACTACAACCTTCCAAAGAACACTTCCTTCAAATAAAACGTAAGCGTCTACCAAAAAGTTAACACATCATTCGATCTCACTGTCATATTACGTAATGCTTATTGTACGGTGCAACCATACATTTTACTGGTTTTCTCTCTGATACCGGAACGTGCGCTGAGTCTGTGAGGGGAAACAACTAGTGTGTGTTGCACGCACCACGGTGGCACCCGATCGCGCTGTAGCCACAACCCGAACGTGACGGCGTACAATCACGCGGCAGCCGACACGTGGCCGACCCGGCAGCGCGCGGCGGAATGCCGGGACGCGGCGCGTGGCGTGCGGCGGGGCGCGCGGGGCGTCGGCGCGGCGCGGTGCGCTCGGCGCAGCCCGCACGGCGCCATCGCGTCGCCATTCAACTTCATAATTATGCTTTTTATTTAATAATAATGAGGTGTTTGACTAAAAAAGAAATATTGCATTACATAGATGTTTCCTTTGTAAGTATATTGATTGATTTAATTTCAACAAGCACTTCAGTTTGAAGATAATGAAATTTGTGGAAGGTCTCAAACAGCATTTCGAGCTACATTAAAGGCGATCTAGGAATTTAACTAAAAATAAACTAAGTAAACGGGATACTTTTGTTTCTTCATTTATTAAAGACATATATATATTGTACGGGTTGTAAGTAGTTAACTCCGTACACTGATTTGTCGTGAAGATTTTTAAGTTGAGTTAGTATAGAGAAACACTTTTCCACTAAAATACACAAGTTGAGTATATTTAAGTTAATGTAAGTTACAACGGTGGAAGGCGATTATTTCTCTTAGTTGTTGATAGCTACCGAGTTATAAGTTCACTACATTGGAATTCGTCCGTCATGTTATTTTATTATGCGACAGTATGAGGCGCATCGTTGGCCGAAAGTAGGTTGACGAGTAAGCAATAAAAATGTACGGCGATGAGACCGTACATATTGGCAACCCCTTAAAGAAGCAAAGATGAGTAGAGAGAGAGAGAGAAAGAAACGCCTTTACAAAGTCAAAGAATAAAGTAAAGTAGTAAAGATAAATGTACAATATAAGTCAAATGAATTAATTAAAAGTAAAAGCAATGTTGTCGTGATGTCCTTGACGTTGAACATCGCAGCCGTGGGCGACCGTTGGTTGTCTTCTCTGGCAGTCTGTTGTCGAGATCCCATTGGTTGAAGCTCGATAACTTCATGCGTAGGCTTTTTATTTTTCTTCCTTGGAAGTTGGGTTCTGAGCACTCTGCAGTATTTCCTTATTATTATCCACAGGAAAGTGATGACAGCAATTGTTAGTAAAAGATAACAAATTACATATTGATGTACGTCATGGTCTGTGATAGTGGATGGTAGTTTAGGCTCGTGCTCTTCTTGGAACCGCAGCTTTTTGTCAATTTCCGCGAAGTCGTTTTTCTTGAGGCGGAACAGTTCATGTGGCGTGTTATGTAGTGTCACGTTAACAATGTTGTTTATCGGCGAATTCAGGTTCGGTACGTGCATGTCATAGTTCACGTTGAGGTTGCTGTTGTACTGATTGTATGAAGTGATGGTGAGATCTTTTGATCGCAGTACGCATCCTTGACTCAAAGTAACTATAGCAGTCGATGTGATTGTTTGCGATATTACGTCGTTATTACAAACTGTACGTAATTCGCACCTTCCGCAACAAACAACAAGCCAGCTGTTTGATTCTTGTAACTTTATCCATTCCTCCTCGCATGACACGCTGTGTACGTCACACGGTGACGTACTCGTCGTAGTACGGTGACCCAGGAGTTTTGCTTCGCACGGCGCATTTTTGTTATGTAAGTTGAAGACTAGCATGTTTGCGTTACAAATGAAGTTATGTTTTTGTCTTTTGATACATAACTTGACATCTTCATCTTTTAGTGAGATATAAGAATTCATCTCAAAGTTTACGGCAATGTATTGCGAAGCTAACTGCATCTGTTTGTAATTCGAGTCTCTCTTGAATGGTATAGCGATGGCCCGATAGTAGGTGAACTCCACATCCGAAATTAAAGGAATGTGAACTTCGAACATAAAGTAGTTCATTGTTATTCGCGCTTTCACGTATAACAACTTGTAAAGTTCCTTGATATCTTCTTTGATATTTTCTGTCGGCAATGACAGTGTTCTCGGTAATCTGCCAGCTATGTCTTCCAGTTGTTTTACAAGATTGACTGGTGATATCAAGTGCACGTCCATATGCCCACTGTATACATTAGTGAGAGTATTTAGGAGCATGGTTTGAATTTCTTTGAGATTGTGTAGCAGTAGAGATGCTGTGAGCGCAGCAGAGTTGAAGTAACTTGTTGCCATCGATATCTGTATTTCTGTTTCTATACTGGCTAGGTTCGTCTTAGTTTCTTCCATGAATTTTTCTATCATTTTACACTGAAGCTCGATGTTAGCGTCATTTTTCTTCAATACGTCATTTTGCAGTTGCATAATCGACGTTTGATTTTTTGCAAGTTCACGTAAATAGTTTTCGTTTTGTTGTATCGCTTCAATGTCTTTATGGTATTTTTCAGCAAATTTTTGGTCTAGAACGCCGAATAAGCTGTTTGCTATCATGCCCACTCCGTCAATCAAACCGCGCTTCTTGCGCGAAGATAACTGCTTGTGAGGAGCCAGCAGGATTGTATTGTAGAAGTTGAGTAATTCCATCTCGTGGGAAAGTTGATCGATTATTGGTTTGCAGTAGCTTTGGTGAATATTCTCGCAAAGGCCATATACTCCGTTGATGTATTTTTCAATATGTTGAATGCCGTGCCAGTAGTTAGTTAAGTTGTAGTAGGTAAGCAAAGTCCATTCATCGTGAATCAGTTCAACCTTGCCAACGGTGTCGTAGTAAATCGGTCTCTCAGGTTCCAAGTTAGTAATTTGAGTGCCTGACCTTTGTTGTGAACCGTATGATCCGTTCACAAGTATTAACATTGTGAAAAGAGACATTAAAATGTTTGTA
Source organism: Ochropleura leucogaster (assembly GCA_958449745.1). Classification (NCBI taxonomy): domain Eukaryota; kingdom Metazoa; phylum Arthropoda; class Insecta; order Lepidoptera; family Noctuidae; genus Ochropleura; species Ochropleura leucogaster. Next base: position 24,396,229 of record OY288200.1, read on the forward strand.
AGACATTTTTTCGTAGTTGGTTTCGTTGTGGAAGGTTTTACCGATGTCTCAGCATTTTGTAAATCTGTTTTGCATTCTTCATCACCTTTGTTGCTCGTAGTATCGATGGGTAGAATTGATAGTTTTACAATGGGTCGTTTGATGACACCAGTTTGAGTTTTTAGGGTTGTCACTCGGACATATCCGTCCGCTCCAGGGTGAAGTTTTAGCACCCGTCCCATAGCCCATTTTCCTGGGGGCAAATTGTTATCCCGGATTAATACGATGTCCCCCTCGTTTAGGTTTTTCCTTGGGTTATTCCATTTACTGCGTGTTTGTAGTTGCGAAAGATATTCGCTTGACCAAGTCTTCCAAAACTGTTGGTGCATGTGTTCCGTTAATTGCCATCGTTTTCTTAGATTTATTTTGTTTTCGTCAGTATAGTCAGCACGTGGTAAAGACATTGTTGGTCCCCCCGTTAGAAAGTGGCCTGGTGTCAGGTAAATATAAAATTCTTCGGGGTCTTCAGTGAGTTGGCAGAGCGGCCTGGAGTTCATGCGCACGCCTCTATCTTCGCAAGAAGAGTAGTGAATTCTTCATACGTCAGTTTTTGGTCTCCTAGTACTCGACGAAGGTGATACTTCATCGATTTGACCGCTGCTTCCCATAGTTCACCAGCAGTCGGCCAGGCTGGCGCATTAAAATGCCATTGCACTCCCATGTCTGCGATGTTGTTGAAGAAGTCAGGTGACAAGATTTGCTTGAAGTCTTCAAATTCTTTCTGCAGCAACCTTGATGCGCCGATGAAGTTCGTCCCACAGTCTGAGTAGACGTGACTTGGTGTACCACGCCTGGAGCACATTCTCTGGAAGGCTGCTATGAAAGTTTCAGTACTTAAGTCCGATGCAAGTTCGATGTGCACAGCCTTTGTTACCATGCAAACGAATATGCATATGTATCCCTTAGAAGTACGCACTCCTCTTCCTTTGTTGAGCTTGACTTCGACGTGTCCTGTGAAGTCAACTCCGGTGTGGGTGAACGGTCGCGAAGGTGTTACTCGTTGTGGTGGAAGTTCTCCCATTAGTTGATTGAAATCCGATGGCCTGTGGCGGTGACAGCGCACACAGCGCCGTAGTTCAGCTTTCACAGCTCTATTGCCGCCAACGATCCAGTATCGTTGACGAATATACGCTAAAGTTAGTCTGGCTCCTCCGTGTAAAGTCGTGAGGTGAGCTTTTTGTATCACAAGGTCAGTAAGTCGTCCACTCTTAGGTAGAATAATTGGATTCTTCATTTCAAAAGGCAAACTGGAGTAGTTCAGTCGACCCCCAACTCGGATTATGCCGTTGTTGTCCAAATATGGTCTAAGTTTATAAATATTGAATTTTGATGAAATATTTTCTTTCTTCATTAGTTGTTTATATTCTTGCGTAAGTTCCGTTTGTTGAACATATTTTATTATTTGTTCCTCAGAATTGTTTAATTCGCATAAACTCAGGCAACCGGTGTCACGTTTTTTGCTGTTACGTGCGTTTCCGATAAATCGTTGTATCCATGCTACAATTCTGATTGCTTTGGTCAACGAACTGCAATTAGTTAATAAGTTATGAATACAATTATAAGTTGAATTGTTTTTAGCGTTCATTTTCGCTTGGCATTCGCTGCCTAAGTTAGTCGTAAATGTGCATGATAAGTTTTCTTCACGACTTTGTTCTTGGAGTGTAGTCAGGAATGTAGGGCCTTGCCACCACAAGTTGAATGTTTTTAGTTTTGTTGGTAGCAATCCTCTTGATGCACAGTCTGCGGGGTTATCTTGAGACTTCACATAGTGCCATTGCTCTGTTGGTATGCATTGTCGAATTTTTGCAACTCGATTGGCAACGTATTTTTCTCTCTTAGATGTGTCCCCCTGTATCCATGCCAAGACCACTTGAGAATCACACCAAACAGTCGTAGTGATTTCGAACTCATTCAGCGCTTCTTTGATTTTTACGATGAGTTGCGAAAGTAAAAGTGCGCCGCATAGTTCAAGTTTTGGTAATGTGATTGTTGATAACGGCGCTACTCTTGTTTTAGCAGCAAGTAATGTTATCTTTGCCTTGTCTTGTTCGTCTCTGACGCAGCTGTAAACCACGCAGGAGTAAGCTTTCACACTGGCGTCGCAGAATCCATATAGTTCGATCTTCTGCTCCTTTGAACCGACCCAGCGCTTGATATTTATGTATTTTACGTTGGGTATGTCAGCTCTCAGTTTCAGCCATTTATCTGCTATATGCGATGGTAACTGATCATCCCAATCAAGTTTGTTGACCCACACTTCTTGAAATATAATTTTCGCTGCGATAGTTATTGGCGATAGCCAACCCAGTGGGTCGTAAAGTTGTGAAATTTCAGAAAGCAGCCGCCGTTTGGTTATTTCCGGTCGATACTTTTCTTCAAATTTCCAGTTAAACACAAATGTGTCGGCCTGCGGATTCCAACCAAGTCCGAGAGTTTTCATTGATTCTTCCTGCTTGAAATCAAAAGTAATTTTGCTTGAAATCTGGTCATCCCTTAAGTTTTTTAACAATGTTGGTTCGTTACTGGACCACTTGCGTAAGTTCATCCCGGCTCCTTTTAACATTTCGATAAGCGATGTTTGGAGTTCTTGGGCCGCATTCAGTGAGTTGTGGCCGCTGATGACGTCATCGACGTATGCTTCGTTTAGTAGTACTTTGGCAGCCATGGGGTATTTTTAACCATCATCATAGGCAAGTTGTTTGATCGTTCTCATGGCTAACCACGGTGCGGACTTAGTGCCGTAAGTAACAGTACAAAGTTGATACTCTTGCAATTTATCTAACGTAGTAGGTCGCCAAACAATTTTTTGCAATTGTTGTTGTTCCTCAGACAGCCAAATGCATCGGTACATTTTTTCGATGTCAGCTGTAAACACGTATTTGTAAGTTCTCCATTTTATGATAAGTTCTTGGATATCTTTTTGTAGGTTGGGGCCTTTTTCTTGTAGGCTGTTCAGGCTGTATCCCGTTTTAGTTTTCTGAGATGCATTGAAGACGACTCTGAGTTTTGTAGTAGTAGACTCTTCTCGAAGTACTCCGTGGTGTGGTAAGAAACATTCAGTAGTTGAAGAAGGAATAGGATTTGCTAGTTTCATATGGCCCAACTCTAGATATTCCTTAAGGAAGTTTTTGTATAACAGCTCAAGTCTACCATTTCTTTGAAACTTTCTTTCCAGCTGTAGCAATTGTGATACTGCGATAGTTTTCGATGTTCCGATCTTATTTTGATAATCCGGACGTAAGGGCATCTTCACAATGTATCTTCCATCTGAATCACGGCGAGTCGTTTCCTTATAGTAAGTTTCACACTGATCCTCTTGTGCTCGATCAGCGTTTTTTATAGTGACATCTTCACTCTCCCAAAATTTTGTTATTTCAGTCAAGTCTAAGAGGGTGACGTTACAATTAAAAGTTTCTAGTTTTCCACACAAAATCCATCCCAGTTGTGTCTGTTGCGCAACGGGTGACCTTGGGGTGCCTTTTAGTATTCCGTCCTGGATAATTTCGGCATAAACGTCAGCTCCAAGTAGAATGTCAACAGACCTTGAAATATTAAATTCAGGGTCTGCTAGTTTTAAGTTTTTCAAATAGGACCAATCTGGTCGTTCAAATGTGTTGTTCGGCAGTTTGTTGATTAATTTCTTCATAATCAAAGCTTCAGCGTTGAAAGTATACTCCGAATGGATTGATTTGCATGTTACGCTTAGTCGTCCCTTACAGTCGCCTGAGACAGATCCAACTCCTGATATCTTCGCAGTTAGTTTGTTCCTTGGTAGTCTCAGAAGTTGTGCTGCATTTTCAGTAATCAGGTTGACTTGTGAGCCCTGATCTACAAGCGCACGAAGGTTTATGTAAGTCCCATCTATTGTCATGACCTTAACTTGGACAGTTGTGAGTAAAACTTCCATCTCGTTGGCAGATAGATGATTGGAACTCGGTGTTTCAGCTTCTTTCGATGGTCGTTGACCTGAACGTTGGTTTTCAGTACTCGTTGAGTTTGTTGTTTTGTTATTAGATTTCCTATAATGCAATAGCGTATGATGCTTCATATTGCATTCTTTACAAGTTTTCGCAGAATTGCAAGTTTCGTTTTCGTGTCGAAACAGACAGTTTTTGCATAGACGCAATTTTGCAACTGTGCTGTTTCGTTGCTTTGTATCCGAGTCAATAAACTGCGGACATCGCATCAAAACATGATTGTTTTTGCAAAGAGGGCATTGCCCGTATGAAGTGTGGTAAGTTTTCGGATGCCATTTCTTATGCTCGTAATTTCGAGAAACATGTTTTTCAGTCCCAGCTGCCTTCTCTGAGCTCTGTGAGTCTTTCTTGGAACTCTTCATGGTTTCAAACGCCGTGAACTGATTTTCCAAGAACACCAGAAATTCTTGCAGTGTTGGCACTTCTCTATTATCATGCAAACTCTTTATGTACTCATTGTAGGTCCCACAGTCTAGTTTTTGTGCCATCAAGTGCACAATCATGGGGTCCCAACTAGTTATGTCAAAGCCAATGTTTGTTAGGCCGTTCAGACATTCCGTTGTTACGTCATGCAGCTTCTTCAAGTTATAAGCGTCTGGCTTATGTATTACAGGCAACTGCAGCATTGTGTTCATAAAGGATGAGAACTGTAGTCGACGGTTGTCGTAACGTTGAGTCAGTATCGCCCAACATGAAGAGTAGTTGTCGGCGCTGATGCTCAAGTGTTGCACCAGTCTTTCTGCTTCACCTTTCAGCTTGGTTTTTAGATGTTGCATTTTTTGAGCCTTATTTAATGTCGGGTTTTTATGAATCGTTTCAAGGAAAAGATCTTTAAACGATATCCATTTGTTGTAGTGGCCCGAAAACTCTGGAATCTCGATTCTTGGTGCTGATTGTTGATGATGAGCGGTGGACCACATCTTGCTTTTCAGTCGTTTCCTCGCTTCATCATATTTGGCTTCCATGCTGTTGAACATTTCATGGTACGTGTTTTTCGAGCCTTTTAGTAAGGCTTCTAGTTCCCAATGAGTGCTGTCAATACGCTCCCACTTCGACTTCAAGATTGACAAGTAATCGTCAAGTTCCCATTTTTCACTTAAGTTGTCAAAATCTTAATCTCTGGGCCTTAAAGTTACATTCCTGTTGAGTCAGTAAAGTCTTTGTCTTCTCATCAGATTCTCCCGCCGACAAGTCTGATAGGTCAAATTTCACATTCTCCTCAGTAGCTTGCAAGAGTTTTACCATGTCGGCTTTAGTTGTTTCGTACATGATTTTTGTCTTACCGTAGACATCGTCCATAAAATAGTTGATGTTTTTATCTTCGATTTCTTGCGACAGTAGTGCATGTCGTGAGTTAAAATCCACCCATTGAGCTTCTAAAGACGACAGCCGCTTGCTCAAATATTCCTTTGTTTTTCTTGTTTTGCTATCCTTGTTATAGTTGTTGCATAATGTTTTGATGTTTTCAAAACAAGCTGATTGTAGTGACAGCTTATTCATCTTGATTACGGAAGGTTCTTCCAGTTGACGAATGCTGTGCTGGTGTAGTTGGTTCCAGTGGTTGAAGAGCTTCTAGTTGTTGAAGTTCTTCTAGTAGTTAGTTGAAAGTTCTTCCAGTAGTTGAAGATTCTTCTAGTTATTTAAGTTTCTTCCAGTATTCAATATGCCTGTACTCTGATCAGGTATATGCGCCTTCTCAATCCAACTGGGGCGACCCGCTTGTGGGAGACCAATTGAACCGATTCGCTACCGTATCAAAGACACAAACACACAAAATACACAAAGGCTCGAAGGACCATAAATATACGGGTTGTAAGTAGTTAACTCCGTACACTGATTTGTCGTGAAGATTTTTAAGTTGAGTTAGTATAGAGAAACACTTTTCCACTAAAATACACAAGTTGAGTATATTTAAGTTAATGTAAGTTACAACGGTGGAAGGCGATTATTTCTCTTAGTTGTTGATAGCTACCGAGTTATAAGTTCACTACATTGGAATTCGTCCGTCATGTTATTTTATTATGCGACAGTATGAGGCGCATCGTTGGCCGAAAGTAGTTTGACGAGTAAGCAATAAAAATGTACGGCGATGAGACCGTACATATAATATATATAAGATATTTCAGGATTAGGACGACACAGTCAGTCAAACACAATTGAGTTTCTCTGTAAGAAAAGATTTATTGTTTATAAAATATGAAATTTTAACAAATTTGTGTTATTACTTATTGACTTACAAACGTTTATTACAAACCTGTAAGTTTAGAAACGACATTTATAGTACATTACTGCCGCGGTCTATAATGACTACTTTGCTGGTCGCTGATGGCCAAGCTGAAAGGCCTAGAGCGTAGCTAGGCTAGCTCGAGGCAATCATAGCGTGACCAGCGAAGCAGTCATTGTGGGCCAAGGTTTGTATAGTGCTTTACTCAAAAATGCAAGTACCTAATCTAAATAAAACCAGCAAGTAATTTAAATTAAAAATATATTGAGCGCTAATTTTTAGCAAAAAAGTTAGTAAATAAATCAAAATTTTCGCTGAACCGCGCTTTTGTTACTTCTTTGGTTTTTTTTATCAATGGTAGTTGGAATTATACAGCTTAATATGGAATAAAATCTTTTAAATGTTTTTTTTTACCTTTAGACGTACAAACAGATCTGATATGTTTTAAATAAAATCTTTTTGCAATTGATTTTTTAAAACCTTGAAACGTCAAAATAGCGGTCGGCAAAACATTGCCGGCCTGTTAGAGCGACCAGCAAAACTTTGCCGGCCGCTCCTTGAAACAGAACGGCAAGGTCGACTTTGCTCAAACAAGGTTGTCAAAATAATGACAACTTTACATGCATTGAGTAAAATATATTATTTAAATATTAAAGATAGTTGAAAATAATACAATATATTAATATAAAGCATTTAATTCATTATAAAACTATAACATTGTCAAAAAATTGAGGAGGAGAAAAACTATTAGTATAACGCAGACAGGCTGCAAAAAAAATGATATAATGTTAGCCTTTTAAACATTTCAGAGCAATCTTACTTGCATTCGATAGGATTCTAATAAAAACTTTTTATTATTACATAGCTATAAAAATATTTATAAAAAGTTTTTATTTCAGCATTTTTAGTTATATTATTATGATATAATACGCTAACACGGTTATAAAGTTTTTATTTTTAGCTTTAGTCCCGTCTTAGATACAAGTTTTAGTTCCACATCAAGCTATAGATTAAATACTAAGTATCTATATTATGCTTTAGTATTAAACCAATTCAGAAATCATATGCATCATCCCCTAGGGGATACGGTCACCCTGCTCTCACTCGCCTGCCTACCCTGGCGAAACCCATACTCATACATGTGATTGCAGCAATCACGGCAGATTTGCTGTCATTTATTAAAGAGTGCCGTTGTATATCACTGAAGATCTATCACCAAATTAAAATACAATCACCTCAAAAAACTGCGATGACCTTCCAAACGATAGTAGTACATAGCATTTTTGATCATTTGTCTTCGACAACTTCTAAAATATAATCGACGAATGAGTATATCATCAACGTACACGAAGTCAATCTAATACGCATTATCCTACTACTATTATAAAGGCGAAAGTTTGTATGTATGGATGTATGGATGTATGGATGTTTGTTACTCTTTCACGTAAAAACTACTGAATGGATTTGAATGAAACTTTACCACAATATAGCTTATACATCAGAATAACACATAGGCTATAGCTTATACATCAGAATAACACATAGGCTACAATTTTTGAGGTTTCTAATGTGAGGTCGTAAAAAAACACATTTTTTGCGCTTACATTGCAAACGCTGACTGAATCCTACAAGATAGATCAAAACAATGTACTACAGTATTGTACAACTTAAAAAGGTCTACAAAAAAGTCCGTGATGGTATATGTTTATCTCTTAGGAATAACACACAATAACCATTTTTTATCCTTTACTTTGTACGAGAAATAATGGCTTATTTACGAAGCGATTTTAGGCAATACAGTATTAATCCTTATCCAATTAAGTATCTTTAATACATTGTGCATTTAGTAAAGATCAATATGGCTTTTTACAGCATGTAAATTAAATAAATATTTTCGAAGATATCACAGATTTAAAATGCAGAGTCATAGCAATTTCGGCGATAAATACTGTTTCGGTGATAAATACCGGCAGCGGTGCCAGGCGAACGGGGCGTGGGGGGAGCGGGGTAGGTGCGGTGGGGAAGAAGTGGCTCATAGCCGAGTGCGCGACCCGAACACGGGCAGACGCGTGAGGGCAGACGTCGTTGACGGTTGTGTCCGTTTTGCGAATTTTCAAGGCAATTTGATAAAAACGTATGGTCGCCTACTTTAAGTAATATAGGCCTAAGGTTAGTTATTGCCAGGTTTCTTTTTGGCTAGGAGTTACACGTACAAAAAGATACTTCATTTTTACGAATTACTTCATTGATAATTCAATTACTATATAGATAGGTTACTTACAGTTAATTATAACAAACTAGCTTCCGCCCGCGACTTTGTTCGCGTGGCATAGTTACTTTAGGCTAACGCTAACTTTAACACCTGTGATGATCGAAAAAAAAATATCCTTCTCTGCCCTTTTCTTCCTTCTTTCTCCCCCTACTCTATTCTCACTTTTTTTAGCCTATGTCTGTCTTCAGGGTCCCAACTATCTCTGTAACAAAATTCATCAAAATCGTTTAGGCCATTTAGGCGTGAAGACGTAACAAACAAACTAACTAAACTAGAATAGTGCCGAGTTGATGGCAATAGGCTCAACCCTTATTACAACGGACTATAACACAAATGCGCATTTATGTTATAAAAAGCAAGTATTAGTGTGTCAACTTAGACAGAAGTGTATAATATCCTTATCCTTACTATCCTTACTCCTTACTTATCCTTACTATAATATTATAAAAGCGAAAGTGAGTTTGTTTGTTTGTTTGTTACCTCTTCACGCTTTAATGGCTGAACCGATTTGGATGAATTTTGGTACAGAGATAGTTGGGAAACAGGAGACGGACATAGGCTAATAATTTGAAAAAAGTGGGATGTGAGGGAGAAAGAGGGAAGAGAAGGGAAAACTTAGCGTTGCTATTACAAATCAATAAGGCGCAAGGGGAATTGTGTTACCCCAAATTTAACGCGGGCGAAGCCGCGGGCGAAAGCTAGTTAAAGATAACTCAAAAACTACTTGTCGGATCTTGATATTTTTTTTATGGGACCAAACGACAATCACCAGCTTTCGAATAAAAAAAGAATCATCAAAATCGGTTCACTCAGACCTGAGTTATGAGGTAACAAACACAAAAAAAAAAAAAAAACACTGTCGAATTGAGAACCAAATAGTATAGTTTGTTATCTTAACCTGTTGTGGCGCAATTATGCAATCACATTCCTTATTTGGTCAACCGTTGTGGTGTATCAATGTTCAGCGAATGTGACCTTTGCCTTAAAAGAGAGGTGCCACAGCTAATAGAGATATGAATGTGGACAAGAATAGGGTCTGTTGAGTGTTGACTTATTGGCTGCCTGATTTTATTCCATGCTTTGGTCCAACATGCATGGCTCACCAAACTATCACTGTCTTGAACTGGTTGAACTGACTTGTATGAATAGGTACCTATCTTATTATGAGTCTATAGCTATATAGCCATTGCACGGAATGAGAGGCGGAGGTCAATTTCGTGGCTCGCGTTCGCGCGGCACGTGGCGTACTAGCTTGCGCTTACGCCCGCGTCTTGGCAGCAGGCGGCACGGTCTCCCCCCCCCCCCGCTTCTCCTCCCGCGCTCTCGCTCGAGTCGCACTAGTGACGGGAAACCCGCCACACCACCCACCCACGGAGAGAAATACCCCGAACCAAAAGTAAAATAGTTTACAAATACAATACTTAACTTATAAACGAGAAGGCTTATTCTAACACGATACAGTTACATAAAAAAAAAACATTTTAAACGTCAACTGGTGTCTTAGCATGTACGTGACGGCCAGAGCGAGTTACGTATTGGGGTATGATGGAGGGGCTTGGTGGTTGAGGGTCGGGTTGAGCTGGGGTATTGGGTGAGGTTGGGACCGGATTTGGAGCAGGCGGTTGCCGAGGTGACATTGTTTCCTCAATGAAAGCTGGCTTATCGCGGTCCAGACTAACTTGCACCTCTCTGTTTCCCATGGTTATACAGATAGTCTTGTCGTTTCTACGAACTACAGCATGAGGTCCAGTGTAGGGTGGCTTTAATGACGGCCTGACAAATCGTCGCGTAGAAAAACGTGCGTACAAGTGCTCAAGTTCTTTGAAATAAATGTACGTTGTTGGGCGTGATGCGTTCCTGCGACGGGTTTCGGCTCAGCCATGTGCTTCCGCAGTTGCGACGTGAAATCATATACGTCTTGAGGGGTGTTTTTTGCCGATGAAGGTCCCAAGAATTCGCCGGGTAACCTGAGGGGTTCCCCGTAAACGAGTTCAGCAGCTGATGTCTGCAGGTCCTCCTTCAAAGCTGTTCGCATGCCTAGCAGCACCAGCGGCAGTGCGGTACTCCATGTACCACCGTGGCACATGAGAGCCGCCTTTAATTGCCGATGCAGTCTTTCCACCATGCCGTTAGCGCACCGGTGGTAGCTGGTGGTGCGGCAGCGTTGCACTGAGCATTCTCTGAGGAGCGCTTTGAACAGGGCGGACTCAAACTGTCGGCCCTGGTCTGTTGTTATGACGGAGGGGACGCCGAAACGAGCGATCCACCCGGCTGTAAAAGTCACTCACTCAGTCAGCCACTTCTTCGGCTGTGATGCCGACCATTGGCCAAACCTCTGGCCAGCGAGTGAACCGGTCCACTGCCGTTAAACAATACTGGAAATCTTTACTCGAAGGCATCGGTCCGATGATGTCGATGTGGACATGGCGAAAACGATTGCTCGGGGCCGTAAAGCTTCCTGTAGGTGTAACTGTGTGCCTAGTGACTTTGCTGCGTTGACATGGCAGGCATTCGCGTGTCCACTTGCGGCAGTCCTTCCTCATAGAGGGCCGCACGATGTTCGATGATATCGGCTACTTCGTCGGCGATCCTAGAGTTTGTAAACACACCTACGATACAGGAGAAATTCCTAGTGTGGGGCAACGCTATTTGGTTATAAGAAAAAAAAAACGCTATATTCCAGAGTGTTTAATTTCGTCGTAGACCATGTCTTATAGACCCATGAACACGCGAATGTGTTAATTAGCCATTATTATTTTTAAAAAACCGGCCAAGAGCGTGTCGGGCCACGCTCAGTGTAGGGTTCCGTAGTTTCCCGTCCGTCACAATAAGTGTTCCCACTTATGAGTTTATTGTTTGTTTGACGTTGAACACTAGGGAATTGTATTTTATTATTATCCAAGTATGGGAATACTGCGTTAACGTAAACGTGCTGCGAATGACTTAAACTATTATATAAACTATCATAGACCCGTAATATTCCATTGATGTAATGAATGCAAATCCAATGCCCCTTCTCCGCTATATATAATTTGTAAATGAGACTTGTTTTGAGGCACAGGCTCTATTAGTTCCGGGTAAAGAAAAAGAGACACTTCTCTAGGCCAAAACGATGTGTGTTGGGAGGGCTAACAAAAAGGCGCGCACAGCGTCGTCCTCAACATGGTTGATTATCACTGTTCAAAATATACGGTTATACGAGTTCATTTTAATACCGGACAAATCAAAATCAAACCTCGACGACTAATTAGATTATGCACTCATGAATAAAGACACGTTTATTTGTAAGTGCAACTTATTTTACCGCGGTAGGTCATGAAAGCACGGAAAATCTTAACATCGACTTTTAAAATAATGACGTCATTACACAACGCCATCTATCGAACCATTTATGAACTGGTTTTTACCTTAACATTTTGATGGTGTTCAAAAAATGAATTTTAGTTTTGTTCTAAATTGCCTTAGCATGTTCTTAATAGAAGTTTAATGTAGTTATAAGATACCGCCAACGCCAAGGAGAGACCAACCGAACAATTCGGTAATACCCGATCCAATGTAATAAGTACCTACAGCGCCATCTCTCGGGGAATTGGGTTACTAATTAATACTTTTTTAATAATTTTGGATTGCGAGAACCGACTTCAATAATTCTTTTTTTGTTTGAAAAAAGATACGTTTAGGATAATAAAATATGTAAACGAAGTTAAAAAAAAAATGCTTGTATAAACGATTATACTACAAACTTAGTCCAGAAATTATTTTGCACAACTTTTTTTTTTGTACAAAAACTGTTATGTCAATCAAGTTCAAAAAAATTTTCATAGAAAGTCCTTATAAAGTTCTACTTTTCAGATTTTTTTCATATTTTCTAAACTTATGGTTCAAAAGTTAGAGGTGGGGGGGGACATTGTTTTTTTACTTTTGGAGCGATTTTTTCCGAAATTATTGACATTATCAAAAAATGATTTTAGTAAACCCCTATTCATTTTTAAATACCTTTCCAACAGTATATCACACGTTAGGGTTGAAATTAAAAAAAAAATCACTTCCCACTTTACATATAGGGTGGCTACCCTAATAAAACATTTTTTTCCAATTTTTATTTTACCACTTTGTCGGCGTGATTGATATACATATTGGTACCAAATTTCAGCTTTCTAGTGCAAACGGTCACAGAGATTAAGCGAGGACGGACGGACGGACGGACGGACGGACGGACAGACAGACATGGCGAAACTATAAGGGTTCCTAGTTGACTACGGAACCCTAAAAATGATACGTTAGAAACTGCTCTTTAATAACATTTTATGATTCGGCTATTTGACATTTCAATTTTGATATTTGTCCTACCGCCATTACCGATGCTAGAACATCCACTTTTAATTTTAATGTGTTCGGGGCATTAAAATGAATTGAGTCATTAGTTCTGCAATGACTGCAGAAACTTTTTAATTATTTTACAGGGATACGCCATAAGTCGCCACCGCCGATCACCTCTACGGCCTCCGCCCAACCGGGTCTGACCCCTACAGAGTTGTTTTATCCCTGTGGTTTAAACGATTGTCTGGCCGTTTTTGTACTGCATGCGACCTACACAAATGTCCTATCTTCTTTATAGTCCGTAGTGTCGTTGAGCATGTTGATATTTGATTCCACCTTCACGAGTACAGTTGCACTGGTTCCCGGTACATGGGTACTCACCGTCACCACCAATGGCGATTGGGCAGGGCGATAACGGATCATGAATGTTGTTATTCGCAAAGAGGTTTTTGCTTTGGTTGGCAAAGAGTTTAAACACTAAATCTGTTAGTTTCATGGGTAGTTGTCAATGCCACACACTGACAGACTGTTCCCTTATTTCATTGTCATAGAGGAATACGAATACGAATACAAATAGTTATAGATGTTCAGATTATTTATAGGTCGCCTCGATCTGATCACGGCTTGAGCCTAATTGCCATTAGTGAGTGCGTAGAGAGCAGGCTGCGAGCAGGCAACATGAAAACGTTCCAGGTTTACGCTGCGTCGGATGAGGACTTAGACCATCCAACAGTGCATCGCTCTGCGTCGAAGGTGCTGACCAGGGCCATCACATCCAAGGTGGACCTGACTTCCACGGGAGCAAAGTTATTTAACCCACTTACATTGTTCAGACGCGAAGAAGAGTATGATCCCCACAAAAACCGCAAGGTTCCGAAACCCACCACGTAACTATCATTCACTTTTCCTACTTTTATAGTTTAACTAGCTTTTGCCCGCGGCTCCGCTCGCTTTAAATTCGGTATGTCACAGTAACTGCTACCTGCAGTTTTTGCCCTTGCGCCTTATTGATTTGTAATAGCAACGCTAAGTTTTTCCTTTGGGTTTCGTGTCGCCCACTTATATGCAAGAACCTGTTAAAACTTAGAACAGTGATAGTTCATTTTTAAACATAGTCAAGTTTTACAAAATAAATAATTATGTCTTTATGTTTATAGACAGTTGAAATCTTTACAGATGATGTATTTCTGAGACCGCTATAACAACAAATACTAAAAACACATAATAGAATAAATGAACACGAGATGCGTTCCACATACTCGTACAGTGAAGGGTTCTGTAGACGCAGACGCAGGCGCACACGGGATGATTTGTTACGAACTCACAGTATTGAATGTTACTAAAAAAACTTATTTTTCAAAAATATTACAGTCGAGCACAGGTAGCTTTTATGAGAATGACCTGACTGTTAAACGGTATGGAAAATCATCCCGGAACTCAAACTACTACAAATAATGGGATAACATTCCCGCTATGAGTAGAATTATAAATGTCGAAAACTATTTTTGTAAACTAGTTTGTATTGATATTAGCAAGAGATCAATACTTGAGGTTATGTGTAGCCACAACATTGCTAAACAAGAACCGACTACCAAAAATAACTTTACCAGCTTTAGCATTATGAGAGAAGGCGGCTTCACGTGAACGTGCTGCATGTGGAACATCCTGACTCGTTGCTTTTCATCTAGTTCGTGCACGTCATGTTCATGTTTTTGTTTATTTTTGCTAAAAGGCTGTCTGTGCAGGTACCAGGAGACCATGACGCACTTACTGAAGGCGTGCTTCGGCGCCGGCATGCTCGCCTTACCCAACGCCATCTCCCGGTTGGGCCTCATCTTAGGCAGTGTCGGCGTCGCTTTCCTGGGATTTTTCTCTTGCTACTGCTTACAATTACTAGTATGTTAACAATTTGTTTCTTTAGTTTTAATTCAACACATTTCCCCGCTACACATTTCCACCTTCAAAAAAACCGGTTCCGTACAGACTTGCGCCATAAACGGCCCTATGTTTTGACTGCGTAATCTTATTTTTTTTCATAGCACAGAGGGACCATAAACTTGGTTACATAGGTTTAGTTTCAGCTTGACCTTTTACCGCCACGCGTTGCCGAGATAAAGGGTCTTCACAGACAGACGGATAACAAAGTGATCCAATAAGGGTTTCGATTCTCCTTTTAAGGTACGGAATGCTAAAATTAAAATAATGGAGCATAAAGTAAAATAACGTATTTTAGTATAATCAAAACTGACCAACATATTGGAACGTTGCATTTCGTAGTTACATGCGTTCTAACTTACAACCTTTCGCTACTTTGAGTTTTTAACTAACACTAGTAGTGTTCCCGTAATCTAAAACTAGAAAACTACTTTTTGTGTCTTTTCAAAACTTTAGGTTCAGTAGTTTCGAAGATAAGGAGAGGGTCAAATTCACGTCACACCTTTTTGAGTGCGAAGAATTGATGAGTAGGTACCAAATTTCAACTTAATCGATTGAGCAGATTCGGAGAAATTTGACTGTGACGGACGGAAAAACGTAATCGAATCAGATCGAATTTATATTTAAACTAGCCTTTGCCCGCGGCTTCGCTCGCGTTAAATTCGGGGTAACACAGTTCCCCTTGCGCCTTATTGATTTGTAATAGCAACGCTAAGTTTTCCCTTTTCTTCCCTCTTTCTCCCACACATCCCACTTTTTTAAGAAAAATATTAGCCTATGTCCGTCTCCTGGTTCCCAACTATCTCTGTACCAAAATTCATCAAAATCGGTTTAGCCATTAAAGCGTGAAGAGGTAACAAACAAACAAACAAATTCACTTTTATAATATTAGTAAGGATTTGTTTTGTATCTTATTACACTTGTATGATGTAGAAGAGTGGCTCTGGTACAGGCATCTATAGGCTTAAAAGGGGACATCACCAATTATAATAACATCGAAATACGTAAATAAATATCTTTCTTAATATAATAAATATCTATTAAGAGCGTCCACAGTTAAGAAAAATAGCAATAAAAAAATCCGTGGCTGCTAAGAGATGACATGTCCCAACTGACAGCGCTTGTTCACGAACATGACGCATACCGATACACCCGCCACCATTAGCGAGGCATTTATTGAGCACGAACCAACAGGGCATAGTCGACTCAATAAAAGAGTAAACAGATAAATATAGTACTAGTTTAACAAATAAAATATTTAAATTGACGAAACCGAAAAGTGATAGTTGTAACTTGTAAATTAAAGCCCAAGCGAAAATAACTACGATATGTCAATATGTCGGTTCTTTTGGAGATCGATATCAAAAAGATCGTAACCTTCTAGTCTATGCTAAATATTGCTCGATATTGTAAATAAATTGATAAAACAGGCACACAAGTCCTTTTTTTACTAACTGTACTTTTTAACGCGCAGATTAATATACTGACTAGCTTTTGCCCGCGGCTTCGCTCGCGTATAATTCGATATAACACAGTACCTGCTACCTGCAGTTTTTGCCCTTGCACCTGATTGATTTGTAATAGCAACGCTAAGTTTTCCCTTTTCTTCCCTCGTTCTCCCTCATATCACACTTTTATGTCCGTCTCCTGGTTTCCAACTATCTCTGTACCAAAATTCATTAAAATCGGTTTAGCCATTAAAGCGTCATACGTAACAAACAAATTCACTTTCACTTTTATAATATTCGTAAGGATAGTGCATCGGGAAACTATGGATAACAATCGGATCAGTGACCAGTTGGGTTGGCTATCACTTACATAAACCTATGAATATGGTTTGAATAAGAAAACGTACTAAATCTGTTGTCGGTGTACGGACTGGGGGCATTTTGACGTGAATCATTGTATGAAATGAACGATATTTACACGTGGCTAAGATTTGAGCGACAAAAAAAATGATTTTCTTTGTTTTAATGGTACGGAACCGTTAATGGACGGGTAAATCCGATTCGCACTTGGCCGATTATTTTAAGTAAACGTGACGTTGTCCAATTTTGCATTCTTCTAGAGAACTTGTTTTATTGATGTCGGGTATTCGTACTACAGTCTAAAAGCAAATTAGCTGTATGCTATGCTATTGCTGATGTAAGTTTTGAAACTATGCATATCATGGCAGCAAAGCCCTTGCTTTGTGCCACTTCGTAGTGGTTGATCTGAGACGCAGACAGCTCAGCAGTGGTTGTGTTGACTCGCAGATTCGCGCGCAGTACGTAATGTGCAAGCTGAAGAAGGTGGGCTACATGACGTTCCCGGACTCGATGCGGATGGCGCTAGAGAATGGGCCGCCCTCCTTGCGGTGGTCAGCTGGCTTGTTCGCCAACTCCGTCAACTTCCTTATCATCATCTGGCAACTTGGAGTCTGCGCCATCTATCTAGTCTTTGTGGCCGAAAATGTAAAACAGGTATTATGATAAATTTTTATTCTCTTCATATTTGTGCCAGCAAGCAAAACACAAATACTACGCTCCAAAAAAAAACATAACTGTCGTAGCTCCAAAAGCGACACAAGTAAAATAGGACTTGGCAAGACACAATTATTATTTTATTTTATTTTTAATTTTGTAATAACGTGTAATTTTTTTTATTATTTAGTAGTTAATTGTATACTTAATTCAATATTCTGTTTCATATTAAAATATTCATATACAATTTAATTTGCTCCTTAATAAAAAAATAAAAAAAGTGATAAAAAAATTAAATACGATAGTTGCTTATATATATAAATGTATAAAAATCTAATTTTATCCACCGTACTATTTAATTTTTCACACAACAACATAAAGCTATGAATCCTTAAATAAACATAATGTATATGAAAGACGGCAAAAAAGATAAAAAACCGGCCAAGAGCGTGTCGGGCCACGCTCAGTGTAGGGTTCCGTAGTTTCCCGTCCATCACAATAAGTGTTCCCACTTTGGAGGAGCGTGCAACATTGCACGCTCCGCGGCAGGCGCTCCGAATTGTGTCGGTTTTAAGCGCGAACACAAAGAGGAGCACTCAAACCTCGACGACTATTAGATTATGTACTCATAAATAAAATTACGAATATATTAAAGAGCAACTTACTTTACCACGGTGCGTCATGAAAGCACGGAAAATCTTAACATCGAGTTTTTTGTTTGAATAAAGATACGTTCAGGATAATAAAATACGTAAACGAAGTTAAAAAAATGCTTGCAAATACGATTATACTACAAACTTAGTCCAGAAATTATTTCGTACAACTTTTTGTCTTTTTTGTACAAAAAATGTTGTGTCAAACAAGTTCAAAATGATTTTCCTAGAAAGTTCTTATAAAGTTCTACTTTTCAGATTTTCTAAACTAATTTTTCCATATTTTCTAAACTAATGGTTCGAAAGTTAGAGGGGAGGGACACACACATTGTTTTCTACTTTTGGAGCGATTATTTCCGAAATTATTGACATTGTCAAAAAATGATTTTAGTAAACTCCTATTCATTTTTAAATACCTTTCCAATAATATATCACACAATAGGGTTGAAATAAAAAAAAATCACTTCCCGCTTTACATAGGTATAGGGTGGCTACCATAATTAAACATTTTTTTCCAATTTTTATTTTACCACTTTGTGCGCGTGATTGACATACATATAGGTACCAAATTTCAGCTTTCTAGTGCTAAAGGTCACAGAGATTAAGCGAGGACGGACAGACAGACATGGCGAAACTATAAGGGTTCCTAGTTGACTACGGAACCCTAAAAACGATACAAATAAACAAGTGACATGTCTGAACTCGGCAAACTATGACTTTCAAATGGTTGTAACAGCAGCAGTAGCATCTAGTGTGGGTATTCCATCTCCGGCCTCGCTCAGCTCCACCGCTCCACCGCGGCGCGCGGCGCACGTTGCTGACTTACACCGAACCACGTGTATCGCCAGCTGTAACATTGGAAGTTGTTATGTACGAGAGTTAGTACTTAGGTGGAGGTGGTAATGGTACACGTCAATCAAACTCGCTAGGTCGTTGCACACTGTTTAATAGCTGGCTAAAGAGGTAAGTAACGGGCGCGGGGCGGGGCGGGGCGCAGCCCCTCCGCTAGCTTAGCGCTCACAAACATATGTGTAAATACATATCTAACATTCCTTCCCCTTTAGCTTGGCAATAATCTTAACCTATCATATACATACTAGCTTATTCTAACTTATCCTACGGTCGATTCTGTTGTATCTGTATCGTGAAGATCGGACTAATCTCCTGTCGCCTACGGGCTATCGATGAGGCGCGCGGAGTATCTTGTCCGTGGTGTGTCACCGGCTCTCCTCCGCCTTCAGGCTGCCCTACGGGCTCTGTGTGGTTGGCAACAAGCGAGGCTAAATCAGGTGCCACGTCTGGGTCCCAGTCATGGTCATCGCTCGGTGCAGAATGCAGCCTCTTCCTTACTTGATCTATTGATTGATATATTGCGCACTCACAGTGTACAGACGTGTTCATTAGCAATATTTAATAATATTAACCTCCTTAATTTTAATGTCGTAATGTATAAAGTATTCTTGCTTAGTGTGTAGTTTTAGTGGACAATGCACACAAAACAGTGAACCTTTAACACTAAAACAAAATGGAAAACAGCCCCTGTAATCCAAGGGGGCCAGCGCAGCGCTCCGCCTCGCCGTCACAAAATCCAGCAGATGTTATTGTTTCAACGCCTGAAATCCAACGATGGATGGCCACCATCCAGCAGTACCTGAATGAAGTTTGCTCTATTGCCGCGGATGGGAAACTCAATACGGAGCAGAAATTGAAAATCACAAACCTCTGCCGTAAAGTCGAATCTGGTTCGTCACAAATGGCTGTTCTATACCAGTCGCTGAAGCAAAGGGCCATTCACGCGGACGTCATGATCGATACCCTGAAACAACAACGCGACCTAACAGAGCATTTTTCGGACCTCAAGCAAACGTTTTTGGACTCTTGTTCTGCGAAGAATACTTCTTTTGCCGATGTTGTGAAAAAAGGATCTAACCATTTCATTCGACCGAATAATTTAAGCTCTGTCGCCATTTATCCCGATGATAAGTTGAAAACAAGTGACGAAACAAAAGAACTGGTGAAAAAAATCATACGTCCCGAGCAAATGAAGCTGCAAGTACGTAGTGTCCGAAAAACAAAGAACGGTGGCGTAATAATTAGTACCGAGACGCAACAAGATGCGGATAAACTAAAGAGTGCAGTTCAACTCTCCACAGCTGGACTTACCGCTGACGAACCCAACAAGCGTAAACCCCGGATCGTGGTGCTAGGTGTGCCGACATCCCTCTCTGAAAATGAGGTGTTTAAATGCATTTTTGAACAGAATGTAGCCGATAAGATACCAGCGATGTCTTTGGAATCCTTTCTGACCTCTTTAAAATTAAGCCACAAATCTGGGAAGCGAGAAGCTGCGACCTGTAACTACATTATTGAAGTTCCGGCCAATATACGAAAAATATTAATACCTCAAACAAGGATTTTTATAAATTGGACATCTTGCCCTGTTAGAGACTTTACATTAGTCACGAGGTGTTATAAATGCCAACAGTATGGCCATGCAGCAAAGTCTTGCAGAGAGGTAAATCCTACTTGTGGTCACTGTAGTGAAGCTGGTCATATCATGTCTGAATGCACGAAGAAAGGTGACACCCCGAGATGCGCGTCTTGCTCACGCTATAAAAAACCCAGTGATCACAAAACGGGAGACGCAGATTGCCCTGCTAGAAAAATAGCTGAACACCGATACATAAACTCCGTGAACTCTGACTAGGTGCCCACCTAGTGCGTCATACTCAACTAGGCCAGACTTCCGTTGATTTTTACCCTATCTAAGCAAATTCTCGGCCGCAACAAAAATGTTTCGACGGCGTTTTGTTTTGAAATATTTATTTACTTGCATAATTTCTAATACTGCTGACAATCATATTACTATTTGCAATGAAGTGCTACCTTGTTTTTCCTTATATTATTGTATTTACACTTTTTCTTGGTAATCTTATAAATGTTATTTTTTTTTGTTCGTATCTTATAATAGGTTTAAAAATATATATCATAATTGTAACTCATACTAAGTTAACCTTTTTCACTAATGTTATCTAAATATTGTTAAGAAATTTACTGTCCTAACACTAATTATTAGTAAATACCGCCTGTGATACAGGTTTAACTTAACCTAGTACAGGCATCGAAATTTTGTTATACCAACATTATTTCTAGGATTTAAATTGTATTTATAGTGCCAATTATTTGAACTTTGAATAAATATATTTCTATTTCTATCTATGTGCCTGGTGACTTCACATCCTAAATGTGGCACATATACCAAATACATAATATTGCTGATTTTCTTCCTTATTATTCCTTGTATCCAACTGAACTTCTTATTATTCGTGTATTTGGTTATCCAGACATTTTCGTTTTGTTTAAAGTCTGGTCTCTCTTTACCGTGATAGTATTTAGCCTGTGAGGACTGATGCCGAGTGACGGTTTGAGTTAGGTCTGTGGACGAAGGCGACGACGCCGACGGCGCGATCGGATTCAACAGATCAAGTCGCGAGCGCATCGCTCGTCCGAACACTACCTCTGCAGGTGATTTATCAGTAGTACTGTTTTTAGAGTTCCTATAATCGAATAAAAATTTTGAAATTTTTTCAGTAACTTTTTTCTTATTACAGCCTTCCAGCAATATAGCCTTAAGCCCCTTTTATACAATTTTTACAAAACTCTCAGCTTGGCCGTTACTGGATGGGTAATAAACAGGTGATAAGACATGCTCAATAGCGTTAAGTCTACAAAAGTCCCTAAATTCTAATGAGGTAAACGATGTACCGTTGTCACTCACCAACGTGTGTGGAACCCCAAACCGTGACATAAAATCATACAGTTTACTTATGACCGACCTTGAATTATAAGTTGAAGACATATCGTAACATTCAACACATTTACTATACGCATCCACTATAATTAAAACCGGCCAAGAGCGTGTCGGGCCATGCTCAGTGTAGGGTTCCGTAGTTTCCCGTCCGTCACAATAAGTGTTCCCAGTTATGAGGCCAACCGAACAATTCGGTAATACCCGATCCAATGTAATAAGTACCTACAGCGCCATCTCTCGGGGAATTGGGTTACTAATTAATACAAAGACGTGCAATTTCGGTTGTTATTTTGGATTGCGAGTACCGATTTCAATAATTCTTTTTTTGTTTAAAAAAAGATACGTTCAGGATGATAAAATATGTAAACAAAGTTACAAAAAATGCTTGCATATACGATTATACTACAAACTTAGTCCAGAAATTATTTTGTACAACTTTTTGTCTTTTTTGTACAAAAACTGTTGTGTCAATCAAGTTCAAAATGATTTTCATAGAAAGTCCTTATAAAGTTCTACTTTTCAGATTTTTTTCATATTTTCTAAACTTATGGTTCAAAAGTTAGAGGGGGGGGGACACATTGTTTTTTACTTTTGGAGCGATTATTTCCGAAGTTATTGACATTATCAAAAAATGATTTTAGTAAACCCCTATTCATTTTTAAATACCTTTCCAACAATATATCACACGTTAGGGTTGAAATTAAAAAAAAAATCACTTCCCACTTTACATATAGGGTGGCTACCCTAATAAAACATTTTTTTCAAATTTTTATTTTACCACTTTGTCGGCGTAATTGATATACATATTGGTACCAAATTTCAGCTTTCTAGTGCTAACGGTCACAGAGATTAAGCGAGGACGGACGGACGGACGGACGGACAGACAGACATGGCGAAACTATAAGGGTTCCTAGTTGACTACGGAACCCTAAAAAGATACGTTCAAAATAATAAAATATGTAAACAAAGTTACAAAAAATGCTTGCATATACGATTATACTACAAACTTAGTCCAGAAATTATTTTGTACAACTTTTTGTCTTTTTTGTACAAAAACTGTTGGGTCAATCAAGTTCAAAATGATTTTCATAGAAAGTCCTTATAATGTTCTACTTTTCAGATTTTTTTCATATTTTCTAAACTTATGATTCAAAAGTTAGAGGGGGGGGGACACATTGTTTTTTACTTATGGAGCGATTATTTCCGAAATTAATGACATTATCAAAAAATGATCTTAGTAAACCCCTATTCATTTTTAAATACCTTTCCAACAATATATCACACGTTAGGGTTGAAATAAAAAAAAATCACTTCCCACTTTACATATAGGGTGGCTACCCTAATAAAACATTTTTTTCAAATTTTTATTTTACCACTTTGTCGGCGTGATTGATATACATATTGGTACCAAATTTCAGTTTTCTAGTGCTAACGGTCACAGAGATTAAGCGAGGACGGACGGACGGACGGACGGACAGACAGACATGGCGAAACTATAAGGGTTCCTAGTTGACTACGGAACCCTAAAAATTGCCATTGACAGATCGATTTTACTGAACTGTATGCCCCCGTGTAATTTTGCTAATAAATCGTTTATCGTCGGCAAGGGGTACTGGTCGATTATTAACTGTTTATTTATGGTTACTGAGTAATCTGCGCATAATCGGATACTACCGTTCTTTTTCAACACAGGCACAATAGGCGATGCGTATTCTGAATGTTCAACTGGCTTTAAAATACCTAGAGACAATAATCTGTCGAGTTCTTTGTCTATCGTTCCTTTATGCGCGTTTTTATAAAAATTGGTTTAGATTCTGATTTCAAATGTAAGTCTATTTTATATTTGTTAAATGATCCCAGATCGCCTGAGAAAACTTTAGGGAACATATTAGCGAGTTGCCTGTATAAATCGTTATGGTAGGTAGACTCGCACATCGCTTGCGCGTGCTCGCGCACGGCGTGTATGCGTGCCGCGGCCGGCGGCGGCGCCAACTCCAACTCGAACTCACGAATGAAATCGCGACCAAGCAGAAGCGGCCCGCCAGCGCGTACTACCTACGTACATGTTCAACGTATGTGTGCGTCCGAGATACGAAACAGGCAATAAAACTACTCCGATCGTTTCAATATTTTCCCTTGTATAACTTAATAACCGTTTGTTTGTGACTGACAAGGGTAATCGCTTAAAATTCGAGTTGTAGGTATCCTCTGAGCTAACACTAACTGCTGAACCACTATCGATTTCGAACTCTAAAGCCAGACCACTGATTGTTACACGCTCTGTCATAGGTTTTCCTTTCACGCATCGAATGTTGTAAAAGCCCTCACCGTCGTCCTCAGATCCTTCCTCCACAAACTTAACTTTACCCTCATTGCGACACATTTTACGCAAATGACCCTTAATACCGCACTTTTTGCACTTATAGCTTTTATAAGGACACTGATCGACTTTATGGTTTGTAAACCCACATACACTGCACTTTTCCTTTTTGGATATGTTGAACACGCCGTCAGGAGCAACTGCGCCGGCGCCATTGATGCCCGATGCTGCCAGTGACGAGGCATCGCATGCGCAGCGCATGCTCTCTGCCATGTCGATGGCTTTCGTGAGAGTTAGCTCCCGCTGATCCTGCACGAAAAGTCTGTCCCGCTCGTGTCCTGCTGCCATGCTCATTATGGACTTGTCTAGCAAGGCCTCCTCCAAATTTTTGAAGCCACAGTGTGATGATAAGCCTCTTATCCTGGCCGCCCATTGAGTGTGTGTTTCCCCTGACCGCTGTGTTGCCGAATAAAACTTGGACTTCTCAGCGAACCCGTACCTTTTCGGTGTGAAGTGGTCGTCGAGGAGTTTCACTATTTCCTCGTAACCAAGTTCTTCCACCTTGCAGGGTAATGCCAGGTCACTAACTAGCTTGAATGTTGCTTCACACAACGACGTTAACAACTAACGCTTTGTCCACTTCAGAGGTTATGTCGTTAGCGATAAACCACTGATTTAATCGCGCCTTGAAACTATTCCGCTCTTGGGACAGGTGGTCAAAAGTGGAAAGACCGCCATATGTCGCTCCCGTAGACATTTTTTCTTTTGTTAAAGAATGTGAGTCCGCTCGTCGCCACTTGTTATGTACGAGAGTTAGTACTTAGGTGGAGATGGTAGTGGTACACGTCAATCAAACTCGCTAGGTCGTTGCACACTGTTTAATAGCTGGCTAAAGAGGTAAGTAACCGGCGCGGGGCGGGGCGGGTCGCAGCCCCTCCGCTGGCTTAGCGCTCACAAACATATGTGTAAATACATAGGTATCGAACAGAAGTCGACGGGACAGCTAGAATCATGAAAATTTGTATTCCTCCACGTTATCACACCGCGATCTAGTCTGCTGAGGAGAACGACGGTTGCCAAAGTAAATAGCCAGTGCAATGTGCGATTGAGAGGCGCACGGGACGATGTAAACATTTCACGAGTGTCGCTCCACCCTGACTAAAATTACGGCGAAGTTCCGTAACGCCGGACGGCATCTACCGCTGGACACTGGTACTATCCAAGCAAGTATAAAGTATAAACCTGTTTGATTCGAACTACTAGTGAAAGGGGCGCGGGGGTTACATAGTCCCAGGATCACGCGCCAAGGTCACAACACGAGGCAGGAGATGGTGTGTATTGTTCTTCGCGGGAATGCGCGGCGTCACGTAACATCTATGTAAGTGATTCTGGCACATTTATGGATTTATATTTTTACTAGCTTTTGTCCGCGGGCTCGCGTTAAATTCGGGGTAACACAGTTCCCCTTGCGCACTATTGATTTATAATAGCAACACTACGTTTTCACTTTTCTTCCCTCTTTCTCCCTCACATCCCACTTTTTCTTAAAAAGCCTATGTCCGTCTCCTGGTTCCCAATTATCTCTGTACCAAAAGTCATCAAAATTGGTGTAGCCATTAAAGCGTGAAGAGGTAACAAACAAACAAACTCACTTTCGCTTTTATAATATTATAGTAAGGATGGTAGTCGATAAATTAAAGTAACATTTGATTGTTATCGGTATAATTTTATTTGATTTTTTAAACGATTTCGGTAGATACTACCCAATATACGATATTGTCTGTCCCTTAGTACCGGACACTAAGTGCTATATACAATGTACTCTGTGACTAAGTGGTCACCTAGTACCGGAGTACCGGACAGTTTTTTTAAATTTATTGTAACAGTTTACGTTTTTAAATTTAATAGGTAATTTAAGTTTGTTTTAGAATATAGATAAACGAAGAGAAATGACACGGAAGAGACGAAAAAGAAAGGATTGTGGGATCAACAGAGCTTGCAAATAGCTATTGACAAGGTTTTGTCCAAGGAAATGATTATGAGACAATCCGAAGTGGTTTATAATGTTCCTAAAAGCACTTTACATGAGACGAAGTGTCGATAAAGCCAAAGTTAGTTAGGTTTACTAACACCTTCTCGGAATATAAAAAAGGATTTGTTTATACTCTTCTAAATAAATCTTTAACATGTTCCACCAATGTTTGTCGCTCATGAAGTAGAGCTTGCAGTGGTGTGGTTAGCGAAGTGATATTTATAATAGTTTATTCAAACATTTGCTGTTCTTAAGTTTCGTGGCTGTTACACCAGCAAAGTTTTCTATTGCTCATATCTTGGGTTTGAATTGGTGGTTTATGAGCCGCACCTTATCATGAAAGTCCTTGATTAGCTGTTTTTCAGAATACCGTTCCTATTCTACACATATCTTTGCCAAAGCGTTGTGGCGATCTCCACTGCATGCAGCCTGAATGGCGGATTTAGAATACAACCAGGCACCACTAGCACCTCTACCCTTAGCATCGTACGCTCTTCACCTAGTTGCCAGGTATTTGCTGTCATCCAGTGCTGTCTTTAGAAAGATATTTCCTTGGGTTTTAATTTCGATACTGCCCGCACAACAGAATTATTTGCAGAAATCCACAAAAGGGTTGAATTCCTGTTTCCAATTTCGGCCAAGAATTAGTGAACGAGTGTTTAGCTACTACTTGCATCTATCTTCTGAACTACTATCAACTTGAAGACTATAACGGGGAGTGGGGGAATTAGGTGAAAATAAGAACAACGAGTAGCCTGTGAGACTTCAGGTCCATACTTAAAGGTTAAAGAGACAATGTTTCGATATTATTTACTGCTATTTAGAGGTTTATGTTTAGTTTTAGTTTTTCAAAGGACTTGTATGTAGTGACACCACCCAACAACTGATGGACTTACTAATATTTCATTGGGAGCAATTGCCGCAGGATAACATTAACAGTCTCATCGTTTCTATGTATAATCGATGCCAGCAAGTTCTCAATAACTGAGGAGGCTACATAAATTGTATTGATTTATGCAATTTTTGATCAACCATATAATTTAATTTAAGTTTAGTTGATTAGACATCTTACTTTGTACTACGCACTTACTCGTAATTATTGTTAACTAAGATGATTAAATAAAAGTGGTTTATTTAAAAAAAAACATTTATAAATAATATAAAAAAGAAATATTAAGGATTTAATACGAAAACACATTGTAAAATTGACATTTGTATGTGTTGCTTAGACATTTTTTTATGATGTATGTATTTAAAAAAAAATTATGAAAAAAGAAATAGTAGTAGTCCACCAGCATCGCTAACACGGTCTGAGCTACCGGTAGCTCATGAAAGGGTAACCTCCTAATAATTCGCGACGTAACGAAAAGCCTTTGATCCAGCTGCCAAGCGATAGCCTCCTCAGATGTTGGTCAATGCTATTGGCTAATGACTGCTGTATTCACGGTCCACATGTTGACAAACTCGCGAGACAGATCTAGTTATTTAAAAGTCAAACGTTTTTATTTGTTAAACATAGGTGTAAAAGGTGTAAATATTTGGTGCTGTATTTTACAAACACTGCTGTCTTATAAATAAACAAACACGGTAGAGTAACTATGTTATATTTTTTTATTAATGGCAAGGAACTATCTGTTGATTTTAGTTTGTCGTTATCTGTGGAATTTCCCCAGTACAGAACTCCAAAGCGTAGTGTAGGTTACGTATGCATTGAAAGCTACTAGAACCACGGATTTGGCAACAATTTGTCTCAAGTTGTATAGGCATAAATGAATATAGATTCGGTTTTTTACAAATAATTTCTTTGTGCGTTTTCCAGGATAAATGACGATCTAAATGTTGGTCCAAGCCCTGGCATTGTTGGTATCGGCAATTTTACATTTTCAAAAGCTATGTTTAATTATTGTGATTGGCTTGTACGTTGATGAAATGACATTATTTTAGTTTTTCTAGGTTTATTTTCAATTTATTTACTTTTAACCAATTAATGATAATATATTGTAAGCAATTAATTATATCATTTTGGTATTCATTAATATCATTGCATGGAACAATTACTGTGCTGTCATCAGCAAATAAAATAGTTTTGTGAGCAGTGCACTTTGGACGATCATTTATATATTATTATATTTTGACTACACGGTTGGCGCTGTGGCTGAGCGATCGACTGCTGCGCTGTGTGTCGCGGGTTCGATTCCCGCACGGAACAAATATTTATATGGCCTACAGATACTTGTTTCAGATCTGGCTGTTTGTGTATGTGAGTTTATATGTTTGTAAACGCACCCACGATACTGGAGAAATTCCTAGTGTGGGGCAACGTTTTATAAAAATATAAGAAATATTATGAAGAGCAAAGGCCCAAGAACACTTCCTTGAGGAACCCCACATGTTGTAATCCTAATTGATGAAGTGTATATTATTTCTTTTTTGTATTTGGACAAATATCTTTTTTTGTAGTGACTTGTTTCCTTTCATTTAAGTATGCCTGTATAATTTTTAATATATTGCATCGAATACCACAACGTTTTAGTTTGTTTAGCAAAAATGTATGGTCCACATGATGGAATGCTTTCGTCATATCCATTATTTATTTATAACAACACTGCTAACTTTACAGGAAATAATCCTAATGCGGTAGCGTGGTCCTTAATTAAACTAACTTATAATATAATTATAACTATCCTAAATAACATAACACATACAACATTGTTTTTGTGAATTCATTCAGAAAACAGGAAAATATATCGATCCTGTCAGCAGTGTCATTCAGTGCGTGTAAGGCGCGCGTCAGTGGCGCCTTGCTAAGCAAGTTGGTGCGTGCATGTGGCACCGCTAGTAGCCGTGGTTTCCGGCGCCTCAACACGTAGTTGTCAGGCACATTCAGACATATCTCTTGTAAAAAACCAGAATTTTGGGTCTTACCACGTAATACTTTAAATACATATGTTGTTATCGCTAAGTCCCTCCTTGTTTCGAGTTTGTTATACCCGACCATACCGATGACAAATAAAGTTGGATACATCAACGGATAGAACGGATACACACCATAAAGTTTCATGTACAGAAATCTGGTAAATTTGTTTTGTATGCGCTCCAACATGAGATTATATTTAGTCTCATGTGGAGCCCATATGACAGAATTGTACTCAAGCTGAGATCTTATGAGCGCATTATACAATGCTGCAATCGCTTTAATGTTTGTAAAACTTGATGCCCGTCGCAGAACGAAACCTAGACTTCTGTATGATTTTTTACAAACATTGACAATATGATCACGAAATGTTAACTCGGTGTTCAAACGTACACCCAGGTCGCGTACCGATTTTACTCGCTCCATCGATGCGTCCTCTAGCTTGTACTCATGATGATATGGATCTCTCATTTTGCTAAAAGTGAGGACTGAGCATTTCTGGACGTTAAACTGCAGTTTATTTTCCCTACTCCACTCAGCTACACAGTCTATATCTTGCTGCAATCGTGCACAGTCACTTTTATTCTTAATGGCCATGAGCAACTTAAGATCATCCGCGAATAACAGACAGGTTGCAGCCCTGACAGCTTCAGGCAGATTATTAATCATAATGATAAAACTCATCGGACCCACATTACTGCCCTGACTTACTCCTGATCGAGTATAGTAAGGCTCAGATTTACAACCAGCATATTCTACGAACTGTCGTCGATCCCTCATGTAGTTAGCAAAGAACTGAAGCAATTTAGGAGTACATCCGACCGCTGCCAGCTTTTCTAATAATATGTCATTATCAACTAAGTCGAAAGCTTTTTTGAAGTCAAAGTAAGCAGCGTCGACTTGCACTCCAGCATCAACATTTGGAACGACGTATGTCATAAAGTTCAGTAAATTGCTGGCTGTGCTACACGCCGGTCGAAAACCGTGTTGGGCGTCCGATAGTGAACTGGATACTTGGTTCAATATACACCTCTGTATAGTCGACTCAAAAACTTTTGCTGGAGTCGACAGAATTGCCACCGGCATATAACCACACACGTCTGTATCCATCCCCCCCTTAGGTATTGGGATCACGCGAGTGATTTTCCAACATTCAGGAAACATGAAGACTCAATGCACAGATTAAAAAGGTGTAAGAGTGGATTTGCTAATACAGCTCGGCAATCTCTGAAAACAAAAGCAGGCATCCCGTCGGGCCCCGCTGACCGTTTTGGTTTAAGCCTAGTAAGGGCATCGGTTACTTGACTCAAAATAAGGCAATCTATGTGAACACGGGAACTGTTACCGCCGCTTGAAGCTACCGCTGCATTTACGTCGAGACGTGGCTGCTCACTGTTGTAAATAGAATAAAAATACTGCGCAAATTCATTAATAAAGCTGTAACTGGTTTTTTAAGAAGTGAAACTTTTTTAGAATCGTTGTCATTTCAAACCGGATGCAACGGAAAAACGACAGGTAAGAGACACAAATACAAAAAAAATTGACAAATTGTAGACAAAGAATTGCGTCTCGCTCTAACACATTAATTTATCATTATACCAAAAAATCAGATATCAAATACAGCCATGCGTTTAAAAAGATTTAATGCTTTACGATAAGTTCTAAATTTCCGCAACTAATATGTTTTTAACGAAAGTAGTTTAAGTTGAGTGAATTACAAATACATTCGTGCATTTGAAAAGTTGTTATTTGTCTTTGAGTTAAGGTCGCAATTTCTTTTAAACAAAATGTATTTTAGCTTGTTATGACGCGGTGGACATAATTCCAATTAGTAGTAAGTAATGACGGAAATCGTTTCAATTTGTATCGTATTTTATTTAGTTATCATAAGCCTCTTGTATCATTTGTTGAAACTGAACATATGGAACTGGAATAAATTATGTAACATTTGTCAAATAAAGTAAAAAAATATCTTTTAAAATTAATCAAAATACTTTCATTTTTAAACAAATAATCTTTGTAATTATCCTACCCTTGTTATATCCTACATATTTATCTCATTATTTTATTTTATTTACTGAAGTTTCACTTCGATCGTCTTTGAATCGCACACACATTTTTTTTTATCAACATTCAGAATATTTGTTGAGAATAATTCATAAACGACTTTATTCATAATTTTCCAAATATATATTGTTCTTCTGTTAGTATATTATTGTATTCATGAAAGGAATATAGGGCATTTATAGATGACTTTTTCAAATATTTTAGCCATGATTGGTATCAAAGCTATCAGGAGGTAATTCGATATGGTTGTTTTTTAGCTTTCTTATATAGTGGTTTAATCAATGTCATTTTTAACTTACTTGGAAAGTATCCATTTTCAATTCACAAATTGAAAATATGGCTTAGAATGGGAGCGCTAATAATGGCTACAAGTTTAAGGATTTTTGTTGTGATGCCGTCATAATATCAGGTGTTATTTGTGTTTTTTAATGAATTATTATTTTTATTATTTCAATGGGACCAGTAGGTGCCCTAAATAATGAATTTTGTTGAAGAGTAAAATATGGACGTCGCTGTTGGAGGACCCAAATTAAATCAAAATGACTAAGTTTAATTAAAAAGGTAAAATTACAATACTAAGTATTCTAAAATAGAATTCCTATTCCGATCAATATTAGATACAGAAAGAATCCAAATCTTTACAACATTAATAATTAATAATAATGAATTAACCCACCACTACCCCAGCGAGTTATAACCCTTTGCAGCGGTGATCCTTGTGGAGCTGGATTTTGTATTTTTCGTTGTATTGTTTTGGTTCTTTGATGTCGAATGGTCGAGCTGAATGGGGCTGATCCATACGTCTTGTTCGTGAACGGGCGCTGTCAGTTGGGACTGGTCATTTTTTAACTACCACGGTCATTTTTAATTTATTTAGATTTAAATTGAATTTTGCTTTTTATTTACTCTGTACGCTCTTTCTGTGCACGTCTTTCTACATCGTTCTCACATATTTGTATAATCTCAACACGAATGATGTAAATACTATTTTGTAAAAAATTTATAATTTAAAAGGGTGTCCATGGAGTTTCTTGCCCATTCTTCTCCATAGAGATCAACGCTTTGGAATGGGCAACTGCAGTACTTTCACAAGTTATTATGCCTTGTGACCGGTACTGTAGATTCATTTGTTTCTTGACATTCAAAAGTGCCTGTAATGGTCTAATTGAAATAAATGATTTGATTTTGATTGATTTTTTTATGGCCAGTGGGAACCCATTATAGAACTCCTCTAGTGGTATGCTGTGTATTTTTTACCCCATAGCTGAGAAGGTTTTTGAGACATTCTGCCACCATCGCTGCCTCCGGACTGCTGAATGAACAGATGGCGCGGTGAAAGTCCCAGAATGTTTTCAAAAGCTGCAGCCAGAGGGCAACCTAGGCCTCTGGGTTGCCTTCTGGCTGCAGCTTTTGGCACACGTTGTAGTTTGATCTGTCTTAATTCAACCACAGATTATTCCATGCTCGAATATTAATCTGTTTTTGATGACAATAAAGATAGATTTCGAAAAATTAATCTGTGTCAAACAAAGTTTGGAGATGATAGAGATTCTGCTCGAGACTGAACACTTGTCTTTCGACAGATCCTTGCGGCGTTCGGTACGGAGATGGGCATCCGGCTCCTTATCTGCTGCCAGTACCCCTTCCTGGTGACTATCTGCTTGATCAAGGACCTCAAGAAGTTAACGCCCCTTTCCGCTTTCTCTAATTTGTGCAACTTAATCGGAATTGTGCTAGTCTTCTACTATTTGACATATGACGATGTGATGGTTAATGAAAGCCATTATAAATTAAAGTCATTGATGGACATTCCAGTATTCATTGGCATTGTTCTCTTCGCTATTATGGCACCGGGAGTGGTGAGTGAGTAGTGAGTAGCATGTGGTGAGTGCAAGTGAGTGAAAGTGGGAACGAGTGAGCTCGACTAACGTGACTCGTGTGCGCAGATCCTGGCGCTGGAGTACAACATGGAGAACCCGAAGGAGTTCACTGGTTGGTGCGGGCTCTTCAGCATCGGCACGATAATAATTGTTGTGGTTTACACTGCAATCGGTATCTTTGGTTATCTCAAGTATGGAGCGGAGTCTGCAGCGTCTATCACTCTAAATTTGCCACAGTCTGAAAAGTAAGCATTATTTGTAAAACTGTACACTCACATTCAGAATAATTTGTTCATCACTATAGTGGCTGTTTTCTCTGCTCATTGAATAGAATCTACTTTACCAACTCAGCATTTTAGCCGACATTTCAGACCATATTACAATGTGACAACTGAGAAATTGATATTTTGAGGTACAAAAACTATATACAATTGAAAATAGGTATGTTTCAAACTATCTTAAAAACTTGCCAAGTGAGAGTCCGAAGCGGTTCAGAACCATTAAAGATTTAAACGGCTAACAAATCTATGGGATGTATGGGAGCCGCCTAAAACCATTTACTTTATTCATTTTTTAGTATTCGAAGGGATGGCGGCTATCAACTATCGTGGTTCATGAGATGCATCCTGGTGACAGACAGACGGACTGACAGTGGAACCTTAATAATAGGGTCCCGTTTTCCCCTTCAGATTAGGTACCCTAAAAAATTAAATATTGCTTTGGGATTGAAGTTACAAACTATGGCTTACATAGCGCTCGCGCTCGTAGAACGGTCAGGCTCAGATATGTACGATGTACGGCCACCGGCCAGGCTTGACTTAGCTGATACTTGGTCCGACATAACTGTGCTGGGGCATGTTTTGACTGAAATACTGCATGCTTGAAAAATATGGACTTACTAAGCAATTACCGTGATAATTAATTAGTATAAAAAATTGCATGTTTAAGACATGCAAATATATAAATGCGTCCGGTGGAGACGCGGTTCAGCCGCGTCAGCTGCTCGGGCGAGGCAGCCTTGTGAGCGAAATGCTCGGTCGGTGTGGACGTGCCTCGGGGTTGTGCGGGCGCACGCGCACGGTGCTTCGGCGAACATGCCTCAGTGCGCGTTCTCAAAGGCGCATCAATGCGCGTGCTCAAAGGCGCCTCAGAGCGCGTGCTCAAAGGCGCCTCAGAGCGCGTGCTCAAAGGCGCCTCAGTGCGCGTGCTCAAAGGCGCCTCAGTGCGCGTGCTCAAAGGTGCTTCAGTGCGCGTGCTCAAAGGCGCCTCAGTGCGCGTGCTTAAAGGCGCCTCAGTGTGCGACTGTGCGTTCGGTGTAGACGGTAGTAGTGCGTTTGGTTCGCAAGCTACGAATCTTTCGAATGCATTTATTTCGTTAATATGGACAGTCGAGAAGCCTCGATACATCCGCTTCCACATGCGTCTTTCTCTTGATTTTCTTTTCTTTGTATTTGACACCTGTTTTCTTTAAATGAAACATTAAACAGTAAGTCGATTAAGATAGCTGCAGCGGCAATAATACGACTATCCATTTTAAAATGCTCGATTGAAGTGATAGCTCGGGGTGGCTCGGCGTGCCTCGCGAGCCCCGCCTCGATGTTTCCGGTAAACTATGAGGCTGCCTCGCGAGCCAGCCTCGGCCGTGTGGCTCGCGAGCCCGTTCGCCCGAATGTGGCTCGCGAACAAAAAAAGACAAAAAAAGAACAAATAATGTGGGTATAGAGTGAAAGCGCCAGGATAGCCCGCGACATTCTAATGTTCATAATAATGAAAGGACTGTTTAAAATATGGGTTTTCTGCACTATGTAGGTATACTCATTTAAATCATCAATACAATCAAATCGTAAGTTCTTTTGATTCTTGTGAAATGTAATTTATTGGGGTTTAATAAACATACAGGTTGGCATTGTCGACCGCGACGATGCATAGCTACCTAATACATTGACAAAAGAAATCAATTAATTTTATTTTTATAGAAAAGCGCAAGCGGCGAAGTTGGCATTTGCGGGAACTATTTTTACGTCATTTCCGCTACAAAACTTTGTGGGCTGGCAAACATTTTGGACTATGATTAAAGCAAAGTTCAACGACTCGTTCACCGTTGACGTGGCGCTGCGTGTCTTTTGTTCCAGCTTTCCGTGTGAGTATTGCACCATTTCTCTTACTCAAACAGTTTCAAGGTCATTAACAAGCACTTTAGTTAAATCTTCATAAAATAGTTATTTCGGGCTAATTGAGTTTCCTAAATACAAGAAGATCGCGACATTTTTGTTCAGGATATACTTGGAGGTCTATTATAGCTTGCTATGACAAAGTGCTTCTGATGGCAAATATGTCGGTGTTCGTACGCCAAGTAGCTGCATTGCGTGATTACTTTGGCGCTTTAAGGATTAGTTAGATATCGTGACGGTACGGTATGTAAATGGTTACAAATAATGAAGCGTAAAGTATCAGTAGGTACCTGCATATCAGTTTTGTGATCTCAACATTCACCAAAATATTGTAGTTATTTGCGATCAACGTTACAAGTGTTACAATTAGATCACTTTACAATGCTTTGGGTGTTTTGTATGTAAATTAATATACCGTCTGGTTATTTATGGTAATAATTAATACAGACGTCTTGATCAATACTTTTATATACGTGTAGATAGTAGATATAACACGAGTAAATCCAAAAGTGCCAGTAATTCTAGGTTATGTTACATTCGAGCAGTACCCATATTCTAAAAACCCAACAGACAAATAAGTTATCCGATACAACAAATAACGTATAGTCAAGAATGAATTTCATTCGGCTTTATGTTTTGACAGCTTTTACAAAATGTGTGTGTGCACGGAAAAGAAAAAACAAAAGAAGACGTGTAAAGTAGTCGTTGCGGTAGGCAGGCGCCCCACCGCTACGTGGCGGTAGGCAGGCGCCCCACCGCTACGTGGCGGTAAGCAGGCGCCCCACCGCTACGTGGCGGTAGGCAGGCGCCCCACCGCTACGTGGCGGTAGGCAGGCGCCCCACCGCTACGTGGCGGTAGGCAGGCGCCTCATCGCTACGTGCTGTTACCTTTACTTGGGCTTTTGGGGCTTGGGCGGATGGGCAATCATCAAATAACTTCCCCCGCTCTGGGCGGAGCGGGGGGGAGTAACGGACTTGTACTGACCCACCCATGTTCCTTCTATTGCCTATATGTTCCGGGGCCACTCTTTCGAACAACCCGCAACCCCGGCAGGCGGTGGCCCTGGCAGGCCTCTCTGCTTTCGTGACATCTCTTTGAGGCACGCTTGGAACACTAACGCACCGTTGACACGGCCTATTGGCAATAGACGAGCGGACGGTGAGCTATCTATTACTCACCGTCCACAGGCCCGCGTCTACGGTGGCCGGAAGTCGTCTCGCGGCGCCCGACGCCCGGGGCGTCTCCCGCGTCGGCCGATCGCCTCTATGAGGACACGGCGGTGCTCCGCCCAAACTGGGCAGACCGCCACTGTGGGCTCCACCGTGTCCTCCGGGCGATCGTCACAATGGTGCGTGTGTGGTGCAATGGTGCACCCGAGCGTTTCCTCTAGCCCGATTATGTGCAGGAACCTCCCGAAACTTTTCAATTGGATTTTGCAGTACCCATTTGGAGTCCTATTTTTGATGTTTATACAAATTGAAATGGTTCAAAAACAATTCTACGTAGTATGCACTTCAGATGCACCAAGTCTAAATTACCATACACTCTATTATTAAAGCGTTACAATATACAAAGCCTGGAGTTTAGACGCAGTCTACTTATGGTCATGACGCTTCATGGTCTATGTAATAACAGATTCGATTGTGTTGATATCACTAACAACTTATGTTACATTGTACCGAGAACTGTAATGCGCCGAGAGGCGCGCGTGCCCAGACTCTTTCATACTGCTAGGTGAAGAACCACAGAACATATAAATGAGTCTCTTTTATCTGTTCTGTGTGCAGAACTCACGCTGGCGCACGGGCGCCTCTCCGACGCATCGTAGAGACGTATATAACACACATTTCATCGAACTTGATATTTTCGCACTTTCAAACTTTACGTTCAAAAGGATGGCTATTGAATCTTTGAATCGGCTATCTAATGCTGGTCGTCCCTAAATTGCATTCATATGTAGTTTGGGAATGGGCAGTGTTGGATGGCTGCTTTGTACATTTAGCGTTGCTGAGGATAAAGTTGGTAATGTATTTGCCAGCTTTGTTTTCTGTAGGACTGAACGCGCGCATTTAATTACTCTTTTTTATTCTTTTACCATTATGTTGCGGACTTTGGTGTGGGTTTCACGTTTACTTAGTTTTAATAATTTAAATTGTCATACTTTATTGTAATGTGTAACTGTTAAATGTCCCAATAAAGCAAAATAAAATAAAATAAAACTTCCGTGTTCGGTGAGGACCTGCGTCAAGCGGTAGGCGTGAACGCCATTACGCCTCTCCAGCTACTCTTCAAATAGGGGACTTACCGCCACTATTGTGGCGTGCCCTGCACGGGGTTTCGACAGTCGTTCTCTCCATGCCACCATGAGATCGCACCGGAGGTCTGTCCACCGAGCGGCAATTTGCCGCGGTAGCGGAGGTTAGGAGTGTAGCGGAGTTTCCCCCCGGTGTAGTGCCTCCGCGCGCCACTCAAACAGGCCTGCGAGGACTATCGCCTCCAGATCCCACGGTGGAAATCCGGCAAGGAGGCTCGTTACCTCGCCGGAGATCGTGCGGTAGCTCAGAATCAGCCTAATGGCTACCACCTTTTGGGGCGCGTTCAGGTAGTGGGCGAAGCGCCGGCGCCAGCCTAAAGAACGCGCCCATACCGGGGCCCCGTAAAGGGCCATGGACCGCACGACTCCGGCATAGAGCCTACGGCAGGAGGCGTTTGGCCCCCTCAGATTGGGCAGGAGCCGCTTGAAAGCAGCCCCCGTCCGCTTGAGTTTGGGAGACAAACGTCGGAAGTGCTCCACGAAATTCTACGGCTGTCGAGGACGATTCGAACGAAAAAAGAAACATCACAATAATATTTGTATAAAATCGGTTTCCTATTTAAGTAAGTAGCTTGCATTTCTAAATTTTTTCTCTAACATAATGTAAGTATTATGAGTGCGAATTAAATTTCGTAGTTGGAATATGACAAATTATTATTATATAGGGTTTCTTGGGTTAATGGGAGTATAATTACTGCGGCCCGTCATTAGTTTATTATGTCACCATGTTGCCCTTGCGTGCCAAGAGGTTGCCGATCGCTGGCCTAAAACCTCACGGGACATATTTCGAGTTTCTCCTACGTTGGTAGGATCAAGGGCCTGATACAGATGATAAATGATGTTTATTTTGCAAGTAGGTTTTCACAAACACTTTTACACGACATTTTTTTTTAAACTAGATGGGGCTTGTGTTTCCTGCCCGACTACTCTAAGAAGAAACAGCCGAAACAAACTCAGAGGTCATAGTCTCTTTTAAGGTCCAGACAAAATAATTGAAGAAAGTAGAACGAAGTACTCCTCGATACAGCTTAAATTTTAAAGAGGTTCCTGTCTCTGGAGCCTTAACCACCGGTAGTTTGGACCTTGCTCTTTATACTGGCGGATCACATTTTTTTTATAATTTGTAAATGTTTTTTTAATGATTCATTCCAAAAATATTTTTAAAAAATGAGTTGCCAAGTAAATAAAGGAATATGTAACGAAGTACAGTAATGAGTTGGTTTGTTGCAGTCGTAATGGCGCTGGCGGCGCCGGCGCTGGGCCCCTTCATCGGGTTGCTGGGCTCGCTGTGCCTCACCATCGTAGCCATCATATTCCCAGCCTTGGTAGACATCTGCGTCTCCTACCCCAAAGGGGACTACGGGGCCTACAAATACAAGTTGATTACAGACATCCTAATCATGATGATGGGCGTATTTTGTTGCGGCTCCGGTGTATATACTAGCATACTAGAGATGGAAGAAGCACTTGCAAAGTAACTTTATCACTTTTATGTCGCACTTAAAGG
Organism: Ochropleura leucogaster; assembly: GCA_958449745.1. Taxonomy (NCBI): domain Eukaryota; kingdom Metazoa; phylum Arthropoda; class Insecta; order Lepidoptera; family Noctuidae; genus Ochropleura; species Ochropleura leucogaster. The sequence goes on from OY288200.1 coordinate 24,435,128, forward strand.
TTGAGATTACCCTAGAGTGTAAGTAATAGAGACACGAGTACGTTTTGATATGTATTTACATAATTATCGCTTTTATGTCTCAATAAAACCGTCGTTGATAGTCGTATGCCGCGTAACTAACATTATTATTGTACCAGCGCCAATGTTAACTTGCGCTAACTTTAAATGAGCGCTAAAAACGAATTTCGAAATCTGATTGTTTCTTAAATGATAAATGATGTTTATTTTGCAAGTAGGTTTTCACAAACACTTTTACACGTCATCTTTTTGAAAACTAGATGAGGCCGGTGTTTCGTACCCGACTTCTCTGAGAAGAAACAGCCGAAACAAACTCAGAGGTCATAGTCTCTTTTAAGGTCCAGACAAAAGAGTCTTGGTCAACTTACATGAGAAGTTATTAATAAAACGTCCTATTCTTAAAGACAATCTCCCAGAGAATGTATCTAAGCTGCATATGTTCAAACAATGATCTTAGTGGTATGCAGTAACAGTCTTAGTGCAATTACATAATGCCACAAATTAATTCAATCAGATCAGGATTGTGTAAGGGATGCGTATTTACGTTGTATACATGGCGTGAACGCAGCCATAGGAAACTGCTCGCGTATACTTTGTAATGCACTTTTTTAATCTGTGATTACAATGTATACACGCATTTTGCGTACTACTCGCGTATACTGTGTAACTCAGAAGTGCACGTGCATTCCAATTTGTACACAGCCAAAAAAACAAATTATTTATTTCTTTAAAATAATGTCATTTATTTTAATTATTCCGGGTAACCTACTAAAAACATTTTTTTTTTCTATTAATGCAAGTCGTTTCTGTTCTGAAAACTGCGACCTGCGACATCTAAAAAAATGGGTAGATTAGGTTAGGTTAAAACTGTGACCAGAAGGTCACAGTTTTAACCTAACCTAATCTACCCATTTTTTTAGATGAATTTATTCAAATCTGAATAATTATACATGATTGGTTGCATGCGGACTAGCACTATATATTTTGGAACAAAGCTAGTTACTTTGGCCACTATAAAGTATACGCGAGTATTTTGCGGACTGCTGTTGTATACTTTGTACGACTTTGATTAAAAAGTGATTTCTAATCTATACGCGACTAGTTTCACATCCTTGCGTTCTAGCGATGTAGGTACATATTGTAAATACGCGTAAGGGATGGTATAAAGGAGAAAGAAGAAAAAGATGCCGTGACGTCTGACAGCGGACAATGGTCGAATAAAACGTGTTGCGCCGACCCCAAACAGAATGGGACAAGGGGGGGGGGGGGAAATAGTAAAATAAATAACTAAATGTTTATTATAACTACTTTATGGCTATAAAATAAAAGATACAAACAAGTGTCAAAAACTATTGAAAGTAATAATAAGTGGTCATGATTTAATTTGTACTTTAAACTAATTCACCTTATGAACTGTAGTAATATCCATTGTATAAACGGGTCATCTTCAAATCATCTAAAACCACCAAATAAAACAAATATTACAAATCAAACACTCTCATAATTATGTAATCTACAAACAGTCTATAAAGTCTTCATATTTTGTTTACTTAATTAATTTCTCCGAATGTATCGCATGGTGGCTCGTGCGTTAAATGCGCCTCGGTTGCACTCACAACGTTTCCTAACTTTAATCAAAATGTGCTATTTCTATGAATAAAATAGACAATTGTTGAATATGAAGACGTACATATTTTACTGAGTCCGAGATAGGCAATTAAAGTCAGCTTCTCCACACTGCTAACTGCTCTGCTACTCTCCAAACTGCTAGTAGGTAACATTATTTTTGATTGCGATTGTTGTACGCCTGTTTTGACAGGCACATGTCAAGAGCACAGCCGTCACCAGCCCGTCTCTTGCCGTAAGGAGTCGTATAGTTATATGGTCTATATACTAGCTGTCAACAAAATATTGTACTGAGAGTCCATCTCCACCTGTCTGGGACGTTTTCAGTGCTCCGTTGCCAAATAGCAAACACGGAACCCTGATAACTGTAGCTGTATGCGTCTGTTTGTATGTCCATAATGTTATAGTCAAATTTGGATAGAAGGTGCCTTAAATGATCCGATGCAGTTACGAAAACATAAATAAATACGTATGGCCATACTTTTAACCATACATGCTGAGCTGTAAAAAAGGTGGATGAAAAACGATTGCATGTAGTGGAGTTGAGAGTGTTGAGATGGATGTGTGGAGTGACAAGAATGCATAAAGTAAGGAATGAATAATATATTCGAGGAAGTTTGAAAGCTGCGCCGGTTACAGAAAAATTTAAAGGTAGTCGTTTGTCTTGGTATGGACCAGAAAAATCAACAACATTGTTAATATCCAGATACATAAGTTTATGACAATAGTGACCAAAAAATGAACATGCCTATTCAGCATGTGAATATAATTGTTTATTGGTTTAGAGAATCTTTCAAAGTATGGAAAAGCACACAATTTTATTTTACGACAGGTTAACTTTAACAACTCAGTTACAATGTCTGTGATGTCTTGTTTTGTAATTTTGTAATTATTTATATAAATATAGTCAGAACAGTATTTTTACTATAAACATTTCCAGTACCTAACTAATGCCATTATTTGCTTATAAGGAGACTAGTTTTAAATTATCATATTCAGGTTCGCGACTGCTTCGATAGTTTCTGGCTATTTGGCTAACCACACTCTATTGAAACTGTGAGGTGTATCATATCATGACTCTTAAAAAATATATCGATTTTTATTTTTAGTATTTTATTTTCTTCCAAAGGCGTACAAATAATGCACCTTCCCGCTATTTTCTAAAGTTAAAACGTCTAAATTTGTAAAATAAGTTCGTAGACATAAAAAAGAAACATTTTCCTCGTGAATTGGTCTGGATCATACCCAATAGCTTTTGATAAAATATGGCACTTTTTAGGGTTCCGTAGTCAACTAGGAACCCTTATAGTTTCGCCATGTCTGTCTGTCCGTCCGTCCTCGCTTAATCTCTGTGACCGTTAGCACTAGAAAGCTGAAATTTGGTACCAATATGTATATCAATCACGCCGACAAAGTGGTAAAATAAAAATTTGAAAAAAATGTTTTATTAGGGTGGCCACCCTATATGTAAAGTGGGAAGTGTTTTTTTTTTTAACTTCAACCCTAACGTGTGATATATTGTTGGAAAGGTATTTAAAAATGAATAGGGGTTTACTAAAATAATTTTTTGATAATGTCAATAATTTCGGAAATAATCGCTCCAAAAGTAAAAAACAATGTGTCCCCCCCCCTCTAACTTTTGAACCATAAGTTTAGAAAATATGAAAAAAATCTGAAAAGTAGAACTTTATAAGGACTTTCTATGAAAATTATTTTGAACTTGATTGACACAACAGTTTTTGTACAAAAAAGACAAAAAGTTTTACAAAATAATTTCTGGACTAAGTTTGTAGTATAATCGTTTATACAAGCATTTTTTTAACTCCGTTTACATATTTTATTATCCTGAACGTATCTTTTTTCAAACAAAAAAAGAATTATTGAAGTCGGTTCTCGCAATCCAAAATTATTAAAAAAGTATTAATTAGTAACCCAATTCCCCTAGAGATGGCGCTGTAGGTACTTATTACATTGGATCGGGTATTACCGAATTGTTCGGTTGGCCTCATAACTGGGAACACTTATTGTGACGGACGGGAAACTACGGAACCCTACACTGAGCGTGTCCCGACACGCTCTTGGCCGGTTTTTCGTTTTTCGTCAAAGTGCAGCAGTAACTTTTGTTTTCATAAATATACTATGAACAATAAATATGGGTTTGCTGTTTGATTCCAGTGCGGAAACCTTGTCATTGCAGACGAGGCGGATTAACGCACGAGCCGCCAGGAGAGACCCTTATAGAGCCGAGAACAGCAATCAATTTTTCCTTATTTTGCTTAACCGCCGGTTCTGAATAATGTTAGTTACGGGCATTGGATTCAACGGCGATATAATGTAGGTTTATTTGTATCATGTCTTTTGCCGCCAGAATGATTGTCAAAACGGTGCTGTTAAGCTATTGGATAAATCATTGTGAAATTGCCCGTAGAATAATTATGAAAAGAATTATTTATAAATACATTATTGGGGCTTTAAATCCGATGATAGCCAAGCGTTAGACGGGACATGCAGCACTATGACTTGAACCACTATCACTTGTAGCCCTATGACTTGTTGCATTATCACTTGTAGCACTATGTTTTGTAGCACAGTGACTTGTACCACTTTCATTTGTAGCACTATAACTTGTTGTACTATCGCTTGTTAGTAGAACAATGACTTATTACACTATCATTTGTAGTAATATGACTTGTTGCACTATAACTTGTGGCACTATAACTTGTTACACTATTACTTATGGCCCTATGATTTTTAGCACTATGACTTGTTGCACTATCACTTGTAGCCCTATGACTGGTAGTTCTATGACTTGTTGCACTATCACTTGTGGCACTATAACTTGTTGCACTATCACTTGTAGCACAATGACTTGTTACGCTATCACTGTAGCAATATGGCTACTACCATTATTTTCTGATTTCATAGAATTGGTGTATTGTTATATCCTCTAAGCTGGCAATGAAACACATACGTGTCCTAATATTAGCGACCGCCATTTCGATCAACGCAAAAATCACCCTGAGGTAGCGCGCGTTATCACCATCGCATATATAGGACATGGCTTTTCATCGCGGCTGAAACACTCGACTTTCGAGATTTATTTGGAGTCCCAAAGTAACGCAAATAAATTTGATCATCATTTATTTTTATACAAGTTGCAGTTGAAATATTATGTATTTTAAGAGGCTTTAAAACCTAATAAATGAAATTACATAATATATTAAAGACATTTTTTTTTATATTTACGAATCCTTATAGACTTATAATAAATCTGTAGAGAGGTCAATTCTGTACATAAAATATATTTCGAAAATAACTATCAGGGGGTGATTACTGATTGATTCTGATGCCAAACATGCAATCAGTAAAATTTTTGTATACTTTTCATCACGGAAATGTTGGGAAAACGGGAGAAGTTACTCCATTTTTTAAGCTTCCGTCGCGTGTGTAGCCTTAGTAGTTAAAGCTACACAGAAATCATGTATGACGGAAATGTTCTCCTTAAAATTATATAAATAATATCCTACGACAGCATATGTCTATCTTCAATGGTTGACTCACAATAACACGTGTAACTCCTGATAGCTAAGCAGTTCGGAGCTTTCTGATTATATTTGTCTACTCTTACGTTTATGACACTCTCACTCATCTCTTATTAAAAACAGTTAATATTATTACATATTCAATAAAAAAAGAATCATATAAATCGGTACAGAAACACCAAAGTTATACATGAAATACGCTAATAAGCCATCGCGCGTGAATACTGAATCATGCCACAGGGATTATTTTTGTGTGCGCTCGACGCTACTACCGTAATATTTGGCTGTTGATGCGAATTAAATAGACGTTCAGAGTTTTCGACCTTATTGACGACAATGCTTATCAGCGCGACTTTTAGTCTTTAAGTAATTTATTTCTTTTGTTGTTATTTTATAAAATAGGCATTAGTTAATTTGTTTTTTTTTAGGGTTCCGTAGTCAACTAGGAACCCTTATAGTTTCGCCATGTCTGTCTGTCCGTCCGTCCGTCCGTCCGTCCGTCCGTCCGTCCGTCCGTCCGTCCTCGCTTAATCTCTGTGACCGTTAGCACTAGAAAGCTGAAATTTGGTACCAATATGTATATCAATTACGCCGAGAAAGTGGTAAAATAAAAATTTGAAAAAAATGATTTATTAGATTAGCCACCCTATATGTAAAGTGGGAAATGATTTTTTTTTAATTTCAACCCTAACGTGTGATATATTGTTGGAAAGGTATTTAAAAATGAATAGGGGTTTACTAAGATCATTTTTTGATAATGTCAATACTTTCGGAAATAATCGCTCCAAAAGTAAAAAACAATGTGTCCCCCCCCCTCTAACTTTTGAACCATAAGTATAGAAAATATGAAAAAAATCTGAAAAGTAGAACTTTATAAGGACTTTCTATGAAAATTATTTTGAACTTGATTGACACAACAGTTTTTGTACAAAAAAGACAAAAAGTTGTACAAAATAATTTCTGGACTAAGTTTGTTGTATAATCGTATATGCAAGCTTTTTTTGTAACTTTGTTTACATATTTAATTATCCTAAACGTATCTTTTTTCAAACAAAAAAAGAATTATTGAAATCGGTTCTCGCAATCCAAAATTACCACCGAAATTGCACGTCTTTGTATTAATTAGTAACACAATTCCCCGAGAGATGGCGCTGTAGGTACTTATTACATTGGATCGGGTATTTACCGAATTGTTCGGTTGGCCTCATAACTGGGAACACTTATTGTGACGGACGGGAAACTACGGAACCCTACACTGAACGTGGCCCGACACGCTCTTGGCCGGTTTTTTAAATATTCTTTCAAATTACAAATCATTAATAGTTTACATTTTATTTATTTTTAGGTGAAGTAGTAGTAGGTACGCATAGGTTTTTAAATACCAAGTTTTGGCCAATTTATGTTCAGTTTTTTTATATTATATGTATAGGTAAAAGCGTAAGTACTTTTATTAATTAAAGTTATAGGTTTTTATTTTTAAGTGAAGTAGGTACCTATAGGTAGATAGTATTGGACAGGCGTTTTAGCCTTATTTTCATATCTTTTTTGTTCCAAGTTGTTCTTACTTTTTTATTTCTGGGTATAGTTCTATTAGAATTATTTAGTTTTAGTACCTACTTAATTTGGTAATTAATAGATTCTTATAGATAATATTAATGTGGGAACGGAACGCAACCGGAAGAGAGAGATCGAGTGAATGTGTGAGTGAGAGGTGGGACGGAAGGAAGGATATGTTAGGACTGACAGTACGCTCTGTGGAACACTGTAAGACGTTACAAGATCAGCTATACGAAATATAATAAAAGTAAAGACTGCGAGGACGATTTCTTTTATTGGAAGAACCCTATATCCCACAATTTTGGGGGCTCGTCCGGGATATAGAAAAAGACGCGACGACGACATCGACGACGAACCGAAGTTTTTCTCGCATGCACGCGGCACGTGGTTGGGTTCACGGCAACAAGACGTTGGCAGCGTAAAACCATTTAATTTACAATCCACGACGAATATTGAAGACGAAAAGATGCCGAAAAGTACTGAAGACATGACGCCAAGAGGTGTACAATATGCAGAAGACTTTATAAGTGATTTTTCGGGTCAAGACCACACCTACCCGGTGAGCCGTTGGATTCAAGACATCGAAGATAATACGGAAATCTTTGATTGGACGCCGCTCCAGCAGCTTGTGATTGCGCGTAGATCGTTGAAGGGAACAGCGGGGCTATGGCTACGAAGTGAAAGACCGTTCAAGTCGTGGGCCGAATTGAAACAAGCCATCAGCAAGGAGTTTCCCGACGCGATTGACCAGAAGACGATTCATGAGATGATGAGTACACGTAAGAAAAAATCTGACGAAAGTTGCATGGATTACGTGCTTATTATGAAAGAACTCGGAAAAAGGGGTAAGATGCCCGACTACGTTGCGATCAAGTACATCGTAGATGGCATTCAAGACTTGGAAACGAATAAAATATTGTTGTACGGTGTTACGAGCTACAGTGAACTGAAGGAAAAGCTGAAAGTGTATGAACAAGTAAAAGAAAAAATGAAGGCGCGACGAGATACGCAATGTAATCAAGGATCTAGTGGCCACAGTCGAAATTCAAAGAAGAATACAAGCAGTGAGTTGCGGTGCTATAATTGTGGAGAACTCAATCATTCGTCGCAAAACTGTCCTCATAAGCAAAAGGGTCTCAAGTGCTTCAAGTGCAATGAATTCGGCCATATTTCTTCAAAGTGCACGGCGGCGATGAAACGCGAAGACGATCGTAAACCTTCGAGAAACTTCGACAGCCGATCGAATCGGCCAATCAGCGGCGGAGACAACCAACAGCGCTGCCAACGTGACGGACATCGTTGGGACCGTAGACAGAGTATTATATAGACTGCTGGATATCTTCCTTTGCATTCGCACAAGACAAAGACAAGCATATCGTCATCACTGGCACAGAAAAGAGACAAAGTATACATGTTTCTGTCCTTTATCGCGTGCCGGCTGTGCACATCATTGTGCACAACAAGTTTGACGTTTGTGACTGTTGTAGATTCACGTCTCATTGATTCTTATCAATTACATCGAGATTATACACAAAATACGGGTATTTTCGTGCTCAATTTGTTATATTACATTCGTACAACTGTGCAAAATGGTAAGGTGCAGTGTAATAAACTGTAAAAGTGATAGTTTGATGAAGATTGCGGGATTGTCCTTTCACTCGTAAGTATTCAAACTTTTCAAGTATTTCATCGGTTTGTGTGCTACTATTTATAATCAAATAGTTGCAATAATCTCATAACTATTTGTATAATGTGAAAAATCTCATAGAATCGTAATTTTAGCGATGTTTTTATTTTCTTATTTCAAAATTCAGTGTTGCCACTTTTTGACGGGGAATTTACCCTTTTATATGGGTAGTACTGTTTATGTAACGCAACGTCACTAAAAAAATAACAGGTTGTATCTATACATATATGATATTAGTAATGACATTATTTTCATACTAGATTAGTAACAAACGTAATAAAATATTTTAATTCATATATGTGCACTCACCTAACGCCTTGGTGTTGCCCAATGCGTTCAAGTGGAGTAGCACGGCTTTTCACTGAAGACCGTCAACGACATTCTAAATGTTGTTGACGCTCCTAAATGCGCATAGTGTTGTGTATCATAGAAGCAATATTTTTACGCAAGATGGTATTTCAACTAAGTATTACTTTGTGGGTTGGCAAACATTCCTAGTTCACCAGTAACGCAGAAACCCCAACAACATCCTGAATGTATTTTTATACTGAACTCTGAGGGTCTTGTATGCCCTGTGACTATCAAACCCACAGAGTGCACGGGTACTATTGGCAGCTTATTACTTATAGCTGGTGTACCTACAATATGCAAACCTGAGGTTAACATATTATTTACTACATATATAGCTACTACTATACTATAAATATATATACACTATAGGTACTATAAAAATCTTGAAATTATGTAAGAATATTGGTAATAATAAAAGATAATTAAATAAAATCTAATTACACTTGCAGATTTCCAAATGAACCCGAAATAAGAAACATGTGGATTGCTGCTACTAATAGACCTAATTGGGCTCCAAAACCGAGTTCCAGGATTTGCAGCCAACACTTTGACCATAGTCTTTTAATAAAGAAAGGAAAAAAAACTTTGTTATACCCCGATGCTGTTCCGAATATGGTAATAAAAATGGATATATTATATATACTGCAAAGATTAAATTTTATTACAATGGTTATACAATTTTAACATTCGATTGCATTAGGTTACAGAGTCAGTAAATCAAGGAAGCATTATTATAATTAAGAGCAGTGAAACCACATCTGCTGAAACATTAGCCATTACCTCAAAACCAGTTTCATCTGTAAGTTTATATGATTGCAAAGATTGAGTTTTATTACAATAGTTATAAAATTTTAACATTCGATTCCATTAGTTTACAGAGTCAGTAAATCGAGGAAGCACTATTATGGTTAAGAGCAGTGAAGCCACAGTCCCCGAACCATTAGCGGGTACTTCAAAAACAATTTTATCCGTAAGTCTGTAGGATTTATATTTTAACAGTTAAATAACGATCAGAAATTCTGTATGTACATGATTTTGTTTCAATAAGTGCGCAATATTTTTTTTTTTTTTTTTCTAGTATTCGTCACCTGAGTTGACGCCCAAAACATTGAAACGAAAATGGCAGAAAGACCAAGAAATATCAAAACAGCGTTTGAAAAAGCTAAAAGCCCTTAGAGAAAAATCTAGGAGGTTAACCAAAAAGGTGGCAAATTTAGAACATGTTCTTTCAGAATTAAAATCAAAACTGCTTGTTGGTGAAGAAGATTGTGAGCTATTATCATCGATTGAAAATGTTAACAAAGATTTTCTGAAAAAAGTTGTCAACCCATCTACCAGCCGAAAATATTCTCCTTCCCTCCGAAAGTTTGCTTTGTGCTTACATTTTATTAGTCCACGTGCATACAATTTTTTAAGAAAAACTTTTAACTCTTGTCTGCCACATCCATCCACCTTACGTTCTTGGTATAAAAGTGTTGACGGTAATCCTGGATTCACTAAAGAATCTTTAGAATGTGTGAAGGTCTTAGCCAATCGTGCGCAAGCGCAGAGTAAGACTTTGTTTTGCGCATTAAGTATAGATGAGATGGCCATACGTAGGCATGTCCAATGGAATGGAAAGAAATGCGTAGGATTCGTTAATTTCGGGGAATCATTAGAAGGTGACAGTGTAGCTGTTGCTAGAGAAGCGCTAGTATTTATGCTTACGGCAATCAATGATTCCTGGAAAATTCCTGTAGGTTATTTTTTAGTTGATGGGTGTAATGGCGGACAGAAGGCAAATTTAGTAACTCAGTGTTTGGAGTTGCTAAACTCTTGTGGTGTGAAGACAATTTCGTTAACTTTTGATGGGTGTCCCGCAAATTTTGCCATGGCCAGGAGTCTAGGATGTGTCTTAGAGCCCTCAAATGTCACCAATCTTAAAACTACATTCAATGTAGGTGATCAAGAAATTATGATCATGCCGGATCCTGTTCATATGCTTAAGTTAGTTAGGAACACACTCGGAGAAAAAGGGGAACTCTTTGATTCAAATGGTCAAAGAATTGCTTGGAATTACATTATCAGACTTCATGAATTACAGCAAAACGAAGGACTTCATTTAGCCAATAAGCTGCGCAACCAGCATATCAATTTTGCAAAGCAAATAATGAAAGTAAAGCTTGCAGCGCAAACTTTCAGTAATTCTGTGGCTGAAGCCATCGAATTTTGCAATAAAGAGCTTTGTTTGACTGAATTTGCTGGATCGGAGGCTACTGTAGAATTTATAAAAAAAATGAACATTTTGTTTGATGTTTTAAATAGCCGTAATTTTAAGACATACGGTTTAAAAAAACCAATTTATAAAAATAATATCAAAGAAGTAGAATTGTTTTTTAATGAGATGGAAACCTATTTAATCGGTCTTAAATTAGACAACCAAAACATTTTATTATCCAACAGAAAAGTAGGCTTTTTCGGGTTTCTTATTTGCATAAAAAGTGTAAAAAAATTATACAATCAGTATATACTTCCTGATGCATTGAAATTCCTGCCCATATACAAATTAAGTCAGGATCATTTAGAATGTTTTTTTAGTTCTATTCGCGCTAGAGGTGGGTTTAATAATAATCCAACAGCTATTCAATTTGAAAGCGCTTACAAACGTCTGGTTGTCCACGGTGAAATTAAACACATTACAACAGGAAATTGTATTCCACTCGAAGACATTAAAATTTTAACATTTAGTGAAATACGTTTTGAAAAAAAAATCAATCTATTTACTAAACTGTCTTCTGAACCAATTACTGACACGGATGCACCCTTAGAATGTGATCCTATGGTTGATCATGATTATTTAACTGATCCTTCTAGGCTTACTCTATATTCTAAACAAATAGTAACATATATTGCTGGTTTTATTGCAAGAAAGTTGAGGAAAGTTATCAAATGTGAGGATTGTCTTTTAGCATTGATCACAGATAATTATCACGGAATCATTGCCAGTAGAGACAAAGGAGGCCTTATTTATCCTTCATGTGATTTGAATCGAGTCTGTGAATTGGCAGAAAAGATATTCCGAGCGCGTTCACACAAAGGCATATCATTTTATAATGAGAAAAATTTGATGCCTAAACTTATATTATCATGTTTCAAGGAATGCACACGTACGAATATTAATATTTTTGTCAATGACCATTTTGATAGTCAGCCCTTTATAGGGAATCACAGAACTCTCCTCATTAAATCAATTGCAATGCATTATTTTGAAATTCGCATTCACCACGGTACCAAACAGTGTTTTGAACCAAAATCAAGAGTTAGAAACATACATAATAAGTTAGTGCTGTTTCAAGGACAATAATTAGTTTATTTGTGAATAAAGTATTGTAATTCCATAATTTTTTTTTATTTCTCATCGAAACCTAAAACTAAATAATAAAAATCTTATTTTGTGAAGAATGGGTAAAATGTACATCACTTGGTAACCCTGAACAATGGATGTACTTTTTATCTGTCCCTTTCGATGGCACGGATCTCACCAGTCTATATAATACTCTGTCTACGGTTGGGACAGAAATCCGACGAATCCCAGCACTTCGAAATCCGCCATGTTCACTACGGATTACGTTGGCACCACTGAGAGCGACGACGCAGATGACAGATGTCATTGTCAAGAAAATAAAGAAGTTTTGCAAATTGTAAACAAACCTAACAAGAAGTCGGGCAAGCCGGTTGTGGGTATTCTGATTGAAAATACCGAAGGAATGGCCCTTATTGACTCGGGAAGCGATGTCAACTTAATGTCGGAAGACTTCTACGACGTGATCGGCCAGCCAAAGACGACTGAAGATGGTGTTGTGTTGTCGGGTCTCGGACTAAAACAAGTGTGTTCATCCGGGAAGTTTACAACTTGTGCTGTGATTGACGGACGATGTTACGACGGAGTTGTATTCCATGTTGTGCCTAAAGACTGTATGCCTTATAGCTTAATACTAGGTCATGAGTTTCTCGCTAGTGTGACAATGATTATGAATGAAGGAAGTGTGTTGTTGTTACCCTCAGGTGAAGAATGGATGAGAAAAATTCATTGTTTTACCACAGGTTTGGGTGTTGTTATAGGTTCTACAGCTAGCCCAATTGTCAAAAAGGAGGTTTTACAGTGTGTAGATGACTACAAGCCGGTCCAAGTAAAAGAAGCACCCATACAATTGAAAATTATCTTGAAAGATGACATCCCAGTGGCTCAAAAACCAAGAAGATTGTCACTAAAGGAACAAGGTGTGCAAAGACTGAAAGAAGTTTTGTCAGTTGCTTCAGAATATGGGTTACAGATAAATTGGAAGAAGGCAAACTTGATATGCAGTGAAGTTGAATATCTGGGTCATCGCATACAGAATGGTGAAATTAGCCCGAGTTTAGAAAAGACAAATGCTGTGCTGAGATACCCGGAGCCAAGGACAAGTAAGCAAGTACACAGTTTTATAGGACTTACTTCTTACTTCAGAAAGTATATAGAAAATTTTGCTGCAATAGCAAAACCCTTAACCGACATGTTAAAACAAAATGGTATCTTTATTTTTGAAGAAGATCAACGTAATGCTTTTAACATTTTGAAGCAGAAGCTGGTATGTGGTCCAGTATTAAAAATTTATAATCCCAAGCTGCCCACGGAAGTCCATACAGATGCATCTAGCATTGCTTATTCAGCAATACTTTTACAGCAGCATCCGGATAGTGGCTTACATCCAGTCCAATATATGAGTAGGAAGACAAATGATGCTGAACAAAGGTACACTAGCTATGAACTGGAGGCTCTAGCGATAATTGAAGCTATAAAGAAATTTCGACATTACCTGTTTGGCATACATTTTAAGATTGTTACAGATTGTCAAGCTTTTGCACTAACCCTTAAGAAAAAAGACTTATCAGCAAAGATTGCAAGATGGGTGTTGTTTTTAGATCAATATGACTTTGAAGTTGAGCACCGAAAAGGCTCAAGGATGAGGCATGTGGATGCATTGAGTAGACACCCTTATGTGTCAGTTATGGTGGCAAGCCTTCATGATAAAGTCAAGGAAGCACAAATCCAGGATGAAGGACTGAAAGCAATAATTGAAATTGTAAAAGAAAAACCCTATTTAGACTATTGGTTGGAAAACAATATCCTTTTCAAGAGTGACCAGAAACAGCTGGTAATTCCTAGAAGCATGGAAAAACAAGTCATACGAAGAGTGCATGACAATGGTCATTTTGGTAAGAGAAAAATGAAGGAACTCCTTGCTAAAGATTTCTACATCAAAGACATAGACAAGAAAATTGATGAGTTTATTGCAAGCTGTATACCATGCTTACTGGCAACAAAGAAGCAGGGGAAACAGGAAGGTTTTCTTAACCCTATTCAAAAGGAGGGAACCCCCTTACATACCCTACACATGGATCACATCGGACCAATGACTGAGACCAGAAAGAGGTATAATCATATTCTTACAATAGTTGATGCTTTTACTAAATTTGTGTGGCTTTTCCCTACAAAGAGCACCACCAGTAGTGAAACTCTGGATAAGCTGAAAATACACCAACAGACATTTGGGAATCCAGAAAGGATTGTCACCGATCGGGGTACTGCTTTTACTGACAATGAGGAAGAAAGTGAGTATATGCTTTGATTGTGTTGATAATAGACGTATGACTGAATGATGGATGCTTGTTTTGTTTTTTTTTTCTTTTAGTTAGTGTTTAAGTTTTATGTGTTTTGTTTTGCAAATGTAAATTGAAGTTCAATGTTATGAACTGGTTAATGTTGTAAGCTAACTTACTACTGTTTTTTTTTATTAGTGCTTAAGTTCATCAAATGTTTTCTAGAAGTTAACCCTTGCATTGTGTTCACTTAGGAATGTATAACCTGTAGTTAAGAACTGTAAGTCAGGAATTTCATTTTTTTTAATGTTAATTTTTGTGATTAGTTTATTTAAGTGGCTTTGATTGATGAAGATGTAGTGATGAATGCGTGTATTGATGATGGATGACGAGGCAATGTAGGACTGAAATGAGGAATGAAAGTCAGTTTAGCATGTCTGGGGACAGACATGAATGTCGGATGGCCGAATGTGGGAACGGAACGCAACCGGAAGAGAGAGATCGAGTGAATGTGTGAGTGAGAGGTGGGACGGAAGGAAGGATATGTTAGGACTGACAGTACGCTCTGTGGAACACTGTAAGACGTTACAAGATCAGCTATACGAAATATAATAAAAGTAAAGACTGCGAGGACGATTTCTTTTATTGGAAGAACCCTATATCCCACATTAATTATACTTAGACAAAATTAGATATAATTTAGTACGTAAGTACTTAAATTATTTTTAGGTTATTACACTTAGTTTAGGTACCTACTTAAATATTTTTAAGAATTAAATTTTGGATTTAAGGATTTATTTAGGATCAGTTTTATTATTTAAGTAGGCACTTGGATTTTTAAGTGTAAGGTGGCTATAGTTAGGACCTCTAACGTAACTTATTTTGTTAGGTAACTAAATGAATGCCTTTCAATTATTATTTTCATTAATCATTACTAATCCTTACCAATCCTTACTAATATTATAAAAGCGAAAGTGAGTTTGTTTGTTTATTTGTTTGTTACCTCTTCACGCTTTAATGGCTAAACCGATTTTGATGAATTTTGGTACAGACATAGTTGGGAACCAGGAGACGGACACAGGCTAATATTTTTTTGAAAAAAATTATTTTCGACTATAAAAGCGAAAATGAGTTTGTTTGTCTGTTATATCTTCACGCTTTAGTGGCTACACCGATTTTGATGAATTTTAGTACAGAGATAGTCGGGAACAAGGAGACACACATAGGCTAATTAAAAAAAACAGGCCAAGGGGGTGTCGGGCCACGCTCAGTGTAGGGTTCCGTAGTTTCCCGTCCGTCACAATAAGTGTTCCCGCTTATGAGTTAAAAGGTGGAGGAGCGTGCAACATTGCACGCTCCGCGGCAGGTGCTCCGAATTGTGACGGTTTTTACCGCGAACACAAAGGGGAATCAAATCAAATCAAATCATTTATTTCAATTAGACCATTACAGGCACTTTTGAATGTCAAGAAACAAAATGAATCTACAGTCCCGGTCACAAGGCATAATAACTTGTGAAAGTACTGCAGTTGCCCATTCCAAAGCGTTGATCTCTATGGAGAAGAATGGGCAAGAAGGGAGCTAAATGACCCGACACACCCGCCACCATCAGCGAGACATTTAAGTGAGCATGACACTATTAACCACCAGGGCTTCGTCAAGTCAATGATAATACATAGCACTCACATAAGGGCTTAATAATTATACAATACTAGAGAATTGATTCTATACATTGCAAAGATAGTCTTACAATCTTCTGCAGCTTCCACTATAGCTTCGGATACTTATTAATGAGTTTACCCTTATGCTTGAGGAGCAGGACCAGCATTGAGCCAAGCATTTTTATCATCAATATAATCCCCAACTTATAATATGCTTGCCTACATAGTGTGCGTTTAATACAAGATTTAAATTTCGTTTCATTCAGTTGAAGAATGTGGGGAGGTATTTTATTGTAGCATTTCAAACAGTACCCCATGAAAGATGAGTCTACTTTAGCTAACCTGAAACCTGGTTGAACTAATTGGTCCCTATTTCTGGAGCGCTCGAACATCGTCGAATAATTAAATTATGCGCTCATAAATAAAATTACGAATATATTTAAGTGCAATTTAATTTACCACGGTAGGTCATGAAAGCACGGAAAATCTTAACATCAACTTTTAAAAAAATGACGTCTTTACACAACGCCATCTATCGAACCATTTATGAACTGGTTTTTACCTAAACACTTAGATGGTGTTAAAAAAATGAATTTTAGTTTTGTTCTAAATTGCCTTAGCATGTTCTTAATAGAAGTTTTATTGTAGTTATAAGATACCGCCAATGCCAAGGAGAGACCAACCGAACAATTCGGTAATACCCGATCCAATGTAATAAGTACCTACAGCGCCATCTCTCGGGGAATTGGGTTACTAATTAGTACTTTTTTAATAATTTTGGATTGCAAGAACCGATTTCAATAATTCTTTTATTGTTTGAAAAAAGATACGTTCAGGATAATAAAATATGTAAACGAAGTTAAAAACTGCTTGCATATACGATTATACTACAAACTTAGTCCAGAAATTATTTCGTACAACTTTTTGTCTTTTTTGTACAAAAACTGTTGTGTCAATCAAGTTCAAAATGATTTTCCTAGAAAGTCCTTATAAAGTAGTACTTTTCAGATTTTTTCATATTTTCTAAACTTATGGTTCAGAAGTTAGAGGGGGGGGGGACACATTGTTTTTTACTTTTGGAGCGATTATTTCCGAAATTATTGACATTATCAAAAATATTATTTTAGTAAACCCCTATTAATTTTTAAATACCTTTCCAACAATATACCACACATTAGGGTTGAAATTTAAAAAAAATCACTTCCCACTTTACATGTACCTATAACATTTTTTTTCCATTTTTATTTTACCACTTTGTCGGCGTGATTGATATACATATTGGTACCAAATTTCAGCTTTCTAGTGCTAACGGTCACAGAGATTAAGCGAGGACGGACGGACGGACGGACAGACAGACAGACATGGCGAAACTATAAGGGTTCCTAGTTGACTACGGAACCCTAAAAAATGTTTAATGTGAGGGAGAAAACTTAGCGTTGCTATTACAAATGAATAAGGCGCAAGAGGAACTGTGTTGCCCGAATTTAACGCAGGCGAACCGCGGGCAAAAGCTAGTTCAATATAAAAATGTACAAGACACGAAGATTAGTTTTTGAAATTCCACAGACGTGGTAACTATTAAGTTATGTTAATACACGTGATAGAAACGTTCTGGCTGTTTGAAAAACATTCAACAATGGAGGCAGAATAAATATAGACTCGATGTCTGCAGCTCGTTCCCAAAGTAAAATACATATACGACATTATACTATAAAAATAACTAAAATACAGTATCCTCTAGGTATTTCAGTGAAGTAACGTATTTTTTAACACCTTTGCTCGTAAAGCTGATATAATTCCATCGGTTTTAAATATGTAAAGAGGGTCATAAAAAACGCGTGTGTTATCAAAGCAAATAGTTAAGTTATAGTCGATACAAATTCCATAACAGCATTATTTGCCATTTCAAATTTGGAACTGATCGCCGCCGCACGAGTTCAGGCTGCTAGTGAGCAGCGCGCTGTTACTATTCTTTTTTTTAATTTATTTAAAGGGTTTTGTCGCTTAGCGCTGTTACTATTCAAATTTCGAACTAATTCGAAAATAGGCAGCGCTAGCTCGCTGTTAAAATGGCGGAGAAAACAACAGTGTGCATTCACAGATTGAGTTTATTTAAATTTTTTTTTCTGTTTCCTCGCAAATGTGTTAAAAAACGTCGTACGATATACGTGCGTATTGGTTATAACATGCTCGTCTCAATTACGCCCTCGCCTTCGGCTCGGGCTGAAATTCCGACTCGCATGTTATAACCATCTTAACGCACTAATATCGTAATGTACTATTGCTAACAGCATATGCTGCTGAACTAAGGCGTCCTGGAAGAGATGTTATATGCGGACCCCATTGTAGCCTTGAATAGAGCGTTATCCTCAGTAAAATAGTTTTTTGACGAATTCTAGTCTCTCTTGATATAAAACAATACTTGTTGTAGCGTCACAAGTAAAACATCTTCAGGAAAAAGACATATTATCGTGTATGCTGGATCAGAAGGAGGGATTTGTATCTGGTGCACTACTGGTATTCACTACGAAATCTGAACTACTTACTACCACGATGACATGAAACTTCGTGAAATGGCTAGAATCCCCTATATGAGCTATTACTTGCTAATACATTTGATAAGCCTCAATGGAAGACAAAATGTTCTTGATTATTTCTTCATAATGATTGTAAAAGGTGTTCAAGAAAACGATCGAAATTGTACTCAATTATAATATGTCCGTAAGGATTGAGGAGCCACATCAGATTTTTTAAATCTGATCTCACCATTATTTAGCCGCAATGTAGCTTATTTTGCAGCACGAATTCTAGATTTAGCAGCAAAATATATCACTAGTTATTTTAATGCAAAAGTGGCTCCTCAATCTAAACATCTGAATTGAGGAGCCACCTGGAACTCGTTAAGTAATAGATGAATATTTATGAAAATTTTGTATCATTTAGTAGCAATTTAGCATATTACCTTCTAAAAATCTAGCTTTTGTAGCTCTAAAACGAAAGAAAATACAATACTTTTTATATGGCTCCTCAATCTAACCTCAATAAGGAAATTTCTATTGGATGTGAGCGATCAATTAATATATTCGACATATTGATCATTTAGCAGGTCTTGTGTTTGTTTTTGCAGTATACGTGTAAGATTGAAAAACACAGTAAATTTTGTATATGAACACATTTTCTTTGGCTCCTTAATCCTGACGTTCTAATTATATGTATATGTTTGACTGTAGCCACCTGAGATCTCAACGGATTCTAAAACCAGACATACGAACATTTAGCAGAAATTTCTGCTAAATGAATGAATGAATAAACTTTATTTCGGGTGGCATAGACCCATAGAAAACTAATATAACATTATTAAACATACACAGACACATTAAAACAGATTCCCTATCATTATGTTATGTTATCATTATATTATCCGTATGTAAAATAATCAACTTTCAACCGGTTTTGTTTTGTACATAAACTGCACGAAACGCCTGAACGTTATTCCGTTGGGCCAAAAATTATCATCTAAGAATAACTCTAAATTACATTTGGAGACATACACTTTAAAAGCGTTATAATTCTTAGCCTGATTCATGTTTATCTTTTTTACAGTAACAATATCATTAGTTTTGTCCTTTATATAGTTAATAATGTCAATTTCACATGTATCTTTACTAACATTGGATATAAACAGCGGAATTTTTATATCAGCCGCTCTAAATTTACCTTCAGGCGCATCAAAACAACCTCTCTGCCCCATAAGCTTATAATTACGTTTAGCCTTTTTGTTTCTCACTATTTGCCATTCAGAGCCACTATCACTAACCACTTCAGAGCCACTATCACTAACCACTTGTTTACGCTGCACGTTAGTAGCAAACCTGTTTGATGCGTCAGCGCATGTAGGCCGGCTCGACACCCCAGCTAACGGCGAAACCACAGTACTTGACAGGGTCTCCACGCCTGTCATCCAATGCTCCGTCTCACTCAGTCCAGCAGCGACGCTGCATGTACGGATCGCCTAAATATATCTGCACACTTCAGTAATGTACATATTTTGGATTCTGAAAAACAATACTTTACTACTTTTTCGTAAATTCTGTGTGTAGGGTGACCACATTTTGGGGGTACCTACAAATTAATATTTCACTTACGTACCCAAAATAATATTTATTTATTTATTTTGTCAGATTATTTCCGGTTGTTCTCGTCTTGCTAACGAAGATACTTGCATAGAAACAACCTTGTAACCAGGAATATCCATCAGCAACTTGGTCTGAAATACAGCCTTGTGGAATCGGAAGTGCCGTACCGTACCGTGCCGTAACTGGGTCGGGCACAAGCCTGTAGCATGTGCCGGACCCAGTTAACGAACATGGCGATATCACATTTACTGGGATCCATCCATTTATTTATTTATTTATGCACACACAAAATACATGACGAGATATTACATTAAGACTGAAGAGCACAAAGGTACAGCTTATTTCATAAGAAGTTTCTTCCAGCAGACCTGCGAGAGGAGAGTTGGATTCTATCACGTTATCCTTGTGTTGGATTTTTATTTTTCTTGGTACAATGAGCTTTAATAACCTAACTTGCAGTGTGTAGATTCGTTCAATTTATGTTTTAAATGTTCGCCCATAGCTTGTAATTCCGTATGCTATAATCGATTACAGACATATTATAATTCAATATTCACTTAACAATAAGGTAAAGATGCTTATGCTAGCAACTAAATAAATGTGCGACGTAATTGTACATCCCCCGTTTTGGTGATAAGGTTCACTTTAGACTGCAGGAAGTTGTCATGAAAGATACGTGGTGATGCGCAAAGGATTTATTGCTACCAATTTGATGTCCGTAAGGATTGAGGAGTCACATCAGATTTTTAAAATCTGATCTCACCATTATTTAGCAGCAATATAGCTTATTTTGCAGCAACAATTCTAGATTTAGCAGCAAAATATATCACTAGTTATTTTAATGAAAAAGTGGCTCCTCAATCTAAACATCTGAATTGAGGAGCCACCTGGAAGTCGTTAAGTAGTAGATAAATATTTATGAAAATTTTGGATCATTTAGTAGCAATTTAGCATATTACCTACCTTCTAAAAATCTAGCTTTTGTAGCTCTAAAACGAAAGAAAATACAATACTTTTTATATGGCTCCTCAATCTAACCTCAATAAGGGAGTTTCTATTGGATGTGAGCGATCAATTAATATAATTATTCGACATATTTATCATTTAGCAGGTCTTGTGTTTGTTTTTGCAGTATACGAGTAAAATCGTAAAACAGAGTTAATTTTGTATATGAACACATTTTCTTTGGCTCCTCAATCCTGACGTTCTAATTACACATATATGTTTGACTGTAGCCACCTGAGATCTCAACGGAATCTAAAACCAGAGATACAAACATTTAGCAGAAATGTCTGCTAAATATATCTGCACACTTCAGTAATGTACATATTTTGGATTCTGAAAAAACAATACTTTACTACTTTCTTGTAAATTCTGCTTGTAGGGTGACCACATTTTGGGGGTACCTACAAATTAATATTTCATTTACGTCAAATAATAAAAATTACTACTTTTATTAATATGAAAAAATAATAACATGTGAAAAAAAAGGACAAATTATTTATAAAATAGAAAAATGATCCAACAGATAAAATACTACGGCTAAAATATAATAAAACAAGAAATAAAACTCATAAAAATAGAAAAATCTCGGAATAAATATTATATTATGGAACAAATAAATAATAATAAATTGAATCCTAGGAAACTATGGCAAATATTGAATACTTCACCTGGTCGCAAGAAAAAATCGGCGGACGGGAAACTACGGAACCCTACACTGAGCGTGTCCCGACACGCTCTTGTTTACTTTCCAGATTGCAAATTGAGTTGATTTTTGACACGTTGTAATAGAAAAATATAACCTTTTTAACACGCTTTTATTAGCTTCACCTGTATGTTTGTATGTATGTTTGTAACCGACCCCTTTGAGCTCGATTTTGTCCTACTTTGAATGATCAGCTACCCTACTATGACGTCTTAAAGCAGAACTTATTCCACTGAGGGAAAAAAACAGAGCTATACAGGGTGTCTAGCGCCATCTCTTTTCCTCAGTGGAATAAGTTCTGCTTTAACATGTCATGGTAGGCCTACTGATTTAATTCAAACTTTGTACACCTGTCAAAGATCGATGACAATGCAATAATCCGATCAAAATATCCGATCATCCTAATTAGATTCATTAATTTCTTAATTAATTAATTTTATATGCCGCAAAATAAATAGATATTTCTGTCCTGAGGTAAATTACGGTGGTTATAATATTATGGATATTATAAAATGATAATGGAATGCGTATTAGATTTGTCGGGGCATATATTATGTAAGTATAAGGACAAGACGCAATAACTTATCAGACAAATGGGGAAACTGGGTGCCTGCTGCCTTTCTTGGATGCGGTAGTCGTTTCTCAGGTTCCCTCCGAAAACTTCAAAATTTCAAAATTAATTTCTTAATCCTGAGTTGGGCGTCGACCGTCCACAAGATGCAAGGTTGTACAGTTGATGATGCAGTCATTTACTTGGGTCCGCGATTGTTTGCTGCTGGACAAGCTTATGTGGCACTTAGTCGTGGAACATCCTTGGACGGTATACGCATTGAAGAACTTGATTGCTCAAAATTAACAGGAAGAACTCCATGTAACAGTGAAGCATTGAATGAAATGATTCGATTACGAGTTAAACCATAAAATTTACAATCAGTCACATTGATGCTTGGGTATGGAAGTGAAAGTTCACACTCATCCTCATTCTTGATTGAGTGGTTACGCATAGAAAATTCCATACCCAAGCATTAATGTGACTGACTGTGTAGGATACAATCAGAACACATTTGTGCAGATTAGCAAATCGAACTAAATAAATTTATAGTCTAAAAAAATTAACCAAAAAATGAAAAATAAATAATAGTTTAAAAAAATACGCTTTTATAGAAAATCTAACTAAAAATTTGAAAATAAAATCGAATAAATTTGGATTAAGAATAGTGTAAATAAGAAATAAATGTACATTGTTGTAAAAAAGCGTGGAGTGCATAGTGTCAAAAGATAAACTTTCATTGACAGATGAGTATATGAATCATTACTTTGATAATTCATAATATCATAAAAAGCAGTTCAGATGCACCCCACACTTTTTACAACAATGTACATTTACCCAATTTATTAGATTTTATTTTCAAAGGAGATCGCCAGTTTTGGGCTAAAGTATGTACAGAAACGATATGTATATTAAAAAAAAACTAGATTTTTTACTGATTAAAAACAACATGTAACAATAATAACTTTCTACTGGAATAAGCTAAAAATTATAATTTTAAATATGGTTTTTAATTTAATGTTCGTCTAAAACTAGCTCCGTAAACAAGCTGTCAGGTCATTTTAAGATCGTTCTAAAACCAGTAGTTCTAAAGAAGTTATTAAAAAAACGATATCTATTTTGTTTTAGCATCTATCATGGACATTTTAATCATTTATAAACGCAAAAGGACATTTGATGAAATTATTTTACTTTCAGTAATAGTTATTTATTTATTTAACAAAAAAATCGTTCAAAATCGTGTATCGGGCGACTGTTTCAAAACGAAAAAATATCGATGTTTGTCAAAATGTCAATGTCACAGCACTCCCGTCAGTCCCGTCATTCGTTTTCGTACTCGTACACTTAACTTGTTTTTATTTTAGCTACCTAATTATTTTTGTGTGCTATGCAATAATATGCTAATAGTAACGTACAACTATGTTTTTAAACAATTAAATCAATGTGACTTTTCGATTATGGTATTTAAAATGCATTTTGGCATTATAAATACAATTATTCTTACCGTCTGCCGTATAACCTAACCTAGTGACCAAAAACTTACTTTGTTCCCAATTCCCATAGAATTTTGAAAAAAATCTTTCTGATATTAATATGTACGTGTTTTATCTATTAAACAACACATAAATTGTTCTTGTTCACATTTGGCCCAACGATGTATGGATTTCTGGCGATCTCCTTTTTAGTTAGATTTTCTATAAAAGCGTATTTTTTTAGTTTTTTTCATTTTACCCATACCTCAACTTAATACAATTGGGCCCAGAAGTCACCGTCTCCTATTTACATATAATTATATTTTGAACGATTTCACCAATTTCTAGTTTGTTGTAAATTTATGTAACTTCGAATGTCTAAATTGACCGGACTAACAACTAACGTTACTATCCATCAAATGCTGATTGTTGTAGTTGGAACAACAATTTAGCAGTAACCTGACTACTATGTCGATGTATTATGTTTGTGTAAAGCGGTACAACAGTACTTAGTTATACATTGTGGATGAAACATTAAGTTATAGTGTGTGGCAACATGAGAGAGATGGGATTCTAGGAAAATTTATATTGATTTTGCGGGATCTAGTAAAGGAACTTATTTGTTGCGACGCTCTGTACCTACAAGTTGAGCCAACTCCTGTCTGAGCGACCCCTGGTCTTCAAATGATCCCTCAAGCTAAATTTGACTCTCCTGACACTTGTAGTTTCTGAGGTGTGATGAGTGAATCATAAATATTCTTTGTTTATATTGGATAATTTTGTCACGGTCGCATGCGCGACCATTGAACATGGCCTCCTCGGTTCGATTTCTAGTTCGGACAAAAAGTGTTAATGGGTTTTTCCATCAGGAGTTTGACATTAGTAGCGTGGACTTTGAAAGTAGGCGGTAAGATACCTCCGTGCCTCGGTGTGCACGTTAAGCCGTTAGTCCTGCGCCTGATCACTCCGGTCCTGTCGGTCTGCCGACCCATAGAACTATGCGGGTATACAGAGAGTGCTTCTGTGCCTGCGCACACACAAGTGCTCTATAATATCTTCCGTGTGGCAAATCTCAGCTGAGATTGACCGTTGTGGCCGAAAACGGTCAAAGGACTAGCTGTGCCCAGCAGTTTCGCCCTTTGCTTAGCTCCTTAATTTTACAGCGTGATTTTAAACTATAGCTGCGCCCGCGGTATCACCCGCGTAGACTGGAACAAAAAGTAAGCAAGTTTTGTCTAGTTCTTGTATGTACAGACCAAACTATTGGAATGAATACCACCGTGAACTTCATATAATCCTAGTAGTTTAATCATAAGTCAGGTCTACCAAGAACTTGCGTGTGCAGACCAAACTGTTGTTGATTTAAACATCTGCATAGGCGCCTATACAAAACTTCAAATCAATCCGGCCAAGGAATCGCGTTCTCCCATTCAAACTATGCCATCCTGTTTCACTACACCAAGGGTGGAATGTTTAAAAGACAACCGGAGCCAAGCAGAATTCGATATCTCCAACACTTGTAGTTTAAACTAAAATAATTGCCGTAGACATAATGAACTACTACGGTGCAGACATGATCTCTTGTGCTCGTGTGGCCAGCACGAGCGGCGGCGGCGGCGAGTTGCACGGGCTTGGGGGCTCGACATACCCAACACAGTACAAGATAGTGGGGGCAGTGCTTGAGAAGGACCATGTCACGCTGTGTTAGTATCGGCCTATCAAAATAGCTCTGAGAACACTCTTGGCGTTTATATATGAGAAAGTGGTGAAGCATCGATCAGCGCGCTGCGTTATCTTAGGCGCTGCTGCGATATCATATGTTAATTGACGAGAACCTCGGGAAGCTGAGGAAACAAATAAAATATCTCGACTTCACACACGAGGTTGTTGGCATGTGGAATGTAAACTCAGTTATCTTTATTCCGACTGCCGTAACCGCCAATGGCTTGATGGCCAACAGCCTTGGATTAAGAGCCTAAGTACTTCTCGCTACGACTCGCATTGTGGCATCTGCTTACGACACCGGCCGAAACCAGTATTTTTATGTGACTAGCTTTTGCCCGCGGCTTCATTCGCGTTAAATTCGGGGTAACACAGTTGCCCTTTCCTGATTTGCAGGTACCTGATACCTGTAGTTTTTGCCCTTGACCCTTATTTATTGTAATAGCAAAGCTAAGTTTTCCCATTTCTAATAGCCTATGTCCGTATCCAGGGTCAAAACTATCTCTGTAACATTTTTTGTCGAATGTCAAATTCATCAAAATCGCTTTAGCCATTTCGGCGTGAAGACGTAACAAACAAACTCACTTTTGCTTTTATAGTAATACTAGCTTTTGCCCGCGGCTTCGCTCGCGTTAAATTCGGGGTAGCACAATTACCCTTGCGCCTTATTGATTTGTAATAGCACCGCTAAGTTGTCCCTTTTCTTCCCTCTTTCTCCATCACATCCGACTTTAAAATAAAAATTAGCCTATGTCCGTCTCCTGGTTCCCAAATCTCCGTAACAAAATTCATCAAAATGGGTGTAGCCGTTAAAGCGTGAAGAGGTAACAAACTAACTAGTAGTAAGGGTAAGGATTTAGTATGGATTTAACTATAAAAAACTAGCTTTCGCCCGCGGCTTCGCCCGCGTTAAATTTGGGGTAACACAGTTCCCCTTGCGCCTTATAGGTTTGTAATACTGCAGTACTTTCACAAGTTATTATGCCTTGTGACCGGTACTGTAGATTCATTTTGTTTCTTGACATTCAAAAGTGCCTGTAATGGTCTAATTGAAATAAATGATTTGATTGATTGATTGAATAGCAACGTTAGGTTTTCCCTTTTCTTCCCTCTTTCTCCCTCACATCCCACTTTTTTTAAATAAAAATTAGCCTATGTCCGTCTCCTGGTTCCCAACTATCACTGTACCATATTCCAATTCATTAAAATCGGTTTAGCCATTAAAGCGTGAATAGGTAACAAACAAACTCACTTTCGCTTTTATAATATTAGTAAGGAAGTAAGGATAAGGATGTTTACTTAAAATACGTTTTTCAAACCTCTTTGTAAACCTCATATGGCAACACAACTCTATAGGTATTCAATCTCTACTGTATTCTGCCTTCTCTATGACACAGACCTCTGGTTGGCCAACTTAATAACTAAACTAAGATCACTGACAAGGGAATTATTGGGATCTCACACAAATATTTTACTCTTTGTGTTACTGTAACAAATCAGCCCAGAACAATAAACACATACAGTTGTAGCAGGAGGAGATCGCTGCGCTGCCGACATGTTTCTCTACGATTACTTTTCGTCAGGGTTCGACGACATCATTACATCGCGTGAGTCAACAGCGGCAACGCCGACAAGCCCCCGAGGCACCGCGCGTGCCTCGTGCGCCTGTCGCGGCCCGTCCCCGCCGCCGCCACGCCGCCACGCCGCCGCCGCCGCCGCTGACATGGCCGCCACCTGACTTCATCTGTGACTTTTGTTGTAGTGGACGAAGATTTTGACCCCCACGTATATCGCAAGGTGCCGCACATCACCACGTAAGTACTGACAGTCTTACATTTAAGATTTTTCGAGAATTTTCTGTTGGTTCTGTAAAGGTTGTAACTTGTAGGAAATCAATCAGTTTTATTGGATAAAAGATTGTATGTATGTGATAATCTTACGGTTTTTACAACATAACCACCGTACCTTGAAAACTTGATCAGGGTTTGAATTATCTAAGGAATGTTGGACACTTACCACAACAACACACCGTGGCAACAAAACGTGGTCAAACCGAAGTGTCGCGGTTACGTTGCCGGCTGCTACTTCGCAGTGGCGCTCGCGGTTGCGACGTTGCACTTTGTCGGTATCGCAGCTCAGAGGCAGTCGTAATGATGACAACGTCGCTTTTATCATATTAGTGTGATTCGGTAGCCTTGGTTGGCGTGTAGCCCTATTTTTGTTTTTCGGGTGGGAAATTATTAAATAACTTCTCACGCTGAGGGCGGAGTGGAAGGGAGTGTCAGACATTAACTGACTAAAACTATTACAATATTATAAGGATTGTAATATTTATTTAAATTAGTACTTCAGCACTGTTTATAAGCAAAAAGATTAAAATTGTCGTACAAATCGTTTTCCCGATTTATTATCTTTTCCTTGTAAATTTACCAGGAGCTCATTCCTCGGAAACCGCTTAGCTGAGTTTTATGTATTTGAAGTTATACATAAAAATGATGAGAGTGAATTTAGCCAGCGACATCGTGAAGTTAGTTATAGGTGGCACGAAAATCGATAACTATGTTTAAGTTGTATATTCTAGTATTTTTATATTTAGAACACGTGTTTCATAATAAATAAAGTTTTTATTAAATCAATTTCACATTCCAAGCAACCCTTGCCGAGGTTTGGAAATAGATGGTTAACCACAGGGGGCCAGGTTAAGCAACCTTTGCCAAGGTTTGGAAATGGATGGGTTCCCACACGGGGACAGGTTAAGCAACCCTTGCCGAGGTTTGGAAATGGAGGTCCAGGGCCGACCATTGTAAGTACTAAAAATAATAAGTATGCATGCGCTTTACGGAGTGTACGGACATTTTACCTATAGTTCTTACTTACTTGAATAACACCTACTACTCAATGTGGAGCTTAGCCTTGAATCCGCTTAGCATGTCGCTTCAGGATTCAGGTTTGGGGTTTCATTTGAGGAGAGCTGGTCAGGTCTCACCTCCTTTACATTGGTGACCTGAAACTCTTTGGCCCAACGGTTTGCAACTGTGGTATCTGCCAATTGCTTAATTGCCAAGAGCCTCGACCAATACCTAAGGAGGCCCTCGTTAGGCAGCTGGATCAAGGGCTTGATACAGAAAACAGTACTCTTAGATACTGCGGCTCGTATTGCTTAGAGGCTTGAGAGCCTCTTGAGATACTCTAAAGGTGAGCCTTTAGAGTCCTGACAGCCGGTAGCAGTGGACATTGTTCCCAAGGCGAGTGGGCTACTATTTATGAAGGATTTTTTTCTCTCGGGTCGCTTCTAAACTCTATATATCTCTTATCGCCCCGGAACATATGAACCTGCAAGGACTGATCAACCCACCGCTTATACCGCGAATGAATGAATACGGTTATTTATTTATTTATTGTTGTACAAAAAGTACTTACATAATTTAAATGACACTGAACCCCACACTAGAATAATTAGTGGTTCTCCCATACATACTTTTGCTGCTTCAGGAAGTCGATGCACACTGACTTGAGAACTGAGTTTGGTCCCCGAGACTGGCCGCCTCCCAGAGTGCATCACACGTGCACTCCTTTATCTAACATCGCACTTGCTGTAGCAACCTTATTATCTTTCTCTACAACAGCGCCGTTGGAAAGCGGTGGTATTACGTCAAAGAGTGTCGCTTGCACTGCGGTTTACGTCAGTGTCAAATGGATATAGTTCCTCTGAGAGCAGGTTATCAAGTGTGGCGTCCACCATGCAATAATACGTTGACATTTGGTTTAAATTCCTAGCAAAGAGATTTCACAGAACCAATTCGGTTTTATGCCTGATCGGGGAACGTTTGATGTCTGTCGACCATGAAAAGGCATACGACCGGGTACCCCGTGAGGTTTTGTGGTGGGCTCTTAAGGAGAAAGATGAAGATGAAAATCTAATTTGTTAAATTCATTTATACAAAATAGAGTCTTGCAAATTAATGAACTTACCGGTGAGGTCGTCCGTGGTTGCATGTTGCTGGCAAGAAAAAGTCAGCAGATCTTTTCAACATATCTAAGGGCAAGTCCCCTGGACACGATGGCCTCAGCATTGAGCATTTAGTTCACGCTGGCCCACATGTAAATAGGGTATTAGCAATGTTCTACACACTATGCGCGAGCCATTCCTATCTGCCACCTGACTTCATGAAAACCGTAGTAGTCCCGGTAGTGAAAAATAAAACAGGAGATGTTGCCGACAAAAGCAACTACAGGCCGATTTCTCTTGCAACAATTATTGCAAAAGTGTTTGACGGTTTGCTTAATACACAGTTAGACAAGTACCTGGATCTGCACGATAATCAGTTTGGGTTTCGACCTCGACTGTCTACTGAGAGTGCGATACTGTGTCTTAAGCATACCGTCAGATACTACACAGATCGAAAGACGCCTGTGCACGCTTGCTTCCTCGACCTGTCTAAGGCTTTTGACCTGGTGGCATACGACATCCTGTGGGCTAAACTCGAGGGAATAAACCTACCACGTAAACTTATTAACGTTTTTAAATACTGGTACAGCCATCAGGTCAACAGCGTTAAGTGGGCGGGTGCAATGTCGGAGCCGTATCGGCTGCAGTGCGGGGTGAGGCAGGGGGGGTTGACTTCCCCGTCCCTCTTTAACCTGTACATGAATGCCTTGATCGTCGCGCTGAGCAGCCAGCATGTCGGCTGCCATGTAGGTGGAATCTGTATTAATAATATCAGTTACGCAGACGATATGGTGCTGCTGAGCGCGTCGGTCTGTGGCCTCAGAAAGCTGGTACGGACATGTGAGGAGTATGCCCTTGGTCATGGGTTAAAATATAATGTGACCAAAAGTCAATGCATGGTCTTTGAGGCCGGTACGAAACAGTTACAAAATTGTCCACCAGTTTTTCTAAACGGTGTTCCACTGGAAAGGGTGGGGCAATTTAAATACCTAGGCCATGTAGTCACAACCGACCTCAAGGACAATGCCGACATGGAGCGGGAACGGAGGGCCTTGTCGGTGAGGGCGAACATGCTCGCGCGCAGGTTTGCGCGCTGTTCAGGGGAGGTGAAGATAGCGCTCTTCAGGGCATATTGCACGTCCCTTTACACGTGCAGCCTGTGGGCGAGGTACACGCGTGCATCATACGGGGCCCTCCGCGTCCAGTTCAACAACGCGTTTAGGGCAGTATTGGCGCTGCCTCGCTACTGCAGCGCCTCAGGTATGTTCGCGGAGGCGCGCACTGACTGTTTTTACGCGACCATGCGAAAGCGGGGCACGTCGTTGGTGCGTAGGGTGTGGGGCAGCTCTAATGCTGTCCTGGCGATGATTGCGGACCGAATGGACTGCCTATATATACGGCACTGCTGTGATAGGCATGTTGCCGTCAGCAGGGCCGGTTAACGTATCTGTCTTATATATTGTGTTTGTTGTTTATATATCTGTATCTGTATTTGTGTGTTCCCCTACTATGAGCCAATGTTGCTTGCAATAAATGTATTTTATTTTTATTTTATTTTTTTTTTCTATCTTGCGGGCTAACGCATGACGCGCTTCATAACTCAAATATTTAGTGAGGTCTGATCAATTAAGACAAAAATAGTGGTCGAAAAACAAAAAATCCTGGAGAGCAAAATATTAGTTGAGAGCTGCGGCTTACCATTACATATTAAGTTTTAAAAATCCCTATCGATCCTATGTGTGCCACAAAAGTTATTCGGGGCCAAAGATCAAAATTTGAGGTTTTGTTGATTTGTCTCGAAAACAGATAGTTTTTCAAAAAAAACCTTAAATTCTCTACAAAAATTGTCCTGGTTTTTTTCACACATTCATCTCAACATTCTCATCTCCGTTGCATGTTTTTCATCCACCTTTTTTACAGCCCAGCACCCATACAGTACAACAGGTCTAATCACGGACTAATGAATTTCTTGACTTGAGGGGCCTCAAGTTAATGGAGAAAATCAGTAGTCCGATCCGTGGGAAAAGTTGTTTCAGTGACCTATCGCCATTTCATCCATCCTGCATTGATCCAGTGTGATACGTCCTGGTCTACTTCGCCATCCCCTTGGACAAGCGACCCGAGGTACCGGAAGTTGGAGCAGATCGGTATAGGCGTTCCGGCAAGGGTTATGGGCACAGGACTGGAGAAACCGCCGAAATCGCAGAAAAAGTATTCTGTTTTAGTTCTGCTTAATTTCAGGCCAACGTTCTCCAGTCTTTGCCACCACAATTCCAATCTGCTCTGGACCTCTTGACCGCTCTCGGCAACCAACACAATGCCATCGGAAAACAGCACGGACCAGGGAGCCTCTTTCTGGATGTCCGACGTGAGAGCGTCCATTATCACCAGGAAAAGGTAAGGGCTAAGAGCCGGCCCTTGGTGCAGACCGACAGCCACATTGAAGGTGCCGCTAGTGCCCGCTGTGGACCGGGCTAGGGTACTGCATCGACTGTACATCGCATGGTTAAACTGCACATACTTCCCTGTCACACCTTTCTCCTTAAGAGCCTACCACAAAACGCACGCGGTACCCGGTCGTATGCCTTTTCGAGGTCGATGAACACCATGTGCAAGTTCTTATGTGCACTTCTGTATTTTTCGCACAACTGGCGGCTAACGAAAATGGCATCCGTCGTTCCCCGACCAGACATAAAACCGAATTAGCTCTTTGTAATTTCGCTCTCTTCTCTCAGTCGCCTTTCAATAACTTTCTCCCAAACTTTCATACTGTGTGATATTAGCTTTATTCCTCTATAACTAATTGTTGCACTCCAGCACATCACCTTTTTTTTTAACGATGGGCAACAGTGAACTGTTACACCATACGTCAGGTATGGCCTCTTCCAGCAACAGTTTATTAAAGAATAAAGCTAACCACGTCTATCCCTCCTAAGTGTTACCATTTCTGAGATTCACATTAAACATGATATGACACATCCACTTATTAGGTAGTGTACTCGGCGTGTTTTTTTTCGTGGTTTCTTCTGTAGGCCTACAGCGGAATCAGGGGGTACTCCACTACCTGTCATGGCAATTTTAGAATAATTTAAGGGAACAATATCCATCAAGTTACCTTACGTACCGTTAAGTTACCTTATTATTGATATTACTAGTAGTAGGGGAGCCCAAGACGATTTCGGGATTTACTAAAGCGCGGCAGATTAATATACAGGGGGATACCTTGTACCCAGTTAAGTACCTCCACAGAACATGAGGCCCATATATAAGGCCGCCCGTGAAGGATACAGGATCAGATTAGTAAAAAAAAATTGACCATCAGAAATTCTCGAGCGCGTCAGATTAAGGTAGGGTTAATTACACCCTAAAAAGTGTATATTCCATTAATCTGACAATTTGAGAGTGACGTAAAAAAAGGGGAGGGCAACAAAGTTGTAAAAAAAAAACGTCATCTCGACATTCTCGAGCGTAGCTAAATTTTTTTTTATTTTGAAGGAAATAATTCAAGAATAATGAAAAATATATAATCTGACGATTTCCACAAGCCGAAATAACAAAAATTCGTCGATAAAGTTAAATGCGTGCAGCTGCGTGATGCCTACATTTCCTTCTCCGCGTTTCTATTCCTCTCTCACTCTTTCTCTATCTATTACTCTCTCACTCCGTCCCCACTCTGGTTTCTGTTGCCATGACGCCATCACAGCTGATCATAAAGACTCGTTCGTGGCATACTGTTTACAACGTGTTTCCAACGTTTTGGTTTTTTTTGCTATTTTAATATTATTTGAGTGAATTAAAGTTTATAAACATTTAATTACTTACCCTGTGAAAATCGGTTGATCCATTCAAAAGTTATTGCGGTTTGAAAATTCCAAAAATAGTGTTCTATGAAACTTCTATCAGACTTTCGAGCTGGGAGAGCTCAAATGCATAGAAATATTATTTCTTTGAACTCAGCGAGCTCAAAATATCACATAAATTATATTTTGAGCTCAAAAATGTCATAAGTACAATTTTAAGCGCCCAGGAATGGAATTAGCGAGAAGTTGCAGGGATGGCCTTTAAGGTGAACCGTTTTTCTAATTTTTTTTTTGTCAGATCAGGCGAATCCCTCTACATAATCGTCAGATTATGAGACAGTACGTTTAGAACATAAATATTAACCACATATATCTTAATCTGACGCGCTTGAGTATTTCAAAATGGCGATTTTTTTTTGCACATTATGAAAATGGCCGCGAGTTTGCGTCCCATCGAAATCGTCAGATTAGTGAATGAGAGCTTTTTTTTGGTGCACTTAACACTCCCTTAGAAAATCCTTAAATACAACCACCCCCATCATGCAAACGATCAGATTAACATACGTACATTATTAAAAATACATAGGGCATTGATGCTATCAATATCTGACGCGCTCGAGGATGTCCATGCAACAGTTTTTTTTTACATATTTAAAAATCTATAGCCGCTTCCCCCACCGATGTAACGGTATATATCATACAACATTTTTTTCTTCTTATCATCTAAGCTTTGCATCCCAATAGGTCTCTACGACGCTCGAGTAAATCCCCATTTAGCATCGTGGGCTCCCCTACTATAGGTATTGATTATAGAGTTAACTATTGTTTTGATTTTTTTAGATATTTTAATCAGATTCACACTCTTGAAATTCTACTTCAACAGTTTTCTTCTCCCTGTTCCTCTTGCTTCGTTCTTATGATATTCATAAATTGTTCAAATATGGCTGAGTCATTGGTCTCTTCATTAAAATCACAGAAATCATCCTCTATTGTACTCAACTGGACATTTGAGCAAGACTGAAAAAAATAGTGTTGAAGGCTGTTTCTGGAGTAGGTGGGAGTAAAGTTTGAATCGGTTCCATAGTATTATCTATCAATTTCCAAACCCAGTCTTTTGGGCTCAGTTGATTGCCTAACCATGTTTAAACTTGACGATACAAGTATTTATGATAGTTGCACTTGTTTCTTGTATAGCGTATTTTTTTTACAAAATTTAAGTATCGGTATTTATCAATGCAAGTATTTTTTTGGAGTTTCATAAACCGCAAGAAAGAAGCGAATTATTTCCGTAATTATTGTTTGACGTGTGGAATCAATTTCTGTAATACATTTGTTTCACTTAGTCGCGTTCTAGTACGAGGTGGACTTATTCCTTATTTTAAGCATACTTTGTTCTAGTCCTCGTTGGCAGGTAATGAGTTTGTGTTTCAATTTAGGAGGCTGGTGTTCGTAACTTTCGTTTTAATGCCTATATGCAAAATACCTTTCCTTTGGACTCCAGTATTTATTCCACGTATGTTGTACTGTTCTTTCAACTTCTAGTTCATTATTATTCCTATCAAAACTCAGCTTCCCTAAATAGATGTAATGATCAGTATGTTCATGTGTTTCTCCGTTGTATGATTTTGTTGTGATCTGCTATGCGATTCACTAACAAACTCATCATAGATGTTAACAACGACGAGTTCACGGATGTCTCATCGTAAATATCGCTTTTAAAAACAACGTTGATAAAAATCGTATTCGCTTAGCTACATACGCTCGTCGACGATCTGCTGAACAACGATGATGTGTTCGATGTTAACAGTGTTGCTATATTAACTCTAGTGTTTAATCGAGAAAATCTCGACTAACCTATTTTTAAGTTATTTCGTCATTTTAAATTAATATAAATACACAATACGTATGTCTAAAACACGTAATATTTTTTATGCAACGAATATTAAATTAATTATATCGTTTTCGATTTGGAAAATATTGATTCAAATCTTAGACATTTGTAATTGTAGGTTATGTATAGTCTATGTTATTTCAAAACTTCAAAACTTGTTCAAAACAAACAACTTGATCATCTTGATTATAGTTTTTTTTTTATCAAAATACGAAATTCCAAAGCTCCAAGTGGTATTAAGTGGACTGTTAAAAAATGCTGCACCCCTACCCTATGGCGTTCTACTTGAACCGAGTTTTAGTTTGGTTCCAAATCTATCGAAAGTAAGTACACGATAACATTTATATTTAAATATACAACACAGTTTCTGGAACTACTATCTATGTAACCAAAATATTTATTTTTTAGTGTCTCGCAACGCAGCTCCTTCATTGAATCAGCTGGAAACGCTAGAAAGCAAACCATGGTTGGCTATGGGCCGTACTCGTCTAGTCGTCAGGCATGGTGCCTATAACAATAGCTCTGAACAGTGATGATATAGTGGTGTATAAACATCGGAACAGTGGTGTAAGGTTGGTAATTATATGAATTATTTGCATTGAGTAGGTAGCCTTCTACGGTATAGTATCCTTTTACTTTTGTTTTTTTTTTACTAAATTGTTCTTTTTTCTAATTTTTTCTTTTTACTAAATAAGTATAAACCACAAGTATGTACTGTAATTTAAGTCTTCGAATTGCAGTTATAAAACCATTTGAAAATGCAATGAAAAGTTAAACCAAACCGAGCAAATAGGTGTTCTATTTATCATATACATATTATCATGTATTTTTTCTTGTATTGCAGTACTGGAAGAATAAAAAAATAGCAGTGACGAAGAAGTCCAGCTTAATTACAGCCGCTAGGCGTTGCACTGGTGGTGACATTGGAGATTTGCAAGAACTCAGTGAAATTGAGTTCTAAATACAAACCGTTATGGGGGGAGAAAATGTTGGTTGTGGAGACCAGAACTTAGAAATAAATCGCTCTGAGATGGATAGCATCACACAGCGTTTCATAGCCATAGAAGAACATCGAGCACAAGCGGAGCTCTTGATTACCCAAGCAATTAGTCATCAAGTAGCCATCAGGCTGTAGATGGAATAAGTAGTGCAATTAGAGACTTAATAAATAAGTAAAAATAAAATGTATGTTAAAAGATTGCTTTATTTTATTTATTCATTATATTAAAATTAATTTGCCAAGGTACATACTATTTCGTTAGACGGTTATCCTAATCTTTAGGTAAAATATATAAGAAAAAAACATATACTTTCTTTATTTTATGATGAACAGTATAGTTACACTACTAACTCACACAGTATACACTACTATTTACCAAAGACTATAATTTTTAACAAACAAACTGTGTTACAACCTATATTAGTAATTTAATCAATTATATTAAGATTAATTTGCGTAGGTACGTACCATTTCGTTAGGCTAACTTTATTTTATCTTTAGGTTAAATATATAAGTAAAAACATCCACTTTCTATATTTTATGATGAATAATATACACTACTATATAACAAACTCTCTTACAACTTAAATTTGTAATATCTTAAGTCTTGTTCTTCTTCTATTATTAACTATTTTGTCCACACCACAGTCGATTAATTAGACGAGCTCTAGCAAGACATCCACTGTCCAAATCACAGATAGAGTTCTGGCTTCCTTGTTTTAATACCCGGATCACCCTCGCTTGCCTCTATAAATGAGCTGGTAATTCCACTGGGGAAACTCCAGCTTGATTGCAAATGTTATGCAACACACAACAAGCTTTATAACACATAATTTTTCCCACCATCTCTGGATCATAGTGAAGAACACGATGAACCAAAAGGCACCTAAAACGGCCTTTAAGCATGCCAATGGTTCGTTATGCAATATTTCTTGCTGTGGCATGCAGATCATTATAATATTCTTCTCTTGATCCAGGCTCAAGGTTGCTACATGGAACCATCATGTCTAACCTAAGAGCAAAACTGGAGGCCCCTGAAATCAATTAATACGAATTTAATTTAACTACCATTAAAAAAAACAATATCTATTTATCATTTTAACTAAAAAATAACTAGTTTTACTTACATTTTAATCGTCTACAACTCTACATCCAAGAAAACATCTACAATTTACAAGCTTTACGGTTTGACAGTTAAAATCAAAGGCGAAGGCGCCGTTGTCGTTGAAGGCGAGGATGATTTGTGTGTTGCGAATACCGTTTTTCATACATTCGGGACCATTTTTAGTTCTATGTCGCGCCGTCGACATCGTTGAGGCGTTACGATCGCGCAGTTTTAATTTAAAGAATACCGATATGTTTTCATCAGATGTTTCAACGATAATGTCTTGGTTGTAAAGATGTTTTGCGTTAGTGAATCGCACTCCTGTTTGATCGTTCTTTTGCGATAGTTGTCAAACCACATTTGTATAACCCTTGTTGTGAATAGTTACAGTAATGATAGCAACATCTGTGTGACTTGTCTCATATAGTTATTTTTATTTATTATTTTTTCAATTTTTTATCTTAATCTTATATAGATTCTTTTTTACCAATTTGTTGTGAATGAATAAGGACATGGTTGACCTTGTAGATTGCTTTTTGATAGTCAATGAAAGCAATTTAAAGAGGCCTCTGTTGTTCTAGATACTTATCTATAACGAGTCCAAGTGAGTACATATGGTCAACTGTAGATAAACCTTTCCTAAACCCTGGTTGCTCTGCAGTACTAATTCTTTTATTTATAATTTTAGAGACTCGGTAGCACGCTTTATATATGTATAAAAGTACTATCTGTGCCCCGTTGTTGTGTAACATGCGTTGTTATGTAATTTTCTACCTTTCTACCTACCCTACCTACCCTACCTTTTCTTTGCTATCAACCTCACGGAGTTCAAGACCTTTCCAACGAATGCAAAACCGTGTAAATCGGTTCGTGCATTCTTTATATCTGGTTATTTGGTGTTTGTTCTTTAATTGGATTACAAGTTTATCCGCAAATTTGACTCGGCTTAACTTTTGATTCGTAATCGTTAACTATGCTCTGAAGGGTAGTTTAAATTCATGACTTTAAACTTATGGAATGTTGTTCTTTGGTTTGATAGTAAGTAGTCGATCTCGTTGTGATTGTGATACTGTCCATTTGGGGACCGCCAATATCCATCCATCTTCGACTTTGCTTTTTCTTGAAGCACGAGTTGATGATGGTTAGCTTATGCTCGAGTGCGTAATTTACAAGCCTCTTATAAAATTCTTTATAATCTTCTTCACTCGCGGTACTTGTCGGTGCGTAAACTTGAATAATGGATATCATAAACTCTTGTATGTTTATGTTTAGCACGGCTACACGTTCTGTTATTCCAGTAACGCTTTCTATGTTATTTTTCAGATACGGATAATAGAATAGCTAAATATTTTTCAAGGCCACGTTGGTAGAGGGGATACAGTTAGGGAATGACTATCTTTTAAATAAATGTTTTCACAATAGCAATTAGACACAACAAACAAGGTATTTCAAGGTTTGTTTGACTTGTCCCAAGTGCCTGATTATGTATATAGGTGGCGTTTCCATGCATCATGATTATGTGACTCTTAGAATCGCGATATCTATGGAATGCTCTTAGGAAAAAAAAAGCACAAAATATTTTGAGTAGAGAATTTTAATATCTACAACTGTAGTGTGAGGTTTTCTTTGATAAAACTTAATATTTTTGAGAAAAATCCAAAAACACCTCAAATGACCTTTGACCCCGAATAACTTTTGTGGCACACATAGGATCGACAAGGATTTTTAAAATTTTAATTTATGGGTAAGACGCAGCTTGCAACCAATATTTGGTTCTCCGGGATTTTAGTTTGGTATTTGAAAGGTCTATACAGGGTGGCCAGTTGATAGGCGTCCAAAGTAAAAAATTAGATGCCTTATGCTAAGGGGTACCCGAATTACCCCCATGTATGTTCCGCGATTATTTGTAGTTTAGGAGCTAGAAATTTTTTAAGTACTTTTTTCAAAATATTCACCTAGCATTGGTTTTTATTTTTTATGTCTTTATTCCTATCATTTTTAGATATTCTTTTTTATGGAATCTATTAGCGATAGCAATAGCTACCATGCAAAAAAAAATCCGTTTGCCTAGGCATTGTAGAACTTACCACAAAATTAGTCTAAAGTTCAAAATCACCATTAGAGTTCGATAATCAAAAATGTCCAGAGCTTAAAAAAAAATGAGTGAGGGGTGCCAGAGGTTTCTAAATGATCTTAAAAACTTCTATGGACCTTCAACAGACAAAATCGGTAAAAAAATATAGAGCTTGATCGGGGATTATTTCCTGTAATTAGCGTTGATACCAATAAAGGTATTTTTACAGTAATTGTTATAATTTGGGATTTCTTTATTTTTGCCACTTTTATGATAAAAAAATACGGTAAATAGTTTACAAATTTTATTAAAACACGTTACAAAAGGTTTTCAAAGTGCCGCCTTACAACAGAAATGCACAATCTACATCTACGGAGAAAATTGTCTTTTAGTTGTCTAAAGTCTAAAGGCTTCTTTGTTACTTCTTACAACATTAAATAAATAAATAATAAATATCTTGGGACAACTCACACACGGCTATATGATCCCAAGCTAAGCAGAGCTTGTGTTATGGTAACCAGACAAAGTTAAAAAATCACACAAAGTTTGTCCTGGGTGGGAATCGAACCCACGACTTCCGGCTCAACAGTCAGGGCCACTAACTACTACACCAACAGGCCTGCCACATTTCCCGCTTCTTCAATTTTCCTTTTTAGCTCTTCCTCATTGTTAGTGTCCCGTGCGTACCATCACGAGCCTGGACGGCAGCTCGAATGGAGGCGGTAAAGTAATTGGTAGTTCACCGTTGAGAACGCCGGACCACATGTTCACACTGAAGTGGTGTTGAAATTTTTATGGTCTTAAGGAATGAGGATTCTCGATAGCGGACTATGGAGAATCCATAGCCAGACCGCTGTCCAAGCTCGATGGAGCCACCTACAAAGAGTTCTTGAAGAATTACCAATTTTGCTGTCAGACGTTAACTTAACACTGAGACGAGACATGGTTTACAACTAAAAGACAATTTCCTCCGTAGATGTAGATGGTGCATTTCTGTGGTAAGGGGGCACTTTGAAAAAATTTTGTAACGTGTTTTAATAAAATTTGCAAACTGTCTACCGTATTTTTTTATCATAAAAGTGGCAAAAATAAAGAAATCCCAAATTATAACAATAACTGTAAAAATACCTTTATTGCTATCAACGCTAATTACAGGAAATAATCCCCGATCAAGCTCTATATTTTTTTACCGATTTTGTCTGTTGAAGGTCCATAGAAGTTTTTAAGATCATTTAGAAACCTCTGGCACCCCTAACTTATTTTTTTTTAAGCTCTGAAGATTTTTGATGATCGAACTCTAATGGTAATTTTGAACTTTGGACTAATTTTGTGGTAAGTTCTACAATGCCTAGGCAAACGGTTTTTTTTTGCATGGTAGCTATTGTTATCGCTAATAGTTTCCACAAAAAAGAATATCTAAAAATGATAGGAATAAAGACATAAAAAATAAAAACCAATGTTAGGTGAAAATTTTGAAAATAGTACTTAATAAAATTCTAGCTCCTAAACTACAAATAATCGCGGAACATACATGGGGGTAATTCGGGTACCCCTTAGCATAAGGCATCTAATTTTTTTCTTTGGACGTCTATCAACTGGCCACCCTGTATATTGACCGGACTAGTGGCACGGGCCAGCAATGTTAACCGAACTTAATACAAATAAAAAAAAATACTTTACACAATTTACCTGAAATGAAATCAAAAATTATTTCTTTGTTTTCACAATCAACAGCTTATAGGTACTATTGTTTTTAACTTTTAATTTTTTTATTACAAAAGACGTGCAGCTGCTTATTTGTTTAGGTTAATTAATAATGCACGATTTAAAGTCAAATTAAATTCGATAGTGACGTGTTACGTTTGGAACATCTGCCCCATAACTAGCACTGACCCAGAAAATCCATGCCCATTAGCACATGTTATTTTGCCTATGCTTCTCATTCCAAAATTAATTTTGAGAATTCTAATATTTGTACTTTGAGAAGGTAGCAATTGACTCAACGCATGGTTCAAGACTTCCGGCGTTGCACATCTAATCGTATAACAAAACTTGTGTGAGGAAATGTTGGCTGGGTAAGATCACCTTCCATAGCCAACACTACCTCTTTAGTTAGATTTTCTATAAAAGCGTATTTTTTAAACTATTATTTATTTTTCATTTTTTGGTTAATTTTTTTAGACTATAAATTATTTAGTTCGATTTGCTAACTATCGACCGCCCTTAATATTTACAAATGTGTTCTGATTGTATCCTACACAGTCAGATGGAATTTTCAATGCGTAACCACTCTACATGATATTATAATCATAGGAGCGAATCTGTTGGCGGCACTGAGAATGAGGATGAGTGTGAACTTTCACTTCCATACCCAAGCATCAATGTGACTGATTGTAAATTTTATGGTTTAACTCGTAATCGAATCATTTCATTCAATGCTTCACTGTTACATGGAGTTCTTCCTGTTAATTTTGAGCAATCAAGTTCTTCAATGCGTATACCGTCCAAGGATGTTCCACGACTAAGTGCCACATAAGCTTGTCCAGCAGCAAACAATCGCGGACCCAAGTAAATGACTGCATCATCAACTGTACAACCTTGCATCTTGTGGACGGTCGACGCCCAACTCAGGATTAAGAAATTAATTTTGAAATTTTGAAGTTTTCGGAGGGAACCTTAGAAACGACTACCGCATCCAAGAAAGGCAGCAGGCACCCAATTTTCCCATTTGTCTGATAAGTTATTGCGTCTTGTCCTTATACTTACATAATATATGCCCCGACAAATCTAATACGCATTCCATTATCATTTTATAATATCCATAATATATTTATAACCACCGTAATTTACCTCAGGACAGAAATATCTATTTATTTTGCGGCATATAAAATTAATTAATTAATTAATCCTGGCGAATCTAATTAGGATAATCGGATATTTTGATCGGATTATTGCATTGTCATCGATCTTTGACAGGTGTGCAGAATTAAATCCAATCGTTCAAAGTAGGACAAAATCGAGCTCAAAGGGGTCGGTTACAAACATACATACATACATACAAACATACAGGTGAAGCTAATAAAAGCGTGTTAAAAATAAACCGGCTCGGACACAATCACAAGAGTTCACAATCATTACGCTGCTGAATACGGCCTTTTTATTAAAAACCCAGTGTCGAGGCTCATTGAGCTTCCTCATCCTTTGAATACTATGCATGATTTCATTCAATTTTAAAATAATATACAGTACGCTAGTGTTTTTACTACCCACCACTTCCTGTGTTTTGTTTTATGGTAGGTGGTCATTTAGTTATTTTTATATTTAGGGTACGGTAAGTAGGGTATTTTCGTTTACGTGTACATGAGTAACAATATTATTAATATAATAAAAAAAAACAGAGCAGATTTGATATGTCGCTTGGTTGTAAATCGATGATCTTCTAAAACATATATTATATATGTTGCAGTCAAAACCAGTCAAAAGTACTTTTGACAGTATGCTTCAGTCAATAGTACTTTTGACTAAAATAACAGTTAAAAGTACTTTTGCCCAATGGAGCTGGATAAAAGTACTTTTGACTAAGTGATTCCGTCAAAAGTGGTTTTAACTGGTTGTATCAGTCAAAACTCTTAAAAAGATTGTAATGTCTCCTAATCTAAATAGTTCAGTTCCGGGTAACCAACTAAAACAATCTCTTTTTTTCTATAAATGCAGGTCGTTACCATAGGAGGTCACAGTTTTAACCTAACCTAACCTAGTGTTAGTTAATAGTGCTTTTGACTGATGCTTTATTGCAGTTAAAACTACTTTGGACTAAGAGCATCAGTCAATAGTACTTTTAACCGCAAATTTGCAGTCAAAAGTACTAAAAACCAATAGAGTTTTGACTGCAACATATACACCGAAGTCTATCCGAAACTTCTCACATTACGAATAAATACAAACCCAAATTTCTATAGCACTTATTTATAAAAAAAAAAAACAGTTTTAACTTGCCCCTGATTGCTATAAAATTGTATAAATTACAGATTGAAAGCTGTTCCAAGTAAATGCGATAATTATGTGCGCCAGAACTGGTGTAGCATTATTGTTCATTTGTATGTGTAGGTACTCGGAGACCATGACGCACTTGCTGAAAGGCTGCCTTGGCGCCGGGATGCTGGCCATGCCAAACGCCGTGTCACGCATGGGGTTAATTGCAGCTCCGATCGGCATCCTCGGCATTGGCATCTTCGCCACATACT
The DNA here is from genome assembly GCA_958449745.1 of Ochropleura leucogaster. Taxonomy (NCBI): domain Eukaryota; kingdom Metazoa; phylum Arthropoda; class Insecta; order Lepidoptera; family Noctuidae; genus Ochropleura; species Ochropleura leucogaster. The sequence goes on from OY288200.1 coordinate 24,478,840, forward strand.
GTTTACAAGTCCTGGTCAGTTAAAACAGAATTTACTAATACCAATATCAAAACGTTTATACTACCTTGAAAACAAATTTTTGGAGCCCACTAGAATAACCCAGACTAGTGCCACTTGCCTAGATAATATTTATACAGATGTTATACCAACCCACAAAGTAATTATTAACTTATTAGATTCAGATCATTGCGGGCAACTGATTACAATTCCAAATGTAATCAAAAAAGTAGCTAAAATGGAAATCATTGTCAACCCAAAAACTACAAGTCGCCTAGAAACTTTTAAAAATAAACTTTCAACTAAATTACCACTTTTGTCAACTAGTGATGACCCCAATCAACAATATAACAATTTTTTTAGTATGTTTTGCAGACAGTTTAAGACCACGTTTGTTCCTAAGACTATCTCGGTAAATAATAACGCTTCTTTCAATGACTGGGCCACCTTTGGTATTCATAAAAGTAGAAAACGGCTCCATGAGCTGTATGAAGAGCGAATTTGTATTAATACTGTAGAATTTAATTTGTATGTTAAGAATTATTAAAATTTTTAAAAAAGTTTGTGCTATAGCTAAGTCACATTATTTGAGTTCAAAAATTAAAAATAGTAGTAACGTAATTAAAATGCCTTGGAACATTAATAATAGCGAAGCAGGAAGGTCTTGCAAGTGAAATAGTGACTACAGCCTTGCTATCGGCGATAATATCATAAAATCAGATACTCAAGTTGCTACAGCGTTTGAAAATTTCTTTGCGGATATTCCTGTATTGACTTCTAAATCGCTAAACTCGTCACCTGCTGCTGCAGGTGCTTTACTGAAGGAAAACGTTATGTTAACTATAATGATATAATTAAAACATTTCATATGTTAAATGTTGAGAAGACCGCTGATCTATGAGGTCATCGTGTGGACGTTGCTAAGTAATTGTAACCATTGTAGCTCCCTCATTAGCTGTTATATTTAATGATTGTATTGACCGTGGTGAGTTTCGTGATCTAATGAAAAATAGTAAAATAATACCATTGTTTAAATTGGGTAGTACATCAGACCCTACTAACTATAGACCAATTTCAGTGCTACAAACATTTAGTAAAATTTTTGAACAATAATTTTAGATGAAATGCTAAGATTTTTCAATAAACATAAGTTATTGCATATTAAACAGTTCGGTTTTACAAAGGGTCGTTCAACTACTGTAGCCCTACGATGACCTCTTAAAGCAATTCTTATTCCGCTGAGGGAAAGCGACAGAGCTATACAGGGTGTCTAGCACCATCTCTTTCACTCAGTGGAATAAGAATTGCTATAAGATGTCATAGTAGCCCTTCTGATGTTTTGAACTTCTAGGACACATTTATAATGACTGGAAAGATAAATGTGATGCTTTGGGGATTTTTTGCGATTTGTCCAAGGCTTTCGATTGCATTCTCCATAAAACATTAATCAGAAAACTACATCACTACGAAATCCGGAACGCCTCTCTGAATCTTCTTACGTCATATTTGAGTGGTACGATTCAGAGTTGATGTTAACGGGAAAAGATCTCCCGGATCTGTTGTAAGTATGGGAGTACCACAAGGCTCCATTATTGGCCCTTTTTTATTTCTTATTTATATTAATGACTTGCCTTACCTCATAAAGGATAATTATGATGTAGTGTTGTTGTAAACTAAAACGTCAGCAGCTAGCTACTGACGATGTTAATAGCACTGGAAAAAGGTCGTTAATTAGTTTAACGTTAATAATTTACTTCTAAATGAGAAAAAGACCAAATGCATTAAGTTTACGTTAGGTACCTCATGTTAGACAAGTGGAAACTAGTGTACTAATCAAGGATGAAGAGTTGAAACCGGAAGATAATGCAGTGCTCCTAGGCTTAACTTTGGATGCTAAGCTACAGTGGGGCCCTCATTTATTTATCCGCTTGAGAGCTCTAGATGGCTTTCGCCACTTTCTTTTATACCCGTCAAGTGCACCGGTTTGAAAACAAAATGGTGCGAAAGGGCGCCAGATGGCCGAGGTCACAAGTGTTTATTTTTTGTGACTCATTCGTAACATGAGTCACCTCAAGTGTTGTTTTTGTTCAAGCTAATTTATGACTCTTTCAAGTCGTATCAAGTGTTTGTTTACATTGAGTTTCAAATGTTTTATTTATAACTGTAAACAATGACAATAGTTGTTTTTGAATTTTAAACAAGGTTATTTTTAAAAGCTTAGTAGTAAAATATTTACTTTACCTTCAGGTTAAAATTCGGTTGCACACACAAAAAATATATTCTAATTATCTAATAACACCGTATTTTATTTAACACAATAACACTTACACACAATAACCGAAATTAAAATAAACATACCACGATAATCTACCGCCAACGCGCGGAAAACAACGACTGACTTTGACATTATTTTTTCAATCCGTCAATTCCATTGTGGAACTATTGTCGTATTTTTAGCATGAAAAAATGTATTAAGATTCGAGTAGAAAAGAGAAAAAGCATTCAAACACCGTGTGATAAAAAGAAACAAATATATTATGATGTCATATCGCACTGGAACGAAAATGCGACAAAAAGGGATAAAAGTCACTTAGGAGCGCTCTACTCTCAAAACGAAAAAGGGACAAAACTCCCTTTGGAGCGCTCAAGCGTGTCTTGTAGGGACACATGTATGTATGTAAGGCAGAGTGCAAGGTTAGCAAATTGTATGCGCGCGTGATGTATGAATTGAAACGACAAGTTACTGCGCACTGGTCGGGGCGAACGGTCCTCTCTCTCAGGGATCACGCGAAATATATTCGGTCAATATAACCCGATTTTCATTGACCCCTGAACACCGATCCAAAAGGAGCAGTTCTCAAACAGGGATTACCGTGGACACTCACACGTGTTGTATGATCCCTAAAGTCTCATTTTATATTTTAGTGGTAATTTTATTTGATCTCGCCTTTTTATTATCTTCCATAAATATAATGTAATATTGTAGTAGAAAACTAGTGGCTTTTGTTTTATTTATGGCATGAAATTATAGTGTGTGGATGGGGTGTGCAGATATTGGCGCAGTACGAGCTGTGCAAGAGGATGCGGCGCGGCTACATGGCGTACACCCTTAGCATGCGCCACGCCATGTCCATAGGCCCGCCCTTCCTGCGCGGGACCGGCAACTTATTCGCCGGCATGGTGGACTTTTTCCTCGTTTTCTGGCAGATTGGTATCTGTGCTATCTATTTCGTGTTCGTCGCTGAAAATCTTAAGCAGGTAATGAACGGTCGTGAGGTCTGATCGGTCTTCTCTTATATATGAAATATTCTTCTAATTTAATTATCTTTGTGTTTCTGTCGACAGTTACTGGATTTTAACTATGAAAATGTGCCAGCGGTGCGGATACTTATTTGCTATCTCTTGCCCTTCGAGATCGCTATGTGTTTGGTGAAAAATTTAAAACTGATGACACCTATTTCACAAATCGCTAACTGGTGTGTCGGCACCGGGCTGCTTTTCACGTTATTTTATTTAATAGAAGATGATATAGAAATTGATGACGACAAGTACAAAATAAAGGGATTATTAGATATTCCAGTATTCATTGGAATCACCTTGTTCGCGCTGGAGGCAGTGGGAGTGGTAAGTGAGTAGTGAATGCAAGTGAGTGCGCGTGAGCACAAGAGAGCATGACGACTCATGTGGCACGTGTGCGCAGATCCTGGCGCTGGAGTACAGCATGGAGCATCCGAAGCAATTCACTGGCTGGTTCGGACTCTTCAGCATCGGAATGTCCGTCATCCTTGGTATCTATGTCTGCCTGGGAGTTGCCGGCTACCTCAAGTACGGGAAAGATTGTGCGGGATCCATAACCCTAAATCTACCACAGTCTGAGAAGTAAGTGTTAAGAGAAACACAAAGTTAGTTTCGTACCTATTTATGATCGATTTCCGAAAATTCACTTCATTAAGATACATTATTCCCGAGTGCCACAAGCAACATTTCAAACGTTCACTACCTACTATTAACACACAACGTAACATAACGGGAACGAAGCCGCAAACAAAAGCTAGTTGTTCGATATTTCAACTATATTGTTTTAAAAGGAAGATAGACCCTTGTCACAGACCAGTACGTCGTATAACTAAAGAGCTAGCGGATTTTTGGGATGAACCGTCTCGTACGGAATAAGCTTCGTATTAACTGTTTTAACTCCATCGACAATATTTTGATTGACCGTTATCAAAATATTTTTATTTCACATAGGTCTACATGCGCACTTATAAAACGTCGAAAAAAAGATGCACGGTTCGGGTTGGTTGTTTCCTATGGAGAAGAACGGGAAAGAAACTCCATGGTTACTCTTTCAAAATTATATAGTTGTCTATACACTGGGGCTAATTAAAGTCCAATTACAATCAAAATTAATTAATATAGTATATGTTTAATGGAAATTATAATATCATGCTTACAGTGCGAAGGTTGATGGTAGAATAATGACATTTAGAAAGTCAGGCGAATGATTGAGTGAAACGCCTGGCAAAATGTGAATAGCACAATAATGGATTTCTTAATGCTATACAATTTATGGTGATTTGCATCCTCGCCAAAATTTAGTAGGTGCTAATAAAAGTCATAAATAATCAATGAAAATTACGGTACCTGATCAATAATAATATACGGCGCTTTTATGATCTCAGTCTGTTTTAATTTAACAGTATTATAGAATATATCTTCAAAGAACAGAATCACCTACAGAACAAACAGAACAGTGTGCGTGAACGTCGGCGCATTCGTATCATACAGCGGCATGCACGCACACAGGTATACGAGGCTCCGTCTACTTAGTTACCTACTAAACACACGCAGCGTACGGCGTGCGTTGACTGGCGCATCAGCTGATCAATAAAATGTTAGTTTTGCCTAAAATTACGTTTTATTGCGATCCTGCTATTTATAAACGGACAATCCTAAAATCGGTAAACTTAGATCTCTAATAAAAAACAGGTTCACTCACTGTAGGCTAATAGTGCATTGTAGGTAAATTCGGTCCAACGCGCATCGTTTTATTTAACATAAATGATTTTGTTTTGTTTTTTAGTTTTGGTTGATTTTAAATTTTCCTTCCTGCTTAGGGACTAGCAAAAATACCTCAGTTGGTGTACCGATCTGAAAATGTTTTCTACTTATTGGAGAAGTGATCATGATAATGTTGTCTAAACATTTGAAATCAACTTATTTACACTGGTAATTGATTACGTTAATAACGTATTTACAAATGAATGATTATTTAGAAATAAATAAAATTGGTAAGTACCTTATGATATCCGGAGAAATTGTTAGAAATTGCCACCACCACATACCACACACACTTTAGGCGCAGATTAGCACGACGTCGCTGATTATCTTTCAGTTTACGTAACACTAAAACGTTTGATTTGATTGTGTCGAAAGCACTTTAACTTTTGCTCACTCGACGTAGGCTATCTCCACCAGGGATGTAACGGAGGTAGTTTTATCGGAACCGAAATCGGAATCGGAGTTTTCAAATTTGGTTTATCGGAATCGGAATCGAAATCGGTGGCAGGGTCAGTTTGTTTAAGGACAAATAAAACATGATTTATAGTCAATTCTTTTAATTTTTACTTTTTATTATAAAATAAAAAACAACTGTGAAAAAAAATTGACATAATTCCAAATAAACAAAAGATAAAATTAATGAATTTAAAGGGGAACTATATTTTTTGTCACCAAAATTTATATTTGTCATCAAGAGTTGTATCACCTAATAAATAGATCTATCGCCACGAAATATTTTCGTTCTCAGATAAACAAAGAATGTTACCAGGTATGAATTACCAAATTATTGTTAGTATAATGTGTAAAATATGAGATGGATTACCAATAAAATTGTAGTGCATTACATGAATATAAACTTCGTTCTTATAATAACAGTTTTATTACTTAAATAATAGCTTGGTGCTCAGAATGGTAGATCTGTCACCAAATAAATCGATTAATCGATTCCTGACTGCGACTCCTTTTTATTTGTTATTTTGTCAACAATACAGTAGTTACATTTTATTTCGTTCAGTTATTAAAATAATGTATTCGTTACCAATTGAATACATCAGTTTATAATTTTAATGAGAATATGTCCAAAGGGAAGAGGAAGGGAAGGGAGACAAATTGGCGCGCTTTCGGGCCTCAACGAGGGGTGTGTAACGATTGACATAATAACAAAATATCTAACGTTCACTTGACATAATTTTAGTTGACATAATTTTGTTTAACATAACGATCAGTTGACATAATGAATTATTGATATAATTTCATTTTATATAATTTCATATGACTTAATGAACATTTCCTACAATGCACATTTTACATAATATTCATAATCTAATAGTTAATATTCATAGTTTAAACAAAAAGCGAATCGATAATATTCTTAAAAAAAAGAATACACTGAAATTTATTAAATAAATATTGTATTAAGTTTGTTTTGTCTTCACTTTATACCCTATACACCTGCCACCCTCAACTATTGTTACCAGGAGAAACTGGATGCAATCTGGAGTTTAGGGCACCCCGACTCGGATAGGTTAGGTTAGAAGGGGATGGCGGGGTCGTGTGAGCGAGCGAAGCGAGCGAATAGACCCCGCCATCCCTTTCGTGGCTATTTTTTCATAAACCACTCAGAAGTAGGAGCCCCGCAAAGCGGGGCTCCGTCGACTAAGCCCACCCTCCAATTTTCTAGTGATATAATATATGATTTATTGGTGATCTCTTTAAATTAGTTTGCTTAAATACTATTAGGACAAACCTATTATAATACATACAAAACCATTTATTTGGTACTTGACCCCATATCTCCATGATTTTCGGTAATTTATTGTGGAATTGATTTTATATTGTTTGATGACTACATTTTGGTGACAAATCGACTATTTTGAGGGCAAACCCTATTATTTAAGAACACAAAATGAATTAAATTGGTGACAGCTTAAATCATACCCAATTTAAAGTTTAATTCTTCGAACCTGTTCGGCACAGGCCGTCGCGCGCCGCCCGCTTTGTTTCGTTCGACCTCCGATTAACATCCGATACGAAAGTATCGGAACCGAAGTCGGAACCGAAAGTGTAATAATAATCGGAAGTTCCGACTTAACGGAACCGGAATCGAAGCTCCGTTACATCTCTGATCTCCACTAATAGCATATAAACGGTCCATCTCCACCAACTCAACATTGGAGTCATTTGGCGTTATCTTGCACTAAAATAATTATAACATACCATGTACCGAGGGCGCACCTGCCTGAGGAGCGATATTTTTATTTTTTTTGCGAGCGTTTTCACTGCACAGAGACAAGGTCGACACTGTTCGCGGGAGCGGGGGCCAGCTGGGCGGGTGAAATACGAAAAAAAGTAAAAAAAAAACCTTTTTATTTTATTATCGATTCGGGTCCTTGAATTTGGCGAGGATGCAAATGAACATCCTGTATATATGTCGCAGGCATTTTGTAAGAATGGTCTTTTTACAAATGGCGTCGTCATTTTGCAAACGCGAAGCGCTTTATAAATTGCCGAAGGCATTTTGTAAAATGTCGTAATTTTATAAAATACCTTGCAACCTTGGCGACGCCGTTTACAATTTACCGTTTCTTAATGGATGGTATTTAAAAGTACTTCAATTTATTCCCATTTCGTTTACCTAATTTTGCCTGTGTTGCACCAAATATACTGAATGTGCACCAAAATATGTTAATTAAAATATGTCATAACGAGCATCAGGAAAAAGACAGCACTACAATAAAAAAGTGTTATATCTTTATCCATTTTCTATTAATGCAAGTCGTTACTGGCACTCGCCGGCCGCTGCCGCGGCACCGCTCGCTCCGCTCGCTCGGCTCGTGCGTAGGGGGTCGCAGTTTTGACCTAACCTAACCTACGCATTTTTTTAGCATTCAGGAAAGAATACTCGGTGCACGATCAGTATTTTTGGTGAACACAAAATTTATACTAATGTAAGTGATAGAAATAAATTTTGTGTCTTTTTATTCTTATCATGGTCACCCTGAACCAGACATCATATACAAATAACGTGTAGATTGACATCATTCAGTTCAATAACAAAATGCCTTCGGCAATTTATAAAGCGCTTCGCGTTTGCAAAATGACGACGCCATTTGTAAAAAGACCATGCTTACAAAATGCCTACGACATATACACGATGTTGATTTGTATCCTCGCCAAATACAAGGACGTAACTATGCTAATGATTCTCGACCCGAATCGATGTAGTTTTAAAACTTTCCATCTGTCAGTTCTATAAGACAGACTTTGGCAACTTGTTATAAAAGCATATACTGTTTATTCATCATTCCGTCGTGCGCCCCGGAGCAAACCGGTAGTCTCATTTTCACTCGGTGAACTTAAAAGAATAATAACTTTGTGTGCGTAACAGTGTGTAATTAGTGACAAATTAGCACAGTATCTGTGTGATCGGCAGTTTTTGTGCTTGTGTTTGTACCCGTTTACCTGCATTGGCACAGAGTAGTGTCATAGTTGGGAACCAGAAAACAGACAAGGGCTATTTTTTTTTTAAGTGGGATTTGAGAGAGAAAGAGGGAAGAAAGGGGAAAACTTAGCGTTGCTATTACAAATCAACAAGGCGTTAGGGCTAAAACTGCAGATAGCAGGTACTGTGTTATACCGAATTTAATGCGAGCAAAGCCGCGGGCAAAAGTTAGTATTAAATATATGGCATAAGATGGGTGCCAGAAGGGTAAATAATTTTTTTTAAATGGAGGGCGATATGCTATCCCGTGTAGTAGCAGCGTTGGTCCGTCGGGTGTGTATGGTTGAAATAATCTCGTCATTATCGGTATGCTCGAGGACGAAAGATGAGGTGGGTGTGGCCTTTTGTACCGTGTACGTTTTTGTCGTTCGTTGGATAGATATTCAGCCGCCCTCCGGAACCCGACCACTGTGTATGTGCTTGTAGCTGAATACAACTGAGCGAGGCGCCATCGCGACTCCCACTGCCGACTTGCTACACTCACCACTCTCCGTGGAGTGAGCGGTCTGTACTTGCGTCCAGTATTGTACCCGTTTAACAAATATTCTAACTGTGCATTTGAAATGTTTTTTACAGAAGGGCGCAATTGGTGAAATTGTCATTTATAATTGCACTTTTTCTGTCGTTCCCGCTTCAAAATTTTGTGGCGTGGCAAATATGTTGGAGGTTGTGGGGCAAGAAACTAAACAACAGTGTACAGGGGGACTACGCGCTCCGAGTTTTTCTCGTCATTCTGCCATGTAAGTATCGCGTTGCGCTGGCGCCAGACAGCCATAGTGTTCACCTGATGGACTCCCAAAACAACACTAAAAAGTGAAAAAGCTTTTTTTCAGATGTCTGTGGCTTTTGTCTAATCAATAGATGTTTTGTCACCATTTTTCGGAAGTTAACAATTTTTCCGCTTAGTTTTGTTTTGGAAGTGTGTTATTTTTAAGCAAAAATGTTTTTACAATATGCCTCCTCGAAAACTAATTTTATTGCACTACGATTATGTTCAGCATGGAATATATTTTACAAGCGTGCCTTTTTCTTACTTATTACATTAGTTTCTGATTTAACCCTTAATTGGTCGCGTGGGGTGTCATGCACCCCAAAGCAGGTTTCCAGGCTCACAACTTTTTATAATTTGAATTTAGCGAGTTGGCCTTCTAGGTAGCTTCGTAAACACGTAAAACGTATACGATTCAGTTGCGAGCGACTCTCTGTTGTGGACGGTTGGGCTCGGAGAGCGTTTTAGGGGTGCACGACACCCCAGGTGACTGTTTGTGTGGTCTAAATTCCGAGGTAGTGAATGATAGTCAATTTCATTGTATGCGTTTCAAAACATTGTAATTTGAAAAGTAATAAATGTAATAAGTGTTCCGTTATAATACTTTGACATTTTTGAGGTTATGATGTTCGAAATGCCAAAAACATGTGTACAATGACCATTATGAATATAGTCTGTCAAAATTGGGACGATAAAAACTAGGATTAGTAAAAAAATATTTTTCATATTTAAAAAAAAGTTAATTATGTTAAAAATACGTTTAAAAGTTGATTAATATGTAAGTTCAAATGTTCTTATTAATAAAAGTCAGATTTTGCATGTATTTCGTATTTTATTTAATTTCCTAAATCTGGGGTGCCAAACACCCCTCGCGACCGTTTATGCAACTTTTTAGGCGCGCCCAATTAAGGGTTAAACACGGATAGCAATGCTCATAGCCGTAAAGCCGGACGCGGCGGTGACATTTTAAAAGAGCAGGTAAACGCCTGTTTTTTATGACTTCATATTTAATAAAAAAGAGTACATTTTGATTGAAGTGAGGAAACTTTGCCATTACAGCCGACGCGGAAACATACGGCAAAATTAAATGTCAACAAAATGTACTTCTGTCATCAATCAATATGAAAGTATGGTTTTATTTGTTTTTATTTCAGCGCTGTTTTCTCAGACTGTAGGGAAAACAAAGGTATGAAACCGCTAAACAAGAAATTCAAATATTTTTCAATTTAGAACTCATATAAATGTCAATTTTCTGTTATGAGCTAATTACTTTCTAGATGATCAAGTTTATTTGTGATATTCTATTGATAAAACCATTAAAAATTCTTTTTCCCGAGGTCTATTACCGCCCTCTCTAATGTCGTACCTTGAAGCTTGTGAACAGTAACGGTCTAACTCAAGATTAAAGGTAGCATTAATCTCTCAACATCACCGTAACCTGTTAGCCTGATAAGTTGCCGCTGTTGGTGCTATTGATACTAGGCTCCCCACATGTTTACTCGAGTACCTACAGCGGGTCATCAAATTCAATTAACACTGCTTCGGGGAGTTCTCCTATTTCTAATTGATCTCGACGAAGAGCTGGCCATTTTTATAACATCCATTGCTCCGTTGATTAAACCATCTAAGACTGCCATATTTCTCCTAAGCATCACCCTTGAGCCTACACCTATTTTAATGCTATGTAATAGGGATCTATATTTTTTGAGGCGCGCAGCATCCTTCTTAGGCCTACCCATAGTTACTTAAATCACTAAAAAGCAAAAAATAAAAAATAAAACTACGTTAAAAAACCGACTTCCAAAAATACAAAACATCGCAAAACTAGTTAAGTAATAAAAAAAAACTAAAATAGAATATATAAAGCTGAAAACCATTAATTTAACAACTAAAAAGCAATAAATAACTTACGCAATTTATAACACTATCGTCTACTTACCTAATAACTACTACTAGCAGCAAGCGGAAAGAATACCGCTTACTGCTTGGTTTGAAGTCGCATTTTATGTTCAATATAGTCCCTCAACTTATAATATGCTTGCCTACATAGTGTATGTATTATACAAGTTTTAAATTTCGTCTCATTCAGTTGCAGTATGTGGAGATTTATTTTATTAACCACCTATCAACCAGACAATAAAGGTTGGGTATTGACAGATAACAAATACCAGTTCTAATGGCTTGGTAGTTGATCTGCCAAGTTAGAGATAGCAATCGCCTAAATACTCGCGCTCGCACCTACAGCTGACTTTCAATGTGTCTGGCAACATGTAAAAACCATTAAAATTGTCTGGCTATTGAGGTATCATTTTTTATAAGTCCCCAAGTAACATATAAAATTCAGCTTTTATACTATAACGAAAGTATAATTATAATTTCATAAAGTTTAGGGGTGTCTGGCAGGGGGTAGCAATTGACCACGGTCAGTACTTTACGACATAACATCACACCTGTATTTCATGCCGGGGCCACGGGCTAGGTCTGAAAAGAATGCCGCTGGCCCTAGAACCCAAAGGGCACTTATGATCACAGGTGATTGTTTAGTCAGTAAGAGTCTGACACACGCTCCTGCTGCACCCTAGAGCGGGAGATGTCATACGATAATTTTAACGCCTTAAAAAAACCTGTAGCTGCCCCTAGGGGTTAAGTAGAGGTATTTTTACCAACATTTCGCCAGTTATGAGTGCCATATAACAGGGGGCGAGCCAGTTGCCATATACCAGGTACTGTTCCAGACTCCGTACTGAGAATTTCTTAATTGAAAAGCCAATAACACTTTTCTGACCTGGGAATCGAACCCGAGACCTTGTGCTCAGCAAACGAGTTTGAGAAAGCTAGACCGACGACGCAGTTCTTTATGATTTCAAGTTTATCGTTTTTTTGGGGCCCTCTCGGGTTTTAAACCTAATACCTATAGATATGACTAGCATATTTGGTACTTTACTTCAATTTCTAAAACCTATCAAAACGTAGTATTAGTGAGAACAAAATAAATATCCCATTTGTTCTATCGATGAAACAGGTAGAACAAGTGGGACTAGAGAGCCCTATACTTCTAACGTGGAACTATCCAGTAGTACACGTGGGAATAGAGAATCCCAATAGTTCTACTATTTTGTTATACCTAATATCGTAGTACTACTGAGAAAAAAAAATCCCATTAGAGAACTAATGGGATTTTTTTTTACGGTTTCTACCGTAGAACTGTTCAGTAGAACTAGTGGGAACAAACGCCGGCATGAAAATCGATAGCTATGTTCAAGTTGTATATTCTAGTATTTTTATATTTAGAACACGTGTTTCATAATAAATAAATATTATTTTGGTGTTTTTATTAAATCAATTTCACATTCCAAGCAACCCTTGCCGAGGTTTGGAAATGGATGGGTTACCACACGGGGACAGGTTAAGCAACCCTTGCCTCACATTTTTTTGATTAAATTGTATATTTATCGTTAATTACTACAGCCTTTAAGTTATTTTTTTTTCTATACCTACGCCAAAGAAGTATGACTTCTAACGCGTGTACATAAATAAGTGCACACCCCTTTTTTTGCTTCGTCGTAGTGGTGTACAAATTACCCTACGACACAATTAGGAGGCACGCATACATTCACGTCGATGCCATATTATTTTTTTAATAAAATTTGTGGTACTGGGATCTTGAATTATACCAAGCATTGTATTGATTGAGATGGTTTCACTAGGTTTCGAGTACTGAGTATTATAGTACTGAGTATGAGTAATAGTGACAAGAGTTTGTTGAAAATGTATTATTGGGAGCTCACAGCTGTTGGTGTGTTGCAGTCGGGATGGCGGTGGCAGCGCCGAACCTGGGCGCCTTCATGGGGCTGATGGGCGCGCTGTGTCTCTCCATTGTGGCCATCCTGTTCCCTGCCGTGATGGACATATGCGTCTTCTACCCGGATAAATACGGACCTTTAAATTATAAGTTGTTTCGTGACTTCTTCATTATAATCTTCGGCTCGTTCTGTTGCGTCTCTGGCTGTTATACCAGCATACTAGAAATGTACGAATCCTATTTCGAGGATTAACTTGTATGCCATTATATTAAAATTAAATAAAGACTGAAAGACTAATTACAATTTTTTTTTGTTTCCTACACCATATAACGACAGTTCGCGGGATCAAGAGATATTTTGGGAGCTTGAACAGTTCCAAGTTGTTATTGGGAACACGTGTGCGTTCACTTTGAGGAACAACCAAATTTGAGCATTTGAATTTGCCTTTAGTTATAGTGTCAAACTATCGTGAATTCAGCCTCTAGTTTGTAAAAGTAGCCACTCATAAGTTACGACCCGTCAAACGTGGTGCCTCTGTGTGACTGACAGCCATACATATCTCATAACCTAAACCTAACTAATACAACAACAAAAAAAACAGTACGCCGTGATTATCTTGGCCTTAACATGGGTTTGGATCCGCAGTGGTCAACGTGCAGCCTACTCCAGTATCGCATCATCGGGGATTCAGATCCATCCTCCAAGCGAACAGCTGAAGGTACTTGTTGAAACTACCTCGTGTGCGGCGCATCAGGGATACATCATCACGAATAATCAAACCATCTATAGGAAGGCACCGTTGTACACAACACGCAAGGTGTCGTACGACTTTTTCGTATACTTGACCGATAAGCTGCACGTCTAAAACAATAGGCAGAATGCCCTAAACAACAGCCAGCATATTTCTATCTATAGCAATACCATCTGCAAACGTCTCGATGACCCAGTGGCCTATACTTTAACTGCGAGATTATTTTAAGGTCACTGCCATTCAGCAGGACCTGTGGCACAGTGTTATAAGTTTTAGTCGCGCACTGAAGCCCTGATTTGGGAGACCGAACTGACGACCTATTGCGGTCCTGCGTAAACCGCAGACGGTGATGGCCGTCACAGTCGTGGGGGGATAATATGCTTGCGTACTGGCAGGAAAGGAAACGACCAGGGCGAAAGTCTGGTGGAGTGGGGAGTGAGATGACGAGAGACCGCAAAGGTCGAGCAGGCCACACTAGTCCGGGGCAGTGGAAGTCGCACTTGTTCCCGCTGCCCCCTGACACAAGTGAGTGAAGGAACTCCGGTGTGGTTTTAGTCAGTAGAGTCTGACAGATCCGTCCTAAGGACGGCTGACAAAGTTGGGTTAGGTTAGGGTTAGGTTAGGGTTAGGTTAGGGTTAGGTTAGGGTTAGGTTAGGGTTAGGTTAGGGTTGGGGGACCACCCCACAGTGCTTGCGTCCACGTCGCGTCCCCTGGAAACGACCCAGTTCTGACCACCGTAACGGAGTGGCAGACTGGGTTGGCCAAAGTGCACTGTGCTTTCGTAGCTATCCAAAATCTTTGCCTTGACAGTTACGAACCTGCGGAATCATGCCGAAACCTTCGCGGGACGCCTGCGGGCGGTTTTTAAAAGACAAAGGCCCTTCTCAGGGCCAATCCAAAGGTCCTTCTCAGGGCCAACGTAAAGGCCCTTCTCAGGGCCAACCCAAAGGTCCTTCTCAGGGCCAACCCAAAGGCCCTTCTCAGGGCCTCTCCGACGCTTCGGCGTCAGAGACTAGCCGCGCGCCGTCTGCGGCTAGCAACTTTGGAGGGGCGGACGAGTGGTCTGACGACTCAATGGTCGGTGTGTCGGATGCGGACGAGCCTCAGCCGCGGAAGCGGGTCAGATCGAGGAGCGATGGGTCCTCGGCCTCGGGGTCGAAGCGTTTGCCGAAGGCTAAAAAGCCGACGGTGGCCGCGGATACCCATGTCGTTGGGCTCGCGGATGCCCAACGCCAGTTGGACCTGGCTCGCCGGGCGCAGCTCCAGCAAGAGCTAGAAGAGCGGGTTGCCGCAAAGGAAAAGCGGGCGCACGCCGCCCGGGCCAAGTCCGGGTACGGTGCGTCCCGCGTTTTATACGCGGACCACTCTATGGAAGAGCTGGAGAGAATGGCGGAGGAGGACGAGGAGGAGATTGTGGAGGTTGCCTCAAAGTCCTCCAACCTGAAGGGGACCTTCCAAAAGGCCCTCAAGAGCAGGGCCGCGAGCTTGCGCGGTGTCGTTGCGGAGCTCGTGAAACGCAAGGCCACCGACGAGACGCGGCAACTGCAGGCAAAAATAGATCGCCTGCAGTCGGAGGTCAGCCAGCTTCACCAGAAGCTAGCTGAAGCCACGGCCCGGCCACAACAGGCCCAGACAAGCCCTGTGGCAGAGGCCCCCCCCTCCAACCTTGAGGAAGTCATCCGCAAGGTTGTAATGGAGGAGAGGGCCTTCACAAGAGCCTGCTTAGCAGGCATCGAGGACCGGCTGTTGCCGGAGAAACGCCTCCGACCGCCGCTTGCGGCGGATAACAGGCAATCCGAGCCGGGGCCGTCCTCCTCCCAGACGGAGGATGCCCTTCTCCCCTCGACCACCCCGTCCAACGAGTGGACAGAAGTGGTCCGTAAGGGGAAGGGCAAGGGGAAAAAGTCGGCGATGGCCGCCCCTGTCGTCCCCACCACCACCGGCAAGGGAAAGGGGAAGAGGACAGGCAAAGGGAGAGCAAAAGGGCAGCTAGTCGCCCCAAAAACCGCGGCCGTCGTGGTGACTCTCACCGCGGAGGCGGCGGGGCGAGGGGAGACGTACGCGTCCATTTTGGTGCGGGCGCGTGCTAATGCCGATCCCACCCAGCTCGGGATCGGCAGTGTGTCTTGCCGGCGAACCCAAGCCGGGGCTCGAATCTTCGAGTTCCCGGGGGCAGAGGGGAGTGCCCATGCGGACCTCTTTGCAGCCAAGCTGCAGGAGGTCATCGCGGACTCGGCCAAGGTGGCCCGACCGGTCAAGTCAGCGGCCATAGAGGTGGCTGACCTGGACGACTCCGTCACCAAGGAGGAGGTGGCGAAGGCGATCGCAGCGATAGGGGGCTGTGACGTCGCGGCGGTCCAAAGCCGGGACATAAGGCCCGGCCGCGGCGGCATGGGCACCATTCGCCTCGAGTGCCCAATCGCCGCTGCCAAAGCCGTCCTTGCCAAAGGACGGCTAACAGTCGGCTTCAGCTCGGGTGCAGTCCGGGCACTCGACGATCAGCCTGTACGGTGTTTCCGATGCTTTGGCATCGGACACACGCGGCCGCTGTGTCCGTCCACGGTAGACAGGACAGACACGTGCTACCGCTGCGGTAAGGAGGGCCACAAAGCCACCTCTTGTGAGGCTGCCACGCCGCACTGCGCGGTATGTGCCGCCAGTGGCTGCCCGTCAGACCACGTTATGAAGGGGAGGAGCTGCAATCCTCCCCCTAAGCGGGGTAAAGCGCAGGCGCCGTCCGGGCCTGCTGCTGCTGCCGCCAGCGCCGTCGTTCCTGCGGTGGCTGAGGAGGAAGGGGGTGCAATGTCCGACTGATGGATAGGGTCGAACATCGCATCCTTCAGGCGAACATCAACCACTGCAGGGCAGCCCAGAAACTGCTGATGCAGACCATGGCCGAGTGGTTGGTGGACTTGGTGGTGGTCGCCGAGCCTTACTCGGTCCCTGGCCGTTGGCTGGGCGACCGGGACGGCTTGGTGGCGTTGGTGTCGCGGTCTTCCACGGACTCCCCTCCCCTCTCGCTCTTAGAGAGGGGACCGGGATACGTGGCCGCCGCGTGGGCAGACATGGTTGTGGTGGGGGTCTATTTCTCCCCAAACCGCCCTCTCTCGGACTTTGAGGATTTCCTCGAGGTTCTCACCGCAGTGGTAGGGAGGGCGGCGCCGCGCCAGGTCATGGTTTTGGGCGACCCGAACGCCAAGTCGGCGGCTTGGGGCAACCCGGCCACCGGTTGCAACGTCCGTGGGCGCGCCCTCGAGTTTTGGGCGGCATCATGCGGTGTGTCCCTCCTCAACAGGGGGGTGGTCCACACGTGTGTACGGCAGCTGGGAGGGTCGGTAGTGGACGTCTCTTTTGCCACCCCCGCGCTAGCGTCCCGCGTCGTCAACTGGCGGGTAGAGATGGTGGAGACCTTGTCGGACCACCGATATGTGCGGTTCGACATCACCACCCGGCAAGGACGGGGGATGTCCCGCGCTGGGCAATCTCCCTTCCCGCGGTGGGCACTCACCCGCCTGGACCGGGAGGCAGCGAAGGAGGCAGCCTTTCTCCAGGACTGGCTGTCGCCCCCTGTCGCGGTCCTAGACGTGGACGCCGCAGCGGTCCGACTAAGGGGGTCTCTGACCGAGGTGTGCAACTCAAGCATGCCTCGGTCTCGCCGCCCGCCGCCCCGTCGCGCTGTCTATTGGTGGACGGAGGAGTTGACGGGGCTCCGGGCTGCCTGTGTGGCGGCCAGAAGGGCCTACGCGCGGAGCCGACGGCGCAGCGCCCAAAACCGAGTCCAGGCAGAAGAGGACCGCCTATACACCTCTTATCGAGAGGCGACGATGGTCCTCAAGTCTGCGATGGGAGCTGCAGAAGACTCGGCGAGGGCCGAGATGCTGGAGGGTCTCGACAGGGATCCTTATGGAAGACCATACAGGGTGGCGCGGAACCAGCTACGCCCCTTTGGTCCCCCACTGACGGAGACCCTCGAGCCAGTGTTGCTGGACGGGGTGGTCCGGTCCCTGTTTCCGCGCAGGACCGACTTCACCCCACCAACTATGGATCCCCCGCAAGGGGCGGCTTCGCCGGAGGAGGAGGTCCCCCCGGTGACGGCGGCGGAGTTTCGCGCTGGGGTTCTCAGCTTCCGCGCAAAGAAGACGGCACCCGGACCGGACGGCGTCCCCGCACGGGTGGTGGCGATCGCCGCTTCCGAAATGGATGAAAGGTTTCGGGACCTCTTCAGCGCTTGTTTCACTGCTGGGAGGTTTCCGAAACTGTGGAAGGAGGGGCAGCTATGCCTCCTCCGAAAGGAGGGACGCCCGGTGGACTCTCCATCGGCATACCGGCCCATCGTCCTGCTCGATGAGGTCGGTAAGTTGTTCGAGGGGATTGTCGCCTCCCGGCTTGATAGCTTTTTGCGGGGGGTTGGGCCCAACCTGTCGGACGCCCAATTCGGTTTTCGACGAGGGCGTTCGACTATCGATGCGCTTGCCCTACTCAAGGGCCAGGTGAAGGAGGCGGTGGACGCGGGGGATGGAGTGCTGGCGGTGTCATTCGACATAGCCAACGCCTTTAACTCCATGCCCCACGCGACGATATTGGAGGCGCTCCGGTATCACGGCGTGCCGCAATACCTGCGCAACCTCCTAGCCAGCTACTTGGAGGGCCGAGAGGTTCTCTTCGTAGACAAGACGGCCACGGTGAGGCGGTACGGCGCAGAGTCCGGTGTTCCGCAAGGGTCGGTGCTCGGACCCTCCCTGTGGAACATCGGGTACGACTGGATCCTGCGGGGAGTCCTCCTCCAGGGCACGAGTGTCATCTGCTACGCGGATGACACCCTCCTCATTGCCCGGGGGAGGAACTTTGGGGATGCGGCCTGTCTGGCCTCGGCTGGCGGGTCCTTGGTTGCAGAGAGGATCCGCCGCCTGGGATTGAAGGTGGCGCTGCACAAGACCGAGGCCGTGTTCTTTCGCGGGCCTCGGCAACGCTGCCCTCCTCCCGATGCTCACATTGTCGTGGGGGGCGTCACGATAGGGGTCCAGCCCCAGATGAAGTATCTGGGCCTGGTGCTGGACGACAGGTGGCGGTTTGGCCCGCATTTCAGCGGGCTGTCGACGCGACTGTTGAAAGCCGCGGATGCCTTCTCGTGGCTCCTCCCGAACCTGGGGGGGCCCAAGGCGAAATGCCGGCGCCTGTATTCGGGCATCTTGAGGAGCATGGCCCTATACGGGGCCCCCATCTGGGCCGACTCCCTACACAGGAGGGAGAACGCGACTGCCATCCGCAAGCCCCAAAGGGCCATTGCACTGAGGGTGGCAAGGGCCTACCGCTCGGTGGGTTTCTCGGCGGCGTGCGCTCTGGCCGGCACCCCTCCTTGGGAGTTGGAGGCCTGGGTGCTCGCCAGAGTCTACGAGTGGACCGCGCAACGGAAGGCGCTCGGGGAGCGCCCCGCCGCCGAGGAGCGGGAGGCCGTGCGGCGAGAGGCGAAGGAAGCCATTGTCCTCCACTGGACGGAGGACCTCGCTGCAGCCGCCTTCGGCCGCCGGACGTTGGACGCAATCGGTCCGGTTCTGCAGGGCTGGCTCGAGCGGTCCCACGGTTTCCTCTCGTTCCGTCTGGTTCAGGTGTTGTCCGGCCATGGCTGTTTCGGATCGCACCTGCACCGGATCGGGAGGGAGGAGACCCCGGTCTGCCACGACTGCGGCGCGGCGGAGGACACGGCCCAGCACACCCTCGAAGTGTGCCCGGCTTGGTCCGAACAACGCCGCGGTATGACCGCGGTAGTCGGACAGGACCTCTCGCTTCCTGGCGTCGTCAATGCCATGCTGGAGAGCGAGGAGGCCTGGGCAGCGGTTGCCTCCTTTTGCGAGGATGTCATCTCGCAAAAAGAGGAGGCGGAGCGCGCGCGGGAGGACGACCCTCTCGCTGCGCCGCTCCGCAGGCGACGAAGGGGTCGGAGAAGGCGCCGTCCTGTCCCTCCTCTTCATGGTGGCGATGGGCGGGCGATGGGCACGGGGGTGCCCTTGCCTGCATTGCACCCATCGCCACCTTCGTCGGTCACTCCCGGGCCCGGCCCCCCCTCCCCACCTAGGGGAGGGCGCTAGGGGTCCAGGCATGGAGGGCAATCGTCGGCGGAGGACTGGACGTTAAGGCTGTGCCGGTTTCCCAGTCCCCCGCCTCTTGGACGAAGCGGGAGTGCCGCTGGGTATTTTTAGTGGGTATACCGGGTCAGACCGGGGAGTCCCACATAGCCCCCCCATCCCCCGATGGGAGGGTATGCGTAAAGCATTTTTTCCCAGCGCAAAAAAAAAAAAAAAAAAAAAAGGGTTAGGTTAGGGTTAGGTTAGGGTTAGGTTAGGGTTAGGTTAGGGTTGGAGCGAGGGGAGACGTACGAGTCCGTGTTACGGCGGGCCCGTACAAATGTCGATCCGGCGCAACTTGGGGCCGGCAGAGTTACCTGCCGGAAGACCCAAACGGGGGCTCGTCTTTTCGAGTTCTCGGGGACTCAGGGTGGCACCAAGGCGGACCTCTTTGCGGCAAAGCTCAAGGAGGCCGTCGCGGACACTGCTAAGGTCGCGAGACACGTCAAGTGTGTGGCTCTTGAGGTGACTGACCTCGACGACTCAGTTACCCAAGAGGAGGTGGTGGCCGTGGTTGCGGCGGCGGGGGGCTGCGACGTCGCAGCTGTCAAGGGCCGCGCCATCAGACAGGGTCGTCGGGGTATGGGCACCATGCGCCTAGAGTGCCCTATCGTGGTTGCCAAGGCAGTTCTGGCCAAGGGTCGCCTCCCGGTTGGATTTAGCTCGGGTGGGGTCCGGGTGCTGGAGGATGAGCCGATGCGCTGTTACAAGTGCTTCGGCATCGGCCACACCCGGCCCCTCTGTCCGTCCACTGCCGAGCGGGAGGAACTGTGCTTCCGCTGTGGAAAGGAGGGGCACAGAGCGGCCACCTGCGAGGCTACAGCCCCGCACTGTGCAGTCTGTGCTGCCAGTGGTCGTCCAGCTGACCACACAATGACGAGCAAGAAGTGCTGTCCGCCGAAAAGGAAAGGGAAAGTGCAGGTGCCTTCGCGTCCTGCTGCTGCCGCCGCCACTGGAACCCCAGTTTCAGCGCCGGCCACCGAGGGAAGTGCCATGAACACGGACTGATGGCTGGGCTTCGAAGAAGAATTCTTCAAGTCAACACCAACCACTGCAGAGCGGCCCAGGACTTACTGGTCCAAACCGTTGCGGAGTGGTTGGTGGATGTGGCGGTTGTAGCCGAGCCGTATTCTGTCCCTGGCAGCTGGCTAGGAGACGACAACGGTTCGGTTGCATTGGTGTCGCGGTCTTCCACGGACTCCCCTTCCCTCTCGCTCTTAGAGAGGGGACCGGGATACGTGGCCGCCGCGTGGGGGGACATAGCCCTTATAGGGGTGTATTTCTCCCCAAACCGCCCCATCACGGCCTTCGAGAACTTCCTCGAGGTCCTTGCCAGGGTGGCAGGTAGGGTGGCGCAGCGCAGGGTGTTGGTCGTGGGCGACTTTAACGCCAAGTCGGTTTTATGGGGCAACCCGACCACTGACGCCCGAGGACGCGAGGTGGAGACCTGGTCCGTGGCGTCCGGTCTGTCCCTCCTTAACAGTGGCAGTGTTCATACCTGCGTGCGGCGGGAGGGGGGCTCCATTGTGGACCTCGCCTTTGCCTCCCCGTCTTTGGCTGCCAGTGTGGTGGACTGGCGGGTGGAGTTGGTGGAGACGCTGTCGGACCACCGATACGTGCGGTTCGACATCACCACCCCGGACTCCCGGAGGGCTCGCGCGGGTCGGTCTCACTTCCCGCGATGGGCGCTCTCCCGCCTAGACCGAGAGGCCGCCACGGAGGCAGTGTTCGTCCAGGACTGGCTGTCGCCTCCTGTCGACGTCCAGGACGTGGACGCCACTGCAGCCCAGTTGAGGGACTCCCTGACCGAGGTGTGCAACCCGAGCATGCCTCGGTCTCACCGTCCGCCTCCTCGACGCGCCGTCTACTGGTGGTCGGAGGAGTTGGTGGGCCTGCGGGGTGCCTGTGTTGTGGCCCGGCGCGCCTACACTAGGAGCAGACGGCGGCGCCATCGCGACCGCGACAACGAGGACCGCCTCTATGTAGCCTACATGGAGGCCAAAGCGACCCTGACGGCGCGAATGGGCGCAGCCCAGGACCGCGCGAGGGTGGAAATGGCGGAGGGTCTAGATGCTGACCCTTTCGGGAGGCCGTACAAGGCGGCACGTAACAAACTGCGCCCGTACGGTCCCCCAGTTGCCGAGACCCTCGAGCCGACGTTGCTGGATGGGGTGGTCCAGTCCCTGTTTCCGCGCAGGGACAACTTCACTCCACCAGTGATGAGCGACCCGCGCGGTGCGGCTCTATCGGCAGACGAGGCGGTCCCTCCAGTCACGGAGGACGAGATGGAGAAGGCGGTCTTCTGCCTCCGGGGCAAAAACACCGCCCCAGGTCCGGACGGCGTCCCCGCAAAGGTGGTGGCCATCGCCGCCTCCCAGATGGGAGACAGGTTTCGGGACCTCTTCAGTGCGTGTGTTGCGTGTGAGAGGTTCCCGAAGCCATGGAAGGAGGGTCGATTGTGCCTTCTTCGGAAAGAAGGGCGGCCGGTGGACTCCCCATCGGCATACCGGCCCATCGTCTTACTGCATGAGGTCGGTAAAACGTTCGAGAGGATCCTCGCCGCCCGTGTCAACAGGCACTTGTGCACAATCGGCCCGGACCTGGCGGACGCTCAGTTCGGTTTTCGAGCTGAGCGTTCGACAGTGGACGCGCTGTCCCGGCTCAAGGGCCAGGTGAGGGAGGTGATGGATGCGGGGGATGGACTGTTGGCTGTGTCGTTCGACATATCTAACGCGTTCAACTCCATTCCCCACTCCACCATCCTAGAGGCGCTCCGCTTCCACGGAGTGCCTACGTATTTGCGGGGGCTGTTGGCGGACTATTTGTCGGATCGCACAGTCCTCCTGGAGGACAAGTCGGGCCAGCTCCGACGATACGGCGTCGAGTCCGGTGTCCCACAGGGTTCTGTCCTGGGACCGCTCCTCTGGAACATCGGATTCGACTGGCTCCTGCGGGGACACCTACCCCGTGGCACGTCTGTCATCTGCTATGCAGACGACACCCTTCTGACTGCCCGGGGCAGAAATTTCTTAGAGGCGGCCAGCTTGGCCTCGGCGGGTGGTTCGCAGGTGGTGGACCGCATCTCCCGCCTAGGGCTGACGGTGGCGCTGCACAAGACCGAGGCCGTGTTCTTCCACGGGCCGCGGCAGCGTCAACCGCCCGATGCCCATATCCATGTAGAGGGTGTCCGCATTGAGGTGCAAGCCCAGATGAAATATCTGGGCCTAGTGCTCGACAGCAAGTGGCGCTTTCGAGCACACTTCAGCGGACTGTCGACGCGCTTGCTGAAGACTGCGGGCGCCCTCTCGTGGCTCCTCCCGAACATCGGGAGGCCCGGCGACCAATGCCGGCGTCTATACGCCGGCATACTAAAGAGTATGGCCCTATACGGGGCCCCAATCTGGACGGACTCACTGGGCAGACGGGAGAACGCCGCTGCCCTCCGCAGGCCACAAAGGGCCATTGCACAGCGGGTGGCGCGGGCGTACCGCACAGTGAGTTTCGCGGCATCGTGCGCTCTGGCGGGAACTCCACCTTGGGAGCTCGAAGCTTGGGTGCTCTCAAGAGTGTACGACTGGACGGCGGGTCAGAGGGCGCTCAACCGGCGCCCGGACCCTCAAGAAAAGGAAGAAGTGCGTGAGGAGGTTCGCGAGGCAATAACTCGGCACTGGGCCGAAGACCTAGCCTCGGCAACATTCGGTCGCCGGACACTGGACGCCATCGGGCCCGTCCTGAACGATTGGCTCGACCGGCAACATGGTTGCCTCTCCCTGCGTCTGGTGCAGGTGCTGTCCGGGCACGGCTGCTTCGGATCGTACCTGCATCGGATAGGGCGGGAGGAGACCCCACAGTGTCACCACTGCGAGGCCGCAGTGGATACCCCAGAGCACACCCTAGAGGTGTGCCCTTCGTGGGACGAACCCCGCCGCGCCATGGTGGCAGTGGTCGGGAACGACCTCTCACTCCCCAGTGTGATTTCAGCCATGCTGGGAAGTGAGGAGGCATGGGCAGAAGTAGCCTCCTTCTGTGAGGACGTCATGTCACAGAAGGAGGCGGCGGAGCGCACGCGGGAAGACGACCCTCTCGCGGCGCCGCTCCGCAGACGAAGAAGGGGTGGACGACGGCGAGCACAACGCCCGTCCTCAACCGCCCCGGGGGGTGATCAGCGGGCGACAGGCGCGGGGGCGCCACCGCCTGCTCCACATGATCCACCCCCTGTGCTCCGGCCATAATAAAAGCCCCTCCCTTCTGGGGGGGGACGTGTAGGGCCTGCCGTAAGGTGGGCATTCGCCGGAGGGGGACTGGACGACATAGACTCCCAGGTCCCTTCCACTCAGGCGAGGTCGGAGTGCCGCTGGGTATTTTTAGTGGGTATACCGGGAACGACTTTACCGGGGAGTCCCACATACCCCTCTCCCGTCCCCCGACGGGAAGGGGATGCGTAATAGCATTTTTTCCCAGCGACAAAAAAAAAAAAAAAAAAAAAAAAAAAAGGGTTAGGTTAGGGTTAGGTTAGGGTTAGGTTAGGGTTAGGTTAGGTTAGGGTTAGGTTAGGGTTAGGTTAGGGTTAGGTTAGGGTTAGGTTAGGTTAGGTTAGGTTAGCTTAGGTTGGGGTGCTAGGTCAGAAAACCTCCTCGTGTGCCTGACGGCTGCTTGTCCCTCGCGATGTATCGTTAGTTTATGTTAGGTTAGCTTAGCTTAGCGTAGGTTAGGTTGATACATCGTGAGGGAACAGCAGTTGTTGGGCCGGTGCATCCTGGGCGTGGGCAGTGGTCTTCCTCGAGGAATGGGAAGAGATTCTTATTCTTTGGGGAATGCTACTGTCTGTGGCGAATATTCTGACAGGGGGGGATGGGTGGAGGCTGTCTTGCGTGACGCTCTGCAAAGCAGAGTGCACTGCGGACGAGCCTACTCTAGTGCGGCGGATCGGTTCGAACTCCGGATCACCGTCGGACAACCCGGTTTCCTCATTGAGAGGGACTGGGGGCTCTGCCTGCGTGCTTGCATGCTGGCGGGGTCGCGAGGAAGAAAACCTCTCTAAAAAATTACCCTGTTGCGCGCCATCTGTTGTTTTTGCAGCAGGCTGGCGCGTGGCAATGTAGGAGTGTAAGGAGGAAAAAAAACAATATGGCAAGCGTAAATAGTAATGATTTACCCCAGGAAGGTACCCACCATGTGGGAGAATCCTTCACAGAGCCGCTCGTGCCATCAGCTGGCACTAGCGGCTCTGGCTGTCCCTCGTATTCTGGGGGGGACAACGATTGCTGTACCCACACAACCGACGAAACAAGCTTCCCTAAACGGACACCGAAAAACAACAACGACGAGAACGGAGGAGTTAGGCTTGAGGAAGACGTATCTTCTGACGAGGAAGAGGCGTCAGCGCTCGCGGTGTCAGACTCTGACACTGTAGGCTCACTTGAAACTGTCCGGTCCGGTTCAACCGGACCGGTGGATGTATCTCGATGGCTCAAACGAGCGAACACCCAACCGGTGGTCGTTCTCGAGAGGAGCCTCGTGAACAACAACGAAGCGGCGCCGCCTCTCATACGCGGTGCTGCCATCGGCAAACGGGGCAAAGGCAGACCCGTAACAACCGGAAAATATGTTGGCCTGTCGAAGGCGAGAAAGGAGCTTGCGGAGGCTCGAAAGGCGGCAGAAAAAGAGGAACATTGCGCAGCGGAGGAAAGAAGAGTGGCCAAGCTGGCTCAGAAGGTTAGCGCCGGACGAGTCAGTCGGCTATCTGAGTCGTCCTCCGCCGCTGAATCAATGGAGGTCGAAGACCTGCAGGCCACGCAACTAGGCGAGAGGCTCCGGGATGCTGTGGCGACCATTCGTGAGGTCTCCAGGGTATCCAGTGGCCTAAAGGGGACCTGTCAGAAGGCTCTGAAGATGGCTGCGGCCTCGATCACCGAAGCCGCTGAAGAGCTTTTAGAGAGGTCCTCCAATGAGGAGACACGCCGGCTGTTGGCAGCGAATGCTCGCCTGACTGCGCAGGTTGACGGGCTTCGTAAGGAGCAAGAAGAGCTCCGTGCGGAGCTCCTCAACCTGAAACGATCTAGAAACGACGATGTACCTGGGTCACTGGAGCCACAATTTGGTTCTCGACCCTCGTCTGTGGAATCGGAGATGTTCCGGCTCTTCAAGGCGGAGATGGCGGCGCTTTCAGCCCGCTTTTCCGTCATCGAGGGCCGAGTGTTGCGGCCTCCATTGGCCCATGAGAAAACGCCAGCTTTGACTCAGGAGCCGGCGCAGACGTATGCTTCAACAGCTGCTGCCCCGCCTCCTGTTCAAAGCACGCAGACTGCTAAACAAAAAGGTAAAAAGGGGAAAAAAGGGAAGCCCACGGCCGCTGCACCGGCTGCTCTAGCGGCCCAGGCGGCATCTGCTGCATTGGCTGCTCCGGCAGCCCAGGCGGCATCTGCTGCATTGGCTACTCCGGCGGCCCAGGCGGCATCTGCTGCAACGGCTGCTCTAGCAGCCCAGGCGGCATCTGCTGCATTGGCTGCTCCGGCGGCCCAGGCGGCATCCGCCGCACCCGTTGCTCCGGCGGCCCAAGCGCCTACCCAGGAATGGGTAACAGTCGGGGCAAAGAAAAAGAAGAAAAAGAAAAAGAAGAAAAAGAAGAGCAACAAAAATCGGCTCCGCGCCCCTAATTCTTCAGCAATAGTAATTACACTATCGCCGGAGGCTAAGGAGAGGGGCGTGTCGTACGCGTCGGTCTTGGCGAAAGCCAAGGCCGACATAAAACTGGACGAGCTCGGCATAACGGGCATTCGCTGCAAACAAGCGGCCACGGGTGCCCGTCTGCTCGAGCTGCCTGGTGCCACCAGTGGCGCCAAGGCCGATGCGCTTGCGGAGCGGCTTAAAGCTTCTCTGCAGGCGCAATTCCCGGATTTGAAAATTGCCAGGCCCTGCAAAACCGTCAACATACGGGTGTCGGGTCTGGACGATTCCGTGACGGCTGACGAATTGAAGGCAGCCGTCGCGAGGGCGGGCGAGTGCCCCTTGGACCAGGTGCGGCCCGGTGAAATCGGGCCAGGCCTCCGAGGGCTCTGGTCCGCGATTGTCACCTGCCCAGTTGCGGTGGGCCAAAGGATTGCGGCAAGCGGACGCAAGTTACTTGTTGGGTGGGTGTCGGCGCAGGTGAAGCTCCTCTCGCCCCTACCGCAGAAGTGTTTCCGGTGTCTCCAGACGGGACATCTTGGAGTGCAGTGCTCGTCGACCGTCCAGGTCGGCTCGCTCTGCTTCCGCTGCGGCCAGCCCGGCCACAAAGCCGGCTCGTGCAGCGCCCCGCCACACTGCCCTAAGTGTGCGGCGTCGGGCGCGCCGGCCGACCACCGGGTCGGCAGCAAGGCCTGTGCTGACACCCAGAGAAAGAAGAAAACTAAGAAGAGTGGGCCTGCTGCCCCGGGCGCCCCGGCACCCATCGCGCAGCAGACCCAATCTTCCGAGGCAGCCGAGCCGCTGCTGGAGGGCGCGCAGATTATGGACACTCAGTGATGTCTGTGTCTCTACGCTTTCTCCAGGGAAACATCAACCACTGCGCCCGTGCTCAGGATCTTCTCCTCCAGAGCATGGCGCAGTGGTCCATCGACGTTGCGGTGGTCGCCGAGCCGTGGTTCGTGCCGCCCAGGGATGACTGGGTAAGCGACGCCCACGACTCGGTGGCTTTAATCACGCGAAGCTCCGCTGGGACTCCGTCCTTTGAAGCCGTCGCCAAGGGACGGAGCTACGTATCGGCTCTGTTCGGGGAGATGGTGATTGTCGGGATCTACTTCTCTCCGAACAGGTCTCTCGCCGAATTCGAAGCATGGCTGGAGGAGTTGGGCACCGTCGTGGGTCGCAACCACCCTCGCCCCGTGGTCGTGCTCGGGGACTTCAACGCCAAGTCTGGCGCCTGGGGTTCCCCGACCACTGACGCTCGTGGCGAGGTGTTGGAGGAATGGGCGGTTGAGAATGGTCTCGCCGTCCTCAACCAGGGCTCGGTGAACACGTGCGTGCGTCAGCGGGGCGGTTCGATAGTGGACCTCGCGTTCGCTAGCCCTGCTCTAGCGCGCCGTGTCCAGGGATGGCGTGTTATGGAGGAGGTGGAGACGTTGTCGGATCACCGTTATATTCGTTTCGACGTCTCCACCCAGACCTCCGCACCCGCGCTGACCCTGCCGACCCCTGGTTCGATAGGTCCGCGTTGGGCGTTAAAGAAGTTGGATCGGGAGCTGCTTCTAGAAGCCGCGATCGTCCAGGCCTGGGTGACATCACCGGATAGGCCTGACGACATCGACGAGGAAGCTGAGCGGCTACGACAGGCCATGACCAGCATTTGTGATGCGGCGATGCCTAGGCAGCGCCAACAACCGTCTAGGCGCCAGGTGTACTGGTGGTCGGCGGTCATAGAGCAGCTCCGCGCTGCCTGTGTGGCCGCTAGACGCCGGTACGCCAGGCACAGGAGAAGGCGGCGCCGCACGCAAGAAGATGCTGAGGCCAGAGAGGCGGAACTGTACGAGGCCTACAGAGAGGCAAGGAGAGCACTCAAAGGGGCCATCGCTAGAGCGAAGACGGAGGCCCGCGAGCAGCAACTCGCGACCCTAGACCGCGATCCGTGGGGGCGTCCATATCGCGTAGTGCGTGGCAAACTGCGTGCCTGGGCGCCTCCGCTCACTCAAAGTTTGCGGCCCGAGTTGTTGCAAGAGGTGGTGGGTGCGCTCTTTCCATCCAGGGCGGAGCACATCTCGCCGCCCATGGTTCCGCCTCAATTCGCCCTGACGCCCGACGAGGAAGACGACGACGTGCCCGAAGTGACCCGGGCAGAGTTGGGAGCGGCGATGTTGCGGCTTCAAGCCAAAAACACCGCCCCTGGGCCCGACGGCATTCCTGGCCGAGCGTGGGTCCTGGCCGCGGAGGCTCTCGGACTCCGACTGAGGGGCCTTTTCAGCGCATGCCTAGAGCGGGGCCAATTTCCCGATCCGTGGAAGACCGGCAAATTGGTCCTGCTGAAGAAGGCGGGGCGCTCGGCAGACTCGCCGTCTGCGTACCGGCCCATAGTGTTGCTGGACGAGGTGGGCAAGCTCTTTGAAAGAGTCGTCGCAGACCGTCTCGTCCGGCACTTGCGTACGATCGGGCCGGACTTAGCGGACAGCCAGTATGGCTTTCGCCATGGGCGTTCTACGGTCGACGCGATTATGCGCGTCAAGGCCTTGGCGGAGGGTGCTGTCTCTCGGGGTGAGGTGGTGTTGGCGGTGTCTTTGGACATCGCAAATGCGTTCAACACCTTGCCCTGGAGCTGTATTAAGGAGGCGCTCCGTTACCACGGGGTGCCGTCTTACCTCCGCCGCGCGATCGAGGCCTACCTGGCCGAAAGGCGGGTCATCTACCCGGGTCACGGTGGTTGGAATCGGCGAGAGACGACGTGCGGTGTTCCGCAGGGGTCGGTACTAGGCCCACTCCTGTGGAACATCGGGTACGACTGGGTGCTGCGTGGCGTGTTCCTCCACGGCGTTGTCGTCATTTGTTACGCTGACGACACGCTGGTTACTGCGCGAGGGAGGACGTATCGCGACGCAGCCATCCTAGCGACGGCAGGGGTTGCGCAAGTAGTCCGAAGGATCCGGAGTCTGGGCCTGGAGGTGGCCCTTAACAAGTCTGAGGCCCTGTGTTTCCATGGGGCTCGGCGGGGACCACCTGCGGGCTCACACATCGTGGTAGGAGGCGTTCGCATCGCCATTGGGGCGACGATGAGGTATCTCGGCCTCGTCCTCGACGGCAGATGGAACTTTGGGCCACACTTCCGGCAACTGGCCCCCAAACTGAGGACGGCCGCGGCTGCGTTATCGCGGCTGCTGCCCAACTTGGGGGGGCCCGACACATCGTGCCGGAGGTTGTACGCGGGAGTAGTGAGGTCGATGGCCCTGTACGGGGCCCCAGTGTGGGCGGATCACCTGACGGCTCGCAATTTCGTGGTCCTTCATGGGCCGCAGAGAGCGATGGCCGTCAGAGTGATAAGAGGGTACCGCACGGTCTCCTATGAGGCGGCCTGCCTCTTAGCTGGATCAGCGCCTTGGGACCTCGAGGCCGGAGCCCTCGCGTCGCTTTACAAGTGGCGCGAAGAGGCCCGAGAGCGGGGCGAAAGACCGCCGCCGCCGAGAGTAATCGAGGCTAAGCGGTCTGAGCTCCGCCAAGTCCTGGTAGCGGAGTGGAGGACGCGACTTGCGCAACCCAGCGCGGGGCACGCCGTCATAGCGGCGGTGAGTGCTCACATGGAGGAATGGATCGGCCGAAAACACGGAGTGTTGACCTTCCGTGCGACGCAGGTGCTGACCGGACACGGTTGTTTCGGCAGGTACCTGTGTCGCATCGGTCGGGAGCCGACACCAGAGTGCCACCATTGCGGTGGTGGAGTGGAGGACACTGCACGGCACACACTGGAGGAGTGTTCCGCTTGGGATGAGCCGCGACGTGCGCTCACCGCAATTGTCGGCGGTAACAATCTCTCGCTGTCAGCCGTAGTCTCGGCCATGGTCGACAGCGCAGCGTCATGGGACGGGGTCGTCTCCTTCTGCGAAGAAGTTATCCTCGTGAAGGAGACGGCCGAACGGGAGAGAGAAGAACTGAGCCTTCTCCCGTCCCGCCGACAGCGCACTGGTCGTAGGAGGAGGGACGCTGCGACCGATCCATTACCTCCATAACGACGAGGCCGACGGGCTGAGGACTGGGGGAGTCCGACGTCCGTCAATACGGCCGGAGTAGGCGTGTAGTGGCAGTTCCTGCACGCCTACGGATGGACGAGGGCAGCTCCTGAGGGAGCCGACCCGGGAGGAGAGACCCGCCAACCTCGCGCGGCGGGTCAAGGCCTGTCGGTGTCGCGGTGAATGCGAAAGCGAATCCCGTGTCACCGACTATAGGCAGGTGCGAACGCTCCAGTGGTTTTAGCCAATAGTAAAAGTCTGGCACTCCCCCCCGCCGTCCCCGCGACGGGGGATAGTCCATGAGGATTTCCACTGGGATAACAAAAAAAAAAAAAAAAAAAAAAAAAAAAAAGGTTAGCTTAGGTTAGGTTAGGTTAGGTTAGGTTGGGGGTACCCCCACAGTGTTGACTTCCACGTAGTGACCCCTGGGCAACGTCGCGCCTGACCACCGTAACGGAGTGGCAGGCCGGCGGCTAACGAACACTGTGAATCGGAGCATCTCTACTGTCTTTTGCTGCGATATTGTTGAGTGACCATGTCACAACCTTCGAGGGACGCCTCCGGGCGCTTTCTCTCCAAAGGCCCTTCTCAGGGCCAACCCAAAGGCCCTTCTCAGGGCCAACCCAAAGGCCCTTCTCAGGGCCAATCCAAAGGCCCTTCTCAGGGCCAACCCATGTCTCGCGATGCCTCGGCATCGGGGACAAGTCGCGCGCCATCCGTGGCGAGCATTGTTAGAGGGAGCGACGTCGTGACGGATTTCTCCGACACCGAGTCGATTATGAGTGGGTCGAACTGCGGTTCAACCCACCAATCGAGGAAGAGGGCTTTCCTCAGACGCGGCTCCGGGGGCTCTCCGGACGCAGCGGAGAAGCCCGCGAAGCGGGCTGTCATACAAGCCGACTTGGAGGAGAGGATCGCCTCCAAAGAGCAGCGGGCGCGAACCTCCAGGGCCAAGGCTGGCTACGGCGCCTCCAGTGTCCTCTACGCGGATCACTCCGTAGAGGAAATGGAGCGCATGGCTTTGGAGGATCAACAGGAGATCCTGGAGGTGGCCTCCAAGTCCTCCAATTTGAAGGGCACCTTCCAGAAGGCCCTGAAATGCCGAGCAGCGAGTCTGCTCGGCATTGTCAAGGAGTTGGCGGAGCGCACGACGTCTGACGAGACTCGGCAACTGCAGGCGAAAGTCGATCGCCTGCAGAAAGAGGTGTCAGCGTTACACACGCGCGTTGCCGAGCTGGTTACTCGGCCTGAGGTGTCGTCCGACGCAGGTCCAGTGACTATGCCCTCACCCTCCAACCTTGAGGATATCATCCGCAAGGTCGTCATGGAGGAGAGGGCCTTCACCAGGGCCTGTTTGGCCGGCATTGAGGACCGGCTTCTGCCGGAAAAGCGGCTCCGTCCTCCGCTTGCAGCGGATAAGCCGCTTCCCGAAAGTTTGTCCAGCGCACCAGGACCCTCAACGGCCCCAGTCCAGCGGGAGCAGCCCCAGGTGCCCAACACCACCAAGGGCAAGGGTAAGGGCAAGAAGTCGACTTCTGCCCCGACTGCCCAGCCGGAACCAGAGAGGGAAGACCAAGACCCTCTCCTACCTTCCACCACCCCTTCCAACCAGCCTTGGATTAAGGTAGTGGGAAAGAAGGGGAAGAAGAAGACGGCCCCTAAGCCCCCTGCAGCCAAGCCTGCAGCTGCAGCTGCCGTGGATAAGAGGAGGAAGCTCCCTCCTATTCCGAAAACGGCAGCCGTGGTGGTCACGCTGACCCCAGAGGCAGCGGAGCGAGGGGAGACGTACGAGTCCGTGTTACGGCGGGCCCGTACAAATGTCGATCCGGCGCAACTTGGGGCCGGCAGAGTTACCTGCCGGAAGACCCAAACGGGGGCTCGTCTTTTCGAGTTCTCGGGGACTCAGGGTGGCACCAAGGCGGACCTCTTTGCGGCAAAGCTCAAGGAGGCCGTCGCGGACACTGCTAAGGTCGCGAGGCCCGTCAAGTGTGTGGCTCTTGAGGTGACTGACCTCGACGACTCAGTTACCCAAGAGGAGGTGGTGGCCGTGGTTGCGGCGGCGGGGGGCTGCGACGTCGCAGCTGTCAAGGGCCGCGCCATCAGACAGGGTCGTCGGGGTATGGGCACCATGCGCCTAGAGTGCCCTATCGTGGTGGCCAAGGCAGTTCTGGCCAAGGGTCGCCTCCCGGTCGGATTTAGCTCGGGTGGGGTCCGGGTGCTGGAGGATGAGCCGATGCGCTGTTACAAGTGCTTTGGCATCGGCCACACCCGGCCCCTCTGTCCGTCCACTGCCGAGCGGGAGGAACTGTGCTTCCGCTGCGGAAAGGAGGGGCACAGGGCGGCCACCTGCGAGGCTACAGCCCCGCACTGTGCAGTCTGTGCTGCCAGTGGTCGTTCAGCTGACCACACAATGACCAGCAAGAAGTGCTGTCCGCCGAAAAGGAAAGGGAAAGTGCAGGCGCCTTCGCGTCCTGCTGCTGCCGCCGCCACTGGAACCCCAGTTTCAGCGCCGGCCACTGAGGGAAGTGCCATGAACACGGACTGATGGCTGGGCTTCGAAGAAGAATTCTTCAGGCCAACACCAACCACTGCAGAGCGGCCCAGGACTTACTGGTCCAAACCGTTGCGGAGTGGTTGGTGGATGTGGCGGTTGTAGCCGAGCCGTATTCTGTCCCTGGCAGCTGGCTAGGAGACGACAACGGTTCGGTTGCATTGGTGTCGCGGTCTTCCACGGACTCCCCTTCCCTCTCGCTCTTAGAGAGGGGACCGGGATACGTGGCCGCCGCGTGGGGGGACATAGCCCTTATAGGGGTGTATTTCTCCCCAAACCGCCCCATCACGGCCTTTGAGGACTTCCTCGAGGTCCTTGCCAGGGTGGCCGGTAGGGTGGCGCAGCGCAGGGTGTTGGTCGTGGGCGACTTTAACGCCAAGTCGGTTTTATGGGGCAACCCGACCACTGACGCCCGAGGACGCGAGGTGGAGACCTGGTCCGTGGCGTCCGGTCTGTCCCTCCTCAACAGTGGCAGTGTTCATACCTGCGTGCGGCGGGAGGGGGGCTCCATTGTGGACCTCGCCTTTGCCTCCCCGTCTTTGGCTGCCAGTGTGGTGGACTGGCGGGTGGAGCTGGTGGAGACGCTGTCGGACCACCGATACGTGCGGTTCGACATCACCGCCCCGGACTCCCGGAGGGCTCGCGCGGGTCGGTCTCACTTCCCGCGATGGGCGCTCTCCCGCCTAGACCGAGAGGCCGCCACGGAGGCGGTGTTCGTCCAGGACTGGCTGTCGCCTCCTGTCGACGTCCAGGACGTGGACGCCACTGCAGCCCAGTTGAGGGACTCCCTGACCGAGGTGTGCAACTCGAGCATGCCTCGGTCTCACCGTCCGCCTCCTCGACGCGCCGTCTACTGGTGGTCGGAGGAGTTGGTGGGCCTGCGGGGTGCCTGTGTTGTGGCCCGGCGCGCCTACACTAGGAGCAGACGGCGGCGCCATCGCGACCGCGACAACGAGGACCGCCTCTATGTAGCCTACATGGAGGCCAAAGCGACCCTGACGGCGCGAATGGGCGCAGCCCAGGACCGCGCGAGGGTGGAAATGGCGGAGGGTCTAGATGCTGACCCTTTCGGGAGGCCGTACAAGGCGGCACGTAACAAACTGCGCCCGTACGGTCCCCCAGTTGCCGAGACCCTCGAGCCGACGTTGCTGGATGGGGTGGTCCAGTCCCTGTTTCCGCGCAGGGACAACTTCACTCCACCAGTGATGAGCGACCCAAGCGGTGCGGCTCTATCGGCAGACGAGGCGGTCCCTCCAGTCACGGAGGACGAGATGGAGAAGGCGGTCTTCTGCCTCCGGGGCAAAAACACCGCCCCAGGTCCGGACGGCGTCCCCGCAAAGGTGGTGGCCATCGCCGCCTCCCAGATGGGAGACAGGTTTCGGGACCTCTTCAGTGCGTGTGTTGCGTGTGAGAGGTTCCCGAAGCCATGGAAGGAGGGTCGATTGTGCCTTCTTCGGAAAGAAGGGCGGCCGGTGGACTCCCCATCGGCATACCGGCCCATCGTCTTACTGGATGAGGTCGGTAAAACGTTCGAGAGGATCCTCGCCGCCCGTGTCAACAGGCACTTGTGCACAATCGGCCCGGACCTGGCGGACGCTCAGTTCGGTTTTCGAGCTGAGCGTTCGACAGTGGACGCGCTGTCCCGGCTCAAGGGCCAGGTGAGGGAGGCGATGGATGCGGGGGATGGACTGTTGGCTGTGTCGTTCGACATATCTAACGCCTTCAACTCCATTCCCCACTCCACCATCCTAGAGGCGCTCCGCTTCCACGGAGTGCCTACGTATTTGCGGGGGCTGTTGGCGGACTATTTGTCGGATCGCACAGTCCTCCTGGAGGACAAGTCGGGCCAGCTCCGACGATACGGCGTCGAGTCCGGTGTCCCACAGGGTTCTGTCCTGGGACCGCTCCTCTGGAACATCGGATTCGACTGGCTCCTGCGGGGACACCTCCCCCGTGGCACGTCTGTCATCTGCTATGCAGACGACACCCTTCTGACAGCCCGGGGGAGAAATTTCTTAGAGGCGGCCAGCTTGGCCTCGGCGGGTGGTTCGCAGGTGGTGGACCGCATCGCCCGCCTAGGGCTGACGGTGGCGCTGCACAAGACCGAGGCCGTGTTCTTCCACGGGCCGCGGCAGCGTCAACCGCCCGATGCCCATATCCATGTAGAGGGTGTCCGTATTGAGGTGCAAGCCCAGATGAAATATCTGGGCCTAGTGCTCGACAGCAAGTGGCGCTTTCGAGCACACTTCAGCGGCCTGTCGACGCGCTTGCTGAAGACTGCGGGCGCCCTCTCGTGGCTCCTCCCCAACATCGGGAGGCCCGGCGACCAATGCCGGCGTCTATACGCCGGCATACTAAAGAGTATGGCCCTATACGGGGCCCCAATCTGGACGGACTCACTGGGCAGACGGGAGAACGCCGCTGCCCTCCGCAGGCCACAAAGGGCCATTGCACAGCGGGTGGCGAGGGCGTACCGCACAGTGAGTTTCGCGGCATCGTGCGCTCTGGCGGGAACCCCACCTTGGGAGCTCGAGGCTTGGGTGCTCGCCAGAGTGTATGACTGGACGGCGGGTCAGAGGGCGCTCAACCGGCGCCCGGACCCTCAGGAAAAGGAGGAAGTGCGTGAGGAGGTTCGCGAGGCAATAACTCGGCACTGGGCCGAAGACCTAGCCTCAGCAACATTCGGTCGCCGGACACTGGACGCCATCGGGCCCGTCCTAAACGATTGGCTCGACCGGCGACATGGTTGCCTCTCCCTGCGTCTGGTGCAGGTGCTGTCCGGGCATGGCTGCTTCGGATCGTACCTGCATCGGATAGGGCGGGAGGAGACCCCACAATGTCACCACTGCGATGCCGCAGTGGATACCCCAGAGCACACCCTAGAGGTGTGCCCTTCGTGGGACGAACCCCGCCGCGCCATGGTGGCAGTGGTCGGGAACGACCTCTCACTCCCCAGTGTGATTTCAGCCATGCTGGGAAGTGAGGAGGCATGGGCAGAAGTAGCCTCCTTCTGTGAGGACGTCATGTCACAGAAGGAGGCGGCGGAGCGCACGCGGGAAGACGACCCTCTCGCGGCGCCGCTCCGCAGACGAAGAAGGGGTGGAAGACGGCGAGCACAACGCCCGTCCTCAACCGCCCCGGGGGGTGATCAGCGGGCGACAGGCGCGGGGGCGCCACCGCCTGCACCACATGATCCACCTCCTGTGCTCCGGCCATGATAAAAGCCCCTCCCTTCTGGGGGGGGACGTGTAGGGCCTGCCGTAAGGTGGGCATTCGCCGGAGGGGGACTGGACGACATAGACTCCCAGGTCCCCTCCACTCAGGCGAGGTCGGAGTGCCGCTGGGTATTTTTAGTGGGTATACCGGGAACGACTTTACCGGGGAGTCCCACATACCCTTCTCCCGTCCCCCGACGGGAAGGGGATGCGTAATAGCATTTTTTCCCAGCGACAAAAAAAAAAAAAAAAAAAAAAAAAAAAAAAAAAAAAAAAAAAAAAAAAAAAAAAAAAAAAAAAAAAAAAAAAAGGTTAGGTTAGGTTAGGTTAGGTTAGGTTAGGTTAGGTTAGGTTAGGTTAGGTTAGGTTAGGTTAGGTTAGGTTAGGTTTTTTTTTTTTTTTTTTTTTTGTTTTGGCAGGAGTGGGAAATCCCCACGGACACCTCGACTATCTCACGGGTGGTGAGACAGTCGAGGTAGTGCCGGACTCGAACCGGCTAAAACCACACTCCTGCCCCGCTAGTGTCCCTCTAACGTAATTAGAGACCTTTTCAAGCGATTTTGTGTCTTGAGTACGATAAGTTATTATAAGGCCGAAGAGACCTTGCTCTTGTTTTTTGAATTTAATAATTTAGTTTTAATACTTTATGAATTCCGAATTTCTATATTTCTATTGCTTTTATAATTATTTAGATGTTAAGAATTGTAAACTTTATATATTTTAATGCATTGTTGTGAATATTTTTAAAATGTGCTTTTTATAATTTTGATGTAAATAAATATTTGAACAAATAATAAATGAATATGATTTTTTTAATTTTAAATCTTTTTGTGTCATCGATCCAGTAATGCCCTCACTGTATGATATTAAAATTAATTTTTTGCAATGTCAGGTTTTAGGCTATATTTTAAGGATATCAACGCTATATACTTAGTATATGCTTGCATATCACAGTTTTAGAGCGCTGACTTACTTAAATTTCTGACAAAGTAACCAGTTAAAAGAAACGGATAATTTTTAGACGGGTGCGTTACCAGTTCGACACAACATGACGATTTCACTAAGGCTGACTTTTGATCCAGCATAACTTTAGTCCTTTTCACATGAAACTTACTGAAGTTATTATTTTTCACCCAGCCAGCCTTAGTGAATCGATTCACGCGTCTGCTCTCTGTATGTGCCAAGTTGGTACTCTCTTTGTACTCAGAAGTGGGCGCTTCGACAACTTTAGCAATAAGCTATGGATGCTCGTGCGAATGCGTCCCACTTCCTTCGTAGCGGGCATATTTCGCTAAACGCATTGTGTGAGTGATCCTCCAGCTTGGCTCTGGTACAGTTCACGCACACCGCTGCTTCGCCTGTTTGCTTTTGCGGGCAGTCCGCACGGTGGTGTGGTCCGCCACAGTGGCTGCATAAGTCAGCTGGCTCCACGCAAAGGCGTTTGCCGTGGCCGTATGCCAAGCAGCGGGTGCACTGCACCAGAGGCGTCTGATCTTCGACGCGCACTCTCTGGAGGTCAATCCGAAGCTTGCCTCCTTCGAGTGCCCGTCTCCAGACGGCAGGAGAAACACTCATCACAATGCTGTTAACGTGCGGGTTACGTGACTTTTTTCTAAATTTAATCGAAACTTTCTGTTCCTCGTCGCCGAGGCCGTGGAATATCTCCCGATTCTGATTCTTAAGGGCCCTTATAACTTCTTCGTCGCTCTGGATGAGCAGCACGTCCCTAAGAATCAGAAGCGGGTTCCGATTTTTCACCTCCTCGACGACGAGGTTCTCTCCGGCCGCTTCAAGACGCTTTTTAATTTTTTGCCTCTCCTCCCTCGTAGCGCACCCCAAAACGACTTTTTGGTCCTTGGCCTTTCGGACCCTCTCTACACGCACCCAGCCCTCCTTCGCGTCCACTGCCTTCCTTACTCTCTCCAGTATTTCGTCCCCCGTATCCATCTCATGTGTCGAGGAGACAATCACGGAGTGCAGCGTCGTTCGCTCCGGGACCTGCGCCCCAGTGTGGCTCTTCGGTAGGGCCGCTACACTAGCGTAGGTAGTCTCCCCAACACATTCCCTGCTAGCCAGACTGTCTCGGAGTTTTTCGATTTTTTCGGAGTTGTCCTTAATCTCCGAGATATGCTCCTTTAAGGTCTTAAGGAGTTCAGTCTGGCCAGCAAGGACGTCGCTTGAGATGGGTAGGGGATTGCAGTCAGCAGTGGGTGCGAGTACTGGTACGGCTATAGGTGCGGCAGAGGCCTTCTCGTTCTCCGACTCTTTCACCAGCTCATAGAGCCTGTTAATGGCGTCGAGCACCGCAGTCTTGATATCCGTGCGGAGGTTGCGAGAGTTACCCAAATTTATCTTTGCCTTGTTCAGGCAAGCTCTCGCTTCCGCAGTGCGACTGGGGTACCCGGCCACAGGCTCTATGAGCTGACGTTGGGCGTCAATAGGAGCCCGGCGCTTCATCGGCGCGGCAGGGTCAACACGATGGGAAGAAGGAGAATCATCTCCAAAAGAAATTCTCCGAATTGCGTTGCCAGTGGAAGGACTTGACGCTTCCGGTGTTCGCGGCGGGCTTCTAGAGCCAAGAATCTTGACGGTTGAGGATGGGGTGTGAAACATATTAAAATACGTCAGATATATACTAAAATTCGAATAAAACTAACCCCTGTAAAGGGGGGGTCGGAATAAAATAAATAATAGAAGGAGGAGAATAAAAAGGGGACACTAGGTACTGCTGTGACCCTGTAAGGAGGGGATGCACAGTCAGTATTAAATAATCTAAAACTAATCAGCTAACTAAATAATAGTTGTCGTCTAAATTTAAACTATAAATCGTCAGAATTTTAATTAACAGACTGTAAATGTTTTGTCAAAAATTAATAAAATTCCGATTTTGAGCGCTTTTGACCCTTAAAACCCTATAAAAAGACGGAAAATGAATAAGAAGATGTCCTAAAAGCTAAATTCAATAAAATAAAATAATCGCTACCGACCACCCCAGCCTTCCTATACACTATAGGGTGGGTGGGCGGGGATTTTTATTTCGAGCTAGGCCCTCGACCGAGGTGTCCAGAGACGCGTCTCCGCGCGGGCTAGCCGATTATGGAATAAAACTTATTGTCGGTGGAACAAAAATTTTGGGTTTTGGTCAAAAAACCTAGTTTTTGAGCAAAAAATTTCGAAAAAAATCAACCCCCAACCTGAATTTGGGTACACGGATCGCGGACCAAATTTCAGGGATGAAGGATGAGTACTATTGCAACTATAATCTACTGAAACAAAAACAAAATTTTTGAAAACAACGTAGATTTTGACTTTTTAAAATGAAAATTATTAAAAATGTTGATTTTCTAAGGGAAGTTTTTCAAGGGTGCGTAAATTCGGGTGCAAACCGGTCAGGTACTAAGCGGAAGCCTAGTTTTGTCTAAAATAGCTGAAAACAGCTTCAAAATCGGACCCTAAATAAGAAAGATATCGATACTTTTATGTTTTGCTTGTTCCCTTAGGTGGATTTTGGTACTTATAACGTTTCTGAGAAATTGACTAATATGAAAAAACAAACAGTTTTATTTCGAGCTAGGCCCTCGACCGAGGTGTCCAGAGACGCGTCTCCGCGCGGGCTAGCCGATTATGGAATAAAACTTATTGTCGGTGGAACAAAAATTTTGGGTTTTGGTCAAAAAACCTAGTTTTTGAGCAAAAAATTTCGAAAATCAACCCCCAACCTGAATTTGGGTACACGGATCGCGGACCAAATTTCAGGGATGAAGGATGAGTACTATTGCAACTATAATCTACTGAAACAAAAACAAAAATTTTGAAAACAACGTAGATTTTGACTTTTTAAAATGAAAATTATTAAAAATGTTGATTTTCTAAGGGAAGTTTTTCAAGGGTGCGTAAATTCGGGTGCAAACCGGTCAGGTACTAAGCGGAAGCCTAGTTTTGTCTAAAATAGCTGAAAACAGCTTCAAAATCGGACCCTAAATAAGAAAGATATCGATACTTTTATGTTTTGCTTGTTCCCTTAGGTGGATTTTGGTACTTATAACGTTTCTGAGAAATTGACTAATATGAAAAAACAAACAGTTTTATTTCGAGCTAGGCCCTCGACCGAGGTGTCCAGAGACGCGTCTCCGCGCGGGCTAGCCGATTATGGAATAAAACTTATTGTCGGTGGAACAAAAATTTTGGGTTTTGGTCAAAAAACCTAGTTTTTGAGCAAAAAATTTCGAAAATCAACCCCCAACCTGAATTTGGGTACACGGATCGCGGACCAAATTTCAGGGATGAAGGATGA
Organism: Ochropleura leucogaster; assembly: GCA_958449745.1. Classification (NCBI taxonomy): domain Eukaryota; kingdom Metazoa; phylum Arthropoda; class Insecta; order Lepidoptera; family Noctuidae; genus Ochropleura; species Ochropleura leucogaster. The sequence goes on from OY288200.1 coordinate 24,519,591, forward strand.
GTACTATTGCAACTATAATCTACTGAAACAAAAACAAAAATTTTGAAAACAACGTAGATTTTGACTTTTTAAAATGAAAATTATTAAAAATGTTGATTTTCTAAGGGAAGTTTTTCAAGGGTGCGTAAATTCGGGTGCAAACCGGTCAGGTACTAAGCGGAAGCCTAGTTTTGTCTAAAATAGCTGAAAACAGCTTCAAAATCGGACCCTAAATAAGAAAGATATCGATACTTTTATGTTTTGCTTGTTCCCTTAGGTGGATTTTGGTACTTATAACGTTTCTGAGAAATTGACTAATATGAAAAAACAAACAGTTTTATTTCGAGCTAGGCCCTCGACCGAGGTGTCCAGAGACGCGTCTCCGCGCGGGCTAGCCGATTATGGAATAAAACTTATTGTCGGTGGAACAAAAATTTTGGGTTTTGGTCAAAAAACCTAGTTTTTGAGCAAAAAATTTCGAAAATCAACCCCCAACCTGAATTTGGGTACACGGATCGCGGACCAAATTTCAGGGATGAAGGATGAGTACTATTGCAACTATAATCTACTGAAACAAAAACAAAAATTTTGAAAACAACGTAGATTTTGACTTTTTAAAATGAAAATTATTAAAAATGTTGATTTTCTAAGGGAAGTTTTTCAAGGGTGCGTAAATTCGGGTGCAAACCGGTCAGGTACTAAGCGGAAGCCTAGTTTTGTCTAAAATAGCTGAAAACAGCTTCAAAATCGGACCCTAAATAAGAAAGATATCGATACTTTTATGTTTTGCTTGTTCCCTTAGGTGGATTTTGGTACTTATAACGTTTCTGAGAAATTGACTAATATGAAAAAACAAACAGTTTTATTTCGAGCTAGGCCCTCGACCGAGGTGTCCAGAGACGCGTCTCCGCGCGGGCTAGCCGATTATGGAATAAAACTTATTGTCGGTGGAACAAAAATTTTGGGTTTTGGTCAAAAAACCTAGTTTTTGAGCAAAAAATTTCGAAAATCAACCCCCAACCTGAATTTGGGTACACGGATCGCGGACCAAATTTCAGGGATGAAGGATGAGTACTATTGCAACTATAATCTACTGAAACAAAAACAAAAATTTTGAAAACAACGTAGATTTTGACTTTTTAAAATGAAAATTATTAAAAATGTTGATTTTCTAAGGGAAGTTTTTCAAGGGTGCGTAAATTCGGGTGCAAACCGGTCAGGTACTAAGCGGAAGCCTAGTTTTGTCTAAAATAGCTGAAAACAGCTTCAAAATCGGACCCTAAATAAGAAAGATATCGATGGGTTAGGTTAGGTTAGGTTAGGTTAGGTTAGGTTAGGTTAGGTTAGGTTAGGTTAGGTTAGGTTAGGTTAGGTTAGGTTAGGTTTTTTTTTTTTTTTTTTTTTTTAAATTGGCAGGAGGGGGAAATCCCCACGGACACCTCGACTGCCTCACAGGTTGTGAGACAGTCGAGGTAGTGTCGGACTCGAACCGACTAAAACCACCCTCCTGCTCTGCTCGTGTCCCTCTGACGTGGTCAGAGACCTTATGTGGCGCTTTTCGCTGTTACTGCTAAATTTTAATATTTTAGGATAAAACATAATTTTACTAATTACTATATTGATTTCTAATTATTTTATTAGTTCTAATTATTTTATTTATTTTTATTATTTCTTATTATTTTATTATTAATATTTCTTTTATTATTCTGTGCTTGTTTTAAATATCTATTCTGACTGAGAACTTATTATATTTAAAGAAGCATGAATCGTTATCTTAGGATATTAATTTTGTTTATTTCTTTTAATTACAGTGTTTGCTATGATTTCGCAGTATTCTAAAAAGGTCTTTCTATTTTTATTATCTGACACTATGTTTTTTATCGACAGTTTGGTTATAGCCGTACCTATTCTTCTTTCCGCATCGTATCTTATTTTTTCAAACACTGGGCATTCCGTCAGAATGTGTGCGATCGACTCCACTTTGTCGGGTTCGCAGATGCACGATGGGCTCCCCTTACACTTGAAACGGTGCAGGTATTCAGAGAACCCACCGTGCCCTGTTAGGATTTGCGTCAAAACACCGGCTGGTTTTATCCTGAGCACAATCCTGTGGGCGTCGATCGCATCTGGGAGAAACATTTTGGTGACGGAAGCAGTTTCCCCGGTCTGATACCTTCGGTTCCATTCGTCGAGCGACCCCATGCGGATCTGTCGCTTGACGAATGAAACCGGGCAGCGGTCATAGTCCGGCCTCTTCCTAGATCGGAGTGCAGCCTCCTTAGCGAGGTGGTCTGCGCGCTCATTACCCTCCAGCCCGGCATGTGCTTTAACCCAGAACAAAGACACATCTTTGCTCTGGGACAAAGCAGCGCCCACATTCGCTCTCGCCTCCACGGCCAGCGCGTGGAGGGAACCCTGGTTTGTGACTGTTTGCAGTGCCGCCTTCGAGTCACTATAGATGCCAAAGGTTCCCTCTTTGCGCTTGAGGATTTCGCGCGTGGCTACGCATATGGCCAGGAGTTCCGCCTGGTAGACTGTGCAGTACGACGGCAGGCTGAGTTTTACGGACTTGATCTCGGCCGCACCGTCCCAAAGTGACAGTGCAGCTCCGACCTTGCCCTCAATTTTGCTGCCGTCGGTGAAGAATCGTACCGACTGGTTATTATAGGTCTCCACAAGAGTCTGATCTTCCAGGCACACGAACTCCATGGCCGTATGTTTCGCCGGGTGCGGAGTCTCTGCAAACGCCACCACACGCTCAACCTCCCTGCCCGCCAGTGCCGGCTGCGACACTCCCCTCTTTGCCTCATACAGTGCGGCTGCTTCCTGTATTCGGAGGTCGAGTGGGAGTATCCCAGCCAGCACCAAGGACGCGTTTAGCGATACTGTGCGGTAGGATTTGCAGAGCTTCTGCGCGAAACCTCGCTGGACCGTGTTAAGGCTTTTCTGCACTCCGATCTTTGTAGCTGCCGGCGCCCATGCGCTCGCCGCGTACAAGATTATCGGCTCCACTGCTGCCGTGTAGATGGTGTGGATGATCTCCGGGTGAAGGCCCCAGCTCACTTTTGCCGCTCGTGCCAGCTGTTTGTAAATGTTCACAGCTTTTCTGCAAACGTTAGCGACGTGGGAGTTGAAAGTGAGCTGGTGGTCGACGGTGAGCCCCAGTATTTTCAGTTCCTTAGACATGCCAATGTCTACCCCGCCCATGCTCAGGAGCGGGACATCGTACTTCAGCTTCTTGGTAACCACCATTGCACATGTTTTTTGCGGTGCAAACTTCAGCTTGTTTCGGATGCCCCACCCCCGAACATACTCGAGGGCGGCATTGGCCTGTCTCTGAACTTCCAACGCTGTGTCACCGTCGAAGATCATCACAACATCATCGGCGAAAGCCTGGCAGTGGACGCCTCTCGTCACCAACCCCTTCAGGAGGGGATCTAAAATTAAGTTCCACAGGATCGGACCGCCAATGGATCCTTGGACACACCCCTTGTTCGTTTTCCTTTGGCACTCAGCGCCCGCGTATCTGACTCGGACACTCCTACCAGTCAGGTAGCTATCCAGCAGCCTCCTAAGGTTTACCGGGCACTTTTCCTCAGCCAGTCTGGTCCTGATGGCAGGCCACCATGCGCTATCGAAGGCTCCCTCTATATCCAGTGATACAACAGTGATCAGCTTCTTTGCGCTCAGCTTTCCCTTGATGTGTTGTATCATGGTGTAGAGGGAGTCCTCGGTGCTCTTTTGGGGCATGAAGCCAAACTGGCGAGTACTAAACCTCGGGATTAGGTGCCACTTGATCCTTGCTACTAACATTTTTTCGAGGATTTTGCCTAAGACTGGTAGGAGGCCGATCGGCCTGTACGACTTTGGGGTGGTGTAGGAGTCCTTGCCGGGCTTACGGAGGACTACCACTGTGGCCACCTTCCAGGCCCCAGGGAAGTGTCCGTGCTCCAAGCACTTGTTGGCCAGTGCAAGGAACGCCCCTGGGTCCCGGGAAATAGCCTGGGCACAGATATCGGCTGTGAGACCGTCCGCCCCGGGCGCCTTCTTTGGGTTGAAGCTTTCCACCGCCGTTTTCAGCTCCTGAAGTGCAAACGGTGGGTCATGGTGTTCATCATGCGTCCACTCGTTTGCACGATTGGCCGCTTCTCGCGTCCGGCGGTGGTCTTCAGTTTCTCCCTCTTCGAGGTCCTCGGGGTAGAAAGTCTCGGCTAGCAGCAAAGCCGATTCCTGTGCGCTCAGCGGCACTCCATCTTTCACCAACGGCAAGTCCTCCTGTCTTTTGGCGGTCCGTCCTATGACCCTGTAGATCCCCTCCCACATTCCTTCTCTATCTTGTTTTTGACAGAATCCCTTCCAACCCTCCGTCTGCGCCTTAATGGCTAGGGACTCATAGTTTGTTTTTGCCTGCAGGTACTCGTCGAGGACTTTTTGTCTGCGGACGGGAGCAGCGCATCGAATGCGGCGTCTTTTGGTGTTCACCTCCGACATCATATCACGGAGCTCTTTGGACCACCACGGTATAGCAACGGTTTCTTCATTTTTTAATTTAGGTATAGTTTCTTCACAAGATTGTGCAATAAAAGTTATAAATTTATTAACATTTGATTCTAATTCTATATTTGTATTTATTTTTCTAATTTCTAATTCGTTAAAATTGGCATCAGCTTGTAATTGGGCCAATTTCTCACGAAATTGGCTCCAATTCGCTTTTTTAGTGTTGAATAATCTTGTGGTTCTGTTTATTCTGTTTCCTTTAGATTTCTGTAATTTAATTTTGAAAAGAATACCGTTGTGGTCCGAGCTCGTGATACCTTCCTCGACCCGCCAGTCCTCCACCAGGTCCAGCAGCTCCGTCGAGCAGAATGTGACATCGACGAAGCTGCTGTACAAGGTGTTACCTCTGACGGTGTCGAAGGTCGGGGTGTTGCCGACGTTGAGTACCTGCATGCGCATGTCCTCCAGGGTTCCCGACATGTCCTCACCCTTGCTGTCAGTCACCAGGCTACCCCACCAGGTGCTCTTGGCGTTGGCGTCGCCGCCCATGAGTATCCTAGTGGGGCTTATTTCCTCACGAATCCGCATGAGTTGCTCCAGGTATGGCTGTATGGGGCGGTCTGGTTCAAAGTAGAAGGAGACTACTGCGATTTCCCAGGCGCTGGTACGGATCCTCACCACCACGATGTTGTTGGTGGTGAGTTTCGGACACTGTGTCACATCTAGGTCGTGATCAAAGACGGCTATCGCCGCCTTCACAGTTCCATCTCCTTGTTCAGCGCACTGGTAGATTCTCGCTCCCCGGTAGTCTCGCATTCTTTTGACCCCACCCACATACGGCTCCTGGAGCAATGCGAACGCAACCCTCCGCTCACTAGCCACAATCATGAGTTCTTGGGTTGCTAAGTTCTTTCGCTGCAGATTCGCTTGGATCACCTGGTAACTCTTTTGAGCACTCGGGTGTGTTCGGGAATCCCTGGAAGAGTCCCCCCTAGCTGTTTCCACTGGCTGGCCCTTAGCAGTACGCCACCGACAGCCGCGCCAATGCGTCCCACTTAACGCGAATTGGGCACGTGCTGTCGAAGGCGTTGTGCTCTGTCCCGCCCAGCTTTGCCATGGCACAGTTCCTGCACTTGGGAGGATCAGCAGCTATCCGTGAGGGGCAGTCGGCTCTCAGATGAGGGTCACCACAGTGTGTGCAGAGGTCGGCGGGTTCCGTGCACAGTTTGCGACCGTGGCCGAAACGCAAGCAGCGGGTGCACTGGATCAGCGGTGACTGGTCCTGCACCCGCACCCGCTGCAAGTCAATGTGCACTCGACCCGCCGCTGTTAAGCTCTGCCACACTGACGGAGACACCTGCAGGATGATGTGGCTCATGTGGGGGTTCCGTGTCCTGCGACGGTACTTCACCCCCATCCTCACATCGCCTGCAGGTAAGTCCCCGATCAGGTGGGCGTTCTGACGCTTTAACGCGTCGGTGACCTCCTCATCTGAGTGGCAGGAGAGGACATCTTTCATTATTATGAGCGGATCCTTATTTTTAACCTCTTCCACCACTAGGTTTCCTGCCTTCCTGATCCGCTCAGCCACCCGTATCTGTTCTTCCTTGGTCCTGAAGCCAACCACGACCTTTTGGTCCCTAACTTTCCGCAGCCTATCTACCCTGGTACCCTCGTTCCTGGCGTCTATGGCCGTCCTAAGCTTCACAATAACCTCCTCCCCGGTGTCCTTGTCATCGACCGATGACACGACCACCGAGTGAAGGGGCTCTTGGAGTTTCTGCCTTGGGACGGCAGCGGCCATCTCCGCGAACGAGGGTCCCTGTCCTGCGGTAAAGCGCGGGGCCTGCCGGAGTTGCTCCGACAGAGCCCGTGTGTGCAGCTGACACTCCTCCAGCGCCTGTTTATGCTGCTGAAGGTTCTCAGTGAGCTGCTTCATGAGCTCTGTCGTTGCATTCGAAGTCGGCCTCAGGTCCCTGGGGGCCTCTTCGGGTTCAACTGCCTCTCCGGGTCTTTTCGCTCTCTCGCTCTCTCCTTCCTTTACTAACTGGTAGAGTCTTTCGACTGCTTTAGTTAGGGCGTCCTTTATCTCTTTCTTGAGATTACGAGAGCTGTCCAATTGAATCTTGGCGCTGCAGAGACACGCCTTTGCCTCCGTGGTTCTATTAACATACCTCACGGGTGGCATTTCCCGGGGCGAGCTCTGCAGGGCTCTCTCAGGCTGCTTAGGATCGTCCGACCTTACTTGCCGCGTAGATGTGGCTTTTGGCTTGGGTATGGAGGGACTAGGCACGAGCGTCTTCTTGGGAGATGTGGTTGCAGGTGTTTCTACTGGGGGTGCGGTAGTTTTACCAGGTTGCCCCGGTTTTTGTCTCTCCGCTTCCCACTCGCCAATACTGCGCCGTACTGAGGGGCCCGCCTGTACTGGACAGGTTTCCTCCGCCGCTGTTGTCTCCTCCACAACCTTCGCCTTTGTAACGGGTGTTCTGAGTCCGAACATCACGCAGCAAGCACTTCCGCACAAACAAAACTATATTGTCAGGGGACACGTGATCTGAATCCCTGTAAATGGGGGATACAGAATCAAGTCAAAATAACTAACAATGACTGAGTCCCTGTAAAAGGGGGACTCACACAACAAAATTTTTATGAAATCAAATTATTTACAAAAGATTAATATATATTGGAATAAAATTAAAATGGGATTAAAACGATTATAATTATATAAAACTGAGATTAAAACGATTATAATAAAATTAAAATGAAATTAAAATAAGGTAAAATAAGATAAAATTATAATTTTTTAAGCCCTACAATAAATAGGGCTTTTGTCTAGCCAATTGGCTTGTCAAATCTTAAAATTTTTTGGTCAAAAACCCTGTAAACTAACTTTTTACACGCCAGAAAAAGATACAGAGGCTAAAAATAAAATAAAATATTTTGCCAATTCGTCAAGTTCTACCTTCCTATAGACCAATGGGCGGGTGGGCGGGGATTTTTTATTTTGAGCTAGACCCTCGACCGAGGTGTCCAGGGACGCGTCTCCGCGCGGGCTAGCCGATTATGAAATAAAACTTACTGTCGGTGGAACAAAAATTTTGAGTTATGGTCAAAAAACCTAGTTTTTGAGCAAAAAATTTCGAAAATCAACCCCCAACCTGAATTTGGGTACACGGATCGCGGACCAAATTTCAGGGATGAAGGATGAGTACTATTGCAACTATAATCTACTGAAACAAGAACAAAAATTTTGAAAACAAAGTAGATTTTGAGTTTTGAATTTGTAAATTATTAAAAATATGTGTTTGTCTAAGGGAAGTTTTTCAGGGTGCGTGCGACAGGGTGCAAAGTTGTCAGTTACTAAGCGGTTGCCTAGTTTAGTCTAAATTAGCTGAAAACAGCTTGAAAATCGGACCCTAAACAAAAAAGTTATCGATACTTTAATAATTTTTGTGTTCCCTTAGGTGGATTTTGGTACTTATGACGTTTATGAGAAATTGACTAATATGAAAAAACAAACAGTTTTATTTTGAGCTAGACCCTCGACCGAGGTGTCCAGGGACGCGTCTCCGCGCGGGCTAGCCGAGTATGAAATAAAACTTACTGTCGGTGGAACAAAAATTTTGAGTTATGGTCAAAAAACCTAGTTTTTGAGCAAAAAATTTCGAAAATCAACCCCCAACCTGAATTTGGGTACACGGATCGCGGACCAAATTTCAGGGATGAAGGATGAGTACTATTGCAACTATAATCTACTGAAACAAGAACAAAAATTTTGAAAACAAAGTAGATTTTGAATTTTGAATTTGTAAATTATTAAAAATATGTGTTTGTCTAAGGGAAGTTTTTCAGGGTGCGTGCGACAGGGTGCAAAGTTGTCAGTTACTAAGCGGTTGCCTAGTTTAGTCTAAATTAGCTGAAAACAGCTTGAAAATCGGACCCTAAACAAAAAAGTTATCGATAGGTTAGGTTAGGTTAGGTTAGGTTAGGTTAGGTTAGGTTAGGTTAGGTTTTTTTTTTTTTTTTTTTTTTTTTTTTTTTATAGTTTTGGCAGGAGGGGGAAATCCCCACGGACACCTCGACTGCCTCACAGATAATGAGACAGTCGAGGTAGTGTCGGACTCGAACCGACTAAAACCACCCTCCTGCTCTGCAAGTGTCCCTCTGACATGGTCAGAGACCTTTTGAGTCTTTGGTCGATTATTTTCGTTTTATGTTATAAGTTTTAATTTGCATGTAATATATATATATCTTGTTTTTTAAAGTTAATATTAATAAATATGCTTTGGGATGTATATACTGCCTTTATTATTGAATAAATATTTATATATAAGAAAGCATAGTTATAATTTAACTGTTTTTATTTCTGTTTCTGACCGCTGTCGCTGCCTTTATGCAGAATTCTAACAGAATATCTCTCGTTTTCCTCTGTATCATCATCTTGCATATGTTGGGAGTATCAATTTTGGTTTGTAGTGTCTGCTCTGTAATGTATCGCTCCTTTTCAAAAACCGGGCATTCCGTCAGAATATGTGCGATCGACTCCACAGCATTCGGATCACAGATGCACGATGGGCTCCCCTTACACTTGAAACGATGCAAGTATTCGGAGAACCCACCGTGCCCCGTCAAGATCTGTGTGACTATTCCGACTGGTTGAAGTCTTAACACTATTTTGTGGGCGTCGATCGCATCTGGGAGGAAGATTTTAGTGACAGAGGCTGTGTCGCCGTTCTTGTATCTCCGGTTCCATTCGTCAAGCGACTCCATACGGATCTGCCGCTTGACGAATGATACGGGGCACAGGTCGTAATCCGGCCTCTTCTTCGACTTCAGGGCAGCTTCCTTCGCAAGTTGGTCGGCTCGTTCGTTTCCTTCCAACCCCGCGTGGGCTTTAATCCAGAACAGGGAGACGCTCTTGTTCTGGAGCTTGCAGCGTCTAATGGCGTCCCTTGTTTCCACCGCTAAGGGGTGGGAGGATCTGACGTTTACGACCGACTGAAGGGCCGCCCTGGAGTCGCTGAAAATGCCGAATGTGCTTTCCCTGCGCTTGAGCACCTCGGCTGCCGCTCTTTGCAAGGCCAGAAGCTCGGCCTGGTAGACGGTGCTATAAGACGGCAAAGCAAGCTTGAGGGCCTTTGTTTCGGTGGCGCCATTCCACAAGGATAGCGCCGCCCCAACCTTGCCCTCAATCTTGCTGCCGTCTGTGAAAATGCGCACAGCGAGGTCGCTGTGGCTCTCATACTGTTCCTCGTCTACCAGGCTTCCGAACTCCAGTTCGACGTGGTCTGCGGGGTGCGGAACCTCCGCTGCTGGAGCCATCCGCTCAATCTCCCTGCCTCCCAGCACTGGCTGGGGTACCCCTTTCTTGGCCTCGTATAATGCAGCCACTTCCCTTATACGTAGGTCTAGTGGCAGTATCCCAGCCAGCACCAGTGCCGAGTTCAAGGATACCGTGCGGTAGGCTTTACACAGCTTCTGCGCAAATCCCCTTTGGACCACGGCGAGTTGCTTTGCAACCCCTACTTTTTTGGCGGCAGGTGCCCATGCGCTGGCGGCGTACAGGATGGTCGGTTCGACCGCTGCCGTGTAGATGACGCGGATAATCTCCGGGTGAAGGCCCCAGCTCACTTTTGCCGCTCGTGCCAGCTGTTTGTAAATGTTTACAGCTTTTCTGCAAACATTTGCGACATGACTGTTGAAAGTGAGCTGGTGGTCGACGGTGAGCCCCAGTATTTTCAGCTCCTTGGACATGCCAATGTCTACCCCGCCCATGCTCAGGAGCGGGACATCGTACTTAAGCTTCTTGGTTACTACCATTGCACAAGTTTTATGTGGTGCAAACTTCAGCTTATTTCTGATGCCCCACGCCCGAACATACTCGAGGGCGGCATTGGCCTGTCCCTGAACTTCTAATGCTGTGTCACCGTCGAAGATCATGACCACGTCATCGGCGAAAGCCTGGCAGTGGTCTCCCCGCTCCTCCAGCCCCTTCAGCAAAGGGTCTAGTAAAAGGTTCCATAGGATCGGACCGCCAATAGATCCTTGCACACACCCCTTATTCGTGTGCCTCAGGCACTCCACACCTGCGTACCTAAGTCGCACACTCCTACCGGTCAAGTAGCTATCTAGCATCCGCCTGACATTCACCGGGCACTTTTCCTCAGCCAGTCTGGTTCTTATTGCCGGCCACCATGCACTGTCGAAGGCTCCCTCTATATCAAGTGATACAACAGTGATCAGTTTTTTGTTGTCCAACTTCCCTTTGATGTATTGTATCATGTTATAGAGGGCGTCCTCGGTGCTCTTTTGTGGCATGAAGCCATACTGGCGAGTACTGAGCCGCGGTATGAGATGCCATTTCAGCCTGGCTACTAGCATCTTTTCTAGCACTTTGCCTAGGACCGGTAGGAGGCCGATTGGCCTGTATGATTTTGGGGTGGTGTAGGATTCCTTGCCGGGCTTCCGGAGGACTACCACCGTGGCCACTTTCCAGGCCCCAGGGAAGTGTCCGTGCTCCAGGCACTTGTTGGCCAGTGCAAGGAACGTCCCTGGGTCCCGAGAAATAGCCTGAGCGCAGATATCGGCTGTGAGACCGTCTGCCCCGGGTGCCTTTTTCGGGTTGAAACTATCCACCGCGGTTTTCAGCTCCAGAGGTGTAAACGGCGGGTCATGGTTTTCATCATGCGCCCACTCGTTTACACGACTGGCCGCTTCTCTTGTCCGACGGTGGTGTTCAGTTTCTCCCTCTTCTAGGTCTTCGGGGTAGAAGGTCTCAGCCAGCAGCAGAGCCGACTCCTGTGCGCTCAGTGGCACTCCATCCTTCATCAGCGGTAAGTCCTCCTGTCTCTTGGCGGTCCGTCCTATGACCCTGTATATCCCCTCCCAAACTCCCTCCTTATCCTGCTTTTCGCAGAACCCTTTCCAGCCCTCCGTCTGCGCCTTTTGGGCTAGGGACTCATAATTTCCTTTTGCTTTCAGGTACTCATCGACGACTTTTTGTCTCCGGACGGGTGCAGCACATCGAATACGCCGTCTGAGAGTGTTCACCTCCGACATCCGCTCAGCGAGCTCCTTGGACCACCACGGTATTGTAATTTGTTCATTATGCCTAATTTTAGCCATTGTCTCTTCACAGGATTCTGTGACACTTACTATGAATTTATTTATATTATTTTCCAGATCTATTTTGTTATTAATTTTACTAATTTCTATGGGATTTAAATTTGCTTGAGCTTTTAATTGGGCCAGTTTCTCATGAAACTGGCTCCAATTTGCTTTCTTGCTATTGTATTTTCTCGTGGTCCGAACTATGTTTGTACCTTTGGCTTTTTGAAGATTAATTTTGAATACAATACCGTTGTGGTCCGAGCTCGTGATGCCTTCCTCGACCCGCCAGTCCTCCACCAAGTCCAGCAGCTCCGTCGAGCAAAACGTGACATCAACGAAGCTGCTGTACAGGGTGTTACCTCTGACGGTGTCGAAGGTCGGGGTGTTGCCGACGTTGAGTACCTGCATGCACATTTGGTTAGGTTAGGTTAGGTTAGGTTAGGTTAGGTTAGGTTAGGTTAGGTTAGGTTAGGTTAGGTTAGGTTAGGTTAGGTTAGGTTAGGTTAGGTTAGGTTAGGTTAGGTTAGGTTAGGTTAGGTTAGGTTAGGTTAGGTTAGGTTAGGTTAGGTTAGGTTAGGTTTTTTTTTTTTTTTTTTTTTTTTTTTTTTTTTTTTTTTTTTTTTTTTTTTTTTTTTGCTTTTCCCCTTTCATAAAAAGGGCTCTTAGTATTCTAATTTCTCATTCATTCCAGTTCTCGCGTTTATTCCTCTCGCACTTTCAAGCTTCATACTTTATCTTTCTTTTGCACACACATTCATTCTTAGCCGGGTGGGACTCCCGCTATTCTAGCTACTTTTAATCTTTATTTTTCCTTTGTAGGGTTTTACACAGACAAATGTTATTTTATTTCCATCGTAACATAGTTACATAAACATTGTTAGGTTTACATTTTTCCTTAACTATAATCTCTTACTTACTATATTACATAATACTAGTTTTATATATTCTATATTTCTAATGTAATGTTTTTCTACTTGTGGACATAAGTAACTTATATCGTAAATCTATTTTATATTAATACACGTTTTTAATTATTCTACAAAAAATTTAGTTTCTAATTTATGTATCAAGAATATTTTCTTACAATCTATTTTTAACCGACTTCCCAAAAAGGAGGAGGTTCTCAATTCGGCCGGTATGTTTTTTTTCTATGTATGTACATCGATTACGCCGCGGTTAATGGACCGATTTGCGTGATTCTTTTTTTGTTCGACGCGAAATAGCTGCCAGGTGGTCCCATAAAAAATTCTTTCAGTTTGGTCAAGTAGTTTTTATTTTATAAGCATTATTGTTATTTGGACGATGTTCTTTTAACGACACTTTGTATATTAGTATGTCGATAACTTTAACATTTCTGATCCGATTTGCGTAATTCTTGTTTTGTTCGTTAGGGTACATATTCAAGTTGGTACCCTGGTCATCTAGTCAGCATATGATGATGGGATCCCAAGGAAATCGAGAAGAACACTCAATTTATAAGCATATAACTGTAACGTTTCAGACAATATCATACAGTTTGTTCAACTATTTGCGTTTGATGATGATTTCCTATGGATGAGCTGATGATGGAAGGTACAACTCCTCAAAGGTTAGGAGTTCAGAGAAAATTCTTTCAAAATTGTACGTACATATGGATAGAGAATAGTATTCCATGAGGCTATTAGGTTGACCTTGAAGGTAAATCTCATTATTAACGTTTAAGTTTAATATTGTTAAATGGTTTTCTGTGATTGTTATTTAATAAATAATAAGCGAACATTCACATCATAGCCTACAGCCCTGTTGCCCAGAGTAACATGGGTGTGCGTAATCCGCCTGGTGCACCTGAAACATCAGATATTTCGCGTCGAACAACAAAACATTACGTAAATCGGTACACACGTAATAAAATGAAAACCAACAAAAAGAAGAGAAAACATACCACCCGAATTGACAACCTCAACTTCAATGATGTCGGGGAGGAGATATTTGAGCCTACACCTATTTGAATGCTATGTAATAGGGATCTATATTTTTTGAGGCGCGCAGTACCTTCCGTGAGCCTACCCATAGTTAAATCACTAAAAAGTAAAAAATAAAAATAAAAAACTACGTTAAAAAAAACCGACTTCCAAAAATACTAAAAATCGCAAAAATTGTTAAATAAATAAAAAAAATACTAAAATAGAATATATAAAGCTAAAAACTATTAATTTAACAACTAAAAAGCAATAAATAACTTACGCAATTTATAACACCATCCTCTACTTACCTACTAACTACTTATTCTTTCCGCTTACTGCTTGGTTTGAAGTCGGTGCCAAGCCATATATATTTATAACTCTAAATTGAAGAACTAAATCGTGGCATAAACCAAGAGCATGCGTCTAAAATTTTGAATTTTAAATGTTAATAGTGCCAAAAACTTTGTTGACCTTATTAAATCATGGAGAATCTTTAACACCGTGATTCAGATGTAGCGTTTAATAGCACAACACGTGATATCTCTTTTACATTATAGATGGCGCTAATTACTTTTTTGTATAATGTTTATTGTACATTTGCTAATTATGCTGTGGTTTGGCACCGACTTCAAACCAAGCAGTAAGCGGAAAGAATAAGTAGTTAGTAGGTAAGTAGAGGATGGTGTTATAAATTGCGTAAGTTATTTATTGCTTTTTAGTTGTTAAATTAATAGTTTTTAGCTTTATATATTCTATTTTAGTATTTTTTTTATTTATTTAACAATTTTTGCGATTTTTTGTAACTTAAGCACAGAGTGCATGACAATATTGATGAGTGATATTCAGGTATAGATCAAGAAAATCGTAATCCAATACTTATCACTAGGTTCTAACAAATCGTTGTCTAGTGACAAACGCCCGCAGCTTGTTTATTGTTATGTGCTGATATATGTACTTACAGTGGCATCCGCAGTCTTGAAGTCGAATTGCACCATCTTCACCGGATTTCCGCGTGAGTTTTCTGAAAAAAAAAACAGTATATTTGTGGTGCTCTTTGTCCCTCACACAATTTTCGTCTATTGAAATCGATCCATTAACGTCAGCCAATCGCTGCACAGTTTAATTTCGGGTAACACTGCACATGCGTATTGCAATGCACGGTCATCGGCGTCCATCTTGCATTTGACAATGGCCACGCCTTCAATATACCAATAATGCAATGAAATCGATACTCGTGTAAACAAACAATCTGTAAAATTTCGTCAGATTGGTATTAAGATATCGCCCTGACGGGCCCCTCAGATTTGCTGGAATATTTTGGAAACGAACGTGGAACACGACCGCGCCGATGGCACGGCATGGCAACGCTAGACGGAGAGGTGATGAGCTGCCCATTGCTCACTGTCCACAAACAAGCACGCACAGCTACGGTGGCTTGGTGTCGTCGTGTCGCTCCCGACGCCCGGTGCTTTTCCAACTAAATATACTACAGTGGACTTTGTTCAGGACAAACTTCCCTTTGTTAAATTTGTCTCACAAGTTGAATAAAACACAAATACACCAGTCTTTATAAAACTTGATTTGAGAATTATTGAAACCGTCAAACCAATTTCAATAGTTTGAAATTCAAATCTAAGTTATGTTAACACTGATCCACTTATAATTCACACGACTCTACTCCTGTTTCTGTATATCACAAATATAATAAAAAACACATACTTGTTTAAAGAAGCTTTAACAGTTGTCAATAAGGCGATCTGTCACCTATCACAACTCCTGGATACTGTGGCGCTGGGCAGTTTCCGCTGTTGGAAGGGGGGACAGTCGGTCGATAAAATCACGCTTGCGCCATGAAGGGCAGACACGTTAAGGCTCGACGCTCAGAGCATCAAAGTTGTTTTTAAAAGATTAATAATTGCCCATAATTTAATATTCTATTAAAAAAAAAAATTGCGTCTTTTTGCAGCAATTTTAGGAGTTTACATTGGTGTTTTTTACCGACCGGCATTTTGTCGTTCGATTTTTTTTCCCGAAGGTGATTTTTGCCATAAAATCTTCAGTCACTAACCATTGTCGCTCTATGTAGTGCTTGATTTTCGGGCTGGTCAGTCGGCCAGGTTATGATTTGGTATTTTGTTTCGGATGTAAGCCCAACTGTTTCCCCTTGAATTTCCTCCACAGAACCCTGGAAAAATGAGGTGTAAGTGTAGTGAACCACTTCTAATGCTACCATGAAGCTGTTTTACTATCCGTCATGAAATGAGCAACATTCCTGGTATTTATGATTTAATCATGTTAAACATTATTATGTAACTTTCTGATTCATAAATCATTGGACATAAATCACTGGGATCACGTTTTAAACAGAAGATGTGGATCTATAGTATATAACAGCTCAAATGATGCTGGTCAGCTGAGAAATGTACCGTCTACATAAAATATGCTTCCACGGCACAAGTGACAAGATGGTAATACAATACGTGTATCGTTGTCACAAAAATCTACCAAGATAAATGGTTCCATTTGCTGTGGTTCCTTTACCTTGATAGGTCTTTTAAAAAACAAGTTTAGTATAACACTTATTAAGGAATTTTTGGGATAAGATCAATGCCAGCGTCTTTATTTAAATTATTTAAGTACTGGTTGCCGTTGCTTTTTTCAAGAACACATGAGTTTTCTTTTAGATTTAATATTTCACTATTATGAAAATAAAGGAACTATAAATGAGAACGATTGGAAAATAGTAAGTATAGTTTACAAGTAATTTTTACCGTCTCAAATCATATTTAATAATACAATAACCATAACATAAATGCTTTCTAAAGTTGCATTACGTTCAAGTTATAAAATAAACTTATTTCACTTAATAATTACTCGCCTTTCAGGGTGATTGTTTAAAAGTAAGTAACGTGGATGGAGGAGAAGCAACAGTATCTTGAGGGTGTTTGCTGAAATGTTGGATAAAGCTACATGGCTTACACGGGTCTTGAACTTAAACATAGCTGCTAAAGTTAAACACTAACACAATGTGACTTATGTAGTCCGAAAATAAAAGCTTTTTTAATCATCTTGAAGCATTTTTTTTATTAAAACTTAGTCATTTTATACTTTATCAATGGTATTCTTAATCGTGAACAGAACTGGACTTAAAACTTCACAAAACGTAAAATAGAGCCTGATATTGTGAATGTGGACATTCACAATATCAGGCTCTATTATTTGACGTCGTTCGTTTAACCTCAACATGAATGACGGAACCAATATTATGTAACAATATTTTGATTTAAAGGCTTTCCATAGAGTTTCATGACTATTCTTCTCCACAGAGATTTACCCTTTAGTATGGGAACTACATAATGACTCGTGAAAATGCTGCAATACTTTCACAAGTTATAATGCCTAGTGACTGGGACTGTAGCATCACCTTTTTGATTATTCAACATTCATAAGTGTTTGTAATAGGATAACTGAAATAAATAGAGTTTGAGTTAATAATCACAGATGTTTTACGACTTTTTTTAGTCAACGTGGATAGTACAAAAGAGGACCAATAGACATTTTTATACGTTTGTTTTTTTTTTGAGAGTACCAGTTTAGAGTTAGTATCTTAGTCAAAGCTTTATTGCTGAACAAAAAATATATAATCCATTTCTGGGTGTTACGTGAGTGCGTAGTTTACTGTGTTCTACCAAATTTAGGCATGCGAAATTTCTTGTTGGAAGTGCATGCCCTAGTCCATACCTACCATAACAAGATCATCGAGGGGCGGGACGTCGTGGGCGTTGAAAATGAAAACAATATAACGTACTATTAAAAAATTAACTTCTTAAATTAGAATTTGGGTATATAAGTTTTATCCATATAAATTGTGGGAATATAAGTTTTATCCAGATAAATTGTAATTCTTTCTAGTTAAAAAAGAAACCAAAATCATTTCCAATGATTGCTAACGGGAAAACACTGACCTCTAGCGTGTTGAATATATGCTACCAAATTAAAAGATCATAGGGCAGTAAGTCTCTTACTAAGAGACTGATGATTTTTCTAAATAGTAACGTATGTATGTACGTATATAAGACTATATTTTATTAAAAAAAAAACATAATAAAAAAAACTATAATGAAATAAATTAAGAACACGTTATTTTATAAAAAAATCAGTAAATATTATATTCGGATAATATTGTTCGCTAAAACGCCATATATGCTGCCTCCCGTAAATCCCGTAATCTAATCATTAACATTAATTTTCTAAGAAGAAACCAAAAAGGTTCCAGGGTTTCCAGTCTGTGGCGGAATACCCAGCATGAGCGGAGCACCGCTGTGTCTTCGTAGAAGCGATCAGAGGCGACGAAGTCACGCCTCCGGCCCTAGTTAAGTCCATGGTCCGGAGCGAGGGCGAATGGAAACCGGTCACCTCTTTCTTCGAAGCAAAAGAAGGAACATGGTTGGGTTTTAGTCAGTAAAACTCTGACACACACCCAGCTCCGCCCAGAGGAAGGTTATTGAGGATTTCAAAGCGCAAGAAAATAAAAGATTCCAAAAAGAAATCATAAATCCATTTCCATTTCCCCGATAAATCGACCATAAGTAAAAAAGTTTAAGTCCTTTGATTGGTCGGACTAACGAGTCGAATCCATTTCACAGAGAATATTTATGTGTCTAGAAGATGCCCCGTATGTATTAGAACAAAAACCGAAAAACTAAAGAAAGAAAAAAAATCCTTTCAGCTTTTTTACGGGTGTTTTAACATACTTTTTATTTTGTAACTGAGCAAGTGGTTTAGAACTTCTTCAGACAGAAATTACTAATAATTTCTATTGCTTGCAACTTTGTAGTCAAATATACGATAAGCCTTATATTACAGTTCTACCTAAAAACAAAATAAGAAAGGATTTGTCAAAACTTGTTCCAACGACGCGATCTTATAAGTCTTAAAAAATTGAAATTGTACTGACTTTGCGGTGAAAAACTATTAAAAACAAAACGCGAACGACACAGTAAACACAATAGCGAACAGTGTACATATCGTATTTCTAGAATGAAAATAAAGAAGAAATAATTTATTTAAGTATATAAAGTAAAATACAAACGTAAGAGTGATCGTTTGCGGTTAATTCAGGTAAGTTAAATAGCCACGGAGTGTTTTTTTTTGTTCAGCCTCCACATCGCCGCTGACAGCAAATAGTCGTGAGTAGAGCATAACTTGTAAAGCTTTAGAACACCAACGAGGCGCCATACATTGAATAAACAGATCTACTAACATCTCCGTGTAGTAATTGTAATAATCACTATATTAAGACCCGTTTTGAAACTGCTAACCAAGAATTACAGGTTAAAAATCAATTTTATTGTAGTTTTTAGTGGTATTATTGATGCGAGGCTACTTGAGAGAAGATAATCTACTGTCCAGATTTGATAATCCTCTGTATTCGGGTATTAATAACAAATCATAAAACACCTGACATTAATTATGGATCAGAAACGACTTGACAAAATTTTAGAACATGGACTAGGTGATTGATTGGACAGGAAAGGGATATCTCATAGAAAACTCACACTAATATGTAAACGACTGAGTCAGCATTATATGCTTTACGCAATCTTGCAAAATAGGATGCCTTGGCTACGGCGTATCATTCAAATGTTAGTTATATCTTTGCTAAATACGGGATCACATAATTCCAGAAATAAAAGACTCAGTATTTAGAGATAAAAAAGTGTGTTATTGCAACACGCAGCATTCAAAGCACGGAGCTATAAGCCGTTCTATGCCAAGCTTCGCTTGCCCTGCCTGTAGATATATGAGTTGGCTATTTTTGTCAAAATATACTTTAACTTGGTTGAAACCGGTAACAGCGCGGTGCATACGAATAAGATAACACGTTGACTACAAAAAAAGACATATTCCAAAATATAACAAGTCCATAGAAAAGTTGCATTTAGGGTTGCGTTTTTAGGGACCCAATTTTATTTTTTTTATTTGAAAGGGGTCGTGTAAAGTTACAACCAAGTTTGTGGGGTCGCCACCCTTGTCCCACAGCCGCCATCTTGAAAATAGGGGTTGAAATGGTTTTAAGATATATTTCTTAAACTATTTGTCGGATAAAAAATACTGTTCAGGTTTTTTGTTGTAAATTAAATTCCAAAAATAGGAATTTTTGTCTGAATTTCTGTACAGGTGTATATGGTTCTATGACACAAAGATACTTGTCTTGATTGTTTTTTTTTTGTCAGAGAATTAATAGTTTAAGAAATTTATCATAATAACCATTTCAACCCCTATTTTCAAGATGGGATCTTTACACTGAGCCACCCTAAACATAAAAAAAAATATTCGTCCTCTAAAAATGCAGGGTAAGGCCTAAAAAATCCCGAAACGTAAAGGGCAATAGAAGGAACATGGGTGGGTTTTAGTCAGTAAAAGTCTGACACGCCGAAAGTTATTTGATGATTATCCACCAAAAAGGCCTAAAAATTTTTTAACATTTTATTGGACTACACAGATAAACTACAAACTGCCTAAATCTTATTTAAACTGCAACGACTTTAATGTAAAAAAAAATAAAACAATTGAATAATTTACTTTTAAATAAAACTTACAGTTACAAACTACACAGAAAACACTAAATGAGTACCTGGCCACCTGGCAGACAGGAATTTATGTCTGTAATAAAGTACTGTTGTGTTATTTTCTGAGTCCGACTAAACTTTACTTTGTTTATATAATTATGTTTTTTTGGCATTGCTTTACATGTTGCCACTATGACTTTAATATTAACGCCTGATAATAAGAGTACCTCAATTTGTTATTTATGTAATATTTTGTGTTAAAAATTTGCAAACCTGAATTGGTACAATACAATAAAACCAGAAATGTATTGTGATAATAGAGCTTTAGATTTAGAGATTTTGTCAAATTTTCTCGCAACAGTCAAAAGTCAGAGCAGAACGAAAGACACAGCCAAAGCATTTATTCCGATTAGATAATTATATTGGAAAAAGTGGGCATAGTAATAAAATCAGTTGTCTGGATTACTATTTATTCGGAGTCATGGTCTTTTTTTTACAAACAAGTGACAAATCAAATAAAATTAACCGTAGCAACTAAGAAATGACCAGTCCCCACATCCGGCATAACGAACGGCACGAACATAACGCATGTATCAGCACCATAGAACTTAACCATTATAAAAGGAACTAAATCACCCATCACACCCACCCCCACCACCATCAGCCAAACATTTGAGTGAGCATGACACTCCCAATCGCTAGCGCAGATTCCTAATTAGATATTTCGTCAAAACCCATCGTGTGAATATTTATTGTTTTTTTTTACTACTCGTTCTAAAACCAAATTAGAACCCCATGTTACTAAGCTATTTACCCTTATTTCTACCCCTTACTTATGTATGTTAGTGAAATATATGTACGTACATATTTATTATACACACAGATCTATCGCGGCGCGCGGCGGTGATCACGTATAAGTTAGGGTAGGGTAGAACACGAATGATTGCCACAAATTACCACAGAACTACAAGCGTCAAAGGCGCGTCAAAGGCGCTCAGTCTCTCATTTATCATTAGTATAATAGTAGTCTATTAACTAA
The DNA here is from genome assembly GCA_958449745.1 of Ochropleura leucogaster. Classification (NCBI taxonomy): domain Eukaryota; kingdom Metazoa; phylum Arthropoda; class Insecta; order Lepidoptera; family Noctuidae; genus Ochropleura; species Ochropleura leucogaster. Next base: position 24,540,731 of record OY288200.1, read on the forward strand.
ACTAGTTTCAGGAATAAAACTAAAAAATACATACAGATGATTAGAAACATCAATTTAAAGGCTTTGCTGGTGCGGAACCCTTCGGGTAAAATGCCAGTGGTGTGGTGTGGACTTTCACGTTTCATGCCTTCGGACAGTTAATTTAGCGGAGCAATATTCACTCGGAGCAATATTTTACTTTTCTAAATTCGACAACCGCAATTCCGGACTGATTTTTCGCAGGCAACCCTATACCACCGTGTTCAGAATAAAATAATCTTAAATTTCATTCAATAAACAGAGCGTTGCAAAATGCTAGTACAGATTTACCTGTTTATACCTGGCAACCCGATATTTGTGACCGGAAAAGAATAGGCAACCTAACGTTTGCATATTCTATGGGCTTCATACTTTCGATTAGTATAGAATTTATCTAATAATCATACCGGTGAAATGTTTTTTTTTTTATTATTAATTTAACATACTCTGGACTGAAATTAGCTAGGCAACCCATATGCATTATATTTATTGACATATTAAATTAAATATAAAATACGTTTAATTAAATAAGCCTCTCGGTGAAGGTCGTTTTATATCGGGATCTTAGACTATAGCTGCAGCAAGTCAGCTGCGTTATGCGTTTTAGCGCATGCGTGATATCGACCCCAGGGGGTTCGTTCAGCTCGCAGTCGGAGAATTTAATGTCTTTCGATACCGAAGGCGAATCTCATCGTGGAACTGCATCTTAATTTTGTTTTGGTTATTTGGTGCTTTTCTTTGATTTATCATAGGAATCAATGAAAAACTGACGTGACTTTTGAAATCTATGTGATTTATTATATATACTTTTTTTGATATATTCGTGGGTGTAGCGAGACACAGTCACAGTTGTATGGTGCTAGAAACAAGAGAGTAGCAACGCGCCGCGCTTTAATCGATATTATTATTGCAACCGATTGAAATATTTAATTGATATAATCTACAATAGGAATGGAGATTTTCGTGAGATTTTTAGTGGAAATTTCGAATGATAAACATGTGTGTAAATCGTGTGACATTGTGTTTGTTTTTGTGATGTGATTGACGGTATATAGTTGAGTTATTGCATATTATTCTATAATTAATCTATGGTATCAACGGCGGCTACGTATCGTCGTTGCGTCACTTTTAAAAGAACGTTGGTTTGCAGTCTCCTTTATTAGCTCTCATTGTAAGTAGTACACGATATAATTATTTATTAATAGAATGAGGCCAGAATAACAATCTAAGATGGTGGATGTCAAAATTCATTATGACATCGTTAACAGCGCTCCGAAAACTCCAAAATAGATACGCATTACGAAATTATGAGAATTTTCAAGTCCGCCAGAGAATTTTCAAATCTGCCATCTTGGATTTTCATTGTCGACGAGTTCTATTTACACATCGTGTCGCGACTGACTGAAAAATTCATGCGTTCTGCATATACTCATTGCCAGAACGCGATGTGGTGAAATAACAAAATAGCCACTACACGAATGTAACTTCGAGGTCGTTTTGTGTTTGCCACAACGAGATGTATACCTATACTAAACTAATGTTTAACATAGTACCTACTGTTAAAATATGTACATATTATGACGTCTAAAAAAAATTAAGAAAATTCACAAATCCTAGCCGTCACCAAAAGTATTGCTACCGATTCTATCCGACTTAACACTGCACTAACCGATACAATCACTGGATTATATTTAAATTGATATTAAGTTTAATTTTGCGATCATCTTATTTATTATAATTAACACATGAAACGGGATATTACCATGTTTGTTATTACCTCAATCTATGTGGGGTAACTGCGGTTTAACTGTGTGGGGTTTCTATCGATTGGTCTTGAAAAATATAATTGAATTCCTGAAATATTTTTCTCTTAAGTTAATGGTTGATGACAAGATTGTTTCGTAAGTCGTAAACATTGTGTGTCCCCTCCATTTTCTAAAGTTATAGGAAAATTCTAAAAAGCAAAGTCTGTGTAGAACATAGAAAAACTTTCAACGAAAATTGATTTGAAAAAGATTTAATCGTTAGTTTTTGAGATACGGGATTTTTTCGTAAAACTGTGAAAGTAAATTTGTTTTTCGTTGACACACAATGAGAACATAATTTTCGCTTTGCTGTTTAGTGTAAAATTACATACGAATGAGCGTTAAAATATTGTTACTGTATTGTTCAGAGCTACGGAAGCTGTGTCAGCAAGTCCGACATGCACATAGCCGGTTCTTTTTTAAATAAATAATTAAAATATGTATAATTCATATTGTAGGTTGCAGTATCTACTTTCCTGTTTGCCGTCAACTACATCTACTTGAACTTAGATGAAGCAAGTGACAGAGATAGGAATCCAGGTTGCTACTCAATGATTGCTCACAATAGAATTTAACACCACAGCAGAAAAGAAGACACAGTAAGTAAGTACTGTTAACTTACACTCTCTGATGTAAGAAAATGCGAATATATAGCAGTGTGCCAAAGCAGCGAGCAAGCGCGCGTAGTTCAATTAACTCTATGTTCCTATTGTATGTTTCAGCATCAACTGCACCTGTCTCGAACTGACGGGCCACACGATATAAATTTATACATTTTCATGTGTCGTAGCAATTATTCTGGACCGGAGCCTTCCAGTGAGGTTTTTAAAGGCTTTATCATCAGCCCAGGATTTTTCAACTATGTTGGGAACGGCTTACAAAGTAAACCTCCAAAAACTGGATGCAGTTGAGTACCAATGTTTTACCACCCTTAGGTATGGGAAAATATGATGCCCCTTAGTAGACTTACTGTCAGAGATGGATGACCATCTATTACTTACCAAGTTTCCTCCGTGGCTCGTTTAGAACGTTAAGCCGTTGATCCCGGCTGTTTTTAACAGTCTTTTCTGGTAGTGACTTGCCCGACAATCTTACCAACCGACCGATCTAACTCTACATCCAAGTTATTAGTAAATAACTTGGATGTAGAGTTAGATAGGCAGTCGTTCCATGTAAAAAATGGTATTCAGCTGCATCTAATTAGACTGGAAGTCGACGAAGTAAGGAAAAGGAATATTCATAGTAATTAAACGCGCACAATCAACGTCAGTAAGTACTGTAAAGTGGTATAATTTACACTCGCATCGTTTGAAAAACACAGGACTGGTTAGGAATTCGCAATTGGTTAACGTTCTTTAACTTGACGACTGTTTTTTTGGGAAAACAGTCTGTGAAAGAACCTTTTGATTTGGATTTTTGCAGGCCTGCATTATCATCACCTTTATGGATGGATGCTGCAGGGTAAAGGCGGCTTAGACAAGTAGTGGCAAGGACACGCAGGGAAGACCAGGGGTGGCCAAGACCAACAGGAGGACAAGAGGTGGTAAGAATTAGAGAGAAAACAAGATGTGACGAAGATCAGCAGCGAGGTAAGAGATGGCGAGGACCACCATAGAATTTAAACTACCAGGTTACATAAAATGTTTACTTACGACTTCATGTAAGCTTATTATTCGTTACCTTTGTGAATGAATGCTGCCGGGTGACAACAGGCGGCTCTAGCATGCAGGGAGAGCAGAGGCGGCGAGGACACGTAGAGAAGACAAGGCACTCCACGCTGAATGCGTTGTGGTCGGTCCTCTGAAGCTTGGAGTGTGAGCAGTTGCAGCACTGCGGTTCATTTCCCGCAATAAATTCCACGCACTTCTCGCGTAGGTGCGGCCCTCCACAGTGACTGCATCTGTCCACACTCTCAGTACAAAATTTCCGACCGTGGCCGAACGCTAGGCATTTCGTGCACTGTATGAGCGGCGACTGGTCCTCCACCCTGACTCTTTGCAGATCCAGGTAAAGAGCCCCAGCCTCCGTCATCCTCTGCCATACCCTGGGTCTGACCTGGACGACGACGTGTGCCGTCTTAGGGTTCCTGGTTCTTTTCTTAAATTTGATAGCTATTTCCTTGTCTTCTTCATCTAAGTCCCTGAAAAAGTTTTCATTTTGGGAGTAGAGCGCCCTCACCATTTCGTCGTCATTGCTGTCCATGAAGACATCCTTGAGGACGACGAGTGGGTTTTTGTTTTTCATGGGCGCTGCTATCAACCCTTTACCCCGGCTCTCTATTCGCTCCTTTACTCTTTTGAGCTCCGCCTCTGTGTCACAGCCCAAGATGATCGTCTGGTTTTTTGCCTTACGGACTTTACTTATTTTTAGGCCAGTTCCCCTGGCGTCGACGGCCTCCTTCACCCTGGCGAGCACCTCGTCAGCAGTTTCTAGGCTGCCTTCGAGGGTGACCGCCATGGAGTGAAGTGCCGGCCGACGCCCTGGTTTGGCTGCCGTAACGTCGGCGTATGTCTTGGAGTCGCCTACCTCGCCTCTTAAGGCCTCCCGCATCCTCTCCGAGCCGGCGGCGACCTCACCGGCAACATCACCGATTTTGTCCTCGAGAGCAACCGCGGCGCGACCTACGACCTTCACTCCTTCTATCGTATGGTTTATGCTCTCTTGGACAACATCGACCTTGAGGCTGACCTCGTCGATCCTATCGGTGACCTTGTCGATGATGTCGGCACCGTTCTCGGTGTGGTGCTCGGTCAGATCCTCGAGGCCTTTTTTGACTTTCATTTCCAGGTCAAGTATTCGGGAATTGATGTTTGCCTCCACTTTCTCGAGCCTTTCCATTACTTCGTCCGGTAGATTGGACGGTGTGGGCGTGGTGTTTGTCTTGGTGGGCGGAACCGTTATAGACTTCGTTTCTAGGCTCTTAATACGCTTACTGAGCTCAAACAGGATACGTAGGCTTTTATCCGACTGGGTCTCCAGGAAAATCTTTATGTCCTTCCTCATCTGAGGGTAGTCTTTTACTCGGGACGGGATGTCCTCGAAAGTTTTCATTACCTCCTGGAGGAGACTGTCATTGGACAAAGCTATGTACGTATCTGTCTGTCTCTTGTACGTCTCCATATTGTCCACGGACCTTCTTTTGCGCTCTGGCCTCCTGATGAAGGTCTTTGCGGCGTCCAGAGCTTGCCTAGTTGGGCCTGCGGGGCTGGGAGTGGTGGTGCGAGCGATGGCACCGGAGGTTCCTGCTGTCGACGACGGTGGCGTTTCCACTGTTTCCGCTAGGGTTCCTTGAACAGTGTTTTTCCTACCGTACGTCAGGGCTATCCCCTTCGGCGCCTCGCGCGCTCCAGAAGGCCCCTGGTCTCCCGGTTGGGTGGGCGACGTGGACGCTTGTGGTGGCTTGGGAATTGGGGTGCGGAGTCCGAGAACCATTTTTAACACTAAGGCTCCTTGTGGTTACTGTGGTGTGTTGTGTCACGCTCGTGTGTATAGGGCACGGCAAAAGGAAAGGGGAAAGTTGTCTAAATTGTAAATAAAATTATAGCAAAAGTTAAAATTTAAAGTAAATAAAATAATATTTCAACCAAGACGGTTTGTCCGTGGTCTTCCCTGTATAGAGGGGTGTGTGTTACTTGTGGTGGGTCCGATTTAATCCTGTAAATGGGGAGTCAAAGTCGGGCGGTACCAGTCCGCAGTCCAAATATTACAGCTATCTTAGTTACTACAAAGAAAAAAAAAAAAACAAGGAAAAACAAAACAGTGTTTTTGTCTAAAGGGGGTGGGGGGGGGGGTCCAAACTGGGGGGGAGGGTTCCTCGTGTGCGGCTTTAGCCGTGGTGTCTACGACACCACAAAGGCTGATTTTGAGGTCGGAATTGCTCTACGTCCTCTCGTTCCCGAGATATGGGCCGTTTTGTTTTTGGAAAAAGGAAAGGGGCGGGGGTGGGTCCAAACTGGGGGGGGAGGGTACCTCGTGTGCGGCTTTAGCCGTGGTGTCTTCGACACCACAAAGGCTGAATTTGAGGTCGGATTTGGCCTAAGTCCTCTCGTTCCCGAGATATAGACCGTTGGGTATTTAGGGGTGGGAACTTTAAGGAAAAAGGGAAAGGGTGGGGGGGATGGATACCTCTGTGGTGGTCTTCACCTCGGCTGAATCCGCGGTCTAAAATGTCCTATCTGGTCTAGTTCCAGAGATATCAGGTTTTATAGGATTCCTGTACCGTACCGCGCCGTGCCGTGTCGCGGGGCTGTCGAGTAGATCTTCCAGTTGACCTAGCTGGGTCTACTCTGATCCGATTTTGGCGTGCGTGGGCTCGTTTATTTGGTCTTGATGAGCTCTTCGTGGTAGGTCAGGTTCCAGGGTCAGGTTAGGGGGAGGGGTTGGGGGGGGGGGGGTATTGGTGTAACTTGTTTCTGTGGCTGATGGCCTCTGTCTATTCTACTTTGGAGGTTTAATAAAAATTTTTTCGGGTGGTTTTTGAAAGCAAGGGGGGGGGGGGGGTGTAGGGGGTTGCAAAATTTTAAGAGTGGTATCTAAATAGTATGGCTGAGGGCCACTTGTTACTGGTATGTAAACACTGTTTTGTACTATAATCACAAATTTTTTAAAACCTAGGGGTGACTTACCCTAGGGGGTTGATATTTAGCCCCAAGGTGCGGATGGTCAAATATGGTTGGGTATCCAACCGGGGGGGGGGTCAGGGGGGGGCTTCGAAAAAAGGGTCAGATTTTGTCTAAGACTAGCCGTTTCAGAGTTACAGGCCTTTTTCAGTTTTTGTGCGGTTTGTTAACTGGATTCCCTAATTTGAAATTTATTTTACACCGAAGTTTCGGGTCTTAAAAATATTTTTCAAAAGGGATCCTGTAGGTGACGGTACTGGGAGCAATTTGCGGTTTCTGAAATTGGAGCGTCCTCTATAGGGTCTGGGCAATTACCTCCTGAAGCTTTTTTACGATTACCAAAAACCGCAAATTGCTGTTTTTGACTCTCGCGACTTGGCTTACTTGAGGCTCTGTAGCTCTGAAACGGGTTGACCCCTGGGTCTGGTTCTTAATACTAAACTTAATTGATAACTTATTCTAGGTACTTAGCTAAAAGTCTTCCGTCCACTGCTGGTCTTCACCGCTCCAGCGACGTCTGAAGTGTTCCCGGGGGTGCCTGCTCCAGGGGGTGGTGTTGACTGGGCCGTGTTGTATGTCGGGTTGTAGGGCTGGTGTTTCTCCAACTGCTGGCGCCGATGGGGTTTCTGCAGTTGGTCCCGCTGAAGAGTTATTCCCCTGGGAAGGTAAAAATTTGACCCTGGCGAGCTGGTGGAAGAGTGTCCAGGGTCTACGTCCTAGGTTTGGTCAGATTTGAATTGTTCCTGGTCAGACCAGCCTTGTCGATTTTCCCGGGAATTTTATTATTTGTATTTAACAAAATGTATTTTAAAAACAATATTTTTGATTAATTTTAACTTTGTAATTACTAGTCCGAAAATTACGAAATTTTGCAATAAAATTATTTACACTTAACACTATATTTTAACGTCCAAAAAATGATATGTTGTCGATTTAGATTTTAAGATATTAATGTTTTAATTTTGACACTGCTAGGAAAAATTTTAAAAATTTGTAACTTCCCGAAGGGTTGTTCGATTTCGACGATCAAGGTGTCGGATGATAGGGGATGGCTTCCTGCGCCTGTTCTCGTATCCAGGTTCCCCCTGCGACTGCTGGTTCTTGACCTCGTGTCCACGTGGGTTTTTTGTTTTCCTCTGTAGCTCGGCGAGTTTCCACGGGAAAAATCCCGGACTCGGCCAGAATGTGGAGCTTGTCTAGGCGCTTGGAGGGGCAGTCCAAAAACACTAGGTCACCGATCGAAAAACAGCAGCGTTTCACTTTTATTGTTTTAACAGTCACTTTTTGAGGTTAAAATTTTTGTTTTTTCACTATAACTCCGCGAGTTTTTCACAGATTTTGAAAATTCTTTCACTCCCGGGTGTATCTCGATAGCGCGCACTTTTTAGCGAAAATTTGGTGGTTTTCACTCACTTTTACTATTTTTAGCGATTTTTCGAGCGCGGAGCGGCTTAAAAGTGATCCGGTCGCTGCGGGGGGCGCCGTGTGACTGGTTAGGTTAGGTTAGGTTAGGTTAGGTTAGGTTAGGTTAGGTTAGGTTAGGTTAGGTTAGGTTAGGTTAGGTTAGGTTAGGTTAGGTTAGGTTAGGTTAGGTTAGGTTAGGTTTTTTTTTTTTTTTTTTTTTTTTTTTTTTTTTTTTTTTTTTTTTTTTTTTTTTTTTTTTTTTTTTTTTTTTTTTTTTGTGGCAGGAGTGGGAAATCCCCACGGACACCTCGACTGCCTCACGAGTAGTGAGACAGTCGAGGTAGTGTCGGACTCGAACCGACTAAAAACCACTCCTGCCTTTCCAAGTGTCCCTCTAACATGATCAGAGACCTTAATATCTTTCGTTTTGGCTTAATCATGTAGTTTGGTGGCCGGAGAACCACGTTATGTGCTTTCTTTACTTAATATTATATTGACTTTTATAATAACACTGAAGTGTTTCCTTTTTGATTTTATCTTTTTATTTTTATTTTTCGTATTATTTTATTTTATTTTGAATTGTAATAATATGAACGATTTTATAACTTCTAATGATATTGAAAATTTATTTTGACGAATTTACTATTATTTTTGTGTTTTAATTATGTATCTATTACTTATTTCCTGTAATAACCCTTATATTATTGATGCCCGTATTCAATAGTTTTAATGTATTTGACTTGTTCAGTTATTTTATTTCATTAACATTATTTAAATTTATTGTTTGTTGTCATTTTTAATTTTATTTGTATGATATATAATCCATATATCTAATATATAATTATTTATCATGTATTTTGGCATTGAATGTATAAGTTTGAAATAATTAATCTTGTAGATTTTTTGACGTTTATCAGAGATTTTCCGGATTCGACACAACTTGACAAGCTCACTAGAGTTGACTCACTGTCCAGCATAACTCCAGCCACTTTCTTACGAAAGTGGCTCCAGTTTTTGGTTTCCACTGAGCCAACCCTAGTGGCCTGCTTAATGCGTCTGCTATCTGGTTGTGTCGAGTCAGTCGTCTCTGTGTACGCGGAAGTGGGCGCAGTGACAACTTTAGCAGTATGCAATTGATGCTCTAGCGAATGCGTCCCACTTCCGACGTACCGGGCAATCGTTACTGAATGCATTGTGCTGGTGCTCCCCCAGCTTGGCTCTGGTGCAGTTAATGCACGCCGCTGCTTCGCCGACCTGTCTGACCGGGCAGTCCGCATTGAGGTGTGGGCCACCGCAATGGCTGCACAGATCGGCTGGCTCCGTGCACAAGCGTTTGCCGTGCCCGTATGCCAGGCAGCGGGTACACTGCACCAGAGGCGTCTGATCTTCGACGCGCACTCTCTGGAGGTCAATGCGAAGCTTGCCTCCTTCGAGTGCCCTCCTCCAGATTGCTGGGTTGACACTCAGCACAATGCTATTCACGTGCGGGTTCCTAGTCTTACGTCTGTATTTAATGCTCATTCTGTGGTCCTCGTCCTCGAGGCCGTGAAATATCTCCCGGTTCTGGTTCTTAAGGGCCTTCAGCACTTCATCGTCACTGTGTACCAGCAACACGTCCCTAAGAACCAGAAGCGGGTCTCGATTTTTCACTTCCTCGACGACGAGGTTTTCTCCGGCCGCCTGTAATCGCGCTTTAAGTTTGGTTCTCTCATCCCTAGTAGCGCACCCCATTATAACCCTCTGGTCTTTGGCTTTTCTAACCCTCTCAACGCGCACCCAGCCCTCCTTCGCGTCCGCTGCTTTTCTCACCCTTTCGAGAATTTCGTCCGCCGTATCCATCTCCTGTGTTGAGGAGACGACCACGGAGTGAAGCGTCGTACGCTCCAGGGCCTGAGCCCCGGTGTGGCTCTTAGTGACAGCCGCAACACTCGCGTAGGTGGTCTCCCCAACAGTTTCCCTGCTGGCCAGACTGTCTCGGAGTCTCTCGAGTTTCTCGGAGTTGTCCTTTAACTCCGAGATATGCTCCTTTAGGGTGTTAAGGAGCTCAGCCTGTCCTGCAAGGATTTCGGTGGGGATGGGTTGGGGACTGGGGTCGGCAGCGGGCGCGGAAACCGGTACGGCTGAAGGCGCGAGAGGGGCCCTGTCCCGCTCTGACTCTTTCACCAGCTCAAAAAGCCTGTTTATGGCTTCGAGCACCGCAGTCTTAATCTCGGCCTTGAGGTTGCGAGAGTTGCCCAAGTTGACCTTAGCCTTGCTCAGGCAAGCTCTCGCCTCCGCAGTGCGACTGGGGTACCCGGCCTCAGGCTTCTTGAGCGGGCAAGAGTAATCCGCAGTAGCTAAGCGCGCTGCCGGGACAGCAGAGCCCTCTTGCGTGGCGGAAGGAGATTTGTCTCCGAAGGAGATTCTCCTTCTCGCAATAGCAGACGAAGGCCCCACTTTCTCCGGCGAACGCGATGAGCTACGCGACCTAAGAGTCTTCACGGTGCTGGATGGGGTGCGAAACATGTTAAAAACGGTTTAAAAATATACCCCTGTAGAGAGGAGGTCAATGTAAAAATATCTTTTAAAAACAGAGAGAACAGGACACTTGGTACTTCTGTGTTCCTGTAAAGGGGGTAACACAGAAATATAATAAGAATTTAAGACAAACAAGTAACACAGAAATGAATAATTAAATATTGTCAATTAAAATAACTAAAAAGCCTTAGCAGCTAGGTCAAAATAATAATAAAATGTCGATTTTGAGCCGTTTTACCCTTAAAAACCTATCTTACAGCGAAAAATAGAAAAAACAGAGGTTAGAGAAGCTAAATTGAATGAAATAAAAATATGACTGCCGACCACCCCAGCCTTCCTATACACTATAGGGTGGGTGGGCGGGGATTTTTATTTCGAGCTAGGCCCTCGACCGAGGTGTCCAGAGACGCGTCTCCGCGCGGGCTAGCCGATTATGGAATAAAACTTACTGTCGGTGGAACAAAAATTTTGGGTTTTGGTCAAAAAACCTAGTTTTTGAGCAAAAAATTTCGAAAAACAACCCCCAACCTGAATTTGGGTACACGGATCGCGGACCAAATTTCAGGGATGAAGGATGAGTACTATTGCAACTATAATCTACTGAAACAAAAACAAAAATTTTGAAAACAACGTAGATTTTGACTTTTTAAATTAAAAATTATTAAAAATGTTGATTTTCTAAGGGAAGTTTTTCAAGGGTGCGTAAATTCGGGTGCAAACCGGTCAGGTACTAAGCGGAAGCCTAGTTTTGTCTAAAATAGCTGAAAACAGCTTCAAAATCGGACCCTAAATAAGAAAGATATCGATACTTTTATGTTTTGCTTGTTCCCTTAGGTGGATTTTGGTACTTATAACGTTTCTGAGAAATTGACTAATATGAAAAAACAAACAGTTTTATTTCGAGCTAGGCCCTCGACCGAGGTGTCCAGAGACGCGTCTCCGCGCGGGCTAGCCGATTATGGAATAAAACTTACTGTCGGTGGAACAAAAATTTTGGGTTTTGGTCAAAAAACCTAGTTTTTGAGCAAAAAATTTCGAAAAACAACCCCCAACCTGAATTTGGGTACACGGATCGCGGACCAAATTTCAGGGATGAAGGATGAGTACTATTGCAACTATAATCTACTGAAACAAAAACAAAAATTTTGAAAACAACGTAGATTTTGACTTTTTAAATTAAAAATTATTAAAAATGTTGATTTTCTAAGGGAAGTTTTTCAAGGGTGCGTAAATTCGGGTGCAAACCGGTCAGGTACTAAGCGGAAGCCTAGTTTTGTCTAAAATAGCTGAAAACAGCTTCAAAATCGGACCCTAAATAAGAAAGATATCGATGGTTAGGTTAGGTTAGGTTAGGTTAGGTTAGGTTAGGTTTTTTTTTTTTTTTTTTTTTTTTTTGTTTTGGCAGGAGGGGGAAATCCCCACGGACACCTCGACTGCCTCACAGATTATGAGGCAGTCGAGGTAGTGTCGGACTCGAACCGACTAAAACCACCCTCCTGCTCTGCACGTGTCCCTCTGACGTTGTCAGAGACCTTGTCTGGCGTAGGTAATTTCACTGCTTCCTTTTCGTTTTTAATTATTTGTATTTTAATAGATTTTACTAATTAATTTTGATGAATGCCGAATATGTTAATGTTTTTGTAGTATATAGGTTGTTTTCGTAACGTGTTATTGTTGACTTATTTCGAGATATCTTTTCGTTTTGAAATGTTCATATCTGAAAAAGCATGTTACAACTACGTGACTTTGTTCCTATGAATTACCTTTTCTGCAACTGTTAAGCAGTATTCCAGAAAATGCTTTCTGGTTTTGGTTGCTGACATATAGTTTTTAATATTCACTTTGTTTATGGCTGCTCCTAAATTGTGTTCAGCGTCATATCTTTCTGCTGCAAAGACCGGGCATTCTGTTAGGACGTGAGCGATCGATTCCATTACATTCGGTTCACAGATGCACGATGGGCTCTCCTTACACTTGAATCGGTGCAGGTATTCGGAGAACCCACCGTGCCCCGTCAAAACTTGGGTCAGAATACCAGCTGGTTTGATCTTTTTCACAATCCTGTGGGCTTCAATTGCGTCCGGGAAGAAGATCTTAGTCACCGAGGCTGTTTCGCCGCTCTGATACCGTCGGTTCCATTCGTCGAGCGACCCCGAACGGATCTGCCGCTTGACGAATGAAACCGGGCAGCGGTCATAGTCCGGCCGCTTCCTAGACCGGAGTGCAGCTTCCTTAGCTAGGTGGTCTGCGCGCTCGTTGCCTTTCAGCCCGGCGTGTGCTTTAACCCAGAACAAAGACACATTTTTGCTCTGGGCAAAGGCCGCGCTCACATTTGCTCTAGCCTCCACGGCCAGCGCGTGGAGGGAACCCTGGTTTGTGACTGTTTGCAGAGCCGCTTTCGAGTCGCTGTATACACCGAAGGTTCCCTCTTTACGCTTGAGAATTTCGCGCGTGGCTACGCATATGGCCAGGAGTTCCGCCTGGTAGACCGTGCAGTACGACGGCAAGCTAAGCTTGACAGACTTGAACTCGGCTGCACCGTCCCAAAGTGACAGCGCAGCTCCGACCTTGCCCTCAATCTTGCTGCCGTCGGTAAAAAATCGTACTGCTTGGTTGTTGTGGGTCTCCACAAGGGTCTGATCCTCCAGGCACATGAACTCCATAGCCATATGTTTCGCCGGGTGTGGTGTCTCCGCAAATGCCACCACCCGCTCCACCTCCCTGCCAGCAAGTGCTGGCCGTGGCACTCCCCTCTTTGCCTCGTACAGAGCGGCTGCTTCCTGTATTCGGAGGTCGAGTGGGAGTATCCCAGCCAGCACCAGGGACGCGTTCAGCGAAACGGTGCGGTAAGACTTGCAGAGTTTTTGCGCGAAACCTCGCTGGACCGTGTTGAGGCTTTTCTGCACTCCGATCTTTGTAGCTGCCGGCGCCCATGCGCTCGCCGCGTACAGAATTATAGGCTCCACTGCTGCCGTATAGATGGTGTGGATGATCTCCGGGTGAAGGCCCCAGCTCACTTTCGCCGCTCGTGCCAGCTGTTTGTAGATATTGACAGCCTTCCGGCAAACGTTGGCGACGTGGGAGTTGAAAGTGAGCTGGTGGTCGACGGTGAGCCCCAGCACCTTGATTTCCTTAGACATGCCAATGCCTACCCCGGCCATGCTCAGGAGCGGGACATCGTACTTAAGCTTTTTGGTGATCACCATTGCACAAGTTTTTTGTGGTGCAAACTTTAGCTTGTTTCCGATGCCCCACACCCGAACATACTCGAGGGCGGCATTGGCCTGCGTCTGGACTTCCAAGGCTGTGTCACCGTCGAAGATCATGACAACATCATCGGCGAACGCTTGGCAGTGGTCACCCCTCGCCTCCAGTCCCTTCAGTAGGGGATCCAGGATCAGGTTCCACAGGATCGGACCGCCAATGGATCCCTGCACACACCCCTTGCTGGTGTCCCTTTGACACTCGGCTCCTGCGTACCTTACGCGGACACTCCTACCAGTCAAATAGCTGTCTAGCAACCTTCTTAGGTTCACCGGGCACTTTTCCTCAGCCAGTCTGGTCCTGATGGCCGGCCACCATGCGCTATCGAAGGCTCCCTCTATATCCAATGACACAACAGTGATCAGCTTCTTTTCACTTAGCTTCCCTTTGATATGTTGTATCATTGAGTAGAGGGAGTCCTCGGTGCTCTTCTGGGGCATGAAACCAAACTGGCGAGTACTGAACCGCGGGATCAGGTGCCACTTTAACCTTGCTACGAGCATCTTCTCGAGCGTTTTGCCTAGGACTGGTAGGAGGCCGATCGGCCTGTATGATTTAGGGGTGGTGTAGGAGTCTTTGCCGGGCTTTCGGAGGACTACCACCGTGGCCACTTTCCAGGCCTCAGGGAAGTGTCCGTGCTCCAGGCACTTGTTGGCCAGTGCAAGGAACGTCCCTGGGTCCCGGGAAATAGCTTGAGCGCAGATGTCGGCTGTGAGACCGTCTGCCCCGGGCGCCTTCTTGGGGTTGAAACTTTCCACCGCGGTTTTCAGCTCCAGATGTGTAAACGGTGGGTCATGGTTTTCATCATGCGCCCACTCGTTTACACGATTGGCCGCTTCTCTTGTCCGACGGTGGTGTTCGGTTTCTCCCACTTCTAGGTCTTCGGGGTAGAAGGTCTCAGCCAGCAGCAGAGCCGACTCTTGTGCGCTCAGTGGCACCCCATCTTTGACCAACGGCAAGTCCTCCTGTCTTTTGGCGGTCCGTCCTATGACCCTATAGATCCCCTCCCAAACTCCCTCCCGGTCCTGCTTCTCGCAGAACCCCTTCCAGCCCTCCGTCTGCGCCTTTTTTGCTAGGGACTCGTACTTTTCTTTTGCAAGCAGGTACTCATCGACGACTTTTTGTCTCCGGACGCGTGCAGCGCATCGAATGCGGCGTCTCCGAGTATTCACCTCCGACATCAGCTCGGCGAGCTTTTTGGACCACCACGGTATCGTAAGTTGTTCACTGTGCCTAATATTTGCCAAAGTTTCTTCACAGGTTCCTGTAATGGTAGATATGAAATTGTTAATGCTAAGTTCTAAATCTGTTTTATTATTTATTTGACTAATTGTTTCTGAATTTAAATTAACCTGGGCTTTTAATTGGGCCAATTTCTCATGAAATTGGCTCCAATTTGCCTTTTTAGTGTTATATTTTCTAGTGGTTCTAAAGATATTGGTTCCTTTGGCTTTTTGGAGGTTAATTTTGAAGACGATACCGTTGTGGTCCGAGCTCGTCATGCCTTCATCGACCCGCCAGTCCTCCACCAAGTCCAGCAGCTCCGTCGAGCAAAAAGTGACATCAACGAAGCTGCTGTACAAGGTGTTGCCTCTGACGGTGTCGAAAGTCGGGGTGTTGCCGACGTTGAGTACCTGCATGCTCATATCTTCCAGGGTTCCGGACAGGTCCTCTCCCTTGCTGTCAGTCACCAGGCTACCCCACCAGGTGCTCTTGGCGTTGGCGTCACCGCCCATGAGTATCCTAGTGGGGCTTATTTCCTTGCGAATCTGCAGAAGCTGCTCCAGGTATGGCTGTATGGGGCGGTCTGGTTCAAAGTAGAAAGAGACTACTGCGATTTCCCAGGCGCTGGTACGGATCCTCACCACCACGATGTTGTTGGTAGTGAGTTTCGGACACTGTGTCACGTCGAGATCGTGATCGAAGACGGCTATTGCCGCCTTCACAGTTCCATCTCCTTGTTCAGCGCACTGGTAGACTCTCGCTCCCCGGTAGTCTCTCATCCTTTTAACCCCACCCACATATGGCTCCTGGAGCAGTGCGAACGCAACCCTCCGCTCACTTGCCACAATCATAAGCTCTTGGGTTGCTAAGTTCTTTCTCTGCAGATTTGCTTGGATCACCTGGTAACTCTTGTGAGCACTCGGGTGTGTTCGGGAATCCCTGGACGAGTCCCTGCTGGTTGTTTCCGCTGGCTGGCCCTTAGCAATACGCCACCGACAGCCGCGCCAATGCGTCCCACTTAACGCGAATTGGGCACGTGCTGTCGAAGGCGTTGTGCTCGGTCCCGTCCAGCTTTGCTAAGGCGCAGTTTCTGCACTTGGGAGGTTCAGCAGCTATCCGTGAGGGGCAGTCGGCTCTCAGATGAGGGTCACCACAGTGTGTGCAGAGGTCGGCGGGTTCCGTGCACAGTTTGCGACCGTGGCCGAAACGCAAGCAGCGGGTGCACTGGATCAGCGGAGACTGGTCCTGCACCCGCACCCGTTGCAAGTCGATGTGCACTCGACCCGCCGTTGTTAGGCTCTGCCACACCGACGGAGACACCTGCAGGATGATGTGGCTCATGTGAGGGTTCCGTGTCCTGCGACGGTACTTCACCCCCATCCTCACTTCATCTGCAGGTAAGTCCCCGATCAGGTGAGCGTTCTGGCGCTTTAACGCGTCGGTGACCTCCTCATCTGTGTGGCAGGAAAGTACATCCATCATGATGATGAGCGGATCCTTATTCTTGACCTCTTCCACCACGAGGTTCCCTGCCTTTCTGATCCGCTCAGCCACCCGTGACTGCTCCTCCTTGGTCCTGAAGCCAATTACGACCTTTTGGTCCCTCACCTTCCTCAGCCTGTCCACCCTAGTTCCCTCGTTTCTGGCGTCTATTGCCGTCCTTAGCTTCGCAATCACCTCTTCCCCGGTGTCCTTGTCATCAACAGATGACACAACCACCGAGTGAAGGGGCTCTTGGAGTTTCTGCTTTGGGACAGCAGCAGCCATTTCCGCGAACGAGGGTCCCTGGCCGGCGACAAAGCGTGGGGCCTGCTGGAGGTGCTCCGACAGAGCCCGTGTATGCAGCTGGCACTCCTCCAGCGCTTGTTTGTGCTGCTGGAGGTTCTCCGTGAGCTGCTTCATGAGCTCCGCCGTTGCGCCCGAGGTCGGATTCAGGTCCCTGGGGGCTTTTTCAGGTTCGACCGCCTCTGCTGCACCCTTCCCTCTTTCTCTTTCTCCCTCTTTGACAAGCTGATAAAGTCTCTCGACAGCTTTGTACAACCCGTCCTTGATCTCTCTCTTAAGGTTTCGGGAGCTGTCCAGATTGATTTTGGCACTGGTGAGACACGCCTTGGCCTCCGTGGTTCTATTTATATACCTCACGGGTGGCACTTCACGAGGCGAGTTCTCCAATGCTCTAGGAGACTTTATCTGCTGCGATGTTGCCAGCTTTTGCTTAGACTTGGGAGGAGTAGGCATGTCAGTCTTTTGTGGGGGAGTGGGCACGGGTGTAGTTTTTGGTGTTAAATTTTGCGGTTGCCCTGCTTTCAGTGTCTCCGCTTCCCACTCTCCGACACTGCGCCTCACTGAGGGCCCCGCTTGTGCTGGGCATGCTTCCTCCACACCCAAGCTTTCGACCGCAGCTTTCGGCTTCATAACAGGGGTTCTAATGCCAAACATGATTTAATAAAAGGACAAATTTGTCAGAGGACACGTAAGTAATACTGAATCCCTGTAAAGGGGGGATCCAGATGAAATAAATAATCAAGTAACCTAACTGAATCCCTGTAAAGTGGAGATCAGCCGGTAAAATACAATAAAATACTTAATTAAAATGAATTAGTTCGTAAAAAATTTAATTATTTTGAGTCTTAAAACTATGGTCTTGCCAAAAAGGCTTGTCAAAATTAAAAATTTGTGGTCAGAACCCTGCAGATAATTAATAAACAAGCTAAAAATAAAATAAAATATTTTGCCACCTGTTTCCTCTCTTCCTTCCTATATACAATGGGTGGGTGGGCGGGGATTTTTTATTTTGAGCTAGACCCTCGACCGAGGTGTCCAGGGACGCGTCTCCGCGCGGGCTAGCCGATTATGAAATAAAACTTATTGTCGGTTGAACAAAAATTTTGAGTTATGGTCCAAAAACGTGGTTTTTAAGGAAAAAAATTCGAAAATCAACCCCCAACCTGAATTCGGGTACACGGATCGCGGACCAAATTTCAGGGATGAAGGATGAGTACTATTGCAACTATAATCTACTGAAACAAAAACAAAAATTTTGAAAACAACGTAGATTTTGACTTTTTAAAATGAAAATTATTAAAAATATGGGTTTTCTAAGGGAAGTTTTTTAAGGGTGCTTGCGGCAGGGTGCAAAATGGTCAGTTACTAAGCGGTTGCCTAGTTTAGTCTAAAATAGCTGAAAACAGCTTCAAAATCGGACCCTAAATAAAAAAGTTATCGATGGGTTAGGTTAGGTTAGGTTAGGTTAGGTTAGGTTAGGTTAGGTTAGGTTAGGTTTTTTTTTTTTTTTTTTTTTTTTTTTTTTTTGTGGCAGTAGTGGGAAATCCCCACGGACACCTCGACTGCCTCACGAGTAGTGAGACAGTCGAGGTAGTGTCGGACTCGAACCGACTAAAAACCACTCCTGCCTTTCCAAGTGTCCCTCTAACATAATCAGAGACCTTTATACCTGGTTTTTTGGCTTGATTATGTGCATTGGTGGCCGGAGAACCACATTTAGCGCGTTTTCTTTCACATTTTTATTTTTTGCTAAAAAGTAAAGCTCTAGTTTATGTTCATAATATCGACACCTCTGGGCTCAAAGGTCGTAAAGGACATTTTGGCGAAAATGACTTTTTAATACAGTTTTACTAATTTTTTAATTCTCTATCGATCTGTATATTCCGTTTTACGAAATTCGCAAAAAAAATGCCTTTACGACCCACATAATTTAAGACGTTAAACAAAATGTACCGTTAAAATATAGAAGTAAATAACACTTAGTTACCAGAGCGAACTCATTTTGGTAGTAAAGCAAAATAAAAAAACAACTTTTGGGGTTAAATAAATTAAAAATGTCAATTGTCCTTTACCTCCTTTGGTGGTAATATAAGTCATTTTAAAAATTTTGATGTAAAGGGCATCTTCTTTGCAAATTGCCCTTTACACCCTTACAAGTTAAAATAAAGGAACATAAAGTGTCCTTTACTACCTAGTTTCTTTTCAATTATGTGCTTCCACTAAGGGCGTATTATAAATTTAAGTGAGAAATTGTCCCATAAATCCTAGAATATTCCGAATTTAATCTCAACCTACCAACTTAAAATTAAACAAAACTATGAACTCACGATCTCGTAATATGTAGGTAGGTATTAATAAACCGATTATCATCAAAATTACAAGGATTTTTACCCTACCTTATTAAAATGACTCTAATACATGTGTATTCAACAAATAATATCACATACATGGCTCATGAGGGTGCTAGAGTCGTATAAAGTTAATGCAACTCTACGCACCTTCCTGATCTCGTGTATGAGGCAATGGGGTACAGTCCTTCGCTATCCAGGATGTCGGCAGATTCAGAGAAATATTGAACCGATAAGGATAGAGCGAGGTATATTCCAGGGCGATAGTTTGAGTCCACTTTGGTTCTGCTTAGCCTTGAATCCTCTAAGCACCATGCTGGAGAATTCAGGTCTGGACTATTGATTGAGGAGAAGTGGGCATTTTATATCTTACCTTCTTTACCGAAACCTACAAGTACTTGGGGATGTCGGAAGCGCTGGGCATCAATGTTGCTAACGCAACGTTGCTGAAGCAATCGTTGAAGGAGCGCTTCTTTGGCCGCCTGAGAAAAGTATTTAATAGGCTTTTATCAGGCGGAAACTGGCATGATCCAACCGTTGAAAGCACGCACCTTGGTGCGTGCTTTCAACGGTTGGGTCATGCCGGTTTTAAAGTACTCTTTCGGCAAACTCAAATGGACTCAAACAGAACTGGACGCCTTGGATAGGAAGGTCCGAACATTGTTAACGGCATTTCGTATGCATCACCTACGTTATGAGACTGTATATCCCGCGGAGTTGTGGAGGTCGAGGCTTTTTAAATACCAAGACTCCACAATCGCGAGATATGCAGTCTCAGGGAATATTTCCTAGAAACCGACGTGGGAATGCATCGGGATGTGGTTGCAGTGGCAAAGGCCTCACTCCGCTCTCCTTGGCTAAAGAGAACAGACGCAAATCTGTAGTGCTTGACACTAATGACCGCAAGGAGGTATGGCACAGTAAGGAGCTTCACGGACGCTTTTTCCGAGCCCTACATGAACCCGATGTAGATCAATCAGCGTCCGTAGCCTGGCTACGTTCCGGGGATCTCTTTGGAGAAACCGAAGGTTTTATCTGTGCAATTATGGATGAAGTTATGATGACAAATAACTACCGGAGATTTATTGTGAAGGACGGCACGATTGACAAATGTCGGGCATGCCACCGTCCGGGTGAATCAATTCGACACATTATCTCCAGTTGTTCTCGTCTAGCTAACTGAGAGCACTTACATAGACACATCCTTGTAGCCAGGATTATCCATCAGCAACTTGCTCTAAAATATAACCTTGTGGAATCGGAAGGTCCGTACTACAGGTATGCGCCCGACCCAGTACTCGAATATGGCAATATCACATTGTACTGGGATCGATCCATCATCACTGACAGGACTATTGTTGCCAACAAGCCTGATATAGTGGTGGTGGATCGATCAGAGCGGCGCGCAATGATTGTTGACACATAACAGTCCCGCATGGGACTGCATGCAGCATGGGAGGCTTTCACGAGGTTCTCATCCTCGTGAAAGCCGAGAAAGATAAGTAAATCAAGTCTATTGACTTGACTCGCGAGGTTGTCGACATGTGGGATGTGGACTCAGGGATCATTGTGCCGATAGTCATATCTGCCAATGGCTTAATTGCTAAGAGCCTCGACTAATACCTGAGGAGGCTCTCGTTAGGCAGCTGGATCAAAGGTTTGATACAGAACGCGGTACTCCTGGACACGGCTCGTATTGTTAGGAGGTTCCTTTCTCTGGAACCCTGACCGCCGGTAGCTTGGATCCTGTCCCCGATACCGGTGGTCTACAATTTTTTTTAATGTTTTTTTTTTATTAAGAAATATTTAATAATGTAATTGGATGTAAAAAAAATGAACATAAAAATATAATAAATACATACAATTACGTGATCCATTTAATTATTAAGTTTAATTATCAATTAATCCTTTTAGAATACCTTAGCGGGTGATCCTTTAGAACCTAAAAAATATTGCACTTGTCCATTATTTCCATACTTTGATTAATTTTCCACAGTAAAGTAGATTTACGCCCTAAACTAAAACCATAAGATGAAAATTTTAGGGGGGTAAAGGACATTTATTTTTAAATTTGTGGTCGTAAAGGAAATCTATCTCGACAAATAAAGCATTAGGGTAAAATTGTAATACTGCTCAAGAAAGTACTATGAATTCTAAGCACTTTCCCAAAGTTTCATTTAAATAGCTCAAGAAACAAAAAAGTTACAGTAAAAATACGATTTTATTTTGAGTTTTTTGCTTCTCCTGAAAAGTTGCATTTTGTCCTTTACGACCTTTGAGCCCAGAGGTGTCGATATGTAAATACCATTTTATTTATTTATAGCAATTTGTTATATGTACAATTTTATGACTGTTTTAACATCTTTTGACTCTTTAATGAAAAATTTTTTATCATTATATATATTGTTTTATGTATTTCTTGCTTAGTTTTCCATTTTTATTCATTTTGTTGCTACCCCTTATATTTATGCCCGTTCCTTATAGTTTTTCATATATGCTACTAATCATACTATTTATATATATATTACTTCTTAATTTATTTTATTTATTTACTTACAATATTTTAATTTTGTTATTTGTATTTTAGCATTATTTATTTGATAGTCAATATATATATTCAATATATAATCTTTTATCAAACTTTTTTAAAACTATTTGTTATAATATCATTGATTAATATTTTAGATTTTGAACAGTCGATTTTTCCTGATTTGACACAACTTGACAAGCTCACTAGAGTTGACCCACTGCCCAGTAAAACTCCAGTCACTTTCTTACGAAAGCGACTCCAGTTCCCGATCTCCATTGAGCCAACCCCAGCGGCCCGCTCAATGCGTCTGCAATCTGGTTGTGTCAAATCAGCCATCTCTGTGTACGCAGAAGTGGGCACATCGACAACTTTAGCAATATGCAATTGATGCTCTAGCGAATGCGTCCCACTTCCGACGTACCGGGCAATCGTTGCTGAATGCATTGTGCTGGTGCTCCCCCAGCTTGGCTCTGGTGCAGTTAACGCACGCCGCTGCTTCGCCGACCTGTCTGACCGGGCAGTCCGCATTGAGGTGTGGGCCACCGCAATGGCTGCACAGATCGGCTGGCTCCGTGCACAAGCGTTTGCCGTGCCCGTATGCCAGGCAGCGGGTACACTGCACCAGAGGCGTCTGATCTTCGACGCGCACTCTCTGGAGGTCAATCCGAAGTTTGCCCCCTTCGAGTGCCCTCCTCCAGATTGCTGGGTTGACACTCAGCACAATGCTACTCACATGGGGGTTTCGCGTCTTTCGCCGATATTTAATTATCATTCTGTGGTCCTCGTCCTCGAGGCCGTGGAAAATCTCCCGGTTCTGGTTCTTAAGAGCCTTCAGCACTTCTTCGTCACTGTGCACTATCAGCACGTCCCTAAGAACCAGAAGCGGGTCTCGATTTTTTACTTCCTCGACGACGAGGTTTTCTCCGGCCGCCTGTAAGCGCTGCTTCAGTTTCGTCCTCTCCTCCATCGTCGCGCACCCCATTATGACCTTTTGGTCTCGCGCCTTTCTGACCCTTTCAACGCGCACCCAGCCCTCCTTCGCGTCCGCCGCTTTCCTCACCCTTTCGAGGATTTCGTCCGCCGTATCCATCTCCTGTGCTGAAGAGACGACCACGGAGTGAAGCGTCGTACGCTCCAGGGCCTGAGCCCCGGTGTGGCTCTTAGTGACAGCCGCAACACTCGCGTAGGTGGTCTCTCCAACAGTTTCCCTGCTGGCCAGACTGTCTCGGAGTCTCTCGAGTTTCTCGGAGTTGTCCTTTAACTCCGAGATATGCTCCTTTAGGGTGTTGAGAAGCTCAGTCTGGCCAGCAAGAATTTCGGTGGAGATGGGTTGTGGACTGGGGTCGGCAGTGGGCGCGGATACCGGTACGGCCGGGGGCACGAGAGGGGCCTTGTCCCGCTCAGACTCCTTCACCAGCTCGAAGAGCCTGTTTATGGCTTCGAGCACCGCAGTCTTAATTTCGGCCTTGAGGTTGCGAGAGTTGCCCAAGTTGACCTTAGCCTTGCTCAGGCAAGCTCTCGCCTCCGCAGTGCGACTGGGGTACCCGGCCTCAGGCTTCTTGAGCGGGCGAGAGTAATCCGCAGTAGCTAAGCGCGCTGCCGGGACAGCAGAGCCCTCTTGCGTGGCGGAAGGAGATTTGTCTCCGAAGGAGATTCTCCTTCTCGCAATAGCAGACGAAGGCCCCACCTTCTCCGGCGAACGCGATGAGCTACGGGACCTAAGAGTCTTCACGGTGCTGGATGGGGTGCGAAACATGTTTAAAACGGTTAAATTGCCCCTGTAGAGAGGAGGTCAAAGTAAAAATATCTTTTAAAAACAGAGAGAACAGGACACTTGGTACTTCTGTGTCCCTGTAAAGGGGGGTAACACAGAAATATAATAAGAATTTAAAGACAAAACAAGTAACACAAAGTTGTATAATTAATTAATTATTGTCAATTAAATAACTAAAAAAGCCTTCGCAGCAAGGTCAATATAATAATAAAATTCCGATTTTGAGCGCTTTTAACCCTTAAAACCCTATCTAAAACCGAAAAACAGATAAAACAAAAGTATGAGAAGCTAAATTCAACGAAACAAAATAATCGTTACCGACCACCCCAGCCTTCCTATACACTATAGGGTGGGTGGGCGGGGATTTTTATTTCGAGCTAGGCCCTCGACCGAGGTGTCCAGAGACGCGTCTCCGCGCGGGCTAGCCGATTATGGAATAAAACTTACTGTGGTAAGAACAAAAATTTTGGGTTTTGGTCAAAAAACCTAGTTTTTGAGCAAAAAATTTCGAAAAACAACCCCCAACCTGAATTCGGGTACACGGATCGCGGACCAAATTTCAGGGATGAAGGATGAGTACTATTGCAACTATAATCTACTGAAACAAAAACAAAAATTTTGAAAACAACGTAGATTTTGACTTTTTAAAATGAAAATTATTAAAAATGTGAGTTTTCTAAGGGAAGTTTTTTAAGGGTGCGTTCAAATGGGTTCAAACCGGTCAGGTACTAAGCGGAAGCCTAGTTTTGTCTAAAATAGCTGAAAACAGCTTCAAAATCGGACCCTAAATAAGAAAGATATCGATACTTTTATGTTTTGCTTGTTCCCTTAGGTGGATTTTGGTACTTATAACGTTTCTGAGAAATTGACTAATATGAAAAAACAAACAGTTTTATTTCGAGCTAGGCCCTCGACCGAGGTGTCCAGAGACGCGTCTCCGCGCGGGCTAGCCGATTATGGAATAAAACTTACTGTGGTAAGAACAAAAATTTTGGGTTTTGGTCAAAAAACCTAGTTTTTGAGCAAAAAATTTCGAAAAACAACCCCCAACCTGAATTCGGGTACACGGATCGCGGACCAAATTTCAGGGATGAAGGATGAGTACTATTGCAACTATAATCTACTGAAACAAAAACAAAAATTTTGAAAACAACGTAGATTTTGACTTTTTAAAATGAAAATTATTAAAAATGTGAGTTTTCTAAGGGAAGTTTTTTAAGGGTGCGTTCAAATGGGTTCAAACCGGTCAGGTACTAAGCGGAAGCCTAGTTTTGTCTAAAATAGCTGAAAACAGCTTCAAAATCGGACCCTAAATAAGAAAGATATCGATACTTTTATGTTTTGCTTGTTCCCTTTTTTTTTTTTTTTTTTTTTTTTTTTTCGGGTGGGAAATCATCCAATGACTTCCCCCGCTCTGGGTGGAGCGGGGGGGCATGTCAGACTTGTACTGACTAAAACCCACCCATGTTTCTTCTATTGCCCTTTACGTTCCGAGGCCGCGGTATCTCTTTCGAACAACCCGCAACCCCGGCAGGCAGAGGCTCTGGCAAGCCCCTCTGCTTTGCTGACTCTCTTTGAGGCGCGCGTGAAACACGAACGCGCCGTCGACACGGCCTGTCGTCAATCGACGGACGGACGGTGAACTACCCATTGCTCACCGCCCACAGGCCCGCATCTACGGTGGCCGGAAGTCGTCTCGCGGCGCCCGGCGCCATGGGCGTCTCCCGCGGCGGCTGGGTTGGGCAGATGTTCTCTCCCGCAAACGCCCGGCCACCTCCTTCGCTAGCATTACTGCTTCGCAGAAGGTGGTGACCGCTTCCCATTCCCTCTCGCTCCGGACCATGGCCTGAACCAGGGCCGGACGCGAGAGATCGCCGCCGCCGATCGCCTCTACGAGGGCACGGCGGTGCTCCGCCCAAGCCGGGCAGATCGCCACTGTGTGCTCCACCGTGTCCTCCGGGCGATCGTCACAATGGTGACACCCGGGCGCTTCCTCCCGCCCGATGATGTGCAGGAACCTCCCGAAACTTCCGTGTCCGGTGAGGACCTGCGTCAGGCGGTAGGTGAGGACGCCATGACGCCTCTCCAGCCACTCCTCAAAGAGGGGACTTAC
Organism: Ochropleura leucogaster; assembly: GCA_958449745.1. Classification (NCBI taxonomy): domain Eukaryota; kingdom Metazoa; phylum Arthropoda; class Insecta; order Lepidoptera; family Noctuidae; genus Ochropleura; species Ochropleura leucogaster. Next base: position 24,566,132 of record OY288200.1, read on the forward strand.
CGCCACTATTGTAGCGTGCCCTGCACGGGGTTGCGACAGTCGCTCTCTCCATGCCACCATGAGATCGCACCGGAGGTCTGCCCGCCGAGCGGCAACTTGCCGCGGCAGTGGGTTTTCCCCCCGGTGTAGTGCCTCCGCGCGCCACTCAAACAGGCGCGCGAGGACTATCGCCTCCAGATCCCACGGTGGCAGTCCGGCAAGGAGGCTTGCTGCCTCGCCGGAGATCGTGCGGTAGCCCCGGACAAGCCGTATGGCCACCACCCTTTGGGGCGCGTTCAGATAGTGGGCGGCGCGCCGCCCTAAAGAACGCGCCCATACTGGGGCCCCGTAAAGGGCCATGGACCGCACGACTCCGGCATAGAGCCTACGGCAGGAGGCGTTTGGCCCCTTGAGGTTGGGCAGGAGCCGCTTGAAAGCAGCCCCCGTCCGCTCGAGCTTGGGAGCCAAACGTCGGAAGTGTTCGACGAAGTTCCACCGGCTGTCGAGGACGATTCCCAGGTACTTCATCGTCGACCCGACGCCGATGCGAACCCCTCCTACCGTCAACTGGGATCCCGACGGTGGCGTGTTTCCGCGGCCATGAAAAACCATGGCCTCGGATTTGTGCAAGGCCACCTCGAGACCCAGTAGCCGGATCCTCTCCGCGACTATCGCAACCCCGCGTGTCACATTGTCGGCCGCCGCCTGGTGCGACCCCCCCTGAGCCAGGACGAGCGTGTCGTCAGCGTAACAAACTACACTGACGCCGCTGGGGAGGTCGGCGCGCAGCACCCAGTCGTAGCCGATGTCCCACAGGAGCGGCCCCAAGACCGATCCCTGTGGGACACCGCACGACATCTCTCGCCGGTTCCACTCTCCAGAGCGACCGGGGTATATGACGGCCCTGTCCGTCAGATATGCCCCGACCACACGACGAAGATAGGTCGGCATCCGGTGGTATTGGAGTGCCTCCCTGATGCAGCCCCAGGGCATGGTGTTAAACGCGTTAGCGATGTCGAGAGACACCGCCACGACAACCCCACCCCTGGACACTGCAGCCCCCGTCGTAAGGGCTCTCACGCGCATGATGGCGTCCACCGTCGAGCGCCCCTTGCGGAAACCATACTGGTGCTCCGCAAGATCCGGCCCCGTCCCCACAAGGTGCCCGACGAGGCGGTTTGCAATTACTCTTTCAAAGAGCTTGCCCACCTCGTCGAGCAGCACAATGGGCCGGAATGCGGACGGAGAGTCCGCAGGGCGCCCCGGCTTCTGAATGAGGACCAGCTTCCCCGTCTTCCAACGAAGTGGGAACTGGCCTCTCTCCAAGCATGCGCTTAGGAGCCCTAGTAGTCGGGGCCCGAGAGCCTCCAGGGCCAGGACCCAGGCTTTGCCATGCAAGCCGTCGGGTCCCGGGGCGGTGTTTTTGGCTTTCAGCCTGCCCACCGCCGCTCTCAGATCCACCCCAGTCACCTCCGGAACGTCGTCGTCGTCGTTGTCCTCGTGGTCCGCTTGTGGCACCGCAAGCGGCGGAGCCATGGGCGGAGGAGCATGCTCCCCTCGCGAAGGGAACAGAGCGCTCACCACATCCTCAACTAGTTGGGGCCGGAGACTCTGCGTCAGCGGGGGGGCCCTGGTGCGGAGTTTATCCCGCACCATCTTGTATGGGCGCCCCCACGGATCCCCGTCCAGAGACTCCAGCATCTCCTCGCGGGCCAGATCCTTGGCCCGCAAGACACCTTCTAGGAGGGCGGTCTTCGCCGCTCTGTACCCCTCATACAGCTCCGCCTCGATGGCTGCCGCATCTGGTGTTCTGATGCGGAGCCTGCGGTGCCTGGCGTACCGGTGTCGCGCAGCGACGCATGCCTCTCGCAGTGCCGTCAGCTCGCGCGACCACCAGTACACCTGACGCCGGGCGCTTCCAGACCGGACTCGGGGCATTGCCACGTCACAGATCTCAGACATGGCCTCCTGGAACCAGTCCGCCTCGTGGTTAGTGTCGGCAGGCCTGTCCGGTGATGACACCCAGGCCTGCACGATCGAGGCTTCCAGGAGGAGCTCCCGGTCCAGCTGTTTCAGCGCCCAACGCGGACCACTCGGGGCCTGTAGGACCGGCGCGCTGGAGGTCTGGGTGGAGACGTCGAGCCGGATATACCGGTGATCGGAGTAGGTCTCCACCTCCTCCATGACGCGCCAGTCGACGACACGCGGCGACAGAGCGGGGCTAGCGAACGAAATGTCCACCACAGACTCGCCCCGCATCCGCACACACGTGGGGACAGAACCCCGATTTAGGACGACCAGGCCTGTCTCCAGTGCCCAGTCCTCCACCATCCTTCCCCGCACATCCGTGTAGCGAGAACCCCAAGCCAAGTTCTTGGCGTTGAAGTCCCCGAGCACTAGCACGGGGAGGGAGGGGTTACCGACGACGACGGTCAACTCCCTCAGGGAGTTGTGGAACTCGGCGAGAGTTCGGCTCGGGGAAAAGTAGACACCCGCTACGACTATATCCCCGAACCGGGCTGCGACGCACCCCTGACCCTTCCTGACACCCTCGAAGGACGGGGTACCGGCGGCGGCCGACGAGATGATGGTCACTGAGCCGCTCAGGTCCTCAACCCAGTCGTCCCTGGGGAGGACAAAGTACGGCTCAGAGACCACGGCGATATGAATCGACCACTGCGCCATGCTCTGGAGCAGGAGATCCTGAGCGCAGGCACAGTGGTTGATATTCGCCTGTAGGAGGCGTAATGGGGCCGTTATTGGCACTCCATTACAGCCCCCTCCTGGACCCCTTGTGAGGGTCCGGCTGCCACCGCTGTGGCGATAGCGGTGACGCTGTTGGCGGCGGCGGCAGCAGCGGCGTCAGTGGCAGCGGCTGTGGCGGCGGCGTTGGTGGTGGTGGTCGCGGAGGACCTTCCCTTGCCCCTGGTTTTTGCTGGTGGTGCGCAGGCCTTGCCTCCCGCCCGGTGATCGGCCGGCCTGGCCGCCGTCGCACATGCGTCACAGTGCGGCGGGGCGTCGCAGGTCGCGGCCTTGTGACCGGGCTGGCCGCAGCGGAAGCACAGTCGGCTGCGGTCCACCTCCGAGCACTTGACTGCCACGTGGTGACCCACGTGGCAGCGGAAGCACCTCAGAGGTCTGGGCTCTAGCAGTTTCACCTGCGCAGATACCCAGCCCACCAAGAGCCTTCGGCCCTCCACGATTGTTTTGGCCGCCGCCACGGGGCAGCTAACCGTTACGGTTCGCATGCCCCCGAAGTCAGGACGCACGGTGCCCACTGCCTTCACCTGGTCGGCAGGGCACCCACCAGTCCTGACGACGGCAGCCACCACCTCCTCTTCCACCACGGAGTCGTCCAGGCCTGAGATGCGCAGACTTGCGCACTTGACGGGCCTGGACACTCGGGCCTCGTCCGCATCTAGGGACGCCCTGAGCTTTTCAGCCAGGGCGTCGGCGGACGAGTTGCTTGTTGCACCGGGAATCTCCAGCATCCGCGCCCCAGTCGCTGTGACTTTGAGCCGGAGTCCCCCGGTGATCCCGAGCTCCTCTAGGTTTACCGCCGCCTTTGCCTTTGAGAGCACGTCGCGGTAGGTGACGCCCCTTTTCTCCGCGTCCGGCTGCAGTGTGACCACCACAGCCGCGGTCTTTGGGGCGCGAAGCCTAGCCGCGACGTTTCGCCGCTGCTTCTGCGCCTTCTTGTGGGCAGCCTTGGCCGCCTTGCGCTTCCTCTTTTTCTGCCCGACCACTTCCCATCCGGCTTCGGCCGTCTGGGGTTCAGGTGGTGGGGCGATGGTGGTGGTGGTGGTGGCAGGCGCAGGTGCCTTTGCCGCTCTGCCTCTCCGTCCCGCTTTCTTAGCCGGCGCCGGGTTTGCCGGAACCGGTTTCGCCGTGGCCTGCGCCGGTCTCGGCGCGGCCCGCGCCGGTTTTGCCGGGGGCGGTCCGGCAGGGACCGACGCGGGTTTCACCGGAGCCGGCTTTGCAGGGGCGGACGCGGGCTTTGCCTTATTCTGGCGTGGAGGGGCTGTCGGAGTCCTGCAGCTGGGCCGGCCTGATGACTTCGGTCCAGCGGCAACAGCCGAGTACGAGGCCGACCCCGGGCCCCCTTTTGCCGTTCCCGTGGCCTCGCCTGCTGTGGCTGGACCCTTGCTTGCCGCCAAGGGAGGACGCAGAACTATGCCCTCCAGGACGGAAAACCGCGCCTGAAAGGCAGCCATCTCTTGCCGAACCAGGTTAAGAACCCGATCATCAACCGGAACGGCATGGCTCTCCGTCTGCTGCCCCCCCATGGGTGTTTCGGGGGACCTCCTTCCCTGAAGACCAGCCAGATCCGCCTGGAGCTTCCGGTTCTCCTCTAAGAGGAGCTCCGTGGCGGCTGTCAGGCGGGCCACCTCCGCCCGCAGTTGGGCCACCTCGTCCGACGCAGGAGGGGGCGCAAAGCTGGCTTCTGCTGCCGCAATTATGGTAGCCGCGGCCGTGCCCACGGCCTTAAATTTGGTGGACTTCTTAATTTTGTAGGCCACGTCCTTGACCGCGGCCTCCACTGCCTCCGCAAACCTGGCCTTACGCTCCTGGTTGGAGCCGCCATCTGCACTTGCCTCCACGCTTGGGGAGACCTCCTCAGGGTCGGAATCGTCCGGGGGCCCCCCAGACTCACCAGCCTTCTGGGTCAGAGGGCCCTCGCCCTTGCCTCGGCCACGGCCACGCACTCCACCGCGCTCGCGCACTCCACCGCGCTTGCTAGTGGGGATCTTGCGTGCCGAAGCCAGCTCCCCTTCGGTGGTCGACCCCTGGTCGTCCACCTGCCTGGGCCGCTTGAGGTAGGACTTAGCGTCCGCCCTCGTAGCAGCTCCGGCCCTTTCGCGGCGGGAGCTCGCTGAGCTTCCCGCGCTCACCACACTCGATGCGGTGTCGGACTCGCACCCCGCATTCATGACCTCCCTCTCTTCGTCACCCGATTCTCGGTCGGGCACCTGACAAGAGGTCAGGTCTTCGACAGACCGTGACCTAGTGGAGCCTCCTCGGCTCTTGTTGCCAATGGCAAGCGGAAGATGCTTGTTAGCCCCCCCAGAGTACGAAGGGCTTGACGGCCCCGAAGGAACCGTGGCGGACTCCCCAACTGCTAAGCAGCTGGTACCGCCCTGGGGTATCGTTTTTGCAATCATCTTGTGTTCCATGGTTTTTTTTGTTCCTTTGAAGGGTGAGGTCCCTGTCTCCCACTCTCGATAGCCTACGAGTGGTCACCAGAGGTCGGCTAGTTCCCTGGCGGGGCGCACTAACGACTGAAATACCCGTCAGCCATTCATCTCCTCGCGGTGCGCCGGCGCTTGAGATTCGGGGTGATTTTTTATAGAGGTTTTCTACCTCGCGGTCCGGGCGGTTAAGCCAAGACCTTCGGTCCCAACGCGAGTCGTGATCCACGACACTCCGTTTGGGGTTACGATATCGACGGGGACAGAGAAGGAGTGCTTCCTCTGTCTGCTCGGGGCATGGTGAGTGCACACCGAGCCCGCCCTTGCTCCTCCGCTGTGCCCTCTGCTTATCAGAGGGTCACGCGGAACAACGCACCGGTGGTCCGGGTTGGACCCCTCCCACGTCAGAATATTCGCCACGGACAGTGGTCTTCCCCAAGGGATAGGAATTTCTCCCCGTTACTCGGGGAATGCCACTGTCCGCGCCCAGGGTGCACCGGCCCAGCAACTGCTGCTCCCACTCAACGGATCGAGGAGGGCAGCAGCCACTAGGCACACGTGGAGGTTTTCTGACTTTGCACCCCTTGCTTGTTCCCTTAGGTGGATTTTGGTACTTATAACGTTTCTGAGAAATTGACTAATATGAAAAAACAAACAGTTTTATTTCGAGCTAGGCCCTCGACCGAGGTGTCCAGAGACGCGTCTCCGCGCGGGCTAGCCGATTATGGAATAAAACTTACTGTGGTAAGAACAAAAATTTTGGGTTTTGGTCAAAAAACCTAGTTTTTGAGCAAAAAATTTCGAAAAACAACCCCCAACCTGAATTCGGGTACACGGATCGCGGACCAAATTTCAGGGATGAAGGATGAGTACTATTGCAACTATAATCTACTGAAACAAAAACAAAAATTTTGAAAACAACGTAGATTTTGACTTTTTAAAATGAAAATTATTAAAAATGTGAGTTTTCTAAGGGAAGTTTTTTAAGGGTGCGTTCAAATGGGTTCAAACCGGTCAGGTACTAAGCGGAAGCCTAGTTTTGTCTAAAATAGCTGAAAACAGCTTCAAAATCGGACCCTAAATAAGAAAGATATCGATACTTTTATGTTTTGCTTGTTCCCTTAGGTGGATTTTGGTACTTATAACGTTTCTGAGAAATTGACTAATATGAAAAAACAAACAGTTTTATTTCGAGCTAGGCCCTCGACCGAGGTGTCCAGAGACGCGTCTCCGCGCGGGCTAGCCGATTATGGAATAAAAATTACTGTGGTAAGAACAAAAATTTTGGGTTTTGGTCAAAAAACCTAGTTTTTGAGCAAAAAATTTCGAAAAACAACCCCCAACCTGAATTCGGGTACACGGATCGCGGACCAAATTTCAGGGATGAAGGATGAGTACTATTGCAACTATAATCTACTGAAACAAAAACAAAAATTTTGAAAACAACGTAGATTTTGACTTTTTAAAATGAAAATTATTAAAAATGTGAGTTTTCTAAGGGAAGTTTTTTAAGGGTGCGTTCAAATGGGTTCAAACCGGTCAGGTACTAAGCGGAAGCCTAGTTTTGTCTAAAATAGCTGAAAACAGCTTCAAAATCGGACCCTAAATAAGAAAGATATCGATACTTTTATGTTTTGCTTGTTCCCTTAGGTGGATTTTGGTACTTATAACGTTTCTGAGAAATTGACTAATATGAAAAAACAAACAGTTTTATTTCGAGCTAGGCCCTCGACCGAGGTGTCCAGAGACGCGTCTCCGCGCGGGCTAGCCGATTATGGAATAAAACTTACTGTGGTAAGAACAAAAATTTTGGGTTTTGGTCAAAAAACCTAGTTTTTGAGCAAAAAATTTCGAAAAACAACCCCCAACCTGAATTCGGGTACACGGATCGCGGACCAAATTTCAGGGATGAAGGATGAGTACTATTGCAACTATAATCTACTGAAACAAAAACAAAAATTTTGAAAACAACGTAGATTTTGACTTTTTAAAATGAAAATTATTAAAAATGTGAGTTTTCTAAGGGAAGTTTTTTAAGGGTGCGTTCAAATGGGTTCAAACCGGTCAGGTACTAAGCGGAAGCCTAGTTTTGTCTAAAATAGCTGAAAACAGCTTCAAAATCGGACCCTAAATAAGAAAGATATCGATACTTTTATGTTTTGCTTGTTCCCTTAGGTGGATTTTGGTACTTATAACGTTTCTGAGAAATTGACTAATATGAAAAAACAAACAGTTTTATTTCGAGCTAGGCCCTCGACCGAGGTGTCCAGAGACGCGTCTCCGCGCGGGCTAGCCGATTATGGAATAAAACTTACTGTGGTAAGAACAAAAATTTTGGGTTTTGGTCAAAAAACCTAGTTTTTGAGCAAAAAATTTCGAAAAACAACCCCCAACCTGAATTCGGGTACACGGATCGCGGACCAAATTTCAGGGATGAAGGATGAGTACTATTGCAACTATAATCTACTGAAACAAAAACAAAAATTTTGAAAACAACGTAGATTTTGACTTTTTAAAATGAAAATTATTAAAAATGTGAGTTTTCTAAGGGAAGTTTTTTAAGGGTGCGTTCAAATGGGTTCAAACCGGTCAGGTACTAAGCGGAAGCCTAGTTTTGTCTAAAATAGCTGAAAACAGCTTCAAAATCGGACCCTAAATAAGAAAGATATCGATACTTTTATGTTTTGCTTGTTCCCTTAGGTGGATTTTGGTACTTATAACGTTTCTGAGAAATTGACTAATATGAAAAAACAAACAGTTTTATTTCGAGCTAGGCCCTCGACCGAGGTGTCCAGAGACGCGTCTCCGCGCGGGCTAGCCGATTATGGAATAAAACTTACTGTGGTAAGAACAAAAATTTTGGGTTTTGGTCAAAAAACCTAGTTTTTGAGCAAAAAATTTCGAAAAACAACCCCCAACCTGAATTCGGGTACACGGATCGCGGACCAAATTTCAGGGATGAAGGATGAGTACTATTGCAACTATAATCTACTGAAACAAAAACAAAAATTTTGAAAACAACGTAGATTTTGACTTTTTAAAATGAAAATTATTAAAAATGTGAGTTTTCTAAGGGAAGTTTTTTAAGGGTGCGTTCAAATGGGTTCAAACCGGTCAGGTACTAAGCGGAAGCCTAGTTTTGTCTAAAATAGCTGAAAACAGCTTCAAAATCGGACCCTAAATAAGAAAGATATCGATACTTTTATGTTTTGCTTGTTCCCTTAGGTGGATTTTGGTACTTATAACGTTTCTGAGAAATTGACTAATATGAAAAAACAAACAGTTTTATTTCGAGCTAGGCCCTCGACCGAGGTGTCCAGAGACGCGTCTCCGCGCGGGCTAGCCGATTATGGAATAAAACTTACTGTGGTAAGAACAAAAATTTTGGGTTTTGGTCAAAAAACCTAGTTTTTGAGCAAAAAATTTCGAAAAACAACCCCCAACCTGAATTCGGGTACACGGATCGCGGACCAAATTTCAGGGATGAAGGATGAGTACTATTGCAACTATAATCTACTGAAACAAAAACAAAAATTTTGAAAACAACGTAGATTTTGACTTTTTAAAATGAAAATTATTAAAAATGTGAGTTTTCTAAGGGAAGTTTTTTAAGGGTGCGTTCAAATGGGTTCAAACCGGTCAGGTACTAAGCGGAAGCCTAGTTTTGTCTAAAATAGCTGAAAACAGCTTCAAAATCGGACCCTAAATAAGAAAGATATCGATACTTTTATGTTTTGCTTGTTCCCTTAGGTGGATTTTGGTACTTATAACGTTTCTGAGAAATTGACTAATATGAAAAAACAAACAGTTTTATTTCGAGCTAGGCCCTCGACCGAGGTGTCCAGAGACGCGTCTCCGCGCGGGCTAGCCGATTATGGAATAAAACTTACTGTGGTAAGAACAAAAATTTTGGGTTTTGGTCAAAAAACCTAGTTTTTGAGCAAAAAATTTCGAAAAACAACCCCCAACCTGAATTCGGGTACACGGATCGCGGACCAAATTTCAGGGATGAAGGATGAGTACTATTGCAACTATAATCTACTGAAACAAAAACAAAAATTTTGAAAACAACGTAGATTTTGACTTTTTAAAATGAAAATTATTAAAAATGTGAGTTTTCTAAGGGAAGTTTTTTAAGGGTGCGTTCAAATGGGTTCAAACCGGTCAGGTACTAAGCGGAAGCCTAGTTTTGTCTAAAATAGCTGAAAACAGCTTCAAAATCGGACCCTAAATAAGAAAGATATCGATACTTTTATGTTTTGCTTGTTCCCTTAGGTGGATTTTGGTACTTATAACGTTTCTGAGAAATTGACTAATATGAAAAAACAAACAGTTTTATTTCGAGCTAGGCCCTCGACCGAGGTGTCCAGAGACGCGTCTCCGCGCGGGCTAGCCGATTATGGAATAAAACTTACTGTGGTAAGAACAAAAATTTTGGGTTTTGGTCAAAAAACCTAGTTTTTGAGCAAAAAATTTCGAAAAACAACCCCCAACCTGAATTCGGGTACACGGATCGCGGACCAAATTTCAGGGATGAAGGATGAGTACTATTGCAACTATAATCTACTGAAACAAAAACAAAAATTTTGAAAACAACGTAGATTTTGACTTTTTAAAATGAAAATTATTAAAAATGTGAGTTTTCTAAGGGAAGTTTTTTAAGGGTGCGTTCAAATGGGTTCAAACCGGTCAGGTACTAAGCGGAAGCCTAGTTTTGTCTAAAATAGCTGAAAACAGCTTCAAAATCGGACCCTAAATAAGAAAGATATCGATACTTTTATGTTTTGCTTGTTCCCTTAGGTGGATTTTGGTACTTATAACGTTTCTGAGAAATTGACTAATATGAAAAAACAAACAGTTTTATTTCGAGCTAGGCCCTCGACCGAGGTGTCCAGAGACGCGTCTCCGCGCGGGCTAGCCGATTATGGAATAAAACTTACTGTGGTAAGAACAAAAATTTTGGGTTTTGGTCAAAAAACCTAGTTTTTGAGCAAAAAATTTCGAAAAACAACCCCCAACCTGAATTCGGGTACACGGATCGCGGACCAAATTTCAGGGATGAAGGATGAGTACTATTGCAACTATAATCTACTGAAACAAAAACAAAAATTTTGAAAACAACGTAGATTTTGACTTTTTAAAATGAAAATTATTAAAAATGTGAGTTTTCTAAGGGAAGTTTTTTAAGGGTGCGTTCAAATGGGTTCAAACCGGTCAGGTACTAAGCGGAAGCCTAGTTTTGTCTAAAATAGCTGAAAACAGCTTCAAAATCGGACCCTAAATAAGAAAGATATCGATACTTTTATGTTTTGCTTGTTCCCTTAGGTGGATTTTGGTACTTATAACGTTTCTGAGAAATTGACTAATATGAAAAAACAAACAGTTTTATTTCGAGCTAGGCCCTCGACCGAGGTGTCCAGAGACGCGTCTCCGCGCGGGCTAGCCGATTATGGAATAAAACTTACTGTGGTAAGAACAAAAATTTTGGGTTTTGGTCAAAAAACCTAGTTTTTGAGCAAAAAATTTCGAAAAACAACCCCCAACCTGAATTCGGGTACACGGATCGCGGACCAAATTTCAGGGATGAAGGATGAGTACTATTGCAACTATAATCTACTGAAACAAAAACAAAAATTTTGAAAACAACGTAGATTTTGACTTTTTAAAATGAAAATTATTAAAAATGTGAGTTTTCTAAGGGAAGTTTTTTAAGGGTGCGTTCAAATGGGTTCAAACCGGTCAGGTACTAAGCGGAAGCCTAGTTTTGTCTAAAATAGCTGAAAACAGCTTCAAAATCGGACCCTAAATAAGAAAGATATCGATACTTTTATGTTTTGCTTGTTCCCTTAGGTGGATTTTGGTACTTATAACGTTTCTGAGAAATTGACTAATATGAAAAAACAAACAGTTTTATTTCGAGCTAGGCCCTCGACCGAGGTGTCCAGAGACGCGTCTCCGCGCGGGCTAGCCGATTATGGAATAAAAATTACTGTGGTAAGAACAAAAATTTTGGGTTTTGGTCAAAAAACCTAGTTTTTGAGCAAAAAATTTCGAAAAACAACCCCCAACCTGAATTCGGGTACACGGATCGCGGACCAAATTTCAGGGATGAAGGATGAGTACTATTGCAACTATAATCTACTGAAACAAAAACAAAAATTTTGAAAACAACGTAGATTTTGACTTTTTAAAATGAAAATTATTAAAAATGTGAGTTTTCTAAGGGAAGTTTTTTAAGGGTGCGTTCAAATGGGTTCAAACCGGTCAGGTACTAAGCGGAAGCCTAGTTTTGTCTAAAATAGCTGAAAACAGCTTCAAAATCGGACCCTAAATAAGAAAGATATCGATACTTTTATGTTTTGCTTGTTCCCTTAGGTGGATTTTGGTACTTATAACGTTTCTGAGAAATTGACTAATATGAAAAAACAAACAGTTTTATTTCGAGCTAGGCCCTCGACCGAGGTGTCCAGAGACGCGTCTCCGCGCGGGCTAGCCGATTATGGAATAAAACTTACTGTGGTAAGAACAAAAATTTTGGGTTTTGGTCAAAAAACCTAGTTTTTGAGCAAAAAATTTCGAAAAACAACCCCCAACCTGAATTCGGGTACACGGATCGCGGACCAAATTTCAGGGATGAAGGATGAGTACTATTGCAACTATAATCTACTGAAACAAAAACAAAAATTTTGAAAACAACGTAGATTTTGACTTTTTAAAATGAAAATTATTAAAAATGTGAGTTTTCTAAGGGAAGTTTTTTAAGGGTGCGTTCAAATGGGTTCAAACCGGTCAGGTACTAAGCGGAAGCCTAGTTTTGTCTAAAATAGCTGAAAACAGCTTCAAAATCGGACCCTAAATAAGAAAGATATCGATACTTTTATGTTTTGCTTGTTCCCTTAGGTGGATTTTGGTACTTATAACGTTTCTGAGAAATTGACTAATATGAAAAAACAAACAGTTTTATTTCGAGCTAGGCCCTCGACCGAGGTGTCCAGAGACGCGTCTCCGCGCGGGCTAGCCGATTATGGAATAAAACTTACTGTGGTAAGAACAAAAATTTTGGGTTTTGGTCAAAAAACCTAGTTTTTGAGCAAAAAATTTCGAAAAACAACCCCCAACCTGAATTCGGGTACACGGATCGCGGACCAAATTTCAGGGATGAAGGATGAGTACTATTGCAACTATAATCTACTGAAACAAAAACAAAAATTTTGAAAACAACGTAGATTTTGACTTTTTAAAATGAAAATTATTAAAAATGTGAGTTTTCTAAGGGAAGTTTTTTAAGGGTGCGTTCAAATGGGTTCAAACCGGTCAGGTACTAAGCGGAAGCCTAGTTTTGTCTAAAATAGCTGAAAACAGCTTCAAAATCGGACCCTAAATAAGAAAGATATCGATACTTTTATGTTTTGCTTGTTCCCTTAGGTGGATTTTGGTACTTATAACGTTTCTGAGAAATTGACTAATATGAAAAAACAAACAGTTTTATTTCGAGCTAGGCCCTCGACCGAGGTGTCCAGAGACGCGTCTCCGCGCGGGCTAGCCGATTATGGAATAAAACTTACTGTGGTAAGAACAAAAATTTTGGGTTTTGGTCAAAAAACCTAGTTTTTGAGCAAAAAATTTCGAAAAACAACCCCCAACCTGAATTCGGGTACACGGATCGCGGACCAAATTTCAGGGATGAAGGATGAGTACTATTGCAACTATAATCTACTGAAACAAAAACAAAAATTTTGAAAACAACGTAGATTTTGACTTTTTAAAATGAAAATTATTAAAAATGTGAGTTTTCTAAGGGAAGTTTTTTAAGGGTGCGTTCAAATGGGTTCAAACCGGTCAGGTACTAAGCGGAAGCCTAGTTTTGTCTAAAATAGCTGAAAACAGCTTCAAAATCGGACCCTAAATAAGAAAGATATCGATACTTTTATGTTTTGCTTGTTCCCTTAGGTGGATTTTGGTACTTATAACGTTTCTGAGAAATTGACTAATATGAAAAAACAAACAGTTTTATTTCGAGCTAGGCCCTCGACCGAGGTGTCCAGAGACGCGTCTCCGCGCGGGCTAGCCGATTATGGAATAAAAATTACTGTGGTAAGAACAAAAATTTTGGGTTTTGGTCAAAAAACCTAGTTTTTGAGCAAAAAATTTCGAAAAACAACCCCCAACCTGAATTCGGGTACACGGATCGCGGACCAAATTTCAGGGATGAAGGATGAGTACTATTGCAACTATAATCTACTGAAACAAAAACAAAAATTTTGAAAACAACGTAGATTTTGACTTTTTAAAATGAAAATTATTAAAAATGTGAGTTTTCTAAGGGAAGTTTTTTAAGGGTGCGTTCAAATGGGTTCAAACCGGTCAGGTACTAAGCGGAAGCCTAGTTTTGTCTAAAATAGCTGAAAACAGCTTCAAAATCGGACCCTAAATAAGAAAGATATCGATACTTTTATGTTTTGCTTGTTCCCTTAGGTGGATTTTGGTACTTATAACGTTTCTGAGAAATTGACTAATATGAAAAAACAAACAGTTTTATTTCGAGCTAGGCCCTCGACCGAGGTGTCCAGAGACGCGTCTCCGCGCGGGCTAGCCGATTATGGAATAAAACTTACTGTGGTAAGAACAAAAATTTTGGGTTTTGGTCAAAAAACCTAGTTTTTGAGCAAAAAATTTCGAAAAACAACCCCCAACCTGAATTCGGGTACACGGATCGCGGACCAAATTTCAGGGATGAAGGATGAGTACTATTGCAACTATAATCTACTGAAACAAAAACAAAAATTTTGAAAACAACGTAGATTTTGACTTTTTAAAATGAAAATTATTAAAAATGTGAGTTTTCTAAGGGAAGTTTTTTAAGGGTGCGTTCAAATGGGTTCAAACCGGTCAGGTACTAAGCGGAAGCCTAGTTTTGTCTAAAATAGCTGAAAACAGCTTCAAAATCGGACCCTAAATAAGAAAGATATCGATACTTTTATGTTTTGCTTGTTCCCTTAGGTGGATTTTGGTACTTATAACGTTTCTGAGAAATTGACTAATATGAAAAAACAAACAGTTTTATTTCGAGCTAGGCCCTCGACCGAGGTGTCCAGAGACGCGTCTCCGCGCGGGCTAGCCGATTATGGAATAAAACTTACTGTGGTAAGAACAAAAATTTTGGGTTTTGGTCAAAAAACCTAGTTTTTGAGCAAAAAATTTCGAAAAACAACCCCCAACCTGAATTCGGGTACACGGATCGCGGACCAAATTTCAGGGATGAAGGATGAGTACTATTGCAACTATAATCTACTGAAACAAAAACAAAAATTTTGAAAACAACGTAGATTTTGACTTTTTAAAATGAAAATTATTAAAAATGTGAGTTTTCTAAGGGAAGTTTTTTAAGGGTGCGTTCAAATGGGTTCAAACCGGTCAGGTACTAAGCGGAAGCCTAGTTTTGTCTAAAATAGCTGAAAACAGCTTCAAAATCGGACCCTAAATAAGAAAGATATCGATACTTTTATGTTTTGCTTGTTCCCTTAGGTGGATTTTGGTACTTATAACGTTTCTGAGAAATTGACTAATATGAAAAAACAAACAGTTTTATTTCGAGCTAGGCCCTCGACCGAGGTGTCCAGAGACGCGTCTCCGCGCGGGCTAGCCGATTATGGAATAAAACTTACTGTGGTAAGAACAAAAATTTTGGGTTTTGGTCAAAAAACCTAGTTTTTGAGCAAAAAATTTCGAAAAACAACCCCCAACCTGAATTCGGGTACACGGATCGCGGACCAAATTTCAGGGATGAAGGATGAGTACTATTGCAACTATAATCTACTGAAACAAAAACAAAAATTTTGAAAACAACGTAGATTTTGACTTTTTAAAATGAAAATTATTAAAAATGTTGATTTTCTAAGGGAAGTTTTTCAAGGGTGCGTAAATTCGGGTGCAAACCGGTCAGGTACTAAGCGGAAGCCTAGTTTTGTCTAAAATAGCTGAAAACAGCTTCAAAATCGGACCCTAAATAAGAAAGATATCGATACTTTTATGTTTTGCTTGTTCCCTTAGGTGGATTTTGGTACTTATAACGTTTCTGAGAAATTGACTAATATGAAAAAACAAACAGTTTTATTTCGAGCTAGGCCCTCGACCGAGGTGTCCAGAGACGCGTCTCCGCGCGGGCTAGCCGATTATGGAATAAAACTTACTGTGGTAAGAACAAAAATTTTGGGTTTTGGTCAAAAAACCTAGTTTTTGAGCAAAAAATTTCGAAAAACAACCCCCAACCTGAATTCGGGTACACGGATCGCGGACCAAATTTCAGGGATGAAGGATGAGTACTATTGCAACTATAATCTACTGAAACAAAAACAAAAATTTTGAAAACAACGTAGATTTTGACTTTTTAAAATGAAAATTATTAAAAATGTGAGTTTTCTAAGGGAAGTTTTTTAAGGGTGCGTTCAAATGGGTTCAAACCGGTCAGGTACTAAGCGGAAGCCTAGTTTTGTCTAAAATAGCTGAAAACAGCTTCAAAATCGGACCCTAAATAAGAAAGATATCGATACTTTTATGTTTTGCTTGTTCCCTTAGGTG